>CM054122.1:79932941-82332941 GCA_028751855.1 Ambrosia trifida
TAATATTATTATAATAATAATAATAATAATAACAATAGATCCTCCCCCTCCCCCCCCCCCCCCCCCCCCTCTTCCCCCCTTCCACTCCCCCACAATTTTCATCCCCTCCATGTAGGACCCAAAAGTGCCACATGACGCTTCATCCCCCCCCCCCCCCCCCCAACTCCTTATGGTCTAAGGCTTAATACAAAACCGCTATTGAGCCGGGGGTCTCACTAGAAACATCTCTATTCCTATGGGGTAGAGGTAAGACTGTCTACATCTTACCCTCCTCAGACCCTACCTTAGCTTTTGCTATTGGTGTGATTAACTGAGTATGATGATGATGATGATGATGATGATGATGATGATGATTATTATTATTATTATTATTATTATTATTATTATTATTATTATTATTATTATTATTATTATTATTATTATTATTAGACTAAGAGGTATGGGGACGGGGAGAGCTTCGGGGGTGCTGATTTGGCATCTTCCCCCTGTCAGAGAACACACCCCCCCCCCCTTGAACCTTCGGTGTAATCGGTGAAAATTCACCTTCCTCCCCGACCTCCTTTTCATCCTTTTTCCTTTTTCCTCCTGGTTTAGAGTGTGTGTGTGTGTGTGTGTGTGTCCGTGGATCTGGTAGAGAGATAAAGAGTTGTTTAGAGAGAGGGGGGGTTAGAGAGAGAGAGAGTTGGGGTAATATTTGGAGCTTTGGAGAAGAAGATGATTTTTGGAGAAGATGGGTTTTCGAAGAAGATGACTTTCAGGATTTTCAGGAAGATGATGGTGTGTGGGTGTGTATATGGTTTTTGGAGAAGATGGGTTTTGGGGTTAAGTTATATCACAGTATTTTTTTTTTTTAATTTTTTTTTTGTTTTTGTTTTTTTTTTTTTTTTTTTTTTTTGCATTTAAATAATGAAAGGGGAAGGGGAAAGAAGGGGGAACCATTTTACCTAAAAGGGGAGGGGAAGGAGGTGAAGGAGGGAAATGATGTGACGCTGATGTGGACAAGGGAGGAAGGGTTCCACACCCCATAGCCTTATTAATGCTATATTTAGCAAGTGTGGTATGTGAGTGTAATTCAACTATTGCAAACTGTACAATACAATTATGCATGTGTTTTCTCTATAGTACAAGTCCTTTTTGCTGCCTCTTTCGTCTGCTCCACGTGTGTCTGAGTTGTCACCCATATGTTTTATCACCGCCATCTCTCTGCCTAATTTATGGTTGTGTTCTCTCTCTACTCGGCGACGAGCTCTAACGAATTCAACGCCGTTGTGGCTGAATCGGTGTTTTGGTTTGTTTCTCCCTGTCTTTTGGGGGTTTATGAACCCCACTGAGGGTTTATAGTTTCGTTCGATTATGGTGATGGTATGGAGACCTGTAGCGAACCGTTGCCAAGGTCAAGACCCCCATGTGCTGGCTTTGTTTGTTCTGTACACGTATGTAGTTTTGGCTTTAAACGCCACCGTTAATGTCTCTTTGTTATCTTCTTTTCCCCAAAGCTTCCCCTCTCTCTTTGAATCAACCTCTATCCGACGATGATTTGTGGTTGTCGTTTTCGGTTTAATGACTGTGTTATGTTGATGTTGTTACCGGCGGCTTTCGAGCCGTCTACGGGGTGACGACCAATGTTGATGTTGCTGCTACTGACCATCGCATTTTCTCTTTGGTTGTGTTTGATGACTTTTGCCCAATTTTCAGGTTTCTGTTGATGTTGTTTTCGGTGACTTTTGCCCAATTTTCTCTTGGAGACGGGTTTCTGTTTGGTTGTGTATCATTGTTAGCTTTGCCCTAATTTTTGGGGTTTCATTGTTAGCTTTCGTCAATGTTGTCATTCGTTTGAAGGAATGGTGACTGAGATACGTCACCCGATCCTTTGTCGGCTTAGTTTTATGTAGGGCTGTAAACAAACCAAACGAACACGAACAAGGCCTTGTTCGTGTTCGTTTGTTAAGGAATTAACGTGTTTGCGAACTGTTTCACGAACACTTACCGAACGAGATTTTTTGTTCGTGTTCGTTTGTTAAGAAAATAACGTGTTCACGAACTGTTCATGAACACTTACCGAATGAGATTTTTGTTCGTGTTCGCTTGTATTTATTTGTAAATTTAGGTGTCGGCCAAAAACGAACACAAACAAACACAAATGAATGTAAACGAACACAAATAGGCATTACTGAACAAAAATCGAGCACAAACTAGCACATTAAATTATGAAAATTCGCATTTTTCATCGCTAACATTGTCCGCCCAGAATATGCTAATCAAATTACCCAAATATACGTGACATAGTCTTGATCACATAAGGTCTTATAAAAACACAGAGGTATCATATTAAACTTGAAAACCTCGTTTAATCCAACAAAAATAACATTTAATCAAAATAGTTAAACTAATATTAACATATGATACACTAATATATGTCTACCACTGGGAAATTTGAAATACATAAATTAAATATAAAAATTAAAAACCCTAATGAACTATCGAACAAAAAAACATACATGAACACGTTACCTAACGTTCACGAACATAAACGAACGAACACGACCTTTGTTCATGTTCGTTTGTTTAGCTAAACGAACGGAATCTTTTTTTTTGTGTTCGTTCATTTATTAAACGAAACGAACACAAACGAACTTCCCGCCGAACAGTTCACAAACTGTTCGTCGAACGTTTGGTTTGTTTACAGCCATAGTTTTATGTGAACATGCTTTTTTATTTTGGCTTTAAATGCCACCTTAAAAAACCAATGTCTCTATTGTCTTCTTTACTTGATTAAGGCTGTGAGATTTGCCGTTGGCCTGTGATGAGTTCATACTTTTTGAGCATAAAGTGAAACTTATGTTCCTTGGGCGTGGCAGGGTTGGTGGATGGTTGGTGTTCACTAGCAACCCCCTGCAACCATGGTGTGCTCTTTGTTTTGAATCTTTGAGGCCCGTTTATCTAATGTGTTTGGTCTGTGTTGTATGGAGTATGGCCAACTATATTTTGAGTTATTGATGTGGAACCTACTTTGTTGTTTCCTGTTGTTGTCTTGCAGTATGCTACTTCGGTTCGTGATCTTTTTCGAAGTTGCAAGTCGTCTGGAAACATCAAAAGTCATCAACAAAAACAACTTCTGCGCTAACTAAAGTGTTGAAGGTAATCAGTTATGTCCTAATCGTCAATTGATTTACCTTGGTTTGGTTTTCAAATTTGTAAACTAAGACAAGATTATGTTGAAATGGTGTAAGCTAACATTAAACAATTTTCACTCATGCTTTGTGCAACAGCGACGGTGTTTTAAATTTGGGTAAACTAAGACAAGACTATGTGTTGTAAAGGATATGGTTTTTTCAGCTTACAAGTTTAGTAACAGTGGACTTTAAGGTATATGAAAAAATAAGTACCTTAAATTTATTTGTTTTGTTTATGGATCATCAACAATTCCATAGTTTAGCATAAAAGGAATGGCTTAAACTTGCCATATCTCAAAAGATAAAAATTAGCTTTTTTACTAGATTTGTATAGGGGTTATACTGATAAAGATTCAACTAAATTGTTTAGATGTTCTTTCTTGGAGTTGAGGATTGACATTGCAATTGGAAAGTTGGATTTATATGTTGATGCAGCTGGAAAAATCCCCGGAGAGTAATCTTTACAAATTATTCATATGGCATTGTTGATTTGTTGGGGTGTTGGCTTGCGTTGTCGATTATTGTTTGTTGTGTACAACTCTTAATTTTCCCTCTCATGACTTTCATCGATTTGTGGTTTGTGCTTCAAGGATTCACATTGTTTCGTTGCTTTGTCGCTTGCTATCAATTGAAGGTAAGTTTGTTGGTCATGGATATCGACTGTTTGCATTAGGTTTCTTTGTTGTCTAGAACTCTTTTTTTTCCCTCTTTTCAATCGGGATTCTCGAGCCTTATGAAGAAACTGATTGGTGCTTTAAGTTCGTCATATCATAGGTTTTATTCGGGTATGTTGTTCGCTTAATAAATGTTGTTGAAGAAGAAAGGGGTTTCCTTGATGCTAAATTGTTTTATCAATAAATTCAACAAATAGGAAAAGCATAGGGCAGGAAAGGGGAATTTTTAGTTTGCGTCTTAAATGATTACTTTAGTTTAGTTGGCTCTTTTTCAAACTTTGTCATCAACAACCTCCATTCAAGAGGAATATTACATTTGACTAATGAAATGTCAAATTTAGATTATGGATATATATCCCCTATCATACAAACTTCAACTGGTAAAAATTAATAATATCCCACCATGTTTACTTTTCGTTTGCATTATGTTTTTAAGGACATATGCCTATTGACGAGGTAGGCCCAATCCAGATGGATTAGCCCAATACCACATAAAGGCCTCACTACCTTTGGGCCGGCCCATTGGCAGACACAAACTGGGTGGGCCCAGGCAGTCATGTCCCGGTCAATTGACGAGGTTCAACCTCCTCCCCGAGAATTGGGGAAGGAAGGTTCCATTAAGGAGATAATGCCTATCTCCACCAAAAACCGAAGAGTCAGCTCCGGGAGATAGGCTCAAAGAGGCGGTTACGAGAAGAACGAGAGAGGTTATAAATACAGGTAAAAGGTAGACGAGAAGGTATTCACATATTCACTAAAAAGCTTCTGCTTTACTTCCTCTCATACACCGATTCTTATTCTCATGCCGAAGGGTGGTCACAGGAAACCCCCCTTTCCTGTGGCGAGTCTTAACGGTGTTTTGTTTTGCAGGCACCTGGATCCAGTTTGGTAGATCATTCATAGCCGGGACATCGTTCTTGTCTATTCTGAGAGGTACATACTTCTTCATTGGCGCCATCCGTGGGACCTGAAGCAAGGAGTTAGTTACCGGCTTAATAACCCAAGGATCCAAGATGGCTTCGAACCAAAACGCCATAGTAAGCACCAATTTGGCAGAGAACAACCAGAATCAATTCCCTACAACAGAACGGGTTGATGGAACAGTCGCTAATGATTCAGAAGGAGAAGGAAATGAGGTGGCTCCAGGTTTCACTATTGGAGCATCAACCTCTCGGCCAAGCAGCACCCAGATGCCGACGTCGGTGGGAAATCTTCAGGGGCCTTTCTCTTTTGTGAGAGGGTCGGCCCCGTCATACACTTATACTCGGCCGATTGCTAGTACCACTTTCTCGACCGCACGAGTACCGGCTCCTACACCAACTATGCCATGGTACACTGCAGCACAAAGCTTACCCTTTTTCTCGGCCGCTATCTCGGCAGCTATGACTTCATCACCGCAAGCAACCCTTATTCAACCAAGCATGCCACCCTATACCCCGGTCACACCCGGAAACCAGCCATTTATGCCTTATTATCCCATGTCTCCATACGGGTATATATGTGCACCGTCTGCTGGGGGTGCATACTCGTACCCTTACCCATATATGTACCCGCCTATACAGCCACCCCTTCCAGGATGGAGCCCCCAGACCGGGATACCTTCAAGCAAAAGGTTGAACGACGTCCGTATACGTCTCACTTACGAGACTACCCCTGGTGGTCCGGGTGCGTCAGTAGGTCCTCCTCAGGGGCGGCAGCAGAACCCGGCTGTGTTACAGGAGAACGAAGAGCAAGGCGATGATGAAGACCTCACCCGGCCATATCGTCCTCCAACAATGGCAACTTATTCCAAGTTCTCGGAGAGGATAGCCAATGCTCCATTACCTCCAAATTTGAAGCTCCCGTCAACGGTGGGTAAGTATGACGGAACCGGGGACCCGGATGATCATTTGAGAATTTTCGAGTCTGTAGGAACATCTAAAGATTGGCCGATGCAGGCCTGGTGCCATATGTTTGTCCAGACCCTTGTCGGAGCAGCACGGGTCTGGTGGGATAGTTTACTGCCCAGGTCAATTTCTAATTGGAGGGAAATTCATAAAGGATTCACGCAACAGTTCAGCCAGCAGCGTAGACATACAAAGTACAGAGAGGAGGTAATGCATATCCGCCAGAGAGATAACGAGCCAATGGAGAATATCATAATCCGTTTCAACAAGGAACGGTTACAAATCCCAGGCCTTACTGAAGAGCTGGCCTGTACCGCATTCACCATGGGGGTGAATGACGACGGATTGTTGAGGAAGCTCCACGGTCCTCACAGATACCCGCAAACTATGGACGAAATGATGACCATAGCCAAGGCATATGTCAAGCAGGAAAAATCGATCGCCATGAATCATGCGGTACGCAAGAAGCATGAAGCTATCAAGACAGGTGACAGCCAAGACTCTCGAAGTTCCAGAAACAAGGGGCGGTCCGGCCAACCCTACTCAAGGGACGACCGACGGGATGAACGCCGGGACGACCGCCAAGATCATACACGAAGACCGGAGAAGTCCCGGGACTCCTACTCTAGCAGAGGAGAAACAGCCTCCAGGCCCAAACTAAATTATCCAGAGCTTATCAAGACACTGTCCCAGATACTAGAAACTGAAAACCTGAGGCTGAACACTCCTCGGCCGGTCAAAGACTCGCCGTCAAAAGACAAGTCCAAGTTCTGTGATTATCACAAGGGTAACGGTCACGATACAAATGATTGTTTTCAGCTCAAGAGACAGATAGAATACTTTGTCAGGACGGGGAAACTAGCACATCTGGTCAAGGATATGAAGCCAGGCCCCTCAGCCTGGGAAGATAAAGCAGCCGGAAAGAAGCCTAGAGAGATCAATGCCATACGGCCAGAAGCAAACAGTGGCACGAAAAGACGTTTTGAAACAATCGAGCCGTGGATGGAAGCAACAATGACAGTGCCACCTTATTACAAGGCCTTGAGGATGGAAGCATTAGTAATATCAGCCGTTGTGGGCGATTACAGTATGAAGAGAATCATGGTAGACACGGGTAGTTCGGAGGACATCATCTATGAACCATGCTTTAGAAGAATGACGAGCGAAGATCAGAAAATGCTGGCACCGGCACATGGCCCGGTAAAGGGGTTCACAGGGGAAAGTGTGGAACCATTAGGACAGTTGACGTTTCCGGTGACCCTGGGCGATGGTTACAAGGAGTGTACCGTCCTAATCACCTTCTTGGTGATCCCAGCTACCTCCCAATACAACATGATCATCGGTAGGTACACTTTGGGTCGAATTGATGCTTTGGTATCCACTGCCAGAGGATTTATCATGTTCCCAACTCCACACGGTGTTGCCACCGTCTCAGGGGAAAAAGTGTGTGTTGTGTCTGATAACAAGGCTTGCCGTCAGGCACCGGCAGGAATTCGGGGGCCAGAGAGATGGGTCCTGAGTGTGAAACACCCGGATCAGACGGTCACAATTGGAAGCTGCCTTGCACCAACATCTCAGGAGAAGCTAAAGCGGTTGCTAAAACAGAACATGGACGTGTTCGCTTTCTCACCCTCTGATATGACTGGGATTTCTCGGTCAAAGGCGGAGCATAAGCTTTCTACTTATCCAAATGTACGGCCGATCATGCAAAAGAAAAGGAGTATGGCTCCTGACCGGAGAGCAGCTGTAGTGCAAGAGGTTAAGAAGCTCGAAGAGGCTGGAATTTTGAAAAAGACCAAATACCACACGTGGGTCGCCAATCCGGTCATGGTCCGGAAGCATGATGGGACTTGGAGAATGTGCGTGGATTACAAGGATTTGAACAAAGCATGCCCTAAAGATGCTTATCCGCTCCCAGAAATAGACCTCAAAGTCGATTCCCTGGCTCCATTCCAATTCAAATGCTTTTTGGACGCATACAAGGGATACCACCAGATTCAGATGGCAAAAGAGGATGAGGACAAGACGGCTTTTCATACGGACGCCGGCATATACTGTTACACCAAAATGCCGTTCGGTCTGAAAAATGCCGGGGCAACATATCAAAGATTGATGGATCAGGCATTTGAGCACCAGATTGGCAGGAATCTAGAAGTATATGTAGACGATCTGGTAATAAAGAGTAGAACGGAAGATATGATGCTGAAGGACATAGAAGAAACGTTCGATACTCTTAGAAAGTACAACATCAAGTTGAACCCGGGAAAGTGCTCCTTCGGAGTTGAAGAAGGAAAATTCCTGGGAGTAATAGTGTCGAAGGACGGATTCAAGGTTAACCCAGAAAAGGTGGCAGCCATCCGAAACATGCCTGCTCCCAAAACGCTAAAAGACGCTCAAACACTCAACGGGAGATTGGCTGCCATCAGCAGATTCCTTGCCAGGCACGCCGAACGTTCATTGCCATTCATCTCCACGCTCAAAGACTGCCTAAACAAGAATAAGTTCAGATGGACTGAAGAGACAGACAAGGCATTTGAACAGATGAAGACATTTGTTGGTAATCTACCTATGCTCACGGCACCACGCCCGGGAGAAGTATTGAGAATGTACTTGGCAGCCGGCCACCACGCCATTAGTTCCGTTCTCCTGGTCGAAAGAAACAAATGCCAGACCCCGATTTATTATATCAGCCGGACGTTGTCCGATGCAGAAGCTAGGTATCCTACTTTGGAGAAATTGGTGCTAGCATTGGTTCACACAACCCGGAGGTTGCGCCGATATTTCCAGGCACATGAGGTGGAAGTCTTGACAAATTTCCAACTGGGGCCGATCTTGAACAGGCCAGAAGTGTCCGGGAGACTCACCAAATGGGCAATTGAACTAGGGGCACTTGATATAACCTTCAAAAAGAGAACGACGGTAAAAGGACAGGTCCTGGCTGATTTTATGACCGAGATCCCGGAAGGTGAAGAGATCCAGGAATCCACTCCAAGAGTTGAAGATATGTTGGAAGAGGGATCCACCCCATGGCAGTTGTATACCGACGGCTCTTCAAACAGCAAGGGGGCCGGGGCGGGATTGCTATTGGTCAGTCCGGAGGGCGCGAGATTCCTCTACGCCCTGCGGTTTGATTTTGAATGTTCCAATAACCAATCCGAGTACGAAGCCTTGCTAGCAGGATTACGAATGGCCTTGGCTATGGGTGCCACCCAGGTAGACGCCCATGTGGACTCATTACTGGTCAATAATCAGGTCAACGAGTCATATGAAGCAAAGGATGAATCCATGGCCAAGTACCTTGAGAAGACAAAAGAGCTCATGACAAGATTCAAAAAGGTCACATTACATCATGTGAGAAGGCACAAGAATGATATAGCTGATGCACTCAGCAAGCTGGCGTCATCAGGCACAGATAAAGACGTCCGTATTGAAACCCTGAAACACCCGTCCACGCGAGAACCTGAAGTTCATCTTGTCCACACAGTTGAAGTCTCCTGGATGACTCCCATTCAAAGATATCTCATAGACGGAAGCCTGCCGGAAGACAGAGCCGAGGCAATGAAGATCCGGACCAAGTCCCTACAGTATGAAATCCAAGCCGGAGTTCTGTATAGAAAATCTTACTTGGGACCAGCGCTGAGATGCGTGTCCCCTTCGGAGGCACAATACTTGATAAAGGACATCCATGCAGGCATGTGTGGCATACACGCGGGACCCCGGGCTGTAGTGGCAAAAATAACCAATGCAGGATACTACTGGCCCGGGATGCACAACATGGCTGTGGAAGAACTCAAGAAGTGTGTCAGCTGCCAGAAATATGCTCCGGTAACGTGTCGTCTGAAAAACAACCTGATCCCGGTAACAGCAGCATGGCCTTTCCAGAAGTGGGGCATTGACCTAGTTGGGCCATTCCCCTTAGCCCCGGGAAAGCTCAAGTACCTGGTAGTGGCCATTGACTACTTCACAAAGTGGATAGAAGCAAAGCCATTGGCTAAGATAGAGGCCTGCAACATCAAAAAGTTCCTGTGGGAACATGTGATTTGCCGTTTTGGGGTTCCCCTGTACCTGGTCAGTGACAATGGGACGCAGTTCGTTGATAAGCATTTACAGGAGTGGTGCAAGAGCATGAACATACAGCAGATATTCACGTCCGTGGCCCACCCCCAGGGCAACGGCCAGGTTGAAAGGGCCAATAGAAGCATACTAGATGGAATCAAGAGAAGGTTGGATCAAGAAGGGAAGTCATGGGTTGACCAACTTCCACATGTCCTTTGGGCACACCGGACAATGCCTAAGACCAGTAATGGGGAAACCCCTTTTTGCCTGGCGTATGGATCAGAGGCAATGATCCCGGTCGAAATGGTGCTGCCATCCAACCGCCATGCAGATCAGGAAGCCAACAATGATCAGCTGCTAAGGCACAACCTCGAGTTGTTGGAGGCTCGGCGTGATGAAGCTCACATTAAAGAAACCCGGTACAAGAAACTATTGGAAAAATACTACAACAGAAGGGTAAGAAGCTGCTCGTTCAAAAAGGGCGACTTGGTCATGAGGGACAATCAAGCCAGCAGGCAACAACCCCAGGGAAAACTAAGCCCAAACTGGGAAGGACCCTATGAGATTGCTGAAGACCTGGGAAAAGGGGCATACCGTTTGAAGCAACTGGACGACACTCCGGTTCCCAGAAGTTGGAACGCCGCCCAGCTCAGGAAATGTTATATGTAATAATGGACGTTAAAATGTCCTAGCCTATAGGCTGATGTAAGCTAGCCCGGACGGTAACCATGATACCCCGGGTCAGCAAGTTCTTTTATTTCTAAGTTACACTTAATAATAAGACGCCGGTAATGGCATTAGTAATATTTAGACATTGCATTATAAACAACCGCTTTTACAAGCGAACTTACAAAAAAGGTAGGGGCAGGACAAAAATCCAAAGCCATCAAAATACAACTTCCTACCATCTATGCATAGCGCTATATCACTAAGCCATACTAGGCTATAAACACTAATTAATGTAACCCTCCAACATGGCAAACACCTCTGCAGGGGTGTGTAGCAGTTCACCTTCAGGGTTGCAATCAGGAGGGAGCACCCAAAACTCCTCATACAGCTTCCTCTCCTCCGATTGAGAATCATACGACCATATCTCCGGGTCTTTACTGACCGTTCCGGGCCCAACAGGAACGGCCTCAGGAGACATGGGCATTTCATCTTCAGTAGAAGTAACCCATGGAGATGACGACCACCCAAAACCACGCTTGTAGACTAATCCATAACGGTTAGAAGAAGCAATGGGTGCCGAGTCATCCACGACTGTTGCAGTCCCATCTAGTATCAGGGGGGAACTGTGTCTTCCTTTCCTCCATGCTTTGCAGCATCAGATGAACATGAAGGGACGTCCTTGTGTCGACGGCGATAAACCAAACGACATTGCCTTGGGGGACGAACATCGCCTGACTTTTGGAAGGATGAATCCATCTGAGGCACAGCTTCATCAAGTTGTCGGGACAGGCGTTGCATTTCCCTTAGCCCTTCAAGAGCATCAAGCTCTCTCAAATAATGCTTCAAGGAAACGAACTTACGTGGCATGGTAAGACGAACGAAGAAAATGTGTACGGTTACATGATAGGGAATCCCACTTATAAAGGGTGAAAAAATGACGGTTTAGTTACCATTGGGAGTTTAAACAATCGGTAATTATGACACTGACAGAAGCCGCCTGACACGTAGATGTGACGGTTAAGTTGCAGTGCTGGCGTCAGCAGAATAATGGCAAATATTAAATTCGAAAAGACGTTTCTTTGTAGCATGCTAAATGAGCCTGGGCATAAATTATTATAATCATAATTTCATTCCACGTCACATTAAAAACAAGGAAGTTTACAAGCAAAATCCAGACAAGTCATTGAGACAATAAAGATAAACAATCATTCGCTGTCAGAGGAACTTGAAGAGGAGCTGGCAATCACAGGTTCAAGAAGGGCCCGGACGTTCGACATACCCTCGTCACCAGCCTGGGCCTGTAGCTGTGCAAGTTCGTTGAGGGGATCACTGCTCAATGCTTCCAGGGCCTTGGATATCCGCTGTTCAACCTCTTTTTCATGATCAGTGGCCTCCGGGAGTTGGCGTCCTAGGATCCCATGATGGTGACCATGTCTCAGGCCGTCCTGATATCCGGACTCCACAGCAGTCCGGTAAAAGTCATTGAGTCTCTGTTGGTACTGAGTACCTCCCCGTATATGGCTCCATGAAGCTTGGAATCCCTTCGATATTAACCAATCCCGGTCTGCCTCTAGGACATTCACCCGGGCTTGAGTAGTTGCCAGCTGCTTAGAGAGGTTTGTGGCATTTTTGTTAGCAGCCTCAGCGTCCGATTTGGAGGCATTCAACTGCTCTAGCATAGAGTCTCTCTCCTCTTCAGCTCTCCGGGCACGAGATTCATAACCTTCAATTTCAGCGGCTAACTGCTGATACCTCTCTTGGTCACCCTTGGCTTTAGAAGCATTCTCTTTCTCCACTTGTAACTCTTTTTCAAGGAGCCTCACCCGATCCTCCAAATTCAGCACCAACCGGGCTTGCTGATCCCGGGAACGTAAGATTTCAAGCTTCTCATCATTGTGAGTATTTATCAGACGAGTCTTGTCCCGTTCGTATGTATCTCGGACGGATGACATCTCAGCAAGCTCCTTCCGACAATCACCTAAAGACTGTAACAATGCCTCGGCCTCTACCGACAGTTTGCTATGAGACACGTGCATATCAAACAAATCCCCCACATCCGAACGCCAGCGACGCAGCACTTCATACAGAGAAGCAAGAGAGCTCACACTGGACCCAAGAGCATTCTCGGCAAGCTGGGCGTTGTCCAGCCCTTGGAGATATTACCGTTCAGCAGGCGGAAAGACATGATCAGCCCAATGCCTAACAACGTCTGGCCCAATCAGCCGGGAGGACTGAGCAAGTTTCCATTTTGGGGCATACTTAGTGTCCGGCAAAGACGGGTTCCAATTGATACCCGGGACATAGACATGAGAAAGCATCCCCTCAGATTCCACGGGCTCCGCACTAAAAGGCGTTTTCCCAGACCTAACGCCACCAGGAAACGCAACAGGATGATGTTGCACATCGTGTAGCAACTCAGTAAAGCTAACATGTCGCATATCCCTAATGGCAACACCACTAGAACTCCCGAGATAAAACCCTGGCTTCGCAGAAGAAGGCATGGAAGTACTGACCGGAGCAGACACCTTGCTTAAGGAAGCAGCGGCTGATGCTGCAGTAGTTGCAGTCGCCGGAGAAAATGTAACACCAATTGATATGGTATTCATAGGTTCTTCCACAACTCCCAGACGTGGAGCCAAGGGGGTAGTGGTTGCAGCAGCAGTCGAACAGATAGCAGATACCGGAAGAGCAGCGGATGACGTCACAACAGGGTTGTCCACACCCTGCTCTGGCCCAGGTGTGGTAATGGGGCTTTGAACTACACCCTGTTGGGAAGAAGTACCTTCACCTAGAAGGCAAGTACCTAGAAACAAGAGAACAGCAGCTATAAGTACAGGGGAAAAGAGGAAACCAAACATAAGACATGACAAAGGATCCTTACCGAGTCTTTCCTCCTTGCTGGCTAGCAGCTCACGACGTTTTGCAAGAAACGATGATACATCGGGAGAACCGGTTTTCCTTTTCCGGGATTTTTTTTTCTTCTCACCAGCAGTGCCAATGGGGGCGGCAACATTGAGGGGATCCGGGTTTAGAGGTGGTGAAACCGGTGCCTCCGTGCTTACCGGAACAGCGGTACCCGGTTGATCAGGAAGATCTTGAACCGGTGCCTCCGTGCTTACCGGAACAGAGGTGCCCGGTTGATCAGGAAGATCTTGAACCGGTGGAACAGGGACCACAAAATTTTTCGCCGTCTGGCTAAGAACGTCCGCCTCATCTTCACCCAATAGACGGCCATGCTCCTCGATATGGGGAATGGCCTTCGGATCTATGGCGTCGAAGTAGTGCCACTCATCTGGGTACAAAAACAAATGTTTTAGTTACACATACTTCACAGAGTTAACGCTATGCAACAGGATATACCTTGATCTCGTCGACGATACTCCGGGTATACGGTATCATCAACCCAAATGCGGCTCATACCAACGGCCACAAGGGCTCGCTCAGATATGTGGGTGCACGGGGTGGGATGGTTTACTAATGCCAGATACAGAGGAAGCTTTTCAAACACGGCAGGAGCAGGGCACTCATCAGCAAACCTTGTCTTGCCCTCAGGAGTCTGCACCGGAGCAATGACCAGTAGCACACACTCATCTATGAAAAAGAATTTTTGTTTCCAGTTCTTATCTTGTACGTTGGGAGGAAAGTTCTCAATACAAGAGGGAGCCCTCGGACGACGATCAAAAGTGAAATATTCCCCCTTATACACAAGCACGTATAACACTCGGAAGACCTCAAGCTGGGGGGACATACCCAGTCCCCGGGCACAAAATTCAAAGTGTTTCACTTTGATTAACCCTAAGGGATGCAGTTGAGAAATGTTCACTTTGTAATAGGACAACAATTCGACCATGAATTGGGTAACTGGTAGCCGGAAATGACAAAACTTGAAAAACTCCGCATATAATGTGATCTTCCCAGGCTTCAGAGGAAAAGCAACATCGGTAGGTCCTGGACAAACAGGATTCCATTCCGGCAATATACGCCACTCCGTAAGAAAAGATTGTAGTGCCATTACCGACCAACTAGTATGAATCTGGGCAACACTCATGGTGGTTCGTGATGTGCTGGTTTTGGGAGCCATGTCAATTGAGAATTCGTTGATTGGGATAAAATATCATCATCCCCATGGCCACTAGCTAATTTATAGGCGGATGCGTCACACGTTTTTTAAATTTTGAAAACAAACCGCCAACACGTCAAAACCCTTGAGTTGCTCAGACTGTTAAAACGGCTGAAGTGACAACTCAGGGTGACGTCACATCACGTGCTTTACCCATGCGGCACTACCCTCGATAAAGATTTTATTTTGGCATTAACAGCATTGTCTAAGTGTCACATAACTTTTTCATTTTCAAAAAGCCTAGTAATAACCAAGTCTGCTTATCACTAGACTTGGGGGGACAAGACGAGATAGGCCCAATCCAGATGGATTAGCCCAATACCACATAAAGGCCTCACTACCTTTGGGCCGGCCCATTGGTAGACACAAACTGGGTGGGCCCAGGCAGTCATGTCCCGGTCAATTGACGAGGTTCAACCTCCTCCCCGAGAATTGGGGAAGGAAGGTTCCATTAAGGAGATAATGCCTATCTCCACCAAAAACCGGAGAGTCAGCTCCGGGAGATAGGCTCAAAGAGGCGGTTACGAGAAGAACGAGAGAGGTTATAAATACAGGTAAAAGGTAGACGAGAAGGTATTCACATATTCACTAAAAAGCTTCTGCTTTACTTCCTCTCATACACCGATTCTTATTCTCACGCCGGAGGGTGGTCACAGGAAACCCCCCTTTCCTGTGGCGAGTCCTAACGGTGTTTTGTTTTGCAGGCACCTGGATCCAGTTTGGTAGATCATTCATAGCCGGGACATCGTTCTTGTCTATTCTGAGAGGTACATACTTCTTCACCTATTTTCACTCAATATTTGCAGTTAATAGCATTACTCATAGGGATTTCTTAAGTAGAATTATGAATTTTTGGGTTTCTTCGCCTGTTTATCGCTTAACCTATTTGCTACTTTTTATTTCGAATGTGTCTCATTTCTTCTTTGGTGGCTTATCATATGATTTGTTGTATTTAGTTTGCTGCCTAATGGCGTTAAACAAGGAGATATTCTTGCAATAACTTCTACAATTGTTACAGAATTCAAGAATTTAAAGGTTAGCAACATGGCATTAACTTATCTTGATATAAAATAGACCAGCATAATTTTTAGAAAGTCTTATCATCCTATACATTCACCAAAAAAATATTGTTAGATGAGCCCATATGTTTAGGGCTGCAAACGAACTGAACTTTCAGCGAACAGTTCATGAACCGTTCGGCAGGAAGTTTGTTTGTGTTCGTTCGTTTGTAATTAAACGAACGAACACGAACAAAAATTTTTGTTCGTTTAGTTAAACGAACGGACATGAACAGAGGCCGCGTTCGTTTGTTTATGTTCGTGAACGTTCGGTAACGTGTTCGTTTATATTCGATAGTTTAATAGGGTTTATAATTTTATAATTTTTTATTTCTTTTATTTACCCAAATAAATAATATATGTGAGGTAAATATGTTTGGATAATTTAGTTATATTTTGGGTGGATCTAGCTGATATCTTAAGAATTATATTTTATTCCAAAGTTAATATATGTTCGTTTGTGTTTGTTTATGTTCATGAACATTTCTTTGTGTTCGTTTGTGTTCATGAACACTTGTTTGTGTTCATTAATGTTCGTATGCGTTCATGAACAAAATTAACAAACGAACACGAACACAAGTGTTTTCTTAACGAACGAACACGAACAAAAAATCTCGTTCGGCAAGTGTTCATGAACTGTTCGTGAACAATTGATTTCCTTAACAAACGAACACGAACAAGACCTTGTTCGTGTTCGTTCGGTTCGTTTGGAACCCTACATATGTTCATTGGTGTGTACTATGTGTCTTTATGCTATATGCATAAAGAAAAAGTCAAAATGGTTATCATCAAGAATTTAAAAACTCAATTGATATATATGCATAAAGAAAAAGTCAAAATGGTTATCATCAAGAATTTAAAAACTCAATTGATAAAAACACTCACCCACTGACGTGTGTTAGGTTAGGCTGCGATGACCTGGATTAAAGAATTGATAAAAACAATGTAACAGATTAGTATAGGATGGGGGTTAACGTTAACTACACGGTTCAAATAAAAAGCTAAAACAGGTTCACATAAAAAGTTAAAACAGCTTCACATAAAAACAAGTAACTTTTGTATAAATGCAATGGTAATTGTAATTGGCTGTTCAATGGGACCTTGGATATTCATCGTGTTATCTGTTTTGAAATGACCTTGTTATACTTGTCACATAACGAGTGTCCGTTATAACGAACCTAAATGGATAACTTTCCCAAACAATGCAGGTCCAATACAAAATCATGGTTAAATAGAGAATGAAATCGCAAACTCTATTATCGTAACGTGGTCATTTTGTTGTATATGTCACACGTATACCAAATAGTCTTTATTGTCATTATCGTAACGCTTGTAATGAAGTCGCAAACTCTAGGTTGTCGCCGTAGCGCGCGACATGGGTAGAAAACTACTTTACTTTAGTAATGTTTGTTCGTTTATGTTTGTTTGCGTTCTTTTACGTTTGTGAATTGTTCGTTTACACTTTACATGAATGAAAATAAACACATCATTTTTTTAGTAAACAACACAAATAAGAAAAAACTCAACTAATTTGTATAACTTTTCGTGTTCGATTGTTTGTAAAACTTTGTTTGATTAAACTTACACGAGCGAATATGAATATTATTGTAATTACTAGTGAGAAACCCGCGCGTTGCGGCGGGATAGTTAAACTAAACAAAAAATAAATGAAAAAACGTTAAATCACGCACATGCATGGCGGCGAGTTAACTTGCCATATTAAAAATATAAAAAGTTAAAAATCATCATAGAAAAAGCTACTAAGTCGAAACCGTAACAAATTCACATAAAAAAGAGAAATAAAAAACTAAAAAAACACTTTAAAGACTTGTCCGCCTCTGCTTAGATGACTTGTACATTATCACACGCAATTTTGTTTTAAACGAAGCTTACATTGAAACGTATATAAAAATAGCACGAATAAAGGAACTTCTCCTTTCACTTTCTTCTAACACAAGATAAACTTTACGTTGTTTAGTATGGTAAGCTCGATTTTGCTCTCAATATGCCAAGTTATTCATGCAGTATATATTTCCTAAACGACTCAAATACCTAAAAGTTTAGTAACATTGTTATGAATAATAATAGATTAACTAACTTTTATAAAGTAACTAATTGTATATAAAAGATTATAATAAAACATGTAGCATTATGAAAATTCTTTTTTACATGTTTTGTATTTAATATGTTTTGTAGAAATAAATGTCATAACCTATTATAAACATGACTCTTGATTTCATTTAGATTATTAAATATGATACTTTAAAGACTAATTTGCTCTTAAAAGGTAGTTATTATGTGCATTGTATGTTGTATCATAAGCAAATTAACTTGTACCTCTTAAATTTTAAGAAGTCCTTGTCAAATGCTTTATAATATAGTATAGATATAGATAAACTATCTATATCTATACATATAATAAACCAAAGCCATTTTGATGACATGTCATAATATTATGCAATCTCTCTTTTGAGAGATGCCACATAGGATGTGATGTGGCAACTCTAGACCAATTAAAAAAAAGGAATAAATATGGTTTAAATATGATTTAACATAATCTATTAAATACATAATCTACTAAATTTAAATATTAAAACTTTATTATTTTCTCTCTTGTGTTCCTCTCATAACTTTTAAACTTTAATATCTTTTATATACGAGATTTTTTAAAGAAAAAAATTACACCAAATTAACGAGCGTTTTATTATCTTTCCAACGAGTACCATAGTGCTATATAAAAAACGGAGAAAAAAACTACTATTTTTTGTAACCCGACAGGTATTGTGTCAGGTTTGGAATTAGTTTAAAAAAATTGTGGGTTTGGGTCGGGCCTGGGATTAGGTGATACCCGACCCAATTACCTTTTTTTTATATTAGAATATGATAACTTATGGCAGATATTTGTTTAAAATAATAATAATAATATTCATTAATCATATATTGGCAAGTCATTAATTATGTTGTTATATTAGATATTTTATTATGTCATATTAGATATTTCAACACGGGACGCTCTCCAACAGGTAATTGCTATATAGATGTCATTTTTATAGTTTAGATACTTCTAATTTTATTCACTTTACTTAGATTTCTCAACCCGGGACGCTCCCGGGATATAAGCTAGTACTTTTATAATTATAAACTATACTGCAAAGTATCATCACATATGGCTCCAGTGGATCAGAAAGGAAGGCTGCACAAGTTCATCATTCTCGGATCAGAAGACACAAAGACAACAACATATAACATTAGACATTCGAAGACTTGAAGGCTGATGCAACATATTGAAAAGACTATAATACCCCTATGGTTAAAACAGTTACCTTGGCGCCAAATTATGAAAGGGTGGGAGTTGACAGTTACAAACCTACATAACTGTTCGAAACATAACTACCATCTGATCATGTCGTTTCATTTAGTATATATAGAACATGTATCTTTCATTTGTAATTACTTTTGGTCATATCCATTAGTCACTTTTGGTTGTAACCTTTATGTTATATTAATAAAAATCTTTTTGTTTCCTGCACATTATTATACACATGTTCATATACATGTTTTTAGATTCTTGATTCTTGTTCTTGATGTCCAACAAATATTCACTATTTGTGTTAATTTGATTCGTTTAAATGCCTAACACAATTAATAACAAAAAAAGTATTCTTTTCATATACTATGGACTTTGTTATTGTAATCTATACAAATATTTTTGTTTTATAATAATAATAATAATCTTAGACACCTTCTAAATAAAAATATTTGATTTTTGTTTCAAGGAGGCTTTGAACTTAGACGTGGGCTTCATCATTACTAACGAAATGGTCAACCCACTAAAAGGTCAATTCCTACCCTAAAGTTTTAATATTATAAAGGCCCGGTCTATTCCTGCCCCTTATCAATTTTGACCTCCAATGTGAGGTAAAGCGCCAAGCTATGGTCATAGCTTGGTGCTTTGAAGTACATTGCTGACACAGTCCGTGCAGGCCTTGAGATTGGGGCTTTGGTTGGGTTTTTTCAGAGATTATTGGTGGGGTCAAAGGTTTGGTTTTTTTTTTTTAACCCCAGCATCGAGCTATGGCCATAGCTTAGCGCTTTGGTGTTAAAAAAACACCAAAGCATCAAGCTATGACCGTAGCTCGGCGCTGTAGGTTAAGATGGTTCACTTTATTAGACAACCTAGTACACTATCAGCTTTATGGTTGATTGGTGTGACCAAAGCACCAAGCTATGGTCATGACTCGGTGCTTTCAGAGAGGTGAAAATAAATTTGAAGGGTTTAAATATCAAGTTACATTATAAAATGTGTTAAATTAATCACAAAAAGTGGACAAAACAGGATACGACCAAATCATCTTCTGGAAGTAAACCATGTATGTTCTTCCCACCTTTTGCCTTTGACTAGCTCTATATGTTCTGTCTAAACGCATATATTGTTGTCACACACATATATATATACACACAAACAAAAGCAACTCTATATCATATCTCTCTGACATTGACTACATCAACCCATTTCTCCCAAGAAGATCAAGCAAGAAAAAAACATTAAAGTCAACCATGTGTCCTATGAGGGTGTTCTTGGTGTTTTTCTCCGCGATTTTGGCCGGTTACCTCACCTGGAAATCGGTACAAACCTCTGTCGAAATGGACGACATGGTTTCCAGCGACGATTTAACCGCAAATAAAAAAGAATCTAGCATCATCAAGGTAATGAAACATTTTCTAGTTTGTTTCAGAAGTCGGTAAATGTACAATTTATTAAGCCAACATTTAAGATTAAAGTTAACTACAAAGATAAATTTATATATATATTTATAAATTAGTTATTGATAACACATACGTTTGTGTTTGTGTTTGTTTATGTGGGATTTTAGATGGGACAAAAAGCTTTATATGGATTTGTTGACATGGCGAGTGGAAAGTATTTGTGGAGGAACCTTAGACAAATGACTGCAGATGGAAAGACCAAGAGTTATTAATATCATTGTTTGCTTCTTTTAATTTAAATTTAATTTATTTACTAAAGTCATTGTATCTATGAATTTCTATGTTTTACATGTCCATGTATACTTGTCTCTTATAGCTCCAATATTCGAGATAATTGAATCGTTGATTCGTTGAGCTTGCGATATCATTGTGACGGACAGCGTGAGAATGGCTAACCCTCAGTCCGTTGAAATCGCGAGTTTCTGTTAAGAATTAAATTTAAGCTCAATGTATTATAAGAAACGCCAACGCTAAGTTCGTAGCACAACTATGACAAACAAATTTAATCTCAATGTCCTAAATATTAGAATGGTTAAACAATTATCATTATAATGGAGGGGTCACAGGTTCAAATCCTACTCTGAGTAGGCAATTAACTGAAAAGATGGGCTGGACCTTAGGGGGGCGGGATTCGATCCCAAGCGGGTGCGAATCTCTTAGGTGGTGTGTACATGATGTGCGTCTGGTTTTAGTAATTAGAAAAGCTATCATTTTTTTCCGGTGCAAAAAACTTAGGTGTTTCGATCTCAAAACATTGGTTTTAAGAAAAAGAGAAATTTTTACTAAACAGTTAACAAGTTTTAACTTTATAAGTAAACGATAATTACTTAGAAACTAAAACAAACACATAGACAGAGAACCTGCCGTGTATAGTATAGATTTCTATGGTAAATACCGAGTATCTTAATCCAGAGAACACACTTTCCCTTACTAAACTTTTCATCACTTTTGTTAATCGAGTTTTGAAAAAGAATATAAAACGGAAAAGTTCTAATAGAAAAATAGTTTTTGAAAAAGGTTTTGGTTTTAAAATAAAAGATAAAATAGTAGGGATAGAAAACATGAAGGTCTCGGGAACTCTCTGGATAAGTAGAATAATTATATTAAAAGTAGTAATAGTTTTAATTATTGGTGCGGAAAACGGGTTTTCAACAGTCCCTTCAGAGTTCGGAGATGGGAAAAGAAATAAATAAGGGATGACATTCTGACAACTAAATGGGTCACGCACAGAGGAAGTGTACGAGTCCCCATAAAGATGTCTTCGGATTGCTAGCCCATAAGGCGGTCTTCTCCTGGTTGACAAGTTGTCGTTGAGCCTAACGATGAGTATAAGTGTGGCAAGTAAATAGAAACGGAAAAAACAAAATATACTAGATTTTTATACGTGTCAACCCCAACTATTTTTAATACGGATCGACCCGAACCCAACCAATTTTTTTACCCAGTCGTGTTAGTTGACCCAAATATATTTTTTTCATGTCAAGTTTGGGTTAGGTTTTGCCGCCCCAATCTCTTTTCCTTTCTTTCATGTTATTATCTACCAATTAGATTCTTTACACTCAAACCTTTATATTAAAAAACCTGAATAGCCCAGGAGCATATTCGTAATCAAACACACACAACACTCATAACTTGAACCTAACCCTAAAACATTTGCCACCTTTTTATACCCCACCATTTCACCCTCAATGTCTCTTATCCTTCAAATTCCTAGGCTTTCTAGGGTTTGTTTGGTATGGGGAATGGAATAGACGAGATAATGGAATGGACAAGGTAATGAAACGGATCATTATCATTCCATGTCTTGTTTGGTTGCTATGTGGGAATGAAACAAAATATTACTTTGTGTTGTTGGATAGGCAGAAAAAGATGAAGGAATAAAATCATTGGTGAGTGACAGTGGTGGGTGGTGGTTAGTGGCGGTGATGGTGGGTGGTGATATGTGGTGGTAGCGACGGTGGTGGGTGGCGACGGCGGCACCAGTGGAAGGTGAAGGTAGATGGTCGTGATGGGGGTGGGCGATTATGGTGGGTGGTGGTTGGTGCGGTGATGGTAGGTGGTGGTGTGTGGTGGTAGCGTGGTGGTAGGTAGCGATGGCGGTGGTGGGTGGTGGCGATGGTGGCGGTGGGTGGAGGTGGATGGCGATGATGATGGATGGGTGACGATGGTGGGCAGTGGCGGCGGCATTGGGTGGTGTTGGATGGCGGCGGTGGTGGGTGGGTGAAGGTAGTAGATGGCGACGACGGTGGTGGGTGGTGACGACGGTGGTTGGTGGTAGGTGACGGTGTTGGTTGTGGGAGACAGTGGTGGGTGGTGGTGGCAGCGGTGGTCGGTGGGGACGATGGTGGTTGGTAGTGGGGTAGGTGGTGGTTTATGGTGTTGTTAATGAATAGTGAATAAGGGATGGAATGAAAAAAAAAACATGAGGGTGGATTGAATGGTTTTGAGGGAATGGAATGTCTTGTGGTCCATTCTTTGACCAGCCAAACACACTATTTTTCATTACCTCGTAATGGTCCATTCCATTCCCCCTTCCATTCCATTATACCAAACGCTACCCTAGTCTCATTTCCAAACTATGAATTTATTCAATAATAATCTCTTTAACTCGTTTTCTTATTAATAATAATTGAAACAAAGCAATGCCTCTATAGAGCATAGTCACCTAATTCGCGGTTCGCTCCGGTTCGGGTACGAGGTTCGGGTTCGCAATTCGCTAGATGGGATGAATTCGGTACGGAGGGGGGTAGGTTCATTTCGGTACGATACGGTACGGTGTACCATTGAGTCCAGTTCGGTATACACAAATTAAAATAAATATTTACTAAATTCATTAATCAAAATAACCAAAATCCAAAATTTCATATTAGTTTAGGTTAAATATGATAAACATTTAAAGTTTAAGGAATATGATGTAAGTTTCTAAGCTAGAAAATAAAGAGGCTGCCTTGAGTCAAATCACACCCAAGTGGCCAAGTAGGAAGCCTTTAAGCTTGAAAAATCCATCTGCCAAACAACCATCGAATGGACCCAAACTAAAACCCATAAATCATATCCATTCCGGTAAAAGCCCAAACAATGACCAGGCCCACCATGCACTTAGGGTACAATAATAATCAACAAACTAGTAAACCTAATAGTCATGAAATTCCAGCTGCCACCCAATTCTGCCCCTAACATCATTCACCACCACAGATCAAATAGAAGCAAGGAACCCTAAAAATTGATGAACAAGTAGAGTCAACAAGAGCAAGAAGCCCTAAAATCGCATCTTATACTTATAAGGTACGTAGTAAAAATGAACAATTCATCAAAATCCAAACGATTTCAACGATTGATTTACTGAATTCGATCACCGAATTGCAACCCTAAAATCGCGTACCATGTACGAATTGGTTCGCATTCGTATTACGAATCATGCGAAACGTACCAAAACGAAATTCGGACCTTATCTGGCGAATTATGTTACTATGCTATAGAGTAGCCGTATGAATCTACTCATCGTTTCATATCCAGCTTAGTTACGAGGCTTATATTCAATCTGTTTTTTTTTCAGAGTAAAACAATACAATGCATCTTCATTGATATATAATGTTTTATTGTGTGTCGAAAAATATTTAGATTTCTTTACGGATTCATTGTTTATGCTATCAATGTAATCACAAAAACTCTTGAACACTTAATTTAGTATGAGAAAGTATATGATACAACGTATCTTTAACATACAAAGTGTAGGAAGCCATCACAAGTTGACACGTGTAAACCCTGGTTAACTCTAACGAACTCAATCATGGTTGATTAAAAGGGTATTATAGTCTCTCTCTTTGTAATCACCTTCTGTCTCTCACCACCATCACCACAACCCACATCATTTGTCACCACCACCGCCGTATATCAGTTGTTACTCTATGGATTCATCATCAAGCAAAGACTCAAAGACGGAGACATTGGATGTTTCATTGCATGCAATCGGCTTCCAGATCGATGATGTAATAGTACTGATTTCTAGGAGATTAACATGGACCTTTGTATGACACCCTAGGCAAATCCCACATCGGCCGTGGCCAGGAGAGATCTTTGGTTCATAAGTAATCCAAAGCCTCTTAAATCACCAAAGCGTTTTGGGCTTAATGCTAGTGGATGAGAGGAGAACTCCACAGTTAAGCGTGCTCAGGTGGGAGTAGTATCAGGATGGGTGACCTCTTGGGAAGTCTCCACCGGGGCGACCAAAAACAAATCCGTGAGCTCTGGATGGGTAACCCATCGGGGCAAAGCGGACAATATTGGTGGTGAGAGGGGTTGGATGTTACAGATGAGTTGTCGCCACAGAAGGTCACCGGTTGTCTTCCGGTCACTCTTAAGGCTTTGTCAGGTTATGTTTATTGTTATTTGGATCGGAGGTCGTGGTGGAGGTCGGAGGTTGTGATGGCGTTGGCGAAGAGATGGTAGCCTCTGGCTCTTAAGATGCTGAGCATTACGGTTAGCTCGGTTTCGCGGACCGCGCTTATTACGACGGTGTTGATGGCGGCGAGTAGGGTGATTACGGTGAGGAAGACGGCCGGATTGTGATTACGGCGAGTAGGGTGATTAAGGTGCGTTTAAAGATGATTTTGGTGCGTTTAAAGAAATATACGAAAGCGTTTAAATTTTGTAACGTGCGTTTGTTTTTTCTGAACTTTTTTCATGGGTTCCTTGCAATATAAGAAGATGATATGTAGAGGATATGAATAATAATAATAATAATAATAATAATAATAATAATAATATTCATATAATAGGAACTGTATGAGAAGAAGACATACGAAAGGATCTTCTTGAAGATACATTAAGATCAGACTAAGCCTTAGTAGTTCAGCCATTTGTAGGCCTTGAGTTTCTGAACTTTTTCATGGGTTACAGCATTGAGATCAGATCTAGAAGACATACGAAAGGATTTTACAAAGGTGCGTTTAAAATGATGTGGTTGCGTTTAAAGAAATATACAAAAGAAGTTTAAAAATTTTAACGTGCGTTTGTATGTACAATGAGTGCGTTTAAATTTTGTACAATGAGTGCGTTTAAAGAAATATACTGAATGCATTTAAATTTTGTTAGTGCGTTCAAAAGGCTCTGTTTTCACCAACTTCATCTTCTTCGTCTGCAACTTTTTTTAATCTAATTTTTATGTTTAATCATACTTATTGAAACAAAATCGAAAGTATTTGACAACTATTACAAGCGTTTATTCATAATTGTATATTTTTTCGTATGATTAAATCGTTCCAGTGTAAATCTCTATTTTTCTAATTTTTTTGTTTTCGTTCATTGTAATCGAATGTTTTTTTTATTTTAATTGTGTAATCATTCAGATAGGTTTAATCGATTTCAATTGTTGAAAAATTTTGTTTCGATTGATTTTTGTTGTTACGATTTGAAAAAAATTTAGACGGGTTTTCCTAATTTACCCTTGGTTAGTTTGACCCAAGTATGATTAGGGTTGTTAATTATCATCTTGTCACCGTCTAAATCTAATGGCTGAGATTGCTTCTTACACTTTGTATGTTAAGGTTCTTTGTACGTTATCTCTTCCCATTTAGTATATGTATACGTATACATTGATGTATAATGTTTTATTGGAGGTATTTTTAAACACTGTTCGGTTCAGACGTAGGCGAATATTAATGGATTCGAGTTTATAAACATTGAATCTTCTGGATTTGTTTTATATGGGACTTTGATGATTTGTGCTCATTGTTTCTTGGCATAAACTTAGTCAGATATAAGATTTTCGTTCGAGTCACTAGTTTTGGTGATTTAGTGAAAGAATAATAAACGAAAAGTAACGGTTTTTGTTTAAAAACCGAGTAAAAAGTTATATAAATGCACATGTTACATGGGTTGAATTGTTTTTAGTACTCGTTTTGAGACATCATAGAACTAATTAGATTGTTGTGAGCTGAACGAATGGGTCGCCGATTACGATTAATATAAATTGTCACAAATGTAATTATAACAAGTTGTCCGTAGAAAAGTTTAAAACCGATTGTATTGAGTAGTATGGACTAGGGAACTAGTGATCCAAATAAATTATTCATACCGGAATAGTTCAAAACAAATTGTATCAGAAAAATTCACAAGTTAAGCCGTAGCAATTGGAGAGATGATTATATTTAACACAAGACATTAATGACAGCTCGCACACCCATCTAACTAATCTACCTCTAATCACTATTGTGCTAAATGCTCTTTGGTGCAAACATTGGTTTGATATTTGTTCGTTTATAGCCAAAAGAAAAAGAGGTACATGCACTGATCGGGTTTGTCCCGATTGCTAAGTGTTTTGTGCCTTATGTCCAAGGCTTGATACCAAACCACATCGAGTTAGGGGTTTCACTGGAAGCAGCCTCTCTATTCTTAGGGATAGAGGTAAGGCTGTCTACATCTTACCCTCCTCAGACTCTACCTTAGCATTGCTATAGACGGGATTAACTGAGTATGATGATGATGATTGGTTTGATATTTGTTAACTTTCTAATTTATACTAAAACGTTATTTTTGTTTGCAATATAAGATATATCTTGTATCTTGTTTTTTTTTTTGGTACAACTAGATCACATGGTTAGGTCCTTGGCCTTTGATCACCCAACTCCCGATTAAAAATCCGGTGGTTGGCATATTACTGTTAGGTTGAACCGGTGCCATAGTTTGCCCTCGGCCAAGATTCGACTCTGAGACCTCCCGAACAGAAACCTCACCTAAATAGGTAATCCTTCCTATCTCCCGCCAAACCAATTGGTACGGAGATCACTAGCAGACATCTTGTATTTAACTAATTGAAATGAAATGAATTGGCCCGTTTACACCCTAGAGTATATCAACCAATGTTTACTTCGCTTTAATATTCTTTGTATCAAAGATATTTTTCAAATATAGCTACACCAAAAGATAAATTAAGCCCTTGATAGTCCACCAACCACAATCAACTGCTCTACCAAACCGATTTATTTCAATTCAAACAACCCTACACGATTTTTTTCTTCAGATTTTTATCCAGCAAAATAATTATAGGTATAATAAGAACTCAATGCATAGAAATTCTAACATGTTGCTATACCAAATCTTTGACATCTATATATACAATTATACACACTATGCTTTAAACATATTCTATTTATATATTATATAATAATACAATTAGCAACTTAACGAAACTTAGAAAAATTTAACGATTTATCACCGCCGTTAACGTAACCGCTCCACCACCATTAATGTAACCGCTCCAACCACCGGTAACGTAACCGCTCCCACAACCGATTTCCGTTGCAACTCCAAGACCCACCGGTTTCCATTGCAACTTAAAGTTTCTTTTAACGCTTTCTTCTTTTCCGTATCCGGTTCACCGTTTTTCTATCATGACTTTGCATTTTAACCCAATGTGACGCGTCTTCTTCTACCGCCGTTTCTCCTATTGTTTGAAACCATTTCACACATAACCCCACCGTTGGCATTTGGAATCCCAAGCATGTTGCCTCAAAACACCCCATCACGGTTCACAAGAAGAAACAGACGCTGATGGGTGTTGTATTGTAGAGGCTTTGGGATGGTTACGAGCAAGCGGTGCTCAAAACGGCTATTGGCGCAACGGTGCTGCATCTACAAAGGAAATGGAGACTTTGGAAAGGTTTTTTTTTTTTTTTTTTTTTTTTTTTTTTTTTTTTTTTTTTTTTTAGTCAACTACCATCCAACATGGGCAGTCGCCGGTTTCCAATACCGGAGAAGTTTCAAGGGCGTATCACGAAGTTTTTTGTGTCAAATCTACCGGACAAATGCAGCGGTAAAGATCTAGCGGAGTTTACGCGACATCTGGGTGGTATTTTCGATCTTTACATTGCTAGGAAGAGAGACAAAAATGGGCAGCGGTTCGGTTTTATATCGTTCTTGGATGTCAAAGATAGTGATGAGATGGTTAGATTGCTATGTGGTGTGAAGATTGGAGATTGTAGCCTCAAAGCTAATGTTGCTAGATTCACTTTTGAAGAGGGTGAGATTGGGCCACCTCCTAGGACGAACCGGAAACCGGCTTATGTTCCGGTGAATGATGCGAGGAATTCGGAACATCAGAAGGTGGGCTCTACGTCCTTTACTCAAGGAGGGAAGTCATTCCATGAGATGTTGACTGGTAGGAAACCTGTGAGTCTTGATGAGAAGATGGTAAAGGTAGATGAACGTATTAATGTTTACAAGAATTTGCATGGTAAGGCTGTGATCATGCGGATGATCGACTTGAATGCATTGAAGAGAATTAACGTGATTTTAAAAGAGATGGACGCGGGAGATTGCAGAGTTCAGTACCTAGGAGGTTTATCGGTTATGGTTACGTTCAGGAATGAGGAGGAGGCGCTGAAAGCGGTAGTAGCGGCCAGAGAGATCTTAGGGTGCTTTTCGAAGATTGATGTATGGGAGGGTCAATCTTTGGCGTTCGAACGTCTAGCATGGGTTACACTGAAAGGCTTGCCCATCCAACTCCTTCATAGGGCGGTTATTGACGGTGTGGCGTCGAAGATCGGCAGTATAATTCATAGACCGCCTAGGACGGAAGAGGATGCGGATTTATCGTATGAGTACGTTGGTGTTCTCGTTGGGGAAGGTAATCGGATTGCAGAGGAGGTGACGGTGACTTGGCGTGATAGGAAATTCAAGGTGTGGGTAGAGGAAGAGTCCGGCGACTGGGTACCGGATTTTATTAATGCCGAGTGCGGTAACGAAGACACAAGGGAGGATGAGAAAGAAGACTCGATGGAGGAAGACAAGCCTATCAAGGAGGATGGTAGTGTTCATGAGGTTGAAGCCCAGGAGATTGCTGAGGATGTGGTTACCGATCAGGTCGCCGGAGTTGCCATGGCCGGTGACCAATCGGAAATTAAGGGGGCAATAAATGACCCGGTTTTTTCGGTATCGGTTATGGAAGGTGTCAATGTTTCTTCGGTTAGCAAAGAAAATATGGAAGGTATTGATGAGGAGGATTTTTTGCCAGCTAATTCGTTCGATTTTGAAAAACAATTTAATGCAGAGGAGGGTGTTGACTTTGTGACTACGGTCAACAAACGTAAGAAAAAACAGGGTGTCGAATTGGGCTTGGGCCTAAATAAACTACAATATTCTAGTAGTCTTGAGAAGCAAAAAATTACCAAAAAGAATAAAGGGGAGAATAACCCAGTGGGCTTGGCTGAATTTTTGGATAGCCCAATGGGAGGTGGAGACCAATCTCGTGAAACTGAAGTGGGGCCAGATTGTTATTTGATTAATGAACAAGGGCAGAACGGTAATTTGGATAAACAGGATGTAGGTATTATCAGGGAACACATGGTGGGTACATTAGAAGCCAATGAAACCCCTGTGGTTGACGACACCCGTCGGCTTCAAGGGGTCGCATCTATGGCTAAGAAAGATAGAGTTGATAGAGAGGTGGAGGAGACTGTGAAGCTGGGCATCCTGCTGGGCGCTCAATTGCGAGATCAGAGAGAGCTGGTTAAGGAGTCGGTGGAAAATGAAGGCGTACAGGTTGGTCTCAAATGAATTTTTTGTCGTTAAATGTTCGTGGGATGAGGGTGGCGGGTAAGGCGAACTGGTGTAAAGGGTTACGGAAAAAACATGGTGTAGACTTTATGAGCTTACAGGAATCGATGGTGTCGGGGCTGAGTAGACAAGAAGTTTTGGGATTTTGGGGTGACGGTGGTTTTGATTTCGATTGGGTAGACGCTTCTGGTAGATCGGGGGGTCTGGTTAATATTTGGAACCCAAAATGTTTCCAGAAGGCGTCTGCGGTTCAACACAAGAATTTCCTATTAACTTCAGGTACGTTATGTAGTGATGGGTCGTTTATTAACTTCATTAACGTGTATGCGCCCCAACGAGCAGGGGCGAAGAGGCGTTTATGGGAGGATATTGCGGCTGTGATTAGGGGCTGTATTGGGTTTGTGGTTCTGTTGGGGGATTTTAATGCAGTGCGGCTGCCAGAGGAAAGGCGTAATTCGAAGTTTAATACGGGTATTGCGGCTGATTTTAATAATTTTATTGATAACTTGGGGTTGAGAGAGTATTGTATGCATGGGTTTAAGTTCACTTTCCTATCCGGAAGGGGAAAGGACCATAAGTTAAGCAAGATTGACAGGGTTCTAGTTTGTCAAGACTTCTTTAATAAATGGCCAACGGTGTGTTTACGGGCTCTCCCGAGAGATCTCTCGGATCATTGCCCCTTACTTGTGACGATGGTTGATGTTAATTTCGGTCCCAAACCGTTTAGATGGTTCAATTCTTGGTTAAGTAGGGATGATTGTGAGAGGGTTGTGATACAAGCCCTGGAAGATGGTGAATTCCGCGGGAAACCGGATGAGAGAATTATGGCCAAATTTAGACACGTGAAGCAACGTCTTAAGGAGTGGTGGAAGCGGGTTCTGGTTAAGGAGGGAGAGGAAATGACGGTTTTGAAGGAGGATATGGAGAGACTTGAAAGCGCTTTGGAAATTAGGGAGTTAGAGGAAGAGGAGGTGTGGGCGATGGAAGAAGGTAGGAAGGGGATAGAGTTCTTGAATTTGTGTAACAACAGGGATCTAAAACAGAAATCGAGGGTTAAATGGGCCATAGATGGGGACGAAAACACGGCTTTTTTTCATGGCATAGTTAATGGTAGAAAGGCGTCAAACACGATTCCGGGGTTGAAAGTTGAGAATTCGTGGGTTTCAAAGCCTTCGCTTGTCAAAAAGGAGGTGTTGAGGCATTTTAGAAGACTCTTTTCGGATCAAGTCAAAACAAGACCAAGGGTGATTTGTGACAACTTAAAACAGATTAACCGTGATTGTGCAGGTAGGCTGGAACGGCGCTTCTCTAGAGATGAAATCAAGAACGCGGTCTTTGCTTGCGGGTCGGATAGAGCGCCGGGTCCAGACGGGTTTAACTTCAGGTTCCTGAAGTTTTTCTGGAGTTTTTGGGAAGATGAGTTTGTTAATATGTTCGATTATTTTTTTGAGCATGGAGTTATTAGTAAAGGTTGTAGCTCATCATTTATTACTTTGATTCCAAAAAACAAGGTCCCGGTGGGGTTGAATGATTATCGCCCTATCAACTTGGTTGGGATTATTAGTAAAGTGATTTCAAAGGTGTTGGCTGAAAGGATTAAACCGGCTCTGGATACGGTTATTTTTGACACACAATCAGCTTTTCTTAAAGGCAGGTTCATTCTGGATGGTCCCCTCATGATTAATGAGACGTTGGGTTGGATCAAGAAGAAACATAATCGCGCCTTTCTGTTGAAGCTGGATTTTGCAAAGGCGTATGATAATGTCAATTGGGAGTTCTTATTATCCACTCTTGACTTGATGGGTTTTCCGGGTAGGTGGTGTAGATGGGTTAAAGGGATTCTAGAGTCGGCGCGTTCAGCCGTGCTTGTCAACGGGTCACCCACCTTTGAATTTCAGTGTGAAAAAGGGGTTAGACAGGGCGACCCGTTATCTCCTTTTCTTTTTCTAGTGGTAATGGAGGTTCTACATTGTCTTCTAGAGAAAGCGGTTGGATTGGGAGTTATAAAGGGGATTTCTTTTGGTGGTGGCGCTAAGGTGTTGTCCCATTTGTTTTATGCGGATGACGCCTTGATTATGGGTGATTGGTCGGAAGACAATTTGAAGAATGTTGCTAGAGTTCTTCGTGTGTTTCAAGTGTGCTCCGGGCTTGGAATCAATTTTCAAAAATCTTTTTTATATGGGGTTGGAGTGGACGACGCGGAGGTGGTGGCTTTGTCGGATATTATTGGGTGTCAAGTGGGGAGAATGCCCTTTGACTACTTGGGTATTCGGGTTGGGGCGAACATGAACCGGGTCACTCATTGGGCTCCGGTGATTGATACGGTCAAAAATAGATTAACTTCGTGGAAAGCGAAAACGTTGTCTATGGGAGGAAGGTTAACGCTCATCAAATCCGTTTTGTCCAGTTTGCCAATTTATTATTTGTCCATTTATAAAGCGCCGATCTCAGTTTTGGAACATATAGAAAGATTAATGAGGAATTTTTTGTGGTCCGGTAACGAGGAGGCTAAAAAGGTTCATTGGGTGGCTTGGGAGGTTATCACTACGCCTATCAAAGAAGGGGGTTTAGGTATTTCGAGGTTGTCTACGGTCAACTTGGCTCTCATAGCTAAATGGGCTTGGCGGTTTGTCACGGAAGATGGCTCGCTTTGGAGGAGTACTATTGAAGCGATTCATGGTGGTAGAGGGTTGTGGTCGTTTTTACCGGTTAAGAGAACCTTGCCCGGATGCTGGAAATCCATAGTTAACAGTTTGGACGCTACCCGGATTCAAGGTAAACCGTTCCAGCTCTTGATTAGGGGGTCCGTGGGCCGTGGCAATCGGATTCGTTTCTGGTATGATTTATGGGTGGGCGATAAAGCGCTGAAAGACAGGTGGCCTAGCATATATAAACTGGAAAAAATCAAAGGCTGCAGGGTAGCTGACAGGTTACAGCAGAATGGGTCGAGTGTCGAGTTGTGTGGAGAGTGGAGACGCCATCCCAGTTCAGTCGAAGAGCTTTCTGAAATGGAAGATTTGAGGAGGCTTTTGTCGAATGTTTCTTTTAATGCAGGTAGGGACAATTGGTTATGGAATGATGATGTGAATAGGCCCTTCAATGTTAAAGACTTCAAGAAGAGTTTGACTAATTCAGTGGATAGGCCCAGGATGTTAAATACTATTAAGTGGGAAAAGTGGGTTCCATTGAAGATCAATTTATTATCATGGAGGGCTGCAAAGGACAGGCTCCCGACTAGAGTGGCGCTAAGGAACCGGAGTATTAATATTCCAAACGTGGCATGTGTGTTATGTTCTTGGGCCGATGAAGACTGCAAACATCTTATGATTCGGTGCGGTTTTGCTTACGGTGTTTGGTCAGTGATTTGTAAATGGTGCAGACTTGACCCGTTTTTTGCATACGACTTCGAAGACTTAATGCATCTCTACAATAACGTTCACGGCGGGAAATGGAGAAAAAAGATTGTTCGAGGGATAGTTATGATAACGGCATGGAGCATATGGAATACTAGAAACATGAAAATCTTTCAAGACAAGGATATGAAGGTTATGGAGGTGGTCGCGGAGGTGAAATCAAAGGCGTTTTTATGGCTTAAGTATAGGTCGAAACATAAAGATATTGTATGGAAAGAATGGTCTAAGTATCCGTTGTATATGTGCCTTTGATTTGGCGGCTCTTTGTTTGAGAGCTTGCCGGTGTTAATGATAGTTAATGTTCAAAAAAAAAATTCATCTCTGGCAATCAATTCACATTTTTTTAACATTTTTAAATCTCATTGGCATATCTACAAAACACGTTACGTTGGTTTTCGTAGAAATAAAAAAAAATCATGATTAAAGTTTACGTTTTCGTACAAATCTAATTTGATAAACTTTATGTATACTTATTATTTCAGTGTCATCAATATTTAATATAAACTCTATGTATTTACACATGTGGTATGTATAACCATATAACCATACCATATAATCATATGTATTAAACAAAACATTTGTGTTATGTTTTTTTTTAAGATGATTTTCTATGTTGTGACAGAGTTCATCACAACCCTTCAGAAGGGGATCCCCTAGCCACTCTACAATGGTCAGACTATGTTGTCTTAACCGGGTCCACGCTGACGCGAGAATGGCCGGCCCACAAGCGAGTCAAGGTTGCGCATAAAGGGCACTAAGGCTTCCACCCGGAAAATTTCCCGCCACCTGCCACTTAACAGATGTTGCACCCTCCACAAGAGGCAAGCCTCTCTGGAGTAAATGCACGGTAATAGAAAACCGAAGGACCATCAGAATCAAACATGGCCCCTCCAACAAGGGTAGGTTCAACTATCACTTGACAATATATCCAACCATAAATGTTGAGAGTGGGAATTGAACCCTTAATTACGTAAGTGAACATTTGTGTTATGTAAGTGTTGGTTGAATATGTATGTTTTCATGATTATGCCAAGTATCGTATTGCATGAAACCATAGATAATTTTTTTTTTGTCATTCTATATTATTATTGTATATTACACAAAACATATAATATTTCTAACAACCTAATTTATCTATATTTTTTAAAGTTTAATTTACTAAAATATAATAATTTAACGTTCCGCGGCAACGCGCGGGTATCATCAACTCGTTATACACAAATATTAATATTAATATCAAATGTTACATCTCATGATATACCAAAGCTAAATACATAAGTTATACACTTTCTGAAATATTGTAACTGGTTTTTATACTGAAAATCCAATGTTTTAGTGAAAATGAAAAGATACAAGATTACACTTTGCAAGAATATACGATTTTGGACAGAAACATCTAATAGGTTAGATTTCACTTGTCCATCATCGATAATTTTTGCGCGTATAGTTGTGTTCTTGCATTTCTTAAAACATATATTATACTATACTCAAATACAATATTTCACAAAACGGATTTTTCTACTAAACTTTTTAATTAACTAGATGTTAAATTTTACCCTAGAAGCCTTCATAGTATCCCCCATATGTGATATGGGCTGTGGTCAAAGGGACACCTCTAACCGCTGACATTGCTTCATTTGCACGATGGACCACTTGCTTTATCCTCTACAAATCCAATCATATTAAAAATAATTAATGTTGCAATATGAAAAACCCTTTAACAAGACCATAAACATAAGTACATAACTATGTTTTAGAAAAACAAAAGGGTAAATGTTTAAATTAAAGAAGAGGAAGACTCTAAGTAATACAATTAGAAAGCATGAAAAGTTATTGTGTCAGTCGATGCATCTCCAGAAGGAAGAAGCCGATTCCAACTCATGAGCCGTCAACAAGAGCTCAAAGGCAAAAACGTTGAAATCTAGGGTTAGATGGTCCTAAACTAGGGATCGTGTACCAAAGTATCCTCTAAATCCAAATATATATTACTTGTTATTTATTACCATTTTAAACAGCTTAAAGTTACACTAAATCTGTCTTCTACGGAGCTCAAACTATTGACCTTAAAAGGAGCAACAACTTAACTCAAATGGATTTACCAATTGGACCCAACCCACTACCCTTTTTTATACCATTTGAAATATGCATGTGGCATCTATCCATTTTTGCTTTTAATATGGGTCATATAGAAGATCTTTTTTGCAACTACATGGGATTCAACATATTAAAAAATATATATAAATATTACACTAAGTTTTGTAAAAATGGAAGAATTTAAGCAATAAATTATATCAAACCTTGTCATCAGAGTATAATTGGATCCTAAGCTTTTGATTTTGTTTGTGCCTTTGACCATTTCCAAAAAGGATAATACAAATTGTGATAGCAGCCATACCAAGAGAACAAAAGGCACCAATCCCATTCAAACCCTTTTTCCAAATATTTGCTCCTTCATTGCCTTCTTCATTCACCTTCTCAACCTTATCATTCACCACTTTTGATGGTGATGAATCATTGAACATATGCTCATCACCTTTGTCCTCAAATTGAAACATCTCCGTTTCAATATAAGGCAAAGTGATTCTCCGAGAACCTGATCTTGGAGAATCCATTTTCATTTCGACAAATTCATTTTCTTTCTTAAAGAAAACTTGAAAGATCGGATCTTGATCCGATTCATGAGCACTTTTAAGCTCCCCATCGATCAAAATAGGGAGTTTGGTAATCTCTTTGACCTCTTCATGTTGATCAACAACTTGGTGATCATCCATATGAATTGGAAAAGCGATTAACTTCTTCGGCGATCTTAAATCATCTTCGGATGTGGAGTCGACAAATTCTTGGGAATTATGTGAGGAATCAAAGTAATTCATTTTGAAAAGATTCTTGGGGCTCCTCACAAACTTTCTTGAAAAAAATTTCTTGCCCCCATCATCATGGACTTCAAGAAGCCCATCATAAGGTACGTTCACCCATCCCTCATCTTCAAGATCCATCTTTTTGCATCAAAGTTGAGATCTTTTGGTTTGTGTGAAGCAAAGAGGCAAGAACTAATTTGGGTTTTAAACAAAACTAGTGAATTATTGAGGTGGATGGCTCTCATGGAGTGTAGTGAAGAGTTTCACTTGGAACAAGCAAGGTAATTGGGATCTTTTCTTTTCCTAATGCTTGACAAATTAGGAGTTGGTCCTATAGACCCCACATGATGTTAACAGCATTTATTTCAATTTTACTTTTTTTTTTCCTTTTCTTTTCGAAAGGCTGAATTTATTTCAATTTTAATTGTTATTTGATATGGTTCTTAAGATATTTTCTTGCATGCTTTTCAAAAGTAAGATATAATTTATATATCTTTAAAATTTATAATTCTGAAATAATACTCTATGAAAAATCAGGGCCCTCTCTGAAAACTTTAAAATATGTTTGGACCCTCAGCGTAATAAAAATCGGGCCTTATCCCCTACAATATAATAAACTAAACTTACATTTTTTTTATTTGGTTTAAACTTTAAAATTTGAATCGAGCCTAGATATTGGGTTAATTTCAATTGTGAACAAATATAACATTAGTGGAATGTTGACTTACAATTGAAGTTAATGTCTTCATGCAATTATTACATTTCTTTATTTAAAGTTAGTAATGTACCAAACGACATTTTTAATTCAACATAATACTTGAACTATTCATATTGAAATAAAATAATCCAGCCTTGTGCTAGAAAATATATATGTGTTTTAATAAAGTAATGATTTAATTTAACAATGAAAGGGAAATCATACTGTGCTTATTATAAATATGCATCTTTGTAATAAAGTAATCGATTTATGAATAATTTATTTTGTACATGGATTAATTAATTTAATGAAAATCAATTCATTTTTCCAAAATTCACAAGAGTTTGGTCAATTCAGTTCTAAAGCTTAAGTTTCCAAACTTCACATGGTATGCCATGTGTGTGGTCCTTTCTTTCTACAATTAGGTAAGCTACAAAGTGAGTTGGTCTTGAATTATCTCAAAACTAATGACAAGCACTTATACTATGACTCAACAGTAACACGTATTTCTTTTTTTCTACTACATACATAAAATCATGGCAAATTAATTATATTGATGTTAGTCACATGGTGAATTAACTATAATAATCATTATGACACACTTATGACTCATCATATAAAGTTATATAGATATAGATCTATTTTTATTCACGGAGTCTTACGCATGTCTAACAAAATTATATTTTACATATTGATTTAGTCAAAGTTTAATTGTAAATTTGATAACTGGTGTAGAGTTGTACAAGTCAAAAGTCCAAAGAAGACGGAATAGTGGAATACTATGTGAAATTGTGTACGCAAGTGTGTAATAAAGACATAATTGATTCATTTCAATAAGTTGTAGGTTCGTGTCGAAATACTATACAAAGAGGTGGTCCTAAAATCTACAAACTTCTTCTTAGCCTTGTGGGCTCATAACCAAACCTGACCACGTTAGTCAACATGTATGTGTAGGTCTAAGAAAACACGCGAGCGACAATTTTCTTTTTTCCAACGGCTAACACGCTTCCTTTAGATCAAATTTCTAAATCTATACCTTTGGTCGACCTTAGAACCAAAAACCTCATCCTACACCTTTTCAACACATCTTGGCATTACTAGACAACAAGCACTTTGGTTTGGTCCTTGAACACAAAAACGTAAACCATACGAAAGTCGCATCAATATATGGGTTTCCTCATAGACAATTATAAAATTAACTAGTTTATACCCCGGGAGCGTCCCGGGTTGAGAAATCTAAGTAAAGTAAATAAAATTAAAAGTATCTAAACTATGAAAATGACATCTGCCAATATATTATTATTATTATTATTATTATTATTATTATTATTATTATTATTATTATTATTATTATTATTATTATTAAACAAATCTCTGCCATAAGTTATCATATTCTAATATAAAAAAAAGGGTAATTGGGTCGGGTATCACCTAATCCCAGGCCCGACCCAAACCCACAATTTTTTTTAAACTAATTCCAAACCTGACACAATACCTGTCGGGTTACAAAAAAATAGTCGTTTTTTTCTCCGTTTTTTATATAGCACTATGGTACCCGTTGGAAAGATAATAAAACGCTCGTTAATTTGGCGTAATTTTTTTCTTTAAAAAATCTTGTATATAGCAGATATTAACGTTTAAAAGTTATGAGAGAAAACATTAGAGATAAAAATCTAATTTTGTTTTTAAATTTTTAATTATTATTTTCCTAAAATAAAGGCCTTGCCACATAGGATGACACATGGCACACTCAATAAAGAGAATACCCTCTTTGAGTGACATATCATTAAAATGGCTTTGGTTTATTATAGGTATAGATGATCTTTATGACGAAGTTTCTTTTTTAAAAAAAAAAAAATTGAACCAAAATTAAAAGTCGAAATTGTTTTTATATTTTTGACGTTATGTTCAACACCTTGGGTGTAAACGAGGTCAAATCCAAGCTTCATACATTCTATATATATATTAAACGTTCCGCTTAGAGTAAACTGCCATTTTCGTCCTTGAGGTTTGACACTTTTTGCCAGTTTCATCCAAAAGATTTTTTTTTCTCAACTGGCTCCACTAGTTTTCAAATTTTTGCTCGTTTCATCCAACTCGTAAACGACGTTAGTTGAACTCAGTTAAATAAGGGCAGTTTTGTCATTTTATCATTTAACTTAAGGGCATTTATGTCAATTCGTTAGTTTTATCAACTCCATCTATATAAAACCTAAATCAGATCAAAACCCCCAAATCATCATCTTCTTCAAAATTGTCTTCCAAAAACCCTAATAAATCAAAATCACATATCAACTACCCACATAATAAAAGTTTTAAATCGAGTGATAATCATGCATAAAAGTGAAGCCACTCCACATGGTTATCAATTACTAAAATTGAATCATAAATGGCACAATCCAGGAGCTGGATTCTTGCTGGTATGTCAGGGGATAAAACCCCAAAGATGAATCAATCCTATCCTAAATAACTGTAGTTCGCTTGACGTCTTTGTGTTCCTGCAAGAAAAATTATAATCCAGCCTTCTTCTCCAGTTTCTGAATTTGGTTGAGGAAGATCTTCTACAGTTTTTTAGTAATTTCACCTTTATTTATTATTATTATTATTATATTATTATTATTATTATTATTAGGGCCTTTTGTTGGGTTTTCAACCCCTGTAGCAACTCAACTTGCTAGTTAGTTTTATAAAAAAAATGACTGTTTTTGGTTGATGGAATGAATGAATATTGGTTACTCTGCAAGTAGATTAAACAATGGTCTGCTGTGGTTTGATGGAAATTAACCTGTCTGATTCTTGGGTCTTCTGTTTGGTAATGTTTCCATAACTGTAGTATCATATCGCTTATTTGTTGTTATAGATTAAATCTGGTTACAAAAACTGTTCCTAAAGCAGTAAGCCAGTTATGTTGAACAGAGCAAGTTAGGAGATCGTAAGCATTTTAGTATAGTTTTGGGCTTCGGGAAGCTTTTAAACTGCGAACTTTATGAATTTCACAGGTTATAAATAAATTACAACCTAATTTGACCTGTTTTCTTTTACACAAATGGATTGAATTGTATATTGGTTAACGGTTATGTTCAAATTTATAACTTTTTTGTGGCATCTCTACTATTCACCATGTGCAGACAATGATCATAGCCAAACAGTATCGGTGCATACACTCTGCTAGCTGTATGTGCACAAAAGGGCATTTAAGTGAAGATGTCATCTTCCTACTTCTTCTACATGATTATCACTCGATTTAAAACTTTTATTATGTGGGTAGTTGATATGTGATTTTGATTTATTAGGGTTTTTGGAAGACAATTTTGAAGAAGATGATGATTTGGGGGTTTTGATCTGATTTAGGTTTTATATAGATGGAGTTGATAAAACTAACGAATTGACATAAATGCCCTTAAGTTAAATGATAAAATGACAAAACTGCCCTTATTTAACTGAGTTCAACTAACGTCGTTTACGAGTTGGATGAAACGAGCAAAAATTTGAAAACTAGTGGAGCCAGTTGAGAAAAAAAAATCTTTTGGATGAAACTGGCAAAAAGTGCCAAACCTCAAGGACGAAAATGGCAGTTTACTCTTCCGCTTATTTGAACAGTGTTGGAGTCTAATTCGTCATTTCCTTTGATTTTATAAGGATATTATCGTCATTTTGAATGCCTTTCAGCCTTCCCTATGGGGGAACTGAGAGAACACTCATCATCATACCACCACCACAACTACAATCACTGTGACTGTCACCGTTATCACCGTCACATCACTGCCACAGTCACCATGACCACCGTCACACACAGCCATCGTCACCAATCAAAGAGAGAAAGAGAGAGAAGAGAGACGCCGTGAAACTGGATAACAACGTCACACCACTGCAACTCACCGTCACTATCATCATCGCCACCCCATCACAATAGAGATAAAGAGAAGAGATAGAGATAGAAGATGGATTCTATTAATAGGGAAGCAATTTAAACAGTAAGGGTAATCTTTGGTTTTCAACCTCATTTGTGATGGCTATTTAGAACCAAACCTAATTCGTTTAATTGTGATTTCGAGTTCGTGTTCTAAATGTTATTTGAATGTTAGGGTTTCTCCTTCTCTTATACAGTAGCCCTAAATGCTAATTTATTTTTGTTTCAGTTTCTTCGTTGGGTTTTTCTACTGCGTCTATATTGTCTGTAATGGTAAGTCGTTTATAGCGTTGGTCAAAGTTAATTATTATGGGCAACTATCATTTGCTATTTGTTGAGTTGAAACTTATGCTCTTTAGTGTCATATATCTATTATCTACATGATACAGAATCAAATTATCCACTACTCTTAAAGGAGTGGCAATTTGATATATTTACTTACTAATTGCTCAATTTGGATAAAAGGCCACTGAAAAATGAGTCTATAATCATTAAAAAAATTATATTTCACGGATACAATCTCTTAAACAACTTCACTTATTGAAAGATACATGGTATGATACCATGTAGTCAAAGACGAGTCAGGTGCGCTTCTAGGCCTTTAGACGAGGCCTAGACGACTCAAACACACGTAAGGTGGTTGTATTTTATAGTTTTTAAAATACATTTAAGACATTGGTTGTAAAATAATGACAATAATATGTTATAGTTTTTAAAATCACATTTAAAACATTGTTCATAAAAAACTAGCAATAATATGTTTACGGGCCAACCCGTTTTGGTGCGAGCCCTTCAATTATCTTGCAGCTCATGGATAAAAGGCATCGTTCTGCATCGAAAAGCTTCTGGTACATGCGCTATTTATATGAATAATGCATCTTCAAATTTCATGATCGACCGTAGAAAGTCAAACCGGATAAATCGCCCTTTGATTCTATTTTTCATTTGATATATTGGTTCCGAGTTTATAAATAATGGTTATTTGGAATCACCTACTTTGTGGTTTAGTAATGCTTTGCATGAACAGCGTATAGGCATAATGCATCTTACAACTTTATTGAACTCTTTTTTAACATATATTCTCTAGGTGAATTGTGGTAACCCATGTTTATGTAGTAGATTGGAGGATTCAGCCCCCTTTTGCAAGTGAATTTGATCTACCTGGTTTTCAGTTTAGTTGAATAGCTTGGTACCTGCTAGATATATTGAAATATGTGTTCATATTGAATCTTTGAGTGTATGTGTTGTTATTGCATTTTGTAGCATGGTTTTGCTTCCTGATTTATGTTTGTAAAGGTTTGTAAAGGCTTCTTAGACTGACTGAATCATGCATAAAACCATATGAATTCTTACATTTTGATTATATTTGGTAGTTTAAATGTTGTTTTCTTTATTAGTTTTCCGCAATTGATCTGTTTGACACTGTAACAAGTGCGTTTCGGCTATCTGCACTCCTAATTATTACCTGTCTCTTATGCAGGTGGTTTACGCTATTTCATGCGTCTGGGTTCCTATTGGCGTATGCAGATATGTATTTGTGTATAAGTTACCTTTCATCTAAAAAAATATAGCTAATTTTAACCGCCTCGACATCTGCAAATTCTGAAAATGCGACTTTTAAAAATGGGAAGAACCACTGAAGCACCAGCAATCGGTTTTCAAGAATACAAGAATTACAAGGAAACAACACCAAAATAAACACAAAGCACAGATAGTATTCCATGTAACAACCCATTTTGATACTGGTATAATGTTACGCAACCAACATATAGGTACATTTTGAATGTTGTAAAACAACTTTATATTGAATGGAACCAACTTTTAACTCGCGCAACGCGCGACACTTAAAACCACTAGTTAAAATTAAATGGGCTCCTAAACAAGTCTATTATTATACAAATATTTTTGCATTATCATTAAGATATGTATATTTACAATTATAGTATACAAAAAACAGATAATACATAAAGATTATCTTTACGCCCTAATGGCTGACTACCTTACTAATAACTCAAGATCCACCATTGATGAAAGTAGCTCGTGTTATACGATCCCATGGTCCAAACTCTCAAGATCCACTATTTTTTCTTAACATTCAACTTGACATTGTTTAATTTAATCTGAAAACTACAATTACGAAATATGGTTCGTAGGTTACCAAGTCGTCTATACAAGACGGAACAACCTTTAGATCTATATTAAGAAAAAATAGTGGGTTGGCCCGCGCGATGTGGCGGGTACACAACCTCTAATATAACGCTACTATACGCAATCTAAAAGACATGTTATAAGATTCTAGTCGCACTCTAAAGCATTTAAGAAGTCGTTAATGTTCTCTAAATATTTTTGTTTAATAAGAATAGGGGACCAAATCCCAGCTTACTTATATTTTTTTTTTTGGAAGGCAACTTTCATTAAAAACACCGGCCTATCTCCAAGGCAGAGATAGCCACACAAACAAAAACTTACATTACATCAAAACAAAAAGAATGCCAACCCTCCCACGTAACATCGTTACCCTTACAACGACTAGAATACCAAAGAAAACTAATGGCCTTCACATCCGCGATAATATGGTTAATAGATGCCTTTGTCTTCTTAAAAATTCGATCATTCCTTTCCTTCCAAATCCTCCATAACGTAATCACCATAATGCCACGAAGGATCTCTTTCTTTGGTTGAGAAAATCCGGAAGAATCCGCAACAGCATGGACGTCGATAACCGAGAACAAAAATACCGGAGGAATATTACACCACCTAGCGATACCACTCCACACCCCATTAGAAAAAAGACAACCCGCTACAATATGATCTAAATTCTCCATCGGCCCATCACATAAAACGCACCCAACCCTATCAACATTTATGTTCCTACGCCGAAGAGCCTCAATGGTTGGAAGCCGATCCATACCCGCCCTCCAAAAAAATAGATTACACTTAGCGGGAACCCACTTCACCCATCGCACTTCATCATACACCTCCACACTTTGCACCTCACTAACCCATGTTTTGGTTTCCTGGACAGAAAGATTCTGCAGCGAGTTGGCATTCCAAGTCCACGAATCCGCTTCATCTTTCAAAGCCAAATCCGCTGCCATTCTAGAACACGAAATTAATTCAGCAGTCTCTTGATCTGTAGCAGGATATCGCGTCCAATCCCAGACCATAACACCCGTTCTACCATTAAAATTAAGTCTATCCGCTACAACACACCACTTATTCTTATCAAGCCGAAACAAAGCCGGAAAAAGAACCTTTAACGGCACCCCATTCAACCAAGGATCAATCCAAAACTTTATCTCCTTTCCATTACCAACCCTCCCTTGCAGAAGACTGTTAAAAGACGAGCCATTTATAACGAGACGTTCACCGCTAGAAACAATTTTTCCCCAAACACCTCGCACAGAACTGTTATTTGGAACCGAACACCACCTACGTCTCGAACCATGAATGGCATCGATGACACGCCTCCACAACGCTAAAGTCTCCGATCTATATCTCCAAATCCATTTTAGTAACATTGCATTATTATTAACATCCAGCTTAGTGAGCCCAAGCCCCCCAAACTTTTTAGGCCGCGTAACCACCTCCCACCTAACCCAATGAACCTTATTAAGATCCTCATTACCTCCCCATAAAAACTTTCGCACTAATTTCTCAAGCTTAGTGACAACTGCAACTGGGGCCTTGAACAAAGAAAAATAATAGGTCGGAAGACTCTCCAAGACCGATTTAATTAAAACCACCCTGCCTCCCATAGATAGCGTCCTGGACTTCCATTTAGAAAGTCTTTTTTGAAATACCTCCACAATCAAATCCCAATTATTAATTCTCCCCATATTAGCTCCAACTTGAATGCCAAGATATTTAAAAGGAATAGAGCCCGAACCACAACCCAAAGTATTGGCCCGGACCTCAATCTCCTCACCATTCAACCCAACTCCAAATAACGTGGACTTTTTAATATTAATCTTTAATCCCGAACATAGATAAAAAATCCTCAAAACTCTTTTCAAAGTCTTGAAGTTAGTATCCGACCACTCCCCCATTATCATAGCATCATCCGCATACAATAGATGAGTAATACAAGGACCATTATTAGGGAGTTGAACCCCCTTAAAATCCCCATCAACACACGATTTCTTTACCAAACCCGAAAGCGCTTCCATGGCAATAATAAAAAGAAAAGGAGAAATAGGATCACCTTGCCTCATACCTTTGGCACATGAAAACTCGAAAGTAGGCGCACCGTTGACTAGAATAGAAGATCTAGCCGAACTCAACACCCCTGAAATCCAATCACACCACGTATCCGGGAAGTTCATTTGCCTCATAACCATCATCAAAAAGCCCCAATTCACGTTATCATATGCCTTCTCAAAATCAATTTTGAACATAAAAAACCGCTTACCAGTTTTCCGAGCCCAAGCCAAAATCTCGCTAACAATCAGAGGGCCATCAAGAATGTATCTACCCGCCACGAACGCTGACTGAGTCTCATGAATCAGCGAATTCATCACTTTCTTCATTCTATTAGCAAGCACTTTTGAAATAACTTTACTCACCACTCCAATTAAATTAATCGGCCTATACTCTCCCAAGGAGACCGGATCGCTAACTTTAGGAATTAAAGTTATAAACGACGACCCGACTCCCCTACTAATAACACCCGTATCATAAAAATCATTCAATATATTAATAAAATCATCCACCAACTGAGGCCAAAATTTTTTAACAAACCTGAAATTAAACCCATCCGGACCCGGCGCTTTATCACTACCGCAACCAAAAACCGCCTCCTTTATTTCCAGCTCAGAAAACCTGTCCACTAACAACTCCGCCTGAGAAGACGAAAGTTGTTTTAAATCAAAACACCTTAAAAACGGCCTTTCCACCAATTCTTCTTTAAACTTATTTCTAAAAAACGTCAAAACCTCTTTTTTCACCAGATTAGGACGAGTCTCCCAAACCCCGTTAATCATCAACCCCGGAAAACCATTGCTCACCTTGCGACTATTAATAAAACCATGAAAAAAAGCCGAATTTTCATCGCCCTCCTTCGCCCACTTGACACGGGACTTCTGTTTCAAATCCTTATTCTTCAAAAACTCCATAAATTTCACACGCTTATGACTCTCTTCGAAAACCCACTGATCTTCTTCAGAAAGATCCCTGCTCTCCATGGTCATCTCTAAGGATTCTAACTCTTCCATAATATCCACCATCTCCTCTGATTCTTTATTACGAACCTCATTCACCCAAACACGAATAGCGGCCTTAACTCTTTGGAGTTTCCTAAAAAGAGCTAAATCAGGCTTCATATCTGCATACTGCTCGCTAACAATACCATTAATAACCACCTCATCAAAACCATCCTTACTCATCCAAGAATTGAAGAGTCTGAACGGTTTAGCGCCATAATTCCTATCACCCAGCTTCAAAATTAACGGGCTATGATCAGAATGAAGTCTAGCTAGCGCCCGATATTCCGCATTAGGCCAACGATCACAAACATTAGACGAAACAAAAATTCGATCTATACGACTTAATTTGTTCCCTGCACAAAAAGTAAATTTGCGATTCCGCAATAAAAACTCACGGAGCTCCAAATCATCTATAAATTCATTAAATTCAGACGCATCAGCAGCCTTGTATCTCGAGTTTCTTCGCTCATCTCGGTTTCTAACACAGTTAAAATCGCCTCCAATAATCCAATATCCCATGTCCATGTTCACGGCTGCACGAATTTCGTTCCAAATACGTCTCTTATCTATCAGTTTTTGCGGAATATAAGTATTAACACATGATAGAGCCAAGCCAGACTCCTTCAACTCGCCTGTAACAATCAAAAAATTATCATACTTTGCAACATTAGTACTAGAAAAGATCTTCGGGTTCCATACGGAAACAAGGCCACCCGACCGGCCCGAAGACGGCACCCAATCAAACTGATAATCGCCATGACCCCAGAATTTGCCCACGTCAATGCCTTCCAAAGACACAAGTTGCGACTCCTGCAACATAACCATACCCACATCGTTCTCTTTTCTTAAACCCCGAACCCAGCTAGCTTTGGACTCGGACCCCATACCCCGGATATTTAAAGATAAAACATTCATTGATCACCCATTTGGAAACCCTCCTCCCTTACCATATCACCAACTGTATCTTCAAATCTCTCAATATTATCAACCCCCCATTTCTTCGCAACCTCCATGGTATCTTTCACTTCTTTCAACATAGCGCTATCAACCTTTACATTATCCGCTACATCAAACGGAACATTCAAGTCCACATTATCCATAACAACATCACCAATTTCCTGGTTCACTTCGGCATCAACCATTACATCAGAGTCCACCAAGCAAGCATCTTCAATCAGTTTACTCGGCTCAGCTTGGCGATCTTCCTTCTCATACGCCGGACCCGAACTAACACAATATATGAATCTATCAAGATCAAAAAGGTCTTCCCCTTCCCGTTGTCTCTTCTTCGGCCTATCATGACCAACCGGAGAACATGAAAGTTTCTTCCACACCTTTTTTCTGTACGCCTTCCCCCTCTTTTTACCCTCCTCTTTATCACAATTCACCCTATCCAGGTTAACCTCCATCGGACCTCTAATGTTATCAGCAGTACCCGTATTCCCAACCCCGGATTTACTTTGTGACGAATTGACCATCACTACCTCCGTCTCCATTCCAGCATCAATATCAACCGGTTCCATGCACGAAATACCCTCCAACTGTTCCTCATCTACCTTTTCCTCCTCTTCATTACCTTCCTCATCCTCATCAAATAAACAATCAGGCGACCACTCTTCACAATCTTCTTCAACAAGGACCGGGAACACCGAACCCTTCCAATGTAAATTAACCAATTGATTCACTCTATTGGTAGAATTCACTAACACCCCAACCAAGACATGAGACAAGTTCCCAGCTTACTTATATGATAGTTATGAATGTGAAATATTTATGTTGTAAACTATGTCGTCAAGGAGAATAGGTGTTGGGTTGGTGAAGTCCTTGGTTTATTAGGCTTTAGGGTTGACATTAGAAGATATGGGCCAGGCCCGGTTTAGTTTTCTTGGTCCCTAAGTTTTCTTGGTCCCTAAGTTGTTTAACCTAATTGTTCTCTATATATACCCTCGTCATGTATTGTAATCTGTGTGCCTTGAGCTTAATGAAATAACCTAGTTGCAGCCCGTGGACGTAGGTCCCCCACTGGGACCGAACCACGTAAAATTCTTGTGTTGTGTTTATTTTCTATTTATCGCGTAATAATTGTGTGTGCCGTTTGTGTGTTTGATTCCGTTGCGCCGACTGATACCTAACAAGTGGTATCAGAGCTTTGGCTCGTTAACACACTGAGATTTGCACGAACGATTGCAAGACGAGGTGACGAAGGTAAGTGCCAATTATTTTAATCCTTGAGCCGCATGTTTAATTTGTTGAATTCGATTGGAGCCACTAATTAATTTTATTCCACGTTGTTGGTCGAGTTTGGGTTGCGGGCTAAGTAGGATTTGTTTTCTAAGTTCGGGGTTTGACAATTATTGTTATCAACTATGATTATATAACCGGGTTTGTGATAACAGTTGGGTAGGGTCAGATTTGTCTACATGGTTATTTGTAGGAGCAAATCGGTTTGATTGACAGTGTTCAATAGAACAGTCGTAAAGTTCGGGCTCGTGCCATTGCTGTGTTTGATCACTGTTTCTGATTTGCTCTCGTTTGTTATTGTTATAACTGAGACGAGATGATAGTAATCAGAATGTTAGACGGTTTTGGGTGTCGGTTGATTGGTTTGTCAATGGAACTTGGATGTGGTACTTAACGATGGTAAAACCTAGAGAAAATGGAACTAGCTGGTTTTGGAATGCTTTGGGTTTAAGGTATTGCTGCTCGGGCGTGCTGGTGACGACACAAGTGGAAAAAAAAAGGTTAGTGTCAAGTCATGTGAGTTATTGCTAGTTGGATGATATTTCGGTTAGGGTTTGCGTTAACTGGTCGTTTGTACGGTCATAGAACCCTTGGTACCACTTGCTTTCCATGAAAGCTCGACTGCTGTTATAACCATTTGCCTGTTAGCTGGTCTGGAACTGTGATGTTAATTCTTGTTCGGTGGTGATCAATGGTTTGACATTTGAGGGGATCTTTATACTGGTACTGGATGAAGGTTTTCGCTGGGGAAGTACGAGTGGAGGTTCGACTCATGAGTGTCGGTTTGGCATGGGTTAGGATAACAGAGACAGTGGGAGCTCGGCGTAGTTGACTTGTTGGGGATGCATGGAGGTACGGACATTTTTTTTAGAGTCGATGTCATAGATAGGAAATTCTACTTCTGAGAATGTGTCTGGGTTTAATACATTGGGACTCAGTGGAAGGTAGTGAGACTCTTGGGTTCGAGATTCTATTTGGCTTCATTTCTTGTTACTTACTTCAATGAAGCATTAGTGAATCTATTGTTGAAGACTTTTGAAGTGTGCAGATTGCTGCGCAACCGGAAGAAAAGAGCCAACTTCCGTGTAGTAAAGTCTTGGCTCGCTGATTCGAGAGTTAAACGAGTCTAGTTTACAGCAAAGGACTCTGGGACTCCAGGTAATCCGCTTGAGCGTATTCGGAGGTCTGAGCATGGACGGGATTTTTGTAACAGTGGGAGCACATGGGGTGTTCTGACACAGTCTATAAATCGACGTTAGGTTTGGAAGACCAAGGATTCGAATTAAATCTCTCCTGGGAGGTTGCTGTTAGTGGAGAGTGTTCTTTCCTTTGGAGTCTCTGGAGCCGGCGATTTTAGTAAGTTGGGGCCGGTTGAGATTGAGGATGTGCCTATGGCGAATTTTGCCATGGCTGGGTCTTTGATGACCATATTGGAGTTGTTGGGAGCTTTAATGGGCCTTTCAGGTTACTGATGAGAAGGTCCGCTGCAGCTAGGTGGATACATGGACAGGTTTGGAGTTTGGTTTGTTCTTTGGGAGCTGGACCTGGAAGACTCCTGTTCCTGTGTGTTTAGAGATTACTGAGTACTAGATGATTGGGTTGTTATTTACTTGTTGGCAGGCTGGAGTTCCTCGCAAGGCCTTCAAGTGGGAGAGTGTTGGGTTGGTGAAGTCCTTGGTTTATTAGGCTTTAGGGTTGACATTAGAAGACATGGGTCAGGCCCGGTTTAGTTTTCTTGGTCCCTAAGTTGTTTAACCTAATTGTTCTCTATATATACCCTAGTCATGTATTGTAATCTGTGTGCCTTGAGCTTAATGAAATAACCTAGTTGCAGCCCGTGGACGTAGGTCCCCCACAAGGACCGAACCACGTAAAATTCTTGTGTTGTGTTTATTTTCTATTTATCGCGTGATAATCGTGTGTGCCGTTTGTGTGTTTGATTCCGCTGCGCCGACTGATACCTAACAATAGGCGCACTTACGATAGCCAGAATGGCATGTAAAAATGAAAATAAAAAAATCAATCACTTTATTCATCTATGCTTTAGTGATTGCACGAAATTGACTAAACACGATGTATCGATGGTTAATGATAGAGTTTATGAGTTGCATTATTATTTTGCATTGTCCATGATCGATCCGCGATAGATGTATCGATGGTTAATGATAGAGTTTATGAGTTGCATTATTATTTTGTACAATTGCTATTAAAAGTGATACATAAGGATACAAATGGAACAAAGAGGGTAAAATTTGGAGATTACACTTGAGGCTTTTGGTATGTCATCTTAACTTTGACATTTTTGACATTTTTGCCCATGGCTTCCCCTTTATAATGTAATAATAACTAGTGGGAAACCGCGCGTTGCTGCGGGGCGTTCTTGTGAGCTGGGGGCAAATTTGTATTGTTTTTGCATCATTATCTACGTAACTTTTGGTTATATAAAGAGTAGTTACACTTTTGCCCACTCATCTCTATTCATGTATTTCTTTAATTTCATTTTTGAACCAACAATATAATGCCACATGACACACCCACAACAATGTCTTTATTTTTTGTTTGCCATCTAGTAGGGTGTCGTGCTTCACGGCGGGAACACGATGCATTTGTAAGTTTAAAGGTTTCCGAATACTAAACCAAGAATTAGACATTACAACACAAACTATGCAAGTGTTTCAATTTGTTCTTTACTTCACCCCGTTCCTTGGCTAACAATTGTTTGCAACGTTCATTTAAAGAGAATATTTGGCTTTGGAGTTTGTGAGTAGGGGTATAAATGGAAGAAAGTGGGTAAAATTTAGTGATTTATACTTGTGTCTTTTCACATGCCATCTTAACTTTGACATTTTGGACATATTTGCCCATATCTCATCCTTTATAATGTAGTATAGATATATATATATATATATATATATATATATATATATATATATATATATATATATATATATATATATAAGGGTATAAGGGGCCCTTGTAGAGTTTAGTTTTCTTTCACTGATTTTAACCAATCCTGCAATGCCACATCACTTCACTGATTTACTTCACTAAAACATTTTTTTGTAGGCAGCACTCCACTGATTATTTCATTATGTTTCATTTAAATTTGAGAAAACTAACCATTGTACAGTCAGACGGTAATTAATTTTGTTACCGTTACATTTAAACCGTTGCAACCATTTGGAATCTGTACCGTTACGGTTTGGTCTATAAAAACACCTTAATCCAACACAACAAAATCACACAATAACCTGGTTATACTTTAATCGTTTCGTAAAAATGGTCCCGTGGAATGCAAATGAGGATATTGCGTTAAAGAGGTCCTACCTCGTAGTGAGAAACACATGGGTTCATGAAGTCGATACCCCAATTTCGTTTTGGCACCGGGTGTCGGGGATATTCAATAATTTAACCGGCACAAATGACCGCTCCAAGGATTCGATCGTTCGTAGGTGGTTTCTTCTCTGGTCTAGGTGTCTCCATTTGAACGTCCTTTATGAAGCCACGATGGAGAGGCACCCTAATGTTCAAGAAGACATTGCAATCCAACTTACTCGTGGCGACTACTACCGTGAACAAATGACTAACTTCACCCATTTTGCGTCATGGAGATTGTTGCGAGATATAATTAATAATTAATGTTTACGGTTGTTTAATGTTTATTTTGTAATGGTGTTTAAATTTTTAATGAAAGTTCACCGTGTTTATTTTATGTGAAAGTATGATTTGTATAGGGGTAAAACATAAACCAAGGTCAAAATGTAAACGGTAAAAAATCACGGTCAAAAGTGAAGGTAAAACGTGGCATATTATCATTGGTCAAGAAAAAGACCGTTTCTTTGTACCAGCACGGTAACAACAACCAGAAAACGGTCCACGAGAACCCTACCAGCACATGTGGCGGTGGTGTTACCGTGCTGGTAAAGGGGTACCCGTGCCCAATTCTGGTAGCGCCCCTAAGTATAGATAATCGTCTCGATCAAAACACATTTTAACATGCAACCATGTAGTGGTTACTAGTTAATGAGTCGTCTTAAATGGAAAACGGTCCCATCACAAGAAAAACATTAAGTGATTAGGATTATCAAATAGAATAGAAAGGCCACAGCCCACATAACGGCCCCAAACTATATGTTTCAAACCTCGGGCCTACATGTCCAATAACTTGGTTAAGAAAAGGCCCATTGCAACGCTAGGTTCCACCCGTGTACATAGAGATAGACATAACATTAAATCTAAGAGCATTCACATCAAGTCTTGCATATTTTTGTGATTGTGTTCTGCATAATTTAAAAAGTGATTTGGGGTGGTTATGCGCAGAGAAGAGAGAAAATGTTGTTGTTCATCGATAAATTTGGGGTGACACTGTTCCTTTTCATTTATATTTTCATTTATATTTGAAAGTTGTGAGAGAGAAAAAATAATGATAAAGGTATAAAAATGTATTATTTATTTGAAAATGTGAGAGAAAGTATAATGACTTTTAATGGTGTACAAAATAAAAACAAATAAATAAAAACCCAGTGGTTGAGCCAGAGCCAAACCCAGTTTGTACTCGTAACCGGTTAGGAACCAAACCCAACCACCAGTTTGTAATCCATATTTGTTTAAAACTATCGGAAGCCCGTGTATGAGATTGAGCCAGAGTCTTGATCCCTATTAGGGCTTAAACCCCAAGTTTTGTTTTTCATCTCGGATATTTGATAATCACTAGAGTATCTATCTCCATCGCATATTGTTGCTATTGTTTTCAATCTTGTTTTGAATATAATCTTAAGCATTTCAAGGTTGTTATATTGAATTGAATTATCCTTCTTGTATAATTGTGTTTTATTGATACGTGCCGAGTTCTACGGACACGGTTACCTATCTATCTCCACATGATCACGTCAACCATGCACAACAAGTCTCCCATGAATGTAGTTCTAGAATTATTTGGATTGTTTATCTTTGTTTATTTTAGTGGTGTAGTGTAGTGGGTAGTTTAGAATGGAGCAACTGTAGGAACACGTTTTACATTTTTAGTCAATTTCCCTTCCTTTAAATTGTAATCGTTTGCATCAGAAAAGAATGAAAAAGAATTAAGAAAATTGGTCTCAAGGATCGTCTCTTCTCTTCTCTAGTTTCTTGGGAGATTAGCCATCTCGAATCGGCTTCTATCATTTGGTGCTTTCATTGAGAGAGGGATCAAGCACAAAGCTTTTTGCAAATATTTTCTTCTTCTCCAAAATGAACTTACACTAGATAAACCACTAACTACTATTATGGAGATCATGCATAATGTAAACAAGGAAAAACAAGATACAGATGCAATAAAATAGGAAATGTGGTTGCCATGCAAGGGAACCTGGGGTTGGGCAGTTAATATCTCTTTGTGCACGTATCATTTATGCTTTGGTTGTGTGGTGATTGCTTGAAGATTCATGAATGATGTTATTTAGATGGAAAGAACAATTATATATTTACTAAGAACTCAATGTTAGTTGCAACTTATTTACTAATCTTTGATACAATGGATACTTTTTTTCTTTTTTTCTACTACACTCTACATATTGTGAGAGCTATACTTTTAAAAGTTCGAATGTTCCATTGTAGTTTGTATGCGGGTAGTTCGATATTTTGTTTTTGCTTCAACTTAATGTAGAAATTCTAGATCCGCCACTGTGTGGCAGAGATTAATGACATTGTTTTGACCCGCTGATTAAAAATTCTAGATCTGCCACTGGGTGGCAGAGCTTAATGGTGGCAGCACCACCCTACTAGCCTAGCAGCGTTTGACGGTTTGATTGTTGACACATTTTATTATCTCAGATATATATATACTGATGCAACCGAAATAACTGACATGTACAGAAACATACCAGGAAAGTATATAACAGACAGACATGCTTCTATAGTTGATATTTAGACCTCATAACATGATTAAGAAGTAACTGCATATTGTACAAAGTATAGATGAGCCTGGTTGCTAGCTTTACACTGAAGATTGAAGCCCAATAACACCTGCCAGATAATGCAAAAAAAACATCACTGTTCCTGTCAAGAACATTCTTCATACAAAAAATAATGCGCACTTGAAGATAACTATGTGATCGTTTAACCAAGAACACATATGATGGCCTGGAGCGCAATATGCACGTTCAACTAAACCATTTTAGAAATTATATAAGTGAAAACAGAAGGTGCAAATTAGTAAATTACCACAACCAACTCTAGCACCTGCATTTCCTGTTGTCTTGCTAAGTTCATGATTACCTGCAGCATGAAAATCACAACATATTACTAAATGGATAGTTGATGAATAAACTAGTATTAGTCAAATTCCTAAAATACCCTCGAACATCTTCAATACGGTAAATCTCTAACGTCAAAACTTATCGGAAAAAAAAATGAAGTCTTGCCTAAACCATGAGTTGTTACCTCTCCCAAGATCATCAGGATCAGCATGAACAACAACTGCCCTCCCCAAAATCGAATGCTGCCCGCTTAGCGGAATCTAGAAAATATTTCCAAGGATACAATCATGCAACAGAAGAAAAATAAAAAAACTTTTAAACCCAAAATAAAAACGAGTGAATCTGTCAGAATAACATTGAGGTTTCGAAAACTATGTGTGAAAGAAACAATTCTATTATGTTCCCAAATCAAGATTTCGTGTAGGACATATTCGGTACAATCGAGTTATAAGATACATACATTTTTATCTTCAATTGATACCTCAGCAACCCCTGCAAACCAAACAAAGATTGTTATGATATATAATCCTAAAGATAAACGGTAAACACTCGAATCGTCTACACCATTTCTTTTCATTTCATGGCTCCCAATCACCATCCCTTAATGGAACCAACAAAATGAAAAAGTCAAATGGACGTTGACCAAATCGAGCCTAAAGTTGACAGTTTTAGGGCAATGGAATACATACCATCTTGGCCAGCAACAATGTTACCCAAATCACCCGCGTGGCGCGTATCATCCCAAGGAGCTCCATGTTCTTTGTTTAATGGATTGAAATGAGGCCCTATATTTTGGATCATAATTAGGATTGCACATGTAATCTCTAACATTTAGCCTCTCATACCAACAAATATTGTCCACTTTGCCCACTAAGCCTGGTTGTAAACATCGTTGGGCGCTAGTCGAGCGGTTGGGTATCGACTAGCCATTAATCGGGATTATTAATCAGAATGACTTTCATATGTAATTTTTCAAACTTGATATATGTATATACACATACAAACTTATTATTAAACATACCAGTAGAGATGCAGCCATTGGTGGTATCACCAAGAGCATGAATATGGAAGGCATGAAGACCTGGTTTCAGCCCTCTTATCTTACCGCTCACTTGTGTTACCCCTGTGTTTGTTTTCAAACAACCACATAATAATATTAATTAATTAATTAACTAATTATGTGTTGATAACACACACCTATCTATCCCTGCTAGATTAAAAGAAAAAAAACAGAGTAACATATAGTAAACTGCAAAACTATTGAATTAGCAAAAGACAGAGAGTGAAAAAAAAGAGACCATTGGGTTGCTGAATAAAGTGAAGAGAGCCCTTGACGGAGTTATCGCCGCCGGTGATGACTGCCACCGCCTTCAAACCACCCATTCTCCAACGATTCCGGTTGCTCTTATCTGCTTTCTTCAGTGCTACTGTTTATGGACGGCCTTCCACCATATGGCTGCCTTCATTATCATCGCCTTTATTATTATTACTAGCTGATTACCCGGGAGGGTCCCGGGTTGAAAAATTTAATTTTACGTGATAACCTATTGTAAATGGCTCAAGTTAACTAACCATAAAATCTCTCAATCATTGCATGTTCATAGTATTTTAATCAGTAATAACTCATATTCCCTAATCTAAAACCTAATCAGTAATCATCTAAAGAATCACTTATTTAAGCTGCAACTATTCAAAAACTCATCACATCTCTCTAATTTCTCACATTCTAATGGCTCTTATAATTCCTAACCTAATCAACTAAACAAACACTTAAGTTGGAAGTTGTAACCATTGCATCTCATTATGCCACGTGGCATAATCAAGAGATGGTTGAGGCCACCATTGAACGTCACGTCAGCAACTATCAATTCTTCCCGGGGTTGAAAAAATATAACCATTCTAATAATACTAATACTAATAGTAATAATTATTACTCTTGTAATTAAATAAATAAAAAAATAACCTTGCTATAAGCTGACACCATATGTTGCAGTGTTGCGCGATTCTTTCTCATAGCTTCTCTTGATGAAGTATACCTAGTAAAATTCCAATGATAACATGGCAATTGGGCTGATTTTCAACATCGTAGATAAAAACCTGGTATAAAAGAAAAAATATGATTAATGAATAACATGAACACTTTGTGTGTTTTTTTTTCCTGTATGAACGAAACCCTACAAAAAAATAGTCGATTTTTTCTCCGTTTTTTATATAGCACTATGGTACTCGTTGTAAAGATAATAAAACGCTCGTTAATTTGGTGTAATTTTTTTCTTTAAAAAATCCCGTATATAAAAGATATAAACGTTTAAAAATTATGGGAGGAAATATGAGAGAGAAAATTTTAAATTCTTTTTTCTTAAAATAACTCAATTTAATTAAAAAAAAATAATTCAAAAACACTAAAATCTTTCAATTATGATGCCACGTGTCAGTTTCATGGAGAGGTTGAAGGCACCATTGCACGCCACGTCAGCAATGTTCAATTCTTTTATATATATTAATTAATAGATTATTATTATTATTATTGTTGTTGTTGTTGTTGTTGTTGTTGTTGTTGTTGTTGTTGTTGTTGTTGTTGTTGTTGTTGTTGTTATTGTTATTATTATTATTCGAAAAAAAATATTATTATTATCTGGTTTCTTCGGTAGGGATGAGCACATAGCGCCGAATACCGATCCCGTCCCGATCACGTACCGAACCGATACCGAACCGATGGTGCTCGGTATCGGTACCCACATTTAGAGGTTTTCGGTTTCGGTATTATCGGTATGGGATCGGTATGATATCGATATTGGGTTTTGGGAGTTTTCGGGATCGGTATTAGTACCAACCGATACCGTCCCGAGCTCATCCCTATTCTTCGGTGTTTATGGGGAAACACGCTTGTGTGGACCTTACAGGTGTGTCCCTGCAAGTTGGTTTACGAGATAATGGTTTCGTGGCTGGACAGACAATGAGAAAGGCGGAATCAAAGAAAGTGGAAAAGCATGCCAAAGCATGTGAATATAACCAACATGTTTTCGTCCCTTGGCTTTTGATACCTTTGGCTCCTTGGCACCGTAAGCTATCCGTTTCCAGACAATGGTCTAAAGGGTTATTCATAACAATGTTTCAACTCCAGGGGACAGAGGTTTGTGTTAAGTAAATTGGGTTTTGCGATTCGGAAAGGTGTGGCGGCGCAGCTTGTTGCCCGTCTGCCTGTTTTAATGTAATTTGACAGTCATGAAATAAAGAAATTAGTTAAAGATTAAAAATTTATTATTATTATTTTGTCAATTTAAAATATAAAATAAACTTGGACTGCCAATTTCTGACACGATACGGATATGAAACTAAAATAACAGGGGTTAGATTTGTTATATCCAACTTATTTTGATAAACTAGCCATCTCCATATTGACTTGTTTAACATTTTAACCTTGCTAATAGGTTTAATCAATAGGTCAACCCATAAACCCATGTAAGGCATTCTTACAATCTAATTAGGGCCTGTTTGGTTGATTAAGTGCTGAATCATTAAAAAGGAGGTCTGAATAATTAAGTGTTGAATTGTTTAGCTATGCACCAAGTCTGAATGGTTTAGTTCTTAACCATTTCATTCAGAGCTTTTTTTAGATTGAAACAAACAGACTGAATGCTGAATCATTCAGAGCTGAATGGTTCAGAGCCTTATTAAGAGGCTACCAAACAGGCCCTAACATTTACAGTTTGATTACTAGTTTACTACGCCATGAATATGCGAACTTGTTAACATGTTTAGATAATGGAGTTGAACACTTGTGTTCGAGGTTACACGATTTCAAATGTATACAAGTTAAGGATGATATTTTTTTACAAATAAAAATATTGGTTGTGTTTGAATTAAACAAATAAACAATTCAACCTAAATAATTTTGATGAACTAGCCATCTCCGTATTGACTTGTTTAACACTTTAACCTTGTTAATCGTTTTAATCAACAATTCAACCCACAAACCCATGTAAGGCATTCTTACAACCTAATTAGGGCTTGTTTGGTTGATTAGTGCTGAATCATTAAGAGGTTTGAATAATTAAGAGACTCTGAATGATTAAGTGCTGAATGGTTCAACTATGCACCTAGTCTGAATGATTCAGCTCTTAATCATTCCATTCAGAGCCTTTTTTAGGTTGAAGCAAACAGTCTGAATGTTGAACCATTCAGAGCTGAATGATTCAGAGCCTCATTAAGAGGCTACCAAACAGGCCCTAAGGCATTCTTACAGTCTAATTAGGGCCTGTTTGGTTGATTAAGTGTTGAATGGTTCAGCTATGCATCAAGTCTGAATGGTTCAGCTCTTAACCATTCCATTCAGAGTTTTTTTTAGGTTAAAACAAACAGTCTGAATGCTGAATCATTCAGAGCTGAATGGTTCAGAGCCTCATTAAGAGGCTACCAAACAGGCCCTAACATTTATAGTTTGATTACTAGTTTACTACGCCATGAATATGCGAACTTGTTAACATGTTTAGATAATGGAGTTGAACACTTTGGTTCGAGGTTACATGATTTTAAATGAATACGAGTTAAGGATGATATTTTTTTACAAATAAAAATATTGGTTGTGTTTGAATTAAACAAATAAACAATTCAACCTATCAATCTAAACAATTTTGATAAACTAGCCATCTACGTATTGACTTGTATAACACTTTAACCTTGTTAATAGGTTTAATCAACAAGTCAACCCATGTAAGGCATTCTTACAACCTAATTAGGGTCTGTTTGGTTGATTAAGTGTTGAATCATTAAGAGCGAGATCTGAATGGTTAAGAGGCTCTGAATGATTAAGTGTTGAATGGTTCAGTTATGCACCAAGTCTGAATGGTTCAGCTCTTAACCATTCCATTCAGAGTTTTTTTTTTTAGGTTGAAACAAACAGTCTGAATGCTGAATCATTTAGAGCTGAATGGTTCAGAGCCTCATTAAGAGGCTACCAAACAGGCCCTAACATTTATAGTTTGATTACTAGTTTACTACGCCATGAATATGCGAACTTGTTAACATGTTTAGATAATGTAGTTGAACCCTTGTGTTTGAGGTTACACGATTTTAAATGTATACGACTATACGAGTCAAGAATGATATTTTTTTACAAATATAAATATTGGTTGTGTTTGAATTAAACAAATAAACAATTCAACTTATCAACCTAACACAAATACACTATTGAAAACAAAAACCAACCCCCCCCCCCCCTAATTAAATTAATACACTTAAATTAAATTATTACTAATATTAAGCCTTTCCGCTTTGCGGCGTGGGTGTGTAACTGTGCCAAGTAGCACCAATGCCATACCACTGCTAGCAACCATCAATGCCGGAAACACTCGTATAAAAAGGAATTAAAAAGGAAAGTGAAACTAAACGAAAAGTAGACGTAAAAATGTTGAACTAGACACGCGAAACATAAAACATCAAAAACAATGACTAACTCGACCTAGGACCCGCACAATGTGATAGGACCGTTAAACGGGAAAAAACAGGCGTAAAAATATTTAAATTGTGTTGTAAAATACCCGAGCTCTTTAGATTACAACATGAGTTACATTTCCTAGAAAACCTAAGTAAAAGGTTTTTGGATGAAAATGACGAAAAAAAGAAATATATATGTAAAGTGACAAAAATACCCCTGACTTAACTGACTTTTTTTAACGGAGTTAGGGGTGGATGAAAGTGACAAAAAATAAGAAACCTTAGAAACACAGATGAAAAAAAAAAAAAAAAAAAAAAAAAAAAAAAACTATTTGGACTAAAGGGACATTTTTGACCCCCCTTAGGGACTAAATTGGCCATTAACTCTTAAATGATTTAACATCTGAAATCACCAGGTTGACCAAAACATAATCTGTTTGGTTTGTGTTTATGAATTTAACCCGAAACTCATGAACACATTGGGTATGTTTGGTAAGGGACTTTTAAGAGCTTTTAGGAGCTTCAAGCTTCGAGCTTTTAAGAAAAAACTCATACTCAATAAAAAGTCTTGTTTGGTTGAAGGAGCTGGAAGCTTTTAAGTAGGAGAAAAAGCTCTATAGTGAAAAGCTACTAGTACTAGCGTTTAAGAAAAAACTCTACTAGCTACAAGCTTTTAATTAGTAAATGACAAAAATACCCCTTCTATTTTAAAAATAAAATAAAAACCTTTTTTACAAGTTTTTAGTTATGCCCATTTTGGTCATTTTATACATTTTATTAAAAGCTCCAGCTACTCTGCCAAACACCAAAATATATTTAAAAAGCTTTCAGCTACCAGTCACCGGCTAGTTTTGTCAAACATACCCATTATATACAACTTTAGCTTTGGTGGCAGTTTCTTTACTAACCTGTTACCACCATGTATTTTTTTTAATACATGTTTGAGAATAGAAATTGAAACAAAGTGAAGGCCAATTCGACTCGTATATTAGATCAAGACAACGCATGTCTCATCCGTTAGTTTTTGTTAAATCAAAACATGTAAATTTCGTATTACATCCATACCTTATAAAATAAAATCGTTTTGATTTAAAAAAAAAAAAAACACACATAAATATTGGTGGCAACGAGAAATAACGAATCAGTGGGATGATCCCACATTAACCTCTTCACCGTTTAATTCCCACTTTTCTCGTTACACATATACTTTTATGAACCATCCATCTTTTATTTTCAACTTCGATCTTCACACATTCATCTTTTAATCACCAACAACGCATTGCAATAATAATATTAATAATGAGAGAGATCGTTAGCATACACATTGGACAAGCCGGAATTCAGGTTGGCAATGCATGCTGGGAGCTTTATTGCCTCGAACACGGAATTCAGAACGATGGGTTCTTACCAGGAAGGTTTGTTTCATTGTTTGTTTGTTTGTTCGTTTCGTAACGTGTTGTATATAGCGAATACTTTATTATTTTTTGAGGACCGGTGTTTACACGGTAGTTTAGGCTACTTAAAAAGTTGTCTCATGCAAAGTGACCAAATATGTAAAGCGTGTCTTGATAACCAACGCATGCGTATAATGCATAATAATATTATGACTCCGAAATCTATGAATGTAGTTTTAAAAGACTTAGTTTTGCTATTCAGAAAGGACGAGCGGTGCAGTGTATTGCCCGTTTGCCTTATATTTTGATGTATTAGACGTACTTTTGTAATATTAATGAAACAATCGTCAAAGAAAACAAATTGACAAAATTGACGAAGGCACAAGTAGATTTGTACGGATTACTGTTGTATTTGTATTTGCTATTTAGGGTTTGTCACATTCGATTTTTGAAAACAGACGATGGATATGAGTTATACGGAATGTTTAATGGCTAATTTGGTGAATTTGTGTATTGTGAAACCACATTTTGATGAATTGATTTGAAATTATGTCTTAATTGATCATGTGTTGTGCAGCGAGGGCGGTGCAGGATCTACAGATGATTCCTTCAGTACCTTCTTCAGTGAAACCAGCTCGGGTAAGCATGTTCCCAGGGCTGTGTTTATTGATCTTGAGCCTACTGTCATTGATGAAATCAGGACTGGAAGCTACAGGCAGCTCTTTCATCCTGAACAACTCATATCGGGTAAGGAGGATGCGGCTAATAACTTTGCTAGAGGACATTATACAGGTAAAAAAAATATCAAACCGATAAGGGATTAATGTTTCTAAATTACAAAGACATTGTTATTAACTTGTCATAATTTGAATATTTTGATAAAAGATGTATGTGTTGTATCACAGTGGGAAAAGAAATTGTCGATATGTGTCTTGATCGCGTTAGAAAGTTAGCTGATAACTGTACCGGATTGCAAGGATTTATGGTTTTTAATGCTGTTGGTGGTGGCACTGGCGCGGGCTTAGGATCGTTGCTTTTAGAACGTTTGTCTGTAGATTATGGGAAAAAGCCTAAACTTGGGTTCACTATTTTTCCGTCTCCACAGGTTAGTTTAGATACATATTAAAATAAATAGTTGTTGCATACTCGATGAATAATAACACATATAAATGATGGATGTTGTTATGGAATTGAAGGTGTCAACGGCGGTTGTGGAGCCTTACAACAGTGTGTTATCAACACATTCCCTTTTAGAACACACGGATGTGGTCGTCTTGCTAGATAATGAAGCCATATATGATATATGCAAAAGGGCTTTAGACATTGAAAGGCCAAGTTACAGAAACTTAAACCGATTAATCTCTCAAACCATCTCATCTTTAACCACTTCCTTGAGGTTTGATGGGGCCATTAATGTGGATATTAATGAGTTCCAAACAAACCTGGTTCCATACCCACGAATTCATTTCATGCTTTCATCTTATGCACCTGTGATCTCTGCTGCACGGGCATTCCATGAGCAGAGCTCGATTGCAGAGATCACGAGTGCAGTGTTTGAGCCTGCTAATATGATGGCCAAATGTGACCCGAGACATGGGAAGTATATGGCCTGCTGTTTGATGTATCGCGGGGATGCTATTCCAAAGGATGTCAACACTGCTGTCGGTTCTATGAAGACCAAACGAACTGTACAATTTGTTGATTGGTATGTTGATTTATGTAGTTTTATTCATACATAAGGCCCCCCATTGAGTAGATGTAGCAATATCGAACTATTCTTGGGTTGGTTTGCTTATGTTTTATCTTTAACGGGTCAAATAAGTAAACAAAGAGTTGGCTAGGTCAAACAGATTGGAAGTTATCCAAAAGTGTGTGCTTAGTTGCATAACACTTCCTGAATAATTTCAGGGGAAACTACATAGAAATATTAATAGTGTTACTTTAGACAGATTTATGCATCTACTTTGAGTAAGAAGACACTGTTTTTAATTATAAAAGTCATTGAACTTTCCAAAATATTTAATTAAAGGTTTAACAAATTTCGTTTGGTAACATGTCCTATTAAAATGTTGACACGGTAGCTGAGGTGTTGATAACTTTGACCTTGCTAGCTTTTCTAAAAAGATCAAATTAAATCGAAAATTCTAAAGTCTAATGGTATATATGTGAAACTGATTTTTTTTCTTTTTACATGAAATGGATTTCCACCTAATGTCTGTTATCTTTATGCAAGCTGCCCATTGTATTATGCAACAAAAAAAAAAAGTTACAATTGGAATAATATAGCTAATGCAATAATATTGACACATAAACTTTATAAAATATCAAAACATTCCGGACAAATAGTGTTTCAGGTCAACCCAACCTTTTGTACCTAAAAAAACCATTTAACCCGACTGTTTGCCACCTTTAACATTGAGCAAGAATGATATAACACTTTCTTTCTTTACAGGTGTCCTACTGGTTTCAAGTGTGGAATAAGCTACCAACCACCGACAGTGGTCCCTGGAGGTGACCTTGCTAAGACACAACGTGCAGTCTGCATGATAAGCAACAACACAGCTGTTTCTGAGGTCTTTAACAGGATTGACCACAAGTTTGACCTGATGTACGCAAAGCGTGCATTTGTACACTGGTATGTGGGTGAAGGCATGGAAGAAGGCGAATTCTCAGAAGCGCGTGAAGATCTTGCTGCTCTTGAAAAAGATTACGAGGAAGTTGGTCAAGATGCTGAAGATGAAGAAGACGAGGAAGAAGAAGAAGAAGAAGATTAGATGGTAAGCAGCCTTTCTTAAAGTTTTCAACCTTAAAATGATTATAATATTCATCTCCAGATACCATTGAAGATATCATTATTCTTTTTATCCATCTTGTACATACTTTGCATTTATGAAATTCTTAACATTGTGTGTTAATCCTTAGGAATAATAAAGTCTTTGATAAATGTGGAAAATGGTTTAATATAGGTTTCACAACCACACAAGAGCATAGAGACATGTCCATTGCACCAAACTTCAGAAACTTCCACACTTAGATAGGTAGGTTGAAGTTAATTAATTGACACAATTCTTAGCGACGCCTGATCTTGGTTTTTCCGCCTTAAAAAAACAAAACATATGTAGTTTTCCCAGCAGCCATATGAGTCATTTGATCTGTCCCTATAAGACTAGATATTGTAACTTAGAAGCAACCTTAATTTAATACTTACCAACACAAACTACTTAAAGCCAAATTCACTTAGTTGTACATATTTAATAATCTAACATATTTTAAACGGACGGTAGATAACAAACAGGAACAGCTTTTACATGTAAGTCATTTTATGGACTTTGTATGAAAATATAACCATCAACAACCATACCATGTACAGTCCCACCCATAGCCAAGCTATCGGTGGGATCTGAGAGGGTGGGATATAGGCAAGCCTATCAGACAATAGAGAGAAAGACATATAAACATACATAGTTACTCAAAAAATCTGCCCAGCAGAATAACAAGGAGTGTTAACCACGTCGTGGAAAAATAGTTTAAATAATTTCAAGGAATTCTTTGGTAAGTCATCAGAAAGTTGGCATCATTTGATGAGCTAATCAACATGTAACTTTTTTATTAAATAAATAAGAGAAACAAAATAATTCAAACTAAGACAGCAATATCTTGATATTCATATGATTGCTTATTAAACTAAGTTGATAATGACAATGGAAACCTTCCACAAAAGTCAAATGAACAACTTGATATTTTTGTTGTTTACATATTAGCACCAGCAAGAACATCTACATCAGTTCATCTCTCATAAAGTTCCTTGTTTTTATAAAACCGCAACTAAATACTAAAAACATAAAAACTAACAAAACAAAGAACATAAAGGAGGTAGATCCCATATTCCCTCATTAGGATCATTAACAGTTTCAATATATTCTTGAACTCCGTTCATGGCATATAACGACGCTGATATCTGTCTTTCCACTTTCATCCTCTCGAATTCAGAAAGATCCATGCCCGCGTTAGGCAATTCAAACACTGCTTGGCTCGATGGATATTTTTGATCAATTTTTCCTCCAAAACCCCATGAAAAATCACATGCTTCAGAAGAACAGTTGCTTAAGTCCGGCTTATAAGCATCATCAAATAGTTGAGAAACATTTTCCACCTTTTCACTAGAAGAAAGTGAGTCTCCACTCCCACCACTATGACTCGCACTAGTAATACTGTTACTGTTACTGTTACTGTTACTGTTACTATTACTATTACTACTAGTGCTGCTAGTGTTGCTAATATTTGAACTATTAGCAACATGAACTGTACTTGGAACCAAGGGAATAGAAGAATCTTGATACCTCTTTTTGGCCATTTTCTTAGTGTTGAGCAAGTTTCTTATGCGGGAAGCGAGTGGGGAGTTATGAGAGACATGAGTTATAAAATTGGTTCGTGTATTTGAACCACGAAGAAGGCAAGCCGCCTCATCATATGCTTGAGCCGCTTCTTCAGCAGTCTCAAAAGTCCCAAGCCACATCCTGATCTTTTGTGTTGTGTCTTTGATCTCAGCTACCCATCTCCCTGAAGGCCTTTGTCTCACCCCTATATACTTGTTGTTGTTGTTTCCATTGCCATTTCTACCTCTTCCTTTGTTCGGCTTTGGGACCAACACTCTACTACCTCCTCTTGGTTGCTGCTGGAACTGAATTTCCATTGGAATTATATCTTTTTAAGATATAGTTACTAGATAATATGAACTCAAAAGTGTTCTTCTATCTTTTCTTGTTATGCTAACTATATGTTACTATATATACATACATACATGTGTGTACATATATGGAATGTATGTATAGGTCTCTACTTGTAAATTTCTGAGGTTTCTATGTATTGGTTTGTAGTGTTTGTTGTTTTCTGATTGAACATTCTTTTATTCTCCTATGAAGACAAAACTATTGCTAATTAACATGGCCAATTTGCAATTTTTATATAAACATTGCATTAAGTTAATTGACTGACTTACCCTTTGATTTGGCCAAGATTAGTCACCAATTGAAGGTATGCATAAAATACATCATGAGGGCAAATATGACAATCTGGCCTCTAAATGTTTATAGGTGGACTTGGTCATATAACACCAAGCTATGGTGGGAAATGCCTAAATGCGTGGGAAGTAAATTACTAATAAGTATTAAAAATATCATTTTGACCCCTTAGTTTTTCTCTATTTGAAATATTAATCTAAGTTGTATGTTATTTTGACAAAAAGACATCAAACCAACAGGAAGATGTTTATTTTTAACGGAAAATGTTACGCATATTCTATTTTACAACTCCATTGCCCAGGATTTAGACTGAGCCCTCTCCTCTAAGAGAAATGTGCCTCTACCAAGTGGGCTAGCTCCACATTGACATGCAAATATATTCATATGTTGTTTTCTTGTGTTTAGGTGCCTATTTGAGCATACTGATTTGAAGCTTTGCATGGAATGAATTTAAGTTTGGTTCATGAGAAAAATGTCGGGCTTTGAATAAATCGTTAAAAGCTTTGATCTTTAGTTTGTACGTATTTGTATAAGGCTTTTTATTTTTGTATTCGTGATACGTTTCAGGTGTATGCAAAAATAAAATCAAACCACTTAAAGATCAAAATAATGTAATTAAAATTCCTAACACCCAAAACTAAAGTGTTGTATATTTTAAAATTTTGCAGGATGCTTATTTATATATTTAAAAGTTTGATTTTTTTTTTTTAAAAAAAGTGTTATTATTTACTATTATGAAAATATGGAAAATGAAGGGGGTGTTTTTGAAGTTGAAGGAAGTCTAATGGGTCGAAATGAAAAACCAAATAGCCTAAAATGCTGCCACGTGGAGGAAAATTAGCAATAATCTTGAGGGTTCCAAGTACTAAAGTCTCAACAAGAAAATGTTTTGTTAGAGAAAATGACAAAAACAAAAAAACAAGTTATTGTTTTTTAAAATTCGGGCTTGTCGTAAACGTTGCGTTGCGTTTTGTTAGATTCTAAAATTCCAAGTCATCCAAGAAAAGAGGGTTAAGCACACAAAGAGGTCAATAAAGAGTTTGACGTTGAAAAACAAGATGGAAAAACAAGAAAATTTATGTAATTTACATGTGAATGGGACCGGTTCAAATTATATGTATGTATTATTATAAGTTGTAAAGTTTTAGATTGAAAACATCAAGCCATATTTCAAGGACAAATAGAATTTTTGAGTGGTTGGCCCTTGTTATCGAAGATTCTAAGGAAAATGGTATACGAAATAATACTAACGATTTTAAAGAAAAAATATTTGTATGGCTAGTAAGTGTGTTTAATATTATGCTTAAGAATGAAATTGTAACGGATGACAAAATTAAATAAAAAAGATGAGAGGTAGAAAATGGCAAAGGCAAAACAAACGTAACAGGTTCAAAGTAAGAAATATATATAAAAGGCACGTTAAATGATACTGAAGTTTGCATCTTGTATCTAGTTGGTTTGTTTGCTCACTTGGACTTGTGATTTGTGGCCTTTGATTGCGTTATGCTCAATCAAATGAAATGATGTGAAAAACAATATGCTCGTCATATTTACGATAACATTAATAAGAAACAAGAAGAGTGTTACCATTGGGCATATCATATTTCTAATGATTAGAATTAGAACCAACCTGACCAATTAGGTGATCCTTACATAGCTAAAAAAAAAAAACTGAACTGAGCACATGTAAACAATTATATTGGACTTATTTCATTCAATGAGTAATTGTAACACTTTAACCAATAAGTTGATATTTCACACTGTCATATTTAGGCCTGTAAACGAACCGAACATTCATGAACTGTTCGTGAACTGTTCGGCGGGAAGTTCGTTTATGTTCGTTTATTTAAATAAATGAACGAACACGAACACAATTTTTTGTTCGTTTAATTAAACGAACGAACATGAACACACGTTGTGTTAGTTCATTTATGTTCATGAACGTTCGTTTATGTTCGTTCATTTATGTTCGTTTAATTAAACTTAGCTTTATTTTTATTATTTATTTCCTTTTGTTAAGTAACCTTAATTCATATGTTCTAAAAACTTAACCCTAACCCTAACATTCTAAACATATCACTTATTATCCGCTCTTCACACTTCACAGCCCCACACTTCACAGCCGCTCTCCACCCTAACCCTAACGTTCATTTATGTTCATGAATCATTATTAACTTGTTTTTGTTTCTGTTCGTTTATGTTCATTTGTGTTCGTTTATATTGATCATTTGTGTTCGTTTATGTTCATGAACTGTTCGTTTAGGTTTAAATGAACGAACATAAACGAACACGAACATGACAAATTTCTTAATGAACGAACACGAACACAAAAATGTGTTCGATTATGTGTTCGTGTTCGGTTAAAGTTAAATGAACAAACACGAACACGCCTGTGTTCGTGTTCGTTCGGTTCGTTTACAGGCCTACATATTTACAAAAAAAAAAAAAAAAAAAAAAAACTAATAATAAAAATTTAGAAAACTTATATATAAAACAGAATGTCTAACACATCGGTACAATCACCTAACTTATAAACCAAAAAATAAACAAACTAATTTTAATTACTAAGTTTTCCATATGCCTTCTAATTGCTCTAGGATGCGTATTGTTCATAGTTTTCCAAGATGTAACACATTGCTTACAAGGTTATTGTTTTTTTAAATGTTATTGTTGAATTAAACACAGATCATTTTAGTAAGCAATCATGGTTGGTAAACTTTTTATAGAAAAATGTTGTAACCCGAAGCCAACGTTTTAACAATGTCTATCATTGGCGCAACTACATAGGGGGCGCCCAACCCCCAAAATTTTCACTCAAAAATTCTGATTATATAATATTCGTATATAATTTTTTTGGTATATACGGTTTCAACCCCTCGTAACCGGCGACTTCTGACCCCCGAGATTTTCACTCAAGCTTCGCCACGAATGTCATTGACCCTGGTTTCTCGTTCTATAACAGTGTAGGACTTAACTGATTCAAAAACTAAAGATCAGCCTAGATTGTCTCAGCTCAGTGTTGAGCTATTTGCGGTTAACATTATTGCTCCTCGTAATCATACTGCCTTCGTAAAAAAGAAAAGAACACATAAACAGTATGCGTCCCGCTACAGAAATGAAGATAAAAACAACCAAATTCATCCAAAATCTTCAATATCCAAAATCCAAACATTTAAGTTACAATCTCAATCTCATTATGCAGGACCAATCCACGACCACAAAACTCAAATCCTTGACATCTTCAAGGACAAAACTGCCGACATGAACCAAATGTTCAATATGTATATGCACAACCTACTCCTATTTTCACATTTTCGGCTTCTTTTCACCACGCCAAATGCATGCAATTTGAACTTTAAGTATATATTGTGTGGATAGAAAACAAATAATACACGCACCAAACAGAAATAAATATATGATTGTATAAAACCTCTAGGAGGAGAGAACAGATTGAAGAGCAAGCTGTTGTTGAGGTTGTAGCGATGACAAGGTTGATGCCATGGCAGATGGTGGTAATGTTTGCTGAAGCTGCCTCAGAAGATTGATCATTCGAGTTACGGTCCCTTCAGAAGCCAAATCTTTACCGGCAGAAAGAACCTAACCCGTGAAATTCATGAAAATTAGAGAATAAAGATGAAAAATAAAACTAAAAAATAAAAATTAAGGGTAAAACTGTACATCTGCAAATACTGCAACTATCTTTGGAAGATACTGATGATTAAGCCCTAACAACTCTCCATCAGACCTGGATACAATTCAATAAGCCGGTTATTGAAGTAGCAGTTTCAAGTTTCAACCGATTGGGTCGATCTGGGTTGTACTTCATACTAAAACATTTTTTTTATTTAACAAATTAATTAACTTTGAAGAATCTAATGAACATAGTTTTATCCCAAATCAGTCATAACTAGCCCGACCAACCAACCCATTTTGTCACCTATAGGCAAGTTTGTATGTTGTACATTAATACAAATCTTTTGAAATTCCATACTATACCTTTCCACCATTGAGCAAAGCTGATCATGCACAACTTTAGCCTCGATCAAGTCACCTTTTAATGGCAAACAGTTTAACCATGCAGGAACAATCTGAGCGCACATAAAACAGAATTTTATCAATAAAAAACCACTTATTTGTCCAACAAATATGTACTTCACAAAAAAAAATAACATAATGGTTTAGAATATGTTACATGGCTGTCATGGTGAAAGTAAAATGCAACAAATAAAACAGATGGCAAGACCATGAGTAGCTTAAGACTAACAGAACATCACGGTGAAAGAAAGACTAAATTACCTGAGCAGCATTAATACTATCACGGTGAAATTGACAAATCTTGCCAAGAGCTGAAACAGCATTGTCATAAGCCATTACATTATCTGGATGTAATGCATCAGGGCGTCTTATGACAGCATCCAATCTAGCAAGGGCCTCTGTAGAGTGGCAAAAATTGCCCAATTAATGTTCAAAATAGTGCAAGTAAGAAAATAATCAAAAGAAGGATAAAAAAACCTACCACCAACGTATGGTCTGAATGCACCTCCACCATACTCCGCACATATACCAACACCATAAACAGCAGCCTGACATCTCAAATATGTTTAGTTAGATACCCATTAAAATGATAATGAGAACCACCGTTGCATAAAACCATGCATACCTGGCGAACATCTGTGCTTGTATCATTGCATGATTCCAAAACAAATGGTAGAAAATTACCATAATATCTGTAACAAGTAATAATAAAATGTATATCCGTAAGACCGAGAACATTAATAATACCAAAGTAGCTAGAGGCGAAAACTTCAACCCAATTACTTATGGACAGGGCTATTTGAGTTATGTTGTAACGTAAATCACCAAATAAATAAATATGTATAAAAAAGGAAACGAGTAAATGTAATTGAATCAAACGTTGCCCAAATTCCAAAATGTATTACTGAATATTGATGCATAAACTCCTTCAATTGTTTCATTATAAAAGTATAGTATTATTGGGGAATAAAATAAACCCTTTTTGTCAGGACACTTTATAACAATTATCACTAGGGCCCAATTTAACCAACTACCCAGCCCACCTATTTTGCCACCTTTAGAAGTAACTAAAGAAAAGAAGACTTACTTTACAGCTGCATCTCCACAATGCTCAGCAACATCATCAAATATGCAAATCGCTATTCGTTTCTCCTCATCTGTCCTATCCTTGCCCTAGGGTACATCAACAAGAGAATGTTAATTACAAGGTCATGCATCCAAGCAGCATTTGTATAACTAAAACTGAGAAATGATTAAAAGAGTATGATGGAACTCACCCACATAGGCATCAAGTACGGCAATAATTCATCAAATAAAGGCAAGAATGGAGCCTTAAAGGTCTTAAGTAGAGTACCCAAACAATCACCAACCTATGCTCAAAAAGAAATAAAACATCATTTACAAGAATACATCGGCATAAAAGGGCAAATTCAAAATCAGTTAACTTTAAAAACATACTTGATCAAAAAGTTCTTCCTCTAACTCATTTTCTTCTTTGAGCATTTCTCCCTCTTCTGCATCAAAGTCCTCTGCTTTGACTCTCTCTGCTCTTTCACTTCTTCTAGCTGCACTGGCTGTCATTGCCTGCTTTAGCTCTTCCACAATGCTTCTAACTTGTGTTTCATCTAAAAGGGGGCCACAAATCTGAAGCAAAATAAAATTCAGAATATTGTATTTGCTGTACAAACAAATAGAAGTAAAAATTAAGTATATAATGGAATCCCACCTGTACACATTCCTTTATTGCCTCCAGCATGTTAGAGCAAATTTCAGTCTCTGGTTCCTGAAAGCCAAAATTCAACATATAATGATTCTTTAAGCGCCACTTTTAAGTATACATGGAAGTTATTGCGATGTATCAAAAAATGACCTACAAAAACTCAAACAACAAATAGAGAGAAATAGAGAGAGCACAAAAAGTTCTAGTAGAGGCATCTAGTAAAATTGGCAGGCACTCGAATAATATAACTTAACATTAGCCCTTAAAAAATAAAATAAAATAGTTAGTGACAAGTGACAACACTCTTATTTGCATGGTTTATCAACTCTACAAAAGGGAATTAAGAGAAATAATTTATGTAGGCATCATTTCATTATGGATCTATAGTTAAGTTTGGAGATAGCCTACTTCTCAAAAGCATTGTTTTTTCACTCTTATTGAGTTATATCCATTACTTTGCAATAAAACATCATTCGATTTCTATCAGTATGAGAAAAGTTGCAAGTCACCTTGTGTAAAGCTTCTACTAAAGCTGGTACGATATAGTCGGACAGCTGCTTTACATATGACTCGTTTCGGTCCTGAGATTGACCCTTCTCAACAGCTAACTTTGCTGAACGGAGCAGCTCCGGCATAGCTACAAGTCAAAAAGAAAGACAATGCTTAAGACAGGATATTTGGTAAGTATTACGCTAGTTATAGGTACGTTCGTACCTGAAACTGCAGCCTTCCTAACTTCTTCATGAAAATAGAACTTAAGAAGAGGTACTAGTGTTGGAGCAACCTGATTCAATTTGATGATTAAAAGTCAATTTGATATTTTGATATATCAAGAGATGCATAAAAAGAAGAGAAAAGTTAAGTAAAAGACATTTCACCTGATCAATCCAAGGGAAAAACCCTTCCTTTAACTCATCAGCGTAGCAACACAGCATGTTGCATGCTGTAGCTTTTTCCTCAAGAACACTTGTCTTGATCCCTATTCTCTTATCTCCAAGTGTGATGGTCTCAATGCTACAATTATACAGGGTAAACTTATAAAGATAACAAGACCAATAACATATATTTTGATAAGTCCTGTAACAAATTAACAATCTTTTAATCTGATATCACACCTTTCATCATCAGATTCATCAATATCATCATCTGAATCAGCAGATATAATGGTAACATCAGGTTTAAGTTGAGCAGAATGAAGCAACGGTGGCATGACAACAGTCATGTAAGGAAGGAAATCTTGCCCTAAGCACTTGCAAAGTCTCGCCCATGCCTGCGGCAGAAAAGGTCAATTATAAATACAAAAAAGTTCTGTATTATAAAAAAAAAAAAAGTTAATATATTATACTTATAAAACATACTTGCAACATGTAGCTTATTGTAGGGTCATCTGTCTCCAGCTGGGAACCTTGCAGTGACATAAGGACATCCATAACCTTGAACAACATAACAAATTATTAGTCTTTATAAGAGAATGTGTGTGTATGTAGATTGTCGAACACATTGCATAACAGAACTGATGAACTATACCTGCTTGGCATCATCCTTGAACTTATCTTTTCCAACCGCCATTCCAACCAAACTAATACACTCCATTGATTTGGCACGGAGCATGCGATTAGTTTTGTCAGTTGCATTCACAAGTATGGTTTTCAAGTAAGGCATAACTGCATCATAATACTTTTGAAAATGCTCCTGCCAAACATTACCATGTGAGAAGCAATATTACAAAAATAAAATAAAATAAGCAAGTTAAATAAAAAGTAATATGTCCAATACCTGAGATGAGTCAGCAACCGATGCCAATGCAGTCAAAGCCCCCTCCTGCACCATCTGCTTAGGATTCTGGATATACAATTAAGATTCAATAGTCTCCATTAATAACTATTTGGTTTATGTAAAATATTTGTAGAAACTTTAACAACCAAGACACAATGACATACCTGCAACAATACAAGTAATTTTCCTACAATCCCATCCAAATATGGGTTTAAAAGTTCTGGCGTACAATTTTCACTGAAGTTGAGCACTGCTGAAGCCGCATGTGCCTGCAAAATATACATATGACAATACATGCAGCACGTTATTCTCTTGTACAAATAAAACACAAACAGTTCTTCCAAATCTTGAATAAATAATGACATCAAAATATTTCTTAAACACTCAAAATATTTATTAACATACATACTGAATAATAAAGTAATATCAGTAACATACTCACCTGCACCCGTGGATTATTAAAATCATCCATTGCTGAAGCTAACGCCGGAAGCACAAGATGATGATAATTGTTTTGCAAGTCCGGTCCCAAGTCTGTAGATAGCTGACCAATTGCATTAATAGCCGCCCATCTAGCCCGAGGGTGCGGATCATGAAACGAGTTCAAGACCATAGACACAACTTGCTCCAAGTTCTTTATCATAACCTACATCAAAAAAATAACACCTTATATTAATAACACAATAAAGGTTACAAAAAACATGCCTACAGGCTACATCAATAATTTTACAAACCAATAAACAATCATTAAATAAGCAATACCTTCGAGCAACCTTCTGCAATTTGAGCTAACGCAATAAGCGCCGCATGATGCTTTTGCCATTCCGGAGCAGCAAAATAAGCCGGCAAAACCTCAGAAACAACCGGCACAATCGTATTCCCACCCAAAGAAATCGAAAGCCGATCCAAATACTCCTGACCAACACTATAATTACTACTCTCACCCGCGTCCTCATGCTCAACCTCAGCACTATGCCAGTCCGCATCATCCTCCACATCCAACAACATCTTCATCAAAACCTCAAATAACCTCTTAACAAACTGCGGCAACTTCCTAATCATCCCGGGCGCCCTCTCCCTCGCCTCCGCCAACGTAACAACAAACTCAACCGCCAAATGCTTCGTCCCTTCCTCCAAACTCTCCGCTTCCGCAATCTGCAACATCGCCCCAACCACCTCTGTTATCCTCTTCCTCAAAAACCTCGGCTCACTCCCCGCCAACTCAATCAACAACTCCAACGCATCCTGCGCCGTCGACTCCTCCCCACTCATCAACGCCTCAGTCAACGTCTGCATCATCAAAGGCACCAAATCCTCAAACCTATCCCTATCCACCGCCCGTTCCAAACACTGCACAAAATTAATCGCAGCACTCAACGCCGCGATTCGCACGTTACCGTCCATCCCAACCCCTAAACAATTCAAAAACACAGTATGCAACATTTCCAAATGCGGAACCAACAATTCGCCTATAAACTGAGCCAATTGAGCAAAAATCAACAAAGCACTCTCTCTAAGCTTAACCTCATCACACGTAACACACTTGAACATAAACGGTAAAAGCTCGGGCCAACCGTTATCAGGCAAAACCAAACCAGCAAGTTCAGAAACCGTATCACAAACTTTTTTCGCAATCGACTTAACCGACTCTCTACCAACAGACTCTAACAGACTCGATTTCAATATTAATTGAGTGTTTAATGCTAGGGTAGAGTAAAGTGACACGTGTTGGGAATCAACGGTGAGGATGCGACGGAGAAGGACGGCTGACATGGCACGTGGTTCAGGGTGAGGGGATGAGTGAAGGATTTGAGATAATAATATTATGAGAGTGTCGGGATGGTGTTGTTTGGCGAGGTTGAATAAGTTTTCGGCGTGAGTGCGTTGGTCGTTGGAAGAGGACATGAGGTGAGAGATTAGGGTTTCGAATTGGGTTGGATCGGATGGGTTGAGGATGGTGGTGAGTTGGGCGAGGAGGTGGTGGTTATCGGTGGAGGCCATCGTGGTTGGCGGCGGTTGGGATGGATGGATAGATAAGTGGTTTGGAGTTTGGGTAGGATAAAGAGAGTGGGGGGTTTTTGAAGAGATGGAGGGAAGAGGGTTTGGAGGGTTTTTTTTTAGGATGGGTGGGTGTAGGGTGTGTTTGGACATGGGGATAGTGATTTTTTTTCTTTCCAATTTTTTTTTATTTTAATTATTATTATTTTCAAAAGGGGTTTAGATTAACTTTTTTTTTCCTCCGCTCTTGTGGTTAAGTGGTATAAAAATGATGGGTAGACCTTAGCCTCTTTGAGGTATCAAGTTTAATCTTTGATTCTATCAGGTTTTACTAATTTTTTAGTGACGTGTTTTTGGATGGGTGGGGGGTTACGTTTTCCCTGAAATGGTGGCTTGGTAGGTTCTGGCAACCCAACGCTACCTGTGGGCGGGCACCTTAGACGTGTCTTCACCCAAGGACGTATGGAGTGCTTTTGTAACCAAATTGTGGGTATCCCAGATAATCGGGACATCATTTATTGCTCGTTCGAAATAAAAGATTAAGGTAGTGTTTGGTATGATGGAATGAAAGGGGAAATAGAATGGACCATTACGGGGTAATGAAAAATAGTGTGTTTAGTTGGTTAATGGAATGAAATCACTCATTCCACAAAGCATTACATTCCCTCAAAACCATTTCCATCAACCCTCCATGTTTTTTTTTCCATTCCATCCCTTATTCACCATTTACTAACAACACCAAAACCCACCACCAATACCCACCACCACCACTCACCACCGCCGTCACCACTGTCGCCGCCACCAACCACCGCTACCCACTACCTTCACCCGTGCACCCACCACTGTCGTCATCCAACAACACCCAACGTTGCCCACCACCGTCACCCACCTACCGCCGCCTCCACCACCTGCCACTATCACTCACCACAATTTCCTTTACCCACCACTACCGTCGCCGCCCACTGTCGCCGCCTCCACCCACCACCGCCACTACTCACTATCGTCACCCACCCACCATCACCGCCATTCACCTCCAACCATCGCCACCGTTGCCACCACCCACCACCATCACCGCCACTAACCACTACCCACAAGAACCACTCACCATCGATTTTATTCCTTCATCTTTTTTCTGTCTATCCAACAACACAAATTAATGTTTTGTTTCATTCCCACATGGCAACCAAACAAGACATGAAATGGTAATGATTTATTCCATTACCTTGTCCATTTTATTACCTCATGTCCTCATCCATTCAATTCACTCATCCATTCCATTATCCAATACCAAACAGACCCTAATTTTTTTTAGTTTTGTTATTAGTCATTGTTTAAATAATCTTCATTTTTTTTTTGTAAGATACCTACCAAAGGATAAAACAAAAAAGTTGTGAGGATGTTATAAAACTTTAAGATGAATGACAAAAGAAAAGAAACTACAAACTTGATGATACTGATTTTATGTTAAACAAATAGAAACAAAATATTTAATTGCGTAAAACATTTTTTCCATAAATATTCGTTTTAACGAAATTATTCATTTTTATGATTTTTGATTGATTTAAAACATATATAGTTATTTTTATGATTTTTGATTGATTTAAAACATATATAGGTATTTTTTTTATGATTTTTGATTGATTTAAAACATATATAGGTATTTTTTTATGATTTTTGATTGATTTAAAATAGGTATTTTTTAAGACACGTGAAAGGACATCAAATTCTCTATTATGTTTTTTTTTAAGGGCCGGTCTATTTCAACCCTCCCCCACCTTCTATTTTCACCCTCTTCAAAGCGCCTCGCTTAGGCCTAAGCGAGGCGCTTTGCCCCCATTTCGAGGAGGTCAGTACGAGGTCAGAAAAAACTGAAATTTTAAAAGCGAAGCGCCTCGCTTAGGCCTAAGCGAGGCGCTTCGAATCTAACTTTATTTTTTGGTAGTTTTTTGGTGTTTTAAATTTTAAAAGCGAAGCGCCTCGCTTAGGCCTAAACTAGACGCTTTACCCCCAAAGCACCTCTCTTTGGCCAAAGCTAGGTGCTTTGGTCCTTTTATTTAAAAAAATATATATTGTTTTAATTAAATTTAAATGGTTTTACTTGATTAAAAAAATATTTTAATTCATTTTTAATTGTTTTAACTAGTTTCCAATCAAAGAAAAAATTAGTTTGGCATGTTTCGGTTCGTTTATTGCTCGTTTGTAGTTTTCAGAACATACAACCGAGAATGAACAACTTTCATAAATATATGTACGTAACACATGAAGTGTGCAATCAATACCATGTTTTACCAAATTTCAAATTTTACATCTCTAATCGATATACTAAACTTCCGGACATTGTTTAACGCGCTTTGTTTCGTTTAGTTGCTCGTTTCAGAGCAAACAACCGAGTATGAACAACTTTCATAAATCAATGTACGTAGCACATGAAGAGTGCAACCAATACCATATCTTATCAAATTTCAAATTTTACATCTTTAATCGATATACTGGACTTTCGGACCTTGTTTGACGCGGTTTGGTTCGTTTAATTGCTCGTTTGTGGTTTTCAGAACAAACAACGGTCCAGTAACGAACCGTACCAGTTTCGAACTGACCGGCCCGTTATCCACCCGGAAATGTATCAACCCAATCAGGTCCGGTAACGAATCGCACCGGTTTCGAACTGACCGCCCGGTAATGAACAGTACCGGTTTCGAACTGACCGACTCGTTATCCACCCGGACCGTATCGACCCGATCAGGTCCGGTAACGAACCGTACCAGTTTCGAACTGACCGGCCCATTATCCACCCGTTGAGGTGCTTAAGAAACGAGCAATTTGACGAACCAAACTGCGTCAAACAAGATCCGAAAGTCCAGTATATCGATTAGAGATGTAAAATTTGAAATTTGATAAGACATGGTATTGATTGCACTCTTTATGTGCTACGTATATTCATTTATGAAAGTTGTTCATACTCGGTTGTTTGCTCTGAAACGAGCAATTAAAAGAACCAAAACGCGTTAAACAATGTCCGGAAGTCTAGTATATCGATTAGAGATGTAAAATCTGAAATTTGGTAATACATGGTATTGATTGCACACTTCATGTGTTACGTACATATATTTATGAAAGTTGTTCATTCTCGGTTGTTTGTTCTGAAAATCACAAACGAGCAATAAACGAACCGAAACACGCCAAACTAATTTTTCTTTGATTGGAAACAAGTTAAAACAATTAAAAATGAATTAAAATATTTTTTTAATTAAGTCAAACCATTTAAATCTAATTAAAACAATATATTTTTTTTAATAAAAGGGCCAAAGCACCTAGCTTTGGCCAAAGAGAGGTGCTTTGGGGGTAAATCTAGAAAACATGTCCAGATTCACCCCCCCTAGAAAAAGGGGCCAAAGCCCCTCGCTTTGGCCTAAGCGAGGCGCTTTGAAGTTGCTTTTTGCTTTTCCCGATAAAGCAGTCAACCTAGTACTACGATTTGACCCAAAGCGTCTCACTTTGGGCAAAGCGAGGCGCTTTGAAGGGGGGTTGAAATAGAACCCCGAGGGGTGTAAATAGAATGGTCCTTTTTTAATTGCTCAAACGTGTGACTATTGTTCCGGCCAGAAAATTGTTTCTGTTTAAAATGAAATATCATGTTTTTTTTGGATTGAGAGCATTTCTGTATTCATTTAAAGGCATTTTCTTCAACGTCAACATTTGTAATTTCATAAGTAACTAGCTTCACGTCATTAAATTAAAACATTATTGTGAATCAATATATAAAAACAATTAGATAAAAAGTCAATTTTATATAATCAAATAATCAAAAGATGGGACATTTAGAAGAAAAACGCAAATAAAATTGTAAATGTGGTTACATCAATCCATAGGGAGAATAATAATTGCCCATGTTTTAAGCCCACTTGAGTTTAAGTAATGATTATAGTTTTCTTAATTAATTATTTATCATCTAATTGTCCTAACCAAGAAATTAAACGATACATTTTAAAGAAAAAATGGAGTATATATTTGAACCACAAATACTCCTGTCTATGTTTTCTCTGTTTCACCTTTTTCATAGTTATGTGGTTGCTCTAGCACATGTGACCTCATACGCTCCAGACCCAATTAAGCCCAAAACGCGTTTATGATTTAAGAGACATGCATGTCTTATGAACTAAGAATCTCTCATGTCTACAGGTGATGTGGGATTTACCTATGGTGTTACATTGGTCCATGTTAATCTTCTCACTAATCAGCAGGGGCGGCTTTGGCCCAAGCCAGGGAGGCCATCCGGCTTGGGCCCATTTTTATCGGGGGCACAATTTCTTTTATAAAATTCCTATATATATATATATGTGTGTGTGTGTGTGTGTGTATTTTTAAAATAGAAAACTTATTTAACACTCAAACGTTGGACCCAACAATAACCAATTAAGACTTAAATTTTATTAACTCAAAGCCTATAACATTTATAAGCCCAATACCTATTTATCTACTAAATAAAAAAAATGTTTTTTAGCGTTCAAAGTTGATCTTATTTGACACATCACAAAAATTTAGCAACCCTATATATGTTTTAGAGGATATGAAAGAAGAATGTTATCTATATTATCTTATTAAGGAGGAGTGATGGCCAACATAGTCATTTTTATTTCCGTACAACTTAAGAAGCAATATGTACAACATTTTTAAGCAAGAAATTTAAGGGTATTATGGGGATGTTAGTGACAATTAAGACACTTAGGAGGGTAATGTAGACATTTCATCATCTCCCTCCTTTACAATATCAAAACAAATTTACATTACTACCCTTCATTTCTTTACATGCCATCTTGAAACTTACAATGCAAATCAAAGGTTTTAGGAATGAATGATTCATTGATGAAGAGAGCTACAAAATTTCCTCCACCATAAAATCAAGGACAAGTGAATCAACATGGAAATCAATTTATATTAATTTTCACCATAAGATTTCTTACCTACTACTTTGTTTAGTTATATGAACATTTCCTCTAAGGCTATTTATCTTTTCACCATAAGATTTCTTATCTTCATTATACTACTTTGTCTTGTTATCTGAATATTTACTCTCAGGTTATTTATCACTCATTACTTATTGTATAGTTTTTTTGTGCCCAAAAAAGGTATAGTTTCTTGGTAGGTATTAATCAGTGTTTTTTTTATTCTTGTAGGTGCTTCTTAAAAAATAGCTTTTTCATTTTTGAAATGTTGAGGGTAATATTATGTGGATGGTTTATGGTTTATTGGTGATATTGCAAGTCCTGGTTAGCCTATTAGGCATAACACAAAGTTCAATTGAATGTCAGCATCAATAAATAAATAGTTTTGGGGAGCTAATTTGATATTGTGAGGATGTAAGTGCTCATACTTATTGTTGATAGAAAAGGTACGACCGTATTTGAGTCAATGTTCTTGAACTTGCTTGTGGGTAAGTGGGTTCTTTTGTTTGTTTCCTTTCTTAAGCATGTAACTTAATTAGTGTTTTATCCTTCTTTGAAGATCTAAACTTATGGTACATCATTTGGAATGCTATGCTTGTAGCAATTTTACTTTTACTGTTTACACTAATTTTACATCTTGGATTTACAAGCATTCAAATCTTTTTATCTTGGATTTGATTAATATGTAATAAGTTATAACAACTTTATCACGGGCTACCCTATCTCTTTCTGGATGCCTAAATTTAATTTTAAATTTAAGATTTTTTTTTTTCATGAAATGATTTTGAAAATTAGCCATTAAAAATCAATAGAATAGTTTGCGATTTGGTACACTTAGGAGGGTTATGTAGACATTTCACCATCATCCTTCTTTACAATATTAAAACAAATTTACATTACTACCCTTCATTTCTTTACATGCCATCTTGAATTTACAATGCAAATAAAAGGTTTTAGGAGTGAATGATTCATTGATGAAGAGAGCTACAAAATTTCCTCCACTATTAAATCAAGGACAAGTGAATCATCAAGGGAATCAATTCATATTAATTTTCACCATAAGATTTCTTACCTACTACTTTGTTTTGTTATATAAACATTTCCTCTCAGGTTATTTATCTTTTCACCATAAGATTCCTTACGTTCATTATACTACTTTGTCTTGTTATCTGAATATTTACTCACATGTTATTTATCACTCATTACTTATTGTATAGTTTTTTTTGTGCCCAAAGAAGGTATAGTTCCTTGGTAGGTATTAATCAGTGTGTCTTCTTTATTCTTATAGGTGCTTCTTAAAAAATAGCTTTTTCATTTTTGAAATGCTGAGGGTAATATTATGTGGATCTAATTGCTGTTCTTTCACGGATGGCTTTATGATTTAAAAATTGAATGTCCATAAATCATAACTCATCCTTACTATTGATAGGTTTGGAATAAAGTCTAACATATTTTTGCTTTTTTCTTTTCAAGGCATTTGACCCTCCTGTGGATCTGAGCCAAGTTCAGAGCTCATTCGTTAAAATTAGTAGTAGACAACTGCAGTGTTTTTTATTGATAATGTTATATTGGCGTCTTCCACTTCATTATTGAAATGCCATGATATAATATCAGCTAAAGAGCGCAAAAAATGGAACCACCGATCTAAAGAAGAGAGTGGAGGAGCTAGCAAAGCGTTTAGAAGAGCTTGACAAAGAAAAACAGGTAAACAATGGGCTTATGTAGATTGCATTGCGGTATAGTTTTAATAGTTTGACATTTGACTAGCTGATAAAGTCAACTGTAATGACATTGGATAGGGTGGTGTTGCTTGAAGGTGAATTCGGTAGAGTCGTGTTGAGTCCTACATGTAAGATAGAGTTGTGTTGACTTGTATGTCTTAGGTTGAACCTGCTATCTGTACTTTTCTCATACTTTTAGAAGTGACCGGTTGTCATTAGTCATTACCTTTGTTCATCCTTCAAGGTTTTATTTTTATTTTTATTTTTAAATTTCATATGGTTAACAGCAATGGACCAAAGAAAGCAGATATCATTTGGACAAGTATGTAGGTTGATGAGGAAACAAGGAGAGCTATAGGGTTGGGTTTTTTTTTTTCCTTTTTTCTTTTTGTAATTTGATTCATATTTTGTATTCCCTCAATGTTGTTTCATATCGTTTCAGGTTAGGCTGGCGAACAATATATACACTTTGCACACAAAGAGTTTTTACGAGTATGAGACACACTTCACTGTGATGGTAATCATTTTTCTAAGCAGTTGTAATACGCCCATTCTATATCAAATTATATATAAATAATAAGATATCGAACATTGAATCACATGAATACACGAGAGTTTGTTAAAGAATTTGAGCATGAACATGAACGTTTGTTTTGTTCGCCTTTAATATAACTGGCATTTTGACATTTTTTTGGCACCTGGTTGATATGACGATGATTGCTGTTGGGATTGCAGTTTTTTTTATACGGCTAAATTTGAGTCTCCCCTAACTCATGGATTTACAAATAATATACCCCTTGCTTGGGTTTGAACCCAATACCTCCCACTTAGAGACAAGGGTCTCTATCAATTGCGGTTGAATGGCTGCTAATAAATTCAAAGGTCAAAGGGATGATCCGGAAGGTTTTTGAGTCAGCAACATTAGTGCATCGAGAGAGGCAGGGTCCAACTGCTATGTATGGTGTTGAAGTATTGCTTGATAGTTCCTTTAAACCTAAGTTATAGGAGGTCTTTAACTAGAAACTTATTTTCTTTTAGCACACATGCATACATAGTTTTTTTTTTTTAATAATTTTTTAACTCAATTTTTTTGGTTGGCAATTACAGGTTACTTATTTCCTTGATTACACTAGAGCTTGTAAATATGATATGGAAGCTGTTATGGGTGGAGGAGAAATCATCAAAGCTTGAGATTTCTGTAACTATATTTTCGTTTGCTTGTTTTCTAATGAAACAACCCATCTATCCCAATTGTGAAATGAACTAATAATTATCTAGACATTTCATGTTTGTATTTGTATCAAGAAAAATGTTTTTTTTTTGCGAACACTGTAACAACGACAAGAACATGATGTGCTTGCATTTTTTTCTTATTTTAAGAGTTGTACTTGCCAGTCTACAACACTTCACACAAATTTAGTTCTTTGATTCTTGTTAGTGTTAGTTTTTAGTAATTTCTTAATTATTAAAATATAAAAGATTATTACTACCCATGAGATTCAAAAAATCTATGACTTAATTAAAACTTACTATGATGGTGTGCGTAATTACTTGGGTATTGAGAAATGCCATGTTTTAAAATATTATAGCTGGTCGTTTTGTTATAATGTTGAGCTATTAACCACCCATGAGGCCGTCATATGCATGTTGTTGTGTAGAGATGTTCAATGAATCGAATTTCAAATACTCGAATAAATTGAATCAAGTTAATAATTTTGAAGTTGCATTTGAATTGGTTCCCCAACACTATGAGGCAATAAAACAGACACACCCGCTGCAACGCGCGGGCATTTCCACTAGTTTCTCAAATGCGTGCATTGTATATAGAATGTTATTGACCATTCCAGTCACGATGGCATCCGCAAAAGGAGCTTTTCAAAATTAAAATTGTTGAAATCATACTTACGATCAACAATGTCCCAAGAAAGACTTAGCGTGTTAGAGATGATAGTTATCAAGAACAAAATCATCGAATATATAAAGTGCGAAGGGTTGATCTAGAAATTTGCTAGCAAAAATACTTGGAGAGCTTAACGAATCGTCGGTTAGATACTAGTCTATTACGTTATGTAATTTCACTCATTTTAATACTATTATTTTTCAATTGTTATGTTTATTGCTATACTATTGATTCACATAACATTTAGTATAATTATTTAATTTATTAAAGATTGAAGGGCATATTTTTTAACGGTTTGGATAGGGCACGTAAATCTTCGGAGACGCCTCTGCTAATCAGTACCGTTACATATACTTACTGAAATGCAAATTTACCTAAAACACATTGTTAGTATAATATTATGTAGACTAGTTAATCTTATCATTATCATCATGAAATATATATAAAAAAAATCCCGGCTTCCTAACAAATGAGTTGTGATCAAATGGGAAATCCATGGAGGGAAAACAAAAAAAGTGGTGGGAAAGGGGGTCCATGAGGAGATATAAAAGGGGTCCATCAGTTGAGATTTAGTGGTGCCTATCTGCATCATTACGACCCTTCTTTTGACTCATTCCAACCTGTCTTTGCATTGCAACATATTTTCACACAACTTTTTTAGTTATATTAAGCTGAAATTGGTTGGCCAACTACACCACCAGCTCATTATAAAATCCCATGAATAATTAGAAATATATATGTTGGAAAAACAAAAAGGTGAAACAAAGAAACCTTGATTTTGTAATGGGAGTAGGGACTTAAGAATAAAAACCCGCCCACTACTGAAATACCTTAAAATGATAGGATGCGTAAATGAGACTTGTATCTGGTATGATATTAGTTTTATAATTTTTTACGAATATGTTATTGGGTGCTGAATATAGAAGTTATTTGAGGGTGTCTTGTGACTCATAACCAAACTAAAATGGACCAAACCGAACATAAAAAAAACATTGTCACTCTAAGAAGAATATTTATATATTAGACCATCCACAATAAGAAGCACTAAAAACCTCTAAAAACCTGTCCAGTTAGCTGTCACATCAGAAAAGCACATATTTTTCAAAAACACTAAAAACTCACCTAATAAGGAAATCTAAAAACCCCTAAAAACATTACCGCATCATCACCATCTTTTACACTAAAAAAGTTTTTTTTTTTTATAATAATATCCCAACCCCTCACCCAGACCCACCACCAAAAACCTCCACCACAATAGACACCATATGAAAAACCTCTTATAAAAACCCCTAAAAACCTCTATTGCGAATGCTATTAGGCTGGCTAGTGTAGGTCATACACTTCATTTTATTTGAGCTATAATTTGAAATAAACTTCACTAAATTAATATAAGTTTTTCATTTTCATTCCACAAACAAAGCAAATTACATAAAGATGACAAATAAAACAAAGCAAATTACATTAGGATAACATATAAACGGGTTGTAATCCTTACAAAAGATTCTATTAGAACCCACTAGAAATTCTAAATATATGTACTATTGTTTTGAAAAATAATAAATGTTTTTGGTGACTATATGGTGCATTAAATTTGCCATCAGTAAAATTTCTTCATCTACAATGATTGCACAGCAAGATTAGAAGAAAAAGAAATGTAAGGCTGGAGGGTGCACAGACGCACAAGCCCCCCGTCCCACTTCATTTTGCCCCGTCCCCTTGCTTCACACCGCCCCCCTCCCATGTCCTCCCCCCGTCTCATGGCCTCCCGTCTCTCACATAACACTAGGGACGCTCTAATGAGGTAATTTCTTGGTTTTTTTTTTAAACCACTAGGTATTTTTGTTTTTATTGGATGGTTTATAAATTTGAGACATGACCTTGTGGTGTCTCCACACCCTTACCATGTCTCAACCAAGAAAACATGAGAGCCATCCTAGGTGCCATTGAGACATGAACATTCTCATGTCTGCACACCCCATAGCCTAAAGAGGAAGAAACTATAACCGACCATTTGTTATGGTTATGGTCAACAATTTTCGATTACCGAACAGACGATTAACTGACTTTACATACCCCCTAATCATGTTTGATAACAAGCGAGACCCTTCATCATGGTGGAGTGATCAGAGCAATGAAGATAAGAACTAGATCCTTGTAGTCGCAAGTTCAAATCCGAGCCAACACGAGTTTTATCCTCCAGTGTTACCTCAGAGAACATAGTTCTCATGAGGCCACATTGGTTGTCATCCTGTCTAGTACGATGGAATAGACGTGGTAAGGTTTTCGTGGAATGCCAAGCCCCACACCGATACCAGCGTGGACCCGGTTAAGACAACATAGTCTAGCCGGATGTGAAGTGGCAGGCTTGCCAAGACGTGAGTGTGTCCTACTTATCCACATAAAAAAAGATGATGAATGAAATTTACTGTTCAAAACAAATGTTTGATAACAAGCTGATTTGGATATTTTGTGAAATTAAATATATACTTGTTCTTGCTTCTTTTAAGTTAAAAAGAGACTATTTGTTGAATATAACTTTTTATTCTAAGATGGTGTTACGAGGTCAAATCTTGAACTTCATGAGCCATTTTGCCTTTTGGTATGAAATAGGATGTGTGCCACTGCCACCTTGCGCGAAATGTAAAAGTATGAAAACCTGAGCATAAAAGGAGCACTCCCACATAAATCAAATGGGTTTTATTCTTTTAAGATGTTACATCAAAAAAGCCTAACCGAAGTTGCACTTGCATGTAATCATATTGTTTTCGTGATCATAATTAGTGTGAATTATTTATTAAAAGTAGGCAGCATAGCGATTGTGGGTCAACCCAACCAAACTCTATTTTGACCCGTTACCCAAACCGTCCAATCCAGTCATCTTGCCCCTTCCAATTCCTTCCCCAAAACACAATTTTCACTTACAAAAAGGCCATATTGAGATGCTACAATTGTTGTCCACTGTCAAGTTTTACAACTTTTATGCTTAAAGACCACTTTATACCTGTTTGATGAACAATTTGTTTTGGTTTTTTGTTATTTTTGACATGAATCCATGCATGCCAAGCATTAAATCAAACACAAGCTTTATTTATATAAAGATCTGAATTATTTATACGAGCTTTCTTTAAACATAAAACGTGTCTAGTGACGCCTCATTTTCATTTGTTTATGCAAGAACATGCAGTATTTTCTAGTTTCCGGTGAGCCAAAATCCAATCCATATTTCAATTAGAATCCATCTCGACATTATCAAACTTACATAGTTACCTACAAGAACTACAACTTCTTACCTCATAAAAAGCCAGAATCAAAAGAAAACAAATGATGACTTTGAGGTGATTGGGAGAGTAAACAATCACTCTTCATCAGCAACTTTGTTCCCATCTTCATCACCATTTTCATGCGCTTCTCCGTTCTCCTTTACAGGCTCCTCAGTTTTGCTCTTTTTGGCTTCCTTCGCTTTGGACGAATCAGACTTTCTTTTAGTGTTCTTTTGCTTGAACTCTGAAAGCATGAGCAAAAGCTATTAGAATAACAGTCACTGCCATCGGGTTTACACAGTAATCATTAAGCTTGAGACAGAGCCATGGCATGGTATTAGCTACAGCAAAGAATATAAATCAAGAACAATAGATTGCATAGAGTCAAAGTAATGGTTGACCTTCAAGAGAGGCTCTTAGTGGTGCAACGAACTCTGAAAACTCGATCTCTTCAAGAGCCTTAAATACATCTTCAGCATTAATTGTTTGCCTCTTTGATTCCTTGCATATGTCATTTGCTCTGTAAAGATTACAACGAATCTGGATTAAAAGATATCACCAACATCAAACTATACATCAACATGTCAATTGCGGTTTGCCATATAAAGATTGCAACAAAACTACATTAAAAGATCACACCAACACATCAAACTATACATTAATATAATGTCATTCAATCATTCATACATAGATTACACTGATGCAGGAGTAAAAGGTCACACCAGCATCAAACTATACATTAATATGTCATTTGCTCAATAACAGTTGCAACAAAACTAAAACATCAAACTATACATTAGACAGGAATCTGAAACTTATTACCCCAAATTTAATTATTGAAATCAACCATAACATAAAAGTTAGCCTGTTTGAACTCAGAAATTCTTGAAATAACAATAACACTCACTCTTGTGACAATCAAGCATCTTGAATCTACAGCTAGAATAACTTTAGCATCCTAAATATACTAAAGTGTAACACATAAACAACTTTCCAATTCAATTCGTTAAAATCATCATCTTTTGCCAGATTTGTTCAATCACTCAAACCTATTTTTCAATTGGTGGTCAGATTGGTACAACTGATGGCTAGATTTGTTCAATTAGATTTGAAAAACTCAAACCATTGCAACTGATCATAGTTGTTGATAGTGTGTAGCAGACGATAGCGACAAGCTACCTATATGCTAAGTAGCGATAGCGATGAAATAGCAGGCGCTATTTCACGTTTAGCAATACACTAGAAGAAAATTTAAGAAATATTTTCTCTGTATAAAATATAAAAAATAATAATAAAAATACAAAATTACAAAAATCTCGCTATTTTTCGCTAAATCCTATATACTGCCATCAATCTGCTTCGCTACATAGCGCACGCTACAGGCGCTGTTGACATCTGGGGTCTAATTTGTTCAAACACTTGTCAACTGCTTAAGGCAGCATCAACCGCATCACATCATCCACGTTACTGTGGCGAAGTGATCTAATCGTTGCATTTTAAAACATACTAGAATCAAAAACTTATTTCTGCCACTTTTAATAGCTAAAATCAACTATAACATTAAAAATTAGCCCGTTTGAACTAAAAAATTATTGATATTTTAACTTTGGATCTAAAACCCTAGGACTAGAAAAACACGATAAATCCACAAAAACTGCAATTACAGTTGCTAACAATACTAATAATCATATGAAAAGCGACTGAAAAGGAGCATAATTACTGACGTGGCAGAGAGGTAATGGATGAAGATACGGGCGCTTTCAGAGAAGGCGGAGAGAGAATCTTTAAGGACTTGAATGTCAACACCGTCTTGTGATAGTTGACACAGTTTATCCTTTACTACTCTCCTTACTATTGCCTTCGGTAGCTCCTCTGCGTCTGCTACCACTTTCTCCACCACCGTCGCCGCCGTCGTCGTCGGCGTCTCCATGGTTCTTCTTTGTCTCGATCTAAGCAGAGTCTATCGTCTTTGATTTGGTTATCTAGGGTTTCTTTCCCGCCATTGTTCCGAAAAGGGCTTTTTTATTTATATAAAAAACTAGTTTTTATCCGGAGCGTCCCGGGTTGAAATATCTAATACTAGATTATACCTCGGGAGCGTCCCGGGTTGAGAAATTTAATATGATACATCAATTTTACATATGAAATAGACTGATGTATAACTCTAATATTAATATCTAACTTAAAACAAATTAACAATGTACAACTCCAATGCTAACACCTAACCTAAAAGAATGTAGAACTTTAATGTAACTCTAATATTGACACATATCCTAAAGACTAAACAAATGTACAACTCTAACATACTAATATTGATATCTAACTTAAAATAACGTATAACTCTATTAACCTATTCGGGTCTGATTGAAAAAAAAAAAAATCATATTTACTTATTTAAACATAATTAGTGACTTGTCTATACATGATTAATGATTCACCTGAACACTTTGTGTTTTTTTCCTGTATGAACAAAACCCCACAAAAAAATTTCTCCGTTTTTTATATAGCACTATGGTACTCGTTGGAAAGATAATAAAAAGATCGTTAATTTAGTGTAATTTTTTTTTTTAAAAAAATCTCGTATATTAAAGATATTAACGTTTAAAAATTATGGGAGGAAATATGAGGGTGAAAAATCCAATTTTGTTTTTAAATTATTTTTTTCCTAAAATATCTCAATGCCACATGGGATGACACATGGCACACTCAAAGAAGAGAATGTCTCTTTGAGTGTCATGTCATTAAAATAGCTTTGGTTTATTATATGTATAGATAACATACTAAAATATATTATTATTATTATTATTATTATTATTATTATTATTATTATTATTATTATTATTATTATTATTATTTTAAACAAATCTCTATCATAAGTTATCATATTCAAATATAAAAAAAAACGAATCTCTGCGCCGGGGTATAAATCTAGTGCCATTACAAATGAATTCGGAAGTTTGTAATCGATCATTCTAAAAAGAACTAACATGAAATAAGAAAAAAAAGTTAATTATTGAAATATCGAACACATTAGTCTAAGGGTTATGTGATGCGTTAAAAATTCATGGGTATATGATCGGGTATGTAGTTCGGGTATTTGGGTATGTTGTTTCGGGTAAACGGGTCGGGTATCACCTAATCCCAGACTCGACCCAAACCCACAATTTTTTTTTTAAACTAATTCCAAACCCGACACAATACCTGTCGGGTTACAAAAAATAGTCATTTTTTTCTCCGATTTTTATATAGCACTATGGTACTCGTTGGAAAGATAATAAAACGCTCGTTAATTTGGTGTAATTTTTTTCTTTAAAAAATCTCGTATATAAAAGATATTAACGTTTAAAAGTTATGGGAGGAAACACGAGAGATAAAATAATAAAGGTTTAATATTTAAATTTAGTAGATTAGATATTTAATAGATTATGTTAAAGATTATAATAAATTAGGTTAAATCATATTTATTTCTTTTTTTTAATTGGTTTAGAGTTGTCACATCACATCCTATGTGACATCTCTCAAATGAGAGATTGCATAAGAACATGACATGTAGGATTACTCCCTTTGCAATATATATATACTAGCTGATTACCCCGAGAGAGTCTCGGGTTGAAAAATCTAATTTTACGTGATAACCTATTGCAAATGACTCAAGTTAACTAACCACAAAATCTCTCAATCATTGCATGTTCATAGTATTCTAATCAGTAATAACTCATATTCCCCACAAAATCTAATTTTACGTGATAACATGAACACTTTGTGTGCTTTTTTCCTGTATGAACGAAACCCCACAAAAAATAGTCGATTTTTTCTCCGTTTTTTATATAGCACTATGGTACTCGTTGGAAAGATAATAAGACGCTCGTTAATTTGGTGTAATTTCTTTCTATAAAAAATCCAGTATATAAAAGATATAAACGTTTAAAAATTATGGGAGGAAATATGAGAGAGAAATTTTTAAATTTATTTTTAAATTCTTTTTTCCTAAAATAACTCAATTTAATTAAAAAAAGAAACAATTCAAAAACACCAAAAACTCTCCATTATGATGCCACGTGGCACTCTCAAGGGAAGGTACACTTTGTGTGTTTTTTTCCTGTATGAACTAAACCCCACAAAAAATAGTCGATTTTTTCTCTGTTTTTTATATAGCACTATGGTACTCGTTGGAAAGATAATAAAACGCTCATTAATTTGGTGTAATTTCTTTCTATAAAAAATCCCGTATATAAAAGATATAAACGTTTAAAAATTATGGGAGGAAATATGAGAGAAAAAATTTTAAATTTATTTTTAAATTCTTTTTTCCTAAAATAACTCAATTTAATTAAAAAAGGAAACAATTCAAAAACACCAAAAACTCTCCATTATGATGTCACGTGGCACTCTCGAGGGAAGGTTGGGGCCTCCATTGCACGCCATGTCAGCATATACGTTTTCTTTTATATATATAAATTATTTTTTCCTAAAATAACTCAATTTAATTAAAAAAGGAAACAATTCAAAAATACCAAAAACTCTCCATTATGATGCCACGTGGCACTCTCAAGGGAAGGTACACTTTGTGTGTTTTTTTCCTGTATGAACGAAACCCCACAAAAAATAGTCGATTTTTTCTCCGTTTTTTATATAGCACTATGGTACTCGTTGAAAAGATAATAAAACGCTCGTTAATTTGGTGTAATTTTTTTCTTTAAAAAATCTTGTATATAAAATATATAAACGTTTAAAAATTATGGGAGGAAACATGAGAGAGAAAATTTTAAATTTATTTTTAAATTCTTTTTTTCATAAAATAACTCAATTTAATTAAAAAAGGAAATAATTCAAAAACACTAAAATCTTTCAATTATGATGCCACGTGGCAATTTCATGGAGAGGTTGAAGGCATCATTGCACGCCACGTCGGCAATGTTCAATTCTTTTATATATATTAATAGATAATAGATTAAAAACAAGATTTTTTTTTTTAAAGTGAACTTCATTAAAAACGGCAAAGTCCCAAGACGGGACCGCCAACGGAACTACAAGTTACATAAACTCAAAATTACACCAATTCGCCCACGTCACACTATTGCGTGAGGATTTATTCTTAACCCAAAGGTACCCCACCGCTTTGATTTCCCCAACAATGTCTTCTAAACGCGTCGCCTTATCACGAAACTTCAAGTTATTCCTTGCTCTCCAAAGACTCCACAATCCGATCATTATAAGGCCATGAAAAACCTCGCGCGCAAAACCTTGCAGCCCCGAAAACTTATTGCACTCCAGTAGGTCCCTAACTGAAAAAGCGTAGATTGGAGGAGTGCGACACCATGATCCAATGTGCTGCCACAGAACTGTCGCGGAAATACACGAGGTAAAGAGATGTTCCGCCGATTCTTCGCCTTCACCACATAGAGGACACACAGCGTCCTGGACAAAAATATTCCTGCTCCTGAGGCCGTTTGCAGTCGGAAGCGCTCCCATTTCGGCCCGCCATGCCATAACATTGCACTTAGAAATGTGCGAACCGATATCGTACGTAAAAATAGAAATAAATAAAAATGATGGTTGGTTGCTTTGTAAGTTTGAAATGTACGAACCGATATCGTACGTAAAAATAGAAATAAATAAAAATGAAAACGTATTATGTTTGATCAAACTTGTTTAAGAAAAAATTTATGTTGAAACATGAATTTATATCGCTTAAGTTAAAACATGAATTTATACCAACACGTACGGCAAAATGTAGACCAACCGAAAACATTTATGAAAATAGATTCACGCCGAGACGTAAATTTATACCGACACATACACAACAATAACTATGTAGAAATATATTTTTCATTTTACGGAAATAATAAAAATACGTTGGGTAAATTTGAAAAGTTAGAACTTAAGAGGGTGAAAATGATATTTATGAAGTGTAGGATTGTAAATGCCAGTATCAAAAGTTGATGAGCTGTTTGTGTATTTTTTTTCTGGTTTTATCCTCTTATGGTCCACTCTCTATGCGTTTTAAGATAGTATATTTTATATAAAATTGGGATGACAAACATAAACAAACACAAATAATACCAACGAACATAAACAAACACAACTAAAACTAAATGTAAATATCCAAACTAAAGTTATTGATGGTAGGCTATTATGGGTTGCTAGAGTGCAAAATAAAATTTCAATGGAGTTTTTGCAAATGTGATAAAACAAAGGGTTTAAATTAGAAAATCAAAGAGATTTTAAACATCAGATAGATAACTTTGGATGAATATTTGAATGAAAATGAACAAACATAGTTAATCGTAACTAAACATAAACGAGTCTTTATGAACATATACAAACATGACATGTGTTTGTGCTCATTCATCTAATACATAGACGAACATAAATGAACTTCTCGTCAAATACTTAACTACCTGTTCACTCAACATTCGACTCATTTACCTTACCAGCCAATGACATGGTTCTTGTGTAATTCTATGTTTATGTTCAAAACGGTGTCAAGTCTGTCTTGTATTTTATTTATAGAAAGAGAAGAGATATAGGGTATGTTTGGCAAAACTAGTTGATGGCTGGTAGCTGTAGCTTGTTTGGTAGAGTAGCTGGAGCTTTTAATAAAATGACCATAATGGGTATTAACTAAAAGCTTGTATGCATGTTTTTTAATTTTTTTATGATATAATGGGTATTTGTGTCATTTACTCATTAAAAGCTTGTAGCTAGTACGAGTTTTTTTTAAACGCTAGTACTAGTAGCTTTTCATTATAGAGTTTTTTCTCCTAACCTAAAAGCTTAAAGCTTCTTCAACCAAACAAGATTTTTTATTGAGTATGAGTTTTTTCTTAAAAGTTTGAAGCTTAAAGCTTATAAAACCTCTTAAAACCTCATTGCCAAACATACCCGCCACAAAGACGTGTGTATTTTTTTAGTCGGCCCAAAAGCAAGACAATAAGCCCAAAACTAATACGGCCCAAAACAATTTCTTTATCTTCAAGGATGTGCCAGTAGGGGTGCAAACGAGCCGAGCCGAGCTCGAGCTTGACCAGGCTCAAGCTCGGGCTCGTTTAAGTTATAAAAGCTCGAGCTCGAGCTTGGCTCGATTCGAGTTTTGTTCCTAAAGCTCGAGCTCGGCTCGAAGGTAGGTTTCCAAGCTCGAGCTCGGGCTCGGCTCGTTTATTAGTTAATAATTAATTTATATTAATTGTAATACTTATTTTATATTTATATTTTTATATATAATTTGGTTATTTATTCATAGTTTTATAAATATTAATTATTCTATTTAAATACATATTTAATATATTAATTAAAATTTATATAAATAATAGGCTCGTTAAGGCTCGCGAGCCGGTTTGAGCTCGATAAACAAAGCTCGAGCTCGGGCTCATTTACTAAAAGAGCTTGGTTTTCAGGCTCGGGCTCGAGCTCGAGCTCGTTTAAGCTCGGCTCGTTTCAAGCTTTTTTCGAGAGTAGCTCGTGAGTAGCTCGGCTCGTTTGCACCTCTATGTGCCAGCATCTTCTTTCCGTACCATCTGTTACATGTATTCCCCATTTCTTCACACAATTTAAACCCAAAACCTTCTGGATCTATCTGTAAGTATCTCCTCTCCAACAAATTTCAGCTTCTCTTAAATGTACATTTCTCTTCACATATTACTCTATTCATTACAATATTAACAATCGATGTATATATTCATAGCTACAATCTGTTCAATCGGTTCTATTCTAACACTTTTATTACCAATTTTCGGATCATACGTTTCTGTTTCTTGTTGTTGAGCTTTGAATGTTTAGTAATAGCTGTGTATTTGTGTTGTTTTATTTATAACTGATATACAGCATCGTCACTCCCATAGTAATTGTAATTTTAGGTTTAGGTTTAGCCGTTTAGGTTTTTGATTACTTGAGGTTTTAGATTGTTTATGAACTTTGAGATAAACTGCTGGAATCACTTGTTTGTATAGTGTTGCTGATTGATATAATGAGATATGGAATTTTGTCGTCCAATCGATTGCTTTGTGGTAGTGCTTCAGTTTGTTCAATTGGTTTGATTTGAACAGTTTTGTTACGAATTTTAGGTAATTTTCGCTGTTGAGCTGTGACGGTTTCGAAGTAGTTGTGTTTTTGTGTTGTTTTACGTACAGGTATATAAGGGATTTACACCGTTATCACTTCCAAATAAATCGTAGTTTTAGGTTTTTGATTGCTTGAGGTTTAGCTTTATTTTTTGGTAAATTGTATATTATGAACATTGAGACAACATGTTAGAATCACTTGTATGTAGTGTTACTGATTGATGTAATAACATATGGAATTTCCTAGTCCGGTCGGTTGAATCTGTATTCGTGCTTCATTTTGTTCAATTGCTTTGATTCAAATAGTTTTATTATGAATCTTCAGATCATACGCCTGCATTTTTCGCTGTTCAGCTGTGACGGTGTCATTAACTCACTATAGTTGTGTTTTTGTGTTCTACGTTTAACTGGTTTACACCATCATCACTCCCATCGAAATTGCATTTTGAGGTTTAGCTTATCGATTACTTGAGGTTTAGCTTTATATTGTGGTAAATTGTGTGGACCTTGACTCCTTGAGACTACCCGTTGGAATCACTTGAATATAGTTATGGATTAATATAATAACCTATGAAAATCATTTTAGTATAGAATGGGTAGTGGAGTGTATGCTTAAGCCTTAATGCTTGAATGTTTTGCTTGCCTGATAAAAGTCAAGAGCAAATTATTGTAGGAACATGATCTAATTTCATTAAACAAACCTTCTAATTGAAGCTTTGCACAAAATTTTGTCTTGCTTTCAATTTTATTTCTGTTCGTATGTCTTCATAATCTGTTTCAATTTACTTATTTCTACATGTATTTGCATGAAGTTAAATGAACATACTCTACAAGTATTATGTGTGTTGACAAACTTTACATCATTAAAGACGTAATAATAATGCATTATGACATTACTGTATCATTATAGTTTGTAAAAACTTTATTATCTATCTCTGATGGACTGTGATTATTGTTTTGAAGTTTACGGTGAAAGCAACTAAAGACAACAATGGCAACAAGACAGGCATTTCGATACGTCTCACGCAGGTTCTCAGGCAGTGGCAAAATACTTAGCGAGGAGGAAAAGGCTGCAGAGAATGTCTACATCAAGGTAAATCATAAGAAAAGTATATCTTACAACTTTTTACTAAGAAGTAAGAAGTTCAGTATATTTCAAGGTTCCTTGTGTGCAATATAGATTACTATAATTTACATGTTGCCTTTTATTTTATTTCATGAAGAGTAGCTTTCAGTGAATATGCAGTGTTAAATATGTTGCATTCATTATTATTATTATTTTTTAGTTATAAAGAGCAGCTTGCATTCTTGTATGTAAATGATGAACTACCTGTTTAAACTTCTATAGAGTACCCTTCTTCTGAGTCATATAATGTGGACATTTGAAATTCCCCAATAATTTTTAACCATTTACTGTAATGCAGTTAAAATCTAAACATTCTTAAACTTGGAAACATTTAGTAGGATCTTGTATATTGCAGTCCCTAGCTCCCTGCACTTGCCCTATGTATGCTTTCTCATATCATGTGGGGTTTTTATTATTATTTTTTTCTTTCTTATGCCTTTATGGCAACAACCTATTATGCTTATCATCTCTGTTTGTACCATAGTTGTCAAAGCGCCTAGGCGCACTCAAGGCGCATAGGCCGAGCCTGGAGCCTAGGCGCAAGGCACATAAAAAACAAGGGCTTTTTATAATTAGGCGCATAGTATAAAATACATTTTTTAGGGATTTTAGAGATGTTTTAGGCTTGTTTAGGGCTACTTTAGGATGTTTTAGGGTTGTTTAGGACTTGTTCATGACTCATTTAGGATGTTTTAGAGGTTTATGCAACTTTTAGCCTGAATTTGGCCGGAAATCAGCCCTGATAGTGCGCCTCAGTGCCTAGGCGCGCTTTTGACAACTATGGTTTGTACTGCACCAACTGTATTATTAATATTTAAGTTTTGATTTTCTAACGTTTTTCCTTATGAACATGTAGAAAGTCGAGCAAGAGAAGTTGCAAAAGCTTGCACGCCAGGTTGCTACCCTTCATTGCATCTATTTTATAAAAAACTAGAGGCAGCACTTTTGAAAATTGGGTGATATTTTTATCTTAAATCGGGCAATTTAAAAAGAAAAATGCTAAAATGGGTTGGAGTGTCAGACGGGTCAAACATGTCAACTCAAAAGTGCATTTAAAACGCATCTTACCTTTTAAAACACTTTATTTAAAACAACTAGATTATCAACGCAATTATTTCAATTTTGTAGACATAGTTAACACATAAATGATCTTTTATTAATTTTAAAAATAAGAAAAAAAAGTTTTTGGTCAACCTTACCTGTTCTGACATGTTATGACCCGCACCAATTGCCCAACCTACCTGGCCAACCCGTTTTTCCGCTCCGATTTAACATACACATTACCTTGACCGTTGCAAGTTTAAAACCTGACTATGAATTTGCATTTGACATTAATGAATTCACAGGGCCAAAAAGCTGAAGGTTCGACAGCAAGCTCAGGTGGTTCAGGGACAGGTGCAGGTTCAGCAGGCGAGTCAACTGCATCATCTACCTCCACAGGTGGAGTATCAACAGACAAGAACAAGAACTATGCAATTGTAGCTGGTGTGTTGACTGGTCTTGGTGCTCTTGGATGGTACCTCACGTCAAAGGACAAGAAATCCGATGACCTCCATGAGTGAAGACTTGCGAAATGGGAGATGTTGATACGCGAATTATTACCTAGTGCTGTTTCTTGGTATCTCTTGAACTTTTGTGTTGGTTTAATATGAAAAATAAGAAGAATCACCTGGTTTGTATGGAGCTATATTGGTGATCTGGTTTCTGGCCTTGTAGGACCTGGATTGTTATAGCAGGGCAAGAGGTAATCAAAACATGTTATGGCACCCACATGTTGATGTGTTTTTCTTTTCTTTCCAAAAGCGTGCTTTCGTTGCTTATATGTTTGTTTGTGTTGCGGAAAGATTGGGTTAATAGCAATGAGCATATCTACAGAACATTACTATAAATGTTAATTCAACTTTTAATAAAGTAATTTTTATAAGATCGTATGTATTACAAAGTAGGCGTGCTTTGTTTCGCAGTGCAGAATGGAATCTCGGTGGAATTAGAATGTAGGTTCCCTTTCGTAACTTCAATTCCAATTTTTTTTTTTTTTTTTTTTTTGGGGGGGGGGGGGGGGGGGGGGGGGGGGGGGGGGTTGAGACTAACAATACAAGAAATGAAAGATACGTTCTAATTCAATCTAGATTTCATTTTATTATATTCTGTGAAATGAACGCTCATTTACTTTTTTGACCTCTTTTTAACCTAACTTTTTATGTGATACATTTGACTTGGTTTTAGTCATGAATTAACCGACACTTTGGTTGTCTCAATCACGCTCGACCAAGTTACTATATAACATCTTTCAAGTATACCAACAATACCACGTTTTGCATGTATGGCAACCAGCAGAGCGTAGTCATTAGATGAATTTATAGTACTACCACTACTACCGTCACCACCGCCACCACTGAGGGAGCCACCACCACCAGTATCCAATCATGTTGTTAATCAATGGACCATGTGACTTCACTATCAATCAATAACTTTAAAAATTGGTCCTGAAAGCTATATCCTAGAAGGACCTATTCACATGACAACTATGAGGCACATAATGGTATTTGCAGCCATAAACATATATTTTGTAGTGGAGAGTGGAATATCTCCTTAATATTCTAAAACATGGACTGGACCACTGACTTCTATCAAACAGGCTGCCACAAACGGTCCATTTTACCACTTAAATCCTTGTGGATGAAAAGACAACAGACTGTTTTAGAATTTAGAGGGAACCCCCATTTTGTACTGTTTCCTATAAAGGGACTTAATAATGGCATATCTTCTTGCATATCATTTAAACATGCTTAGGTTCTTTTCAACACTCATTTTCTACACCTAAATATTATTTAACCTTATCCGTGCAAGAATTATAACTCACACCACCTTTATAGAGGATAAACACTATACTACTAAACCACTAGGACATGGGTACTTAACATGCTTAGGTCCACGGTACTTACATACAATATGACTGACTATATGAGGCTCACTTATGCTTCATACATGATATATTTCATATTTATTTATTTCACCGGCGGAATGCTCATAGAGTTATAGGGCTTCAACCACATGGATTTTTTTAATGAGTTTATGCTGTTGGTAGTCAAACACGCGAAAAACTTGCTTGAATTTTACATACATTCAATCACGTTCTGGCTTTTTATAACCCTAAGTCCTAATTGACGTGTCATTTAATTAAACGACACAACTATTGACTTTGACATGATGTACATACTAACCCCTAAACTTTACATATTTGCATGCTAAACTTAAACAAACTTACAACCTTGAACTGGAGATGTCTGGTCCCTTACCTTTTGCAGAGATCTAAGCGCCAGTCGCGTGGATGTTTTCACAACACGTATTATTTCTTGAATCATAAACACATTTGAAATTTACAATGTAAGACCACTCAACATATGATCATATTTCACAAGTTTGCATGAGAAAAACTCAAAAACATGTGATTATTCACAAAACAAGCTTTTTTTCAATGATTATATTCCAACGGCAGCCATGAGGTTTTTCCAAAAACATGAGTTGGACCCCTAATTATCACCAGTAAAAATAGAATCTTATGATCACTCCAGCCCAACCAAAAAGTTCTGGTTTTGCCACTGCCTTCCATTTACAGTGTGACTGTAATCTCAGGTTTTCTTGTAGCAACATAATTACCATCAAGATCAACCTTAAGGCGTTCATCATCATCTTCATCTTCATCTTCATCTTCATCATCATCATATTCTTCTTCATATAACGGTTCATCATCGGATTGAATAAACTGCAACTTCAACCGTCCATCTTCGCGACACGCATGCAACAATTCTTGTGTGGGTATTCTCACCTCCTTAAGAATAAACCTACCATTTCTCCTGTAAGATTGAAGACATGTCCATGGCTTCCCACTCAATCCAATAGACGAAATCGGTGGTGGGAACTCCATTCCTTTCATCCTCGAAGACCTCTTCGACTCATCAGGCAAAATCTGTGACACTTCATGCTTTTCTATAGCATCAAAACACTGATCACCATGATCAAGACCATCAACAACACCTTCTTCATCTTTCAAACGTTCCACATCATCAAAGCTCTCGAAACCGAGGCCTTCGGTGCACATGGACAAGCTTTCAGCATTCATGCATGGATGATGCTTTGATTGCATGGTGGGAAAGTAACCAATATTGGTAGTAGAGGATTGAAGTAATGAACCATCTTTTTCAAATATGTTTTGAAAGCTTGCACAAGGAACCATGATGATTAATATTTATGTGAATAATAATATATATATTTGTGTTGTATATGTAGCTTATTGGAGATGATGGATTGTGTGAATTAAGTAGGAAGATGCATATACATAGATAGATAGATAGATAAAGTCTCCTAGATAGAAGGGGTGTAGAGATAGATGAGGTTGGTTGGTTGATAAAGTCAGGGTCCATAAGATGAGGAGGGCTAGTGGATCGATGTGGTTGATAAAGTTAAGGTCCAAAACATGCGCACTAGAATAATAATATTATTATTATTATTGTTTTATAATTGTGTGGTGTTGAATAATACAATTAGTGTTACGTATGTTTTGGTTTCTTGGAACTCAAGTAATTCATAAAGAAATACTAGTGAGAAACCTGCGTATTGCGGCGGGGGTCATTACACCGAACAAAAAAGTAGATAAAAAAACATTGAATCACGCACACGCATGGCGGCAAGTTTACTTGCCATTTTAAAAAAAAGTTAAAAATTATCACAGAAAAAGCTAAGTAAGTCGAAACCGTAACAAATCCACATAAAAAATGAAAATAACAAACTAAAAAAACTGTAATGTCTTGTTCGTCTATGCTTAGATGACTTGTACATTATCACACCTAACTCTGTTTTAAACTAAGCTTACATTGAATCGTATATAAAAATAGAACCAATAAAGAAACTTCTTATTTCTTTCTTCTAAACACAAGATAATATTATAAATAAAAGTTTGACCTATGTCATATAAAAGGATTTAAAGAAAAATATAAAAGCGCGTTAGTCTATGAATAGTGCAACTTTACGTTGTTTAGTAGGGTAAGTTCTCAAGATGTTAAATTATTCTAAGTTTTATAATGTATCTAATTCTATATAAAGGATTATAACAAAACATGTAGCATTATAAATTGTTTTTTATATGTTTTTTATTTCATATACTCAAAGTAATTGTAGAAATAAATGTCACGAACTATCATAAACATCTAATGACTCTTGAATTCATTTAGATTAAATATGGTGTTTTAAAGACCAATTTGCCATCAAAATGTAGTTATTATGAGCATTGTATGTTTTACCATAAGCAAATTAACTTTTCCCCCAATTTGCCTGTGTGATGCGGCGGGTGTTGCCGAGTCTCTTTTAGAAAGTGTTTTTCTAACTTGATCTGTCTTAAACACTTATTATATTTGGGCACCACTACCACTACTATATCTAAATAAGATGATACTAAATTTAAATAATATTTACTTATAAAAATTATTAATATTATCATTTACAACCATTTAATATTATTAATGGATTAATTATACAAGACTAATGTAAAGTCTTTGATATTTTTTTTGAACGACCAACAAATTGGAATCACTCACGGAACACTGGAGTATCATCGTGCCACCAATGTTGCCACGCGATCATATTCCACCACCAAGTCACCAATTCAGGAGGAAACTCATAATTATGAGAATCCCCATTTGTGAGATTCGAACCCAGGACCTTATGGTCCCTAAGTCTTAACTCACCACCAAGATGCCGCTGGGCTATTATGAGAAAACCCCCTTTGTAAAGTCTTTGATATTACTATGGTTAATTAACTATAATGTGGTGTAATTAAAGACAAGTTTAAAAGACAAATTTGCCCATAAAAAGTAGTTAAGATGTGCATTATGTATTGTATACACAAGACACTTTTTCTAGGAAGGGTGAGAAGGATTGTGATCCATTGATCATAAGATTAGTTTGTTTGAAAAAATTAAATAATGAATTAGAGGAAGGGCATAGAAGAAAACCACATTTGTTGACTTTCTCTCTCCACATGTAATGCACATGTCAATTCCCTCCATCATTTTAAGACGTCTATAACTTTTTCATACTATATTTTTTTTTTTCAAAAAAATTTCACCATATTAACGAGCATTTTTTTATCTTTAATATGAGTACCACATTGCTACATTAAAATTGAAAAAAAAAATCGTGCTAAATGGGTTTTCTTCTCCGTTGTGTCTTCTGCTCGTTCATTGTGTTATAGTATGCATGTGTGCTTCATAAATATGTTATTTATGTTTTTTTAGTGTACACATGATATAACTTTGTCCATTGTGTTTTTAGTATGCTTTTCATTGTGTTTTACGCAAATGAGTTTTGTATTTAGGTGTACATTGTGTTTTACTATGTTGTTCATTGTGTTTAAGTATATTATTCATTGTGTTTTAGTCTTCTGTTCATTGTGTCTTTTATATGTCGTCCATTGTGTTTTATACCTTATTGTTCATTGCATATTTAATTGGTACTCATTGTGTTTTACATTATCTCCATTGTGTCTTATGCAACTGGGTTTTCAACTTTTTTCCAAAAGTATTCATTGTGTTTTAATCTTTTGTTCATTGTGTCCTTATTATGTCGTCCATTGTGTTTTACACAATGGGGTTTTTAACTTTTTTTTTCCAAAAGTATTCATTGTATGTTAGTCTTCTGTTCATTGTGTCTTTCGTATGTCATCCATTGTGTCTTACGCAACTGGGTTTTCAACTTTTTTTTTCAAAAGTATTAATTGTGTTATAGTCTTCTATTCATTGTGTCTTTAGTATGTCGTCCACTGTGTTTTACTAGACTCTTGATTGTGTTTTATACCCTATATTTAATTGGTGTTCATTGTGTTTTACACTCCATTGTGTTTTACGCAAGTGGGTTTTGAATTTTTTTTTTCAAAAGTATAATAATATGGTACTCATATTAAAGATAAAAGGACGCTCAATTTTATGGTGTAATTTTTTTTAAAAAGGATGACGTATAAAAAAGTTACGGGCATTTAAAAATGAAGGTGGAAATGACATGTGACTTGCATGTGCATATGTTTTTGACAAAATTACCCCTCCCACTTGCTAATCCTTTGGACACATGTCATTTTCTAGTGGCTTCTCACCCTTCTCATTTTTGTAGCCTTTGTAGAATAACCCAACCCTTGTATGATAAGCAAATATACTTATACTTCTTATTTTTTAAGAAGTCCTTATCAAATGCTTTATAATATTGTATAGATAACAGGTTCCATTAAAACCGACGAAATCATATGATTATTCCACCCCTTGGTATATATAAGTCGGTTTCCAGGGTTATGATATTAGTCTGTCTGCGACGGATCATTACCAAGGATTTCTTTTAATTATTTATTTGTTTTTTTTTAATTATATTTCATTGTAAATCACGCTCCTCTTTCTTTGATTATATCGTTTTCTGCACTTAGTTTTGTGAAAAAAAAAATCAAGATTTTTCAGTTTGCCATTTAGATTACGGAACATAATTAGATTCAAGAGAAGTAAATAAGTTGCAGTTTCTGATTCTTTTTGTTATTTCTGATTTTTTTGTTATTTCAGACTTTGAATTTGATTCTGCTAACTTCTTCAGATTATTGAATTTTCAAATTATATTTGTGCACTCATCACGATCTGATCAATCATCTCTCTTATCTTATACACCAATTTTCCAGATTATTATATTATCTTATATCAAATCGGAAACCATAAGATTTCAATTTGCTTTTGAATTCGAACCTTAGTTTTTATTTTTTTGTTTTTGTTTTCAATAAAATTGTATATTCATTGTTCGATTTTTCTATTAATAAATTATTTGATTGAGAGGAATACGATCGTCTCCTACAGCGTCATCTCCGATCGGCGCTCCAGTACGACAGGCGAGGTTTTCAACTACTTAGGTTTTTCATACATCTTCTCCGGCCCAGGTGCTTTCTTTCCTTAACATAAACATATATTGTACAAACCCAGTATTTTTTAAAATATTCAAGCGAGGGGTGATTTGTAGCAATAATAGGTAGTAGAAACCATGATTTTTCCGTGAGATCGTGTCCAAGGACGAGGGGTGCGGGAAAGGGTAAGATCTCGGGGTATAGTTTACGTGTGGCCTCGTGGAATGTATGTACACTAAGTAGTAGATTGTTGGAGGTGATAGATACACTTAAAAAACGTAGGGTAGAGATTGCATGCCTCCAAGAGACTAGGTGGAAAGGACAAAAGGGGGATGAGCGCAATGGCTATAAGTTGTTATATTCGGGGTCCGATGGGTCGAAGAATGGGGTAGGATTTCTAGTGGCTAGAGAATTGTACAATAATGTAGTAGAGGTGATATGACACAATGATCGGATTATGGTGTTGAGGTTAGTACTAGGAGATGAAGTATTTGTAGTCATTTGCGCTTATGCCCCACAAGTTGGACTAGGGGATCAGGAGAAGAGGGATTTCTGGGATTGCCTAGATATAGTCGTTAGGGCCATACCCAGGGAGGAAAAAATTTTCATAGGAGGTGATTTTAATGGCCACATTGGAAAGGATGGCGATGGTTTTCCAGTGGTACATGGGGGCTTTGCTTTTGTTGATCAGAACGACCAGGGTAAGGATCTGCTAGAGTTCGCGGTGGCCCATAACCTAGGTATTTTAAACTCCTTTTTTAAGAAACGTGAGTCACATTTGATTACTTTTAGTTGTGGTGGTCGTAACACACAAATTGATTATCTTTTAATGAGACTTGGTGACCGAAGATGGTGGAGGGACTGCAAGGTCATACTAGGGGAGGCAGCAGTGGCTCAACACCGTTTATTAGTGGCAGATTTAATCTTGAGAGATAGGCGGGCCAAGGGGGAAAGCGTTTTGCGACCTAGAATTAGATGGGGTAATTTGAAGGGCGAAAAGATTGATCTATTGAGAGATAAGGTCATATTGATGACATCAACTCGAGCGGAGGGGGATGCAAACGAAATATGGAAGGACTTGGAAAATGCCAATACAAATGTGGCGAAGGAGACTTTAGGGATGACAACAGGAAAAGTGGGTGGGTATACGGAGTTATGGTGGTGGAGTGAGGAGGTTCACGCTAAAATAAGGGATAAACAAGGGTGTTTTAGAGATCTTTTGGGTTGCACAGATGAGGAGGAGCGAGTAATTTTGAGGGAGAGATACAAACAGTCCAAAAGGGAAGCGAAGAAGGTAGTGACAAAAGCGAGGAATGCAGCTTACAAAAGGATGTATGAACGCCTGGAAACAAAAGAGGGGGCGCATGATATGTTAAAGATCGCAAAAGCTAGGGAGCGTAGGAGGCAGGACTTAGGGGTGGTGAAGTTTTTAAAGGGAGAGAATGGACGCGTTTTTGTCAAGGAACATGACATTAAGTTGCGGTGGCAAACGTACTTCCAAAATCTCTTCAACAACAGGAGGGATTTCCAACAAGAAAATGACAACTCGTCTACTCAAAGGCTCTAAAGGAATAATTGTTATTGTCGACGTATCACACAGGGAGAGGTAAGAGCAGCACTTAGTAAGATGGGAAGGGCTAAGGCGGTTGGGACGGATAACATACCGATTGAGGCGTGGAAGTGTATGGGAGAAGTAGGAGTTCAATTGCTAACAACATTATTCAATCTTATTTTCAAATCTGGAAGGATGCCAGATCAATGGAGGACTAGTGTAGTAGTACATTTGTATAAGAAAAAAGGAGACGCCCAATGTTGTGGGAATTATAGAGGGATTAAACTGCTAGGACATACTATGAAATTATGGGAGAGAGTAATCGAGTCTAGACTTAGAAGAGAAACTCAAGTTACGGTTAACCAATTTGGTTTCATGCCAGGGTGGTCTACTACAGAAGCAATACATATCCTTAGGAGATTGATGGAAAAATATAGGGAGAAGAAGAGAGATTTGCATATGGCGTTCATTGATCTTGAAAAGGCATATGACAGCGTGCCTCGTACACTGATTTGGGATAGTTTAGAGAGTAGAGGGGTTCTGGGAAGTATATAGACCTAATTAGAGATATGTATGTTAGGACGGAGACTAGCGTTCGGTCGCCTGTAGGAGAAACTGAATCTTTCCCTGTAGAAGTAGGACTCCATCAAGGGTCTGCCTTGAGCCATTTCCTGTTTGTGGTTGTCCTAGATGAGTTATCAAAGTCGATCCAGGAGACGGTCCCGTGGTGCTTGCTTTTTGCAGATGATATTGTGTTAGTCTCCGAGAGTAAATAAGGTTTGAATGCGAGGCTAGAGGAGTGGCGTGTAGCGCTAGAAAGTAAAGGTTTAAGGATTAGTCGATCCAAGACGGAGTACTTGTACTGTGACTTTAGTGGCGTGGGCAATGACGAGGACACTCAGATTACCATTGAGGGACAGGTGGTGCCATAGGTAACTAAGTTTAAGTATTTAGGATCATTTGTACAAAGGGATGGAGAGATAGATAGTGACGTAGCCCACCGCATCCAGGTTGGATGGTGTAAGTGGATAGCAGCTACTTGGGTTTTGTGCGACAGAAGATTTCCAACTAACTTAAAGGGGAAGTTTTATAGGGTAGCTATTAGACTGGCTATGTTATATGGCTCTGACTGTTGGGCAATCAAGAAAATGCAAGTACAGAAGATGGAGGTAGCTGAGATGAGGATGTTGAGGTGGATGTGTGGTCACATACGGTTAGACAGGATAAGAAATGAGGTTTTAAGGGATAGATTGGGGGTAGCTAGTATCTCGGATAAGATAAAAGAGGGGAGATTGAGATGGTTTGGGCATGTGAAGAGGAGACAGACGACTGAGCCAGTTAGAGTGGTAGAAGGTCTCACTGTGGAAGGGAAGAGGAGTAGAGGCAGACCAAAATTGACGAGGGATGAGCGGGTTAGACAAGATTTACTAGGGTTGCACCTTTCAGAGGACATGGTCCATGATAGGGGTTTATGGAGGCGAATGATAAAGGCTAAGGACTATTAGGATATGGGAAAATGTATTTTAGGTGTTTCGTAGGGTCTTACTTTTTGTTTTCACGTTATACGGATTTTATATGTATGTGCATAGGTTGTTTTATGGTGGTATAGTGTCTGTTCTTTCGATGAATTGTTTTCAATGTTTATGATGTTATCAGTAGTTGTGTGTGTATACCTTTTTTTTCATTTTTTTTTCGTTGTGTATTTGAGCAGATGGTCTCTCTATCCCTAGGGGTAGAGGTAAGACTTGCCTACATCCACCCTCCCCAAACACTACTAATAGCTTTGCTATTTGTGGGATTTACTGGGCTTGGTTGTTGTTGTTGTTGTTGTTGTTGTATGAGTAGAGTCTCTACAAATGCTACAAAAAATGAAAAGCCACTAAAACTGACGTGTGTTCAAAGGATTAAGTGCATGTTTGGCTCTCCTTATTTGGCCTCCTTATAACTTATTGACTTAATCAAAAAGTTAATAAGGAGAAAATATTGTTTGGGTAATGGGTTGAAAAGAAGGTTTTGTGGGTTGAAAAGGAGATAAGTTTTTTTTTTGAACTTTGACTTTCATTAAAAACAAAAAGGGGAAGTCCTCAAAACAAAGACTAACACCCTAAACTATAACATGTACAATGGGTTATTACACCAATCCTCCCAACGGAAATCCTTAAAAAGGGACCTATGCTTTAACCAAACAAACGAGGTAGATTTTATACTACCAATCACCAATTGAATCTTAGGCTCCTTGTTGTTGAAAATCTTGTCATTTCGAGCTTTCCATATCATCCACATACCGGCCATGATTATCCCATGAACAATCTTCTTACCCCATTTACCAACACTTGATTGTTTGTACAGTAAAAGGAGGTCTCTCGTGTCAGCAACCGGAGGCACATTTAGACCGCACCACTTGAAAATAGTAGACCATACTCCAAATGAAAAACCACAATCCACGAAGATGTGAGCCGAAGTTTCCAAGTCAACCTCACTTAATTTGCACCGGTCATTGGGGATAAAAACATTTCTTTTGCTAAGAGCAACCACTGTCGGAATTCTATCCATCTCTGCCCGCCAAGCGAAAATGTGACATTTCAAGGGAACCCACGCTACCCATTTTAGTTTAAAATGAACCTCCTTGTCCGAATGGTCCTGTATTTTTCTTTTAACGGCCGCCACTGTGAAGAAAGGAGAACCATCCCATTCCCATTTATCCTTCGTGTTGTTGAGATGAACTTGTTCCAGCATCGAAGATAGGTCAACCCACTCCTGAACTTGTCGAATACCCATAGGCCGAGAAAAATCAACTGGAGCCCACATCCCATTGTTGACACACTTGCTAACCACCTCTTTCTTATTTTTTGCTTCTTGAAACAACAGAGGGAACTTGGACTTGAGAGGGATATTTAACAACCAAGCATCATTCCAAAAACTAATGCTACAACCATTGCCAACCTTACCCTGCAAAAAATCAAGAAATTTTTTTTCTCCACATTTAAATTTCTCGCAATTTTTTACTATAACCGCCCAACAACCACTCTTCCCAGAAACACGAGGGAGACCATACCAACTTTGTCGGCCGTTATGACACGACAAAATAATATGTTTCCACAAAGAACCTTCCTCCACTTTATACCGCCAAACCCATTTAGAAAGTAAGGCGTCATTCACATCTTTTAGCCGGCTAATCCCCAAACCACCATTGTTTTTCCCATAAGACACCCTCTCCCACGACACCCAATGAATCTTGTTAATATCAACATTTCCCGACCAAAGGAAACGTTTCATAAGGCTTTCAAGATTTTTTATCACTCCGACTAGGGCTTTATATAAGGAAAAGAAGTAAATAGGGAGACTTTGAAGCACCGATTTTAATAAAGTGAGACGACCACCAAAAGATAGAAGGCGAGCCTTCCATGAAGCAAGTCTATTCTCAAAAATCTCGATAATTTTCCGCCAATTCTTGATTCTATTCATATTAGCCCCAACCATAACTCCCAAGTAATCAAATGGAAACGAGCCCACCCTACATCCCACGTTTCTAGCGAGACGATCCACCTCTTCATCCACCACACCATATAGAAAAGATTTATTAATGTTAATTTTGAGACCCGAACAGAGGTAAAAAATCCTAAGAATTCTCGCCACCGTTAAAATATTATTATTGGACCAATTCCCCATTAATAAAGCATCATCCGCTGATGTGCTAAAAGTGGTTTAATAAAAACTAACTAAATTAACCTAAACTAGACACTCTAAGTTTTAAATTTATAACCTAAGACTCTCTAAACCTAAACCACACAACCGGCAAGTGTACCGGTCAGTGCAGTACAGCTAAAGTAAGTCCGAGTATCGAACCCACGAGACTCTAATGGAAAATGTAAACTAGACTCGACTACTTATCTACAAATTTACTTGAATTGTTTTGTTGCTTAAAAAGGGGGGGTTTCTAATAAACTAATGCAAATAAATAAAATATAACTTAAATAGACTATAGATACAAACTGGGAACTGGAACTAAAATCAGGTGATGGGAAGACACTACCTAGGCTAGAATCCTACACATGAATGATAAATTTCTAATGGTCATGGAACTGGTGTGGAACCGGGATCTTAAAATACTAAACTTACAGGATAAACTAGAGGACCCTCGACCCTTCTCAAGGAGAAACATAAGGTTACCTATAAGCCGTTAAACCACCGGTTGAGAGGTTACCCTTACAGGCTTACCTACTCGAATCTTAAAGTACCCGCTAGACAGTCTACCTCACAGCGCGAAAGTCACAATACACCCGAAAGTGCAAGGGATAACTACAATATTTCTGATAAGACTTGGCCTACAAGGAATGCTAGGGAAACTAGGAAGATCTTCTTACAAAGCCTCTAGATCTAGCAATTTAACACCCTAGACAGACCAACAATCTCGCACCTTACAGCTATTGAGAATTGGTAGAACACTTAGAATTATCTAACTAACAATTACAACTCCTATGGATAACCTGCAGAAATTAACCATAAACTAGCTGCTAACACCCAGTCCGCAACCTAACCCGCATTCATACATGAAAGACATTCACAAAAACGCAAGTGGAGTTTATAAAAATTAATTAAACAAAACTAAATACGCATACACACCAAACCAGAAAATAAAGAGCTCTTTACTATAAAATTCATCCACAACCTAAAGTTCCAAAACCAAAAGAAAATAAATCATTCAAGTGCAATCATCTTTAACCTAGGTAGCAAAAAGGTTTAGCCAATAAAAGTCATGATAAAATCAAAACAATAAAAGCAAGACAAAATCATAGTGTTCACCACGGGTTTCAAATAGAATAAATATTAATAATTGAAATAGAACCGACCCGTGCTCGCACCTAGGCTTCAACCCTTGACCTCCTTCCCTTTTCTCTTCTTGAGGCTCTGTCGTGATCTGCTCCCAAGAAAATAATGCCTTCGGCTCCTCTAAATGTTGTGCGCAGCCTCTCCCTCCTTCGATTAATAATTGGCTCTTGTTGGAGTTCCCCCAATTTCTAACTGTGCGCCTCCTCTCCCTTTATAATATTTCCCTCGAAATCTCCTTTTTCCTTTTCAATTCTTGTGCGCAGACTTATCCCCCTAGAATAATGATTTTGCCCTATTTTTTCTTGGGCTTTTTTTTCACACGTGAGCTTGACTCCAAATTCACAATTTTATTTTTTTATTTTATTACTATTATTATTATTATTATATATAATATTATAAACTTGTGCTTTTGACTCGGGTGTTCATTGACTTGACCAAAGTTGCTCGTTTACGCTCCAACGTCCATACGAACACCTGTCAAAATATAAAATAAATAAATAAGTATTAAAAATAACTAAAACTAATAAAAAACTATAAAAACCTATACTAAATACAATAGACCGGTACAAGCCTAAAACTAATAAAAACTTATTTAAACGATTCAAAAATTATACAAACTTTACACTGGAAATAAATGTATTTTACAATACATCAAATATCCCCACACTTATCTTTTTTTTCGTCCCTGAAAAAGAATTATGCTATGGAATCACAGTTAGGTTTATATCCAGTTTCAAAACATAGGTTACTTAATTAATAATCTACTTACGTGTTGATTGCGATTGCAGGTATATTGATCCTCTTAAACCCACACCGGTTTCTAAGCCCCCTTTTATTTATGTTAAGTTCATGTTGATTAGTCTATCTAGGGTCTCACTTAAAGGAAGCCACAGTTCCTCCTAATTCCGCCTCAAGCTTATGAAGCTAAAGGAACGACCAATTGACCATTTCACAACCGTCTTATGTAAAAAACCAAGAGAATTTAAAATCATTTTTTTTCTTTCTTAGCATACTTAACTCAGAGGGTGTGACCAATCCAAGTCGCTATCCCAGTGGCCAGGCACCTTAAGCTTCAGCATTTTTTTTTCATCTCAGCATACTTAACTCAGAGGGTGTGACCAATCCAAGTCGCTATCCCAGTGGCCAGGCACCTTAAGCTTCAGCATTTTTTTGCTTTGATTTCTAATTTTTTTTTTTTTTTTTTGTGATTAGAAATTCTAACGGTTTTCTACTTATAACGGTGCTTCTTATACTATTTTTGGCGGTTTCGGTCTCCCCGTTTCTCCTAGATGAGAACCCACAAAATAGCTTAACATAATTAATTTATTACTTTTTAAAGGAAACCTTTCTACCGGTTAAGCCTACCCACATATCCCAAATCAGACACGTTTTCAATCAATTTTAATCTCTTATTATACATACTATTTGAAAACCGGACACCTAACTTTACCTATCATTTTCCATATTTTATATAATGCAAACTTCACAATCAGGGACTTTTTTTTTTTATTTTTTTTTTCATTTTTTGACTCAAACGACTCTTTATATAAATTAAACGACAGTTTTCCATCCCCACACTTAAACTCTACATTGCCCTCAATGTAGGAATAGAAAACGACTCAAAACAAAAAATAAATTCCGAATACAAAAATAAAAAGAAAAAGGGCAAATTGGAAAGGACTTAGCTGGTTTATTAATGCGTAAGCTCCAAAAACTCTAGTCCCATCCAGCTCGATCGTATAGCATTTCATTCGCGATCGGCTCTGACACAATGATAAACTCTGGGCTTGCCTTGACAAATGTTAAACAGCTCTGGAATCACCCGAATGGAGATTGAGTACGGGCGATGCAATTCAAACCTGCGCCAAATCGAAACAAACAAAACCCGAGCATAATACCGACTCATACATAAATAAACGACTCAATACAAAAATGAAAACCGACGACAAAGAAAAATAAATAAATAAAACTCATAAATAAAGATTTACAAACTCTACAAAGCCTCCCCACACTTAAACTTAATCAGGGGGCTTCTCTTTAATCTGGACCCGATCCAACCCGTTTAATTCCACCCGGTCCTTATTAATTAACAAAAATATACTAGTGGAATTGAAAAATATTTTATTGAATTTAAATGGGTCGGGCCACCAATATTTAAATTTACCTGGACCAAACCTGATTTTTGGCATGTAATGCGGGGACTTGTTGTCCCTACAACACCTGGCCCTCAGCCTGTGTCGGTCCACGTGCCTCTTCGCCTTCTCCCGTGATTTTTGTTGATCAAGTGGCACTCTATCTTCTAAAGTCTTCACGGGCCAGCAGTGGTGCTCTTCCTCTTCAACCACTTCTTCTTCAACTTTCGTTGGTAACTCTTTGATTTCCATAGTTGGGTACCCTTCCAATAACGCCTCTAAGATGTCGAGGTCACTCGCTGGGTCAAAATCTCTGTCTACTTCTGGAATCGGCAAATCACCCAACTCGTCACCAAATTCTGCCTCCCATGATGGTTCATTATTTACCTCATCTTCAGTCATCACTACTTCCTCATTCGTTTCTTTTTCATCAGAGTCACTCCCGAAATCATATATAGTAACTTGTGGCACCGGAGGTGGGACTTCAACGTCCATTTTCGTCTCCAGCACTAATTGTGATTCGGGGGGAGCGCTACAAACTGGGTGCCGATAAACTGTTTCCATCTCCACTGGAGGCGGCTTTGTTCCTGGGGGAAGTGGGATTAACGGGCCGGAGCCAACATGATGACCAACTAAGTTCCCATTTTTATCATAGCAAGGAACCTTTAGAACTATGGGACTTGGTCTATTTAGTCGCTCGATTATGGCCTTACGTTCCCTATCTCGCTCTTCCTTGTATGATCTAAGCCATTCATCAAATTCCTCTTTTGTGTTCAGTTCTGTCCAATGATGCTGCAGGAAATATGGCGTGGTATACGTATTCGCACGATAACCTGGGGGATACCTTGATGCATTTGGGCATTTCACAGTAAAATGGGGTCCTCCACAGATCTCGCACATGATTAATACAAAAAAAAATATTAATATAATTATATAACAAAAATAAAAGACAGACTCAAAACAAACAACAAGTAGCACGGATATAGCAGATAAGTGTAATCGAAGCTAATAAACGCAATCGCCTAAGAGTCCCCGGCAACGGCGCCAAAAACTTGATGTGCTAAAAGTGGTTTAATAAAAACTAACTAAATTAACCTAAACTAGACACTCTAAGTTTTAAATTTATAACCTAAGACTCTCTAAACCTAAACCACACAACCGGCAAGTGTACCGGTCAGTGCAGTACAGCTAAAGTAAGTCCGAGTATCGAACCCACGAGACTCTAATGGAAAACGTAAACTAGACTCGACTACTTATCTACAAATTTACTTGAATTGTTTTGTTGCTTAAAAAGGGGAGGTTTCTAATAAACTAATGCAAATAAATAAAATATAACTTAAATAGACTATAGATACAAACTGGGAACTGGAACTAAAATCAGGTGATGGGAAGACACTACCTAGGCTAGAATCCTACACATGAATGATAAATTTCTAATGGTCATGGAACTGGTGTGGAACCGGGATCTTAAAATACTAAACTTACAGGATAAACTAGAGGACCCTTGACCCTTCTCAAGGAGAAACCTAAGGTTACCCATAAGCCGTTAAACCACCGGTTGAGAGGTTACCCTTACAGGCTTACCTACTCGAATCTTAAAGTACCCGCTAGACAGTCTACCTCACAGCGCGAAAGTCACAATACACCCGAAAGTGCAAGGGATAACTACAATATTTCTGATAAGACTTGGCCTACAAGGAATGCTAGGGAAACTAGGAAGATCTTCTTACAAAGCCTCTAGATCTAGCAATTTAACACCCTAGACAGACCAACAATCTCGCACCTTACAGCTATTGAGAATTGGTAGAACACTTAGAATTATCTAACTAACAATTACAACTCCTATGGATAACCTGCAGAAATTAACCATAAACTAGCTGCTAACACCCAGTCCGCAACCTAACCCGCATTCATACATGAAAGACATTCACAAAAACGCAAGTGGAGTTTATAAAAATTAATTAAACAAAACTAAATACGCATACACACCAAACCAGAAAATAAAGAGCTCTTTACTATAAAATTCATCCACAACCTAAAGTTCCAAAACCAAAAGAAAATAAATCATTCAAGTGCAATCATCTTTAACCTAGGTAGCAAAAAGGTTTAGCCAATAAAAGTCATGATAAAATCAAAACAATAAAAGCAAGACAAAATCATAGTGTTCACCACGGGTTTCAAATAGAATAAATATTAATAATTGAAATAGAACCGACCCGTGCTCGCACCTAGGCTTCAACCCTTGACCTCCTTCCCTTTTCTCTTCTTGAGGCTCTGTCGTGATCTGCTCCCAAGAAAATAATGCCTTCGGCTCCTCTAAATGTTGTGCGCAGCCTCTCCCTCCTTCGATTAATAATTGGCTCTTGTTGGAGTTCCCCCAATTTCTAACTGTGCGCCTCCTCTCCCTTTATAATATTTCCCTCGAAATCTCCTTTTTCCTTTTCAATTCTTGTGCGCAGACTTATCCCCCTAGAATAATGATTTTGCCCTATTTTTTCTTGGGCTTTTTTTTCACACGTGAGCTTGACTCCAAATTCACAATTTTATTTTTTTATTTTATTACTATTATTATTATTATATATAATATTATAAACTCGTGCTTTTGACTCGGGTGTTCATTGACTTGACCAAAGTTGCTCGTTTACGCTCCAACGTCCATACGAACACCTGCCAAAATATAAAATAAATAAATAAATAAGTATTAAAAATAACTAAAACTAATAAAAAACTATAAAAACCTATACTAAATACAATAGACCGGTACAAGCCTAAAACTAATAAAAACTTATTTAAACGACTCAAAAATTATACAAACTTTACACTGGAAATAAATGTATTTTACAATACATCATCCGCATAGAACAAATGCGACAAAATCGGGCCATTTTTAGCGAAAACGATCCCTTCAAACGCACCAATGTTGACCGCCTTGTTGAACAAACAAGTCAAAGCTTCCATAACAATCAAAAAAAGAAACGGGGATATAGGATCACCTTGGCGAAGCCCTTTATAACATTGAAACTCGAAGGTAGGAGAACCATTAACCAAAACTGCCGACCTAGCCGAAACTAGAATACCTTTTATCCACATTCGCCATTTTTCCGGAAAACCCATTTGCTCCATAATAGACAAAAGAAAAAGCCAATTAACATTATCATAAGCCTTCTCAAAATCAATCTTCATAAAGAAGGCACTTTTCAACCTCCTTTTACACCAAGAAAAAATTTCGTTAACCATAAGAGGGCCGTCAAGAATACTCCTGTCGCTTAAGAAACCTGATTGGTTATCCGAAATAATACAACCGATCACCTTCTTGAGTCTAAAAGACAAGACTTTAGAAATGGTTTTACTAATAATGCCCACCAGAGTAATAGGTCGAAAATCTTTTAAGCCAAGAGGATTTTTAACCTTAGGAACAAGAGTTATAAACGAAGATCCACACCCTTTATTAATTTTTCCTGACTCGAAAAATTCAGCCATTATGTTCATAAAATCATCTTCAAGCGAGCTCCAAAAATGACGAACGAAATTAAAATTAAAACCATCCGGGCCGGGGGCTTTATCCTTACCACATTCAAACACCGCGAATTTCACTTCTTCTTTAGAAAACGGCGCAATCAGAGCATCCACCATATCAATCGGAACAGTCTTAATATCCTCACAAACCAGATGAGGACGGGCAGGAAACGCCTCCTTGAAATGATTACTAAAAAAATCGTAAAACCTCTTTTTTCACCAGGTTCGGCTTAGTAACCCACTCTCCATTCACCATCAAACCTTGAATGGCATTCGAAGCTTTCCTACCATTGATGACACTATGAAAATAAGCGGAATTATCATCCCCATTCTTTACCCGATTGACCCGCGATTTCTGAAGCAAATCCTTGGCTAAGCGGAATTCACTCTCCTCAATACCTCTTTTACACTCCATCCAAATCCACTCTTCCTCCTCTAGTAATTCCCTCTGTTCCATCTCAATTTCCAAACGTTCTAAATCGGCTTTCAACGAGTTGATTTCTTCCCCTTCTTTAGAGTCAATCGTTTTCTTCCAATCTCTCAAAACGGACTTCAAGTATATTAATTTATTGTTCAAAACAGTGTCCGCCGCACCAGAACCCTCAAAAGATGATAAAGAGTTCGATACAACAGAGTGACAATCTTCTCTATCGAGCCAAGAATTAAACCATCTAAAAGGACGTGAACCAAAATTACCATTCACGAGAGTTAACAATAAGGGCCTGTGATCCGACAAGTGTCTCGGCAACGCCCGTAAACAAGCCTCCGGCCACCGGTTCAAAAACCCCAAACAGACCAAGACTCTATCAAATTTACTAAATCGAAAAGGAGATAAGTTATATGTTAGAATTTGTAACTTTTTTATTAAGTCAATAAGGAGGTAGAAGAAGGAGATAAGGAGAAGAAGAGCCAAACATGGCCTAAACAAGTGAGAAGGGTAATTTTGTCAAAAAAATATAAGCACATGGAAGTCACATGTCATTTTCACCTTCATTTTTAAATATCTGTAACTTTTGTATATGCTATCTTTTTTTTAAAAAAAAAATATACCATAAAATTGAGCGTCTTTTTATCTTTAATATGAGTACCATATTGTTATACTTTTGAAAAAAATAGGCGAAAACTCAGTTGCGTTAGACACAATGGAGATAACGTAAAACACAATGAGTACCAATTAAATATGTAATGAACAATAGGGTATCAAACACAATGAACAGTCTAATAAAACACAATGGACGACATACTAAAGACACAATGAACAGAAGACTAAAATACAATAAATAGTAGAGTTAAACACAATGAACAACATAATAAAACACAATGTACACCATAAATACAAATCCTATTTGCGTAAAACACAATGGAAAGTATACTAAAAACACAATGGACAAAGTTAAATCATATGTAGACTAAAATACATAAATAACATATTTATAAAGTACATGTGCATATTGCATACTATAACACAATAAACGAGCAGAAGACACAATGAACAAGAAAATCAAGTTAACATGGATTTTCTTTTTCAATTTTAATGTAGCAATGTGGTACTTATATTAAAGATAAAAAACGTTCGTTAATATGGTGAAATTGTAAAACAAAAATATCGTATGAAAAAGTTATAGACGTTTTAAAATGATGGGGAATTGACATGTGCATTGCATGTGGATAGAGAAAGTTAACAAATGTCAAATGTGGTTTTTCTTTTATGCTCTTCCTCTAATTTATTATTTACTAGGATTCTATTACCCCGCGCTTCGCGGCGGGAGCTCCTGTTGCGTTGAGAGTTTAGACGTTAAAGATCGCGTGTCGCTGTGGGAGCTCCTGTTACGTGGACATAAAATATAACTAGGGGTGATTTCCATCGCGCGTTGCGCGAATTTTATCATGCATATCATATAAGGTTTACTGCGTCACCCTTTAACGACAATTTCCTAGCAAGCATCAGTGGTTTTAAGGCATTCACAAAAGTTGTCACACGTTTGTTCAGAGGGTCTAGTATTACATATTTTCCCACTTAACATCAAAGGGTTCTAAGATGTTTTACAAAAGTTGATGCTTGCTTGTGTTTCTGACCTGGAGCTTTAGTTGTTGTTGAAATGCTTTCCTTTCTTCCCGGGGGCTTTAAATTTAATATTGTGGTTGGGAATTGGCACACTGAAATCAATAGTCATGCAAACGACTGGATTAGAACTGCTAGCACAATATAAGTCCATAAAAAAAAGCCTTCAGAAAGTTATGTACCTTCAAAAGTCATAATGAATCATGAAAAGAAATAAGGATTTTAATGCATGAAGAGTCATAACGGATACACTCGAAGAAAGAAGAGTTTCTGAAATATGATCCTACTGCTTGTTTCATAAGTATAAGTTCAAAATTTTCTAGCTACTCCTTGAATTTTTAATAACTAATAACTAAAGATTTTGTCCATTCATATAGCGATGCATCACAAATCCTTATAATATGAGTATATGATCTTCAAGTTTACTTATCATACAAATAATGAACTTATATAAAAGTTAAAAGTATATATAAATACAAAAACAAAAGGCAGTAGCTAGCATAAGAACAACATTAGTGTGTATGTATATGTATAGTTTAGTGGGGGAGTTAGTGTGAGTGTGTTAGACTATCCATTTTCTCTCTATGATATGCATTTCATAGACTTCTTATATGTGCAAATAAATGTAATTTACCAACAATCCAACACAGATTTTTTCAAAGACAAAGATGACTCAAAAAGAAACATAGTTACCAGATAAGGTCCTCAAAATATACGCATATATGCAGCAAAAAAACAAGGATAATAACAGGAAGAATTTTAATATTTTTTATATTAAATTCAATTTATGTGTAGGGGTTATTGTAGATGCAGTCTGTCATGCAGAAATGAAAATGATGGGTACAAAGGATTAAAACAGTCCAAAAAAAATGGAAGACGGGTCAGAGATGTGGTTCACGCGTCTCATGCTCTCTATAGTTAGTTTCTTCCATGTGAGTTTTGAGAATTCTAAAATAGAAAATTTATCATAGATGCCAATATCAACCTCTCATTTGAGCATGGTCGCATGGATTCAAGTTAACAAAAACCAATGGGGTAACCAACTAATATGCATATTTCAATAAAGAGAGTAAAAGAGCATGAGTTCAAAGTCAAAAGACATATATTTACATACAACAATGATCAGAATCAACCCCACCAATTACATGAAGACCATGAATATGACCAACAACACAATGCAATCAGCAGACCCACACAAAAAATAAAGCATATGATGTATTCAATCATCAACTCATACATAGTTTATTACTCACAAAACTTGTCCTGAACATAAAGCTGAGAAACATTTCATCATTCAAACACATTTTATACCATAAATCAATAAATGCATTAACATAAACAACATAAAAATAAAGTTAACCAATATCGATCCAATAACGAATATATACCAAAGCATACACACCAAGACTAAACAGAATAACCAAATCACCAACAAAGCACACAACCATCTATCTTCACAAATCATGCATTTTTGAAACTATATATCTACAACAGCAATTCTAATTTCATTTATGCTCAAGTTTCATACAACTGTGAACCCACCTGACTCAAACTAAAATTTGAAAGCCAATTCTTAGATTCTTTGCTAGCATAAGAGATAACAGTTATACTATGAAACCAAATATGTAACACAACACTTTTAAAATATACCAGGAACTAAAACATTTAACAACAATGCATATAGCATCACAACCACATTTTTGGAAACCAATATCCCTTACACGAAACCACCCTTTATAAAGACATGATAAAAGATAACATTTACTCAGCCAAGAAAATATTTAACTGAAAAACTTCAGTAAGACATTTTTTCAAACAGTTGGCGGGCAACACAAAGCACAAAAGAAAATAAGACAACCTAACTGTGAACCACCAGTGAGTCATAAAACAGAGGTTTAAACTAAAAAAATAAAAACACATAACTGATATAAGTAAATGTAATTGATGAAACACAGGTAAAAAAAACTGACCTTACCTTAGTTGCCGACTACGTGGTCCTTCCTTGCTTCGTACGATTTTACAGCCATAAGTGATCGTTTAAGCCGGCACCTGTTGCTGTAGTGGAGCATCTAGCCCCGCCGAAAAAGGTGGCCGATGACGGAAACATGTCGTCGGTACTGAACCATGGGCTGGAGGATCGAGGCGTTAAAACGTCTGAAGGTGAGAAGAAAAATGGACGAAGAAAGAGGGTCGAGGGACGTGTTGTTTGAGCAGACGCGTGGTTTGAGGAGACGCATGCTATGATGAAGAAAGAGGTAGAGAGGGACGCGTGGCCGTTTGATTTAACGGTAATCGTCAGTTACTGTTCAAATAGCAGAACTATAAATATATAGACAACTAGTTTTTATCCCGGGAGCGTCCCGGGTTGAAATATCTAATATAAATAATAAAATATATTATTATTATTATTATTTTAAATAAATCTCTGCCATAAGTTATCATATTCAAATATAAAAAAAACGAATCTCTGCGCCGGGGTATAAATCTAGTGCCATTACAAATGAATTCGGAAGTTTGTAATCGATCATTCTAAAAATAACCAATATGAAATAAGAAAAAAAAGTTAATTATTGAAATATCGAACGCATTTGTCTAAGGGTTATGTGATGCGTTAAAAAATTCATGGGTATATGATCGGGTATGTAGTTCGGGTATTTCGGTATGTTGTCTCGGGTAATCAGGTCGGGTATCACCTAATCCCAGACTCGACCCAAACCCACATTTTTTTAAACTAATCCCAAACCCGACACAATACCTGTCGGGTTACAAAAAATAGTCATTTTTGCCACCTTGCCGCATGCCTTATTTTTACCAATGGCCACAAAGTGGCATGCTTATCATGGTTAAAAGTGAAGGGAGTGGAAGCTTGAGTTGAGGACATGAGTTAGGAGGGGGGTGTGAAGGCATGAGTTGTCTTGTAATTTTCTTTATAAACTAATTAAAAAGACAACTAAATCAACTAAAAAACAAATTAACTTTAAAAAAAATAACAAATAAGAAAAGGACATTAAATTAAAAATATACTAAGAAAAGACTAAAATAAAAAAGAACATAAAAAGAAACACAAAAAAAAAAAAAAAAAAAAAACACTACATGTTATATTTTTGCGTGATTTCACGTTTCATTTTTAATGTTATTTCCAACATGGGACCTGTAAGGTGATCGACATGCATAGCGATAAATTTCATATCTTCCCGTTTTTCTTTCCAAGTCATTTTTTTCAAAAGCATCCCGAATCGCTAGTAAGGGGCGTTCGCCCATTTTGAAAAGTGCATCGCCACATCCCAATAATGCATAAACTTGAACTCCGTATCCTTATCCTCACCCTCACGATAAGCTTTAATCGCATCCGTTATGAAATCGCCCTCCGTTTCACCATTCCCTGGTTGATTTTTTGCGTTATGACAGAAACCGGTGAATGTGGTGAGGGCTTTATTTATTTCGGTCCACTTCGACGAGAGATTATCATTAGCTTAGTAGAACTCTCAGTCCATCATTTTATGAAACGATTTCTTTATATCGTAATTTGTAATTTACAAAAAATAAAATTAGTCATTTTTAAAAATATATATTATGTTTTAAAAAATTATGTTTAACAATATATATTATGTAACAATAAAACTAAACAAAAACAATATATATTGTGACACCTCGCATTTTTAGGTTCCTACTTTAACTGAACTCTAGTTAACTTGCATGTGCATACGTGACTAAACACTTGACTAGGGTTAGTTAGGAAGGTTTTCCTATATGTTATAGGGTAATAACATATGTTATGTAATAATAACATATGTTACATTATAATAAGTAAAGTTATCATCACAATGCACACACGAGTCCTGTATCCCGAACGTTGGTGAATTATCTGGCATACATGATAATGTGCACAATGGAATTATGATGAACGTGAAGTAACATGTTTATGTGGATTACATGTTTATGTGAATTAGCGCTTAACTGAAAGTTAGTACGTAAACTATGCAAATTATGTGCACTCTATGATTAATATGTATTGAGATAATAAAAATAATAGTTTTTATGTAGGTTGGGGTGGTTAATATTATCGGTTCCAGTATTGGGCTAAAACATGATTAACAAGTCCGGTTAGCAAACTAAAAAGCCCTAAAACCCAATTACTTGGGCAACAAGCCAAATCCTCTTATAAATATTTATAAAAAATAAAATAAGAAACCCTAACCCCCTACCCCTTGCGCCGTAAACACCCCACCCCCACTCTCTCTCAATTTCAATCAAACAACAAATCCTCTTGATTAATCCAAGAGGTGTTGGGTGGAATCTCTAAACTTTGAGGATTTCTTGCATTGAAAGGTATAATTTTTATAAGGTTTATGATAATTGTTAATGTTTTGAAAAGCTTTTAAAAACCCTAGAAACTCTATGAGTATGAATCGCATGTGTATGTGTAAATTCTTAGATGTTTTGCATGGGGGTTTATGAGAATTGATGTATGCGATTATAATTAGAGTTTAGGAATGTGAAAAATACAGATTTTAACTTGATTGTATAGGAGGATTTCATGGAATAGGTGATTATGGATGATTAGGGTTTATGAATAACTTGGGGTGCAAGTTTCAGTTTGCTGACAGATTCGTTAAGGTGTTTTGTAGGGTCTGTAATTGTGATGTTAAATTGATTGTTTTGATCGATTCTTTGCATGAATGGATTTTACATGGTCTTAGCTTTTTAGAATGGGCAAAATCATCTGATTTGGATGTCGTTTGATATGTTTTTGGAATTTTATTTGATTAAAGGTCATATCAGATTTTCGGAGTTATAAATTGGGTCAACTTTAAATGGTCATAACTCAAGTTTAACAAAGGGTTAAATTATGAAATTTGGACAGTAGGTCAACATTGAAAAAACTTGGATTTCGCAAGTGGATTCACCTCGTTTGGGTGAATACACAATTTTTGGGAATTTTTCTACTAAACTGACCTGCTGTGGAAATTTTCTGGACATAGCTGTGTTGTACGAATATTAATAATTTTTGTGTTTGGTTTTGAGACAAAAAAAAATATGGGTTATCAACTGAATCCCAATGAATATTCAGTAAAAATTTGGTAGTTTAATTCGTTCGTTAAGTATTTTAAATAATTCGTTTTTCACAGCGCACAATCTGCCCTAAAAACGCAGATTGTGTAAGGGATGTTTACGTGACTATTTGGAGTCTTATATGGTATGTATTTGACATGAACTTGTATGAATACTTATATGAGATGTTTATGAGGTATAAAACTGATAATAATCAATATGATCACCAACGGGATTCGTAGGACTTACTTGTGCATGTAGAGTCGTTAGGTGTCATTACACGGTTTGAACTTTAAAAGTCTTAGACAAACGAGTTGTATGGTGTGTTGGTTATGCACATATACTCACCTAGTGACATTTGTAATAGGGAGTCGGTAGCTCATTACTGTTTGAGGAATTTGGATTATTCACGTGCAACCTAAGGTGAGTTTCACTATTCTTTTCTCAAAAGCATGCGTCTCGGGTTTGAGACAACGTACTTAACTTTATCTAGTCTGGTTCGGGACTACTTACACATCCCGGGTTAGGATGCTATGGCTCCTTGTGTGGGTCGGGTTTTGACTCCTTGTGTGGGTCGGGTTTTGCTAGTTCGCAAACTTTGTCCTTGATGAACTAACCAACACTATAACTGTAAGTCCTTAACATACCGAATGAGTTGCCGGGTTATGGCAAGCGGGTTATTAGTTGATAGCGCTATTAGGTCTGACAAACCTCATACCGGCTCGGGGGAGTGCGGGAGTGAACTATAACTTAACAGATTATCATTGTTGATAGGCAATGATGCAAGGCAAACTGCTCACATTTGTGACAACACGTACATTAGCAGTTCGGTATATCGGTGTTAGTTATCATGAATGGGTTAGCTACCCTTGGCATGCGATGAACTAGTGGTTACACGGTTTTTGGAACCAATTTAATTACTTACGCTTTTACTTGGTTACGTGGTTTTTGGAAACCAGCGCATTTACTTACTCACCTTCTTTACTTTGTGAACTCTTCAACATTGTTTGTTGACCCACGATATACATGCTTTTGCAGGTAGTTAGCTTCTAGTGCCACGATTAGAAAGCACTGCACACTTCACTGCATTTGGGGTCTTGGGCATACACCTAAATTACATATTATGCTTTTACGTTTTCCTTCATATGGTTTTAATTTGGGCGCGTTGTTTTGCGCATGGTTTTAAAAGGGTTAAATTTGGTTTATGCTTCCGCAGCTTAACTAAACTTGGTTTTTGAAAATGAACTAAATGGTTTGGGCATTTCGAGTTCGTTCATATGACTTATGGCTATGGGATCCTGGTATGTCATGCGCCTCGCGGTATAAACCTCGCAGTGGAAATTTGAGGGTGTGACATATATTATGTTTAAAAAATTAAAAAATACCTAGAGACGAGTTCTCCGATCCGCTTATCGAGCATTTGGATAAGATCATTAGAGAAAGTTCAAACAAAATAATCTAGAAAAATTCAGCAGTGAGAAGTTAATCTTTGTAATGTTACTGCTTTGTTGATTGACTTGAAGACCTGATCTCAATCTTGTGTTGGAATCATAAACATTACTATATGAAAACGTATAATAGAATAAGCATAGTGAGAGATTGTAAATACCTAACTGATAGGCATACATATCAAATAGATTTGGTTAAAGTATTTTCCTCGTTGGACGTGCATTTTAATTGAGTTCGTTGGACAGCGGCCAGTGCTTTCTGCTCAACAGTCTTATTCCCATGACTTCTTTTTCTTTTTAACCATTTTCCTGACGAGGATCCAATAATATTTGGTGGTTGTGTCTCTGGCACGGTTTCGGGTAAAGGTAAAGGCGTTTGGGACATGGTAACAGGTTGTTGATGAGGCGTTACCGGAATTGAGGATTCGTGGTATGGAAAATTTGTAGATAAACGCCCGCCTATATACGATGTGAAACCCGCTAGATCAGGACACAATGAATAAAGAAGGTTTGGGGTGGACTGGTTGGTGGTGGACTAGGTTTCGGGTTTTCGGAGTAGTTAAACGGGTGGTTTGGGTTAAACTCGGTTGTGTTGATGCATTTTTTTTTTAAAGTTGGAGCTTTTTTTTTTATAAATTTAGAGAGGAGATTTAGAGAGAATGGCAAAATTGAGTTGAAATGAGTTGGTTTTTTAGGAACTTGGTTGAAAGTAATAAAGTTTTACTATTATTTTTTTAAATTAGTTTTTATAGTGTAACGGTCATATTTTTTTTTAAAAACCCTCCAATCAACCATCGCCATGTCACCACCCAAGCCCCCACGCCCCGACCAAATCCCACGCTGGTGAGGCAACAATGTAACTTTTGTTATTTAAAGAGCAATTTATATTTTGACTTTTCATCTTTACTCAACTTTTGGTTATTAAAAGAGCCATCATCTTTACTCATATATTTCTTTTAACTTCATATTTAAACCAATAACACTTTTTTGTTGTTTTTCCTTCTTTTATCTATTATAATTGTTATGTTTCCATTGTGACTTAGTTAATTTTTTCGATGTTTCGACTTAAATTTATTTGGTATCGACTAGGGGTGGGGATTGGGTTCAAGTTGTAACGCCCTAAAAATCTTTAGTTAATCATTAACCTTGTTTAAGCGAATGATAGGGAATTACTAACCGAACTTGATGAGTGAATACAAGTAATTTCCATCTTGGCCTAAATAATCATATAATACTAATTTGATTAGTGTTATAATATTAAAACATAGTGGCTAACTAGAGGGGCCAATCTTGACACATCTCCAAAGTTAATATTAATTAATATTATTAATAAAAAAAAGAGATGATCCTCATTTGTGCAGGGAAATCGATTTCCCAAACAAAACACACACAAACACACACTTAAACCTAGAAGTCAAGATAAAGCCTAATCCAAGGCAAAATCAAAGGATTCTTGCTTGTATTTGGCCTAAAACGGGTCATCTAAGCTTGATAATCATCAAGGTAACCTTCAATTGGCTTGATTTGTTCATATATATGGCTAAGTGGTAAATATGAATTGTTCTAAAAACGTGAATTCAAGAACTTGTAATGGTTACTCTAGTATTAGGGAACCATAATTTGTGATAAATTGTGTGTGTTTAGCAAAATACTTGTTTGGTGAAGGATTAATAAGAATCCATGTTATAAAAGTAAAGAGTTTTTGATAATTTGGTAGAGATTGCCTTAAGAACAAGAAAAGGATCATTTATGCTTTGATTATAAACTAGTTTTTATCCCGGGAGTGTCCCGGGTTGAAATATCTAATATGACATAATAAAATATCTAATATGACAACATAATTAATGACTTGCCAATATATGATTAATGATTATTATTATTATTATTATTATTATTATTATTATTATTATTTATTTTAAACAAATCCCTGCCATAAGTTATCATATTCTAATATAAAAAAAACGAATCTCTGCGCCGGGGTATAAATCTAATGCCATTACAAAATATTATATAATGTCAAATTAATTCGGAAGTTTGTAATCGATCTGTAACACCCCAACCGATGGCGGAAACATCGAGGTGTCACGTAGTGACGATTGTTCAATAGCTCATGGACTAAAAGTGTAAATATTGATACATTGATTAAATAGTTTATTACATTGGAATGAAATACAACGATTCTAAATGTCACCTAAATATGAATCCGAAAGCTTAACGAATGCATCTCAAATAACCTGAAACATGTACGAAAATAATTTTGTCAATACAAAAATGTATTGGTGAGCATACCCTGTTTTGAATACATATAGTAGATAAAGAGTTTCGCAATGTATGTGCTATGATATTGTAATATGTAAAAGGGTCAAAATCAAGCCTCACATCGTTCAATAATCGTTCACACATCGTTCAAGAAAAACCATAACAATGACCAAGGACTTAACTCGTTCACGTAAGTAACCAAGGGATATAATTCGTAGTACTACTCATCGTTAGGTGCGGCCCAAAGGTTAATGACTTTGACAAATCGTTCATACAATTCACACAAAACATATGAATGAGCACATTGCTTTGTAAATAATACACATAAGTTTAGTAATAATTGTACATGAGTCACCCCAAAAGAGTAAATAGTAAAAAAGGGGAAAGATATACTCACCTTGACTTAGATGAACTTGCAAAAACAATCAACGAGAGTCAAAGAACTATGCTCGAACCTAAGTACGATGATTTGAGATTAGTGTCGACTTTTTATTTTCAAGATTGATTAAGAGTCAAAGCCATGACTATTATGAATGTTAAAGAATTTCCTTATAGAAATGAATTTCGATCGCTTAAAATAAAATGTAGTATTTATCTCATTAGAACAAAACGTTTGACTCAATTGTTTTGGTTTATAACTACATTCAATGTTTTATATACTCCATAAGTTAGATGATTAACAAGACAGGTAAATATTTGTTTAGTTTTAAATAGTGGGTCATCTTAATTTTGCAAAATACTAGTATAGCTATATTACTAAAAGAATTTGTAATTCCCAAGTGTTTATCATAACCATATATTATATTTAAAAAAACGAGTAAAAATCATCTTCATCTAAATATACGAATATGTCCATTTACGTATGATTTAGAAAAAAAAAACTCAGAAATGGATTCGTTGAGTTTGCATTAACCCGTAATAAAATAAAGAGAATATTTGAATTTTATAAGGAGTTTAGATATAAAAGTATTATATTTCATTTCTTTACTAAGACTTTCACCATAATAATTACCTACCCCTTCATAAAGAATACAAAGCATATCATGAAAAGCTACGAAAAAATATATATAAAGATATGGTGAATTTGATTTTGACACAAAACAAATTTTGCTAACTTATTGAAAAAAAATAAAAAAAATAAAAATAAGAAGAAACATATATTTTGTTTCTGGTATATATATTTTGAATCATTAAAAAATTAATTACATTATTTTAAATCAATTATTTCAAAATAATACAGATCTTGCATTCTTAGGCACACTAAAAAAATAATAAAAGTTGAGAAAAACAACCCGAACAAAGAAGTTACCTTTAAGATATGTGCACCGCAAATTTTAGACCAAAGAAATTAACTCTAAAACTTGTGTCGATGGTATTTGTAAATACTAAAACTTCCATTTGTATAAGATCCAACTTCAAAAGATGTAAGAATATGGAGAAGTTTATCTCTTATTTAACATAGAAAAACTTGAGAGTAGAAATAATTTTGAGAAGAACTAAAATATATAAAAAAAATATATTGATGTTTGTGTCTTAAATAAAAAAAAATGGCTACATGCATCAAGAAACTCCTTCTAATTAAAAGACTTAATTTGCATTAAAACCCTTTAAAAACTTTTACAAGTTTCATTCTAAATTTATTATTCTTTAAGTGACTTAATAATACTTACATTGATTGGACACAAAATTATAATATAATAACCTTTATTTATGAAAACTTCTTAATTCCACCATTAACTATATAATTATATGTCTAAATATATTGACAAAAAAATTCTTAAAGAAAACGTAGCATTTCAAATTATTTAGTTTAACCAAATTAATATTTGTTTATTTAGTCTAGTCACTTTTAAAATTTCGAGTGTTACAACATTACCCCAAACGTTACGAAAAAAAATATGGTTTATGCGATTTTCAATTATGGATTATTGTCACTTTAGATCTGTGACACCCGGCAACTTTCGGTAACTAACTTTTGAAAACTTAGTAAGTCTACCTTAGCGAGTCGCGCATACGTTACACATAACAAGGTCGGTCGAGTCGAGTCGCACATCATTAGAGTTTTAACATACGCAAGTCTCGGGTCCCGGGAATTGGTGATCGGGCGGGAACGTGTTATTTATCATGCATTATATGTTTACAATCATTATGTGACTTGTCGGTATGTGAATATGTGCTAACATGTGTTAAAACGGGGTTTAACGCGCAAAACACACGATCACAGGGGCTATAGGCGATTAGGCTTGGTGGGATAGCCTAATCGCATGATATAGGGGCGAGTAGGGGGATGCTTATAGGCGAGTAGGGCCAATCGCATGAACAGTCATGCGATTAGGCACCCTAATCGCGTATAGGTCTGCACACTCGCATGATACGTGCTGGACGACCAAAAACGCCTATAAATACCACCCTTGACCTCCAAAACATCATTTGTGCAACCCTAGCCGTCCCATAACATAACCCAACACCCACACACCCTCTGGAACTCGTTTTTGCATCAAAACCACCATTTTCAAGCTTATTCTATCATTACCTCTTGATTACAAGGTGTGTTCTTCAAACCCAAACCTTTAAATGATTATGTTTTACTCCCTAAACGTCCAGACCTGACTTATAAATGTTTTTATCTTTGAAAATCCATTTAAAACCGTTTTTAAACAAACCCACACCTTTACATGTGTTATATGTGTTATATATGTTTAAAGATAGGATTTTTAGGATTGAATCATGGTTGTTCTTATGTTATTATGATGTTTATTGCTGATATAAGTTAGTATGATGATATCCTAGGAGTTTGAATGGTTTTGGTTGTGTATTGTTGATATTTGATATTTTGACCCATTTGAAGGATTTTGAATGATTAAGGATGATATGAGGTATATTGTTGTTTGAATGATGTTAGGGTTTGTTATAGGATGATGCTAGAACAGTAGGATGCTATCGGACAACGTGGTTATGTGATTTAATCTGGATATTTGCTATTTAGGGCAAGTTATTGCATGTTGATGTGATGTTTACATGCTAAGTTGCCATTTTGGGAAAACGCTCGCATTCGGGACTGTTAGAATGATGAAAACTTAGGGGTTTTGCTTGAAATATGTTTGTTAATATGTTAGGATGATTATTGGATGTTTTTACATGTTTCGGATCTGATTTGGAGTGTTCGGCGCGCGAAAAACCATATCAGCTGCACTATAGGCGATTAGGGATCCTAATCGCCTATGTTATAGGCGACTGGAGGCCTAATCGCCTGAATGAAGGGCCTACTCGTGTATATACAGGCGATTAGACCCTGTAATCGCCTGTTGACCAGCCCTAATCACATGTTGACTTTTCCTAATTGCTAGTTTGATTCCTAATCGCGTGTAATGCTGCTGTATGTATATTTTAACATCCCGGAACATGATTTGACACCTAGGAACATGATAGGAACCCCGGGATTCACCCAATGACTTAGTAACACGTATTCGGACCTGTTTATGCGTTAATCAGACATTATGCTAGACTAGGTAAACTGTTGCGCGTATTAAGTGTTTAATTGCATATGTGGCATGACGACTTGTATTTATCTAACACGTGGAATGTCGGGTCACCAATGGGATGTCGAGTCTTGTCTTACGTTGTCTGGTTGTCGGTTAAACATGCTTTTCGTACACATAATGGTCATGGACTGGACTTAGGGACTAATGAACCCGATGGGTTGTTAGTCTAACTTGACACATATCTTATGATAGGTCGCCAATAGTTGGGGCTATCATATCTCACAGACGGTTTACTCATATCACGCATACGGTTTACTCTTAAACGGAATACGCAACTTAAGGTGAGTTCACGGCCCCACATTTTACAGTTTTTACTTTCGGGGTGAGAAACATGCTTACAAACTCTTTTATGACTTATGACTCTTTATCACGTTATACTATGGCTCACTTATCGTACTATACGGATCATTGAAAATCCCTAGAAACCACTAACATGGGTATATGGCGGGGAAATATGGATAGCGCTATTGGGGACTGACAAACCCCACTCGACGGCTGGAGGCCGGGCGGGTGCATATTGTCTCTAACAAAACAGGGTAACACTCGGCTCAGTCAGTAATGGTTTCACCCGTATGAGTATCTCATTCTGCGCCGGTGGTTGGCGTTCTCATTCTGCGCCGGTGGTTGGCGTTCTCATTCTGCGCCTGGATTGGCGTTCTCATTAGCATAGTAGTAATTGTGATGGTAACATTTTTGAAGGATCACTGTAAACGTTTAATTAAAACCTATGAACTCACCAGCATTATATGTTGACTCTTTTAGCATGTTTTCTCAGGTCGCTAAGGTAGCAGCATATGGATAGGCGCACGTGGTCGCACTGGAGTCGTCTCGCGTCTAGGGTCTCATCTGCACGTTTTGGGATTATGAACTTTTGAACTTATGTTTATTTATGCATGACTTTTGTAAACTTTAAATGCTTCCGCACTGTTTGAATGTTGGTTTTAAACTTATGCATGGTTTTTGGTTTACGTATGTTCTTACATTTAGACGTCGTTTATTGTGACCGTTGACTTGGATCCTGGTGTGTCACACGCCTCGCGGTAGAACTCCGCAGGTGGAAATTTGAGGGTGTGACAGATTGGTATCAGAGCCAATGGTTATAGTGAACTAGGACTGCATGTAGAGTCTAGACTATAGCCGAGTCACACACACTAGACGGTCACATACATTTGAGTCGTGTCTTTTGGGCAAACATACTAACCTTGTCGGGGTGTCGGTCTCCTTATCATACAGTGTCACATTACTTATCTCATTCTTGGCTATTTTTAGCCTCACTTTATTTTCTTCTATGGATTACAGCCGAGGGGACTTATTTATCGATCTTTTGAGTTAGTTGTATCATTCTGGGATGTGGTTATCGGGTGACTTGAAGTTCTAGCTCGAAGCACGCCTAGGGGACCATGTAGAGCGATTTGTTATTTCGGGTGCACACGAAATCACAAATCGAAATGCATGAAAATCTTGGTGGACTTTGTGTTCGGACTAACGGTCATGCTGTAACCGTATTCTGAGTTCGTTTGGTCACTTGTAGCTTGGTTTGTTATTGGTACTGAGTGTCTCGTCTCATGTTTTGGCAGAACATGTCTGGTCGCGCTGGTGGACGTGCAGGTGGACGCCGTGGTGGCGGAGGCGGACGCCGTGGTGGAGGTAGAGGTGGTGGTAACATTACTATGACGCATGAGGAACTCAATGAGATGATGCAGCAACAGTTGGGTGTTGCACTAGCTGCTTTTCAGGCTGCCCAGCAGACTTTCATGGGTGCTGCTGCTCCTCCGGTTCAGGCAGGTGTTGCCTATAAGCGGTTTAAGGATTGTCAGCCTCTTAGCTTCCAGGGTACGGAGGGGGCTGTAGAGTTACTCAGGTGGTTGGAGAAGACGGAGTCGGTATTTGCTTTATGTGAGACTCCAGCGGTGGATTGGGTGAAGTTTGCTTCGGGGACTTTTGTAGGAGCCGCCTTGACGTGGTGGAACTGCGTCACACAGACACTTGGTCTTGGGGAGGCCAACGCCATGCCTTGGGCGGATTTTGTGCGTAGGTTGAAGGAGGAGTATTGCCCGCGTGAGGAGATTAAGAGGTTGGAACAGGAATATGGGAATCTTAAGATGGTTGGTTCTGAGGTTGAGGAGTACACGATCAGGCACAACGAGCTAGCAGTGATGTGTCCAGGTTTGTCTACACCAGAGTACAGGAGGATAGAGCAGTATCTTGCGGGTTTGGTGCTAGAGATTGCGGGACTGGTGTCTGCTAGGGATCCTACTACTATGTCAGAGGCTGTGCGGTCAGCTACTAAGATGACCAACTTGAAGATTTCTGAGGGTGTCTTGCCTCCTAGGGGCTCTTCTGTGAAGGCGCCGGCTGAGAACAAGAGGAAGTGGGATAGCGTGGATAAGAGTTCATCGGGGACTCAGCGACAACCGGCAGCGAAGAAGGCTGAAGCTTCTGGGTCAGCATCGGACCAGAAACAGGGGGGCTATGCTGGGAAAAGCCCTAAGTGTGGACGTTGTGGGTTTCATCACTTTGGTACTTGTGAGAGTTTTCGCTGTGAGCGTTGTCAGAAACCGGGGCATCATGCCAAGGATTGCAGGGTCAACCTTTCCAGGACGACTCAGACTGCTGCTATTACTACCCCTGCTCCACAGGGGAACCAGGGTTGCTTCCATTGTGGGGAAGCGGGGCACTTCAAGCGAAGCTGTCCCAAGTTGACTCAAGGGGGCACAGAGACTGCAGGGAAGGATGGGGACAAGGAAGGCGGTGGCCGGTGGACTCGTGCTCATGCTTATGTGATTGGTGCTAGGGAGAACCAGGTGGACCCAGACACTGTTACCCGTACGTATTCTCTCTTATCTCTTGTTACGCTTTGGTCATACTTTTATCCGCATTGTTGTGCGTTCGTGTTTCGGGTGTTTTCCTTGTGGTTTGGTCGCCGTTTCTCATTCTTTGGGTCAATGAGGGTCCTTTGGGGATGCTACTTGGACGGTACCGGTGGATTAGTTATACCGATCATAGTAGGCTCCAGTAGGCTTTCATCGGGGGTCTCTTGTCTCATACTCACATTTGGGGGAAGTGGTTTCCCGGTTGTTACTGGCACGTTTGGTTTATGACCTTCACTCGTTGTATTTTGGGGAAACGTTACTTGGGCGCAGAGGTCGACACTCATCACTGTTGAAGCCGAAAGAATCTCGGGACGAGATTCCTTTCAACAGGGGGATGATGTGACGACTCGGAAATTTTTTCTTCTTATTTGTTTTCTCTCCTCGACTTCGGGAAATTTTCGGGACGAAAATTCTTTCAACAGGGGGATGATGTGACACCCGGCAACTTTCGGTAACTAACTTTTGAAAACTTAGTAAGTCTACCTTAGCGAGTCGCGCATACGTTACACATAACAAGGTCGGTCGAGTCGAGTCGCACATCATTAGAGTTTTAACATACGCAAGTCTCGGGTCCCGGGAATTGGTGATCGGGCGGGAACGTGTTATTTATCATGCATTATATGTTTACAATCATTATGTGACTTGTCGGTATGTGAATATGTGCTAACATGTGTTAAAACGGGGTTTAACGCGCAAAACACACGATCACAGGGGCTATAGGCGATTAGGCTTGGTGGGATAGCCTAATCGCATGATATAGGGGCGAGTAGGGGGATGCTTATAGGCGAGTAGGGCCAATCGCATGAACAGTCATGCGATTAGGCACCCTAATCGCGTATAGGTCTGCACACTCGCATGATACGTGCTGGACGACCAAAAACGCCTATAAATACCACCCTTGACCTCCAAAACATCATTTGTGCAACCCTAGCCGTCCCATAACATAACCCAACACCCACACACCCTCTGGAACTCGTTTTTGCATCAAAACCACCATTTTCAAGCTTATTCTATCATTACCTCTTGATTACAAGGTGTGTTCTTCAAACCCAAACCTTTAAATGATTATGTTTTACTCCCTAAACGTCCAGACCTGACTTATAAATGTTTTTATCTTTGAAAATCCATTTAAAACCGTTTTTAAACAAACCCACACCTTTACATGTGTTATATGTGTTATATATGTTTAAAGATAGGATTTTTAGGATTGAATCATGGTTGTTCTTATGTTATTATGATGTTTATTGCTGATATAAGTTAGTATGATGATATCCTAGGAGTTTGAATGGTTTTGGTTGTGTATTGTTGATATTTGATATTTTGACCCATTTGAAGGATTTTGAATGATTAAGGATGATATGAGGTATATTGTTGTTTGAATGATGTTAGGGTTTGTTATAGGATGATGCTAGAACAGTAGGATGCTATCGGACAACGTGGTTATGTGATTTAATCTGGATATTTGCTATTTAGGGCAAGTTATTGCATGTTGATGTGATGTTTACATGCTAAGTTGCCATTTTGGGAAAACGCTCGCATTCGGGACTGTTAGAATGATGAAAACTTAGGGGTTTTGCTTGAAATATGTTTGTTAATATGTTAGGATGATTATTGGATGTTTTTACATGTTTCGGATCTGATTTGGAGTGTTCGGCGCGCGAAAAACCATATCAGCTGCACTATAGGCGATTAGGGATCCTAATCGCCTATGTTATAGGCGACTGGAGGCCTAATCGCCTGAATGAAGGGCCTACTCGTGTATATACAGGCGATTAGACCCTGTAATCGCCTGTTGACCAGCCCTAATCACATGTTGACTTTTCCTAATTGCTAGTTTGATTCCTAATCGCGTGTAATGCTGCTGTATGTATATTTTAACATCCCGGAACATGATTTGACACCTAGGAACATGATAGGAACCCCGGGATTCACCCAATGACTTAGTAACACGTATTCGGACCTGTTTATGCGTTAATCAGACATTATGCTAGACTAGGTAAACTGTTGCGCGTATTAAGTGTTTAATTGCATATGTGGCATGACGACTTGTATTTATCTAACACGTGGAATGTCGGGTCACCAATGGGATGTCGAGTCTTGTCTTACGTTGTCTGGTTGTCGGTTAAACATGCTTTTCGTACACATAATGGTCATGGACTGGACTTAGGGACTAATGAACCCGATGGGTTGTTAGTCTAACTTGACACATATCTTATGATAGGTCGCCAATAGTTGGGGCTATCATATCTCACAGACGGTTTACTCATATCACGCATACGGTTTACTCTTAAACGGAATACGCAACTTAAGGTGAGTTCACGGCCCCACATTTTACAGTTTTTACTTTCGGGGTGAGAAACATGCTTACAAACTCTTTTATGACTTATGACTCTTTATCACGTTATACTATGGCTCACTTATCGTACTATACGGATCATTGAAAATCCCTAGAAACCACTAACATGGGTATATGGCGGGGAAATATGGATAGCGCTATTGGGGACTGACAAACCCCACTCGACGGCTGGAGGCCGGGCGGGTGCATATTGTCTCTAACAAAACAGGGTAACACTCGGCTCAGTCAGTAATGGTTTCACCCGTATGAGTATCTCATTCTGCGCCGGTGGTTGGCGTTCTCATTCTGCGCCGGTGGTTGGCGTTCTCATTCTGCGCCTGGATTGGCGTTCTCATTAGCATAGTAGTAATTGTGATGGTAACATTTTTGAAGGATCACTGTAAACGTTTAATTAAAACCTATGAACTCACCAGCATTATATGTTGACTCTTTTAGCATGTTTTCTCAGGTCGCTAAGGTAGCAGCATATGGATAGGCGCACGTGGTCGCACTGGAGTCGTCTCGCGTCTAGGGTCTCATCTGCACGTTTTGGGATTATGAACTTTTGAACTTATGTTTATTTATGCATGACTTTTGTAAACTTTAAATGCTTCCGCACTGTTTGAATGTTGGTTTTAAACTTATGCATGGTTTTTGGTTTACGTATGTTCTTACATTTAGACGTCGTTTATTGTGACCGTTGACTTGGATCCTGGTGTGTCACACGCCTCGCGGTAGAACTCCGCAGGTGGAAATTTGAGGGTGTGACAAGATCCCCAAAGTTATAATTAACTTATTAGAAAATTTGCGAATGTTACAGTCTCCCCTACTTTAGAAAATTTCGTCCCGAAATTCCTTTCAAGTGGAGGTTTATATGGAATAAAATGTGTTGTAAAAAGGCAAGTAGGTTTTAAGAAATGAATTAATCATGATTTAACAAAGTATAAAGTAGTGGTTTAATATCCCAAGTAAAAGTTTCAAAATCCTTAAAATTTGACCTAAGGTTAGAAAGTTGAGAGTTTACAATGAAAAAAAAAAAGATTGGGAAAGTATGTAACTTGTGAGGGTAGAGATACTGATGAAACAGTCTCCCCTACTTTAGAAAGGTTTCTGACAGAACTTTCTTAAGGACATGCAACAAGATTTCGACTAACAGAGAGTGTAAGAGTATACAAAGTTTAAGGTTTTTTTTGTAGAGGTGGTCAACAAGGAAGGCTCCAACAAAACTAATTGAAGCTTATGTAAAATGTTCTTATTGAAATGCTAGTTATTAGTCAACAATCCAATGCAAAGGTAGTAATGGGAAGGTTCTTGGTTAGACTCCTAGTCCGCTCCCGCAGTATCGTTTATGCTTATATATAGGGTGTACCGCAGCTAACCCACCACACTCCCGATACTTTGGACTCGTACTGATTGTCTACCAACAGCCTAAATAGAATTACACACCACCCTCATATACCTGTAATGGAACAGTGCAAAATTTTCCCCAAAATTTTAATACATAAAAAGCCCTTATATATATATATTTTTTTTTATTACACCTTTATCATTAATATTATACAAATGTGCCTAAGTCTTTATTTATCCTAACTCACAACTTATATACATACATAAATGTATATAAATAATAATAATAATAATAAGATTCTAAATTCTTTTTTTTTCACATACAAGATTTTTTTTTTTATTTAAATAAAGCCTTGAGTCAAATAGTCAAAGTCCTAGTCAAAGTGTTAGTCAAACAGTCAAAGTCTTAGTCAAATAGTCAATTCATCATAAAACCTTACTTTATGGTGTTGACCAATTTTAATGGCTAATTGAATCCAAAACTAGTATAAAAACCCACCTATGACCCATTATACTTTGCACCTCTAAATCGATTGTTTCAATCCGATTAAACTTTCCCTCATACCTTTCTTCTATAGTCTATTACTTCTACAATTGAAGCTTTGATTATAAGCTCTTGTAATTGGCAACTTTGGGGCTACACATATTCTATTTCTCGAGACTTAATACTTTGCTAAGGTGGGTTTACGTAACCATGTTTATGCGATTCTTTATACTTGCAACAATTATTTAAGCAATTCAACATGCATGTCTAGTAGTAAACTTTATTGCCTCATGAATTAGTCAACAGTTTCAACGAGTTTCAACGAGTTTCAACATTTACATAATCATTAGCTATGGCCAAGCCGGCGATACTCAATAATAGATCTATTGGATTGACAACCCCACCCGGATACGTGTACCTCCTACATAGGTAACGTGGGTGATTGTTATCGTTCAACATATTACTAAGGTGAACCGTAGATGACGGGATAGACCTAAACTAGTCGGAGGTTTGATTATGTCAACATATTATACTATTCATGTAGACTTAAATTTACGATAGACATACGAATTGCTAAACTTTTATACTTAAACTATATGCTTAACATGGATTATGTATTCTCACCAACTTCTAGTTGACCCCCCCATTTTTCCAAACTCAACAGGAAATACTGATGCATGAAGTCTAGAGCTAGAATGAGGAGATATTTGAAGTTTTAAGCTTTGTTTGATTATTTGATGTAGACTTTAATGTAATTCAATATTGTAATGTAATAAAGGATTATTTAAACATATGTATTATCATGAGCTACTGAACAATCATCAATACGTGACATCCCGATGTTTCCGCCATCGGTTGGGGTGTTACAGATTGGTAGCAGAGCCATGGTTATAGGGAATTAGGTTATTAGAAAAAAAAAATAATCTAGTCTATAACCATAGGATTTTATTCAGTACTTGCTCCTTTTACTTGCAACTTTTACTTGCTATTCTCTATCTCACTCCTACTTCTTATCCCTACTTCAACCCCTACAAGAAGATTGCTCTCCATCACAAGATCTACTCTTAGACTAATAGGACAATCCTCAGGTTTAGCCTGAACCACCTTGAGATCTCGTCGAAGTTCTAGATTTTAATAACGAACACGTGCAATCTGGAAGGGTGAACGCCTGTATTCTGAGTTTTCTGTCTAGGACTGGCATTGCGCATATATCCCAATCAGACGAGGGATCCGGATGCCTACCTGGGAATTCTCGGGATGAGTGTTCACTTATAGGCTAAAGCATGTCTTCACTATGTTATTAGAATCTAGAAGTTTTGATAAGTCAACGTTTTCGTTTATTCGTTTTAATTAATGAATAAATGATTACACTCACCTTCCTTAAACTAAGCTCAAAAAATCTCAAAATTTTACAGCTTAAATCAATCTCATTTCATAACCATCCATGGATTTCACAATCACACTTCACCTTACCATCTTAGCCACTTTTTAAATATTCAACACCCTACTCAAATCATATAATCTCCATACTATAAAATAAACTCTTATTCAACTATCTTCACATTCACTATCTCTCACAACTTTGATTCTGCTTCAAGAATTTTTCATCATCCTCTCAAGAACTAAATTCATATCCTTCACCTTCTCACACATGAGCTAGTTACCCATGATAACCAAACTATTGAAACTTGATTGTGTGTTGCATCAAACATAATCCTTAGTTATACATGAGGATTCGACTATTTGCCTTATTTGAACATTTGAAACTAGAATTCATGGAATATAAACTATTTACTATAGACACACCTAGGGTCATTAACCTTATCTAGGGCAACTCTATTACAACTTGTATGCTATACTTGATACTTGATTGCTTACATGTACATATTATCAATTTGCAATTCATGTGTGTAATAATTGGTACACTTAATCAAACAACTGATAGAGGATGAAGTACTTGCTCAACAGTTAGTAGAGTACAAAATAACCTACTCAACGATTGGTAGAGGTTATCATGCCTGCTCAACAGTCGGTAGAGGCCCTACAACCTGCTCAACGACTGGTAGAGGCTATCATACCTGCTCAACAATCGGTAGAGGTTCCTACTCACTGACTGGTAGAAGTCTTTTTCCTGCTCAACAGTTGGACTCATTTTTGGATACATGGTTAATCATATTATTTTACATGTGTGTCTAGAGTTATAGAAGGACACAAAACCCTAATGTAAGGTAAATTGGTGATTGCGGTCCGGAACGTAATCATGAATTTACAGGTACGTTATGGTAGTGTGAAATTCTATCAAGGTTTTCGGTAGTTGACCAATTATAAACCTTAGTTATCTGGTAGTTCATTTAGTCTTTCAATAGTCCATCAACTCATTCCTTTTAGGACTCCTAAAACTTAAGATTCTTATTCTCCTTGCTATTTCAGATGAACCTAATCCAACCCTTAAAACTCACACATATCAAAACTCTTACCAAATTATTCGAAACAGTTTATTCTATTACCTATAAATTTATGTCATGCCTTAACTCGAAACTTCCCAAACCACCCTTGTCCTAATTTCTACCCAATCACCTTCAACCCTGTGTTTTCAATAAACTTCGGGACGAAGTTTCCAAAAGTAGGGGAGACTGTAACAGTGCAAAATTTTCCCCAAAATTTTAATACATAAAAAGCCCTTATATATATATATATATATTTTTTTATTACACCTTTATCATTAATATTATACAAATGTGCCTAAGTCTTTATTTATCCTAACTCACAACTTATATACATACATAAATGTATATAAATAATAATAATAATAATAATATGATTCTAAATTCTTTTTTTTTCACATACAAGATTTTTTTTTATTTATTTAAATAAAGCCTTGAGTCAAATAGTCAAAGTCCTAGTCAAAGTCTTAGTCAAACAGTCAAAGTCTTAGTCAAATAGTCAATTCATCATAAAACCTTACTTTATGGTGTTGACCAATTTTAATGGCTAATTGAATCCAAAACTAGTATAAAAACCCACCTATGACCCATTATACTTTGCACCTCTAAATCGATTGTTTCAATCAGATTAAACTTTCCCTCATACCTTTCTTCTATAGTCTATTACTTCTACAATTGAAGCTTTGATTATAAGCTCTTGTAATTGGCAACTTTGGGGCTACACATATTCTATTTCTCGAGACTTAATACTTTGCTAAGGTGAGTTTACGTAACCATGTTTATGCGATTCTTTATACTTGCAACAATTATTTAAGCAATTCAACATGCATGTCTAGTAGTAAACTTTATTGCCTCATGAATTAGTCAACAGTTTCAACGAGTTTCAACGAGTTTCAACATTTACATAATCATTAGCTATGGCCAAGCCGGCGATACTCAATAATAGATCTATTGGATTAACAACCCCACCCGGATACGTGTATGTAACACCCCAACCGATGGCGGAATCATCGAGGTGCCACGTAGTGACGATTGTTCAAAAGCTCATGGTACTAAAATGTAAATATTATTGAATAATCCAAAATTGTCTTACATGGAAATGGAAATTACATTGTCTAAATGAAATGTAAATATTGAAATAACTGAATTGAAATAAAACACTAAATGTCTCTTGCTAAAGCACTAGATCAAACTGCACCTGAAACATGTACAAAAATAGGTTTGGTCAACATATGAAATGTTGGTGAGCATTCCTAGATTTGATATATATAGTAGGTTAAAAAGTTATACAATTCAAGTGCAAGCTACAGTGCAAATATGTAAACCATGTATCAAACAAATGAGCGAAATCAACCCTGTGACTGTATAATGTACTGTATGAACTGTAGTGTACTTATCCAACAAATGGATAATAACTTAACAATGGCCACGGATTCTCCGATGAAAAAGGGGGAGAATCAACCTAGGCGGGTTGTCAATCCAAATAGCGCTATCCAATGTTAAGGTCGGCTTGTACCATGTTAATGATTTCACTAAGTACAAATGTAATCCACATGTATTGTCTAAGCATAAAGCACGTTGTAAACAATGCACATAGTACTAGAATTGTATTGTGAAAAATGTAAACTTGTATTTGAAATTGTAATAGTGTACATGTAACACTCCAAAAATGAATAAAAGCAAAAGGGGATAGGAAATACTCACAGTTCACGTAATAACTTGAAATTGGACTTGGACAACGAAATATGAATTGAGATTACTCCCAAATGATCAACCTAAAGTATTCGATAATGTGTAAGGGAAATAACTCTAGGATATATGTATTTCTAGGGCTTCGAATTGGGGATAAGTATTTATTTGGTTAATAAATTAAACGTTATATAAATAAGAGAAATTTGGTAATTAAATAGACAAAAGTCTTTGAGTAAACTTTAAATCAAATATGGTCACAATATAAAGTTTTAAATGTGAAAATAATTTTTATAAAATTATTTTCTTGAAAATAGTATATTTAATCTAATTATTTCAATTTGTCAAAATATGACTTTAATATCTAAAAATATTAAAATCAAAGAATTTCTGAATAAAAATTTGTATTTCAGTTCTAGATAGTTAGAAATAATTTATATAAAATTTTGGTGCAAAAATATTGAAAAATGAATTTATTATGATTTAATTATGATTAAAACTAACAAAAATTGATTAAAAATATTAAATAAATGATTTTTCAGAAATAAAAATCATTTCTGAAAAGCTTAACATTATAAAAACTTAGAATAAAATTTGTGGAAATTTATGAATTTGTTTTGATATTTTAATGGAATTTTATAAATATAATAGAATAAAATTGATTTATTTATTATAAATATTAAATAAATGAATTTCAGAAAAATAAAAATTGTAAATAAAGCTTTGACATCAGATTTGCTAAAAATAATTTTTTTAGAATTTATAAAAAGGTTTTTATAATTAAAAACGAATTTAATACATTATATGCATTATATATATAATTGTTCTTTGTTGAAAACAAAAAAAAAAGAAGAATCACGCCACTGCCGGGACTCGAACCCGGGTGGCTTAGGTACACAGCAGTAGACACAACCACTTGGTCTAGACCAGTGGTTGTGTTTATTCTTGTTTGTTTTAAAATAAATACAGTATGTTAAATCGTGATTATCCCCAAAATTCAAACCACGAGCCCTAGCTTTTACAATCAGACAAATCATACACTTTGAACCCGATTAAAGTTGGGGCTTTTGTTGTATGTTTGCCGACTAGCAAAACCCATATAAATAATTGAACTCACAGTGATGAATCGTGTTCGATTGTCCGGTCAAAGCCACAAGTCAAACAACTATTAGAATGATAATTTTAGTGTGATTGGAGAAGAATTGAAGATTGAGAAGGGAGTATGAGCGAGTTGCAATGCTTCGTAGATGTCCAATTTATAGGGAATGGGTCTGAATCGTTAATTTGGAAATGGTTGACCACGCTTAAATGTTTGACGCGTTTATGGTTAATTGGGTATAAATTGATTGACAATAATCGTGTAATAGACGCGTGACTGGCCGATAATCAAGGTTCCGAGTCAAAACCATGGTTTATTGCACATTAATTTCGTTAATTGCTTGGTCAACAGAGAAGAAAAGAAAAAAAAGAAAAAAAAAATAAAAAGTCTGCTGCTGTTGCTGTTCACGTGAAGAAGAAAGGGAGGAAAAAGAGGGGTTAAATATAATTAGGGGTGGGATTAAATCAAAAGTGAGGTCTAGGCTAGATGGTTGGCGCGTGTGGGTGTTGTGGGTTTGGTCCGGGTTCGAGCCATAGCAGGGACAATCTTTTTTTTTTTATTAAACCGTGAAAGGGAAGGGGGGTTGGGCTTGATGTCTGGGCCGGATGGGTGTACTGGGCCTGTTTAGATGGGCTGGCATAATGAGTAAGGTTTTGTTGGGTTATGTATGGACTAAATGTTTGGGTTAGTTAATGGGTAAAGAGATGGTGGGTTTATGTAATGTCCAACCCAATATTTATTATTATTATTATTATTATCATTTTTATTAATTTATTATTATAAAAAAAAAATATTTATATATATATATATAACGAAAAAGTGACGGATGTCACAGTGTACCTCCTACATAGGTAACGTGGGTGATTGTTATCGTTCAACATATTACTAAGGTGAACCGTAGATGACGGGATGGACCTAAACTAGTCGGAGGTTTGATTATGTCAACATATTATACTATTCATGTAGACTTAAATTTACGATAGACATACGAATTGCTAAACTTTTATACTTAAACTATATGCTTAACATGGATTATGTATTCTCACCAACTTCTAGTTGACCCCCCATTTTTCCAAACTCAACAGGAAATACTGATGCATGAAGTCTAGAGCTAGCATGAGGAGATATTTGAAGTTTTAAGCTTTGTTTGATTATTTGATGTAGACTTTAATGTAATTCAATATTGTAATGTAATAAAGGATTATTTAAACATATGTATTATCATGAGCTACTGAACAATCATCAATACGTGACATCCCGATGTTTCCGCCATCGGTTGGGGTGTTACATGTAAGCCCATGATTGCGTTCCGGACCGTAATCATTGATTTACCTTACACTAGGGTGTTATGCTTTTCCATAACCCTATCCTAAGTAATACAAGAAACAAATGCGTGCAACCAATATGTAATAGCCACTGTAATGAAATAATGTTCAATCATGACATGGTTAGAGGTCCTTCCCTTTCGGGTTTACCCTTTAACCGTAATGAGAGTAACGTGTAAGTAATAGACATGGTTAGAGGTTCTTCCCTTTCGGGTTCACCCTTAACCGGTAACTTCTGTTCACATCGTTGGCTTTAAACACTCACATTGATAGACCCTGAGGTTTACACCGTTCCCCTCGGATTAAAGAAATACTCTAATCTGAGTCGTACGTGGGCACTGGCTTAGATCTCATACGAGTTATCAACTGGTATGTTCGTTGGCCATGATGATGAACAAAATATTGTAAAGTATAACAGGGTTTTGCTCACAAAAAGAAATATGCATACCAAATATGCGTTCATGTAAGTATATAAGTATAGCATAAAATTTCGATTGAAAGAACAGTATAACGTAAATCAAGTAAATCGCACAATTTGCACAAAAAGAAAGTAAACGAGTTAAATTAATGCTCAAAACTAGTGTTGTAAGAGTAACTACTAATAATTAATGCGAGTGTAATAAGATAGATTTTCGTTTATCAAAACGTAGTTTGTGCAATCTTTGTGATATAGTTGAAAGAATGGTAGTAATATATGAGGATAACTTTTTAGTAACCGAAGTGTGTTTTAGATTCAAAACTGGTTCAGTTGAAAAATCTTCGTAGATATGTGTTTACGAGGAGTCGAGTTTGAAAAATGTTATAAGGCTTATTATTAATTGCAAGTTTCTTCCGAAAACATATATTGGATACGTTATATACAAACAAAGGGTTTTCATTTGACTTTTAAAATATGCAATACAAGTTTATAAAATGCAAAATGAAACCATTTCATGAAGTATGTGTAAATCTAATGTGTTTTAAAAGACCAACATTTAAATGACGTGAAGGTTGTGAATGATCCCAGATGCCTTGACGAATTTTTTTAAAAAAAATAGGATTTTCTGTAATTAAACATTTCTTTAACTTGTGAGTTGAAAAGTCGATTTTTTTTAATTGTTATGAAATGTTGAGAAAATCTAAGTGTTACCCGTTTGGACTGGGTAAACTTGAAACCTTTTAATTGTCAACCTTTTACGAAATTTATACATTGAAAGATCGTTTGTTTATAAAGATCGTTAAGGCATCTCTTTGGGCTCATAGCGTGCTATTTGTTTTAGGCCACGTGGTGTATGCAGGGTGTGTATTAATCTAGTGAATAGGCTTCCCTAAACTGGGTGTAAATTAGTATTGTGTAAATGAGAATATTAGTGAATTTCAAAACTTTAGCGAGATTAAAAATGAGATGTAGAAATAGATCCCTGAGATGTGGAATTCACTCCTAACTCAAAGATGTTATTTCAAAATTGAAAATTATTGTGGAATGAACCAATCACTAAGTTAAGGATATCACCCCCAGCTTAGTGGTTAAGTTCCTTTTTGAAGGAAATATTCTTTGAGGTGTGGATGTCACTCCTATCTCAAAGACATATTCCTAAGATAAATAACATATAGAGGAGTGAAACTAATCACCAAGGTATGGATGTCACTCCTAACTTGGTGCTATCGTTTCGTTTGTGAAATATGAGCGTATTCTTTTCTAAGCAAAATACCGAAAGAATAACGAGAAAGTATCATAGCAAAAATACCTAGAAAGAAAATATAAGAATAAAGAGGAATATACACGAGAGGACTCATGAAAGTAAGCTTAGTTATAGACTAGGCTAAAAGGCATTCTAATAACCTAATTCCCTATAACCATGGCTCTGATACCAATCTGTAACACCCCAACCGATGGCGGAAACATCGAGGTGTCACGTAGTGACGATTGTTCAATAGCTCATGGACTAAAAGTGTAAATATTGATACATTGATTAAATAGTTTATTACATTGAAATGAAATACAACGATTCTAAATGTCACCTAAACTGAAATACAATGAATCAAAATCTAAATATGAATCCGAAAGCTTAACGAATGCATCTCAAATAACCTGAAACATGTACGAAAATAATTTTGTCAATACAAAAATGTATTGGTGAGCATACCCTGTTTTGAATACATATAGTAGATAAAGAGTTTCGCAATGTATGTGCTATGATATTGTAATATGTAAAAGGGTCAAAATCAAGCCTCACATCGTTCAATAATCGTTCACACATCGTTCAAGAAAAACCATAACAATGACCAAGGACTTAACTCGTTCACGTAAGTAACCAAGGGATATAATTCGTAGTACTACTCATCGTTAGGTGCGGCCCAAAGGTTAATGACTTTGACAAATCGTTCATACAATTCACACAAAACATATGAATGAGCACATTGCTTTGTAAATAATACACATAAGTTTAGTAATAATTGTACATGAGTCACCCCAAAAAAGTAAATAGTAAAAAAGGGGAAAGATATACTCACCTTGACTTAGATGAACTTGCAAAAACAATCAACGAGAGTCAAAGAACTATGCTCGAACCTAAGTACGATGATTTGAGATTAGTGTCGACTTTTTATTTTCAAGATTGATTAAGAGTCAAAGCCATGACTATTATGAATGTTAAAGAATTTCCTTATAGAAATGAATTTCGATCGCTTAAAATAAAATGTAGTATTTATCTCATTAGAACAAAACGTTTGACTCAATTGTTTTGGTTTATAACTACATTCAATGTTTTATATACTCCATAAGTTAGATGATTAACAAGACAGGTAAATATTTGTTTAGTTTTAAATAGTGGGTCATCTTAATTTTGCAAAATACTAGTATAGCTATATTACTAAAAGAATTTGTAATTCCCAAGTGTTTATCATAACCATATATTATATTTAAAAAAACGAGTAAAAATCATCTTCATCTAAATATACGAATATGTCCATTTACGTATGATTTAGAAAAAAAAAACTCAGAAATGGATTCGTTGAGTTTGCATTAACCCGTAATAAAATAAAGAGAATATTTGAATTTTATAAGGAGTTTAGATATAAAAGTATTATATTGCATTTCTTTACTAAGACTTTCACCATAATAATTACCTACCCCTTCATAAAGAATACAAAGCATATCATGAAAAGCTACGAAAAAATATATATAAAGATATGGTGAATTTGATTTTGACACAAAACAAATTTTGCTAACTTATTGAAAAAAAATAAAAAAAATAAAAATAAGAAGAAACATATATTTTGTTTATGGTATATATATTTTGAATCATTACAAAATTAATTACATTATTTTAAATCAATTATTTCAAAATAATACAGATCTTGCATTCTTAGGCACACTAAAAAAATAATAAAAGTTGAGAAAAACAACCCGAACAAAGAAGTTACCTTTAAGATATGTGCACCGCAAATTTTAGACCAAAGAAATTAACTCTAAAACTTGTGTCGATGGTATTTGTAAATACTAAAACTTCCATTTGTATAAGATCCAACTTCAAAAGATGTAAGAATATGGAGAAGTTTATCTCTTATTTAACATAGAAAAACTTGAGAGTAGAAATAATTTTGAGAAGAACTAAAATATATGAAAAAAATATATTGATGTTTGTGTCTTAAATAAAAAAAATGGCTACATGCATCAAGAAACTCCTTCTAATTAAAAGACTTAATTTGCATTAAAACCCTTTAAAAACTTTTACAAGTTTCATTCTAAATTTATTATTCTTTAAGTGACTTAATAATACTTACATTGATTGGACACAAAATTATAATATAATAACCTTTATTTATGAAAACTTCTTAATTCCACCATTAACTATATAATTATATGTCTAAATATATTGATAAAAAAATTCTTAAAGAAAACGTAGCATTTCAAATTATTTAGTTTAACCAAATTAATATTTGTTTATTTAGTCTAGTCACTTTTAAAATTTCGAGTGTTACAACATTACCCCAAACGTTACGGAAAAAAATATGGTTTATGCGATTTTCAATTATGGATTATTGTCACTTTAGATCCCCAAAGTTATAATTAACTTATTAGAAAATTTGCGAATGTTACACGATCATTCTAAAAAGAACTAACATGAAATAAGGAAAAAAAATTATTTCCTGAAATATCGAACGCATTAGTCTAAGGGTTATGTGATGCGTTAAAAAATTCATGGGTATATGATCGGGTATATAATTCGATTATTTGGGTCGGGTATCACCTAATCCCAGGCCCGACCCAAACCCACAATTTTATTTTTAAACTAATCCCAAACCTGACACAATACTTGTCGGGTTACAAAAAATAGTCGTTTTTTTCTCCGTTTTTTATATAGCACTATGGTACTCGTTGAAAAGATAATAAAACGCTCGTTAATTTGGTGTACTTTTTTTCTATAAAAAATCTCGTATATAAAAGATATTAACGTTTAAAAGTTATGAGAGGAAACATGAGAGAGAAAATAATAAAGGTTTAATAGATTAGGTTAAACCATATTTAAACCATATTTATTCCTTTTTTTAATTAGTTTAGAGTTGTCATATCACATCTCTCAAAGAAGAGATTGCATAAGATTATGACATGTATGATTAATCCCTTTGCTATATATATATATATATATATATATATATATATATATATATATATATATATATAGGGGATGGTTCAATAGAAAACTCATTTTATTGAGAGAACTCGAGAACTAAATAATAACCATTGATCTCACAAGATCAATGGTTGTGATCAAAGGAGATTGCTAACTTAAAAAAATATAGGGTTTTAAACAAGGGAGGGTAAAATTGGAAATTAAAAAAATACACAAATCATTTCCTCTCATTCCTGGAAAATCCTCCCTATCTCTCTCTATAGCTCTCATCAATATCATTCATACAACATTCTAGGGTTTTAATAAACCTGATTTCCTTCTACAATCCCACCACGAAAATCAATAAACTCATCATGGATCAACATCAGGTACTCGTAAATAGTTATAATCTGATACAAATCGTCACCTATTTGGTGTATTACAAACATACCGCATCTTAATACACATGTTGCATCAATTGTTGAGTGTTTTGTATAAATAACAAAATTTCGAGTGACATTACATGTTTTATTCTTTAGATGTATGTGAGATGTGGTTAATGTTGATGCTAAATGAGATTATGTTTCTGTGTGATATATTTAACTGTATTCCACATGTGTACTATGATTGTTCTAGCTAATGTTATTCGTGAATTGGCTTGTATGCAATGTATTGCACATGTGTGATAATCGTGAATGTATTACACATGTGTGTTAATATGGTTGGTGATAGTTAGTATTTAAACGAGGTTAGGCGTTGTTTGTTATGTGTTGTGCATGTGTGATAGATGTAACTGTAGTTCACATGTGTAATATGATTGTTTCAGCTAATGTTAACTGTGAATAGGCTTTGTGTGCAATGTATTGCACATCTGTGATAATTATGCCGTGTATTACACATGTGTGATAATAGTATTTGTGATAGTTAGTGTTAAGATAGACTGATTTGTTTGTATTTCACATGTGTGATAGGATTGTTTTAGTGGATGTTAAATTTGAATAGGCTTTGTATGCAATGCACTACACATGTGTTATAAATGTGTAATGTATTACACATGTTTGATATTTTAATTTGTGATAGTTTAATGTTGAAATGACATGATGTTTTGTTTGTCACGTGTGCCATATGTTATAGATGTAAACTTATTCACATGTGGATTGTTACAACGAATGTTAACTGTGAACATTATTTCTTTGTCATGTGTGGCATATATGTTATAGATGTAACTGTAATTCACATGTGTGATATGCTTGGTGTAGCTTATGTTAACTGTGAACATGCATTGTGTGGCATGTATTACACATGTGTGATAATTGTTTATGTATTACACATGTGTAATAATAATATTTATGATTATTAGTGTTAAGTTAAATTGATGTGTTTGCCTTGTGTTGCACATATGAGATATCTGTAATTGTATTTCACATGTGTGGTAGTCTTGTTTTAGTTGATGTTTAGTGTGAATAGGCTTTGTATGCAATGTACTACACCTGTGTTATAATTGTTTAACGTATTACACATGTGTGATAATTTATTTGTGATAGTTAATGTTAAAATGATATAAAGTTTTGTTTGTAATGTACTGCCATATGTTATTGATGTAACTGTGAACAATATTTCACATAGTGTAATGCTACAGGGAAGGAGTTGCGGGTTTGTGGGTTTGCCTGTGACTCTATTGTGTGGAGGAGCTGATGAAGTGATACCAGGTCTATTGAGATCGATTAACAGCCATAAAGATCAAGCTAGGATAAGGGAATCACAGATTAGGCGACATAGAGAACAAGCTAGAACTATGGCATGGAAGAATAAAAAGATTGAAGTTTTTCTTTTTAGTTGGGTCCTTTTCATAATGTATTTTGTTTTTCAATGAATTAACATATGTACTAAGTTTGGATGTAAAAAAAAACCAGAAACTAAGATTCTTTCTTAGAAATATAAATCATTGTCTTCCCTTTACCACTTGTAAATAACACCCCAATTTCTAGTTAAACCCATGAATGCATCTACCTAATCAAGTTGTATTCGATTTAGCCTGTTTGGTTTAACAAGTTAAACCGTTTAACCTGTTTATTTGTTTTTTTGTAAAATATGTTCATGTAATAACGTAACTAGATGAGTTTTTTTTATGCTAAACAGAAAAGTTTACAAATATATTGATCTAAAAATGGCGAGTTTCTTTGCATTTAATCCTTTATGCAGGTTTGAAATCATAAACAAACCAGTTTGTTTGGAAAGTAAGGAATAAAAATATGTATCTTTAAAAAGTTTTTACGTTTTGATTGATTGAAAAAGGTTAAAATTTATATTGGAATGCCCATACATTTAACATTGTTCTGGTTTTGAACTATAATGACGCATACAAAATGGATAGAAGCAGGGGATGGTTCCATTACAAACCATATTTTCTGTAAAAAAATAATAATAAAAAATAAAAAAGACTACTGTTAGAACCAACGTACTGCATTCCCTCTCCATGAAATTTTGTCAACAAGCACTTCATGATTCAGAAAACATCATCCTAAACATTTCAAAAACAATACTTTAGTTGCACTACCGACACAAGTATCTATCTTTTTACCAACATACTGATTCAAAGTAAAGAACATAGTTGTGAAAACATCAAACTGCAGCTAATTTCCAATACTACCCCCTGGTTGGACGACAAACGTGGTTCCTTTTACGAGCATGGTCGTCATTGTGGTTTTGTGTTCGACATGTGTAGCCATACCAACAATCTTCCCAATGCGCTGCATCCGCATGTAGAAGCTACAAGAGCAAAACAGAATTTTGGAAATGAGAAAAATAACCATGTTCAAAAAATATATAACTAGTTGTAAAAGGGAGATGAGAATAGTTTATTTGGCTTTTAAGGTCACATATACAAATATGATAATGTAACACATACATGTAATACTAATGAACATATTGATGTTTAACATTTACAAAATTAATCCATATTTACAGCACTATAATACACATACGCAATACTTTAACAAAATTATGTACCTTAATGTTCAAATCCAGCAAATTAAAACAACAAAAAACCTAATCTGCAACTGAATCATCTCAACAGTTGCAGTTTTATTAATCCTACCTCTTGTAATACGTTCAAAATTCATTATCTAAATGTACCAATTCTCATAAGTTTCTCAATACGAAAAAAATACACTCTCTAATTCAACAATCAAACCCTAACTAAAACACATCAAACACCAAAAGTAGCCAAAACAACAAAAAAATCTAACCTACAACAGATTAGTAATCGTTTCAACTGTTGTAGCTTAACCAAACCTACATCTTACAATATGTTCAAAAGTTCACAAATTTCATAATAGAATACATGCAGTTTCTAGTTATCATAACATTTTAATATATATTTGCAACATTATAATACACATGTGCAATGCATTAGGCAAATTATGTACCTTAGTGTTTAACTCCAACAACTTTCAAATTATCATATGCAAGATTAACAAAACTTCAAGAGGTATGATTAACAGAGCTCGAATCTGTGTCATCATCTACCGACATAGATTTTTCCTTGATTAACTTTAATATCTGATGTAGAATTTGTATTCCTTATAATGTTGTTTCAACTCGAACAAGAAGATGTACCTAATCGGTTTAATAACAACAAAACATCAAAAAATTCAACAATTCAGTACAAAAAAACACCATTATCTAATATAGTTCTCAAATTCTCTCCATAACTTAACACTAACTATCACAAATACTATTGTCACACATGTGTAATACAGGTATGATTATCACACATGTGCAATACATTACACACAAAGCCTGTTCACTATTAACATTAGTTGAAACAATCATATTACACATGCGCAACACATAACAAACAAAGCCTAACATCGTTTAATAACAACAAAACATCAAAAAATTCAGCAATTCAGTACAAAAAAAAAAAAAAAAAAAAAAAAAACCATACATGATATCGATTGACATTCAAGCTCTAGAGTTAGGAATCATAAAATTGTACCTTTGATTGACATGATGATATCGAGAAAGTTGAAATACGAATTCATATATGTATGAACAAAGATTGAATCAATGTTAACGTTCTTCAAATATCATGTAATCGGTCTTCAACATCATCGACTGATTGGAAGGAGATCTACAGATCTGTGATATGATATTGGGATGAGATTATAGATTGATATGGAAAAATATATTAGATAATGGTTTTGATGCAACTTTACAAAAATACCCCCATACTTAAGGAGTTCTCGAGTTCTCTCCCTAACTATGAGTTTTCTATTGAAACTTCCCCTATATATATATATATATATATATATATATATATATATATATATATATATATATGGTAGGGTTCAAATAGGAACGATAGCTTAAGTAGGAACCATAGGAACCACTTTATAGCCATTGATCTCTAATGGCATCAATGTTTTCATAACCGGACCGGACATCTTACTGGTTCATTGGTCAGACCGGTCCAACCGGTTCGACCGGATTTCTGAACCGGATATAATTATTATTTGATAAAAATTATATAAACTATATATAAAAAAATAAAATTAATGGTAATTTGATTTAATATAAATAAATATACTATTTGTGTATACAGAAGAAGGAGAAGTTACAACTTCCAATGGATTATTACAGCTGTACTAACTATACCTACCAACTTTTCATTTTCATTTTGTTATTATATTACTCAAACAAAAAATGATTATTGAAAATGAGAAGAGAAAGAACCGTCATCTTCAAAACTTTCTCAGCTACTCAACTGTCTTGGTCTCTTGAGTTTAATTTTCTCAAGGCTTCATCTCTAGATCCCAGCTACTCGTCCCATCCCACCCTTAATCCGTCATTTCAGGTCCAATTTCAGTCCAGATCTGAAAGAGTTGCAGGCTTAGCACCGTCAATTCCCGACTATATCCGGTTGAATCGCCGATCCGGCCACCATTCAACCTCCTGGCCGTATCCAACCGGCCGGTTCACTGCATCACCGGTCTTACACACTGACCCGGACCGGCCGATGTTCCGTCCCCTGGTCCGACCGGCCGGTCCGGTCCGGGTTTCAAAACACTAAATGGCATGATTGTAAATAAGTAAAACATTAATTAATTGTTTATTTTAATCAAAAGGGTATTATTGACTTTTGTTCAATATGCTTAGGTAATTAAGTCTAAATTTGTAATTGAATAATTATTAACCCCCATTTATTAGGCCATGGGGTGTACCTTCACATCAAGAGTGTTAACGGTGACGTGACATTTTAACTTTCATTGTACACCACTCCCTTCCCATGTTAAGGGGCATTAAATTGGCACTAAGTTAACATGTTAACATGACTTAAAAGAGAGAAAGTTAAGGGGATGAGGTAGAGTTAGGGGCGTTAAACCATTTCCTTGAAATAAGCTAGTGTGAAAAGAGACAAAATGGAGGATGTGGTATCTAGGTGGAGTTAAAGATGGTTAGAGTATACCCCATGGCCTTATACTCAATCCCTATAAAATCTCTCTATCAGTTTTTTTATTTCATTCATCATCATCGACATATATATACATTGGTGTATGTTAGTTTCTTTTTTGTTTTTTCATTCATCGTGAACGCATATATACATTGGTGTATGTCAGTATTTTTTCTCATTTACCATCATTATCGACACAGATATACGTTGGTGTATACCAGTTTTTTTTTGTTTTTTTTATTCATCGTCATCACCTTTAAGGTTTGGTCTCTTATCTTCTATATGTAATATACACCAATGTATACTATACACTGGTGTATAGGCATTTGGCCTGTTCATCCTCACAGCGGTTGTCTCTTATCATCTTTATGTAATATACACCAACGTATAATATACACTAGTGTATATGCATTTGAAAATAATAAAAGCGTCTCCTTCATTTTGACGTGATAATCCTAATTAGGGTTTGGTCGCTTAACCTTAAATGTAATATACACCAACGTATATTATCAAAAAATACATAACCTCAATGTACTGCACATTCGATTCAAAGAAATTATGCAATTGATCTAATCTAACCTAACAAAATCATTACAAATACAATTCCAATTGATTATACATTTCGATCTAACAAAAACAAAAATAAATACCTAATACATCCGAGCAATTGAAGATTAAAAATAATAACGATTGATTAGTTTGAAAAAAAAATAACAAAAACAGAAAATACATACATGTATACGAATTGTTGATTAGGGTTGTTCTTCAATATAATGATCGTAATAGTGGTTGAGAGTTTTAAGGAAACCAATCAATTCTTATTTAGTAACTGCTTTGATTATAAATTCTAATTATAATAAAAAGCTAATTAATTAAATGTATATTTACACTAATACCCTCTAGATCAAAATAAAAAATGGATGGCTCAGATTGGTTCCTAAGTTCCTAACTAGGGTATTGGTTCCTATTTGATCTTATTCCTTTATATATATATATATATATATATATATATATATATATATATATATATAGGTTTAGGATCCTGTACAAAGTACATTTTTCGTGAGAAGTGTGAGAAGGACTAAGAATTGACATGTAGACATCATGTTTTGGATTTAGGAATGATGTTTTAGATGTTTTAACTTGAAAAACACGAAACACAACAATCTAAAACACAATACAATGTATTATAGTCATTAAATTTAAAAAACAACTAAAACACACTACTTAACGCTTAAAACACACTACTAATGTTCTTAGCATGGTGTTTTAAGTTTTAAGCCTAAAATACATTGTTTTCGGTTTTTAATTGTTATGTTTGGTGTTTTTATAGGCAAAACAATCCAAAACATCACGACTAAGTTCAAAAAATGATGCCTAAATATCAATTTTTAATACTTCTCACACTTCTCACAAAAAAAGCACTTTGTACACGATCTTGACCCTATATATATATATACTAGATTATACCCCGGGAGCGTCCCGGGTTGAGAAATTTAATATGATACATCAATTTTACATATGAAATAGACTGATGTATAACTCTAATATTAATATCTAACCTAAAACAAATTAACAATGGCCAACTCCAATGCTAACACCTAACCTAAAAGAATGTAGAACTTTAATGTAACTCTAATATTAACACCTATTCTAAAGACTAAACAAATGTACAACTCTAACATACTAATATTGATACATAACTTAAAACAACGTATAACTCTATTTACCTATTCGGCTTTGGTTGAAAAAAAAAATCATATTTACTGATTTAAACATAATTAGTGACTTGTCTATACATGATTAATGATTTACCTGAACACTTTGTGTTTTTTTTCTTGTATGAACAAAATCCCACAAAAAATTTTCTCCGTTTTTTATATAGCATTATGGTACTCGTTGGAAAGATAATAAAACGCTCGTTAATTTGGTGTAATTTTTTTCATTAAAAAAATCTCCCATATTAAAGATATTAACGTTTAAAAATTATGGGAGGAAACATGAAAGTGAAAAATCCAATTTTGTTTTTAAATTATTTTTTTCCTAAAATATCTCAATGCCACACATGGCACACTTAAAGAAGAGAATGCCTCTTTGAGTGTCATGTCATTAAAATGGCTTTGGTTTATTATATGTATAGATATAGATGTATATATATATATATATATATATATATGTAATCATTTAGTTGAATGTCTATGTATATTCTTTGAGTGTTGAAATTGAGATGAAAACGGATTAATAAGATCTCTAGACCCTATAAATAACTTTGGTTAAAAAGGCGCTTAACAAGTGTTTGATGAAATGCCTAAATGAAACTTGATTTCATTTGAGCGTATATATTCTCTTAATGAGACTTGTATGAATATGTGTAAATGCGCCTATGATCAAGTATCTAAACATGAATGTGAAATACCCAATCTAGGTGCAAGACTTGAGTCATCGGAAGGCCACCCGGTTAAGGATTCAAAGCAAAAAGGTCACGACTAAGTTAAGTCATATCTATGACTTTGTAATACAAATACATATATGCATGAGTTGGGAGCGTAACTATGCGTATATCATCTAGATGAAATAGGATTTGTGATTTCCAAGGGATAAAAAATATTGGGTAAATAAAAGATCATGTCGCAAGTCATAAAGGCCGAGCGAACAAGACCGAGAGAAATGGCACATGTGGCCATGGACACGAGGCATCTCAAACACAGCATAAATGACTTGGGCGGAAAGTCACCTAGTCGAGTTGAGGCTTGACATGTGGGTATAAACCTAAACTAGAACTTGGAAATCATAAAATCTTATGATTTTGACTTGTACAAAACTTAACGGGCCATCTTAAAGATGGATAGATAATTCATGGTTTTAGTGTTAGAAACCGAATAAGATATTGTGTTCTAGATTTAATCACTTAGAAACTATGCATTGTGACCCATAAATGAATTTTAAGAAGTCCCTAAATTGGTTTTGAGTTTGCATAAAAAGTACAGCTTTGTGTAAGGAAAATAGGCAAAAATGTTAAGTATAAACGTGCAATCATTTCTGTGCAGAATAGGGATACGCCCAGGAGAGTAGGGCTACGACCACTCTGTTGTCAAGTTTTCTGAAATTGTGAAATACTACTGCCATACGCCCCAAATACGTCCAAAAGCCAATTTTGAGTGAGAGTAGGGCTACGCCCATGGGAGTAGGGATACGTCCATGGGTGTTTTTCATGCTTATCATTGACTTGTTTAAACTAACTTTTGGGTTGTTTTAACCGTGTTTAACCCCAGGAAATCATGTATGTGATACAGATGATGATCAAGACCCGAGCAAGAACCGAACGTATCAGACTCGACTGCTTTCGCAACGTTTAAGCTTAATTTTTTGAAACTTGGTTTTTGGAAGGTGTTTTTTTTTTTTTGCCATGTATATGTTTTGAAATGTGATGCGTATGTGCTAAAACTTGTGAAACATGTTAAAAATATAATGCTTTATTCATAAACTTCCAAACTAAGTTTATTTCCTCGTAAATTATCGTTTAATTACCCATTTATCGGGTAGGGTCTTACACAACTAACAAAGCAATTGAAGTTTACGTGTTGCTCCAGTTGAGATCAAAGATTCAAGCACCAACCAAAAAAAATTACATTAGCTTTTGTGAAAAAAAAAAACTTCAAACAAGTTATAAAATTTATTAAACCAAAACTGCATTGAATGGCCAAAGGCATTATAGCCCAGCGACATCTTGGTGGTGGGATAAGACTTTGGGACTATAAGGTCCTGGGTTCGAATCTCACAAGGGGTTTTCTCTATAAGGTCATGGGTTCGAATCTCACAAGGGGTTTTCTCATAATTATGAGTTTCCTCCTGAATTAGTGACTTGGTGATGGAATATGATCGTGTGCCGCGTGATAACACTGGTAGTATAATGATACCCCAGTAATTCGTGAGTGATTCAATTAACCGTTAAAAAAAAAAACTGCATTGAATGATTTTTTTTCTCTCTTAAAAGAATAAAATAGTTTTTTTAATGATCTTAAAATTTTCTTTTTATATTAATGCTTGTTAAACTCACGTACAAATGCGTACAACCTAAACCGTCACAATCCATGATAGACAATTAAAGTTATGACGTCAACTTGTTTAACAGTAGACTTATTCAAGATAAAAATCTAAACGAGTGGCCACAAGTGAGCTGGAGCACGACTTGTTCAATAGTCAACACCTCGACCGATCTAGTTAACGAGTCCTTTCTTCACTCTCCGTGTTTCACACCCAACCTTATTTATAAACCGTGTCTAGCTGGTGTTTGTCTAGTCGTCGTAACAACAAACACACGCAAATGGCCCTTGATCTTCGGCCACCAGGATTTCGCTTCTACCCCACCGAAGAAGAGCTTGTTGCATTCTATCTTCCAAACAAACTCGAAGGCAAAAGAGACGATTTTCATCATGTTATCCCCGTTGTCAATGTCTATGAACACGAGCCTTGGCAACTCCCAGGTAACATTTTGAACTGTCGTTGGTTTTAGAATTTCTTTAGCTAATAGAAAAAAAAAAAAAAAACCAAAAGTGTGACATTTTTTAACGTACTAATGTAATTTTGTCTAGGATATCTTAAAGACTTGATGATATTGCTAATAATCTTTCTTTCACGAACTAATTAATGAGTTAATGTAAGGACTAAAAAAATGATTATTTATTCGTGACGAATCTTAATCTATATATTATTTATCTTATCATGATTCTTTAGGTTGTTACACTTGTAATAATAATATCCAAACAACCTTAATCAACATAAATTGTACATGACTACAACGACATGAGACGGTTAAATAGTCTTGGAGTTTAAACAAGTTTTGTTTATATGATGTTAAAAACTAAGTGACTAATGTTTTTGTTAGAGGAAGCGGGAGAATTATGCAACGGGGACACTGAGCAATGGTTTTTCTTTGTACCAAAACAAGAAAAGGAAGTACTAGGAGGGAAGCCGTCAAGAACCACTGATACTGGTTATTGGAAGGCTACGGGTTCACCCTCATACGTCTATTCATCAACGAGTAAGGTCATTGGAGTTAAGAGAACAATGGTGTTTTATGAAGGGAAATCGACTAGAGGCAAGAAAACCAAGTGGAAAATGAATGAGTATCAAATGATCAATGAAGAACGCGATGTCACAAATACTATTACTATTCCGAAGGTACATGGACTGTCGCGTTGACTTAGTGAAGTTTCATAAATAAGTAACGTTTTTTTTACACCTAAATTTTGTCACCCATTGGATTTGAACCCCTCATCACTTGAAAAGATAAACCTTATCCAATACCTTGATACCACTAGGACAAAAAACCGTTTGGTAAATAAGTAACGTATTTAATAGGGGAAATGGAATTTAATAATACCAACTTTGGGGGGTTGGAAGGCAGCAGTCCCAACTTGCAACTTGTACCACAACAGTCCCAACTTGTCAACTATTTAACTTGGTTGGTCCCAGACTAACTGAGGTTAGTTTTTCCAGTTAAGTGCCACGTAGGCATCCCACGTGGCAGTCCTACGTGGCAAAATCTGTCTAGTTGGAAAAAAAAATGCGGGTCCCACAATGTACATGTGTCTTTTTTAATCTTTATATCAAAATATTTATATATATATATACACACACATATACAATGTATATAAACATATACAGAGAGAGAAAGAGAGAACGTAGAGAGAGAACGAGCTGAGAGAGAGAGAACGTAGAGAGAGAAAGAACAGGTGGTTGTCTTCTCCACCACCACCCGATCGTCTTCTCCACCGCCACCGCCGCCATCTGCAAACCACCTCCACTGCCTTCGTCACCATCAACCACCTCCACCTCCACTGCCTTCATCACCATCAACCACCTCCACTGCCTTCGTCACCATCAACCACCTCCACCTCCACCTCCACTGCCTTCGTCACCATCAACCACCTCCACTGCCTTCGTCACCATCAACCAGCCCAATTAAACAAGTTAATCAAGCTTCCGTTGAACCCTGTGTAGGGGTCGTCGCCTCGTCTTCTTCAAGAAATCAAAATAACTAGCCCTAACACAGAGCTGTCGTCTTCTTCAATTTATGATGTTAGGGTTAGAAATAAGAACCCTAAAATTTGGGGGAAAGCCCTAATTTTACAGGTGGTTGGTGGGGGTGAATGGTAGAGTGGTGATTATGGGGTGGAGGTTGAGGGGAATGATGGTGGGTGGGCTTTGGTTGGTGGTGACGGGTTGTTGCAGGTTGTGGGCTTTGGTTGGTGGTGGCGGGTTGGGCTTTGGGTTGTTGCGGGTTGGTGGTGGGGGTTGTTGCAGGAGGGAGGGTAGACAAAGGAGGAGGAGGGAGGGTGGTGACAGGCGGTTGTGGGGTGGTGGTCGTCGGAGATGGTGGTGGAGGACGGTGGTGACAGGAGGACGATGAAGAAGGGGTGGGTTCTCTCTCTCTCTCTCTCTCTCTCTCTCTCTCTCTCTCTCTCTCTCTCTCTCTCTCTCTCTCTCTCTCTCTCTCTCTCTCTCTCTCTCTCTCTCTCTCTCTCTCTCTCTCTGTATATATACACAGATGTAGAGTAGATATATAAAAGGTATAAAATAATATATGCATAAGTTTTTTTTAATTGAAAAACAAGTGGGGCCCACGTTTTTTGCCAACTGGACATACTATGCCACATGGACTGCCACGTGGGATGCCCACGTGGCATTTAACAGAAAAAGTTAACCTCAGTTAGTCTGGGACCAACCAAGTTAAATAGTTGACAAGTTGGGACTGCTGTGGTACAAGTTGCAAGTTGGGACTGCTGCCTTCCAACCCCCCAAAGTTGGGTTTATTAGATTCCATTTCCCCTATTTAATATGATTAGAAAATACTTATAAAATTACAATACATTATTTGACGTTTTTTTTGTGCTTGCACACATTTATTTTGTCATTTTTAACTTAGCAATAACTTATCTTTATAATTTTGTGTTATTTTTATAAAACCACCATTAATTTTTTTTTCTTTAATCCTGTCACCAACATCTTTTTTATGTCTAGTATTAAGGTTTTTTTTGGTAGTTGTTCGTGAAGAATTCAAGTAACGTTGCTTCAAATAATTGTGAAATTGAAGCCAAAATATGAAATGTGATATATACGGATTTACATTTGGTAATGTTATGTGCTGACGGGATTTGATCGATTTATGCAGTTACGAAACGAATTGAGCTTATGCAGAGTTTATGTAGTATCAGGAATGATACGAGCATTTGATAGGCGACCTTTAGGGTCAGGAATTGATTCTTCAAGTTTGTCATCGTCTTAGTTAAGATCAACTTGACAAATCATGACTAATGTAACTTACGTCCTATAGTGTTTTTTTTTTTATTTTTTTTTTTAAGAGGTTTACATTTTCAAAGTTGCTCATACATTATTAAAGGGTATTTTGGTTTGTTTGTTTGTTTTGTCTAAAGTAAGTTATTCATGCATTAGTAAAGGGTATTTTGATTTGTTTGTTTTTTTTTAAAGTTATTTTGGTATGTAACAAAACAATTAGTAGCGTCAAACTGACTAATATTTAAAAATATTATCCATGATAATTTAGTAGACTTTAAAACAACTTGATATTAAAAAGTGTTCTCTAATAAGCGATTATTATATAAACTTTTTAACTTAAGGATCTAAGTCCAAATGAGAGAGCACCACTCTCCGTCATTGTATCCTTGTGTATTATGATTGTCAGTCTCATCATCGTCATTCTCATCCTCATAGCCATCATTGCCACCTCAATCACCATCGCCGCTTCCACCTCCACCACCCGCCCGCCCCCATGCCATATCCATGATCCACCACGGTCACCCCCTTTGTCGCTAAAACAATTGTTGTCACCTCCACGCCCGACATCTGTCACCACTAGCCACCACAAAACGAAAATGTGGAGGGGTGAAACTATGTTGACCATTTTTTATTTATAAAGCGACCCATGTCAAGGCAAACCCATGTTAGTCGGAATCCGTTTTGACCCAGAACTCATATGGCTAGATACCCATTTATTTAAACCGAGTCCAATTTGACCAATTACCTAATCCAGCTCCATCCACTTAATAGATTTAAGTTATACTAATCAAATCATAACTCTATTTACTCTAATCTGTCGTACTTCTAAGAATTCGAGTTATATGCTACAAGTTTTAGTAAAGCAAAGCGGATATTTCAAAAATCCCTTTATAGGTAGATTTTTTTTAAATCATAAGTTTTCTGTCTATAATGCATAAAGCTCGATTATTACACCGGTTGAAAAAATGCCATCTTAAACATTTAATACAAAAGTTCTATGAATTATAAAACAATATTTTGAAGTAAGACTTATTCAGGTATAACAAACAAGCAAAATAAGATAATAAGAAAAACATCACTAGACTCGCATGTACAATGTTCGCTCATGAATTAGTCGTAAACTTGTGGGTGGGAAGTTCGTTTATTTAATAAGCGAACGAACACGGACAAAAATTTTTGTTCGTTTAATTAAATGAATGAACATGAACAAATGCTATGTTCGTTCATTGACATTTTTTTTTTGGAAGGCTAATTTCATTAAAAAACACCGCCCGGACGGCAATCTCTAAGACAGAGACTACCGAAAACCGGGAAAGATTACATCAACGGGAAAGAAAAATTACACCAATTCCTCCAATCTATGCAAACCTCTTTATGCCTATACTTGAACCAAAGAAACGCCAAAGACTTTACATCCGCCATCAAATGCGTAGTAACGTAGTCCAAGCCGTTGAAAATCTTGTCGTTCCTAGCCTTCCAAATTCGCCAACACGCGATAATCAAAATACCATGAATGGTCTCCTTCTTCAGCGCAGCAATCGGCAATCCATCCAGAACACGGAAAATGTCGGAGATCGAGAACATAAAGAACCTCGGAATGTTACACCAAGAGGCTATGGCATCCCATAAAGCGCCCGCAATCGTACAACCCGAGAAGAGGTGGTCCGTTGTCTCCTCATAATCACCACAGAGAGCGCAATCGGCATTATCAAGGAACACGTTCCGATGCAAAAGAGCGACTTTAGTAGGAAGCCGATTCAACGACGCCCTCCACATGAAAATATTACACTTGCGTGGAACCCATCTACACCAAATATACGGAGGGTTAGTGACTGCTTGCGAGTTCCCTTTCAGCCACCTGCGGACATCCTTGACTGCATATTCAGCATCGTCTCCAAGACTCCAAACCCAAGAGTCTTTTTTATCATTTAGGCGAAAACTTGACACCAAACGATGACAATTTATTAACTCGTCCTTTTCCGTGTCAGTCTCGGGATATTTCCTCCATTTCCAGTTGATTAACGCCGACCCATTTTGATCACGTAACCGGTCTGCAACGCTGCATCTTTTGTCTTGATCTAGACGAAACAGAGCTGGAAAAGTAGTCTTCAGCGGCTCGGGAGAAAGCCAAGGATCAATCCAAAATTTAATGTCAAACCCGCCGCCAACCTCTCCCTTGATCAAATTCATAAACGAGTTACCCTCCACTTTGAGCTTATATCCAGCCTTGACTAATCTAGTCCAGGCACCCGTAAAACGATTATTGCATTGAATAGTTTCCCATCTTCTATTTGACCCGTGTATAGCATCCACCACTTTTCTCCAAAGAGCTTCGTTAGACACTCGGTATCTCCAAATCCATTTCAACATAAGCGCAAGGTTATTATCCTCCATTCTCGACAAACCCAACCCTCCGTCTTTAATACTTTTAGTAACTATATCCCACGCCACCCAATGTATTTTATTTTTATCGTCTCCGCCGCCCCATAAAAACCGTTTAATAATCACCTCCATCTTGTTTATAACCGCCACAGGAGCTTTATAAAGCGCAAAATAATATGTGGGTAAACTCTCCAACACCGCCTTGATAAGGGGTTCATTGACATTTGTCTATTTATTTTCATTTGTTTAAATTTTATTAATACATATGTAGTTGTATTAATAAAATAAATATAAAAACTACTTGTTGTTAGTATGCATGAACCCTAATTTAAATGTTTTTTGGGATTAATTGCAACCTATTAGACTTGCCCGTTAGTGTTCGTTAATATTAAATTATGTTTGTCTATGTTTATTCAATTACATGTGTTCGTTTATATTTGATCAGTTATGTTCATTTAAGTTTTTTATATGTTTGTTTACGTTTATGAACTATTCATTTAGGTTTTAAACGAATGAACACGAACAAAAAAATGTGTTCAATTATATGTTCATGTTCGTTTGATTCTTTACGCACTTTTTAAAAAGAAACTTAAGTGGCAAAATCCAAAACTTTGGAAGTATAAAAAAGTTAAAAAAATAAAAATAAAACAAATTGGCTTTCATAAGTTTAGAGTCAACCAAACCGACTACAGGGTTCTTCGACTGTAAACGTAATCAGCAAATACTATTATTAATGGCGATTCTGTACGCTTTGGTGGCGAGAGGCACGACGGTGCTGGCGGAGTTCAGCGCCGTCTCCGGTAACACCGGAGCAGTGGCTCGGCGGATTCTGGAGAAGTTACCGGCAGAGGTTGAATCAAGATTATGTTTTTCTCAAGATCGATATATCTTTCATATACTTAGATCTGATTCTCTCACCTTCCTCTGTATGGCCAACGATACCTTCGGACGTTCGTATCTCTTCTCTCTCTCTCTCTCTTCACACACACACACACACGGATACTTGCAATTATGTTTATGATTTATTAGGTTTTAGGCTGTTGGAATAATTATTTTGATACTTTAATTAACGGATAATCATAGGTAGGGGCTTTCATTTTAATCTGAAACCCGACCGAAACCGAAGCCACCTAAACTCGAATTAGAGAATGCTCGAGGCAAAAAACCCCATCTGACCAACTCAAACCTAAAATGGGTCGGTTATCGGGTAACTTTTTTCCCAGCCAAAAACCTGATCAACCCGACACGAAATCCAAAACCTGAAGAGGATCCTAAACATATGTTTATTTCTATAGATGCGTCTGAGACGTTAAGTTTTAAAGCTTTTGATGATATTTTGCGATCTAAATCCAAAAACCGAACTGACCCGAACTTTAAATAGTTCAGTTATCGTATCACTTTTTCTTAGCCGAAAACCTGAACAACCGGACCTGAAAGTTGAAAAAATAACCCAAGGAATACCCTAATCGTAGGTACTAGCAATTTTACAATAGAACTCACCTATATGTTTGTGTCAATAAAATATAGAGAAGTTTTAGTTTGTGGATGAATATTAATTAAGTTTTAGTTTAGTATGCTACTTACAGATGATTGATTGAGAGGATAGTTTATAGTTTATAGTTTGGTTTTATAGTTTACATGACAGTTTAATTTGTTTAGATTCTTTGTTTGGATATTGAGAAGTTAGCCGAGAGAACGGACAGTTTGCAATTTAATAGTTTGTTATCTAACTCATTCAAAATAGGTTGGTATGAAATCTTTGGTATTATCACATAGTATGTTATGGCAACTAGGTGATCTTTGGACAACTGATACACAATTAAATGCCGCTATTAACACTTTACTTCTTAACAATATAGTTAAAAAAAACTTGAGGTTAGTGGATTACTTGACAGTTGACAAGAACTATCTATATTCTGTATTTCTATTATTCTATACTTAGGTGGATATTTTAGTTATACAAAGCAAGATGACAGGGTCACAAGTCACAATATATACCTGTTGGCATGGGTGGCTCAAACATAAGGAAAGAAAAGCCCCCGGATTGATGCCCCTTAAGTTTTAAGACCCCAAATTTGTATTATACTGAATTTTATATATAGAGATTGGAGTACTATTTTTTAGAAATCTAAAAGTACCATAATTTATGAATAAATGACTAAAACCTAGTTCAAGAATAAAGATTAATAATGCCACAAAAGAGGTTAGGTTGAATATTGCATCAATTAGAAAAGTTATGCAGCAATGAGTTAATAATGAAATTTAGTGAAGAATTTACATAAAAGAAAGTGAAATAATCACATTTTTTTAGTGTTTAGGGTTATAATTTAAAAGGTCAAATTACAATTTTGCTTTAGGCCTAGAAATCTGTTGAGAAGCTCTTGCTGGTTGGTGCATTAACTAATTAAGGAGACCATATCTTGTTGTTGACACCTGTCATATATCATTCATAGTCAAGCCAACAAGATCATATATCATTTATAAAAATAAGGTATAACTAACTTAAAACATCGTAACCTGGTTCCGGTTTATTGAGTGTTACTGTTACCTGATCTTTCTTGCACTAGCTATATTGTAGAGATGTTTTATATTGTAGAGATGTTTTAATATGGTATGAGGTAGTAATGTAGTATATGAGTAATGAGATTGTTTAGTCGTTAAATAACATGTAAAGGTTTTTCCAGGAAGGATCCCATTTTCGTACTTGGAGGACATTCAAATGAGGTTTATAAAGAACTATGGCAAGGTGGCACCGTATGCACCTGCTTATGCTATGAATGATGAATTTTCAAGGGTTCTGCATCAGCAGATGGAGTTTTTCTCAAGTAATCCCAGTGCAGATACGCTCAACCGTGTTAGGAGTGAAGTTGGCGAGGCAAGTATTCTATTTAGCAAATTAATCTTTGATGAAAATGTTTAATTACACAAGTTAGTTGAGACTACAGATATTTGACCACCGTCCTCACAATGTTGGAAGTTTAAGCTAGGGGTACCACTGCTGGTGTGCTAGATTGTTTAGGTTGCCTTTGTAATTTCCAAATGTGAATTTGCTAAGTGGTGATTGTAGCATGTTTATTAAATATTTAAATCCTAGAAACATATGATAGTGGTAAAGAAAGAATACAGACTATGATAAGACTGAAGTTGGAAAGTTGTTATGAGAAACTAAAGTTTGGTTTTGCAAATTATGGCTAGATTATAAACTATAAAGGGCAATTTAGGTATGTTTTCTTGCTTCCATGATCAGTTATAGTTGTACTTCTTTTGAGTCTTCATTCTTGTTCAGACTTGCACTAAAATTGATTAGTTTCCAAATTGAGCACTAGGCCGTAGTGTGTAGAAACATCACACACTTTTGAAGTCTTTGAATACAAAAATAAACTTTACATGGTCTAATGCATGTGTGAATCTCTTTTTTCTTTTCATTTGCAAGACTAACTATCATCCCCATCGGAAAACAAAAGTTACAATTTTAAAAATCAAGTTTTGTTTCAAATACGCATATCTGTTTAGCTCCCCGTTGCTTTTTTTTTTTTTTGGAATTGAGAGAATACTCCAAATGAATTTGACTTTAGTTCGTTTGTTTCCGAAGTAACTCGCATCAATTTTTGCACTTTATAAGGCCTTATTTTTTCTTGATAGATAGAGATTTGGGAATGTACCCTTTCCATGAACCTATGAACTTTGCTTTTGTTGAAGCTTCTTGCATCTCTATTTTGTAGAGATGTTCTAATATGGTATGAGTTACTAGGTAGACTATGAGCCTGTTTAGAGGTGGCGGTTTTGATTCATTAACTTCTGGACATGATGATTCGGGTTCTGTTTTTATCTTTAATGGGCCAACCAGATAAAATAAAAAAAAGGGCATTTTTAACCATAACCCTTTTAGAGGTATCTTTAAAACTTTAACAACCAATATGCATGGTTAAAATTATTGGTTATGGTTGATAAACATTTACAACCATTTTTGTAGATTTATACTTTACCAAAAGTTGGGTGACAAAAGTACCTTTCTCTCAAAAGTTAACGTAAGCTGGCTTTTAACCATAGTTGTAAATAGCGAATAGCGGACGATAGCGACAAGCTACCTATACGTTACGCAGCGATAGCGATGCCGATGAAATAGCGGGCGCTATTTCATGTTTTGCGATACACTAGAAGAAAATTTTAGAAATATTTCATATGTACATTTTGCCAAAAAAATCACAAAAATCTCGCTATTTGTCACTCCCAACTATATAGTGACACATGAGTGCTACGCTACGCTGTTCGCTATAGCGGGTGCTATGCTCGCTATTAACAACTATGCTTTTAACAATAACTAAGGGCTATGGTTAGGCGGTTAGCATTTCTCATAGAGAATGAGGTTTACAGGAAACAAGTCAAATGGGTCAAAAGGTTTCTGAAAATGTATTTTTAATGCATAATACTTTCTAAACTATTATCATCATAACATTATGTATTATTATTCAAAAAATAGTTTTTTTTGTAATCATATCCGACAATCTAATTACTTATGATTAAGTATTTAGGACCGAAGGCATATCTGGTTGATTCATTTTGATCTGTACAACAAACGAATGAACGATTACGGTTCTGAGTTCTGACCTAACTCGGTTTGATCAGTGATCTAGTCTGCCCAGTGTGCTCTTCTAAGCTGATTCATTTTCATCCTTTTTGTTTATGATATCTTAAGACCTCTAAATTTTAACAGTTTTCACATCCCTGCATTCAGGTACGCACCATCATGGTGGATAACATTGAGAAGATATTAGACAGAGGTGACCGGATTGAGCTTCTTGTTGATAAAACTTCAACTATGCAAGACAGTGCCTTTCATTTTAAGAAACAATCAAAGCGACTTCGCAGAGCTCTTTGGATGAAAAATGCAAAGCTACTGTAAGTAATTACTATATGTGTGCACGTATGTTTTTATTTGAATCACTAATTATGAGCATATGGTAATGGATAATATTTGTGTCATGGTTTAATGACTTGAATCATTTCGCCCCTCTTTATGGTGTTATGCCAATGACTAGACTAGTGTGATCATTTTAATTTTTCACTGGAACAAAAATGTTTTTTTCTAAGACTATATCAATTTATAAGTAGATTATCATTAACTGAAGTGTCATCTTCTAGCTATATACTTTTAAGAATTTAAGCAGTGTTTGAAGTCTTCCTAGTCATCTGAATACCAGTAATATCGGAAAATAACTTCTTCCAAAATGGGTGTATGTATGCTTTAGTCTTGAAAAATGTAATGCGTCTATTAAGTCATAAATTTCTTCTTACCATGTTTAAAATTATTAATTGTAAATGTTAACCACAAAATGCATGTGCACTTTCTTAATTAATCAAGTGAGAAATCAATAATTTTTGGGCAGTCTTCGTTTTGAAGACTTGTCGTGTTTTAATGAAAGTTCTTTTCCAAAAAAAAAAAAAAAAAAAAAAAGTGAGAAATCAATAATTATGGCTTTGGCATATGATTAAAAAACTAACAAAATCCAAAGCTATAGTTATTGGTATTGGTTTCTCACTTGATTAATTAAGAAAGTACACATGCAATTTATGGCTAACATCTACAAACATGATAATTCTGAACATGGTTAGATGCAACTTATGACTTAATATACACATTACATTTTCAAGATTAAAGCATATATACACCCATTGGAAGAAGTTATTTTCTTGTTAAATACTAGTGGTATTCAGATGACATGGATGACTTCAAACAATACCTAAATTCTTAAAAGTTCATAGATAGAAGACGAGACTATATATATTAAGGGGTTTTCCTTTTTGAACTAATAATTTGTTGAGAATTGCGAGAACCGCTTTAGCTGTACTTTTTTTCTTATACAAATACGACTAGAATGCGTATGGATTTCAGTTTGTTTAAGATTTATTATAAAAATTTATGATATTGATAGCCTTTTGTTTAAATGCATGTCTTTATGCATATGTGCACATTTTTATATGCATGTCTACATGACTAGATGCATATCTTTATGCCCTCTAATAACAATTCAAGAGAGATGTAATAGAATCAAAGAAATAGTGGGGGAGAGAAGTAGACCATTGTTTTCAATCTTACCATTTTCAATCTTATGTATGTGTGCTTATGCAGTTCTTACTGTTCTCAATATAATTTTCGTTCTAAAATGAACATGACCCTATCCATATTGGTTATGTGTTTAGAGGAATGTTCAGTACAAAACCAGTTTCAAGTATTGAACGGCGAGAACCACATAAGCACTTGTACATAGTGCTTTGCTTTAACTATGATATCTAAGAGTGACACTTATGTAACCACATAACTGTATTTTTCTCTCCTACATCTTAAAGCACTATGTAGTATGTACAAGTTCTTATGCAGTTCTGTACTTAAAATTGGTGTTATTGTGATCATAAATATCCTAAAACTTCTTTATACAACATTGTGTGAACGCCCCCATACTAGAAATATTACTTCTGTTCGTAACAATTTCGTTTTTTGTTTCTTAAACAGTGTTGGAATTTCTGATTTTTTTTTATTGAAAACATTAAAGCATTTGGTAGTTAAGTAAATAAGGTTGTGAATATTTTCACAAAAAAACCAGGATTAGTTTGTATACAATTATTAGAAGTTATAACATTTTTTTTTTATCATGACAGGGCCTTGTTGACATGCTTGATATTTCTACTACTGTACATAATAGTCGCAGCATGTTGTGGAGGCATCACTCTGCCATCCTGCAGATCATAACTTGTTTCACTTGAGGTATTGGTTTATTACTTGTTATGTCAGGTTTGTCGAGATTGTGTGTATATGAGTTTTACATTTCGGTTTTCAACCTTATGAAACCATCTGAGTTGGTCCTCGACACCGAGCTATCATCTATGTTTTGCTCTTTTTATGGCTTTTGTAAATTATATAAATGTTTAGTAGTGTTAACACTTAAACTTTCAGCTTCAAACTCTCGTGTCCAAATGCCATATTGTACGCGATCCTTTTATCTATGATAATGTATCGTTTGGGTTTGGATTGTTGGCGAATGTGTAATTAGAGGCGAATGAGGTACAATTGTTTATGAATAACATACTACTTCCTCATTTACAAATTAACAATTATGCTGCATTTCTAATTTGTCTTAAAACCTGATTGGATTTATTAATTGAAATGTGCTTGAATTGGTTTATGCCAAATACAGGTGGTTAATCGAATGGAACCAAACCGTCTTTCCCAATACTTGAAATAAGCTAACTGTTTATAACCAGAACTAGAGAATCTAAAAACCGAAGCATTGTTGTAGGTTCAGTTCTAACTATCAACTCACAACCTTGAACGCATCTAGTTTACATGCACCGACTCCAAAAAACAACGATATCATTGATCCTTCAATCTTTCTGAAAGTCCATAATTATCCAAGACGCAAATCTGGTCTACAAGACATAGGGGGTAAGCCAAAGGAATGTTGATGTCATGACTGCGAAACTCCATTGCTTAAGATGGATTGTTGCTGCAAATATGAATCGAGTGGAGAATTGGAGCGCCGTAATTGAAATTTTTGACACAAGATTCTCATTGTGGAATGCATCTACTCTATCGAGGGAAGGGTATCTGTTTGACTGCCTTCTGACTTACTATTTTTCTCAATACAAGGCCCTGGCAAAGGTGTTGGACAGATTAGAAAGTTTGCTTAAAAAAGTTCTTTTAGGGTGGCCATGACAACAAAATCAAGAATCGTTGGATCTGTTGAGACATGGGACTGGGTTATCGCTCCAAAATCAGGTGGTGGTGGATTGGGTTTAGGTTCCTTGAAAGATATGAACAAGGGTCTAACTCATCGGGCCCTACTCTTTGACTGGAATAGATGGCTTCCTTTAGAAATTAACATATTCGGCTGGCAGGCCGGTAGGAATCGCATCCCTACTCGGGAAGCCTTGCTTAAAAGACGAACCAACATTGTTTTCTCCTTGTTGCTCTCTTTGCGAGGATGAGCAGGAATATGCAAACCAGATCATCACACCTTGCTCAATATTATGGCAAAATGTTAGTAACCGGTGCAAATTCAAATATTATTTGTAGGTAAAAAAAGGTCCAATATACCTAATTTATAGTGCTCCCATTGAAGCAATTATAATTTTTCACATATTTAGTTTGTTTCCATGCAGTGGCGAAGCTTAATTTCGGAATCGGCGGGGGCCGAACTCAATTTTTTTTCAATCGGTAGTGGAAATCGGCGGGGGCCGGACTTAACCCGAACTCAATTTACCTATGAAAATCGTAAATTTCCATGCGCCAAAAAACAGGGGGAGCCAGGACCACCCCTGGCCCCAAGCATACTTCGCCATTATTTCCATGTATCTAGCTTCTTGCTAGTCTTTAAAAAAAAAACTTCCATCAAAATCACAACAAATATAACAAAAGAACACCTAAAACTCAACTTTATCTCAAATTTAATCATGACTGAAAAAAAAAAAACATCTCGTTAAAAAAAGTTTTGGGGTTGTTTTCTATAAATAGAAACTAGGAGTCTATAATTAGCCATCCAACAAAGCATAGGGAACATTTCATAAAACCTAAACAAATCTGAACTCGCCGTTTCTTGACCGAGTCACAACTCGCCAACAACTCACTCAACAAAAACCACCGAGTCTCAACTCTCGATTATTATTATTATTATTATTATTATTATTATTATTATTATTATTATTATTATTATTATTATTATTATTATTATTATTATTATATTATTACAGTTTACAGCCACAATTCATTCTTCTACACTCCAGATTCAACATCTTATTAATCAAGTAAACGAACGATCAATTAGTAGCCTAGAACATACATACGCAGATGAAGCCAATAAGGCTTCCAGAACCACCTGGTAGTCCACCGAGAGGCGTACCGGACATCTTCGAAGGCGGCGTTTACGGTGTTGTTAAGCGTGCGGTTATTATCGGTAACGGTTTTCCTGCGTCTGAGAATCAGAGCCTCGGTTTGGTTCGAGCACTTGGATTGTCGGAAAAGCAAACTCTATATGTAAGTTTTGGTTTTGTTTGAATTGTTTTGTGAGTTTTTGGATGTATGTGAAGGTTTAAGGTGTAATTGTTAGGTGTGTAGGTTAAATAGATGTGTTGATGGACTTTGAAAGTTAGTTTTGTTAGGTTTAGGAAATTAGATTGACAATAAAGCGGCGAGTAAGCGTGCAACAAGCTGCGCGGCAACTCCGTTTTCAATAGTGAAACTGATGGTACTGAAAACAGAGTTTTAGGTCTTAGGTGTTGAAAAATTAGGTTATAGAAGGACAGCAGGGTGAATTTGTGTAACTTGGGAGTACGGGAGCCGTGTAATTTTGGATTTCTGCTGAACTTGTTATGGAAAAGGATGTTCGGTCTCCATGGTTGTTTGAAAATACGTTGGTTGTGGCCATGTAGGCATCTGTTTGCTGACTATTGTTCATTGTTTAAGCGTTAGCAGCAGTCTGTTGCGCATCTGAGAAACTCACAGCATCCGGCTTTCTTAATGGTTAACTGGCTTAGTTGTAGTGAACACTTAGCACATGAGTTTTTTTAGTGACATATGATCATTTTTTTAGTGATAGTGATCAATGGAGTTTTTAGCATTTCATGCCAATTTACATAGGCTGCTCACATGCCTTCAGACTATAGAAATTTGGATAAATATTATGATTCTAACCCCTAAGTATATATGTATGATGAGGAATTGTTGAAGGCAGGTGGATAAATGCTTTCTTGATGACATTCTTTTAGTTTTAGAAATGGACAGAAGAAAATATTATATGCAAAAATTACTTTAGTGTGTAGCAGAAGTGCAGAACTGCAGAAGATTTGAAAACGTGTAGAAACCCTAAGCGACAAACTAACAGCAAACAGAAATACGAAACATATCTGAATCTGTAATTAAACAGCAAATCAATAAGAAGTAGAAGAAATTGAAAGAGAAGGATTAGGGAGTGATTGACGTACCGGTGCAAACACAGAATATAAGTATAAGATGAATGCCACCTCTATTGAAATTTGGGAATTTTGCCAAAATAGAAAAATTGTAAATTGTGCTATCTTTCGACATTTGGGAAATTTTGTCAAAATGAATAGTTATGTTCGCGTGGCTCTCTTCAATTATAAGGCAGGACTTTCTTTTTCACTTAACGATCAAGTCATTCAGAAACCTCATTTTTTTTAACAAATGAACTTTCTCTTGACTGATTTAGAGATCCGCATCATTCAGATGTAAAGAAACCTCCTAGTTAAGCCATTCAAAGTTGAATTTGTATCATATAATGGTCATTAGGCAAAGTTACACTTGGGCCATTGCACTTATCATCAACTGATCTGTTTCAATCCATATCCCTTCATTTGCAACTTTAATGTTTTAGCATCTTTAATACAGCATCTTGTCTTTGGAAATTTGTTCATCTTATGTTCTTCTGGCAAAATGCATGCAGCGTGTTACAAGGCCAAGAGGAGGAATAAATGAGTATCTGCATTGGCTCCCAGTTTCACTCCATAAACAGATATATTATATTATCAGGCTGATTTATGGTTATTCACAAGCTCTATTTACAAGCAGAGGAAGTAGAGTCCAATCTTTAACTGGAGAAAATGGTGGCAGTGTAGGTTTATCATCAGTACTTGAAGCTGATGTGAGGTCTATAGTAAAAATGGCAAAGGGAACTGCTGAGACGTATGTTGTGTTTTAGATTACTGTTATATTTATGTATGTTCTAAATATTACTTTGAAACCTGTTTATTCTCAAGTTGTAAATAAATGAATGGAGTCCTTGCAAGTGACTATGTAGTTCAGTTGTGGATGATGACTAGAAGTTGAAAAATACAGCATGTTCATTTTTCTATAGCTCATGGTAACCTAACTTTTATATGTATTTTTTTCTTAGGGATGGGCCTCTATTGGTGGTTGCATGTGGCAGAGACACCATATCGATTGCAAGCTCTATAAAAAAACTAGCATCTGAAAATGTGTTTGTTGTGCAGGTTGGTTCCAACTTTTTCTCTGTTTCCTTTCATAAATCAATCCAATAAATGTATTTTGTTATCTTTGTTATAAAACTGCAATTTACATTAGTTTGTTTGTTTAAAGAATATCCACTTATTTATCAATTATTGACCCATTGCATGGTGTTCTTCTTTTCTTGGAAATTCTTTTGGGGCTTAATTACATCTGAATTCCTTCTTTTGAAAAATTGGTTTCAGATTCAACATCCACGAACACAATTGAATAGGTTTGACTTGGTGGTTGCTCCTCAACATGATTATTATGCTCTCACAGCACAAGCACAAGAGCAGGTTCCTAGGCTTTTTCGCAAGTATATAACTCCCAAGGAGCCCCCTAGCAAGAACGTGGTATGCATCTTGACTTGATCACAAGTGGTAGAGGTGGAAATATGGGTGGGTTGGGTAACATGGCAAATCGATTGTGTTGAAGCAGGTCGTTTTTTTGTACACGTTGAACCAGTCAATCCGTTTTGTTCTTTTGTTTATAATTTGACCAATTCGAGATAAAATGCAGCCTGAAGCGGCACTTATAATTAAATAGGTTGAAATGACCACGTCTTAACAATCTGTAAACTAGGTTGATCTTCCTTATTTCTTTTAGGGGTTTTGGTCCCATAATGCATGCTTTATCAGGTTCTTACTGTGGGAGCTTTGCATCAAGTTGATTTTGCTGCACTTCGCAGTGCAGCTATTGCCTGGCATGACGAGTTTGCACCTTTGCCCAAACCCTTAATCGTGGTTAACATTGGGGGGCCTACAAGTGAGTATTTTGTTCTTCGAATTGTATTTATTAGAATTTTTTAAGTAATTTTGGTCTTTCCTCTATATCATTGATTCATTGGTTTGAGTCTGCTTGAATTACCATGTGTCTCATTGATTTATTTCTACAGTTTTTTTGTTATAACATATTAGTATGGTGTTGAGTTTGAAATACTTGAAGTGATAGTTGTATTTTAATATTAACTAGTGATAATTTTACATTCTTGTGTTGCTCTTTTACAGTTTCATGTAAATTGAAATATGTGTAATGGGGTTTCTACAGGTCATTGTAAATACGGTACAGATCTTTCAAAGCAGTTAACAACCTATTTGCATAGTGTTCTTGATAGCTGTGGAAGTGTAAGAATTTCTTTCTCAAGGAGGACTCCAGATAAGGTACTATACTATTATGCCAATAGGGCATATCTATAGCTCCGTATCTGTTTCTGCAAATCATGAGTTATTGCACCAGAAAATATTCATTTATTATTGTGGGCTTATGCTAGGTTGCTAATTTTGTGCGGAAAGAACTTGCCGACCATCCAAAAATCTATGTTTATGATGGTGAAGGTCAGTTGGTCAATACTATTTAGGAAGGGATAATTTCATATGTCCCCCCTCAAAAATTGTTATATTATCAGATTTACCCAATAAAAATCATAATGTCAAATATTCCCATACCCAAATTTACGACATTTGTACCCTTCCTTTAAACTTGCTTTAGGATATGAGAGTTCAGAATGTGAGGAGAACGAGAAGGGTGCAATGGTCATGTTATAAATAAAACAAAACGACAACAATCCCACAAATAAAAAAGTTATTGGTAGGGTTTGGGGAAGGTAGGATGCATAGGCAAACCTTACCTCTATTCCTTGGGATACAGAGGCGGCTTCTAGAGAGATCTATAACTCCAAACAATTAGACACACAAACAAAATTAAAAGGATAGAAGTAGAAAGATTAAAGATACCAAAAAAAGCAAAGTGAAAGTGAACATATATAGCATCATGAAACCGCATATAAAGATAGATATAGAATATAGGGAGGCAATCACAAACAAAGCCCACCTAAGGTGTAGAAATATCTAAACATCTAAGACCCACTAAGCCACTATTGTACCCTCTCCTAAAAGTCTTTAACCTTAAGCCTACGCTTCCACAAACTCCTATCCCGGACCATGTCCTCAGAGAGGTGCAACTCTAGTAAATCCTTTTTAATCCGCCTATCCCAAGCCAATTTGGGTCTACCTCTACTCCTACTCTTACACCCCTCCACAAATCATACTAGTAACGAATCACTGGCTTGGGGTTGCATTTTTATATCAAATGGATCAAATCATAAAATTTAGCTAAAAAGGTACCAGTCAAAACGGATTGAAAGCCACTGAAATTGATTTCTGGTTCTTAAAACATACTAAATTAGTCTTGTTCAAGGATTTGGATTATTATTTTTTCTGTTATCATGTTTAATGTGTTAAAAATATGGACAAAAAGTAGTTGTGGTAAACTCCATCCTTACCTGCCCACCTTTCTACCTTAAATAAATTTGATCTGTTTTGCCTATGTTGCTTTTTAACAGTTTTAAGGTTTTGCATATTGTCAATGTAGAACCAAATCCGCACATGGGACATCTAGCTTGGGCAGATGCTTTCATTGTCACAGCCGATTCAGTCAGCATGTTGAGTGAAGCCTGCAGCACTGGGTATACAATGAATGGAACATAAACAAATAAACTACATTCTCTCTCGTATATGTAACATCCTATTTTTGATATTTTTTCAGGAAACCTGTATATGTAGTCGGAGCTGAACGTTGCAAATGGAAATTTGCTGAATTTCATAAAACTTTAAGAGAAAGAGGTCTGGTCCGGCCTTTTACAGGCCTTGAGGATGTAAGTTCCATACAATGAAACATGCACCATTTTCACCTTTTATTTGGCCTTATATTGCAAACAAACTATCATTCTTCCGAAATGCAAAAAAAATCCTTTCGAGGACACATTGTGCAAGAATACTTTGTTTAAACAGCCATCACATGCCCAAGATTGTTGCAATCACTCACTTGCAACAAAAGCGTTTGATGAGTGGATAATTATTTTCTTTTTTTCAAAATACTGTATTCGTTTTAGTGGGGGTGTAAACGATTCGAGCTTGGCTCATTTCGAGCACTATGTCTAAAGCTCAATCACAGTTTGTTAATAACTTTTCAAGCTTGGATTCAGCTTGCTTGTTGTTTATAAAATATTTAACTATTACTTATGAACATATATAACTGTTAACCAATTTCACATGTGAACACCTTGTAGATGTCAGAAAGCTGGAGTTACCCGCCTCTAAACGACACCGCGGATGCTGCAAATCGTGTACATGAAGCGCTTGCTGACCGAGGATGGAGATTGCGGCCATAAGAAAATTGTCCAAGTTAGTTATGATCTTCCGGTTTTGCTTAAGCTGCAACATCTTTTTGATTTATCAACCACGTGTCCCGAGATTCTGCAGATATGCTACAAACCGCGAGGCTTTTTGTTTTTCCCTTTCCTCATGCTTTTTTGGGGATTATACATAATATAGTTTTGATACAGACAAGGAGGCGTGCTTGTATTAACCGGCATTTACAGTTTATAGCTTTAATTTGAAAACTAAACCGTAAGAGGGAAATTCATTTGTGTTCTTTGAACGTACGTTCCTTTTTAAAGTTAATAAAAGATGGGTGTATTGTTTAGATGATTAGTGACGTAGTATTTGTTACCAGGTCAATGGTACGTGCAACTGAGATATGATGTGGGAAGTGGCAGATATATAAATGTTTTTCAGTAGTAACGTTTTCATTTTTTTTCACTTTAGTAGCACGTTTTCCAAATTTCGTAAAAAAAAACCAAATTTTCCACTACGCGCGCGAAGTTGAGCCGTATCGGATGCGGCACCTGCTTCTTCATTAGGTCCGCCCCTGGATGTGGGTGAAGTTATGAAATGACACGGAATTCAATGGCGTTGAGCTAGTTTAAACTGGCAGGTTGAACATGCATACAGGTTAGCTAAACATGTTATGTTCGAGTTGGCACTACATGAGCACTACGCGGAAGTATTAATGTTTCGGGTTGTCAACTTGTACTTGTTTAATAAATGGGCCGTGTTCGAGTTGAATTCTTTAACCCGTGGACATGACCAATGTTTGTTGAGTAACGGGTAGAAAAGGCATGTCGATTTGAATTCATCATCAGGTTTTCCACCCATGGGTACAAGCAATAACACGTATTAAAACAAATAATTAAATCATAACACACGAATAAAAGATAGTAACTGCCTAAAATTGACCGTGAGTCACACCAAGAGTTCCGGATCATATAAAACATCCCTGGACCTTACAAATGGTGCGTCACGACCTGACAATTGATTTATGAACGCTTCGGTTTACTAACCAGTCCCGGACTTTATTAGGTATGACCTCATGCCTCAGTGGAATAAGATGGTAAACTTCACCATGCCTATCTGGCAAACGCACCACTGGTCGAGAGTTGTTGCCACTCTCCTAATGAATCCGAGACATGACGAAACCGGTGATCCACATAAAAAGTGTGATGGAGTGGCTTATCACAGACAATCAGTGACATTATCGAATTGCTATTTAACAAATTGAGTGACATGTAGAACCAATTGAAAACATTAAACAGGCTCTTGTGGCCGAGGCTCGTTTTTACTCAGATGTAGAGCTAACCGAGAAAGAAGTTGAGTGCATGGTTATGGAAACTTCAAGGGCTGAATATGTTGTTGCCAACGAGAGGTTCAAACATCAACTGGGTCCCACAGAATCATCATCATCATCATCCAGTTCTGGACCATCATCACCTTCTGCAGATGGTGGTGTCGATGGGGTTCAGCTACGCGCAGGCAACTGAGGCTTACAGCATCTTTGGTGATGATGTTGATTCAGTGGTTTGTTACATTTTGGAGATCAACAGCAGGCGTAAAGGCAAAGCCGCCAGCGTCACCACCACCACCCACTGAAAAAAAAGAAGCAACAAATTGAATGGTGGACATGTGGTAGATTCTGCAACTGCTACTGCTTTTTTATCTTACTTTTATTGAATCTTAAGTTTTCATAAAGTGAGAAAACGAATCTTGTTCTTGAATGAATCTTTATATCTCATATTTTTCTTTATGCCATGTGGCATTCGCTTTGCTTTGCTTTTTATTGGATCTGATGGTGATTTCTACTCATTTTTCTGTTTTGACATGCTATAAAAGTATAAAGTAGACATCACCTTAATTTATGTTACTTTTCAAGTGACTCACATGTGGTTGCAAACTAAATCATTGTTAAATAATGCAAACCATACTTTCTTATATAATAGAAAAGCTTTCTGTATATCATAAGAAAGGTTAGAATATTATATGCTTTTTACATGATATTTTGAGTCGCTAAGGGATTTCTTTTTTACTTTTAAGTGGCTCTTTGAAAATGCTTAATAAGCTAATCTTATTGGGTTTTTAGACATGTAAAATAATACATTTTTTTTTAATCAAATTCCATTCATACCATAAAAGCAAACATTACATCAAAATAAAATAGCGGACAGACATACAACAAACTGCGCAACCACCCCTTTCTGTATGGCAAAAACATAGTCTCCTGAAAGCAAACCCTTGCCCCCCTCGGATTCGAGACAGTGCTATGTATAACCCGTTGGATCCTGGTCAAAAAACGGATAGCTTCCGGTGCTAGAGACCCAAAGATATCAAAAGCCAAGGAAACGAAGGCGTGTTGATTATCTTCAAAGGCTTTAATGTGATCTCATGTAAAATGAGTATTAAATAGTGTGATCTCATGTAAAATGCAGAATAAAGATGTCATATGTACAAGTTTTATTCAATGTACCACTGAGCCTTTTGGTTAAGTGATAGCCTCATAAGCCATAACTTTCCAAATATGTCATGGTTTGGAGCCTCGTTTGGAACAAATTTTGTATCAGTTTGAGTCATGACCTTCCCTGTTATTGGTTTCCTCCTGGACAGGTAATCTTGGTACATGTTCTTTTCTTTGGATGAAAGGGTGATCCCGGACATCCTAGCATTTTTTTTTTTATTATTAATTTTTTAAATAGTTTATAGATATTAAATAGAATTCATTGACCAAAAAAAGTCAAACTTTATCTTCAAATAATATAAAAAAAAATACGATAACCAACAACTCTCACTAGCCTGGATCACTAATTTCCCGCATCCCAATCCCCAAATTCTTTCACTTTATCCCAGATTCTGGTATATATCTCCACCTAATTCATTCATTTATAAACTCAAATAATAATAATAATATTAATAATAATAAATAGTAACCCACCATGGGGTTAATGAAGGCAGCAATCGGTGATGCAGTTGTTACATTCATGTGGATAATATGTGCCTCCACCATTGGCGCCATCACCTCCATTATTTCCAGTTCAATCGGCGTTGACGGCATCGCTTCACTTGCCATCACCACTGCACTTATATTCCTCATCTCTGTTCTCTTTGGATTCGTCGCTGATGCCTTCGGTGGCGCCAGCTTTAATGCTACAGGTACTGTCGCCTTTTATATCGCTGGTGCTGGTCCTGATGATGATACGCTCATGTCTATGGCTGTTAGGTTTCCTGCTCAGGTGATTTATTGTTTTACTTGTTGTTGTGGTTGATTTTGTTAGATTTTAGTTGGATTGAATGTTATATGGATGTTATCTGTATTGAATGTTCATGTATGGATTTGATATTAGATTATTAGATATGATGATATGAACCGATTTGACTATTTGAAGTAAAACTGTTGGATTTACATCAGTGGTTTTTTTTTTTTTTTTTTTTTTTTAATTTTGTAATTTTTACGTGCAGATGCGTATAGTGTGTACAACTGTACATGTAAAATGATAATGGCTGTAAAAATCGTGCACTAGTCGCAGATTAATCACTTGTCGGAGGTTCACCGAGTAATTTTTATCTAATCATACAATTAATCGCTAGGCGGTCAACGGTGGTCAAAGGCGGTCCTAATCAGCCTAAAATCGGTGACAGGCAAGCGATTCCTGCCAGATTCTTGCCTGATTCTGACGATTAATCCTATCTGCATAAGAATATGGGTCGAGGAGGGGCTTAAAACATGTCTACTTAAAAACTTTATATCTAAAAAAGTGTGTGTGTATAAAACTGAAAATTGCATATCTAAATCCCAATTCGATTAATCCATGTTAATCCCAATTAATCGCTAGTTGGTACCCCAATTAATCGCCTAGCGATTTTTAAAACGCTGAAAACAATCAAACTAATTTGTCCGTATGTTATCTTAACTTTTAAACTTTTACCTATCAATGTGTAGGTTCTAATACATAAACAAAATTTGTTCATATATATAAACTTTTTGAAGTTCAGGAGAGATGAATAAACATTGCGTATAACTTTTTTATTTCTTAAAAATTTTAGGATTAAAAAGATGACTTTTTTTTTCGTGTTCTCGCAATATAAAGTGTTCTGCATAGATCTCTCCTCTATATTAGTGATGAAGATCAGAAAGTGGGCAAATATATGATGAATCTTTTGTTTCTGAAAACTGGAATTAGACTTAGAATTTTGTGGTATGTTTTGACACTTGACAGGCAGTTGGAGCAGTTGGTGGTGTATTGGCACTTATGGAGTTAATGCCATTAGAGTACAAGCATATGCTAGAAGGGCCTACACTAAAAGTTGACTTGCACACAGGAGCGATTGCTGAAGGGGTGTTGACATTTGCTATTACTTTTGTTGTTTTGTTGATTATCATCAAGGGTCCTAAGAGCTTTTTCTGGAAGAATTGGTTGCTTTCTGTGGCGACTATGGCGGTCATTGTTCCTGGTGCAAGTTACACGGGTCCTTCAATGAATCCGGCAAATGTAAGTACTATAAAGCTCATTCTGTTTATGATAAGTTAGCATTTGATCCTTATACGTGATTGTTGGATACTTTAGTACCATAATGAGGTCTTGATTGATCTGTTCATTTCACCGTCTAAACAAACTTGCAACAAGTGAACTGTCTATGTTTCTTCGATATATGTAGTTTTTGTTGTCGCAACGGGCAAAGGCTGCCTTCTGAATGTTGGGCAATTAGCCAATTACAGATCACAACGTTAAGTGCAAAGCTAATGTCCTATGCATGGTATATCATATATTCTTATGGTGTGGTCTTTTTAGATTGATGGATGACAAATACACTATTGAGGAGCGTTGTCCCTTTGCTCCAAATAGAAGGATGATAACATGTAAACTATTAAGTGTTTTGTAATGAGCATGGGTCAGTTTGTGTTGTATTTTACTAGGTCAAACAAGTAGAGTTTAAAAACTTGCCTAAAACTGAAAGTTGTCAAACACTCAAAACAGAACGCAAGTTTCTAAAGTAGACGGTTACAACCTCTGAATTTATGTTATCCACAAAAGTAGATTATTGTTTTGATAATATTGTTTTCTAACCAATGTTTAAGCCTGACAAGAAGTGTTGGCAGTCAATTTGACCCGACTTTTGACCTCTAGTAAGCTTTCTGTCTTGACCCGTTACCCAACCTGCCAACCTGCATGACAGCAGTTCCAGGCTTCCTTAACTGCCTCAACAACTACGCATGATCTTTGTTAATTCAAAGCAACAATGTAGTGGTCAGTAACCTTCCAACTGAATGCACAACCCCGTGGTTTACAAAACAGATCCTCGTGCTTCGAAATTTTTTTGTGTGTGTTTTATTGCAAATTTGTCACCTTTTAAATCCCTCCTTTCACCCAAACCACTAAGTTGTGTGTGATTAAAGGACTATAATCTATATGCTTACCGTCTCTTCAAAAGATAGATCTCATTGTCTACGATCATGATTTATATCACTAGTTATTTATTATTTTCCATGTTGACTATTTGTAGCAACTATATGCAGTTTTGATTTTCTTAGATTATTTTTTTTAGATTAATGATTATTGATAAAAATAAAAGATGATTATCAATGAAATGATAGAATGGCTGATTATGTTGGATCGTGCAGGCATTTGGGTGGGCGTATTTATCTAATAAACACAATACATGGGAGCAGTTCTACGTTTATTGGATATGTCCATCATTAGGGGCAATATTGGCTGCCTGGTTGTATCGGCTTGTCTTCCCACCTCTACCAGCTTTGAAGCAGAAAACGGCCTGAAAACAAGGCAGGTGCGCGTTTATTAAAAAGGGGAAGTTGACATGGTGATTTGTTTATTTAGGCATAATAATTTTTAGTTTGTTTATGTGACTTGTTTAGTTTCAGTGAGCTGTTGATAGTTTAGGGACACATTTTTAATAGTATTATAGAATAAATCCAGTTTATTAATTTGATTATATGAATGGGAATGGGAATTCATCACATAACCCCATACAAGACATAAAAAATAATCAGGTTTGGAGTTTCATATCTAACCCGTTTGATGAACGGGTTGTGTTCAATAACATTTTAACCCGTTTAGTTAAACCAGTTGAATCCATTTGTTATAACCCTCCAACACGTTCAACACATTTACAACTTGATTCTAAACAGTTTACAGCCTATTTGAATCATTTAGATAAATAGATTAAACGGGTTGTGTTCATGTTACACGATTTTAAGTGTGTCCGGGTTAGGGTTGATATCTTTTGACAAAATATGGGCCATGTTATGGTTCCTCAATTCAGATCTTTATTCATAAGTCACATAAGACTACTAGGTGTGGAGAGGGGTGGCATTTTCATGATGGGCCGCCACGTAGGAGTGGGGGGAAAGGCATTCTCATGATGGGCCTCCAAGGGGGTGGTGTAGAGTATGATGACGGGCCTCCTAATTGGTCAGAATTATTAAAAATAATAAAAAAAAAAACAATTAAAAACCAATAGATTGGCCCGGCTTGAACGGCAACCAAATGCCTTTGGTGCCGCCCCATGGATGATGCCGCCCCTGGGGGGTGGTGTAGAGAGGCCCGGCAAGTGGATGCCACCCCTATGCCGCCCCCCATACCCATTAGTCTAAAACCAGACTTGAAAACATAAGTAATGATGATGATATCCTTAATAAAACAGTGTCTGTCATGACGTCATGTATCACATGAAGTACACACAAGAAAGTGCAAGTACCAAATACCAATGTGACTAATGATCATCAAGTGACAGATTTGTAATCACAAGAAAGTGCAAGTACCAATCTGACTAATGAAAAGCAAGCGAGCGCTTGAGGAGAAACGAACACTTTGAAGAAGTGAGCACTGATGGTGAAGCGCAAACTTTGAAGAAGGTTTGTTAGTGAAGCAGACGCTTGGAAGGATGTGATGCGCACAATTCCAAGTTGTGACGGTGTACTTGTTCTCCACCATAAATGGGGGTTTGCTGGTAGTATTTTATGGGTGTGTGTTTATAGGGAGATCACCAATCTCGAGGAGCTCACTTAAGGTTGTACATGGGGCTTAATTGTATAGATGTGTACTCTTTTGGTTGTAATAAGTGATGATGATTGAGTAATAAACACATCATGTTCTTGTATCAATTCTTGTTATTGATTGTTTGATCTCACACACACATCCGTCTCTATTTATTGTTTGATTCAACGAGCTATTCGTGAGGATCCCGGCTCTTACAAGGTGTGAAAATGGGTAAAATATTAGGATCCAGGCTCTTACAATGAAATGATTAGAATACAAGTTAAACAAATATGACTACTCTACCACCAATGATAAAATGAGAATGATGTGGGTTAATGATTAGATTACTATGTTGACTTTAATCGTCATGATGGATACCTAGTGATGGTCAACCAAGCTTGCACCACGATTTTACATAGGGATAGCATTGGGGTAAAATAAACTTGCCACATGCACATACTGGTAGCAAGGTGTCTTGCCTTTATCCAAAAAGTTGAGGGGTCAAATCCTGCAAGTTACACATATAGGTTCGCCAAAGTTGATGCCACCATGATCAGTGGCGAATCGCCCCTGACCGTGATCAATCTATTTTAACATTAACTCTACCATAATCAAAAGCATTAGCAACGGATCAAGTATATGTTGCGGTTCACTGGTTTAGTTGAGAGCATGATTTTTAGTTTCAACATGCGGCATACAAAACCTTAACAAAAACGAAAATAAGCAATGCTTCAAGATAACTCCAATACGATAAATCATCATCATCAATCAAGATAGATTTAGTAAGTTTCTTACATCAATCCATATAATAACCCTCTTACACCTAATAGGTTGGAACGACCAATCAATTGAACACAGACGGATGTAAGTCATTGTTGTGAGTGTTGGTTTGATCTGAGAAGAGAAGAATAGTAATGTGATTCCATTTCCTTAAGACTAGCAGCGGCATCTTCACTAATCCTAGCCAACATTTTATCACTCTTCTCAGCCTGTTGGTTTAGTTCCGCGGTTCTCTTATCTACATGGTCGTTCAATGATGCAAATCCAGAAAATATAGCCGTCTGCTTCAGCTCTGATACCAATTTCAACAAAGAATCTGCTGCTTGTACCTATTGTTTATCAACTTGTACATTAGTATTCGCCAATCAGAGTTTGCCACACCAAAAAGGTCAATTCTCATAATTGACTAAGGTAAAATGAGAAGAGAAAGCTAGTGGGTCGAAAGTCGCCTGAAGTGTATTATGATGCTTACAACATCAGAGGTGGTTTCATTTAAGAAAATATTTTTTTCAATACATGTTTATAATCATATTTAACATACTTCATTCAAAAACAATGTCGAAAACCAAGTTTAAGCGCACATGCTTTGAACAAAACTCATTTTGACCGCTGACCTCAGCATAAATTAAGTGTATGCCAAAAAGGTGATGATATTTACCATTTTAGCTGCCCGCACCTCCATCATGAAGGCTTCTTGTGAGTTTCTGACAGGAGGGTCGTTAACCTACATGATATATATGCTGTCAGGTGGTTTTAACATTTACGGTAGTGGAACGAACAAAACATGACATTAGCCATATTAAATTTGATCTTAAAACACATTTTGTCCAAAATTTGGAATTCAAATGAAAAAAACTGTATTTATACTTATATAGTTATATATAATTAGTACATTTATATATGTTGTTTTGAGTAAAAAGTTTAAGAGATTGGTAACTGTCAACCAACTTGACGTGTTTCTTTTAGCTATTTCTTTTAGTAATTTAGCCATTTGACCTATTTGAGATAAAAGCATAACACAAATAAACATTCATAAGAGTATCAAATAAGAACATCTATCATCTACAAGAAAGCACATGCACGCACGCACATACACACAGAGAAACTATGATAAAGAATTACAAAAACTCGCATGCTAGATGTAATGAATAGAGTTTGGTAAACATGATGATAGCTATAGATTTGCCCTCCTGTAATCAACTTACATAATAAGACATTTGCATAACGTTCAAAATACTATATCCATATATATGTTAAGGTAGGTGATTTATACACCACTAAAGTTACTATGGACACCACCGTTCATGTTAGGCAATACTCATACCAAGGTTTAAAAGTACGGAATTGCGCCTCGAGGCCTTGGTTTTAAAAAGCGCGAAGCGCACAAAAGCGATGAGGTCTAAAACCGAGGCGCAAAGCGCAAATCGCAAAAGCGGTGGGCTTTTCGTACGCGAAGCGCAAGACAATTATATAATTTTTTTTATATATGCTATAGGTTTTTAGCATTATTTACTCAAAATATAGATGCAAATAAGGTATATATATGATTTAACTAAAATGTACAACCTTTTTAGCTACATGTATAACACTTTTAAGCACAAAAACAGCATGTGTACAAAAAGCGCGCTTTTCTCGCTTTTTTTTCTTGCGCTTTGTGAGCTTTTCGTGCGCTTTTTGCGCTTTTCTTGCGCTTTTCGTACACTGCTCGCCTAGGGTTACATAAGGCGCACGGATTTGCGCCTAGGTGCGCTTTGCGCTTAAGCGCGCCTGAGGCGCGCTTTTTAAAACATAGCTCGAGGCGTTTTCCCTTTGCCTCACAAGGCGTACGCCTCGAGACGAACTGAGGTGTAAGCCCGAGGCGGAAATAAAAAATAAATATAAACTATGTATTTTATAAAAAATGAAATACTAACTCATTGTCATCAGATTCATCAAAAACAAACATTAAAAAAACATGGAATGCTTGAAATTGACACAAAAGGTTCAAAACATCAAAAACCCATGAGGCACCCCTGAGGCGCAGTTTTAGTTACCGCCTCAGCTCAATGAGGCGCACGTAGAAAATAACACGCTGAGGCTCCGCCTCAGATTCGTTTTCTTATAGAATCTCCTTGAGACGCACGCCTCACCCATTTTTTTAAACCATGACTCAAACAATGTGAGGTTTACATTGTAAGCGGTGTTGTAGATAGTGATGTTAGTTGTGTACAAATCATCTCTCATTAGTATATCTTATGTCTTTATAGGGATATGAGAGATTTAAAAATCAATCTTTATACAAACTCACATGAAAATGAAACCACTCATATAGAGAAAGCATGTCACTAACTATTTCAACGATTAACTTTTAGAAAAAGAGTTTTATATATAGAACGCGCATTAGCCAAGGAACTTCAATAAGAACTTTTACAGGAAGTAACATAAACTAAATACAAGCTATGTGCATGCACATAAGAAGGAGTGAAGGACATACCCGGGCAACATTAACAACAATGCTGAAATTGTCAACAATGCTTCCAATGTCGTCGTCAACTCTCTTCTGCAATGATTTCTGCTTTTGAGCAGCAGCGGCGGCAGCTGCCGCTGTGGGACCAGCTGCCCCACTTGTGCCTCCACCTGCCCCTCCCTTGTTCATGATCAAAATTCAAATTGCTGCTTGCCACATAAAAGACAAGTCACGAGCTAAACAAAATTCCCAAAAGACACCAACTATATCTAACTAGTTATATAGATATGCAAAAAGACAGGTCACGAGCTAAACATTTACATCAATTTTAGGTGGATAACAAATAACATTCACACATTAGATATCCAAGTAACCCAATATTTTGTTTTATTTCCCTTTTCCTAAGCACTCACATTGTTGATTCATGTTAACCGTTATTTCACTTTTTCCTAATATCTTCAAGATTAAAATATTAGGTTTTAGCAGGCAAATTTCATTTGAGATGTATAGATTTCTTGATATGGGGTTTCAATTATACATTGTTTCCCACTCAAGATTGCATCATTACCAACCGAGGTCCAACAACGAAAAAGATGAACACGATGCAGATAAATATAAGAAACCAAAAGCAAGGTAAGCCTGGGAAAACATGTGGGTTGGTTTGGGTCGGTAACGGGTCATAACAGGTTCGGGTTGAAATTGGCTGTTTTATACAAATAAATTAATAAAAACATAAAAATGATTAAAAGAAACTATAGCAAGTTAGCAACCATATTTATTACTGTGTAGAATAAACAACCGAAAACCAACCAATTCAATGATTCATAGAATCCCCAAAATAACTATACAAAACCTGTAGTTAAGAATTATTGTTGTGTTTTTGTATGAAATAAACATATGAGCACAACTAGGGCTGTTCATATAGCTCGTCACTCGAAAAAAGCTCGCTAGAAAATGGATCGATTGTAAATGAGCTGAGCTCGAGATAGCCATATATCGGCTCATTCGCTCCGCCATTTGGCTCGCTCATTAGCTCATATAATCTGTCAAAGTGTATGGTTTACAATGGCATAACACCATCCTTCCCTTACTAGACATGGTTCTAGGTTCAAAATCAGGCACTTGCCATTTAGTTTTCGCTGCTTAAACCAAACACAATAACCGAGCCAAAACTCATTTACCATCAAATTTAATATCAACCTACCTTATACTCTAAATCCCAAAACATGAAACAACGATTCAACAGCTAATTGGGTATTAAAGCTCAGAAACAACAAAGAATACCCAAAAACTAGGGTTTTGAAGCAGAAGAAGAATCACATACCTTTGTTTGTTCTTGATTGATGGATGATGATTTTATCCTTTAAAATTCTTGATTTTTAATCACAATTAGGGTAGATTATAATACTCTCCTTGTTTCTGCTTTGTTTCTCCACTCCAGAGTTCTATTTCAAGTTTTGACCATATATTTTTTTTATTATCACTATGCAACTAATGTGATTTGACATGATAGCCCCCCGAAGTTTTATTTAGGGTTATGGTAATAACAAACTCTTAAAATATTGTTCGCACGCCCTTCTATAGGTCACTTAGGGGCTGTTTGGCAAGTGCTGAATCAGTAAGCGGTCTGAATAGGTAAGAGGCTCTGAACCAGTAAGTGCTGAACCATTAAGAGCTGTTTGGCTGTATCTCTGAATGACTGTGCAGAATGACTATTTTACCCCTCTGAACTATTATGTGCTGAATGAATGTATCTGTTTGGCCAGAGTTCTGAATAGTGTACAGATTGATGAAAAATTGTAAAAGGAAAATACAAAACGTCATAGAAAATCCAAATTACACATAAATCCTTTAACATCCACGGAAACATACGAAAATCCAAATTACACATAAATCCTTATAAAATTATGGATGGCGAAACAAGTAATCACTATGTCTCTTTGTATTGGAAAAGAAAAGGGAGCCATTTGTCAATGACATTTCAACACCTTCTTGCTTCCAATTAATCCTAATCCTTTTTTGTGCCATTTCTTTGGATATTGGTTCCTAAAAATTATGGATTTAAACCACCTCAATCAACAACATGTATCTTTTCATACCAATATCAAATCTAATATTTCTAATACAACAAGCAATACTTGTAATATAACAATCAAGATACAACAAGCCAAAACATGTTTCTATTTTCATACCTATATTTTCTAATACTTGTGGTATAACAATCAATACCATATAACTACCTATTCAAATAATCAATAACAAGTTCAAAATAATCAGTAACCAACTACTAGCAATAACAACTTCAAATAACTAACTAGTAACAACACGTGAAACAACTAGTACAACAATAACAAGTTCAAATAATAAGTAATAATAACAAAAAAAATGGACCTGTGTAGACTTCAAATAATAAATACTTAAGTAATAATAACCAACTAGTACCAATAATAACTTTAAATAACAAAAAAAAAGATACCTGCTCTGTGGCGGCGCCGAGGCTGAGGAAGGACAGGGACGGGGCGGCGCTGGACAAGGAGGAGAGGGAAAGAGGGACAGGGAGGAGGCGGCGGATGGCGGGGCTGCAGAGAGAAGGAGAAGAAGGGAGGTGATGAGTTTAGGGCAAAGGGTAGAGGAGGTCTTTATTTTTATTCAGAGGTTGTAAATAACTGAATCCCTCATTCAGATGTGTCAATTTTTCCAACCAAACAAGAATGCCTCTTATCTTATTCGAATGAATCAGAGGCTAGCTATCCAAACACACCCTTATAGTTCTATAGGTGACGTCTTTTTCAACCTCATTAAATGAAAATAATTGACCTCCCAGGGCCAGACAACGTGGTTTTGGTAATAACCTTGTGCATAACGTATAGGTTGACATGGGTTTTTTTAGGATAAAAAACCAAACCAAGCCTTGGATGAATTTCCGATTCTATACATGGCGCATAGGCTGACCATGGTTGTCTAAATATTTGAAGGGTGTGCCAATAACGAAAGCTTTATCTATAAGTGTTAAATAAATGGTCACTTAAACTTAAACTCGTTGCTTGCGATAACTCTTGAACATCTTTTAATAAACACATTAAGATGAAGTATTCAATCTAAACAAAACTCCACACACATATTTAAATGTTTCATGTAAAAATAACATGAATGGTAGGAATTCCGTAGGTTCATTACGATACCAGTGTTGAAATATTTAATCAGTCAACATATTTGACCAATCAAGACTTTCAAGGCAAATTTTCAATGGTCAATGGTTATAGCACTATTTCTTCAACACCATTTAGTGTATTTCTTTATCTAGTTTCTTGTATAGACTATAAATATTCAAACATAGACCTTTGTAATACACAAGAAAATATCAAAACAATTTCTAAGTCTCATTTTTCTTTACACCTCTGATTATCATGTTCCACATGGTATCAGAGCAGTGTTTATGATCCATAAACTTTCTTTGCTCATCATTTACCAGACACAATGTCAGAAGAAGACAACAACAACCTAGCCATCTAACTAGCCAATCTCCTAAAAAATGGAGTTCAAACTCAAACCCAGAACCCAAAACCAAAACCATCAGACAGCCTAAAAATTAGCCTTAACCTCACAAGCCAAAACTACCCTCTATGGGCTTAATGTTTCAAACTCGTAGGGTATCCAAATTGGTGGGCCGATGGACACAAAAAAAAAAGAAATGAGGTAAAGATGTTGTAGCCTTAGGCAATCCGGAGACTACCCGCAGCGACTGCAACAACGAAAAAATAGTCGGAGATCAAGATAGCTCATAGAAAGGGAGTCATGGTAGAAAGTGTTGCTTCGCGGCGGTAATGGAAGAGGAATCAGGAAGTATGGCAGGTAAAGGGTTTGGAGTTACAATCTCAAACCCTCCTCTTTCTAAGCTCTCCCATTTTAAACCCAAAACTCCTAATAAAACACTTGTAAACCCTCGATTCTTTAGCCCCCAAATTCTCGAGTTATTAAATGAGTCAAAAAGTTTAGAAAATACCAACAACACTCCTCATACTCCTAACTTAGATAAAAAGGAGTAAAAAAAAAACCTTGTAATATTGGGAAAGTTAACATGGCAACAAAAAATTACTAAGAAAAAGATTCATGGATATTTGATTATGGTGCCACTGATACAATGACTTATGAAAAATCGGATATGTGCTCGATGTCAAAACCACAAAAATCCAAAATTCACACTGCAAATGGAGAAGTCCTTCAAGTAAAAGGAGGAGGGACTATCCAAATCTCGAAAAACATGAAACTATCGAATTGTCTTTATGTTCCATCTTTATCTCACAAATTGCTATCAATCAGTCATGTTACAAAAGAGCTAAATTGTATTGTGCTAATGCATCCTACCTTCTGTATCTTACAGGACATCAGGACGGGAAAGATCATTGGGCGTGGTACTGAGCGACAAGGGCTATACTATGTGGATGAAGTGACTCGACAAGGCACTGTAATGCTTGCTCATGGGTCAAAAGATAGGGAAGCTTGGTTATGGCACCGAAGATTGGGACACTCATCTAGTGGTTACTTACATCGTTTATTTCCTGAATTATTTCCAACAAATAAAGTCTTGAATTGTGAGACATGTTTCTTGGCTAAGAGTCATAGACACACCTTCAAACCAAACGATACTAAGGTTGATTCTCCTTTTCTATTAATTCATTCAGATGTGTGGGGACCAGCAAAGGTTGTGGGGGGGGGGGGGGGCAAGTTTTTTGTTATTTTGTAACATTTTATTGATGATTGCACCCGCATGACTTGGATTTATCTATTGAAAAATAAATCTGAAGTTTTCTCAAAATTCACGTGGTTTTGTGCCATGATCAAAACCCAATTCATGAGCGATATCCAAATTCTTAGGTCTGATAAAGGGGGGGTTTGTAAACACCTCAATGAAACAGTTTTGCCAAGAAAAGGGAATACTTCATCAGACATCATGCGCTCATACCCCCGAACAAAACGGGGTGTCTGAAAGGAAAAACCGTTTTCTTTTAGAAATAACTCGTGCACTCATGATCGAATCCCAAGTCCCAAAATCTTTCTGGCCCGAGGCTCTTGTCACAGCAAACTATCTTATGAATCGTCTTCCAACAAGAGCCCTTGACTTTAAAATCCCATTTCAAGCCCTTGCTAAATTTCATAAACCCCCAACTAACCTTACCCTTGAACCTCTTGTCTTTGGATGCTCTGTTTTTGTTCACCTACCAAAAACAGACCGCTCCAAACTTGATGTGTGTGCCAAGAAATGTGTATTTGTTGGCTACGGGGTCAATCAACACGGTTATCAGTGTTACAACCCCAACACGCATCATATGTATACTACGATGAACTGTGACTTTCTCGAAACCGAATACTTCTACACTGCCCAACACACTGGTCAGGGGGAAAAGGTAACCGATGACACATTGAGTTGGATACGATGGATGTCACCCTCAGAAGAAGGAATTAACCACGAAGCCCAAAACTTGTCACAATCCACTAGCCCTGAAGAAAGTACCACCAACAATGATCCTCCCAACCTGGCGTCCGAGGTAAGTAAGTCTCAAACTCAAAAGTGTGATAATTCATCTGATTCGTTTACTAACCATGAAGAACATGAGCATGTTGAAACACTTGAATTATCAGAGGATGAGTTAGAACATGAATCACTATAGGTCGAACCAGACAGATATGTTCTACCCCCAAGATCCAACAGAGGAGTTCCTCCAAAAAGGTACTCTCCCGAGAAAGAAGCTCGAAGCTCTCGATATCCAATGGCAAACGTGGCAGTAGGAAATTTATCTCTAGAAGCCAAAGCATTTGCCATATATCTATGTTCTGAAGAGATTCCAACTACAGTTGAACAAGCCCTTGAGTCTAAAGAATGGAGAGAAGCAATGGAAGTCGAAATGGATGCTCTAAACAAAAATGATACGTGGGAAAGATGTACCCTTCTTCCTGGAAAAAAACCAGTAGGATGTCGATGGGTCTTCAACATAAAATACAAGCCAGATGGAACTATTGAAAGATACAAAGCCCGACTGGTGGCAAAAGGCTACACTCAAACATACGGAATTGATTATTTTGAAACTTTTTCACCAGTGGCCAAAATCGACACAATCAGGGTTCTTGTAACACCCCAACCGATGGCGGAAACATCGGGGTGCCACGTATTGATGATTGTTTTCAGTAGCACATGGTATAATATAAATTTTAAATAATTTATTCAAACATAATATCCAAAATGTGAAATAATGTCTAAGAATTCAAATACATAACATCAAATAGCAACTTCAATAACTTCAAATAAACTTCAAGAAAAATCCTCATGCTAACTCAAGCCTCAGCTTCATTGTTACCTGAAACATGTTAATTTTGAAAGTATTTTGGGTCAACATAAGTTGGTGAGAATTACATAGGTTTTTGATAATAAAATGAATAAAATGTTGTGCAATTCATGTGTCATGTCAATCTAGTCCATATGTGAGAACATACTAGAAATAAATCGAGTGCATAATCAACCCTGATGACTGTTATAATATGATACATACCATACGCTCATGGTCCAATATGTTATACGATAACAAACACCCACGCAACCTTTGTAGGAGGCACGTATCCGGGTGGGATTGTCAGTCCAATAGATCTATCAATGTTTACCGCCGGCTTGATCAATGTTAATGATTATGCTAGAATGGTGCTTACTCTAATCATGCTCAAGACATAATGCAACATAGAAAACACATAGACACATTGATGATTGAATTGCAATGATGATGTTATAAACATGTTTCACCCCAAAAATGGTGATAAATAGAAAAGGGGCTATGTAAAACTCACCTTAGCAAATGTTAATTTGTTGAAAAGATGTAATAATTGTGTTGCCCAAAATGATTCCAAATATCACCCTATAATAAGGTAATATATAATAAGTCTAAGTCTAATTAACTTACAAGTGTATCCTAGGGTTTCGATTTGGGGATAATCAATTGTTGAAATTTAAATTAAAATGTTAATTAATAAAGAAAAATTTGATAACTAATGAAAGAAAGTCTTTTTATAAAATTTGGATTTTGAATGTGCACATTAAAGTGTTTGAAGCATAAAAATAATTTTTATAAATTTATTTTATTTAAAATAGATTTTTAAATCTATTTATTTATAAATAACCAATATTTAACTTTAATATTCAAAAATACTAAAATTAAAGAATTTCTTTTTTAAAAATCATATTTCTGTTCTAAATAATTAAAAATAATTTGTATAAAATTTTGGTGCAAAAATGATGAAAATTGGATTTATTATGATTTAATTATGATTAAATCTAACAAAAATTGATTAAAAAAATATAAAATAAATGATTTTACTGAATTAAAAATTATTTCAGTAAAATTTGACTTTATAAAAAGTCAGGATAAATTTTGGAGAATTTAATAAAATTGTTTTGATATATAAATGGATTTTTATAAATATAATAGTATAAAAATGATTTAATTATTATAAATACTAAATAAATGAATTTCTGAAAAATAAAAATTGTAAATAACACTTTTATCTTAGATTAAACAAATATAATTTTTTTTGAATTTATAAAATAGTTTTGGTATTTAAAAATGAATTTATAAGTTTTAAATATAATATATATATATATATAGTTTTAAAAAGAAAAGAAAAGAACAAAAAAAGAAAGGTCAGAGCCGGGACTCGAACCCGGTTCCCCTCTGAATCAAACCCAGGTCACAACCACTTGGCCTAGGCCGGTGGTTGTGATATTTCCTGTTTAAAAATAATTAAATACACACGCGAAATCCAGTTTATCCCCAATTTCATATGACGAACCCTAGAATTTGCAATCAAACGATTCAGATAACTTGAGCCCGATTAAAGATGGGGCTTTTGTTGTTTGATTGCCGACCAACAAAACCCATAAAAAAAATGGAACTCACAGTGTTGAATTGAGTATTATTTTCGGGTCAAAGCAAAAGTCAACAACGAACAAGATAATGATAATCAGTGTGAATCAGAAAGAATTGGAGGTTGAGAGAGAGTTGTGAGCGAGTATACAAGGTTCGCAGAAGGTCTAATTATATAGTGGATCAAAGGGTTGGGTTAAATGGAAGGTTTGACCCCGTTTAATAACATGCGCGTATAATTGAATCAATTGGTCAACGATTGACGTGTAATTGACGTGTAATCGTGTTGCACAAGGCCGGTGATTACACGAATTTACCATATAAAGATCAATCAAGCATTGATCTTGATTGATTGTTCAACGCGTCCAAGGCAGTTGACTTTTACGAGTCAGACTGCTGTTCAAAAAGTGTGTATATAATTAATTTAGGCCGGGTTAATTCCAGAAAGATGGTCCAGCCCAGTTGGTTAAGTTGGTGTGTGTGTGTGGCTTTGGCGCGGGTTTGAACCCCGACCAAAGCATTTTATTATATTTTTGACATTTTACAAACCAACACACATATATTATAATATATTTATAGTATTAGGGCTCCACAATCGCGACAAAATAATTAAATGCGAGTATAAGATGAAAACTTGACGTTTTTATTAAATGCGAACGTGTAACGTACAAGTTTAAATACGTAATGTTACAGTCTCCCCTACTTTTAGGAACTTCGTCCCGAAGTTGGAGTTGGAGAGTCTGGTGGAAAAAGATGTGGATACTTCGACTTCATCTGGTCTTTACGTTCCCAAGTGAACTCTGGGCCTCGTTTAGATTCCCAACGAACCTTAACGATCGGAATACGACTGCGCTTGAGTTTCTTGACTCCAGTGTCAACAATCTCGACGGGTTTCTCGATAATGTGCATGCTTTCATCGATTTGCACATCCTCAAGAGGAACATGAAGGTTCTCATATGCTAAGCATTTCTTGAGATTTGAAACATGGAAGATCGGATGAACATTGCTTAGCTCAGGTGGAAGATCAAGCTTGTAAGCCACTTTTCCAACTCTGTCAAGAATTTTGAAGGGGCCTACGTAACGAGGAGCTAGTTTTCCCTTTCTACCAAAACGAATAACTCCTTTCCAAGGGGATACCTTAAGTAGCACAAGGTCCCCAACTTGAAATTCCAAGGGTTTACGACGTTTATCAGCATAACTCTTTTGGCGACTTCTAGCCTTGAGAAGATTATCCTGAATAAGCTGGATTTTGTCTGTGGTTTCCTGGATTAGTTCGGGTCCAGTAATACGAGCTTCACCAACCTCAGTCCAACAGACAGGTGAACGACATTTCCGACCATAGAGTGCCTCAAAAGGAGCCATGTTAATGCTGGCGTGATAACTGTTGTTGTATGAAAACTCAACCAAAGGAAGATGAGAATCCCATGCGCCACCAAAATCGATAACACATGCCCTGAGCATGTCCTCAAGTGTCTGGATGGTTCGTTCAGTCTGACCATCCGTTTGAGGGTGATAAGCAGTGCTCAGGTTCAACTTGGTACCCAAAGCATCTTGTAGAGATCCCCAAAAGTGAGAGGTGAAACGACCATCGCGATCAGAAATAATGTCCATAGGTATACCGTGACGACATACGATTTCACTTACGTACATCTTTGCCAACTTTTCCACAGAATACTTCTCACGAATAGGTAGAAAGTGAGCTGACTTGGTCAAACGATCGACGATTACCCAAATACTGTCAAAGCCTTTGGGTGTACGAGGAAGTTTGGTGATGAAATCCATAGTTATGCTCTCCCATTTCCAGACAGGAATCTCTGGTTGTTCAAGCATACCAGATGGTCGTTGATGTTCAGCCTTAACCTTGGAACAAGTGAGGCATTTTGCAACGAAAAGAGCAATGTCTTTCTTCATACCAGGCCACCAATAAGAATAACGAAGATCTTGGTACATCTTGTCAGCTCCAGGATGAATAGAGTAACGAGACTTATGAGCCTCGTTCATGAGAAAAGTACGAAGATCATCACGGTCGGGAATCCACAGTCGGTTAAGGAAATAAAGGAGACCATCGGGTTTGGTTTCAAGTTGAGTCTCAGCACCACAAGACATTTCATCGTACATGTTACCTTGGGTGACTGATGTGTGTTGAGCCTGGAGAATGCGATCTTGAAGATCAGTACGAACTCTCGCACATTGGAGTTTGACACGCTCTTTACGACTAAGTGCGTCGGCCACAACATTCGCTTTGCCAGGATGGTAGCGAATTTCGCAATCATAGTCGTTAAGTAATTCAACCCATCGTCGTTGCCTCATGTTAAGATTCTTTTGATCGAAGACATGTTGGAGACTTTTGTGGTCCGTGAACACCACACATGTGGTCCCATAAAGATAATGTCTCCAAATCTTGAGTGCAAAGACAACAGCGCCCAATTCAAGATCATGGGTGGTATAATTTTTCTCGTGAGTCTTGAGTTGTCGAGACGCATAAGCAATAACCTTTCCTCGTTGCATGAGAACACAACCAAGACCTTGGTTCGATGCATCACAGTAGACCACGAAATCATCATTACCATCAGGTAGAGATAAGATAGGAGCTTCACAGAGTTTCAGCTTAAGAGTTTCAAATGCTTCCTCTTGCTTAGGTCCCCACTCATAGGGTTTACCCTTGTGAGTTAAGGTAGTGAGAGGAACAGCGATCTTGGAGAAATTGGCGATGAATCGACGATAATAACCAGCCAACCCAAGAAAAGAACGGACTTCCGTTGGAGTGGTAGGGACACTCCAATTCTTCACAGCTTCGATCTTTGCAGGATCAACATGAATTCCGTTCATATCAATGACATGTCCCAAAAATTGAACTTCCTTAAGCCAAAATTCACATTTTGAGAACTTGGCGTACAATTGTTCTTTCTTTAGGAGACTCAAGATAGAGTGAAGATGTTGCTCGTGATCGGATTTTGATTTAGAGTAAATCAAAATATCATCGATGAAAACGATCACGAATTTGTCGAGATAGGGTCTACAAACCCGATTCATCAAATCCATAAATACTGCGGGAGCATTGGTCAACCCAAAAGGCATAACCATGAATTCATAGTGACCGTAGCGAGTGCGAAAAGCCGTCTTGGGAATATCTTCATCGTGGACTCTAAGCTGATGATAACCAGAACGGAGATCAATCTTCGAGAAGTGGGTTGCTCCTTGAAGTTGATCGAAGAGATCGTCAATCCTAGGAAGTGTTTAACGATTCTTGATGGTGAGTTTGTTGAGTTCACGGTAGTCAATACACATCCAAAGAGAACCATCCTTCTTTTTAACGAATAAGACAGGGGCTCCCCATGGAGAAGAACTAGGGCGAATGAACCCTTTATCAGAAAGTTCCTGTAATTGACTAGCAAGTTCTTGCATCTCAGAGGGTGCAAGACGATAAGGAGCTTTAGCAATAGGATTAGCACCAGGAACAAGATCAATACGAAACTCCACTTGTCGAGCAGGAGGCAAACCAGGTAAATCCTCTGGAAAGACTTCAGGATAGTCTCGAATAATAGGAATGTCTTGGATACTTTTGCCTTTGTCCTTCTTCTCTATCACGTTAGCTAAGAAGGCTGTATACCCCTTTCGTAAGTACTTTTGGGCAGTAGTACAAGACATAAGCTTAAGCTCACCACAGGGTTTCTCACCATAAATCTTCAAAATCTCACCAGATTCGAGAGGAATGCGTATGACTTTCTCGAAGCACAGAATTTCGGCACGATGAGTTGACAACCAGTCCATGCCTACTATAACATCAAAACTACCAAGATGCATGGGAATGAGATCGATAGGGAAGGTATGATCATCGAGATTCAGCAAGCAGTTACGAATAATAGAGTCGATCGAAATAGACTTCCCGTTAGCTACCTCTACCATGAAAGGGTCTTCTAGATTAGTGTGGGGTAAGTTAAGTAAAGGTTCAAACTTCAGTGACACGAATGACTTATCAGCTCCTGAATCAAACAATATGGATGCATAGTGGTTATTAATGAGAAACGTACCATTCACCACTTCGTTGTTGTCACGAGCCTGGTTAGCGTTGAGATTGTAGGTGCGACCTCGAGCACCTTGGTTCTGGTTGCGGTTCTGGTTTTGGTTTTGGTTTTGGTTTTGGTTCTGATTTTGGTTTTGGTTACGGTTACGATTAGGGCAGTTGTTGATGTAGTGATTAGGGTTACCACACTCGTAGCATTGACCACGAGTAGGCCTGTTGTTTTGTTGGTTGGGAGCTGGGTTGTTGTTGTCTTGGGTAGCAAGAGATCGACAGACATTCACCAGGTGACCATATCTTTGACACTTAGTACAAAATCGACATGGCACCCGCGTGGGATGGTGGTACTTGCAAGTGTTGCACAAAGGGTGAGGTCCGGTGTATGGTTTCTTGGCTGGGTTTTGGGCAGCAGGTGGAGTAGCAGCAACCATATAGTTTCTAGCCTTGCGCTTTTTGTTGCTTGAGGTCTCAGGCTTGACTTCAATTGCAGGCTGTGGAGTGTCTTTGGCAACAGTCTTCTTAGTGCCCTTGCGAACGAGAGTACCATTCTTCACGTGATTATCAGTAAGAGTGGCCGCTAGACGTTTGGCCTCTTCCAGAGTTGCGGGATTTCTACCCCAAACGGTGTCCTGGATTTGCATGGGCAGACCACCGATGTACTTCTCGATGGCTACCGGCAGAGGAGTAACCTTGTGTGGCAACAATAAGCTAAGCTCATGAAAGCGGGTGTTGTAGGCAAGGTTTTCCCCACTATCTTGAGCTAAGGTGTGGAACTCATCCTCAAGCTTTTTAACTTCATTGCGAGGACAGAACTCCTCTTTCATGATCTCTTTGACTTGGTCCCATGTCATAGCAAGAGCAACCTCGGCCCCACGAGTACGCTTTTCTTCATTCCACCATGTGAGTGCTCGTTTATGGAGAACACTCATGGCGTAACGAACCTTGAAATTGTTGGGGCACTCACTGTTGATGAAGGTATTTTCAATACCCTCAAACCATTGGAGAAGTCCAGTAGCTCCTTCTTCACCGCTGAACTTTGGAGGGTTACAAGAGTTGAAATGTTTAAGGGTGCAAGCTTGGGGTCCATTACCATTGCCATTGCCATTCCCGTTCCCATTGTTGTGACCATTCCCGTTGCCGTTCAATTGGATGACCTGAGCAAGTAAATTGGGAACCAGAGTTGCGATTTGCTGCGCCATTTGTTGAGAAATGATCGCAGCCAGTTGGGCATCGACCCCATTGTTGTTGTGGTTAGGAGCTTGGTCATGGTTGTGGTTATGGTTATCACCACCTTCTTCGTGGTTCTCACCATTGTTGTTGCGAGTGCTGCGACGAGGAGGCATGATCTGTAATAGACATAATGAAATGAATGAGAGTTTATATAAGGAATGTAATCATTTATTCATTAATTAAAACGAATAAACGAAAACGTTGACTTATCAAAGATTCTAAATTCTAATAACATATGAAGACATGCTTTAGCCTATAAGTGAACACTCATCCCGAGAATTCCCAGGTAGGCATCCGGGTCCCTCGTCTGATTGGGATATATGCGCAATGCCAGCCTAGACAGAAGACTCAGAATACAGGCGTTCACCCTTCCAGATTGCACGTGTTCGTTATTAAAATCTAGAACTTCGACGAGATCTCAAGGGGGTTCAGGTTAAACCTGAGGATTTTGTCCTATAAGTCTAATGGTGGATCAGGATTGCAGCAGACAATTAAGAGTAGTCACATGTAGGTTTAGGGTTATAAGGCATAGGATAAGGATAGGATTAGGGAAGCAATTAGGGTTACAAGTAGGAGAAGCAAGTACTGTTTTAGTCCCTAAGGTTATAGTCTAGATTATTTCTAATAACCTAATTCCCTATAACCAAGGCTCTGATACCAATCTGTAACACCCCAACCGATGGCGGAAACATCGGGGTGCCACGTATTGATGATTGTTTTCAGTAGCACATGGTATAATATAAATTTTAAATAATTTATTCAAACATAATATCCAAAATGTGAAATAATGTCTAAGAATTCAAATACATAACATCAAATAGCAACTTCAATAACTTCAAATAAACTTCAAGAAAAATCCTCATGCTAACTCAAGCCTCAGCTTCATTGTTACCTGAAACATGTTAATTTTGAAAGTATTTTGGGTCAACATAAGTTGGTGAGAATTACATAGGTTTTTGATAATAAAATGAATAAAATGTTGTGCAATTCATGTGTCATGTCAATCTAGTCCATATGTGAGAACATACTAGAAATAAATCGAGTGCATAATCAACCCTGATGACTGTTATAATATGATACATACCATACGCTCATGGTCCAATATGTTATACGATAACAAACACCCACGCAACCTTTGTAGGAGGCACGTATCCGGGTGGGATTGTCAGTCCAATAGATCTATCAATGTTTACCGCCGGCTTGATCAATGTTAATGATTATGCTAGAATGGTGCTTACTCTAATCATGCTCAAGACATAATGCAACATAGAAAACACATAGACACATTGATGATTGAATTGCAATGATGATGTTATAAACATGTTTCACCCCAAAAATGGTGATAAATAGAAAAGGGGCTATGTAAAACTCACCTTAGCAAATGTTAATTTGTTGAAAAGATGTAATAATTGTGTTGCCCAAAATGATTCCAAATATCACCCTATAATAAGGTAATATATAATAAGTCTAAGTCTAATTAACTTACAAGTGTATCATAGGGTTTCGATTTGGGGATAATCAATTGTTGAAATTTAAATTAAAATGTTAATTAATAAAGAAAAATTTGATAATTAATGAAAGAAAGTCTTTTTATAAAATTTGGATTTTGAATGTGCACATTAAAGTGTTTGAAGCATAAAAATAATTTTTATAAAATTATTTTATTTAAAATAGATTTTTAAATCTATTTATTTATAAATAACCAATATTTAACTTTAATATTCAAAAATACTAAAATTAAAGAATTTCTTTTTTAAAAATCATAATTCTGTTCTAAATAATTAAAAATAATTTGTATAAAATTTTGGTGCAAAAATGATGAAAATTGGATTTATTATGATTTAATTATGATTAAATCTAACAAAAATTGATTAAAAAATATAAAATAAATGATTTTACTAAATTAAAAATTATTTCAGTAAAGTTTGACTTTATAAAAAGTCAGGATAAATTTTGAAGAATTTAATAAAATTGTTTTGATATATAAATGGATTTTTATAAATATAATAGTATAAAAATGATTTAATTATTATAAATACTAAATAAATGAATTTCTGAAAAATAAAAATTGTAAATAACACTTTTATCTCAGATTAAACAAATATAATTTTTTTTGAATTTATAAAATAGTTTTGGTATTTAAAAATGAATTTATAATTTTTAAATATAATATATATATATATAGTTTTAAAAAGAAAAGAAAAGAACAAAAAAAGAAAGGTCAGAGCCGGGACTCGAACCCGGTTCCCCTCTGAATCAAACCCAGGTCACAACCACTTGGCCTAGGCCGGTGGTTGTGATATTTCCTGTTTAAAAATAATTAAATACACACGCGAAATCCAGTTTATCCCCAATTTCATATGACGAACCCTAGAATTTGCAATCAAACGATTCAGATAACTTGAGCCCGATTAAAGATGGGGCTTTTGTTGTTTGATTGCCGACCAACAAAACCCATAAAAAAAATGGAACTCACAGTGTTGAATTGAGTATTATTTTCGGGTCAAAGCAAAAGTCAACAACGAACAAGATAATGATAATCAGTGTGAATCAGAAAGAATTGGAGGTTGAGAGAGAGTTGTGAGCGAGTATACAAGGTTCGCAGAAGGTCTAATTATATAGTGGATCAAAGGGTTGGGTTAAATGGAAGGTTTGACCCCGTTTAATAACATGCGCGTATAATTGAATCAATTGGTCAACGATTGACGTGTAATTGACGTGTAATCGTGTTGCACAAGGCCGGTGATTAAACGAATTTACCATATAAAGATCAATCAAGCATTGATCTTGATTGATTGTTCAACGCGTCCAAGGCAGTTGACTTTTACGAGTCAGACTGCTGTTCAAAAAGTGTGTATATAATTAATTTAGGCCGGGTTAATTCCAGAAAGATGGTCCAGCCCAGTTGGTTAAGTTGGTGTGTGTGTGTGGCTTTGGCGCGGGTTCGAACCCCGGCCAAAGCATTTTATTATATTTTTGACATTTTACAAACCAACACACATATATTATAATATATTTATAATATTAGGGCTCCACAATCGCGACAAAATAATTAAATGCGAGTATAAGATGAAAACTTGACGTTTTTATTAAATGCGAACGTGTAACGTACAAGTTTAAATACGTAATGTTACAGTTCTATTCTCCATAGCTGCAAACAAAGAATGGCATCTTCTTCAATTTGACGTAAAAAATGCCTTCTTACATGGAAAGCTCAAGGAAGAAGTCTATATGGAAGTCCCTCCTGGACTCATGAAAGATCCCAATATTAGGGAAGTATGTCGCTTGAAGAAATCCTTATACGGATTGAAACAATCTCTACACGATTGGTTTGGCAGGTTTTCTTTAGCCATGAAGAAATATGGCTTCAAACAGAGTAACTTGGATCATACTATGTTCTTTAAACGGAGGAATAGACTTGTAACATGCCTAATTATTTATGTTGATGATATGATAATCACAGGTAATAATGAAGAAGAGATGACATGATTAAAAATAAACTTGTTCAAAGAATTCGAAATGAAGGATCTAGGAAGGCTTAAATACTTCCTTGGAATTGAAGTCCTGAGATCAAGACAAGGAATTTTCATCTACCAAAAGAAACGCATCCTTGACTTGCTAGCCGAAACAGGGATGATTGATTGCAAACCTGTGGATACTCCTATGATGGTGAACCAGAAGCTCTATATGGTGAACCAGAAGCTTTAATGCGATAATATATCGAACAAAAGTTTTAGTAATGATGATAAGGGATTCAAAAGTAAATTATTAATGATAATGGCATATGAAACATCAAGTGATTAAATGGAATCTCCAAATGATAAACAAACATAAATATCAATGATATAAAACATTGGAATTGTTTCCATAGGAAACTTTGACCAACTCAAGTATTTGAAATTTCCTAGTGACTTGTGGGGGCGTACTTTAGCCTATAAGTGAATGCTCATCTCAAGAGTTCCCAGGTAGGTATATGGGTCCCTTGTCTGATTGGGATTTATACAAAATACCAGGCCTAGATAGAAAACTCAGGATACAGGCGCTCACCCTTCCAGATTGCACGTGCCCCATCAATAGTGAATTCCAAAACTTTAGCGAGATTAAAAACGAGATGCAAAAATAGATCCTTGAGATTTGGATTTCACTCCTAACTCAAAGATGTATTTCAAAATTGAAAACGATTGTGGAATGAAACCAATCACTAAGTTAAGGATATCACTCCCAGCTTAGTGGTTAAGTTCCTTTTTGAAAGAAATACTCTTTGAGGTGTGGATGTCACTCCTATCTCAAAGATATATTCCTAAGATAAATAACATATAGAGGAGTGAAACTAATCACCAAGGTATGGATGTCACTCCTAACTTGGTGATATCGTTTCGTTTGTGAAATACGAGTATCTTCTTCTCTAAACAAAACACCGAAAGAATAAAGAGAAAGAATCATAGCAAAAATATCTTGCAAGAAAATAATAGGATAAAGAGAAATAAACACGAGAGGACTCATGAATGTAAGCTTAGTTATAGACTAGGCTAAAAGGCATTCTAATAACCTAATTCCCTATAACCATGGCTCTGATACCAATCTGTAACACCCCAACCGATGGCGGAATCATCGAGGTGTCACGTAGTGACGATTGTTCAAAAGCACATGGTACTAAAATGTAAATATATAATTGAATAATTTAAATTGTCTTACATAGATGAAATGTGAAAAAATACAATAGTCTGAACGAAACATGAAATTTGAAATAACTTATTAAAAGCAAGCACTAAAATCCAATGCTATGGAACTAAGATCAAACTGCACCTGAAACATGTACAAAATAGGTTTTGTCAACATAAGAAATGTTGGTGAGCATTCCTAGTTTTAATACATATAGTGAGTTGGAAAAATGGTATACAACTCAAGTGCAAATCTACTATGCAATTATGTAAACTATGTATCATACAAATGAGCGAAATCAATCCTGTGACTGTATAATGTACTAAATGAACGGCGGTGTACTTATCCAATAAATGGATAATAACTTAACAATGACCATGGATTCTCCGATGAAAAAGGGGGAGAATCAACCTAGGCGGGTTGTCAATCCAATAGCGCTATCCAATGTTAAGGTCGGCTTGTACATGGCTAATGATTTCACTAAGTACAAATGTATTCTACATGTAATGTCTAAGCATAAAGCACGTTTGTAAGCAAATGCACATAGTACTAGAATTGTATTGTAAAAATGTGAACTTGTATGTGTATTTTGTATAAATGTACATGTAACACCCCAAAAGTGAATAAAGACAAAAAGGGGATAGGAAATACTCACTTTCGCCAAATGACTAGATGACTAAGGGAGCGTGAAAATGCGAGCAATCCAAAGATTCAACAACGAAACTAGTCCAATTTAGAAGAAAAGAAACCGAATAGGAAAAAATATCAAGCTTCCAATTCGCCAATTACAAGAGCTGATAATCAAAGCTTCAAATGTAGAAGTAATATACTCTAGAAGAAAGGTATGCGGGAGAGTTTAATCGGATTGAAACAATTGAATTAGAGGTGCAAAGTGTAATGGGTCATAGGTGGGTTTTTATACTAGTTTTGGATTCAATTAGCCATTAAAATTGGTCAACACCATAAAGTAAGGTTTTATGATGAATTGAATATTTGACTAGGACTTTGACTGTTTGACTAAGACTTTGACTAGGACATTGACTAGGACTTTGACTGAGACTTTGACCGGGACTTTGACTAAGACTGTCTTAGCGGACCGCGAGGGCTAAAAAAATAATTTTTCTAATTTAATCAATTTTAAGTTATAGACTTGTTTCCTTCTGTTTCTAAGTTGTTTTAGGACCGAAAATTAAGGGCTTTGAGTATCAAGGTCTGAAACATATGTGCTCGGGTGTAGATGTGAGTATAAAACGTGCATACTTTTATTTATAAAAATTATAAGTTTTATTAAATTGTGAATTTTGGTCCTATTAAAATACGAGGGTTAAAAATGAAAATTTTGAAATAGTTGAGGAACCAATTATGCACATTTATGAAGAGTGAAGGGTGCAGGTTGTCACAGGGGGGGGGGGTCGGCCGCCCCCGCCTGCCCCAACAAAGCTGCGCCACTGCCTGGAGAAGCAAGAAACAAAAAGTGGTGGCCCTTTCAGGTGCCGAAGCAGAGTTTCAAGGGATAGCACGCGGTCTAGCAGAGATACTATGGGTACGAAAATTCTTGACAGAAATTGGGTACCCTCCAACCCAATCCAGTAAAATTTTATGTGATAACAAGGCAGCTATTCAAATTTCAGAGAATCCAGTCTAGCATGATCGCACAAAACATATTGAGGTTGACCGGCATTTCATCAAAGAAAAACTTGAAACAAGGACAATTGAACTTCCGTTTGTCCGCTCAGAAGATCCACTCGTAGATATACTAACAAAGGTAGTCAATGGGAAATTTTTTAATCATTGTCTTGGCAAGTTGAGTATCAGGAACCCCACTACTCAACTTGAGGGAGAATGTTGAAATATTTGATCAGTCAACATCTTTAACCAATCAAGACTTTCAAGGCAAATTTTCAATGGTCAATGGTCATAGCACTATTTCTTCAACACCATTTAATGTATTTCCTCATCTAGTTTCTTGTATAGACTATAAATATTTATACATAGACCTTTGTAATACACAAGAAAATATCAAAACAATTTCTTAGTCTCTTTTTCTCTTTACACCTCTGATTATCATGTTCCACAACCAGAACTCGCTATAATAACCGAACGACTAAAAAAATAACGTCGCGATATGACTAAAGGATGTCGATACGTATTTTACATTGTTAAAAAAAACGATATCGGTACTGAAGTAGTGACCAAAAGGACAACGGCACGTGCTTTAAATGAATCAAAAACAATAAAACGAAACTAATACCGGTACTAATGTGGTTCAGTCGGTATCAATACGATTCATTACGTTACAGTACAATACTAGCAATATATATAGTTAAAGAACACGGGTTATTTAAACTATAGTTAAATGCCAATTTCGTCCCTGAGGTTTGGACCAGTTTGCCACTCCAGTACAAAAGTTTTTTTTTTTTTTGCAATCCCTTACCTGAGGTTTGAATTTTTTTTGCCAAATTCGTCCTTTTCTCTAACCCAGTTAAAAAAGCTCGTTAACTCAGGGGTATTTTTGTCTTTTTACCTATAATTTAAAATTTTAATAAAAAGTCTTACCCCACCCCCACCCCCTATATCTCTCTATCTCTTTCATTCACTTTCTCTCTCTCTCTCTCTCTCTCTCTATATCTCTGCAACCAAGATTAATAATAATAATAATAATAATAATAATAATAATCTATCTATATAATAATTGAGGTTATCTAGGGTTGAATGAAGCCCTTAGAGAGGGTTTGAGGTATCCATATTGTATATGGAGCTCCAACTAACTCACTATAAATATCTTTTCTAAACATAAATCTACACTACATTCTTCCATCATACTCTCTAACAAATCTTCCAACCAACATTCATCCTTCTTCTTCAATCGATTCATGGTATGATTTTGTATACGTTCTTTGTTCATACTATTATTGCGATTTATTTAACAAAATTGATGTTGTTTGTTCATTCTATTATACGATTTCCTTAACAGATCTGAAAAACATTCTTCTTTTTATGTTTTTGAAACAATTGTTAAAGGAATCATAATATTCAGATGGTTGACAAGTAAATCTGTGTGTATTTGTTTTTTTTTTTTTTTGCAGGGTCTCTTATGTTTTAGGTGTTGTACGGATCCTTTGTTGCTGGTTATAGTGGGTATGCATTATATTGCTTTCGGTTTATCGAGTATGAAATACTTGATTATTCACTTATTTGTATATTTTTTTGTGGCAACCATTTTATCTTTTGTTTGTTGATGTTTTTAGGCGTGCTTATGAAGGAAACTGTATGATAATCGCTGTCTGCAACTTGAAACAAATGCAATGGAAATAAAATCTGAACTAGAAAACAAGATTTTGAATCTTGAAAATCTTCTCACGGAATCAAAGAAAAAGGTGAAGGAACTTGAAAACTTTACAGAATCCAAGTTTTCAATATTGGAAAAAGAAAGAGTGTGGCTACAAGAACTTCATGGATTTTCAATATGGGTCTCTTAAGGTTTGTATAATTATGCATTCATCTTTGATAATGTTTGGTGCTTACATAACAGTTCATGTAATTGTACAAAATAGTATAATTTTGATGATAATATTTTGTGAACATATGAAAATTCTATTTTTGTGAACAAAATAGGATGGGTTCTGAGTCGCTTAAGTAAGAAGTTTTGATGACACAACAAATTTAATCCGAGGAATGCATAAGCAAGAAGTTTTAATGACACAACAAATTTGGTAAATTTCCGGCTTATCAATAATTGCTTGTGATATATGTGATGAATGATATCATTTTGGTTGTATTTATATTTTCATGGATTCATGGGCACAAAAAGACTCCATTTCGTGCTACAATCGTACAAGAATGGCACTTTTAGATCCACTCTCGGAAGATGAATGTTCACCCAGATGTTCAACAGAAGTGTATGCCGGGATTCAGTGACCAGCCTTAAAGTTTTATGAATATATTGTATATTGCGAAGTTTGAATTGGCGAATAACTATTGTATATTTGTTACACAATGAAAACTATAACTTTTGTAAAATAATTTAATGAGATTGAATCATGTCTTCAATTACCATTTATTATGCCATTATAATTATTATTACTAATTATTAATATTGACTAATTATAGTTGACATTGGCTCATGCCTTCAATTACCATTGATTATGCCATTATAATTATTAGTATTATTACTAATTATTAATATTGACTAATGATAGTTGACATTGACTCATGCCTTCAATTACCATTGATTATGCCATTATAATTATTATTACTAATTATTAATATTGACTAATTATAGTTGACATTGACTCATGCCTTCAATTACCATTGATTATGCCATTATAATTATTAATATTGAATCGGATGTCTTGACGATAATGGAAACTTTTGAACTATTTGCAAAATTAAAGTCTGTATCATCGAAGCATTTTAATACTTAAATGTAATAGCCGAGATATATGCCAATATAAATCTTGGAAGCTTTGACCAAGATTTAATAGCCTTTGAATGACTTTAATAGGACAATTGAAGCATTTAATACTCAATGGAAACTTTTGAACCATTTGCAAAATTAAAGTCTGTATCATCGAAGCATTTTAATACTTAAATGTAATAGCCGAGATATATGCCAATATAAATCTTTGAATGAGTAAATACAATTACAATTGAAGCATTTTAATACTCAATGGAAACTTTTGAACCATTTGCAAAATTAAAGTCTGTATCATCGAAGCATTTTAATACTTAAATGTAATAGCCGAGATATATGCCAATATAAATCTTGGAAGCTTTGACCAAGATTTAATAGCCTTTGAATGACTTTAATAGGACAATTGAAGCATTTAATACTCAATGGAAACTTTTGAACCATTTGCAAAATTAAAGTCTGTATCATCGAAGCATTTTAATACTTAAATGTAATAGCCGAGATATATGCCAATATAAATCTTGGAAGCTTTAACCAAGATTTAATAGCCTTTGAATGACTTTAATAGGACAATTGAAGCATTTTAATACTCAATGGAGACTTTTGAACCATTTGCAAAATTAAAGTCTGTATCATCGAAGCATTTTAATACTTAAATGTAATAGCCGAGATATATGCCAATATAAATCTTGGAAGCTTTGATCAAGATTTAATAGCCTTTGTATACATAGGCGAGAAACGAAACACTTTAATAGGACAAAATCCGGTGATGATATTGTGGAGGCCGGATATCAAGCATTCAAGTTTTTTCGCACGGCCAGTTGTATGTTGCACTATCAAGGGTCAGAAGTCGAGATGGACTGAAGATAGTTATACTGGATGAAGATGGTGAACTGACGAACAAAACATCCAACGTCGTGTACAAAGAAGTATTTCAAGCTTTATGAATAAGGTCAAAAATTTTGATGCATTTTTTTACTTATCATCTTTGAACTTAAGTACATACAACTTCAATAATACAAGTTTTATTTTATTACTTTTGTTTTAATATTTAATTTACTACATTAACATTATTTTGATTTTTTTTTCATGGTAGTTGATTGTTTGTTTTGGAATTGCATGTTAATATTAGGTTGGATATATTGATTGGTTTTACGGGCACGCAACTTGAATAATACAAGTCTTAGTTTAATATTTTTTTTAATTTACTTTGGTTTGCACCGTGGGTTCCCACGGGGCTCTAACCTAGTAATAATAATAATAATAATCCAATGGATCTTGGTTCAACATTAATTACCTTTACCTTAACCCCAACTTTCACTATATGTCTTCTGCTCCTCTTTCTTATTCCAATTTCACTCACTATTATGAATATCAACCATCACTCCATCAGTAATGTACACACCTATATATAACTCAAACTATAATCATCTATTGATCTATCTATCCCTAAATCGAACGATTGGTAGAAAACCCCCAATTTACAAAACCCTAACTTGACCTGATCAGATGGAAATCTTGTTTGATTCGAGCTTGAAGAAGGTGTCTGGTGGCAAGAATCTGATCAGTAGGAGTAAGTTCTCCTCCATCTCCAGCGACATCGCCTCTGTTCCGGATCTGCATCACAGAGTAGAGGCTGGACATCATGACAACGAAGATGGTGGATCCAACGGCTGTTTTAAACGAAGATGGTGGATCCAACGAAGATAGGGGCGTGACCCTTGCTGAAGCTCTAAGAATAGGGGTGGTGGTTGGGGGCAGTGGTTCAGGTGGTGGTTGCCTGGTTGGGTAGCTGCCGAGGATAGGGGCGGTGGTTCAGGTGGTGTATGTGTTTGATAGATTTATGGGGCTTGTGATTGAATTAGGGGAAAGGATTTATGGGTTTTGTAGGGTTTTGAAAAAGATGAATTGGGTTATTGTTGTTATGGGGTTCGATTGATGGTGATAGTAGGTGATGTAATGTGAATCTTGCTTCTAATCACAAGTTTTTGTTTGGTTTGGTGAAGATGATGGTGATTATTATTATTATTATTATTATTATTATTATTATTATTATTATTATTACAATTACAGAGCAAATAGATGGAGAAGAGAGAAAGAGAGAGAGAGAGTGTGTGTTATGTGTGTGAGAGAGAGAGGGGGGTGGGTAGGGGAAGACTATGGTTTTTTTATTAAAATAATCATAGGGTATCAAATGACAAAATTGTCCTTCATTAAAGTGGTAAAAAGACAACCCTACCCCTGACCTTAACGAGATTTTTTAACTGGGTTAGTGAAAAGGACGAATTTGGCAAAAAAATCCAAACCTCAGGTAAGGGATTGCAATTTTTTTTTTTTTTTGTACTGGAGTGGCAAACTGGACCAAACATCAGGGACGAAATTGACATTTAAGTCTTTAAACTATAAAGGTGCAATTGAAACTTCAAATGAAAAAAAAAAAAAAGACAAAAACCCCCCAAAAATGTAAAGGACAAAAAACATTATAGTATACGTGCAATGTTACTTCTTATATATAAACTAGGTTTTTCCCCCGCGCTACGCGACGAGATTTTGGTCGTTTTCCGTCGTGCTACATGGCGTAACATTAATCGTTACCAACTCAAATCATCGGAAACCATGAAGGCGAATATCGATATCTGTATTTTGGGTTGATTTTATCGTCGAATACAGTGTCGTATCAGTACCCGATCATACCATACCGCACATTTTTAGTACTGATACAATAGCGAGTTTAAAAGTCACAATGGAATCAACTAAATTACAAAAACCACAACATCAAAAACTAAAAAGTATGGGGCGTGGCTAATGTAGGATCATGGGTTAAAATTAACAAAAATAAGTAAATGGTGTTGGTCTGTGAATTGAACCAGAGTTGCTTCTTTTAATTTGTTCACTTATGATACGTGTTAACAAGTTAACACATATGACACTAATCATGGTAGTGGTTACCCGTGAGTTATGACGGAAAACTGTCGTGTGTCTGCAGACAAGAAGCAAAGTCATGATTTTCGAAGTCAATGAACATCAAAAGTAGTCTGAATTCATTGACAAAACCAATTAAGCTTTCAAAATCACTAATAATGAGGGGACCTTTAAAACAATTAATAAAATGTTCAAAATCAAATTCAACAATCTATCTTCATCTTTATCCCTATCACCCAGCTACAGTAAGCCTTACAATACAACTCAACCATCAAACAGTAGAATCAGAATCAAGATCCTGTATGGCATGAACAAAAATGATGCAATAGTTATGTTACAACTTACAACCCATATTCTTATGCCATGTATAACCGTTATAACATCTGTTACACCCTGAAATAACATATTATGCATCCTCAATCTGACAATCAAATCAAAATACCCGCAAACTTAGCTGGCCCTGTTATAACGTGTGGGTTCCTGCTAGTATTTCTTAATGACCTTAACAACGTTAAATTTACCTCTTCTTATTTTTCTCACTTCCTCGCTAAGAAATAAGGATAGAACTGTAAATTCACAAGTGTGAACATAACGAAGAACAAATTCCAGCAGCTAGTAACCTCCAAAGCAGCGTACAACTTTCACTTCACAAAGTATAAGTTGACATATTCTCAACCCCTTATATATTATGCCACATCGATTTGCGTGTTACTAACAAATTTCAAAATTATATTTATTTTATTTTAATTTATTTTTAGCGTTATTCACGAAATGGACCCATACCGTCACAACCACCACCACCAACCACCGTACCCACCACCATCACACTACCCACCTCCGCCACCTCATGCTACCCACCACCACCATGAACCATCGTACCCACCACCACCACACTACCCACCTCCGCCACCTCATGCTACCCACCACCACCACGAACCACCGTACCCACCTCCACCTCATACCATCCACCACCATGAACCACCGTACCCACCTCCACCTCCACCCCACGTCGAACTCTACCCTCCACCACCACCACAACCCACCCACCACCACCCCCACATACCACATACACCTCCCATCATCAACCACCACCACCAAAAACCACCTGAAATAAAATATACCGACAATAAACCAACGGTTAGAGTTTACTGCAAGGCCAAAACTGATTATGCTCTGACGATTCGTGATGGGCAAGTTATTCTTGCACCCTCTAACCCATCTGATCCTCATCAGGTAACCTTTAATAATATTAATTTGGTTTTAAATTGTGTAATGTTTGAAGAAAGTTATTGAATTTTGGTTTGAAACAGCATTGGATTAAAGATTTGAAATTTAGCACACGTGTGAAGGATGAACAGGGTTATCCATCTTTTGCTTTGGTTAATAAAGCCACTGGTCAAGCTATCAAACACTCCATTGGTGCTACTTATCCTGTATGTCATCCTTTCAGTAATTGATACATTGTTTGATTCTTGTTGCTTGTTTATATAATTGTTATTGTTTAGATTTGTCTTTTTTGAGACCCACACATGGCCTGCTGTGGATGTTTATCGGTTTAACTCGAAATTGACACAAACTCGTTTGGAGTGACTAAACCCAAACCTGTGAATTTTTTTAGGTTCGTGTCGTGTAAGAAATTAACGTCCATGTGAAGAACAATAAATGAGCCATAACATTTAGGGGATTTGAACAATGGCGAAGCTTGAGTGGAAATTCGGGGGGGTCGGAAGTCACCGGTTACTGGGGTCGGAACTGTATATACCAAAAATATTATATATGGATACTATATAATCGGAACTTCTGACCGAAAAGTTCGGGGGATCGGGCGCCCCCTCCTGTCCCTATAAATTTGCCCCCCTGGATTTGAACTTTGAAGTTTGATTATGATAAAATAAAATATTTGTAATTTGATATTTTAACTGTTTAGGATCAAAACAAGTAGTGTTTAGCTAAATGGGCTTTTTGAGACCGAACACGACCCGTTTAGATAAATGTGTTCATGGGCACGACTTAAAACTGAATGCCTGGCGAGTTTGTGTGAGGTTAGTGTTATGTCAAAAATTAACACCCTGTAGTATGATCAACAACTGAGCCATTAAATTTAGGGGATTTGAAGTTTGATTATGATTAAAAAAAAAAAAAAAAATCAGTAATTTGACATTTTAGGATCAAAAGAACTACTGTTTGACAAAATTGATAAAAATTTGTATACGAGTCGCAATAAAAAGTGTTGTATTAAGCTGACTGCTGACTTGTAATTTCTTTCCTCAGGTTCAGTTGACAGAATACAACCCTGATAAACTTGACGAATCTGTTCTTTGGACTGAGAGCAAGGACTTAGGGGATGGTTATCGGACGGTAAGAATGGTCAACAATATTCGACTCAATGTTGATGCACTTAACGGCGACAAGAACCATGGGGGCGTGCGTGACGGCACAAAAATTGTTCTCTGGGAATGGAAGAAAGATGGCAATCAAAGGTGGAACATGGTACCTTACTGTAAGTGTCTCAACTCAAACTTTACCTGATAATATTCTTCAATTATAGTACCAGTCATAAAATGGTAAGAAGGTAGAAACTTTCAAAGGTTATAACTGCACCAATATGATTCCAAAAACACTCATTATAGCATTGTAATTGTGTACTGTTTAACGAGTGAGATAATACTTTGTTACCCGGGTCCCAGAACAATAAATTTGAGAAAATTTGAACTTGTCATGCTACCATTGAGTAATGCTGTTCTTTCATGATCTTACACCGTAGCAGCGATGAGGAGTGTAAATGCCAAGCTGCTCTTGAACTACTTGAGATTCATTCGCTGGAAGCTTGAATTAGGCCGAGCTTAAAGAGCTCGAGCCTAAAAATAAGCTTGTTTACTAGACGAGACTGATCCCAAGCTTCGCTTATCGAGCTGGAGATGGCTTGGGAGCCTAAATGAGCCTATTATTTATATAGTTTTTTTTATATGGAGTGTGTGTGTGTGTATATATATATTATATGTAATTATTTTTATTATACATAGAAATTTGTAAAAATAACTAAATAATATAAAAAAAATTATAAATGTATATAAACTAATTAATAAATAATAAACGAGTCGAGTCCAAGCCGAGCTTGAGCTTAAGAAATAGAGCTCGAATCGAATTGAGCTTGATTTCAAGTTCTCATAAGTTAAACGAACCCAGGTTGAGTCTAGACGTCGTTTACACCTCTAGAAACTATAATCAAAGGCTTTTGTTCTCATCAATATGTCTAATGGTCTGTGCAGGATAACATGTCTTGTGGGATTTCAATGTCTAGAAGATATGTACTGCGCTATTTCCTCATTGCGCGGTGGTCATGTGTATTCGTGAATGAACATGTGTTTGAATAAGTCGATTGTTGAATGATTATGAGCTTAGTTCTGTGGTTAGCATGTATTTATATATCACCCGTATGCATTTGATATAGCATTGCTTCTTACATATGATGTATCTCATTTATTTATGATTCGATAAGCATTGACATCACATCCACCATGGTGACTGTGATTGACTGATTGTGTTAGCGTGACTTGTACATTATGCGCTAGAAGGGGTGCGTCTCTAGTCATGTAGCAAGCATTTATATTACAACATTTATATCAAGACCAAAGTCTTAAAAAGGGTAGTGGTACCGAAAGTGCTCGCTACGGTATTAGAGGGTAACAAGTGGGTAAAATAACAGTACAAAAAGTACAGATCCTGAAAACACTAAAATTGGTACCGAAATTCGATTGGTATGGTATGGTTCGATAAAGGTACCGGTTTGGCTCATCCCTAATATTCAGATATTAAATTTTTATATACATTATTCACTATGAAGTAATAATTTAATATAAAGTAAAAACAATGTACAAATATAAAACAAGCAACACAAGAATCATGAGACTTAATTTGATTGTTTGAATAAACTTTGGAAGAAAATGCAATATGGCAACTGGCTAGATTACGTATAAACTACAAAGTGAAGTTATTTGGGAGAAAAAATAAAAAAAGTAAACAACATGCTCATAAAATTTCCTCGATTCTAAACGCCTATATATTCGGTTATATAGTTAGTCTTAAAAATGTTCACAAGTTTAAAACTTTAGGTCGGGTATGATATTAGATGATACCCGCATGATTACCTAAACTTGTTTGCCCATATAAAAACAAAGTATGTATATAATTGTTAAAAATATAGCCTAAAGGATTTGGGTAATTGCATCCCAACGGGTAATTTCCAATCACCTAAGACCAAAAACGGGTGTGTCTACAAACTTAACGAGTAATATGTAACGGGTATCTAACATATAAAACTTGATATGATCATATGAAACACAATTTTATAATCAAATACGGGACTGAGATTGATCCCGCAAACTATAGTTCTTAATGTAAGATAACCAAAATGTATTTGTTGTGGGAATCGATAGTTAACTAAAGACAAAGTTGAACAAGTCTTGATCCACCTAAAATGCAGTTAAAAGGATTAGAAAATAGGAAATCCAAGTGACCATGTGAGAGTGAAAGAAGGAGGTCAATCTCAAGTTGCAATTAAAAGGGGCACATGCCACAAATGGGATTTTCATGTGCAAAGTTATAGTTGCATACTTATTTTAATCACCCAATCATTAATGCCATTTCTATTTGCTAATCTCTAGAAACCAAAGTGTACCTCTAAAGTACTTCTTCAATGCCTTATCAAATACTCAATAATAGTCAACGCGTTTGCATCTTGCCAATTGTTTTAATTCCATTCCATTCCATTCCATTTGTGTTTATAGTTGGTTATATACTGGTTTGACATTGAAAGTTATAAGTCATAAGATAACGTCTTATTAATACCTAAAACATTACATCAAGCCTTATTTTATAGGACATGTATGATCAGAACTGAAAACCAAAGCGGACTACCAAAATACTAAATTCAATAAATGCGTAAATTATGGAATTTGGACTTGACGGCTAAGCTAAACCACTTATGAAGAAACATGGCGGTTTGCCACATTATCCGGCCTATCAAAACATTCTATGTACATTTCTATATATAACCTATGGGCCCGTAACTTCAAACATAATGAATTTTTACATGTCTGTAAATAATCATGTTAACTTGGGTCATGTTTCACCTCAAACAAGTCAAACTGAAAACTTATAAAAGTGCACAATAAGCCTAATTCTAAATTACCAAATGTGTTAAAACGCCTGAGAGTTTTTTTACTGGTGTGAATCTTAAACACGTTCAATGAATCAGTGTCACTCGTCTCTCAAATATATAAATAACACAAGGAAAACATCTACATGACACGGTATAACACAACTTTTTTTTATCAGTTTCACATAACAATGAGCTTTACTACGTTAGTCCGATCATGCCAATAGCATGCTTATCACCTTCAACCTCAAAAAAGTGCCTTTAAAAAATATGTAACACCAACAAAGGTAAGATATAAAGTTGATTAAAGTAAAGCAGCAGTTATCATATCTTCTCATATATTATAACAATAAGACTTATAGTTATAACATTAATATGACAGTACAGTAGGCTTCAATCTTCACAAATCTTCTAGGGTCACCTGTGGCAACTTGTGAATGGATATTAAATTTAATATTATTATAAAACTTAAAACTAAAGGACTGACCAAATCTTGTTAATAATTTTCTGGTCTTTGCTTGCAAGTGTAATGAGTAAACTTTTATAGTTGCCTTTCTCATTACTCTTCATATAGAATATGATTCCTTGTTAACATGAAGCATGTGAAAAAAGGAGGTAAAACATATTTTATTTTAGATTAACAAGTTGGCATATGGTTAACTCTTTAACTGCCATTACAGTTTTCTCTCACTCAATCTTTATATAAAGGCCTGTCATTCCTTACTTTCTTCTTCACACCTTCTCAACATCCTATAATCAATCACATCACTTCAACTCTTCAAGAATAACTTTTGCTGGTTTAGCATGGAGTTTCTTGAAGCCTTATTGGTTCTAACAGTCTCCTCCTTGGTAGCATTCCCAGGTGTTAATGGCCGCGGTGTTGGCGGTGGTTGGATTTTCGCCCACGCTACCTTCTATGGCGGTGGTGACGCGTCTGGTACAATGGGTAAGAAACTCATTCAACTTAATCTAGTTATACTTTCGTCTGTCTATCTGGTGTGCTAAATGCACCCCTGTTATTTTTACTAAACGTACTCCCTCCCCTTACTATAATATCTTTAAAAAAAAAAACTGATGTTTTTTTTGTTAATGTGAAGGAGGAGCATGTGGGTATGGAAATTTGTATAGCCAAGGATATGGAACAAACACAGCTGCACTGAGCACAGCTCTGTTCAACAATGGGCTTGCGTGCGGAGCGTGTTTCCAGATTAAATGTGTAAATGATAAAAGATGGTGCCTTCCAGGCTCTATTGTTGTCACAGCTACAAACTTTTGTCCTCCTAATCCTGCTCAGTCAAACAACGATGGCGGGTGGTGTAATCCTCCCCTGCAACACTTTGATCTTGCCCAACCGGTTTTTCTCAAAATCGGCCAATACAAAGCTGGAATAATACCGGTTCAATATAGAAGGTATTGACTATATGATTCTTATCACACTTTTAAAATGCATAGTGTACAAGTCATAAAGATAAAAAAAAAATAAACGTACCCAGTAATATCCCACTTAGCAGGGCTACTGGTGTCATAAAGCTAAGCTAACTATGTCATCTAATTCTTGCAGGGTTGCTTGCAAGAAGAGAGGTGGAGTGAGGTTCACAATCAATGGTCACTCATACTTCAACCTAGTGCTCTTGACCAATGTTGGTGGTGCGGGTGATGTGATCGCGGTCTCTATCAAGGGTTCTAGAAGCAGGACCTGGCAAGCAATGTCGCGGAACTGGGGACAAAACTGGCAAAGTGGTGCTTACCTTGATGGCCAAGCTCTATCTTTCAAGGTCACGACCAGCGATGGCAGGACCCTAGTTTCGAATAATGTGGCTCCACCTAATTGGAGTTTTGGACAAACCTATACCGGAAGACAGTTCTAGAATCTTCCGCCCAAGTTCCTAACTTTAAGGCTTTCGTTTATGTTTTTTACGCTACTAGTAGTTAACTTTAATGTAATATAGTTATACCAGACATACCAACTTCATGAGCGCATTTTGGACGGCTCATGGAATTGGATGCCTAAAGTAAACTCCAGGAACTCATAATATGTTTCCTAAGATTCCTGGAGTTTTTTTAGACCGCGCCCCTAAAAACACCAACACGGGTTGGTGGTTTGGTGAGGCAGGGTCTTTTTTAACCTATGTAATGTTAGAGTCCAAAGATACCTAAGATATAGTTCTCTCTGTTTATTTGGGGAGATGCAGGGATAAGTAACCAGTATTGTGTGTCAGTTGTGGTGTCAAAGATTCCTCAATGTATGCTTTTTTTTTTTTCACTTTATAATGAGAATAACATTTAAGGGTTTGTTATTTATAATCCTATTTCCTATATGACTAAATCAGAAATATATTCATGTCATGTTAGCAATATTGAACATACAGCAGTTGTGTTCATAGACTACTGAAACCGACAGAAGTAACAGAACCGCGTAACCAAAGCAGGTCTGCCGGTTTGAGATTTATATGATTTTGTTTAACGGTTCAGCGGACGATTTGAAACTGTGAACACCCTTGTCTAAATGCCTAAAACCAAAATCTGATACAATTATTGGAAATGATTTAGCATACAAGTTACAGCCTTACTCTAGTAGACATGTTCCTAACTTACAACAATGTATGTTGCATAATAAAAACACATTACAAGAGATTTAACTTACTTAAAACAGAGTTGTCACTCTGAGATTTATATTCAGCTATAGTGAACAAAACAAAGTAGGAATAATTTACATTGTTAGAATACCAATGAACCTTTCATTTGATAACTAATATGATTGAACAGCCCTAAATTCATAATAATTATTAATTAATAAGCCAAACATAAATGCATGACCTTTTTTTTAACGGCCAAGTAAATATCATATGAACTATCAGTGGGTTAACACTGGACAAATAGCTGCCCATTGAGCAAAGACCCGCCGCTCGAAGGCCCACTGCGGTAAAACCCCTCTGGATCGGATCGGATCAATCTTGAGACCAAATGACCTCAAGCTCTTGTCTTCATTTCCCCATACCACTCCACCAAATGGTGGGTGGTAAAAAGTGAAGGACTTCGAGCAGTGTTAAAAACCCTACGTTAGGGTTTTGGCCTTCTTTTGAAAGCCGGGACATAGCCTATATTTTTACAATTAAGGACAAACCAACGGGATCCCGGTGCTTCACGGTGGACGTTAGGTTTGTTACTGTACTGGTACAATATCAACACTCGATAGAGCAGCTGAAAGAGATAAAAACGAGTATCACCAATGTTGTTCTAACGGTTAGAGTTGGTGTTGAAGATTTAAGTGAGGTCGCTTGTCCACCTCACACTGTGGATGAATAAATTGCCAAAAATTTATAAGTTCAAATGCAACAAAATATCTATAAATCAAAAATTGTTATTGTTGCATAAAAACGACTTATGAAAGTTATTTTATCTTTTATTTTTACCTTAATACGCAAAAAAGATAGTTAACCAAACAGTCAAACACCCAACCGCTAGTAAAAATGACCACACGGAGTAACAATTATCGTCACAAACCGAACAAAATTTATTTTTAAATCTTATACCAAAAATACACTTTTGGATTTTATTAGAATTAAAGCTTGATATTCCATCCCTTGATTCCAATCTACCAAACAAACGCATACATAACTTTTTCTTCTTATTATTTTATTATTATTAAAAAACACACACACACACTAGATTCGAATTGTCCAATGGCGGACCTTAAGATTTGAAATAGTATCTCATCAGTTGACCACCATTTCCCCCTTTGTTTGAGCCCTAACCCTAAATCTGCATTCATTTCCTTCATCTGCTAAAAAACCTAACTTCAGGTAACTGCTTAGCTTCATTTCATCTCTCTTGTAATCCTGTTTTTACAATGTTAATTTAAAATCATTTACTCGAGTTCATTTGTCTCATTTTTATGTGAAAATCAATTATTGTTATCAGGTACAGTGTCCTAATTCGCATTGAAGATATTGTTAACTTAATGCTATGTTCAAATCTATCAACTATTGAACTCTTAACTGTAGTTATTGACAGCAGACTTGAATAACGATACCGATTCGTTTACTGTTTAAGCATTTTATAAGCTAAATATAACAATGCTGATTCGTTAACTGGTGTTTCAGACTCTCTAATTCAACAATGTATTCAGTATGATAGGATATTAATGGTTTAGACAGTGATTCACTTTTTGACAATTTGAAATGCTAGATTGTCATGATACAGCAATCGTAAGTTTGTAACGGATATTTCTCCCCGATATGTCAGTAGTTTTTTTAGGTTTTTATAGTATTTTTATTAATCGACTGCATTTTGTGTTCATGATTGTTGTTTTGTTATATGCAATTAAACATATAGTCTTGGTTTTAAAAAGCGCGAAGCGCACTAAAGCGACGAGGTCCAAAACCGAGGCGCAAAGCGCAAAAGCGGTGGGATTTTCGTACGCGAAGCGCAAGACGATTATATAATTTTTTTTATATATGCTATAGGTTTTTAGCATCATTTACCCAAAATATAGATACAAATAAGGTTTATACATGATTTAACAACCCTTTTAGCTACATATATAACAATTTTAAGCATAAAAACACCTCCGGTACAAAAAGCGCGCGCCTCAGGGGATTTTTTTGGCAAAAAATCGCGCTTTTCCTGCGCTTCTTGTACAAGGTGCGCCTTGGGTTACATGAGGCGCAAATCCTGGCGCCTCAGTGCGCCTCGCGCTGCTTTTTAAAACACAGCATATAGTAGGTTTGATATGATTAGTCTCTGGCATGTTGACACTTGACAGTAGTATCACTTGGTTATTGTGAGGGAATAATGCTGAGTGATTATCGTGACAACACTGGTTTTTACGTGCCTATACTATTGATGCTTTTCGATTAAACTAGTGTGCATGTGTTGATTAAGGCATATGTGGCTGTTTAAATATGGTTTGATAGTGACCAAGACTTCTACGGGGCGTTACCTTTTTGTATTACTTTATTGTCTTAGAAGCTTAGTGTGTTTTGTTGTTGTCATAAGGATCGTACACGTTATCACTTGTATAATTTGTTATTTATTTGATAGCTTAGTAAGAATAATTTTAGTACAATATGTTTTTCTGCTATCTTTTGTCTAGCTGTGTGCATATGTATGTTTTCAATGAATCGTATATATGGAAACGTCTTTGGAGTCGGGGGTCTCATTAGAAGCATCCTCTATGTCCCTTGGGATAGAGGTAAGGTGTGCCTACATCGCGCCCTCCCCAGACCTAACAATAGCTATTATGGTTATGGGTGGGATTATGATTATACTGGGTATGATTGACGTTGTTGTTGTACAGTGACCAAGACTTTCTTTATTTTTTCAGGATGGCACAGCCAGCATCTGGATCTACAAATTGTAATAATAATCGGGATGGGTCACATAACGAGCTACATGGTAACCAGGGTGATGTTGTTGTCTTTCCCGGTTTTATCATAGATAACAAAAATGTGGTTGAAGATCATACTCCTAGTACCAAGATTCCATGTGGGTCGGTTTTTAATTGTACCAATTCTGCAAAGTCTAATGGAGAAAACTCAAGCACTGCTACCACAAAAACGCCTCCAGCTGAACCATCAGTGTCTCCAGAAATCCAATCTAATTTGTGTCGTTCCGTGTTAGTTTCAGGAGCTGCACCTTCTGCTTGTTATGGTGCCGGGCACGTAATTTCTGGTGTCACTGACAAAAGAAAATGCAAAGCTAGGGGGATTCTTTCAGTTGGTAAAACAGGGCAAGGAATGGTTACAAAATCTAGACACTCTTTGATTCCTTTTCCTCTCATCGAAGCTTCAGTTAGTTGGCGTTTGTCACCATCTAATGTAGACAAGGATGTGGAGGATGGTGTTGTTGCCACCGCCAATCATGAACCTGCTATTTCACTAGAAGAGAGACCATCATCATTTGATTTCAATGAATGTTCTCCATTTTCTGCAGACTCGTTAGGTAGCGAGAATATTATGCAAACTCCAAACTCCGATTCAAGTTTAGAAAGACATGCGAGTTCATCTTGGCTGAAAGAAGGCATTCAACCAAAATATCAGTTTCAATCCAAACTTGAGCAGGTGATAGATGTTCCTCAACATGAAAGCTTGTCTCCCTATGACAACTCATCACCGTGGGATCCACCTAGGTTAAGTTTTGAGTTGGCAGATTCATCCCCACCTTCTGATCATACAAAGTTAAACCGTCTTAGAGAAAACTCAGGTATTCATGAGTCATGGATATCCAACTCAACTTCAGACAATGTGTCTGTGTCGGAGATGCGAGTATCTTGGAGGGATGGACTCATAACTAGTATTTCTGATAAGGAAGATTTGGATTGCTGTAGATTGTTGTCCGATGAAGAAAATGATGCTGATGACGTGTTGAAGTCTTATAAGCTTCTTGATGATGAAGTAAGAGTTGATGAAAAAGCCAAAGACACGTCACCTGTTCAAGTCAACCCTTGTGCTGAGTCTATATGCACTGACGGTGGTGGACTAATTGCTTCAGCGGACTCTGATTGGACTCTCGACTACAAAAACCGATCATTTGAATTTTGAACTCTGCTTTCCATAACTATTCATTCAAGTAAGTATGTCCATCTTTTTTTATTTATATACCATCTTCACTCTTTCAGATAGAATGGTAGAATGTTATTTAGTATTCTAACATCAATTTAAAAGAATATATTCTTTAAAAACAATCAACACATAGTCAAAGATCCATGCCACTTTTCAGTTATTAGCAGAATATGTGCAACAACATAGTGTTTACCTTGATAGTATCATACTATGTCAATGGTGGAAACAAAGAGGCGGTAAACGGAAACTTCAAATAAAGAAATTTATAGTGATATACATACAATTCACAGTTTACAAAATTATAGGAAGAAGATCAATGCCAGTGATAGAACACAATTTTATTGATATTGTAAGCTTGACTTTGATCATAATGATAAAGAAGAGGATCCATTTAAAGTTGATCTCCAATCTTGAGTTTCTTCTGTATAATCCTTGTGTAGTTCTTCTGGAGGAATAAAACAATCCATAGATAGGCCCGGTACATTGAATGCCAGATCATCAATGGTCCACTTCTCCTCCATCCTTGTAATGACGGGCCCCGCCCTCAAGTTATCTCCAAATCTTGTGATTATCACGTCTGATTGACCAGAATGTGCTATCATCACACCCTCAACAGTTCGGTAGTCCTCAATCTTTGTAGCCATATATGTTTCCCAGTACATAGGGAATGATCCCGGTGCTTGAACCCTAGTTAAATAAGAGTCTTCTAAGTGCACCAATAACCCATTCTTTTGGCTAAAATAACCAAACATTACGTGTTTAATCATCTCTGCAGTACTGTCGCTTCGGTCCGCAAGGTCAGCGTCATCTGCTGATAATTTTAACACGAAGCAATCAACGTCCCCAATTTGTTTTTCTCCCATATATTGTGCTTCAGAGAACACACTTGCCACAGCCACAGGATCTAGGCCCTACATATATGTACAAAAGTTAGCAAACTAAACATGATTAGTTAACTAGCTCCATCTTTGGATTCTTTGCTGCAAATATAGTCATTGTTGATTGAAGCCAGTAGTCAATGGACTAAAGTGTTTTCAAGCCAATATAGAAGGAGCTTAAGTGAAATATATGCTTGTAAATTTTGTCTGTATGTTACATTGCACCAACCATTGTCATCATTATAAGGATTAATACTTTATATCTACTCATGAATGATGCATCCCCAACCGTACCCAAATCGACATTTCACTAACCTTCGATGTCCCAAACTAATCATTTTCCCTTTTGTAACTCTCTAGAATGTTAAACGCATATCCATCTATTCACAATCACATGTTCAATGCTTCTTGATATTTGATTGTACATTTTTCTACTGTGTATGGTGGTTGTTAGTGTGTGCTCAATACCATCTGAGTTCTGTTACATACATACATACATACATACGTACAGTCGTATACACGTATATATGTATGTATATGTATCTATTATTTCAATATTTTATCCACCACCTTTTCTTTAAGGGTCTTTATGCTAGGTTTGAGTGGTCTTGACTCTTAGAGGGCCACTTGTAAGTAAAAGGTGACCGCTAGGGCCAAGTTGTGACTTAATTTAAATGATTGGGAATTCATAGGGACTGAATCTGTTAACTTTATAAGCCTGTGGACCATCCTTACACATGTGGTTTTGATCCTTGACAGTGAGAATCCATTGGAAAAGAAAAGTTAGTTGAAGAATATTGAGATACCTTACAAATTTGGAAAATGACTTACCATACCCACCAAACTGGGCCACTTGCTAAAGCTGTTTGCCACTTTCTACTTTCAATTTAAATATCTAATTCTAGAAGAATTACAGAGGAATAACGTCATAAGCTCAGTCAAAAAGTTGATGGGTCAATTTTAAGATATCTCATTGTACTAAAATATATATCTATTTTACCCATGAGAACCTGTTACTAGAAAACTTATGGGACACCGCTAGTACCCTGCTGACCAATGAGATCGGGTAAAACATAACTTATGCAGGGAAATGGCTTTAAAGGGGGTTAAAGGCAGAAAACTAGTGAATGTTGGATTCGAACCTGAGACCTCTGCTAGAGCCTAGAGGTGCTCAAGCACTTGATACTAAAATATTGAACTATATCAATTTGCATTTAAATGTGTATTTTTAGTGTTTATAGATTTTGTTCTATAATTATGTATATGTTTTTTTTTATATTTTTTAAATAATTTAACCATAAATGTTAATAAGCATGCTCATATATGTTCTTGCCTGTAGAGCACGGCGGAGAGGGCGAACACCTCCTTTGGCAGCATGAGAACCAAGCCACGGTGTATGTCGCCAAGCAACGTTACCATCACTGCCAGCAACCACCTTATGGCCGCCAACAACGAGCTCAATCAACCATTTGTTAGGTACCATTTGCCACATAACAAAGCATCCCTTTTGTGACACTCGGATATTACTAATGGTTGTTGACCCGTTTGAGCTGAGTTCATCCACCATGCCCATGGTAACTTTTCCTGTGGCATACATGTTTCTTACTGTTCCTTCTAGTTTCCTGCAACCCGTGGCTGCTATGAAATGTTGTATTATGTATTGTGAAGACGATGAAACCTAGCAAAAACGATTCATTTCAATGGTTAAATATTTATACATTTTTTTTTTAAATTAATCAAGTTTGTTGCAGTAGATAAACTGAAAAGACTTTCATGCACAAAGGACAACATGAATCTTTCACAAACATGTATAACAATACAAAAGTCTAGTAATGTAGTCAAGTGTTTTATTAATCGGACCAAAGTACCAAACTGGCCGTTCTGACCCGTTAAACTAGCGAGCTAATGGATCAAACATAACTGGCTTTCGAATCACAGTTTAGTTGCAATTTAGCTAGGCATCGATGCCGGATTTAGTAATTACATGATTAATGAATTAAACTATGATTAGATGGTAGTCAAAACAAGCTGAATATGTTTTTTGTTTGTTTTTGGATTGTTGTTAAATGTTTGTTGGGAAGTTAGGTTGAAGAATTTATATAAATGTTGGTTCATTTAAGAAGGCACACAGATAGATAAAGACCGGTGACCAAGAACAAAAACTGTAGGGGCCTTAATGGCATTTATTGATACTTGCATCTTTTACTCAACAATATATTTTTACCTTTTATATACGTAAACACTAGACTTAGCCCCATACCTAAGTTTACTCTTAGGCGGAGGGGCGTGGGAGACGTGGAGGTGGTCGGGAAGCCTAAGTTGCACCTACCCTGTTGGGACCCCCCCCCCCCCCCCCCCCTCTCCAATTTCGATGACCACGGGGAATCATCCCCTTCCTCTCCGATCTCTTCTCTGTATCTCTCTCTTCCCCAGTGGAGATGACATGGCAGGAGGGGGTCGGTGACCACACCCCTCAACCTTAAAAGAAAAGAAAATCTTATCATTTTATTTATCCTCTTATATTGATTTAATATCTTTATTTTCTCTATTTTCTTTATTTTTATTGTTTTACCTTTTATTTTCTTAACGTATCTTTAATGTTATACCTAAAGATGATAAATTTTTTTAAAAGAATATAATGTTTCCTTACTTTAAAGCTACCTTTTTAGGTTTTCCATATATTCAACTTTAGTTCTTAATGTATTTTTTATATTCTTTCTTTACGTATTTTTATATACCTTATTTTCTAGTTTGCAAGTATCCAACATCTTTAATACATAATGAAACTTTATTATATAAATTATAAAAACTAATATTAAACATAGGATTACAATAACACGATTGATAGAGGAAAAGAAATGGGTTATATTTTAATATATAAGAAAAATATACATGTGTGTATATACTTGTAATGCAATTATGTACTTAAAATTGGTTATATATTACACATCCCTTGTATAAAAGAACGAGACAATAATTGTACATGTCGTATTTGTTTACATCTCTCCCCACTTAATGTTTCTATCTCATTTCATCTATGTCACCTTACTTATTTCTCTCTGAAATTATATAATTATCTAATATATGTATAATATACACACACATATGTGACTATAGAATGTGAAACAATCTCCACAAAAAGAGGATCAAGATTCTTACTCCATGATAATTGAGATGGAATTTTTATGACTTTATCACACAATTGTGATACTACCATTTCTAAACACAAGTTGTTGATAAAAAAAGGCTTTATTTACATGTAAATGTACATGTACATGATGATGCTCATGGGTTTTATTATAATTCAAGTTCATGTTAATATGTTATAACTTATAAAGTATGATGTTTCTTGTTATCACCAATAACAAAGTGGTTATTTTTAATGCAAAAGCCAATACAATGATTTAAACAAGTGCTAGTTTAGTTAAAATATACTAATATATTGTGTAAGTGTAGAAGTATAAGATTAATGTTGCATTACCTGAGAAAAGGATGATTGTGGGGGAAGTTGGGAGACTGGAAAGAGAGGGCAGCCCAAGACACTAAGAAGAACATTGAGATAATTGTTGGGTTTGTGTTTATGGGGCAAAGAGAAATAGGTTTTGAGCCATGTTTGTGCTTTCTTTGATGATGTGTACCATATGCTATGATGATGCTTGTAGTCTCCATCTTCATCAATGGGTTCTTCTGATAATGTTGCTAGCCTCACCCTCCCAATGTTACTACTGCTCATCTCTCTCTCTCTCTCTCTCTCTCTCTCTCTCTCTCTCTCTCTCTCTCTCTCTCTCTCCTGGTTTCAAAGTCTCAAAGTATAAACTACTTAAATGCACATCACAACTTCTTTTCCATTCCCTTTGCACGTGCATCTCATGCTCATCTCTCTCTCTCTCTCTCTCTCTCTCTCTCTCTCTCTCTCTCTCTCTCTCTCTATCTATCTCGTTTGGAAAATAAAAATAAAAAGGAATTTTTGATAGATTGATATCATTGTATAAAACTTATATCAAATGTTGTAGTATTTTAAATGAAACAAAATCAATGATTTTGAGTTGAAAAATATTGTAATAGTAATAGTAAGAATAATAAGTATTTTTTTATATAAATTATTAGAATGTAATGAATAGTTTTCAAAAATGAAATTCTAGTTATAGATTAGCAATTAAATATAGTATTACAAGTGTAAATAATTAAATATTATTTCAACTTTTAGTAAAGACACAATTTAACTTTTGAAGTCTTATGAAATCATGAATACAATCGGGTTATTAATACATTTTTTTTTTTTTTTTGTGAATTTTGAAAAAGTAGGGACTTTTGGAAATAAATAAGAGTTTATGGGTGTACAATGAAAAGTACGATGCCCCATGCCCACCTCGATCTCTTTATATGTTATCTTCTCTTTTTTGCTAACTTGTTACATATTAAACTTTGAACTTTCCAAGTCTATTAAAATAAATTCACGATGATGTTGTACCACAAGATTTAAGACTCCTTACAAAATCGAACCTAAAATCCTTATTTTTCATAATAAATGGTTAATAATTTATATATTTTACTAGCTGAGTTCTATGTAATGCACAATTTTATTTAGTAATATTTTTTTTGAGGTATCTACTAGTTTCATATTATTACTTAAATTAAATAAATGCAAATGACTTAATTAGTCCATAATTTTTATTTTTTATTTTTTTGAAACTTCAACTTCATTAAAAAACGGTTAAGTCCGCAAAAACGAGGACCGCCAAAAATAAACAATTACAACATATACAATGGGAATGATTATAATAATTAAACACTAAGTTTTTAGATATATGTATTAGTTAAATTTAAATCATGTAACTTGACAAAAGAAAACAAAATATTTGTTATATATATAATTTGTTGAATAAAAACTAGTTGGATAGTGACTAGTAGTTTTTTGTTATATAATTTATTTAATAAAATAGTTATCCGGTATGTTCTTAACTTTGTATTACAGTGAAATTAAAACAGTTAGTCTATTTGGTATGTTTATATTATAACTTTGATACATATTTATTAAAAACTACACTACTTGTTCAAAGTTATGCAAAAAGTAACTGGTTGGTTTAAAGTTATACATAAACATCACATGGTTGGTCCTTGGTGTGACAACCGTTAGCAAATCAGGTTGACTTTGATTTAGTATAACTTTAGCTTGATGCATTATGTAAACATTCCGTGGAAACCCCTGAGGCCGAATAAATTTTTGTGAACAAATAAGTAACTTCCTACATTTGAAAATTATACATGTCAACAGTTAATAAATCATGAGATATTATCTAACACCTAATTTAATAAAACAACAAAAGCTTTATTTTTTTTAACGGCCAACTAAACAACGTCGGGTACTTCGTACGCGGCCCCTTAGTGGCAAAGACAGGGGCACAGCCCGGCCCACCCCGGACGCACGAAGCCCCTAGCCCGCCTGACAGCCCGCTTCTAGGGAAAACCCGACCCACATACTCGCCCGAAGGCACGACAGTAGTGAACCGGTAAAACCTGGCGAGATCAGGACTCGAACTCATGACCATAGGCCATGAGTTATCCATCATTTTTCATTATGTCCTTCGTGGGAATCGAACCTGAGACCTCCAAAAAAGATCCCTAATCTATTCACCAACTAAGCTACCTGTGTAGGACACAACAAAAGCTTTATTAATTGGAAGTTTTAGTAAAAAGATGCTAGCTATGTAACACAATAAGCAAGTTATTAGACCATTAAAAAAAATAAAAAATATACTATTAATTTAATTAATGTCCTTGTCAGAAAATTCCCTTCCCATCACTATGTTTTATATATTTTTAATATCCAAATTATCCTTAAACTAAAGTTATTTTTAAGTTCAACTTACAATTTGCTACTCAAGTCTAGCTAGCAACTCTTATCCCTATATTTTTTATAACTGAAATCCCACCCCTACATCCCTAAAAATTTCATTCACCCCTTTAAACCCCTCATAATTCTCTCAAATATCAAGACTTGTTGAAAAGATTGAAGGTTTAATAAAAAACCATAAAAACTTCCTTTATACTTTCATTAAATCCCTTTATTCCTTTGTCTACATCTGATTGTATTATCTTTTGTGATCTAAAAACCCAAAATTCACTATCAAGCAAACATCTTTTGTGTGGAGAATCGTGATCTTCACTATCCTAGAACAATTAGTTGCGATATGAACTTCTTGTTTTTTTATTCAGGATACTTACACATAATAAAACTCTAAAACCAGAACGTTAATGTGTAATAACGATTAAAACAAGGATCTAGTGTTTATAGATCCTAATCATGGTACTTAAACCCAAAAACCATGCATTAACACGTTTTTGAAAACAATATGTGAAAAACTGATTGCTAAGGTAACAAAACCCGATTTACAATACATCCTAACTTGATGAGAACTAAACCAAATCAAACGATGTTTAGGTCTAAAACTAAGTACAAAGAGTCCTTTATTTAATGAAATTTGTTTCACATTTTTTCGATGAGTTTAAGTCTGTCAAAAGAAATTTATAAAAACAAAGGAATACAAAACATTAGGTTGTCTTTAAGGAGTTATAACTCCTTCAATATATGTCCAAAGGGCCAAAACTTTTTACAAAACATAATATTACGATTCCTTGAAAGTTTCCAACTAGTCTTGTTTGATTATCCAGAACATACAACTTTTAACAAGTTTTTGCGTAAAGTGTCTCTAAAAAATAACTGCTAGCTTTTAGTGTTTCATGATTTTTATTAATTTTTCTACACATTGGAAAGATAAAATAAAAATATTTTTGAAGAGCATCAACATGTAGGAACGTGTCATAAAATTTTCATAATTTATTTCAACAGTTACACCGTTGGTCAGTTAAAAAAGTGTGTAAACTTAACTTTCAAACTGAACTGAAAATTTACTTGGTGATCTTATTTGTTTAGTCATTATCTTTAAACCATGTAACCTTAATTGGCATATAATTGTTGTGAAACCCCTAAAACACCCATGGGCAATATTATTGTGACAACCGACAAATTTCGTACAACGATTAACGTGATTCTAATCATATTTTAGAAATAATTAACATGGTTTGAGGTTAATTATGGTTAGTTGAGCTAATATGAGTCCTACGATGTCCTTTTGAAAGTTCGTTGAAGTCTTGATGACTTTAAAGAAAGACTTCGCGTGTTTAACGTAACGAACTGACATCAGCAAAAATTTGTCAAACTGGAATAACATAAGCTTATTCTATGAAAATACGACACGTATTTACTATCGATGCGATCGAATGTGAAATCGGCGCGGTAAACGGTCAAAAACGTAGCGTTTTGGAGAACGCGGAGAGGAACTGACGTGGGATTCGAACGTCAAAACGCGTGGCTTTAACCGTTACCGAACTTCCGGAATAATTATTTATTATAAATAATGTTATCGGTTGAATTTCGAAAGTTATCGGATCATTTAAATGAAGGATAACACAATCGATCTAATTAACGCGATTTAAACGCGTGTGTCGAACGTACCTGTCTAATGTCGAATATAGTTATATTTTTGCTCGATTTAGTTATGTTTTACATTACGAACGTTTCCGACTTGTTTTATTATTATTTTTAGAGCCGGAAATAAAACCGAGCCTTAAGACGTTATAACGAGTTCGTGCACGCGGTGTTCACCTACCAAGAAACCCTACCTATAAAAACCACACTTCTTCTCCTTCCTTCCCATTTTTCAGCAGCCGCAACCTCTCTCTCTCTCTACTCTCTCTCTAAAACTCTCTCTCCCTCTCATCGCGTCCCTCTCCCTCTCTCTCCTCCTCCTGTGACAGCAGCCGGCCGGCCACCACACCCCTTGGTGGCGGCGGCGTGGTGGTTTAAGCCCGAAAATGGGCATGGAGCAGATGTAGATGGCTGTGCGGTGGTTTTAGGCCTCAAAACGGGCAGAAACAGCAGCACGGTGGTGATGGCTTTGGTCCGAGGAGTGCAGCGGGTGGGTTTTTTTGGTGGTTTTGCGGCCCGATCTGTCCCGTTTGGGTCGGGTTTTGGGTGGTGACGGGGTGAAGTGGTGTGATTTGGTGGTTTAGGTGGTCCGGCGGTGGTTATTGCAGGTTGGTGGGTTCGTATGGTGGCTGCGGTGGCCCGATCGTGGTGGTTCTAGGTGGATCCCGGCTTTTGGTTTGGTCGGGTAGCAGTTGTGGAGGTCTTGGAGATGGTCCGTACGGTGGGTGGTTGTGGATAGATGATGGTCCGTACGGTGGTGGTTCTTGGTGGTGGCTGCAGATGGTGGTTTAAAGGTGGTTTCGGGTCGTGGTGGTTGATCCAGCGGGTTAGGTCTCGGGTCAGATCTGACCCAGTTTTGGTCGAAGTTCGGGTTCGTTTTGCGAGTCGGGTTCGGCTCGGGATCTCAGTTACGGGTCAGATCTAGTCAAAACATGAGTCTGGTCAACACGCGGGCAAGCTCGGTCAGCTGGTCAACGGGTCAGACCGAGTCAACTCGGTCAAACATGTCGACTCGGTCGAACACGTCGTTCTAGACGCATCAAGTCGCGCGCGCACGTTTTGGTATAATTATTTGTGTTTATTTTGCATTGCATATTATAGATTATAAACACAAATAAAACCGGAGTTTAACTCGCGAACGGACCGAAAATAATAAACAGAAAGTATAAGTCGGATGTTTGGTTTCGTATATTAGCGTGACATAGTTAATTATCGGACTTAAATTGTGTATATTTATATAAATAGTATAAATTATATGGTTGTCGAAGCGTATAAACGTCTGGTTGAAATCGGAAATTGTATTATTGGATTGATTGTCTTGTTTTGGTGTCGATTTTGGGAAAATTGTAGACGACTTGTGTTGTCTGGTTTGTACAAAAACAGAGGAAACTCTGCCAAAATTTTTATAAAATCCGAAACACGACAAATGTGATATTGTTGTGCGTTCTTATAAATAACTTTCCAAGTGTTTGATAAATGTAGTTTTATGCAAAATCACGACGTTTTGACAAAGATTACTTGTAACAATAATAGTCTATTCCGGGCAACCTCTCAAACAAATATATAGTCTTTTTGGTTACCAAGCGTCAAGTATGACGAGTTTTTAAAGGTTACTTGGTAACTAAAATATATTTGTCGTTCGGATTCAAGATGCATAAACGTTCGATTTTCATTTGGAAAACTTTCTATAAAAAAAAAGCAAAGTCTCGAGATTTGTAAGATACTCGGATTCGGGAAAAGATGTGACAATTGCTATTAATCTATTTCAATAGCTACAATTATGTTTCCTCAAAATATATTTTTCGAAAATAAATGTACAAGACAAATACCTTATCCGATTACGAGACGAGCTATGACTCGGGATGAGTTGTGCGTTTCATAGTAGTAGTCCGATATGGTTTACACACGAGTAGTAACAAGTGCACAACTTGGGTACTATGTCATATGTAAACACATGAATTATGACAAGTCACGATCGGTTCGTTGAGTTAAAACACCTCAAGACTCGGGTTAGTATACACGAGTCGAGATAGTTGAGTAAACTATCTTTTAGCCGGAAAATAAGTTAGATTTATATATGATAGACTTTAAGGTGTCCTTTATTGGTAAATAGGGCACGAGGAAGTCGGTCAAAGCTTTGGGTTTTATTTGCTAGCTAAGCATGGAAATTAAGGTGAGTTTCACGGCCCCATTTTACTGTTTTAACTGGGGGAAAGATATGTTTGTCGAAAGTTATCACATATTGAAATGTTTTCAAAGGTTAAAATGTGGTAAGTGGCATGATGAGTACTTGAGTTTTTGGTCGCCACTCGGGGTTGGGTCCTCGCTACTGTAACCATTAATTCAGGTAAATGAAACCAAAGGAATATTTGGATAGTACTATCGGTGCCTGACGAGGCCCACCTCTGGTTGATAGCGTCAACCCGGTAAAGACAAGAGGTGCACGTATTCTGAACTTAAGTCGTTGGTTTCCGAGAAACGACTTGGAGCGGGGCATACTTATTAGTCTTGGTTTGGTTATGGGACTCAGGGGATTGCTTATCATCATAGTTTGTAGGAGCTAGCTACTCCATACAAAGGCCACAAAATGTGCTGGATTGCACAGGATGTAAAAATGTGCTGGATTTGCACAGGACGTAAAAATGTGCTGGATTTGCACAGGATGTAAAAATGTCGTATTTACGAAACTAAAACCTGTGAACTCACCAATATTTTATATATTGACGTCTTTTTAAACATATCTTTCAGGTAACTAAGTGCTGAACAGGTATGCGGCTAGTACGGTGGAATTTGGGATGTCGGACACTGGTTGGGGGTTTCATCTATAGTTACCATCGGGTTGGGACATAAACGGAAACACCCCACTTTAAAACTTAATGTCTGTGGTTTTAAGTAATGTTTGAAACCAGGTACTCCTTCCCGACATCTTAATACAGTGATCTTTTCTAATTAAATATAGTTTGTGTTACTCTTGACTTTGATATGCTTTCGAGCGTCGCGCCACGTGTTTCCGCCATTGGCGTGGTGTGACAGAAGTGGTATCAGAGCCAAGGTTATAGCGAACTAGTATTTTTGAAAAATCTAGACTATAACCGGTTTTGGCTCGAAAACGAAGTTTTCAAAAAAATAAAACACAACGAAATATTTTTAGAAAAGAAAGAAAATTGTACATGGATTGTACAAGGGGAAATTCCGACCGACTAGCCATGTGTGTCAATATATAAAATGTTAGAAAATAAGGATATGAACGTTTAAATTGTGTAGAGATCCGATTTTCTAACTAGTGCTAGTTAATGCATATAAGTAGTACAGATAGCTTGCCTGTAAGGATACCGTCTCACACTTCACTTTAGTCCGCACTTTTGCATCGATTACCGATATCGACAAGCGGGAAGGACAAGCGGTGGTCTACGACGAACTCACCCGCTTACCTGCGGACGGGATGATCGGAAGGGCTAACCTTATCGTGCTAGTGGACGTTGTCGTGTTGCTAATGTTGTGAAGGCGAAGCTAGGCTAGGTCCTTTATTGTGTGAAATCTTTGTTTTGGATCAGGAAGCTCGGAACTAGCGGGCACCAAAATTACCTGGCAACACCGATTATCATTGCGGGTGCACACGTAATAATAACTTGTGGTGCACGGTAACCTTGGTGGGCGCTAGGGCTGGGGTTGGTGATCACTCCTTGCCTTGTCTATTCTTGCACTGTAGGGTCAGTCTTAGCTTTTGATTGGCCAACGGGCTAAAAGGGAAGTCTTGTTGATATCCCTTGATTTCGATCCTCGCAAACTGAATGAGCTTTCTTCAGCATTACCTCTAAGGTACGAACACGGAAGAGCTCGAACTTTTATTCATATGAGTAATCTGACGAAAACCCTCGCATCGGATAAGGACAGGAGACGAAAACTTCCTTGTATAGGAGTTTAATGCCTCCGCACAAAGTTCTTCGACGGAGCGGACGTACGAGGATGCACTGCCTACCGAAGAGATGAATGCTTGGTACGATGCGTGGAACGCTAAACTTGGAAACCAGTGAAGACCGAGGGTGCGTCCCTGCAAAACCAGTGCGTTTTGAGCACGAGACCCTGTGTGGATCAGTATTGAGATTAGTTGCCCGTGTGCTGCTATATTATTACTGCGAGTCTGTGAGTAAGTCATTCTTGATCTAACACATACCCAAGTTGTCTTCGAGGGTCAGGCGTTCCTTCCCCTATTGGAGGGCAGAATCGTCCTTGCTGAGTTAATAGGCTTGATCATCTTTATCTAGAAGGCATGATAGCCCCCGTCTAAATCAACAATGTCGAATCGGCAAGATCCTAGTATATTTATTTAATGGGAAAATAAATATATGGTAAAGTGAGCCGAGTCGAGTGTTGAAAACGAAATATCGATCGGCAAGATCCTAGTATATTTATTTAATGGGAAAATAAATATATGGTAAAGTGAGCCGAGTCGAGTGTTGAAAACGAAATATCGATCGGCAAGATCCTAATATATTTATTTAATGGGAAAATAAATATATGGTAAAGTGAGCCGAGTCGGGTGTTGAAAATGAAATATCGATCGGCAAGATCCTAGTATATTTATTTAATGGGAAAATAAATATATGGTAAGGTGAGCCGGGTCGGGTGCCGAAAACGAAATATCGATCGACAAGACCCTAGTATAATTATTTAATGGGAAAATAATTATACGGTAAAGTGAGTCGAGTCGATGGTTGTAAAATGTAGTGTCGAATCGACAAGATCCTAGTATAATTATTTAATGGGAAAATAATTATACGGTAAAGTGAGTCGAGTCGATGGTGGTAAAACGAAAAGTCAAATCGACAAGATCCTAGTATAATTATTTAATGGGAAAATAATTATACGGTAAGGTGAGTCGAGTTGATGGTTGAAAAATGTAATAGCGAATCGACAAGATCATAGTATATTTATTTAATGGGAAAATAAATATATGGAAAGGTGAGTCGAGTCGATTACGGGAAAAATGAAATCTCGACTGACAAGATCCTAGTATGACTACTTAATGGGAAAGTAGTTATATGGTAAAGTGAGTCGAGTCGGAGATAATTTTATCCAAGTCAGTTAATATATATGGCGACATACGTATATATTGAATATAGGATCACGACGTGCGTTTTGCGTCTGAATCCGTCATAATACTCGGGGAGCGAAACCACATTTCGGGAGCCGAAATCGTAAAGCGTGTGACTCGTAATTGTCAAGTGTCACGGAACGCTCTGGCTGACATTGAAATCCCCCCCGAAAAGGGCAAATAACGGACTACTGGAAGTGGTCACGTTATTCTGTCAACTAAAACTCACCCATGGGACGGCAATTCCATTGCTCATGTTGCAATGTTGAACGTCCGCTACCCTCGTCAGGACGACGAGACTGGTTGTTTATTTGGGGTGGCAATTGATGCGAAGTGTTTTCCATCAATCCCCATAGATATTGAGACGTTGCGTCCCTTTGTCACGGTGTTTTATAAACTAAGGTTGCGAGATCCATTCGTCATGGACAATGTGACTTGTCCAATCTCTTGTCATATTTCGATACTCTCACTGCGTGGCCTATCAGGAAGAAAGTTCGCTGGCCCCGCATAGGTGTCGGAGAGGCATTTCAGTTGATGACTATCGGTACTAGGGCCAAATAACATGCAAGAGGACCCTAATGAGAAGGATGACTCGGCTGAATTGCCAGAGTCTGTATCGTTTTATTTTATCGTGGTGTCTCGATAAGTCATGATCCTTCTACCTCTACTATTCTTGTTGTGACCAATGTTTTGATACTGGAAAAGATGTTGGTGGGTTTCTAGGTCCTATGGATACTATTTACCACACATCTAATAGCTACGACGGGTCTAAGGTTTCTGCTGAGCCTGCTGTTGTTGCTGCCATCATTGTCCTACGGCTCAAGCGAATCCTGTTGTCATTACTAAGTGTGGAACTCTTGTCGAGTTGTTGTTGTTGTTCCCTAAATCTCCGCTAGATTTGTCACAATCGTTTCTGTAACTTGTGTCAGGCTTCTTTTCGTTGTTTTATGGCCCAAGCGAATTATGTCGTCATTGCTGAGAGTGTAGCTCATACTGAGCGTGTTGAGGATGTTTCTATGGCTGTTGTCAAGTTTGATGTTGCTGTTGTTTCGAAGGCTCCTGCCAAGATCATTGCCATTGACATAGATATCTCTAAGACCCTTGCCAAGCCGCTATGACCATGTTTGTGTCACGATGGAGTTCGTTGCTGTTAACTCCATTTTCTTTGAGGTTTTCGTTGAACCGCTCGTTATCATTCCCTGGCTCCTGCCAAGACTAATGTCGGCGATGGTTCTCAGGCATGGTTGAGCCTGTCAAAGCTGCAGTCGCCATTATTCGAGTGACTTATATCGAACATACATTCATTCTCCCTAAGAACGATATCGGCCTAATAAGTCTACTAAATTATGTGGAACCCATTGTCCCCATTTCTGTTGTGATGGCGGATGCCTTTGGTGATCCAATCGTTCCTACTAATGAGCCTATGGAGTATAGGTTGCTGCTGGGGTTACGAATAAGGATTCCGTCGCCATAAGTGAGCTGAAGCGCACCGGGATGCGTGCTCACCGTAATGGAGCTTCTTGTAGTTATGTATAGTGGACTCGCTAGGTTGTGTGTCGTCCTGCTGTCGTGAATTCATGTTGTGGTGTTACCCCTAACGATTGTGCATTCTTGTAGTTGCACAGTTTTGCCGACTGCATATCCATGCGGTTGCGTTTCGCTGTCGACGGTGCATTCCTGTTGTTGTGCTGCTCCTGCAGTGGTGTAGCCTTGTTGTCGTATTTCTCTGTGTCATGCGGTCCATGTTGCGGTGTTGCCTTGTTGTCATGCTTCTTTGTCGTCGTGTTGTTCCTGTGCGGTGTTCCCTTGTTGATGTGTTGTTGTCATGTTATTTCTACTATCGTATTGCACCGTGAACGTATTGCTACAATTGTTGGATTGACTTGATAATGTGATAACTTGTCGTTTGATTCACTCTTGGTTCCCTTGGAATAAAGACATTACCCCAAACCCACGTAACCGTTGTTATGTTGCTGAATGGTTGTTTAGTGATGCCATCGATAATGTGGGAATTCGGGTGTCTAACGGACTTTCCAGTAGTCATACTAAGACACTCTAGTCCTAGTGTTAGCACATGTATCTCCCTAAAGCTCGAATCTCGTAAGTTGAGTAATTGACCGAATCATGTGTCGACCTCTTTATATGCTCGCGCGTCTCGTGAGCATTACCTCTTCAAGATCTAAGGCATCAGTGACGCCATGTCCAGCCTTAACCTTTTACGTGCATTTCGGTCGACTAACCACTCTCGAATCATGTCGGAAGGAAATCCCATGATCCACACACGACGGGGTGAGGCTCGTCTTCGTGATAAGGGATTTCGAATACATCTCGAACTTGAAGGTATCGAGTAAATGTGAGCGATATTATGACCCATACCTTTGGGCTAGTAGGAGTTGAAAGACTCAATTTATTATTGCTCATCCCAGTGGATTCGTTTGACATCATACCCGCCAACGTGTCATGCCGATGACTGCGGGAATAACAGCGTGGACCCACCCACGGCGAGTGCATTGGTGGAGTCCCCGGTACATGATTCGGAGGTCTTATGAGACCCTGAATCTAGAAGGGCATGTAGCATTGTCTACTCTGTGAGGGTGCTACCCTACCGTGATGAGATCTTCGATCAACTCAGCCCTGCGAATGATGTTATCCTGCTAATGGTAGGTTTATCTTGTCTTGGTGTCGTTGCGTAGATTCTTGGGATAGTGGAACCCTTTCGACCTTGGGTCAATACAGGTGTTCCCAGTTATTTTTCAGTAGCATTGCTCGCGCTAGAGCAAAACCCCCTGTCCTTGACAGACACTGTTAGAGACACCACAGTAATATGAGCTGCCAGGTCAGTGCGTTAGTACCTGACTAATCAAGATGAGATCGGAAGCTTACACATTGCACCCATTTGTGTGACTACCTGAGTCGTTGAATGGGATGCCTTATTGGAAGGCTCAAGACTACTTCTTGTAGGGCGATCTCGGTCGTTTGTTGTTTTAAGTAACGATTTTGGCGCATGAAGCCGTCAAGCCCAAACGTGAGATCTATGCCAGATGCATTCATCTATGACTCAATTTCACCTCTTACCTCGAAAGATCCCGGAAGATGGAATATTCGGCGAGTGAGGATTCCGGGTCAGGACTCCTTTCACTCAGACCTCTGCATAGGATCTGAAAGTCAATTTAATGGCGTGTGTCCTGTATTGTTCAGGATTGACTTACTAGATTGCTAATAACGATAGGACACCAGTGCTCGTGAGGCACCTATAGCAGGACAAGCACTGGGTACCCTTGTTTTGGGTGGTTACCAATGCTCTGCTTACCATCTCGAGGAAACCAACGTGTTGAGATGTTGTCGAGACCTTATCCTTCGTTTGTTGCTGCAACCATATCATGATGATTCATATACATCATTCCCGTGTTGACCAACGTGATGAGTTGATGTGAGCCTCTAGACATTTGTGGTTAAGTCGGCTTAAATCCTCACGTATTGTGGAATTGTACGGCTGTATGTTGAATATACACTGTCTACTGCCTGGGGAACTGAGGGGTGGAAGTGACGCAAAAACTTTCGACCTCCATCAGTCCATATTAGGCGTCCTAGTACCACTAACCGTAATCGCTCATACGAAAAGGTTGTAAGTGGATGTATAGTGGATTTCGGTCCATGTGAGGACACAGGATTACCATCCGCAACTATAAACAACCTGGAGCGTCCTCGAGAATGTCGACTGCTTTGTGATCTGGTAAGATCACCCGATTAGTGAAATTCAACGAGCGAACCTAATGGTCCTGTCGCCTGAGGTGTTCGGTGGCTGTGATGGGACACAGGTAATGATCGATTGCTGTTTGGAACCTTCTCATCCCATACTCGCTTGTGGTTATAATATGAGGCATACAGATAGCCACCTATACTCTTGGAGAGTTGTGGCTAGGCACTGGGTGTCAACTTTCACAATATCGAACTTTAGTAGTTATCCTACCTCAGGGTTCGCCGAACCTTGAACGCAAGTCTGGGATACTCAATTTGAGATGAGTATGGATTACCATTCTCGAACGAGTGAATTATTGTCCTAGACGGAAGTGTCCTGTGTGATACGATTAGTGTCGGTGGCAAATCAAATTCGTGTACTTCATCGCCAGAATTTCCCATGTGATAGGAATCATCACCCTAGTGTTCGGGGTGTACTGCTCGAAGTCCTCTGGAGTGCATACGTGTACGTCTCTAGTACATTGAATGACAGATAGAGATATACACATGATCTGGCGTGAGTTCAAGAGGTGACCAACGAATCTGGTAGATTCAAATCTTCTTGAATAAGTGGCCAAACCGATCGGGAAGTTGTGCTAACAAGGAGTTAGCCTTAGGAACTTCAAATCGGTATAGGACTTTGCTGAGTGTTATACGCTGAAAGGGTGTTGTTAAGCACGAAAACGGTAATGGAATGACTTCGCTTAGTACTCCAGTGACTCGGATATGTCAGTTAAAAATTGGCCTTGCAACGAACAAGCTCGAACTATCGCAAGAGCTTAGTGAGACTCTTGATGAATCCCGCAAGTCTGGCTTGAGGCAGCATTGTCAATTCCTCGACCGACAGAAATTCAGGTTGACGCAAAGCTCTACTGTTTCGGTGAGACCGATATTTGTGCCGGGTTGCGATACCCAAGAGCACGGCCGTAGCCGACTCATGACATTGTGTTCGTTAGAACGCTAAGCGTGAACTGGGGTTCACGAAGAAAAGGGGTAATCGTGTGAGTCGCAAACATCCCGCCCTGTTCAAGGATACTAACGTATCGGATGACTTGAACTGAATTCCGGGACGGAATTCTCTTAACGGGGGGAGAATGTGACAACCGACAAATTTCGTACAACGATTAACGTGATTCTAATCATATTTTAGAAATAATTAACATGGTTTGAGGTTAATTATGGTTAGTTGAGCTAATATGAGTCCTACGATGTCCTTTTGAAAGTTCGTTGAAGTCTTGATGACTTTAAAGAAAGACTTCGCGTGTTTAACGTAACGAACTGACATCAGCAAAAATTTGTCAAACTGGAATAACATAAGCTTATTCTATGAAAATACGACACGTATTTACTATCGATGCGATCGAATGTGAAATCGGCGCGGTAAACGGTCAAAAACGCAGCGTTTTGGAGAACGCGGAGAGGAACTGACGTGGGATTCGAACGTCAAAACGCGTGGCTTTAACCGTTACCGAACTTCCGGAATAATTATTTATTATAAATAATGTTATCGGTTGAATTTCGAAAGTTATCGGATCATTTAAATGAAGGATAACACAATCGATCTAATTAACGCGATTTAAACGCGTGTGTCGAACGTACCTGTCTAATGTCGAATATAGTTATATTTTTGCTCGATTTAGTTATGTTTTACATTACGAACGTTTCCGACTTGTTTTATTATTATTTTTAGAGCCGGAAATAAAACCGAGCCTTAAGACGTTATAACGAGTTCGTGCACGCGGTGTTCACCTACCAAGAAACCCTACCTATAAAAACCACACTTCTTCTCCTTCCTTCCCATTTTTCAGCAGCCGCAACCTCTCTCTCTCTCTACTCTCTCTCTAAAACTCTCTCTCCCTCTCATCGCGTCCCTCTCCCTCTCTCTCCTCCTCCTGTGACAGCAGCCGGCCGGCCACCACACCCCTTGGTGGCGGCGGCGTGGTGGTTTAATCCCGAAAATGGGCATGGAGCAGATGTAGATGGCTGTGCGGTGGTTTTAGGCCTCAAAACGGGCAGAAACAGCAGCACGGTGGTGATGGCTTTGGTCCGAGGAGTGCAGCGGGTGGGTTTTTTTGGTGGTTTTGCGGCCCGATCTGTCCCGTTTGGGTCGGGTTTTGGGTGGTGACGGGGTGAAGTGGTGTGATTTGGTGGTTTAGGTGGTCCGGCGGTGGTTATTGCAGGTTGGTGGGTTCGTATGGTGGCTGCGGTGGCCCGATCGTGGTGGTTCTAGGTGGATCCCGGCGTTTGGTTTGGTCGGGTAGCAGTTGTGGAGGTCTTGGAGATGGTCCGTACGGTGGGTGGTTGTGGATAGATGATGGTCCGTACGGTGGTGGTTCTTGGTGGTGGCTGCAGATGGTGGTTTAAAGGTGGTTTCGGGTCGTGGTGGTTGATCCAGCGGGTTAGGTCTCGGGTCAGATCTGACCCGGTTTTGGTCGAAGTTCGGGTTCGTTTTGCGAGTCGGGTTCGGCTCGGGATCTCAGTTACGGGTCAGATCTAGTCAAAACATGAGTCTGGTCAACACGCGGGCAAGCTCGGTCAGCTGGTCAACGGGTCAGACCGAGTCAACTCGGTCAAACATGTCGACTCGGTCGAACACGTCGTTCTAGACGCATCAAGTCGCGCGCGCACGTTTTGGTATAATTATTTGTGTTTATTTTGCATTGCATATTATAGATTATAAACACAAATAAAACCGGAGTTTAACTCGCGAACGAACCGAAAATAATAAACAGAAAGTATAAGTCGGATGTTTGGTTTCGTATATTAGCGTGACATAGTTAATTATCGGACTTAAATTGTGTATATTTATATAAATAGTATAAATTATATGGTTGTCGAAGCGTATAAACGTCTGGTTGAAATCGGAAATTGTATTAATGGATTGATTGTCTTGTTTTGGTGTCGATTTTGGGAAAATTGTAGACGACTTGTGTTGTCTGGTTTGTACAAAAACAGAGGAAACTCTGCCAAAATTTTTATAAAATCCGAAACACGACAAATGTGATATTGTTGTGCGTTCTTATAAATAACTTTCCAAGTGTTTGATAAATGTAGTTTTATACAAAATCACGACGTTTTGACAAAGATTACTTGTAACAATAATAGTCTATTCCGGGCAACCTCTCAAACAAATATATAGTCTTTTTGGTTACCAAGCGTCAAGTATGACGAGTTTTTAAAGGTTACTTGGTAACTAAAATATATTTGTCGTTCGGATTCAAGATGCATAAACGTTCGATTTTCATTTGGAAAACTTTCTATAAAAAAAGCAAAGTCTCGAGATTTGTAAGATACTCGGATTCGGGAAAAGATGTGACAATTGCTATTAATCTATTTCAATAGCTACAATTATGTTTCCTCAAAATATATTTTTCGAAAATAAATGTACAAGACAAATACCTTATCCGATTACGAGACGAGCTATGACTCGGGATGAGTTGTGCGTTTCATAGTAGTAGTCCGATATGGTTTACACACGAGTAGTAACAAGTGCACAACTTGGGTACTATGTCATATGTAAACACATGAATTATGACAAGTCACGATCGGTTCGTTGAGTTAAAACACCTCAAGACTCGGGTTAGTATACACGAGTCGAGATAGTTGAGTAAACTATCTTTTAGCCGGAAAATAAGTTAGATTTATATATGATAGACTTTAAGGTGTCCTTTATTGGTAAATAGGGCACGAGGAAGTCGGTCAAAGCTTTGGGTTTTATTTGCTAGCTAAGCATGGAAATTAAGGTGAGTTTCACGGCCCCATTTTACTGTTTTAACTGGGGGAAAGATATGTTTGTCGAAAGTTATCACATATTGAAATGTTTTTAAAGGTTAAAATGTGGTAAGTGGCATGATGAGTACTTGAGTTTTTGGTCGCCACTCGGGGTTGGGTCCTCGCTACTGTAACCATTAATTCAGGTAAATGAAACCAAAGGAATATTTGGATAGTACTATCGGTGCCTGACGAGGCCCACCTCTGGTTGATAGCGTCAACCCGGTAAAGACAAGAGGTGCACGTATTCTGAACTTAAGTCGTTGGTTTCCGAGAAACGACTTGGAGCGGGGCATACTTATTAGTCTTGGTTTGGTTATGGGACTCAGGGGATTGCTTATCATCATAGTTTGTAGGAGCTAGCTACTCCATACAAAGGCCACAAAATGTGCTGGATTGCACAGGATGTAAAAATGTGCTGGATTTGCACAGGACGTAAAAATGTGCTAGATTTGCACAGGATGTAAAAATGTCGTATTTACGAAACTAAAACCTGTGAACTCACCAATATTTTATATATTGACGTCTTTTTAAACATATCTTTCAGGTAACTAAGTGCTGAACAGGTATGCGGCTAGTACGGTGGAATTTGGGATGTCGGACACTGGTTGGGGGTTTCATCTATAGTTACCATCGGGTTGGGACATAAACGGAAACACCCCACTTTAAAACTTAATGTCTGTGGTTTTAAGTAATGTTTGAAACCAGGTACTCCTTCCCGACATCTTAATACAGTGATCTTTTCTAATTAAATATAGTTTGTGTTAATCTTGACTTTGATATGCTTTCGAGCGTCGCGCCACGTGTTTCCGCCATTGGCGTGGTGTGACAATTATTTAGTCAATAATTACATAACTGAACTTGTAATCTTGTAATTTGACACTTAAATACTTGTTAAATTACCGACACTTATCTCAATGCTTATCTATTAGCCAAAAACTAATCCTTACACACAACATCTATATTGTAGCCATCGCGTAGGGCAAGCTTTGTTACTAATTATTTACTTTGTGTGGTACATAAATAACACTATCAGGTGAGTTTCTAGCCTCTTTTACTACTTTGTTACAATGTTTGCAAATTTGGGGTGGAAAACATGCTCATAACAACAAACTATGGTTTTTTTTTTTTTTTTTTTTTTTTTTTTTTTTTTTTTTTTTATACAAATCAAATACCGGTTTGCACATAACAATTAAATGGCCTTACATGTTACTATGGTAAATTTAACACACTACAAAAGTCCTCATTACAACACTACACACATTAAATTTGCGAAGCCAATGGTAGTATGTTGATAGACCTATTAGCCTTATAAGCCCATTCAGGATTCCTGGGTAGGGGGCCTCGATGTTCGAAACCCGACACACACAGTAACAAAAACTATTTGATGTCCTCGTGTGAGGGAGTCAGACACTAGGAGGTACACTATATAGTCACTAAGAGTTAGTCGTGGACTTCATGTATGGAATTTAATTACTTGTATTGTTTAAATTTGTTTTGTGATTTATACTATACAATGCTATATATCAAACCTATGTTCTCTGCAAATTTTTAGCTGACACATTTAGTATGTTTTTTAGGTGAAGGAAACTAGAGGATAGAGACTAATGAACGCTCTCACATAGGATGCATGCAGAAAATCTAGTTATTTAAAATTGGGAACTTTTTTTTTTCGTATTTGATATTATAACTATGTGAGTTTTGAATGAAAGCAAGTAGTTCTTTTTTCCAAGTGCTATGCAATTTGTCGTGCCCTGACGTTTCTGTCTTAGGCTGGGGTGTGATACCTGGCCAGGAACCAACCATATTACGTTTATACATGACTTAGGACCAATAATGTAGTCTTCAATAGTTATGTATCAAATTTGTAATATGAATATGCCATAGGACTAATCGTGTAATTAATCCACAATATTATGTATTTGTTTTGGTTTTTTTTTTTTTTTTTTCAAACCTTATCACATTTGATACTTTTCAATAACTAGCAATAAGAAATTAAAATCATTTAAATCTATATTAAACCACAACTTCACCTTAAACATAAATGCAAACTAATACTAAACCCTTTTCACATTTTTTAATAGTTCTCTTAATATATCGTAGTAAAAAATCCAAATGTGTTACAGTTTAGTATACACTAAGTATCAAATTCGTAATTTTAAAAAAGAAAGATAAGATTGCAAACGTACATCCATATGAACCACTTATGAAAGTTACCTTTACTTAATGGTATCACTAACTAATATAACTAAGTATACTTCATAATACACAAAAAAAAAAAACCCTAGCTCCGAAAACTTAGGAGGGCGAAACGGCGATTGACGGCGGATAGGTATTTTCTTACGTATGCATGGCTTCTCGTGATCGGTATAAGGTGAACAAGTGGTACGATGTTCCTGTTAAGAAGAATCAACACAGTTTTAATCATCAGAAGACGGCGCGGGTGATCGATGGGGTAAAATTCTTTGTCTCAAACTTACCTGAGCGTTGTTCGTCGACGGATCTAAGGGAAGTTCTGAGCAAATATGGTGACGTTCAAGCGATCTATATTGCTAGGAAATATGACAAATTGGGTAAGCGGTTTGGTTTTGCCACGATTAAAGTGTCTCGTAATGGGTATGATTTGGAAGATAGGTTGAAGGATGTATGGATAGGTAGCTACAAACTGTTTATTGTACCGGCTAGATTCGTGGGTGATCAGAAAACAACTGAAGATAAGGGGAAGAAGATCGATCCATTGGTGCATGGGGAAAAAGTGTGGAAACCGGTTGATGTCCAGCCAAGGACTACGGAGGTTGATAATGGTTCTGGGGACGCTGGTAATCAACCGGTTAATTCTGATAGGGAGGAGGGTGCCTCGAGAACGTTTAGAGACACCTTGTTGAATAGAAAGGTGGATCCGCCTTTGCCGGAGGTGGTGATTCAATCAGAGGGTAAACATCTACAGGAATGGTATGATACGGGGGTTATTGTTAAGGTTAAGTCGTTGGAGGTGTTGTCCTCTCTGAAGAATAGGGTGAAGAATGTTTGTGTTAGTGGATGTGACATTCGCTATTTGGGAGGTTTCCATGTGATGTTGAACTTCGTGGACCCTGAAGTGAAAATCCAGTTTGCTAGAAATGTGGAGAGTTGGAAGGAGTGGCTGGATTCTGTGGAACCTTGGAGTGGCCAAGTGGTGGAGGTGGAAAGAATAGCTTGGGTGAAGGTGTTTGGGTTACCGGTGCATGTGGCTGAGGTGGAGGTGTTCAATAGTATTGTTGCGCATCATGGAGCAGTGATTCAGTCTGCGTTCTTTGCTGAGGACGGGGATTTGTCATATGCTACGGTAGGTGTCTTAGTAAAATCGGTGGATAGGATTGATGGCCGTTGTAAAGTGTTGTGGAATGGGAATTCATTCATGACTCGACTTGAAGAAGACTTAGAGGAATGGTTCCCTGATTGCCTAGGGGAATATGAGGAGGAAGTTGAGACAGTCCAAGAAGTTCCGGTTCAAGTGTGTGATGAGGTGTTGAATGTTACCGATGTTAATATGGAGGACAACTCAGGCGCCCATGTGAGAATAGAGGAGAATGGTTTACCACACCTTAATGGAGTGTTTGATGACTCGGTAGGGGGCGGTTCAGTTTCGAGGAGTTGTAAACGTAAAGGTGGTAGGTACTCAAAGAAGAAAGGAGCGAACCGTAGCTCAGTGTCACCTCTTGATAAGGATAGGCCGAAGAAGCGTGTTCGGGAGGATAACGACATGTTTGACATTGATCGCTTAATATTTAATAATCCGGTTTCTAGTGTTGCAGGTTTAAATGATAATGTTCAAGATCATGGAGAAGATTTTTGTACGCCGGATCTGAATGAAGCTGTGGGTGGGAATGCGGTTATCCACGGTTGTATCGATCGGGAAACTAGCATTCGTAGAGAGGTGGAAGACACTATGTTGTTTGCCAGGGATCTTGGGGTTGAGAACATTGAGAATTTTGAGGAACCGCTACGTAAAACGGTAGATGAAGAGAGCTTACAGGTGGTGGATCAATGAATGTGCTCTCTTTGAATATTAGAGGTATGGGTAGGGTGGACAAGGCGGATTGGGTTTCGAATATACGTTTGTCTAATGAGGCTGGGTTTCTTATGTTGCAAGAGTCGCAATTAACGTCTTTACAAGGGGTTAACTTGGACCGGTTTTGGGGTAGAGGGGATTATGAAGCTGATTGGGTTGAAGCTACGGGTAGGTCCGGTGGTATTGTGTCGATGTGGGATAAGAAATTGTTTAAGAAAACGGCGGTTCAGAAGCATAGAAATATTCTTATCGTTCATGGGGAGGTTAAACATAGTGGGTTGGTTTTACGATTAGCGAACGTATATGCTCCTCAAAAGATTGAAGACAAGAGGGCGGTGTGGATGGAATTAATCCGGATGATTGGTCAGGAGCCGGGGTATTGGATTGTTGGTGGTGATTTTAATTGTGTCCGTAATCGTAGCGATAGGAAAAACTCTAAGTTTAATGTTGGCACTTCTAATGAGTTTAACGAATTTTTAGACAGGGTGGATTTGCATGAGTATGGGCTTAAAGGGCGGAAATTCACGTTTGTTGCGGGGAACAAGTGTAGCAGAATTGATAGGATATTCGTGTCTTTGAATTTCATTATGGAGTGGCCTAATGCGGAGTACCGGGCATTGGCGAGAGGGAAGTCGGACCATAGTCCGCTTGTTCTCAAGTGTGTTTATCGGAACTATGGCCCAAAACCGTTTAAGTTTTATAATTCTTGGCTTGAGCGGAATGGGTTTGACGAAGTGGTTAAAAGGGCCGCAGACCTGTTTGATGATAATTCGGCCCCGGATGTTTACCTTCTGCGCAAATTGAGAGCCATTCGCGTGGCTATTATGGAGTGGAAAAACCGTATGTCTATTACTGAAGAGGAGGAATACAAAGTTATCTTAGAAGAATTAGAAGAACTGGATGTGGTGGTGGAATCTCGTGACCTCCAGGATGAAGAAAAATGGGTGTATGATGAAGGAACTAAAAGGGCTAAAGAGATTGAAGATTGTAAAATCAAAGACTTGAGGCAAAAAGCTAGGGTGAAGTGGGCTAAGGATGGGGATGATAACTCTAGTTTTTTTCATGGGGTGGTGAATAAAAGGAGGGTGTCGAACGCTATCCCGGGCGTTGTGGTGAATGGTGATTGGGTTACTAAACCCTCTTTAGTTAAACGTGAAGTGTTTTCTTTTTTCAGGAACAAGTTCGTGGAAGATATGGTGGAAAGACCTCAGCTTAGGTGTTATGACTTGAAGACTCTTTCGAATACTGAAGCAGAATCGCTTGTTGGTATTTTTACGAAGAAAGAAATCAAGGAGGCGGTTTTCGAGTGTGGTAGTGATAAAGCGCCAGGGCCGGATGGTTTCAACTTTCGCTTCATTAAAAGGTATTGGAGTATTTTAGAAGACGATTTCATGAAGGTTTTCCAGAATTTCTATGATTCGGGTAAAATCTCTCGGGGGGTTGGGTCTTCTTTTATTACTTTGGTGCCAAAGGTAGAGGATCCGGTGGAGTTTGGTGAGTATAGGCCGATTAATTTGATAGGAGTTATTAGTAAAGTTATATCCAAAGTGCTGGCCAATAGATTGAAGACGGTCATGGATTCGGTAACGCATGAGACCCAGTCGGCTTTTTTGGCGGGTAGATATATATTAGATGGCCCTTTGATTATTAGCGAGATTATGTCTTGGGCTAAAAGACGGGATAAAGATTTATTTTTGTTTAAAATAGACTTCGAAAAGGCGTACGATAATGTCAATTGGAGGTTTTTGGTGTCTATTATGAAACAAATGCGGTTCCCGGATAAATGGTGTGATTGGATATATGGGGTCGTGGAGTCAGCGGCATCCTCGGTCCTGGTTAATGGCTCTCCTACGTTTGAGTTTTCATGCAACAAAGGTATTAGACAAGGTGATCCTATCTCGCCTTTTTTATTTATTTTCGTTATGGAGGCCTTTTCTAGTATTATTCGTAAGGCTTGTGTTATGGGGTCGTTTGACGGGGTGCGTTTGCCTAATGATGGCCCGGTGTTATCGCATTTGTTGTATGCGGATGATGCTATGGTGATGGGTGAGTGGTCGCAATTTAATTTTAAGTCTCTTAGAAGAATGCTTCGGGTCTTTCACTTATGTTCGGGCTTGAGAATTAACATTCATAAGTCTACTTTATATGGGATTGGGAAGAGTCTTGCTGAGGTGCAATATATTGCGATTACTTTAGGGTGCCGGGCTGGGGAGACCCCTTTTAAATACCTGGGCATTCAGGTGGGGGGTAACATGTCCAGAGTCAATAGTTGGGAGCCAGTGGTTCAGGTTTTCAAAAAACGGTTATCTTTGTGGAAGGCTCGCACTTTATCAATGGGGGGCCGGTTGGTTTTGGTAAAATCTGTATTGGAGAGCCTCCCATCGTATTATTTTTCATTGTTCAAGGCCCCTGTTGGAGTTATTAATTCGCTTGAAGGTCTGATGCGGCGGTTCTTATGGGGTGGGACGGATGAGATTGGTAAGATTCATTGGGTGGCTTGGGACCGTGTGACTAAGCCTAAGGTCGACGGTGGTTTGGGTTTGAGTTCTTTAATTGATGCTAACCGTGCGCTTTTGTTTAAGTGGTTGTGGAGATACAAAATGGAAGAGAAGGCTTTGTGGCGTAGGGTGATAGAGGCGCTTCATGTTTCGAACCGTAGATGGGATATGTTGCCTTGGAATAAACAGTCTTCAGGCCCGTGGAGTAAGATGGTGAAGGTGGCATACGCCACTAAAATTAATGGTATCAATGTTTTAAATATGATTCGGGGTTCTATTGGGAATGGGTTGGATATCCGGTTCTGGGTGGATACGTGGATTAATGATGTTCCTTTGAAAGAGTTATTCCCGAATTTATTTGTTCTTGAAAAAAATAAGTGGTGTAGAGTGGCCGATAGAATTTGTGGCAATAGTGAGGATAGGGGTATTGCGTGGGAGTGGAAGAGGTACCCGGTTTCTAATATGGAGATGATGGAACTTATTCAATGTCATCGTATGATTGGGACGGTTAGCTTGTCTCAAGCCAGTGACTCGTGGAAATGGAATAGTGGTTCGAATGGGTCATATTCAGTCAGTGGGGCTCGTAAGTGGTTGCGTAGTGGTGATGGGCCGGTTGAAGGGTTCCGGTTCAAGTGGTGCAAATGGCTCCCTAACAAGTGTAACGTTTTTATGTGGCGCGCCGCGTTGGATAGACTTCCTACGGCTAGTGCTCTTGCTCGTAGAAATGTGTTTGTGGGAGATGGGTCGTGTAAGTTTTGTGGAGAGGTGACTGAATCTTTAGAACATGTTTTGACGGCGTGTGCAGTTCCGAACGGATTGTGGATGGGTATTGCTTCGTGGCTCAGGTTGCCGCCTCTGTTCGTGTTTTCTGTTCATGACATTCTCAATATGGTGGACCAGTTCGATATGTCTCCTTCAAGGAAAAAGGTTTTATATGGTATCTTTATTATTGCTTGTTGGAAGATTTGGATGACACGGAATGAGGTTATATTCAGACAAGGATCGGTGAATGTGATGAAGATGCTCTCAGAGATTAAGGCGATTAGTTTTCTTTGGTTTAATAGTAGATCTAAAAATGATAGGATTGATTGGAAAGGCTGGTGTTGTTTTGATGTAACTTGATGTATTGGTTGTGTGGGTATCTCCGTCTTGGAGATAGCCCGGTTGTGTTTTAATGAAGTTAGCCTTTCAAAAAAAAAACTAATATAACTAAGTTATCAATAAAGTAATTAACCAATATGACTGGTGGAACTAGCTTTATTAAGATAAGAGATTGTGAAGAGGGTTTATGATGGATATGAGTGTTAACCATAAAGCAGGCATGTCATGTGGTCAAAACTCATGTGCAGCATTCCTTTGTTTAAAAGAGGTTACGTTAATAATGGCAGTCAGTTACCTTTTTATTTTTAATGCGGTCACTAAATCTCGAAAGTAACTTTTTTTTTTTAAATTCTTAGCTCAGTAGAAATCTTTGTACAACTCTAACCTAGTGGTCTCAAGTTCGAATCCCTATCCACACACCGGTGTCCTCCTTGGCTAAGCTCAAACCGCCACGGGAAATTTTTTTTGTGGTGTGCATGAATCGAACATATGACCCATCCACAGGATGCACTACAAGAATATTGAGCATTAGCGATGACGAAAAACCCACCCTACCTCAAACCAGTTGGGCTGAAGATCATTGACAAATCTCGAAAGTAACTAAAATTTGAACCTTTGGAAAAGATTATTTAAAAATGTATATGTTAGCCATAGTAGTATAACGAAATGATGTTTTGAGAAAACTTTTAATTAGAGAATAGAAGGAACAAAACATATAATGGTAAATCACTTTCATATATTTAGTCATACAAAATATATGTATTTGTGAGTTGAATAAACCCATGTATTATACGGATTGAATAAAATATAATACTGTTAACACATACATTCGTCAAGATATGTTTGTAAAAAAATGAACTTTGACATGACAACCAAAAGTTATCTTAAGTTAATTTTCAAAGCATTCTTCAGTCACTCATAAAAAAAAAAAAACCAATTATTATCATTACTCAACATTTTTTTAACGTTTTAATGAATATAATTTTGAACTAGGTGATATTTGAAGATTTAAACAAAATTAAAAAATATAAATTTAATGAAAGTAAATTTTGTAACTGAACTATTCTTAATAAAATAAGATATAATTATTCATTCTTAAGTTAATTTTTGTTTTGAAATAATGTTTATTTTCGGTAATAATAAAAACGAAAAATGGAAAATAAACAACAGGCTTAAATTTTTTTTTGAACAATCAAGCTTATATTTCATTCACACCAAATAAACGCCTTTTCTAGCAAGGGACAAGTAAAGAACAACACGTACACTAAACAACGGAAAATCAAAACATGTTTACATCAAATTTTAACCAACGATATAATAATATGTTTTTTTGGCCCGCACTAAGTTTCATCTCCAGGTAGGTGGCTTCTTTTATAGCATCCATTATATCTGAAACGCTGCCTGATGCTCTATCGAATACTTTGTTCTTGTCACTCCAACAAGCCATAGTGCGTTCATGAGTTCATGACTATCATAAGTAAAGTTTTCTTTCGAGTCTTCTTTCCTTTCTAGCCATCAAGAAGCTCCAAGAGGTCTTTGACAGAGCTGCACAGAGCCAAAGCAGGAAGCTCAATCCACGCACCAATTGCCCACCACACTTGTTTCGCAGCCAGACAAGTGACTAGAAGATGGTCAACCGTTTCTTCCCCGTAACCGCACCGAAAACATCTTTGATTCCCCACCGGAACTCCTCTATGAGCCAACTGAGATATGCTTGTCAATTTAAATTGGAAAGATAATGCAACGCTCGTTAATACATTTAAATGGTATGAAATATATTACATTATCAATTAATATAGTTTTTATATATTTTAAATATAATATATTATCAATAGCTTTTGAATTAAAATTGTATTTTAATTTTGTTCGTATTTAACGTAATATGTATTTACATTTATTGTTATTTTATTAATACATAATAAACCTTTATCAGTTAAAATTTTCAAGATGTATAGTACACGGATACCTAAGTACCTAACCTAGCTAAAAATATTTTAAAAGAAAAAGTTGAGAACGAATGTGGTGAGGACAAATGGAAAAATCCTACGTGGATATCCTGGAAAAAGCCATGCCACACCTAATTATTTGTAAGACCATGCGTAGTGAGGGCTTTATTTATAAAGCCCCCCTTCCTGATTGGTCCACGTGGTTGCTGAGTCAGCGTGGAGAGAGAAACTGAAAAAGGGGTGTAGTGGTGGGGCTTTATTTATAAAGCCCCTGATTGTGATTGGTTGATTTTTTTATTTTTTTTTAATCTTTTAATTCAAAATAATTAAAATAAAATGCAAATAAATATAAAAAAAATTACAAATAATAATAAAAACACACAACTAATATTAATTAAATTAAAAAAAACAAACAAGTTAAATAAACTACAATACCAAATTAAAAAAAAAACAAACAACTTAAATAAACTACTGCAGGTTATATTTCGCAAGGATTTCTTGTCTGTGATGAATCGCGAGGAGTAGGGCTTCTCCCTCGAGGTGGTCGATCGGTTTGGACAAAAACTCGATGTCCTTTTCCCTTTGCCTCGCCTCTTGAATGTCGACGAACCTCTTATTCTGGGCCACTCTCTGGTCCATAGTTTGTAGACGTCTTTGGCCGAGGTCTTGAAGATCCTGTAGTCGTCGATTCATTTCATCAAAACCACCTCCTGTCGAAGACGACTCCGCCTTGCCACCCTTTTTTGATCGTCTTTGACGTTTTAGTTTGTGTGTGGTTTTTAGTTGAAAGTATTGTATGTTTGTATGTGTGTTTGTATAAAATGGTTGGTATATATAAACACATTTTAAAAAAAATTACCGTTCAAAACTTAAATGGACAACGGTCCATTTTTTTGACCGTTCGAAAAAGAAGCCTGCCATGGTCCACGTGTCAAGCAACAATTGGGCCAAACAAATTCACTCCAGCGCTATAAAAATCAAGCCCCATCATCAAAACCACAAATAGCGCCCCCTGTTTCGGTGTTGGGGGCGCTATTTTTGCCAAAAGTCGAAAACTCACGCCCCACTACGGGTGGTCTAAGTATAGGATGTAGGTTAATCTTGAATTATTAGTAAAATTAAGTCACAGTTCTTAGGGCCTAATTGTAAACAAAGGAAGATAGGAAGATTTATGATGTAATTTTAATTTTGTTATTTTTTTAGATGTCCTTAGTCGGTTCTGGGTTGTATACTTTGTTTCTAGCTTATTGCTATAATCTTTTTTTGATGTAAGTTATTTTCCATCGTTGTATATATGTTTCTGGAGTCGTCGATATTGATTTTAAAGCTTCAAGGACCACATTCAACCGCATTCATGTTATCTTTTATCATAGTGATACTAAACAAAAGGTTAGTAACTCTTCTAATTGACTCGTTAAAATCTTAAATTGAAAAGATATATAGAGGTTAAATGAGTTTGAGCCTAAAAATAAGCTTATTTAATAAACAAACTTGAGCCTAATCTTTATATACCAAGTTCACCTAGGCTTCGAACCTAAACAAGCCAGCTATATAGTATGGTAATTTTTATTTGATATAATAAACATGTATTATGGGATAGTTACATATGATATATATACAAAGTTAAATAATAAATAAGTTGAGTCTGAGCTAAGCTATAGCTTTGATGACTTCTCATCTGTCAAAAGCAAGCTTTAGATGTATAGCTCGAAACGTTCCGATATCATACTCTAGCCATGTTAAGGTAAACAAGACGAGCTCGTGCTCAAACCTTGATTTATTTACACCCCTATGCGCGTCTGACCCAGTGGCGAAGCTTGACCCGAAGGTTCGGGGGGTCGGAAGTCACCGGAGGTTCGGAAGTCACTGGTTTCGGGGGGTCGAAACCCTATATTTTCAAAATTTTCTATACGGATACTATATAATCGGAACTTCTGCGCGAAAATCCGGGGGGGTCGGCCGCCCCTCCCCGCCCCTACAAACCTTCGCCAGTGGTCTGACCGCCTTAGAAACAATTAGGTTGCTTCTGAATGAAAATCAGGAAATTGATCCTGAAATGTACAGTAATTATCTCTGGCATAAATGACTCTTCAAAATAGGATTTAAACATGTATATGTCACATATTCATTTTGCTTCTATCCTTAGGCCGGTTGTAGTCATTATAATCAGCTTTAATTTACTTCTGACACTAGATTTAACATGTAACTTATTATCAGAAACTTTATTATTATTATTTATTAAACATTAATCAAACGAAAAACCATATTTTTAATGCAGGGTAGGGTAGGGTGGGGTAGGGTGGGGTGGGGTGGGTGGGGGGTCGGGGTGAGAAATGGTGCTTTTAAGGAAGGCAAGGAAGGCAATGCGTCTTCATCCAAGTACCATTTGCACCACTATACCCATTCTTGGTGTATGTTGTTTCTTCAATTCTTTCCTTTTTAACTACACTTGCTTAGTTTTTTTTCTTTTGTAATCTAACTAGTGTTGGATCATTTAATCATTACGGAATTTGATAGTAACGAAGGTTCAAGTTATTTTACACAGTGTAATAAAAATAAGAAGATCGAGAATGATACAAAAAAAAAAACACAATGGATTACAAAATATAACACAATGTGTCACAAAATATTTTTTTTAAAGTAAACTTCTCATGTGTCACAAAATATGACACAATGTCTAAAAATATAACACAATGTCAAGAATAAGACACAACAAATTGTAAAAATGACACAATAAAGAAAATAAAGAAAAACACCATGCAAAATAAAAGACACACTGATATAGTACAAATTCTAAAAACTACAAGCTAGGAATCCAAAAAAACAAAAATTTAAAAACTAAGATCATATGGTTCGATGAGACGGTTCCAATGCTTCTTGAATGAGTTCAATTAGACTCCGTTTAATATATTTTCTATGACATCTTATCTTTTTTTCACTGTATATTTAATGCTAACCCTAGTCATGAAACAACAAGAGTGGTAAGTGCTCTTGCCACTTGTTAGGCATGTGAGATTCAATCCATAAAAGCTTGAATCGTATCAAATTTAAATGGGGGATTGGAATTAAATAATCCTAATTTTGTCAAGTTAGAAGCTAATAATCCCCATTTGAAAATTGGAATACAACAGACCTAACTTGTCTTGGTTTTTATTTCACTGGATTAAAATTAACCAAGTTAGTTTTCTGCCTGATTTTTTTGCCAACCAGGACATTTTTTACACGTGAACCGCCAACCACGTAGATAGAAAACTAAGTGGGTTAATCCTAGTTAGGTTTGGTCCAGTAAAATAAAAACCAAGAAATGTTAGGCCTGTTAGATTCCAATTTCCAAATTAGGATTATTGCTTTCTAACTCGACAAAGTTGAGATTATTTAATTCCAATTCCTCAATTTAATTATACTTTAGTCGAACTCTAACATAAATTAGAGTTTATCTAATAATTAATGAATCGGAACACTATGCGACTTAATCTATCTATCTATCTATCTATATATATATATATATATATATATATATATATATATATATATATATTGCAAAGCTAATAATCCTACATGTCATAATATTATGCAATCTCTCATTTGAAAGATATCACATAGGATGTGATGTGACAACCCTAGACCAATTAAAATAAGAAATAAATATGGTTTAAATATGGTTAACCTAATCTATTAAATACCTAATCTACTAAATGTAAATATTAAATCTTTATTATTTTCTCTCTCATGTTTTCCCCCAAAACTTTTAAACGTTAATATCTTTTATATATGAGATTTTTTAAATAAAAAAATTACATCAAATTAACGAGCGTTTTATTATCTTTCCAATGAGTACCATAGTGCTATATAAAAAAACGGAGAAAAGAAACGAATATTTTTTGTAACCCGACAGATATTGTGTCAGGTTTGGGATTAGTTTAAGAAAATTGTGGGTTTGAGTCGGGCATGGGATTAGGTGATACCCATGAATTTTTTAAAATAATAATATGATAACTTATGGCAGAGATTTGTTTAAAATAATAATAATAATAATAATAATAATAATAATAATAATAATAATAATAATAATATTCATTAATCATATATTGGCAAGTCATTAATTATATTGTCATATTATATATTTTATTATGTCATATTAGATATTTCAACCCGGGACGCTCCCGGGATAAAAACTAGTATATATATATTGCAAAGGGATTAATCCTACATGTCATGCTCTAATGCAATCTTCCCTTTGAGAGATGTCACATAAGATGTGATTTGGTAACTCTAAACCAATTAAAAAAAAAGAAATAAATATGATTTAACCTAATCTATTATAATCTTTAACCTAATCTATTAAATACATAATCTACTAAATCTAAATATTAAACCTTTATTATTTTATCTCTCATGTTTCCTCTCATAACTTTTAAACGTTAATATCTTTTATATACGAGATTTTTTAAAGAAAAAAAATTACTCCAAATTAACGAGCGTTTTATTATCTTTCCAACGAGTACCATAGTGCTATATAAAAATCAGAGAAAAAAATGACTATTTTTTGTAACCCGACAGGTATTGTGTCGGGTTTGGGATTAGTTTAAAAAAAATTGTGGGTTTGGGTCGGGTCTGGGATTAGGTGATACCCGACCCGATTACCCGAAACAACATACCCAAATACCCGAACTACATATTCGATCATATACCCGTGAATTTTTTAACGCATCACATAACCCTTAGACTAATGCGTTTGATATTTTAATAAGTAACTTTTTTTTCTTATTTCATTTAGTTGTTTTTAGAATGATCGATTACAAACTTCCGAATTCATTTGTAAGGACACTAGATTTATACCCCGGCGTAGAGAATCGTTTTTTTTTTTAATTTGAATATGATAACTTATGCAGAGATTTGTTTAAAATAATAATAATAATAATAATAATAATAATAATAATAATAATAATAATAGTGATAATAATAATAATAATATATTTTATTATGTTATATTAGATATTTCAACCCGGGACGCTCCCGGGATAAAAACTAGTTCAACTATATGATAAAAATACTAATATACCATGTTATATAAAGTTATAGTTGTCATAAAAAGATAATTATACAGACGCAAATATTAATCAAATGATAACTAAATAAGCAATCAATAAGTCACGAGTCAAACTCGAGATTATAGAAGATCAATGTATAGATTTATAGATAGTTTAGAAAAGAGTCATGCTTGAACTTTATACGTCTTTAAACGAGTTAACCTCGAGCTTATTTAAGTTCGAACTAAATTTGTGTAATAATGCTTAAAAGGTCATTTTAACTCTCAAACTTTTATCCTCTAAACTTTATACAAACTAGTGGAGTTCAACCCGCGCGTTGCGGCGGGCGCAAGTTATCAGTTTGGTTTGTTATCCGTAGGATACCAGTATATTAATTCTTGTCACGTATAGGCATGTATATGTATATGTATTATCAGTTACTCGAATTTGGAACATGCAACCTTTAATCCTTCTACCGGAATATGGTCGGAAACTGGGCGTTCTGCCGGAGCTTCTTGAAGCTGTATTTGTCACTCCCCTAACCACCATTGTAATAATTGTTGTTTCTCAAAACTGCCCCCTCTCATTTATCGCCGTCTCTCGTCAGATTGATGATACCATAGCCGAGTTTTTATTTGGTTTGGACCCTCATTGCGTCGCTAAGCTGGTTTGTCTGCATATAATGCTTAGTGGATTAATATCACTATTGAAATTGCAATGAAAAAGTAATGGATGTTTGATATACCTGCTTTAGGGGAAGAGGAGGCGTTTACCTTGTTTCAAACAGTCCTGCATAAACTATGTTACCGTTATTTCTTCGTACCCTATTTTATAAAACATTATAACCATTTCTAGTTTCAGCCCGTCAACCTAGATATGAATGCCTTTTTTGTTGCCTAAAGCATGCATTTGTCAAACTGTTATGCACAAAAATGATAGAAGACTATTATAAAGGTAAGTACATGGCAGATAGTGAAGAAAAAAAAAAATACTATCACACACAAACATGTATTAAACACAAATGGAATTTAGCGGCGATTATGCGGAAACCAGATGCCAGACCTCTTAAGTTAAAACTGCAACTTAAGATTATAAATAAAATATGTAACCAGTCAGTTGGAAGGATAAAAAACCCACCTGGTGGACTGCCGAGCTACAAGTCCTACGAGACAGGAGCGGGATTCTCTAAAAAGCCAAGGTTGTGGGTGGCCAAGAGGGCCTACTTGGAGACTTGGGATCTCAGCAGGAAATGCGAAGGTTGCTTAAAGCCGGCCGGGCGTATAAACATGGCTATAGCCGGGTAACAAACTGTACGAATGCATCCTTGTTACTTAGACGCCACTTTCAAATGTATAATAATGAGTGATATATCAAAGAAAAAAAATTGGATTGCTAATGAGTGATACAAATGTGACTTAGCTTATTTGGTTCTATTTGATCTTGTGGGTCGGTTAAAGTCGGGTATGATCATTATTCATTCAAATGGGTTAAAACCTAAAAGTGCTTAAACGATTGGTGAATCTTAGCCCAGTAGTTTAATAGTAGGATTATGGTCTTCTTTCTTTTTAGAATTTATACTTTGTTTAAGTGTGTGTGAAAAAAATATAAAAAGTCCTAAAGTTTAGCAAGGATTATGACCTTTTTAAACCCAACCTGACACCCATTTTGACCCAGTCCCAACCCGTCCCGAAGCCCAAAACCCGTTTACACCCGAACGCAATCTGACCGGAACCAATACAACCCTACCAGATCCAAACCGACCCATTTGCCAGACGTACTTGAAAACCTATGAATTCAACAAAGCCTTAGTGGCACCAATACATTGTTCAGTTGGTGGCATGAACAACATTTCCAATTCTACTAAAGTTCCAGAAGCTATCAAAAGCATAAAGAACATCACATGGCAGCAAAAGCAATCAATGGACTAAATCACAAACTGAAATAATAAACAAATAGCGAGGAAGAGCTGAAGAGAAAACTCACGCAGCTAAGATGCTTGTTTTCGTCAACTTGCAGAAACACTAAACTGTACACCTCATAAACCTTCCACACAACATGCAGATCTATAAAGATACTGACAGCAAGCAAATGAACCTCCCCTGATGTGAAGCAACAACCAATGTGAGAAGCCTTTCGCATTAGACAGACAGACAGACCACCGTCTCCGAAGCTGTAACCACCGCAAAGCTCTACATCTGCTCAAAATCAGGTTTGCCTGGAAGCGGCCAGATCCCTACACCGCCGCTAAGAACAGTCGTGATCCTCTTTTCCTCTTCCATCAAGACCGGGAAAACCCTAAAACATGTGAAGAGTTAGCAAAAGCAATAACCAACAAAAATTGGGGGCAGACATCCGACAAAGCTTATGCTTATGATGAAAGTGAAGTAATTGTTGGTGACGGCATAGAATCATAGAAAAAAATATTACCACTGTTGCGCGCCTTCATTTCATAGAGATCTACTTCTTATTCCATAAGAATTGAATTTCCTGATGAGGTAGCCTGCTAGGACTTTGCTAGCAAAGGGATTAGTGCAGCCCATTTGCTGAAACAAACAAACAAATTGTGTAACTTAGAAAAAAATGTGAAGGAGATTGATCGTACCTGGGAAGTGCTGATTTGGTTGCATGATAACACCCTAAACACGAATTAATCAAACTCAAGTCTGAGTGTGTGGGTGGTTACTTGTTTTTATTAAAAGGCGTTGGACACGGACCCGAAACTGGCGTATGGATATAAGGGGTGGTTATTGAGTAGTACTTGAGTCGACCAGGACCAGAACCGAAACCATGTAAACCAGACTATTCAATAATGGGTCTGTTTCGGGTTTGTAGGGTCGGGTATAAATGGTTCATGCGGTAAAGCATATCAATCTTTGTCCTTTCACATAGAAAGGCAAATTAGTCATATTTGCACACTCAAAAAGTTTCCTAATTAACTTGTAAGTAGTGCTAAGCACAAATACAATGGCGATCATAACCCAGGCTACTTATAAGCCTTATACTTTTAACTTGGTATACTCATTTCAATTCATTCATGCAATAGAAACACCGAACTCCAAACCAACCCCTAAATGGCAATATCTACTATTAAATTGTGTTCGTGAGACAAGGGCTCTTAAACTGAAAAAAGAAAAGGCAGCAGCTTACCAAGTGGTGGTTTCTAATCTCTAGCTGCCTTAGCATGGTTTTAAAGTGAGTTGGGAGCACGATTAGCAATTTAAGTTTTCTACCAAACGACATCTGGTTTCTCCAAAAAATTCTCATGAACACACACATCCAAGTTTTGCGTTAGTACAGGTGTAATTTGAACCAAAAAAAAAGCCAGCAAGCAAGCACACGTTTGGCGAACCAAATATTCTGAGGTCACACACGTTAAATTAACCAACCATTAATCGACGTCTAAAACATATAATATAATCTACTTGCCATTAATCTGGCAAATGTAGATCTCTTGGAACAGAACAAAATAAAATAAAATTTATAACCAACAATAAACTCAAACTTCACCTCTTTATTAGAAGACATCAGGAGGGAATCGTCCAGGAATGGAGTTGTTTCCCTGAGCTTGCTTTAAATGCATCGTCAACGCATAGTTATTCACCTCAAGTGTCCTCACCTGCTCTTGATACTGAGATAATAACTGTTTCAACTGCTGTACCTCTACGGTCCTCTCATCGTATTATTTTTGCCGTTCGTGTTGAATTGCTACCGCACGCTTTAGTATTGCCTTCTCCCTCAGAAGAACCTCAATTTGTTCTTTGAAAACCAAATTTTCCTGAAATTAATAGTTCAACCAAATAACATAGTTAAAACCAGTACACACTACACACATGGCTGTGTTTGTGTTTGGGTCGGAAGCTTACCTTGTGAAGAGCTTCTGCTGCGTCACCAGCAGCACGTTCGGTTATGGATTTCTCCAAACTTCCAAGTACCCGCATTGCATGAAGCCTAGCATCGTCAATACTGGTGGCACTTGTCATTTCCGTGACAAACAATTCAACCCATTCCGCACCATTTCTCGGTGAGTATACCTACACCTTTATCCAATGAAAGAACCTAATCCATCAAACACACGACAAAATACAAAACCAAAAGCATAAGCTGTCAAACAAACTACCTGGCGAACCTGAACCCGAAACGCCATTAACATATCCAAGAGAAAGCTCATTAAGACTCGTAATTGCCGAATCTATATCATTTCCATTCTTTTCTAACGCTTCTTCCAAACGCCAAAAAAAAAAAAAAAACACAATCACATCTTTCCAGTTAGAACAAACTCACAAACTTAAACATTACAACAACACTAATCCTACTCTAGAAAACATCTCAATAAATACATTTTATCATACCATACTTTATTCATCATTAATTATGTTACCTTTATAATCCAATGGCCTTAAGTTTAGGATGATCAAAAGCTGGTTGAAGATGAGAAACAACACAATCAATAACATCACCAGCAGGACTCTGTATCAAGATAAAAGTCACCCGAAAAGTCAACAAAAGGCAAAACAGCAAAAAAACATCAATCCAGCACCTTCCCACTTACATTTATACTTGCAAACCACATGTATTTGGTGGCTAAAGGGAACAAACTCACTTCTCTGCAAATAATAATAATAATAATAATAATATAATAACAACATACCTAATCTGTTCTCCGCTCAGCTCTCAACTACAAACCTTGCAAAACCTACAACACATAAAAAACATTAAAAAAACAGCAGAAAAACACAAAAAAATATAACAAAACTTAAAAAAATACCTTAAAATCAGACTAAAATAATCAACATATATACTAACTAAATAATCAAAATCTAAATCCAAGTCCGAACCCGAACCCAAATCAAATCGAAACCAACTAACTAAATACAATAAGAAACAAAAGCAATTGATTAATCCGTGCAAAATCAAATGAAATAACAAATATATGCATAACAAAATAATAAATTTGGAGTTTTGGACAAGCGGATAACTTACTTTACTGAGGTGTTAGAAAGTTTCAAAAGGACAATTCATGGCTATGCAATGCAGAATGAAGTATTCCTTGCAGAATAAAACAACTGTTAGCTATGCTCTTTTTCATAGGATTTAGAGTGTATCCCAGGTTATAGCCTAACTAAAATAACTTTTTTCTTCTTGCCAAAAAAACAAATGTAATACCTTTGTTGTGACATCAAATGCTGAAACACGGATGAGGTACCACCGGTGGCGTTGATCCTATTAATCACACGTTGACGATGTGCATCTAAGAATGTATAATTAAAATCAGCTAGGTGTGAGTTAACAGTAAATTACTATGAACTCAGCTAACTAAATCTAACATGATCAGCCAAACATCTTAAATGAGGTTCATTTTGTTTTTGTTTTTTTTTTTTACCTTGGTTGTAGCATAGATCATCGCCTACGTAAGCCAGGCTATCCTAATATTCTTCAATGGCAAATGAGGGATTTGAAGCTTCAATGTATTCTTTCACATATTCACTTGAGAATCCCCTGTAACTCAACATTATTCTTCTTTAATAGACTCACAGAACAAAATTACAAAGCTACTAAGAGAAATGTGTATGTTAAGTACAACTGGTTGTTAACACTGTAAATAAAAGCAATAAATTCACAGATAATAATAGTAAAATCGGTTGCCAACACTCACCTTACAAAGTCAAGGGGCTATGCACGCCAGCCATCATAACCAATGTCCACCACCGCTTTATCCGGCACCATCACAACACCACAACTCCTCTCTTTCTACAAAGCAAGCCATCACCACCATAAAACGTCCTCTCTAATCCCGATTACGACCAGTAGCCAACAACACCTGTATAAAATGGTGAACGCGGAGGCTGTGTGATGGTGGTAACCCTCCGGTCACCGGTACACAGTGACAGTATGGTGGTGGTTAACGGTGGTTGAGGTTGGGGTTGTTGGAAATTTCTATATTGTGAATGGAAATTAAGTAGAAGATGGGTAGAGGCTTTATAGAGAAAGTAGAATCGCCTCCAAATCTGCCATAAATCCGGACATGCAACCGCATCTCTTAACCATCACGGCTGTTGGAGGGATGGCAGCAACCATCTTTAACAAAAGAGTTTCTGGCAAAGAAAAAAATTAGGTTCACATTAGATTGGAAGAACATCAAGCTTTAACAAAAGAGTTTCTTGAAAGATTCACGAAAAGGATTAATAGAGAGAAAGAGCAGAGAATGGCCACCCTTAGACCTAGCGTCGCTGATGGCGGTGGTGTGCAGATGTGGGCGGCGATTACTGATGGGTGTAGTTGAAGAATCTTTTTTAGACCTCCTGTAATGGAGCGTTATTGCCCTTAAACCACGATTAATAACCCCACAAATCCAGTACACATGAGCGTTAAATGAAATTATTTTTGAAGTGGCGTGTTTCTAATAACGCCGGTGTATGCAATTCTTCATTCAATGCTTCTGTAATTAATGCAAAAAGTAACAAGAATTGTGATGGTGGACCAAATAATAGAATAATATAATATTTGTTTATTTAGCCACGTTTCCTTAACAAATATTTTTTCTTTTCCTTCCATATGTTTTTCTTTAGAATTAAAAGATTTAGCATATCGTAACTACTTTTTCATTTTTGTCATATGACGTTCTTGCATATTTTACAGGCACACATTTTATCTATTCAGATATTCATTAGATGCTACGATACCGAAATTGGACAAAGACGTTTAGAGCTAAAGCAAAAACAAGAAGCGGAAAAGAAAGAACGTCTTGAGCTAAAAAAAAAGATCGACAAATGGCTATTGATCTTGAAATTTTGTCGAAACCCATCCCTGAAGTTCCAGGATTGAAACATGAGCTCGCCTTGAAATTACAAGAACGAATCAAAAACAAATATGGTCTTCGACGGTGACGAATGAAATGTTTTTTTGGATATGTACAAAATTTGATGAAATGTTTTATGTTTTATTAAGTTTGTACTTTTTTTAAGTTTTAATGAAATATTTTAGTATTTTTATTTTGTTTCATTTTTATTATGTGAATAAAATTAATAAAAAGATTGTAAAAGTATTTAATTATTTGGTAATGATTGAAGATGCAAGAAAGGGGCTTGAACCACTACACTCTTTTTTGGCTAAAAAATTCCTTGCTGACATGGCATCCACATGGCAAAAAACGCCCCTAAGAAACTTGAACCACTACACATGGTCTTAGGTGAGATGGTTTTGAGAGATCAGATTTTGATTATGGGTTGCAGATGGAGAGTGCAAAGAAGAGAGGTGGGAGTGGTAGACTTGTGACGCGTGGTATAAGTCGGAAGATGAATCAGCAATATAGAAACTTACCAAAATACCCTTTGAATCTACTGTTCAAATCAAAAGCATTATTATTATAGTTAAATTTCCATCATACTTTTTGTAACACTTTAATATCATTTGGTTATACTACTTGTAGTCTTGTATAAAACATTTTATAAAAGTTCGTTTCACATAAAATAACAACAAAATAGTATGCTCGTATTTCTAATTCTAAGAGTCAACTATGAAAAATGCTTGAATTATAAATTACTACTTGAAAATTAAATAAACAGAAATTACACCGAATCGCATACTATATCTTCATGTGTAGTCACGATCTACCTTGCGACCTCCATCCTCCTATTCATCCCCTTTCCATGTGTGTAGGGACGTAGGGTTGTAAATGAACGAAACACTAACGTGATTTTGTATTTGTATGTTTAACTTTAAGGAGTAATGGATTTAATAATCCTAACTATTGATTATTGGTCAATAACAGTCCTAACTACGAAAATAACCACTAACGATCCTAACTTTAAGACATTTTGCTCTCAATGGACCACCCGTTAACTCACACTAACACTGTTAACTGAAACTCACAATTCTAGGAGATTTTTCACTGGGTTTGAAAGAGGGAATCGAGACGATGATATTGGTATGTTCAATTGCAGAAATGAGCATGGTTCGATGGTTTAATCGTCGGTTTTGATCATTCTATCCGAGGAGAACATCAACCTACAACCGACGAACCATGCTTATTTCTGCAATTGAACATACAAATATCATCGTCTCGATTACCTCTTTCAAATCTCATGAATAATTGACTAGAACTGTGAGTTTCAGCTAACGACGTTAGTGTGAGTTAACGGGAGATCCATTGAGAACAAAATGTCTGAAAGTTGGGACCACTAGTGGTTATTTTCGTAGTTGGGATTGTTATTGGCCAATAGTCAATAGTTATGATTATTTAAATCCATTACTCCTAACTTTAATAGATACGAATAACTGAATACAAACACATAAACGGGTATATTTATTTGTTTTTGTTCGTTCGAGAAGGAAATATGCTTGCTCATGTTTGTTCCTTAAAACGTTAGTCGAACATAAGTTAGGACAAACATGAATATACCGACATGGATCAACTTAAAATAAAAATCTAACAATTATTATCATAAACATCAATATTCGAAAATTAAGTACGAAGTTGCATTATACAAGTTGACGATCCAAAAGTTAAGTCAATGTGACAACATTATCAAAAGATCTTTCTAGAAAATACAAATTTGAGTTCTTTTTATGTGATCATCAATTTACCATCGATGATATACACATAATCAAACGAACTTAATGAACTGAGCTAAATGATACACAAAAACGGATCTAAACCAAGATTTAGGAATGTGAAAGAATGAATGTACCTATGTTTATGTTTCTTCTTAAACAAATGAAAAAGCATAGGTGTTCGTCCTGTTCATTTATCTATTACCTTACCAAAGGGCTTTGGCCTAGCAAGTGGCAGAGCTTCAAAATTATTTTCGAGGGGGCCAGAAGTCACGATACCCTGAAAACGGTTAGGGCCGAACTTAATACGTATAAGATTTTCAGACGAAAACGCGTAAATTTACACTACTGCGTAAAAAATGGTGGGGGTCGGAGCACCCCTGGCCCTTAATGTCCTTCGCCCTCCTAGCCGTACTAACATTTTGGCCTATGGTTCAATCCTCGTGACAGACAAAGAATTGTGTAGTCTAGCAATAGAATTAGAGTGTGTCAGCTGTTTAAAAAATGTTCATTTATTTATTAAACCAACGATCATAAATGAGCTTTTCACAAAACATCATTGTATTTACAGGTATATCTATGAGCATGTGTGCCTATATCTTGCAAGACATGTACGTGTGTTAAAGGAGGTTGTACTCCCTTTCTTTCATTGCAAAAAAGAAAAAAAATTGCTACGTAATAGCGATAAATGCTTAGGAAATTACCACACAATATTGAAAAATTTGTGCAATGACAAAAAAACCCCCTTATTTTTTAGACAAATTTACTACACAATAGTGACAAATACGTAGAAAATTCCGTAGGAAATGACGTATGAAATGCATCGCATAACTTCACGTAACTTTTCAAAAATAGAATTTAAATTTAGTTTGCATAATTTTTTAAAAACTAAAATAAACAAATTAACTTTTTAACGTGTTTAGTTTGTGTAGTTTGTTAAGAAATAAAAAATAATAATAGTGCGTCCCCGCCTCTAACTCACTCTTTGTTTAATTGTTTAGTTTGCACAATTTGTTAAAAATAGAAAAAATTTTTTGAACTTCATTAGAAATGAGGCGTACCCTCAAAGCGAGACCACCAGACTTAAACATTTACAACATATACAATGGGCTAACTACCCAATCCTTCCAAACAATATCCTTAAATCTAGATCTATTTCTCAACCATAAAAACTACCAGGACTTAACCATTGCAACCACCTCAATCACCTTCGGTCTCGTCCCCTTGAACACCTTATCATTCCTTGTTTTCCAAATCGCCCAACATATAGTCATAATAATACCTTTGATCACCCTTTTAGCCCACGCTGAACATGCTCTCGAACAAAATGAATATCCAATTCTATATGCTTTGTACGTTGATGTTGAACTGGATTAGTGGATAAGTAGATAGCTGTGACACCCGGCAAATTCTGGTTAACAACGTGGTCTAGATCAAAGTCTACCTTAGCGAGTCACGCGTATATTATACTTAACTGGGATGGTTGAGTCGTGTTACGGTTCGGGAACTGTTAGTTTGGTATAGAGGATCATTAGATGTTAGTCTAGAGGCTCATTAGATGTCGGTCCTTTGTAGGACATGGGTCACAATTTTATTAAAATAACATTAATAAAATAATAAAGATACTCTCTTTATACAATTTTGGGAAATCGTAGTACACACACCGTATACAAATTCAAATGAAAATAATATCAAATACAACATAAAATGAGTCAAACCGAAGTTTTCATCAAGAGCTTCAACCGCGTCTTCTTATGTGATTTCTGCTTCGTCTTTAACAAGGACTTGAACCGCGTCCTTTTGTATGATCCTTCTTGGCTGCAAGAATAAGCAAACTAATGTTGACGGTTGTGGCTGAGGCACGTGTTCAACACGCTTCCCTTAAAACAGATTTCACGCCTCTACTAAAGACAACGCGTCTGTCTCCCAGGGTACAACAGCCGAAGCAGTCTGTACTGCCGGAGAAGGCTACGCGCCCAAGGTTACACCAGGTAAATTGTAGTGTTAGAACTTATGGAATTTGGTAGAAAGTATTCATCTCTATGTACTCAACATATCAAGAACCCTTCATGTATTTAAGTATGTTATTTTCTCTAGTATCAAATAAGACACATAGCCTATTATTTATACAAGAGTTGAGGATGAGTGAAGAGTCTTTCTCTTTAATTAGAGACTTAATTACTCTAATAAAAGTTAATCAAGTGAAATCAAAAACTCTACTCAAGAGTTTTCCTTCAATTCACATTATGAATACATTAATTAATAAATTTTGTTAATTAAATATCCATTCAAAATAAAAAATTCCAACAATCCCCCACATGAATGGAGATTGATCAAAACACACAAGATTTCCAATGCAACCTCGACAGTTAAGTATTGCAGGATAGGTAGGTATTAGCTTTGAACCTTCCTTTGTGAAGCATACTTAGCCTCCTAGCAGTTTGTAGACGTGATGTCCTTGAACAAACCCCCGTTTGTGTAGACGACAATACACTTCACACAATACTCTCCTTAGCCGGGCCATCCCCTCACTTTCGTGTCCAATAATGGTCCTGGAACACTTTCCTGGTTCTGCGAGAGCTCTAGGAATTGTGCCCCCAATTCCATTTGAAGCGACCCCACTTCTCTCTAACATAGGTGATTTTTCTCAAATCATTAAAAGCATTATGGTTACCATGATTTACCCACATCATTTACCATATATTATGCTTATCCTCACAATTTGTCACTGAATGTTATAGGAATGGACAAGGACATATTTAAACACCCTTTTATAGTTTAGGGGGTATATATAACCATATATAATGGCTTACACATATTAGCCATGCCCCACAGTGACCACCCTTAGGCGTATGAATTAGTTGTCCTATTGAACTTAGATCTTGGGATCTCCAGTCATCTAAGTTAGGTTTCCTTCACACACCTTCTTCAATGGGCTTTAGTCTCATTCCACAACTTGATCTCTCATCAACCCTCAGGTTGTTGGATCCATAAGACTATCTTTGACTTCGTCAAGTCACTACTGATAATTTTGCAATTGAGATCAGTTGTACTAACGTGTTATCGACTCGCAAGTCATTCATGCCTTATTGTCAACTCGTAAGACTATAACTCATGATCTAAACTTTGATCTAGTTATAACGTCTTCTTTTTAAACTAAAAAAAATCTTATTTCAATATGAACACATATTCATTATGCATATGGCTGGTATGCTCAATCATCAGGCATTAATATCAACCGGTTGGCATCTGAGTCTAATCAATTAGATTGACTCCTTATCAAGTTGGCATATGAGTCTAATCAACCAGATTAACTCCTTATGACCATTATGACATTTGAGTCTAAACAACCAGATGACTCGTTATAACCATAACCTTTATTGATTTCATATTATCAAATGCAAGTTACCCCCCACATTTAAGCGTTATTAGATTGAAACAATCCAACACAAGATAAAGGTAAAGAAATGTCATATTTTTATATGGATTGAGAGACTCCTCAAACACCATTTATACAAAGCTATGGTTGTTTCTTAAATGAATCTCTCCCCCACATTACTTGCACTTTGATCAAGTTTAAGTAATACTACTCACGATGACTACTGGACACCTTGATTAGATAACAAATATCTATATCTTTGTGCCAATTAAGTCGTTCAAGTATACTTTACACCTCATACTTCACTTGTGCACAAGAGTTTTTAAATCTAAACAAGACGAAATATGCCTTAGCGTGAGATGCCAACACTTACGTGTGTATACACTACACTTATAAAACCGAATTGATTCATTATCTGATCTAGTTAATCGGTTTTTCTCGAGATATTCCAATAGATTGAATGAATTTATACTTTTAGACTTTGTTATAGACCAAATTCAATCTCATGCCATCTTATAATTTGAATGTTTAGAGTTAATTTAATCTCCACAGAGCATATAAATTAACATGTACTAGTCTAGCATGCTTTAGACTACAATACTCTAGCATGTGAACAGAAGATGCATCATTCTGATTCTTCACAGCCTTAAGAGATAAACTCATTATCTCTTAGAAACATTCATTCTTATTTTAGACATGACCATGAGATCATATAGTCACATATGTATGTTACATAAACATGCATTTTCCATTATTCAGTCTAAGAATATAACATTTTTGCCTTTGATGTCAAAGGCTTCACCATTAACTTATAAGTACTTGACTATAAGTTTTATCTCGAGTAACTTTGGTGAACACATTCATCACCCACAAAAGGTATAAATAGTATAAGTGTACAATCACTTTTATGTTGATATGAAATCACTTAGATTCACTCTCAACAAACCAACTTCAAAATTGTGTCTTTAAGTGACATGCCTTGTCGTTTTCTTTGAAAGCTATGTATATTTAGGACACTCTCCCAATTTAAAGGTTAAAACCTTTACATACTTCCAACAACTTGAAGGTGGTAGACATATTAACATGTCCTCCATTTCTAATGGTACTTTTGGAACAAATCTTGCCCGATTCATTAGAGATTTGTATTAACATATATTTCTTCCATATGTTAAATTTCACACTTGTGAATTTCCACGATAACTTCTAATGAAGTATGTCGACATGTAACATGCTTGTGTATTTCATCTCAATACACTCACCACTTTCTTTCACGATTCTCTCATGATGTGGCTAGACATTTGATGTGTCGTCTCCAGCTTTTAGTCAATGCAACAACTCTTAAGTTGTTTAAATTCTTTCCATATACTATCCGTTTATAACAATGTTCTTTAAACATTGTATCGTTGACGTTATAATTATTCTTCAAAAAAGAAAAAAAAATATATCATACGTCACAAACCTTTGATTTATTTCTTTGTAAAAAATTGCATGTGTTATCCGAAGATGTTGAACACAAAACAATAAATAATATACATTCGAAACTAAATCATAAAGTGCAAAACACTTTTAAAAGTTTAAATGGATAGGTAGACATATCTACACATCAAATCTCATAGTGTTATCATCTTCAACACTTTTATCATCCGATCAAATTCATCACAACAATATCGTCTTGCAACGTGTCTTGAGAACTCTATGCACTTATAAGTACAAGTTCCTCATTTGATCGTGAAATTCTAAAGTTGGACAGTCACAAATCTGTTCAAAACAACACCAAGTCGTTAAAAAGTCTACAATTAAGTAGTAAAGCTTGAACAACTGATCTTGTTCACAACAACACCAAGTTGTTTTCCACCATATAGTGTCAACAAGAACACTACTTTGGTTCAACATATGCTACATCTAGCAAAAGTAACGAACCGTTTGAATTATCAAAACTATGAAAAACTTGTTTTAAAAACCATTCTAAAACATTTCCTTAGTTTTGAAATATCAATACGGGTTTATGAAACCGTAAATCGAAACCAAAATAGCAAACCTTTTATATGGTTTCAGTTTAATGCACATGTACTATAACGGTTTCAAACACACATGAAAAAAAATCATGTTATAACGCGCACGTTATAAAATTGGACGTTTACATAAAACCTTTTCCAATGATATAGTTCATAAAAGAATCAATTTCTAATGAACATATTAGAAAAATAAAATGTTTACATAAAACATTTTTTGTTTCATTGTGGTTTACAAAATTAAACCTTTCTAACAAACATGTTAGAACTTAAATGATCATAACGCGCATGTTAGAGTCTTTTTTTTTTTCATGAAATATTTCCAAATATTTCATTTCATAAAATAGATCGTATTTAAACTCGTATCAGCGATAACATTTTTCTAACACACATGTTAGAAAACTAAAACGAGTTCTAATGCGCACATTTAGAAGTATTAAAACTTCTATATGAAATATTTTAAACACACATGGTTCATAATATTAAACCACTTCTAACACACAAGTTAGAGGAAAAAAAACTATTGCCATCCTTTTTTATTTTTATATCGATGGTTTTTATGAACCATTTCTAACACGCATGTTAGAAGACAAATGATTACAAAAATCATTTTAAACCTTTTTTTTTAAACCCAATCGATAGCAATAAACGGTTATAAAAATCGTTATAAATCCTATCATTAAAGTGGTTCTAACGCACTTGTTAGAAATAACGATTACACAGTCGTTATAAAACTTAATAATTTATATACAATAAACATTTTCTAACAGGCTCAATAGAAATAAATGATTACAAAAATCATTATAATGTTTATTGATTCATATAAAGTACCGTTTCCTACATGCTCGTTAGAAACTATCGATTACAAAAATCGTTCTAACACTTATCGGTTTGTATAAAATAAGCCGGTTCTAACACGCTCGTTAGAAATAAATAATTACAAAAATCATTACAAAGCTTATTAGTTTATCAAAATAAACTATTTCCAACATCAATTATAAGAAACGAGACGTTTAGACAAACTTATTTAAACCAACCTATTTTATCAAATATAATCATTTCAAACACACATGTTAGAAAATGAAACGTTTACGAAAAAGTATTGTTTATAAAATAAACCAAGTCCTACGCGAACGTTGTGGAATTTAACGTTTACAAAAAACGTATGGTTTACACCAATAAACCCGGTATAACACACATGTTAAAAAAAATCACGATTAAGATCGTTTAAAACCAAATGGTTGAATCAAAACCAATTGTTTTGTATCACGGTGTAGGATTTAATATTATACCACAATCTCTATAAATCCAAACCCAACAAATTGTACTACATACATATTTCCCAAAAAAAAAAAAATATTCACAAGATTATACAAAAATCTCTAAAATATTTTTTATTTAAACCATTTCGTGAACCCAAATCCTTATGAAAAAGGTTTTAAGATTGTAGCAACAATCTCACGAAATCTGTTTTAAGTTGTAGGACATGGGTCACAATTTTATTAAAATAACATTAATAAAATAATAAAGATACTCTCTTTATACAATTTTGGGAAATCGTAGTACACACACCGTATACAAATTCAAATGAAAATAATATCAAATACAACATAAAATGAGTCAAACCGAAGTTTTCATCAAGAGCTTCAACCGCGTCTTCTTATGTGATTTTTGCTTCGTCTTTAACAAGGACTTGAACCGCGTCCTTTTGTATGATCCTTCTTGGCTGCAAGAATAAGCAAACTAATGTTGACGGTTGTGGCTGAGGCACGTGTTCAACACGCTTCCCTTAAAACAGATTTCACGCCTCTACTAAAGACAACGCGTCTGTCTCCCAGGGTACAACAGCCGAAGCAGTCTGTACTGCCGGAGAAGGCTACGCGCCCAAGGTTACACCAGGTAAATTATAGTGTTAGAACTTATGGAATTTGGTAGAAAGTATTCATCTCTATGTACTCAACATATCAAGAACCCTTCATGTATTTAAGTATGTTATTTTCTCTAGTATCAAATAAGACACATAGCCTATTATTTATACAAGAGTTGAGGATGAGTGAAGAGTCTTTCTCTTTAATTAGAGACTTAATTACTCTAATAAAAGTTAATCAAGTGAAATCAAAAACTCTACTCAAGAGTTTTCCTTCAATTCACATTATGAATACATTAATTAATAAATTTTGTTAATTAAATATCCATTCAAAATAAAAAATTCCAACATCCTTAACCAAGTGTACAAGTGGTGACGATTCGTAGAATCGTCAGAGCATAGGGAACATACAAGTCTCGAGTCCCGGGAATTGGTGAACGAGTGTGAATATGTTTGTTTGCAAGTGTTATGTGTTTACAATCATTATGTGACTTGTCGGTATGTGAAAATGTGTTAACATATGTTAAAACGGGGTTTAACGCGCAAAATACACGGAACCAACCCCTATAGGCGATTAGGGGAGGCTAATCGCCTATAGGGGATGCGATTGGGCCTCATTGGGGGCGATTGGGTGCTAATTGCATGCCTAGGGGGCGATTAGCCCCTAATTGCATGAAATGTCATGCGATTAGCAACCCTAATCGCGTGTAACTGCTGCATAATCGCATGGAACGTGCTGGACGACTAAAAACGACTATAAATACAATACTTGACCTCCTAAACTTCATATTAGCAACCCTAGTCGTCCCACAACTCGCCCAAACACACACACAACCTCTGGAACACGATTTTGGATCAAAACACAAGATTTCAAGCCTATTACATCAATCTATCACAAATCTAAGGTGTGGTTTTCATTCATGCAACCTTTATTAACGTTTTTATTGAATCCCTAATGGTCCAGACCTGTTTTAAAACAAATAAGTCTTCTGAAAATCGTTAATAAGTATTGTTAATCGGATTCTAACTATCATGCATGTTATATGTGTGTTTATGATTAAAAGATAGGGTTTTTATGATTCAAGAAGGATGATTAACATGTTATTAAGGTAGTTACAGATTGATGATGATGGCATGATGATGAAATCTGAGTTATTGTTAATTAGGGTTACGGTTTTGCATGCTAATGTGATGTTTATTGTTATGTGTATTGTCTTTAAGATACATGATTGCATTCAGGGCTGATAGATCGAGGTTAAACGAAGGATTTTGATGGAAATATGTTTGATATAGTTATTTGGTTGATATTTGATGTTTACACACGTTCTGGGATTGATTTGGAGTGTTAAACGCGCGAAAAACCGAAACAGCAATGCTGTAGGCGATTAGCAACCCTAATCGCCTATGCTATAGGCGATTAGGAGGCTAATCGCCTGATATGACACCCTAATCGCCTATAGTATAGGCAATTGGGGGCTAATTGCCTTCGTTGCATGCAATTGTGATCCTAATTGCCAGTTAAGTCCTGAAATGCATGTCTTATGACCTAATTGCTAGTTAAATGCATGTCTTATGACCTAATTGCCTATAGACTCCTGAAATGCATGTCTTATGACCTAATTGCCTATAGTATAGGCAATTAGCATTCCTAAATGCCTGTTGACTTTCATAATCGCTAGTTGACTTTTCCTAATCGCCTGAACTGCTACTGTAAGTATATTTTGACATTCCGAGACCCGATTTGACACCTAGGAACATGCTAGGAACCCCGTAACATATCTAATAACTTGGTAACATGTGTTCGGACTTATTTATGTGATACTTGAACTACGTGCTATAACTTGTTGGACTTTAACGTATGTTAAGTGTGATTGCATGAGTGTATGTTTGTGAGTGCAAGTATAACACGGGGAGTCTCGGGTACCAATGGGATGTCGAGTCTTGTACTTTGGGTTAATTTAACAGTCACGGAGTTTTCAAACGAACTTGGTTATGGTCTGGACATCTAGGGACTAACTAACCTACGGGTTATTAGTCTAAGTACTTGTAACTGTCATATGTTAGGTCGCCGCTTTAAGGGACTAGCATAGCTTGCTGATATTATTCGTGTTTCGAAGTAACGCAACCTAAGGTGAGTTTACGGCCCCTCTTTTAACTGGTTTCACTTTTCGGGGGAGAAAACATGTGTTAAACTTATGTTTTGGTAACAACTGTCATATTATGGGTTTCTATGGTTTACTATACGATCTCTGGAAGTCCCGGGGGAAACCATGAATGTGCGGGTTTGCACAACGGGGAAATGTGAATAGATCTATTGGGAGTGACCAACCCCGCTCGTCGGCTTGGAGGGCCGGGCGAGTGCATATTGTCTCAAACAGGAACTGGTTTACTATTCGGGCACGACATCTGGTTTGCGAGTTAGTAATGGTTTTCCAATCGTAGATGTAACAAAACATACGCCTAGCTAGCGTACATTGGTTTGCAAATTGTTATAGTATGGACAGGTTGAACTTGGCACTGTGATTACAAAACCTGTAAACTTACCAGCATTTTTGTGCTGACGTAAACTCTTACATGTTTTCTCAGGTCGCTAAGGTAGCACTATGGAACTAGGGCGCACGCGTCTGCACGGCGTCTAGTTAGGATTGCATGGTTTTTAAACATTAATAATGTGGTTTACTTTTGGATTTTGTTTTGAGAATAAGCTTCCGCTGTAACTGGAGATTTAAACTATGTTTTTGAAATTGCATATGTTAATTTAGACTTGTTTATTGTGATCGTTGGTTTGGATCCTGGTTTGTCATGCGCCTCGCGGTAAAACTCCGCAAGTGGATTTTTAGGGTGTGACAGATTGGTATCAGAGCCAATGGTTATAGTGAACTAGGACTGCATGTAGAGTCTAGACTATAGCCGAGTCGCACACACTAGACGATCACATAGTACTAAACATTATGGTGGGTTACGTATGGCCTTGTCGGGGTGTCTCTAAATCATTTGACCTTCCTATGTTACATCATCCGTTCTATCTTAGTTGGGTTACTTGCTTTCTAGGCAGTGTGGTATATTGGGGTAAATCGTGTACTCTTGAGATTTGTCCAAGGCTCGGATATCTCCCTTTCATACTCCAATAGAAACACTTGCCATAAACTACCGTAGCATTACGGTGAATAGCTAAGAGTCTATGTTCGGTGACTTGAACTTTGAACTAGGAGAACACTTGGAGGACCATGTAGAGCGGTTTATCATTTTGGGTGCACACAAAATCATAAACCGAAATGCATGAAAGCCCTAGTGAGCTCTGGGTTTGAATGGATAGTCCTGAGTTGGATCTAGCTTTGATCTTGTAAATGTTAGTGGTTACCATTAGCTGCGAAACTAAATTTTCTCGTTCTTTCTGTCAGAATCATGTCTGGAGTACGAGGAGGACGTGGAGGTGGTCGCAATGGTGGACGTGGTGGTGGTGGTGGTCGCGGTGGTGGTGGTGGTCGTGGAGGTGTAAACCTATCACAGGATGATCTGAACAACTTGCTACAAGCTGCCTTCCAGTTAGGGCACAATGGTGGTGGTAAGTTGAATTATCCACTTTTACCTCATTAGTGAATCTTGTTTACATTCTTCGTGGTTTCTCATGCGTTTCATTTCAGGTGGTCCTGTTAACCCACCCCCACCCATGTGTACCTACAAGATGTTTCGGGACTGTAAGCCCCAGGAATTCTCTGGCACTGAGGGTGCGGTGAGCTTGCTCAGGTGGCTGGAAAAGGTGGAGTCAGTGTTTCTGATGTGCAACTGTCTCCCAGGGGATCGAGTTAAGTATGCTGCCGCGTTATTCCAGGATGTTGCTTTGACCTGGTGGAATAACATCACTCAGAATATGGGTATAGGGGAGGCGTATGCTATGCCTTGGGAAAATTTTGTTCAACTGCTGAAGCGAGAGTACTGTCCAAGGGAGGAAGTTCAAAAGCTAGAGCACGAGGTGTGGAACCTCAAGATGACTGGGTCCGAGATTGAAAAGTATACGGTAAGGCGTAATGAATTGGCAGTGCTGTGTCCTGATCTGCATGTGCCAGAGTACAGGAGGATTGAACACTATATCTCGGGGCTAGTACCAGAAATCGCAGGGTTGGTGGCTGCGGGAAATCATCCTACATACTCAGAGGTGGTCCGGTCGGCTCATAGGATGACCAACTTGAAGGTAAATGAGGGTATCTTGCCTGCTAAGGGTTCGACTGTCAAGGCTCCGGAGAGTAACAAGCGTAAGTGGGATATTGAGGGGAAAGGATCTGTGCCAGCACAGCAGGGTAAGAGATTTGATAGCGGGGGTTCTTCTTCTGGTAACAAACAGGGTGGTTATGCGGGGAAATTACCTAAATGCAACAAGTGTGGGCGTCATCATCAGGGGGACTGCGACCGTAATCGTTGTCATCGCTGTCAGCGACTGGGGCATTTTGCTAAAGACTGTCGGGTGACACTTCCATCGACCCAGGCCCCAACTACTAACTCGGCTCCTACTACTCAAGGAACTACGGGAAGACAGGGATGTTACAACTGTGGGGAGACTGGGCATTACAAGAAGGATTGCCCGAAACTGAAGCAGGGCGGGAACAACGGTAACGGGAACAACGGGGGCGGCGGCAGGAATGCACGTGCCTTCGTCATTGGAGCCGCAGAGGCTAGGCAGGATCCTGACACAGTTACCGGTACGTTCCTTCTCAATAATCGCTCTGTTAGTGTTTTATTTGATTCCGGTGCCGATAAAAGTTTTATATCTATGGAAGTTAGTCGACTGCTAGATGTAGTACCCGTACCATTAGAGGCTAAGTATGTAATTGAGTTGGCTGACGGTAAAAAGATTGAAGCTACTTGTATCCTTCGGGAGTGTCAACTAGAGTTGTCGGGTTTGTCGTTCCCCATCGACCTTATGCCGGTACCATTGGGTAGTTTCGACGTTGTTGTAGGCATGGATTGGTTGTCTTTGTATCGCGCGGAGATCGTTTGTTACGACAAGATTATTCGGATTCCTCTCCCTAATGGAGAATTCCTTTCTGTGTACGGTATCAAGGGTGGTGTTCCGCTAAATATCATCTCTAGCATGAAAGCCCTTAAGTATCTTCGAAAGGGTTATTCGGCCGTCTTGGCACTCTTATCTGTTTCCTCTTCCGATGAGAAGAAGATCGACGATATTCCAGTTGTACGCGAGTTTCCTGATGTATTTCCTGATGATTTATCTGGTCTTCCTCCCCATCGTCAGGTTGAGTTCGGTATTGATCTTGTACCAGGGGCTGCTCCTATTGCTCGGGCCCCCTACCGTCTTGCACCTCCCGAGATGCAGGAATTGTCCAGCCAGTTACAGGAACTCTTGGACAAGGGTTTCATCAGACCAAGTTCTTCCCCTTGGGGAGCCCCGATTTTGTTCGTTAAGAAGAAGGATGGAAGTTTTCGATTGTGTGTGGATTACAGAGAATTGAACAAATTGACCGTCAAGAACCGTTATCCTCTTCCACGTATTGATGATCTATTCGACCAACTCCAGGGTTCTAGCTACTACTCTAAGATTGATTTGAGGTCCGGTTATCACCAGTTGCGCGTAAGGGAAGCTGACGTTGCCAAGACTGCCTTTCGTACGCGCTATGGCCATTTTGAATTCTTGGTCATGCCTTTCGGTCTCACGAACGCACCGGCGGTTTTCATGGATTTGATGAACCGCGTTTGCAAACCATATCTTGACAAGTTCGTCATCGTGTTTATTGATGACATCCTGATTTACTCCAAGAACAAGACCGAACACGAGGAACACCTGCGTTTGGTTTTGGAACTCTTGCGACGGGAACAACTTTATGCTAAGTTCTCAAAGTGTGACTTTTGGTTACGCGAAGTTCAGTTCCTAGGACATGTGGTTAATGAACTGGGAATTCATGTCGATCCAGCTAAGATTGAAGCAATCAAGGACTGGGGAGCACCAAAGACTCCAACTGAGGTGCGGCAATTTCTAGGCCTTGCGGGCTACTATCGTCGTTTCATTATTGGGTTCTCGAAGATCGCTCAACCCCTCACCACTCTTACTCAGAAGGATAGAAAATTTGACTGGGGTGAACCACAAGAGTCGGCATTTCAAGAACTGAAGTCTAAACTTTATTCTGCTCCTATTTTGTCCTTGCCTGAAGGCCCTGATGATTTCGTTGTTTACTGTGATGCTTCTATTCATGGTCTCGGTTGCGTGTTGATGCAACGCGAGAAAGTGATTGCGTATGCTTCTCGTCAACTCAAGGTGCACGAGAAGAACTACACCACCCATGATTTGGAATTGGGTGCAGTGGTTTTCGCATTGAAAATTTGGAGACATTACTTGTACGGTACCAAATGCACCATCTACACCGATCACAAGAGTCTTCAACATATTTTCGACCAACAACATTTGAACATACGACAACGCCGTTGGATTGAACTTCTGAATGACTATGATTGTGCCATTAAGTACCATCCTGGCAAGGCGAATGTAGTAGCAGACGCCTTGAGCAGGAAGGAAACAATTAAACCTCGTCGCGTTCGGGCGTTGCAACTCACCATTCATTCCTCTCTACCTGACCAACTCCGTTCTGCCCAGTTAGAAGCTTTGAAGGAGGAAAACCTTAAAGCTGAGACTATGCACGGTGCCGACAAGCACCTCGAGCGAAGGCCTGACGGCCTGCACTACTTCGCAGAACGCATATAGGTTCCTTTATTCGGGGGACTTCGGGAGCTTGTTTTAGACGAGGCTCACAAGTCCCGGTATTCTATTCATCCTGGTTCGGATAAGATGTACCAAGATCTGAAGGTGCTTTACTGGTGGCCGAACATGAGGTCAGATATAGCCTCATACGTGAGCAAATGCTTGACCTGTGCGAAGGTCAAAGTGGAATACCAGAAACCGTCGGGTCTCTTGCAACAACCTGAAATTCCGGAGTGGAAGTGGGAACGGATTACGATGGATTTTGTCACGCAACTACCTAAGTCACCGAGCGGGAATGATAAGATATGGGTGATTGTTGATCGGTTGACGAAATCCGCCCATTTTCTCGCTATTAAGGAGACCGACACCATGGATCGTTTGGCTCGTCTTTATCTGAAGGAAGTTGTTTCTAAGCACGGGGTGCCGGTTTCTATTATTTCGGATCGTGACTCCCACTTTACTTCTCACTTCTGGAAATCCTTGCACAAAGCTTTGGGTACCCAGCTGGACATGAGTACAGCTTATCACCCACAGACTGACGGTCAGAGTGAACGCACGATTCAAACTTTAGAAGACATGCTGCGGGCATGTGTGATCGATTTTGGCAAAGGTTGGGAAGCTCATTTACCGTTAGTAGAATTCTCTTACAACAACAGTTACCACACGAGCATCAAGGCAACTCCGTTCGAGGCACTGTACGGGCGGAAATGCCGGTCTCCTCTTTGTTGGGCTGAGGTGGGTGAGAGTCAACTCACTGGGCCTGAGCTATTGTACGAAACTTCGGAAAAGATCGTACAGATTCGTAACCGGTTGGCAGCGGCACGGGATCGGCAAAAGAGTTATGCTGATCAACGTCGCAAGCCATTGGAATTCCAAGTTGATGACAAGGTACTTCTGAAAGTTTCACCGTGGAAGGGCGTCATACGCTTTGGGAAGCGTGGCAAACTCAACCCTCGGTATGTGAAACTTGATAATCAAACTACTAAAAACCTGATACTTGATTCTACAGGATTTTTCCAAAACATCATTGTTTGTGAAACTTGATTTCCTCTTAATTTGACTATTCACTGGACATTTAATTATTCATGATACTCGTAATCTATTTCTATAGGCCACTAAGATAACACTTACACTTAATGGTTGCAGTACTTACAAACTTGCTTGCACGTGTGTATTATCCACGCAACTCTGATAAACATTTCATTTAAAGGGCTCCTCGGACGAGTGGTAGCCCATACTTAAATACAGTTATGCTTACAAGTCATTGCAAACCAATGCAATTGACCTCATTATTACATGGCCTCATTTCATTGATAACATCTCATTGTAACTCAACGTGTTTGTTGTGTCACCTTCTTGTGAAACTTATTTGCTGTATTGTGTGTTAGATTAGGATCATAGAAGGACATAAAACCCTAATGTAAGGTAAATTGATGATTCCGGTCCGGAACGTAATCATGAATTTACAGGTGCGTTAGGGTAGTGTGAAATTTTAGAGTTTTTGGTAGGCGTCCAGTACGTTTTCAAGGTATCAAAGGTGTGGTGGGTTAGCTGCGGTACACCCTGTATACAAACACTAATGATGCATTGAAAGTGAGACTGGAAGTCGGACCAGGAACAAACTCTAGTTACTTGGTAGTTCATTTAGTCTTTCTGTAGTCAATCAACTCATGCAATTATTTTAGGATTCCTAAAACTTGAAGTTTAGTGTTACTAGATTCTTATTCTCCTTATTATTCGAGACAAACCTAATCCAATCCTTAACTCACACCTATCAAACCTCTTATCCAAATCATTTTTCCCAGAACATCCATAACCCTATGTTTCTAATAACTTCGGGACGAAGTTTCTAAAAGTAGGGGATGCTGTGACATCCGTCACTTTTATCACTATTATTATATATATATATATATATATATACATTTTTTTTATTTCGCACCTCCTATCTTGTACGCCACATTTTATCCTCATAATAATAATAATAATAAAGTTAGTCATTATATTTTACCACCTCTAAACCATAACCAAACTTATACCCAAAACACTAAAGCCTAACCATAACCCAAAAACCTTGTCTTTTTTTTTCGGAACCCAGACCCGACCCGAAGACTGTGGTCAACACCCAGACACTTTCCATAATTACGAGCCTTGTTTTTGGTAGAATTTTAACTCCCTTTGACCGACTAACATACCCTCATAAATATAATCCATGATTTCAGCTTGAATTAATCATCCTTGACTCGGTTTTGACCGACTTTGGTCAAGACTTCAAAACCTTCCATTTCACCAACCCGAGCCACATAGTATAAATTGAGGTATCCACAACCAACTAAATGTGCCAAAAAAAATCATTTCCCTTCTCTCAAATCTTTCTGTCCAAGCTTTAATTCACGATTTCAAGACCCGTTGACTTTTTGTTTGACCGAGCATCATACACGAATTAGTGTTTGTAAGTTGTTTATTTTTTTATGGGTTTTATTATTCATGATCAATCGATCAATAGCCCTAACATTACTGAGGCTATTGACCGTTAATTGATTCGATTCAAGAAACTAGGGTTCTTAATTATCATTCAAATTGGGGAAGATGACCAATTCACGCACGTGATAAATATTTTCAAAACTGAAACATTTACAAATCTGAGGTACAGACCAGTTGGTTGGGGTGTTTGGCTAAAGACATTGAACCGGGTCTGACCCAGGTTCGACCCCCACCATAAACAACCTTTTATTTTATTTTTATTTTTTTGTGTTATCCTTTACACTTATATTACCTTTATTCTTTTGAAAATCGTTTTAAAATACTAAAACTATTTTATAAATTCTACAAAATTTATTTTATGTTATTTCAATGATAAACTTTGCTGTCCAATTTTTAGTTTTTCAAAAATAATTTATTTAATATATATTATAAATATTACAAATTTATTCATTTAAAATTATAAAATTCAATAAAAATATCTAAACGATTTTATAAAATTCCACAAAAATTATACTAAACTTGTATAACAATATACATTTCAGAATTTATTTTTAATTCAGAAAAACCGTGCATTTCATATTTTTAATTAATTTTTGTTATTTTTAATCATAAATAATTCATAATAAATTCATTTTTCAATATTTTTGTACCAAAATTTTACATAAATTATTTCTTTTCATTTGGAACAGAAATACCATTTTTAATTCAATAATATTTTAATTTTAATATTTTTAGATATTAAAGTCATATTTTGACAATTTGAAATAAATAGATTAAATATTCTATTTTCAATAAAATAATTTTATGAAAATTATTTTCATACTAAAAACTTTATTTTGTGACCATCTTTAACTTAAAATTTACAAAAAGACTTTTATTCATTTATTTATTATATTTCTTATATTTAATAAACAATTTGACTATTAATCAAATAAATACTTATCCCCAATTCGAAGCCCTAGAAAATACTTATAGACCAGATAGACTTAGACTTATTTGTTACCTTATACATAGGGTGATACTCGACAAACGTTGGATTACACTTAATCAATTACACAAGACTTACCACCTTGCTAAAGGTGAGTATTACTTATCCCCTTTTTCCGTTTTTACAACTTTTGGGGTGATTCATGCACAAGTATACAAAACTTTCATATTCATTTACACATACATTTTATTCATTTACAATTCATATACGTGTCTTGTTTATCTTTGTGCTTATGCTTGAACATGAACGTAGCTTACATACAAAATCATACATTTAGACATAACTTATGTTATGGTGCTCTTTACACTCAGACGTAACTTATGTTACGGTGCTCATTTAGACGTAACTTATGTTACGGTGCTCATTTAGACATAACTTATGTTATGGTGCTCTTTTAGACTCACACGTGTTGAGGTGCTCATTATCAATTTCATTGTACAACTTTACATATGATCTTTGTCTTGTTTGGTTACTTGCGTGTTTACATAATGCCTTAGTGATGCTAGACACATGAATTGTACTACCTTTTCAAACTTATATTATATGTAAAAAGCTAAGTAGTACTCACCAACATCATATGTTGACAAAATTATTTTCGTGCATGTTTCAGGATAAGCTGCTTGACGCTTCACATAGGACTTTGGACTTAGATTAAATCAATCAACTATCTTTATCTTGTTGTCTTGTATTTAATTTCACATGTTGTAAAACAATATTCAATAATCATATATTTACATTTTAGTACCATGAGCTTTTGAACAATCGTCACTACGTGGCACCTCGATAATTCCGCCATCGGTTGGGGTGTTACAGTCAGCCCCGTAATGGTAGGTGAAAAGAGAATTATCACACTTGCTTTGTAAGAAGCCAATGGATGTGACAAAGTCTGTGAAGCGCTGGTACCTAGCGCGTGGTGCCTGTTTAAGACCATAAAATGACTTCGTTTGACAACAAACATGATCGGGAGAATCCCAATGTCAAAATCCCATTGGTTGGTACATGTAAACTGTTTCAGTGAGATTGCCATGTAGAAAGGCATTGGTGACATCCAACTGGTGTATTGACCAAGACTGAGAGAGGGCCAAGGTCAAGACAGTACGTATGGTAGCCGGCTTAACTACCGGGCTAAAAGTTTCCCCACAATCGACCCCAATTTCTTGATTTCTACCATCACAAACCAGACGAGCCTTATATCGTTCAAGTGTTCCATCAGACCTGTATTTGTGGCGGAAAAGCCACATGCTACGAATAATATGCATATCAGGGTGTCTCGGGACAAGTTCCCAAGTCTTGTTTTTAATTAAAGCATTAAATTCGTTTTTCATGGCGTTATGCCATTCCGGATTAGACAAGGCATCTTTTGGGTTCTTTGGTATAGGGGCAATGGTAGTGGTGGACAGGTTAAATATTTGTTTAGGTTTGGTGATGCCCGACATGGCCCGGGTCTAAATGGAGCGGGTAGGGGGCGGTGGTGGAGGGATAGGCGAGTGTGATGGTGATTGTGTTGTGGGTGGGCTAGTGGATATTGAATGGGCCGAGGTGTTATTGGGGCTGATGGGGATTGTTTGGGCCGAGGATGTGACACCCGGCATGTTCGGCTTAAACATATTAGTAACATCTAAGTCTACCTTAGCGAGAAACGTTTATAAACAAACTTAACTGGGTTAGTTGAGTCGGGTCAGATTAGGATTGTCCAGGGTTCAATGATCTGGAGGATCATTGGGAGTCATTTTGGGAATACACTAGTACCGGGTCCGTTGTTGGTGACATTACATGAACTAATTAAGTATATGTGTAGATTATGGGTCGTGTGGTGGATTGTATACTTACACTTGCTTAAACGATGTACAAATGATTATACGTGCCTAAATATGCTAAATATAGACTATGGATGCATTCTTATGTGTTAAGATGTGTTGGAATGCGTTAAACACGACAAACTGGAAAACTAGTAAAAAGGGGCTCCTGGTTCGACCATTCGAATGGTCGAAGGAGAAGTAGCAGCTGGTTCGACCCATTGTTGGATGGGCGAACCAGGGAAGTGGAGTCGAAGAATTTCCTTCGACCAGGACAAGTCTCATTCGACCCTGTGGAAGGGGCGAAGGAGACCACCTTCGACCAATCAATTGGTGCGAAGGAGGATTAGTATAAATACCAACCTTAGTCATTTTTCATCATTTCACAAACCCTAGCCGTCCCAAAACGCTCTCAAACGATCTAAAACACTAAGGAAGGAGTTTTTGCTCTTCTTTTTCATAATCTAACCTATCTACATCATCTAAACAAGAATCCAAGGTGTGTTCATAATCCTAAACCTTTTTAAAAGCATTTTGATTCGTTTTCATCTAACCCTAATTGTCCAGATCTGTGTTAAGGGTGTTTTTATGATCAAAAACCTTTCAAACATCTTTCTAAAACAAAACCCTATCATTTAACATGAGTTTTCATAATAAATAACATGTGTTGATTGAGTATTATGTGGTGTAATGTGTTATTCAATGCTTTGCTGCTTTATCTATGTTAGAGACATGATGTAGGATTGCTTTTAATGCTGATTGATTGTTGTTTAGGGTTAGAATCGATTGGATGATGATATTATGTGTAAATTGGGGATTTTGACGAATCTAGACGTAACATGTGGTGCTTATAATCAATAGAACCCATAAGGATGATCGGATGATCGACAAACTGAGTATTTAAGTCAAACGTGAGTCGATTTCAAAAGTTTCCAAATTGGGTAAAGATTTCATGCATGAAAGTGACGTTTCCATAATTTTTACCATTTTGGGAAAGGGCTGAAACGGATATGGTTTGGGACAAAATCAGTGGGGTTTTGTTAGGATAACATAATCATGTTTGACTGCTGTGATTGGTGATGTTTCGAGTCGTTTTGAATGTGTTTGAAGCGTTTTTAGGTAAAATAGAACAACAGGGGCGAACCTGGCCTCCTTCGACCAGTCGATGGTGCGAAGGAGGAATCCCAGGGTCGAACCTGGCTTTTCAGTGGGCGAACGTGGCAAAACGTGCGAAGGAAGCATCAAACGGTCGAACGAGGGGTAAAACGGGCGAAGGAGAGTAAAATGGTGCGAAGGAGATCTTAAACTGACTGGTTCGACCGTTCTGATGCAGAAATGAGATTTTTGATACAAACTAAGTGTTTTATGCTTGAACCTTGCGTGTAATCTATGTGTACTTGATTAGTTAGGGTAATGGGTCACCAACGGGATGTCGGGTCGGTCTAGTGTGTCGGCTAAACATTTAAACACGTTTTAAAACATACTTGGTTATGATCTGGACAATCGGGGGCTAGATAACCTTATGGTTATTAGTCGGAACACTTACGAGAACATTTTGATAGATCTCCGGTAGAGGGATTATCAAGGGCTAAACGTCTTTACTTATAATTGAAGAACGCTACCTAAGGTGAGTTCACTGCCCCACTTTTACTGCTTAAACTTTTGGGGGAGAAAACATGCGCTAAACTATTTTGGTAACATATGTCATACTATGGTTTTGAACTTGTGTACTATGCGATCTTTTGAAAGTCCCGGGGGAAACCATGAATGTGCGGGGTTGCACAACGGGGGAAATGTGGATAGATCTATTGGGCGTGACCTGCCCCACTCGACGGCTTGGAGGGCCGGGCGGGTGCATATTGTCTCGAACAGGAACATTATCGTGCTGAACATTACGGGCTGCTAAACATGCTAAACATTGCTAAACGTGTCTAGTAATGGTTTCCAATCGTAGTAGTAACAAAACATACGCCTAGCTAGCGTACTTGGTAACATTGATATAGTATGGACATGGTAAACATCGGTAACACTTGGTAACTCTTTTGAACAAACCTGTGAACTCACCAGCATTATATGTTGACGTCTTTTTGACATGTTTTTCTCAGGTCGCTAAGGTAGCAACAACTGGAACTAGGCGCACGAGTCTGCACGGGCGTCTAGGGTTTAGAGCATGGTTTTTGTTAAACATTTGAACTATGTTTGTTGGGTTGTAAACATTTAAAGCTTCCGCTACAGTTTATGTTTTTATAACTACATCTTTTGAGTATTGTGTTATTCATATAGCGTTGTTTATTGTGACCGTTGACTTGAATCCTGGTTTGTCATGCGCCTCGCGGTAAAACCCCGCAAGTGGAATTTGAGGGTGTGACAGAGGAGGTGTTTGGGCCAGGCTGCGGCTGTATGGGTGAAGAAATGGGATTGGTTTGTTGGGAGTTTGGGCCAGGGGATTAGATAGGGACTTGGGCCGAATGGGTTGCATTGAGTGGGACGGATGGGGATGTGGGAGGTCTGTGTGGCGAGTGAGGTGTGGAGTTCGGTGGGACCAGTGATGCAGTTGGGCGGGTAAGGAAAGTGGGGTGTATTTGGTCATCAATAAAAGTGTAGGTGTGTGGGGTTGTTTTGTGTGTCTTGGCGAATGGGAATATTGTTTCGTCAAATAGAACGTGACGACTGATGGTGATGGTGCGGGTTTTTAGATCAAGACATTTGCAACCTCTATGGTTTGAGGGATATCCCAAAAAGACACAGGGATGAGATTGATAGGCTAGTTTGTTAATGGTGGTGTGAAGGATGAGGGGGTAGCACATGCACCCGAACACACGAAGGTGGTCATAGGTAGGCATGCAATTGTAAAGGCGTTGGGTGGGGGTTTGGAATTTATGTATTGCGCTTGGGATGATGTTGAGTAGGTAAGTGGCGGTTTCAAGGGCATGTGTCCAGTAGGTTGTAGGCATTGAGGAGTGGGCCAAAATGGTACGCATGAGGTTATTTATAGTTCTAATTTTGCGTTCAGCTTTGACATTTTGGGAGGAGGTGTGAGGGCACGAGAATCGGAAGTGAATGCCGTGGGAGTTGCAAAAGTTGTGAAATTGGTTGTTAGCATACTCCCGACCATTATCACATTGGAGTTGTTTTATTTTAGAGTTAAATTGGGTTTGAACAAAATTATTAAATTTGGTGAACATGGCAAAAACATCAGATTTGTGGGCAATTGGGTAGGTCCATAAAAAAATTGGTGAAATCATCCAAGAACAAAACATAATAACGATGACCCCCGTTGGACACAATAGGGGAGGTCCAAACATCGCTATGAACAAGATCAAATGGCAAACGTGTACTTGTATTAGAAGTAACAAAAGGAAGTTTAACATGTTTACCAAAAATACAAGCAATGCAAATATTTTTATTCAATGAACCACAAGAAATAGAACTTGAAGTTTTTAAATTATTTAAAACAGCCGGGCCTGGGTGAACGAGGCGTTGATGCCAAATGCCTTGAGAAATAGCAACATAGGTGGAAGCAGTTGTGAGATTGGTGATGTTGGAAGGGCTGAGTGTGTAGATATCCCCCGAGTTATTGCACCGTAGGATAGGTTTCCTGGTCTGGAGGTCCTTCACGGTAAAACCATAGGGGTCAAATTCAACAGATAAATGGTTATCAGTTGTAAAACGATGGACAGAAATAAGGTTTTTAACTAAGTTTGGGGCATACAAGACATTGTTAAGTTTAAAGGGTGGGAATGGTGGTGGTAAGGTTATATTGCCTTGGCCTAAAACCGGAATGGTTTTACCATTCCCAACAATAATGTTGCGAACAATGCTAGAATTAAAAATAGAGGGGAACTTATCAGATTGAGGAGACATTGTACATGTTGCCTCGGTGTCCATGGTCCAGGATGAATCATTATTCTGAATGGCCAGATTGTAGAGGGCCTGAGCGATATCCGTAGGAGAGTAATGGGTCGCATAAGACTGGGATGAGGTGGACGCATCAGGCTTTGGGCCTAAAAATACCAGGATTGTTGGTGGGCCTTTACTGATGGGCCGAACTTCCCTGAAATGGGCCTGGGGTGGGGTTTTGTTGGGCGGCCGAGGGGTATGGGGTTGGGTAAGTGTTTGGGTATTGGGCTAAAGGGTTTGATGGGTATGGAGAAGGGGGAAAATTCCATGTGGGCCATGAGGGAAATGGTTGTTGTTGTGAAGAGGGGTTCAGCCAAGTAGGAGGCTACCACGGGTTTGATTGCCAAACAGATTGCTGGAACCGGCCCCGACCATAGGATCCCCGCCCGCGTCCACGACCGCGGCCACGGCCTCGGCCACGACCCCGGTCAGTGCCGTCAGACGAGTTTCGGGATTGAGGTTGGTTGGGTGGTAGGTTAGTGGCGGTGTGGAGGGCAGTACCCGCAGCTTGAGCGGATAGGTTGGCTTGGTTGACTTTTTGGTCTTCGACTTGGCATAAACAGGACTGGGTAGTATAAAAATCTGGTAAAGGGTGGGTGTTTTGGAGGATAAGGGAAATGCTTTCGTATTGTTCGGTCAACCCGGTAAGGATTTGCATAACGAGTTGACTTTTGGATACATTGGCATGTAGGCTAATGAGTTGGTCATAAAGCAATTTCATGTGTTTGCAATAGGAAGAGATATTTGAAAAACGGTCAAGGCGGGTATTAAAAAATTTGTTTTGAAGGGTAATAATACGAGCGGCTTGGTTGTCAAGAAAAAGATTTTTGAGGCGACACCAAGCATCGTATGCGGTGGTATTATTGATCATTATGGTGTGGACAAGGTCTTGAGTGATGGTGCCATAGATCCATTGTAAAACAATGGCGTCTATGCGTTCCCATGACTCATGGTGGGTGGGTTTGGCAGCCGGATCAGCAGAGGTTGCTGTCGAAGAAGATGATGCGGCCGGACGAGGCAGAAGATGATCATACAGCGGGGTGAATGGAAGTTTTTGATGTTAGAAACTGTTACGGCGGGGTGAATGGAAGTTTTTGATGTTGGAAACTGTTACGGCTGGGTGAATGGAAGACATGGTGGGTGATTAGGGAAGGAACTAGGTGATTAAAGGCTGGAAAAAATAGAATATGGGTCGCAGAATGCAAGTTTGCGACGGCAGGGAGAAGGATGGTACTAGGGTTTGTGGCTTGATACCATGTTAGAGATAATGGTTCAAACCTTCATCTTCTCATTAAATGGTTAACCACATAAATACAATGTACAATCCCTTTAATTATGGAAGGGATAAATGCACACATAAATACATAACAATTTACCAATTATACATAATAATTTATATTCTATTATGTTCGACTGTTGAGACGCTTGACTTCCGATCGGAACAGAACCGCAGCGTTCCATCATACAGCTGCAACCAATCAGCAACTGAGCATTGTTTGTGTTTCTCTAACCTGAAAAGCTTAGGCCATCTTGTCTTAAGAGTCGTAGTACCAATCCACAGATCTGACCAAAATCGAATCGACTTGCCATTCCCTAACTTTGGCCGAATAAGGGACCGAAAGCTCTCCCTGCAAACAGAGCTGTTCCACCTGCTTTACCATAGTTGACCAGCAGCCTTTAACTCGCCTATTCATAGGGATAAACTAAATTTTATTCTTAATGTATTTGGTTGGCAAATAATTGTAATTGGGAGTAATTCACTCAAATTCTTTCATGTAAAGGAATTCAATCTTCCTTCTAAATTGTGAAAGAATTTAACCAAAGAATTGAAATCTTCGTCCACTCCCTTCTGTAACATTCGTCAACCTGTTGCGGCCCCTATCTTGGTGCCCCCTACAAAGAACCACCATTGTTGCCGTCAACATCCACACCTCCACCACCATTGTGGCCGCCACCACCCACTTTCCCAACCATTGTTGTCTCCATCACCTTGTCCGCCGTTGCCGCCATAACCTCATTTGTCATCGTCCTTGCCACCCCTTCCTCCACTAGTCACCACCCCCAATATTGCAGTTGGTGGCGATGGTGTTACTCGGTAGGCTAGGGGTGGGTGCTGATGGTGGTGGTGCTAGTTGTGAGGTGGTGGTGAACTGGTGGCCACAATAATAGAATACAATTTTTATGTTGATTGTTTGGAAATCTAAATGCGTTATATTCAAATTCTTTGATATTTAACCTACTAAGAGCATAAGGGGTGCTTGTAGTAAATTTTTTTACTTTCACTTATTTTAACCAATTATGTTTTGCCACATCACTTCACTGATTACTTCACTGAAACACCTTTTTGTAGGCAGCACTCCACTGATTCTTTTTATTCATTTTCATTTTAATACCCAAACTTTTTTTTTTTTTACATTTTTACACGGTTTAACAATTAATATTACTATTTCAACCGTCCCACCAAACGGTTGACCAAATTTAGGTGATTATCTTGGAAACCGTCGAGTTAATTGAATTTTGCTCACCAAACGGTCAGTAAATTAATTACACTATTCCAACCGTGCACCGTCGTTGTATATAAAGTGATCAAACGGTGGGGTTAAAAGTCACAACTTACCACGGTTTAAAAAACCAAACACGCCAAAAATGAACCCGTGGAACGACGAGGAAGAGATGGCCCTTGTGGTTAGCCACAAGGATGCGTCAAACGACCCGGAGATTCAACAACTCCCTCGAGAGGAAGGGTCCAACTACCCCCCGGACGGGTTTTGGGATCGGGTTTATAGCGACTTCCTCGAGCAAGTTGGCGGCAACACCATCAAGACCGTCCAAGACCTCCAGCTCAAGTGGGCCGACCTCAACATCAAGTGTGAGAGGTGGACCACCCTATACGAGCAAACGGTGAGGGATGATCCGGAGCTTGATGAGGACTTGGCTATCGGCTTCACTAACTATGAGTATGAAGCGCGATACGGCAATGATTTCGACTATGTCGAAGCATGGCAATTGTTGCAGTAACTTTAAGTTTGTTTATCTATGTTTTAATGTATTTTTATTTTATGTTTAATATTATTTATGTTTAATTTTTATGTTTTAATGAAATGTTTTTCTATTTATGTTTTTATTTCTTTAAACGGTTAACATAAAACAAACGGTTAAAATAAAACAACACTAAAACATACGGGGGGGGGGGGGGGGTAAAATGAAAACTTGGCATTTATACAAAACACAAAACAGCAGGTACCAACACGGTAAAGAGCACCAGCAAAACGGTCCACGGGACCACTACCAGCGTGTATGACGACGGTGATACCGTGCTGGTACTTGGTACCCGTGAACAATTCGGGTGGCGCCCTATCACCCAAACTTAGAAGTTCAGCTCTTTAAAAAATAACTCTGTACTAAACAAACATATAGCACAACATAATCCTTTAACTTGTCAAAAGTTACTTACAACTATTGCCAAATCATCCTATACTGCTATTAAGATTGTAAAAATCCTGATTAATCACCGACTAATTGTTGATTAATCGCTAGTCCTCACTTTACTGATTAATTTTGGGCTAATCACTCAATTAATTTTGGGCTAATCACTCAATTAATCAGTGCGCAATTAATCACCGATTAATCGGACCAAATTGGTCCTAGTCAGGACTAAAACACTCAACATTAGGTTAAAAATGAATTCAAACGGGTCAAAACTGGAGCAAATCGATCAAATAAAACAAGTTCTTAACTCAAAATTGAATGATAATCCATGTTTTAGAAGCAAAATCGATGAAACTCCATGAACCCTAGTTGCGTGTGATGTTTCCTAACGATGAAAGAAGGAACAGGGAGGAAAAAATGGGATATGGTGAATAATGGAGGCGATTTGGGTTATTTAAGTTTAGGTATTTTAATATTTAACCCCCCTTCCTTATTCTCTAGTTTATATTTGGCCCCTAAACTTCTAAATTTATACATATAAGGCATAAAATTAGCATTATATATGTATAAATTTAGAAAAATATATATAAAAATCCAATCCGATTAATCCCTAGTCGGTACCTCACCGACCGACTAGCGCCTAACGAGTTATACAATATACGTGATAACAAATCAAACTTTGGTGCATCAATAAGATCAAAACATTAATTTAACTACTAATATAATTTACAAAATCATTCAACAAAATTGTGTGGAACAAATGTAAACATTCTATAATGTAAAGTTTGATGTATATACTTTAAATTGTAAGAGATTTATATCTTCTTTAATATATGAAAAGAGTTATTTTTTTAACGCCAAACTTTCATTTCATCACCCAAAACATATTTACATATATATGGTTCACTAGCTTCTATCTTGGGAGCGTCCCGGAGTTGAAAAATATAACAATTCTAATCTATCTATATAATAAATGAAAACACTAGGGTCGAATGAAGGCCTTAGAGAGGGCCTGAAAGATCCAACTAAACAAATGGAGCTCCGAAAATTTATTATATAAACAGTTTTCTTTTATTTCACTAAACCCTAAATTCATTTTATCTCTGCCTCTTCCTGTAGAATCTATCTTCCATCCTCTCGATCGCCACCCCAAATCCGTCAAAGGTGAACTCTACTCACGTCACACAACCACCGTTTCTTTCTTATCGTATAATCCTTTTTTTCCCTTTCTCAGACTTCTTCTACAAACACCAGAAAGAATCAGGCGGATCCAGACCTATTATCTATCCAATTCAAAGGTGACCTCCTTTCCTGCCGCATGTATATCAATTTGTGGTTTTCGGTTTTAGGGCTTCTATTTGAATCACCCTTGAAATAGCAGATCCAGATCTTCTCTTTTCATTTTTTTAAAGATGTACAATGATTGTCTCAGTTCCATGAGTAATCCGGATGCGTTTTTTCATTCTCCAATTAAGCTCCTTAATTCTCAGGTAAATTCGATTATTATGTGTGAATTCTGCATTTTATTATGATTTGTTTTAATATCAGAAAATTATTGTTTTTGGGGGTTAAATGTATCGGGCATTCATCATATAATCATGTTTCTATGTTTTATTGTCGTTGTATTTCATCATATTAGCGTTTATTGAGTATCAATATCAATTAAACATATAAGCGTTGTTAAAGTGTTATGTATAGCCACGGTTTCGTATTGAGATTATATGATTCGGATTTTGTAACTAGCTTTGCAGGTATTTTAGGGCTCATTTTTTTGGCATCTTCTGTTCAGGTAGTGGGTTTATAGTCAGAACATTATGAACAATATCTTCAAGTGGGTGGTCGACCTAAATTTCCAATTTTTTCAAGTGGGTCAGGATCTTTTTGCTCTGTTATTCGTTCTGCAATTTAGGATTTGTGACATGGGTTTGTGGCCGAAGTGGTTTGCATCCTGTTCAAAGGTTACTAAAGAACTTTTGCATTACACAGAGAAACCCGAGACTTTTGTAAGAAAAATATTTGTAGAAAATGTTGCATCTTTGTTGCATTTTCTGATGGCTTATCTCATTGATTGCAGGTAAGTGATTTAATAAACTGTGGTTTTACATATTTACCCCAGAAATATTTCATGTTATTCACGATATACATACTCTGCGTGAAGACAAAGGTCAGTTTCTTTTACTCACTGTCGTCGTTTTAGCAAAAAATACTACTATGCAAGCAATGTATCTTTGTAAATTGTAGAAATTAATGAAGACATAGTTATGCCACCTATCAATGTCAAAACCAGTTACAAGTGTAGTGTTCTATTGCAGCTAACCTGTACACTTTATCCAGCTTTGAGGCCCTTCGGTTGACAACAAAGTAAGATGAAACTCAAACCTGCTTCAAATATTGGTAGTTTTTCCTAAAAAGGGTTAATCTTTATAAATTGAAACACATAGTTATTACTTCGTTTATAATAAAGAGTTATTAGCTTTTCAATCTTTTATAGAATGGCAATATAAGTAAGCTGGGTGGCTTAGGAGACGGGTCAAAATGAAACCATGTCAAGTCAAAACAGGTCTATTTTACTACGTGTCGAACCCAACCGGTTCAAGTTAGGTTGGCTATCTTTTAACACTTTTGTTTCATTTTCCATCTTCTGGTCTGTTTAACAATTAAGTGACACAAAACCATCGGTTCACTTTTTTTAGAAGGTCCAATTTAGTTGGTTCCAAATGATCTAACCTTGGTTTTTTCATAGGTTATGCAGTGCATATGCATTTTAGGAAATTGCGAATACTACTATGCATTTTAGGAAATTGCGAATACCACCAATAGCAAAAGCTAAGGTAGGGTCTGAGGAGGTAAGATATAGACAACCTTATCCCTACCCCGTGGGAATAGAGAGACTGCTTCCAGTGAGACCCCTGGCTCGATAGTGGTTTTGTATCAAGCCTTGGACATAAGGCACATAATGCTTAGCAATCGGGACAAATTGCGAATATAATATATGGTTTTTAATAGCTATTCAATACTTCTTTTGATATAGGTAATAGGTTACTGTTTGGTGTTTGTACTGAATTTATTTTTGTTAAATTGCTTGCATGCATCAAAGAATAAATTGCAATATTTTTTAATTCATTCCCATTAAAGAAGAAGTTTAGAAGTTAGATTAAGCATGGCAATTGGAGGACTAGGAGCTTTTCCATAAGCGTAAAAATAATTGCTTGGTTTGTTGCTTGTGCTTCACTATTTGTAGCCTTTAGTTTCTTGAGTTACAAAATCCAAAAGTATAATAGCATTGACCAACTCTTATTTTCATGTTACCGTTGTTTAAATACATTGAGAAAAATGGTCATGTGATTGTGATATTTATTAATATTCTTCTGCATAAACCAGGAACCAGTGGCGCCGTAATGATCCTTTTGTTTTGGTTTTTCTATTCTTCGTTTGGCGGTTTTAACTCTAGCTTATTGTGCTACCTAAGTTTGAAATTGTTTTGAATTATATCTGCCTTGCGTCCAGTCAAACATGCATTCCTTTATTAAACCGTGTTTCAGTGTTTATGTCGTTAAGTTATATTTGTTTCAAGTATGATCGTAGAATATGACATGTTGTTTTGTCGTTTTTTCTTGTGATATGTTTCCCATTATTTACTAACAAGACGTTTTGCTGGCAATACTTTAGATCAGTTGCATTATAAAATTATACATGAATATATTATCTCATTATTATTGTTGACAATTGTGGTGCAAGTTTTTCACAAATACTTATCTTTTTCCTACTTTTATGGGTAAAACTACATCAGCCAATCATGACCCATTCTTAAAGACTTAAACAGATGGACTAATTTGAATAATTAGTTAGCTGAATGGGTTAATTCCAAAGATGACATGATTCTCACAAGGACCTCTTGACTGTTTGTATTTTATCAGCAAATGGTGCGATCAGCAATCTAACTTTTCGTCAACCATCTATGTCCGGGAGCACTGTAACATATTAGGTAAGGTTTATATACACATACATGAATATAGTGTGTGTATTTTGTTCTAAATTGTTTCTGTGACAAACTTATCTTTTAAATGAAAAAAAAAACTCACCCTAATGTATTCAAAAGACTTAAAAATCTAATGATACTATGGGTCCAAAGACTACTTAGAATCTTATTGAACATATTTAGTGCCTTTCCATAACTGTAAAATTGAACCACAACAAGTTTGGTCTTACTTTCATTGTGTTTATATGTTCATCGTCATTCATGGTATTGACCTTAAAGATTCATTAGGACTGTATTGTGGTTATTTACTTTTATTTAAATAGGTTTATGTTGGTGTTTTGGATTTAACTGTCTTCCATCCTAATGGACTCCAGTATGATAAATTTCGGGAAATAAAGTTGTTCCGCTAAGATATCTATGGTCATGATTCAATTCTGACATTGGTTTTGTTTATGTTTCATGTCATAGGTGTCAAGTTCTTCATACATGGATGGGCTATGTAGATGGCAAGAGACAGACTTTGTTTTTGAAAAAAAGTAGGTGATTTGAAGTCATTTGTGAATGTTGTTAACTTGGTCTTAAGTGGGGTTTGCTGGGTGCTGGTGTTACAGTTGCTTACATACTTTGTTGTGAGAAGGTTTGTGTTAAGCGTTTACGAGTTACAATTTTACTTTACCACTTTCTTTATGTCAATTTATTTTATTTATATTGACAATTGAAATCTAGCTTCAACATAATAAGGCCCAATTCAGTTAGATCATATAGTGAGGAACAACCTTATTGATGAAAGTAATAATTTATTATTATTATTATTATCCTTGAGGTTTAATTAGATTAGATAATGAGGAACAACTAAGTTTATTGAGTAGAGTTGTTTTTATAGGTTTTTTAGGGGTGTTTTTGGTTTTAATCAGTTCAGAACTAATTAATTTTTTGGCGAATCATCTTTTACAAGGTAATAGTTGATTCATCATATAAATTTTTATTTTTAATATTCTTAGTGTTATAGGGATAAATATAGTCAAATTAACTATGGCTTTAGGTGTGAATAAAGTTGAAACCTAGGTAAAGGTATTTTGATTGTTGCACTTGTTGAATTGAGTAAAGGTATTGAGCTCATAAAGGTGTTGCATGAAATGCCATTTTATTTCTTGGTTTTCTTTGGTGTGAGATCAAAAGCTTTGTAATTATTTTTTTAGATTGGTAATGCTTTAACTTATGTGTATGCCAGATTGTGTGTGATTAGCATAGCACGACATATGTTCCATGAACACCTGCATTATGAGCTGTAAAAGTTCACTGGCTTGTATTTACTTTACTATTTCCATGACTTCTATTGCGTATTATTTTGAATTTTAAGGTTTTATATTAGTACATCGAACTTGTGTTTTGGTGTAACTGTATATATGTTCAATTTCAGGATGCTATCATGTAGTTGTTGTTTCTTAAGACGTTGCTATTATGTTAAGGGCTTTAAAATGATTATTTTAAGTTTAGAATCGGATAATAAGTTTGGGACTCTATTTTCTTTATCACATTTAATATCTCAAAATTCTACATCAGATGAGTCATGTCATTTTGCTTTTTTGTTTATGGTTCTCTTTACATTGAATAGATATTGAAATGGATGTTAGCGATATGCTGATATGAAAGCTTTTGAAGCTGGTTCCTTTGTGTAGTTATCAATAAAGGTAACATCCTATTATTTTTTAGTAAATACAAATGGAGATTTTTATATTTCTACAACCACTAGATCGTTGTTCTTGGTGAGTTTTCTCCATTTTATTTTCTCTTAATCATAAAAGAGGTGACGAAATGCGCATGTTGAGTGACTTGGGTGACAAATCTGGATGGGGTCCGGTAAAAACCAGAAGTTGTTTACAGTATGAGTTATTTCAAAGGACAAACAAGCGTTTCTTTCACCGAATAATTTTTTTTCATACGTAAGTGATTAATATATATATATGTTTAATGCTCTTTATAAGATTATGATAGCGGGCTAAGCAAAACAAGTTGCTACTTACCAAATATATGCATATATGAAGCTATAAGTTTTTATCTGTAAATCTGTAATTAGGGGATATGCTAGGAAATAACCACAAATAGTAGTTCCTTTAACTAATTTTGAGCTGACATTATTTGCTCCGGAGGTGAAAAATCGAAAAGGGTGTGAGGGAAGGGGAAGGTTGATAATAGGTTAAAAGGGTAACTTTCTTGGTGTTTGTCGAAACGTCGCTTTTGTTAGGTTGACCCGACACTATATATTCATATTCCTTTTTTTCACTAATAATTAGTGTGTCTATGGTTACAAAAATATCATTTCAATAACTATCCTTTGTGTTTGAACAAAATAATTTAAGACGTTTGGTTTCATCGTGTATTTACAAATCATATGAGCTTCGTAATGTGATAGAGTTTATCAAATTATTTATTGTTGTCATTATTCTTGTGGCCAAGTGTAGTCACTTCTTCCTTCTATTTTCATGTAAAAACAATGTCTTATTAGTAGATGTGTTAAAATGAGCCGGCTAGCTAAAAGGACATATTTTTGTCCGGAAAAGTAGACTTTTCATAAACCAAAGATGCTTATGATATATATACTATTCACTTCAATTTATTAATTAAATGATTTGGGTATCTTTTACTTTTTATGCATTAAGAATACACTTTGGACGACATTTTTTAATCCATTTGATTAACTTGCTATTTTAAAAGGTTGGCTAATTGAAAATAAAAGCATTACCTGAGTTACCCTTAATAACACATGGATCGAAATTGCCACATCTAATTTATTTATTTTCATGTTTGGTATGTCTGTGTAGTCTTTGTTTTATGTCCGTACCGATTTATTTTGTTATCTTCACCTGTAGAAAGTAATAGTGACTGCCTCAACCGTTAATTACATTGATTTCTTGAACTATCAACATTTGAATGCTTTATACTTTCTTACAGTATTAGGCAAAATGAACTTAGTTTTCAACTGTTGGTGATCTTTTGCAGGCCATTGATCAAGTTATACATTCTAAAGCAAAGTCAAACTACACGTCTGCTAGGAAGATTGATGTATTCATTATATTTCGCCGACCAAATAAGCTTGCTGCCGGTGTCGGTGCTCTGCATTCCCAGGTTAGGTTGCTTGACTTGGCTCTTTTCTTTTAATTTCTCATCAATCGTCACATATGGTCAAGCATCATGTGATCAACGGTTGAGGCCTTTCCTCAGATGGTTGTTGTGTGTTACTGTGTTGGATGTAAGTTGTATTGTATATAGTTTATATTAGAATGATATTTGTTGTGAAATAGGTTTCTTGCTGTTATTTATTTTATAGCATGAGTCCCAGGTGCTTATGTGGTATCACATTTATATCGTGCTGTTAGATATAGACTTTACTCTAATAAAAACCATCTTGCCGGGATTATTTTTGTGTTTGAGGTATATTGATAACTGTAAAAAAGCACCTGCAATTTTATTCACTTAAATTAATATCATGAAGAAAGTAAATAGACTCACAAAAGCGACGAGATCTAAAACTAATCGTTAGATGCAATATTGGATCTCTTATCTGACCCAAAGTGGCTAATTGTTGCATGTTCTGATGATCAAAATCCACCAGGTAGGTAAGCTTTATCACTTAAAAGCAAGAAGACAAATGGCTGAGGGTGATGGTAAATACGCCTTTGGTTAAATTAAGTTAGGTCTATTGAAGATATAACTGATGGTTTCATACGCCATCAAATGTAACAAGACATTTTTATTTTCATGATGCATATACAGAAGGTTGATACGTTGGTGTTTTAAAGGAATGGGGAATGAGATGAGCAGCAAAAGAGTGTTTTTTATCTCCAAACTTTTGTTATTGTTGTGTTGGCTTTACTTGAACCCCTTATTTTTCAATTTTTATTTTTTCAACAAATAATTTAATGCCTACATAAAACATAAATTATTTCAGTAGTAATGGTTTAGGGATTGTTCTTGAGCAAGTCACTTTGCGTTACTTTTAACCTATGGTATATCCATTTCATTTTTCATCTCCTTTCTTTTACCCATTTGACCCATCTATCTATATACCTTTATTAACACCAATAGTATACTATCATGATTTTAAGATTATAGATTAGAGCACGCAATCAATAATGAAAGTTCTTTTATATAAGTGGTGTGGAGTCTTTATGAATAACTTTATAATATTTTGATTTCTCTATTTTTTTTTTATTTTAGGCTTATTAATGTTGATTTAAAAGTTTGAATAGTGAATTTTTTTACTATTATTTTTAATGTTTATGAAAACTATATTTAATCACCTTGAATGTTCATATTGATAATAAATTTATTAGAATAAATACAATATTATTCATTCTATTCCATTCTTTGTTTATATTTTTTGTAAAATTAAACTTTACTTAGTCGATATATCCATCATTTCGTTACATTAAACTGGTAGATGCCATTTGCATTTAACATCAAAATTCATATATATTGCAGTATCAAAAATTTAGTAACCAAAACAACTTTGATAATACAATTTTTATGTTCATATTTTTTTTCATTTTACTTTCGGATGAACCGTGGGTCCCCACGGGACTCTAACCTAGTAATACTAATACTAATAGTAATAATTATTACCCTTGTAATTAAATAAATAAAAAATAACCTTGCAATAAGGTGACACCATGTGTTGCAGTGTTGCGCGATTCTTTCTCCTATCTTCTCTTGATGAAGTATACCTATGCATCTTTAAAAGAGTAAAATTCCAATGAAAGCATGGCGATTGAGCTGAATTTCAACATCATAGATAAGAACCTGGTTTAAAAGAAAAAAACATTATTAATGAATAACCTGAACACTTTGTGTTTTTTTTTTTCTGTATGAATGAAACCCCACAAAAAAATAGTTGTTTTTTTCCGTTTTTTATATAAAACTATGGTACTTGTTGGAAATATAATAAAACGCTCGTTAATTTGGTGTAACCTTTTTCTTTAAAAAATATCGTATATAAAAGATATTAACGTTTAAAAATTATGGGAGGAAAATAAGAGAGAAAAATTTAAATTTGTTTTTAAATTCTTTTTTCCTAAAATAACTCAATTTAAATTTAGTAGATTAGGTTTTATATTATTATTTATTTATTTTTAATTTGCCATATGGCATGACACATGTCACATTTAAGGAGGAGAATGCCTCCTTGAATGCCATGTCATTACAATGGCTTTCTTAAGCCTCCATTGAATGTCACCTCATCAATATTCAATTATCTATATATATATATATACATATAATAAACCAAAGCCATTTTAATGACATGGCACTCAAAGAGGGTATTCTCTTCATTGAGAGTGTCATGTGTCATCCCATGTGGCAAGGGCTTTATTTTAGGAAAATAATAATTTAAAATTTAAAAACAAAATTAGATTTTTATCTCTAATATTTCTCCCATAACTTTTAAACGTTAATATCTTTTATATACGAGATTTTTTAAAGAAAAAAATTACACCAAATTAACGAGCGTTTTATTATCTTCCAACGGGTACCATAGTGCTATATAAAAAACGGAGAAAAAAACGGCTATTTTTTGTGTGGTTTTGTTAAAAAAAACACACAAAGGTGTTGTTTGTTTTTTGCTCAGAAGCACTTCTGACCTCTTTTGTCTGCACCACGCAGACGCGCACAGACGTTTAGAGTCTGCAGATTGTTTGTTTTTTGGAAGACCTTTCACTCAAAAAGGTCTTCCTGACCTCTTCTTGGTGTAGACTTGTTCCAAAGTCTTCTAAGGTCTTCAAAGGTCTTCTCCACTTCTCTTCTCCTCACCCACCACCACCGCCACCACCACCCACCACCACCACGGTCCACCACCACCACCGTTCACCACCACCATGGTCCACCACCACCACCAACCACGGTCCACCACCACCACCACCACCATGGTCCACCACCACCCACCACCACCGTTCACCACCACCATGCTCCACCACCACCACCATTCACCACCACCACGGTCCACCACCACTACCATCCACCACCACCGTCCACCACCACCACCACCACCACCCACCAACACCCACCACCACCACGGTCCACCACCACCACCAACCACGGTCCACCACCACGGTCCACCACCACCTACCACCTTCCACCACCACCACGGTCCACCACCACCTACCATCGTCCACCACCACGGTCCACCACCCACCACCACCGTCCACCACTATCCACCACCGTCGACCACCATCCACCACCACCACCGTCTACCACCAGACTGCTGTAAAAAATCAGTTTATTTAAATTTCAATTTTATTTCAGCAACCTGCAGACATTAACAAACAAACAGTCTTCTTCTTGCAGACTGCAGACCTTTGGTGCACCTCTTCTCCTGCAGATGTCTGCAGATGTGGTCCACAGACTGCAGACCTTTTCCTGCAGAAAAACAAACAGCACCAAAGTGTTCAGGTTATTCATTAATCATGTATAGGCAAGTCATTAGTTATGTTCAAACCAGTAAATATGATTTTTATTTACAACATGTGTTAGCATTGGAGTTGTACATTGTTTTAGGTTAGGTTTTAATATTAGAGTTATACAGTGTTTAAGGTTATGCACTAACATTGAAGATATATTGTTAATTGTTTTAGGTTAAGTACTACTCGAAGATTTCCTGCATGTAACTGTAAAACGCATCAGTCTATTTCAGATGTAAAATTGATATTTCAAATTAGATTTCTCAACCCGGGACGCGCCCGAGATATATTAGTTTAAAAAAAATTGCGGGTTTGGGTCGGGCCTGGGATTAGGTGATACCCGACCCAATTACCTTTTTTTTATATTATAATATGATAACTTATGGCAGAGATTTGTTTAAAATAATAATAATAATAATAATAATAATAATAATAATAATAATAATAATATTCATTAATCATATATTGGCAAGTCATTAATTATGTTGTCATATTAGATATTTTATTATGTCATATTAGATATTTCAACCCGGGATGCTCTCCAACAGGCAATTGCTATGTTTTCTTTTTCTACCATATTCTGAAATAGCTCAAATCTTATTGTGTGCAGTTAAAGACCTTTGACTGAATATATTGGTGCTAAACAATCTTTGTCCCCTTGAAGTGCTTAGGATCTTAATTGTGTTTTAGGTGTTGATGTTGTAAGGTGAAATGGATCTTTTGGTATATTTTTTTTAAAAGTATCTAATGTAAGTTGATACATAGATGCCATTTTTATAGTTTAAATACTTCTAATTTTATTCACTTTACTTAGATTTCTCAACCCGAGACGCTCCCAGGGTATCAGCTAGTATATATATATATTGCAAAGAGATTAATCTTACATGTCATACTCTTATGCAATCTCTCCTTTGAAAGATGCCACATAGGATGTGATGTGGCAAGTGTAAACCAATTAAAAAAAAAGAAATAAATATGATTTAACCTAATCTATTATAATCTTTAACCTAATATATTAAATACCTAATCTACTAAATCTAAATATTAAACTTTATTAATTTTTATCTCATGTTTCCTTGCATAACTTTTAAACGTTAATATCTTTTATATACGAGATTTTTTAAAGAAAAAAATTACACCAAATTAACGAGCGTTTTATTATCTTTCCAACGAGTACCATAATGCTATATAAAAACGGAGAAAAAAAATGACTATTTTTTGTAACCCGACAGGTATTGTGTCGAGTTTGTGATTAGTTTAAAAAAATTGTGGGTTTGGGTCGGGTCTGGGATTAGGTGATACCCGACCCGATTACCCGAAACAACATACCCAAATACCCAAACTATATACCCGATCATATACCCATGAATTTTTTAACGCATCACATAACCCTTAGACTAATGCGTTCGACATTTCAATAATTAACTTTTTTTTTTCTTATTTCATGTTTATTCTTTTTAGAATGATCGATTACAAACTTCCGAATTCATTTGTAATGGTACTAGATTTATACCTCGGCGCAGAGATTCGTTTTTTTAATATTTAAATATGATAACATATGACAGAGATTTGTTTAAAATAATAATAATAATAATAATAATAATAATAATAATAATAATAATAATAATAATATATTTTATTATGTCATATTAGATATTTCAACCCGGGATGCTCCCGGGATAAAAACTAGTTTTATTATAAGTTATAGATTAGCAAGACACTAAAAAAGAGACCAACCAAAGACCAAACCCTATTACTTACACTCACCCAATTACTTTACATACACAAACAAAACCATTAAACAATTCCTTGAATCATCTTTCCTTTAACCTCCTTTATACCCGCAATCTTGTAGTAGCATAGTAAATCTTTGACCAGAAAGCTATATATATGGAACAATTAAAGTTCATTCTCCAATACGGTGCATGACATTTATTTTTAAAACTTTTTGTAGACATTTTTTTGTGATATTTTATATATTATAAAGAAAACTGGACTGAATATGGGCTGCCTTTGTACTATTTTGGGCTCGTGTTTTACATTATAGATTTGTTTGAACATATAGAAAAAAATGGTATTACATGTTTCTGTTTTCAAACACTTGTTACATTTTTTGCTTTAATAAGGACAAGATCGTTACAGTACCAGTACCAAAAGTACAAATCTCAAAGATCGCTAAAAGTTGGTAAAATACCATACTGTACCGAAAATGTTGATCTCGAAAATTACCAAAAATGCGTAACGAATTGGTGGCGAAATTCAATGGTACGTTTCACCAATCGCCTCTCCATGTACTTTAATATACTTGGAAAAAAGTTATTGTTATTACTAATAACTGTTTTTAAACACTTTTTACATCTAATATACTTAGATAAAAAGTTATTGTTATTACTTATTACTGTCTTTAAACATCGTTACATTTTTTTTAATATATTTAGAAAGGATTTTCACTCCTTACAAAATCACCATTTATTATAAAGTATCATTTACAGAACACATACAATATTTTTATGAAGTAAATTATGTTATATGAAGTTTAAATAACTTGTTAATAAATAAAAATATTGTGGGGCGAGAATTTTAGTTTTCCTTACACTGTGTTTCCGAGTCTCATTAAAGTAGGGAAAGGGAAGGAAGTGAGAGGAAATAGGGGAAAATCATGTTCCAGAGAATTTTTTTAGGGAAGAATTGTAGGGAAAGGAATGAAATAGGAAGGAAGATTTGATGATATTTTTGTCCGCCCAATTTGGAGAGAATTGGGGAGAAAGGAATTGTGTGAATATTTAATTCCAAAATTACCCTAACATTCTCTTTATATAATCATGGTGTGTCATACGATCTCTCCACTCCCACTGGTAATTTTGGCGCAAACCTACAACTACAGTCGCCGGCGCCGGCATCATCGTCCTTCTGAATCATCTTCTATCTCTTCATCATGTTAGGCTTCTTATAGATTAATTTTTGTTAGGTTTCACAATCACATTCGTAATATGTAAAAGTATAACCTTCGTATGTCATCATCGTCTTTATTCTATATTGAAACTTATTTATTGTTAAGAGAATTTGATTAGTTTTATTATTACCTTCAGGGTGGTCCATTATATAAAGAACTTAATAATCTGAAAATTAGTGCTTGATATAGTTTGGATCTTTTACTAGATTGCTGCATATAGGAGATATCTAGGTAATTAAAATTATATAAATTTTGAGCCTATGATATATTACTCTGAGCTTTACACTCTACTACCAAATTTCATAATATTTTAATGTGTTTTGCTACCCTAAAAACCATCTGCAAGGAAGAGCACACAATCTGTCCAGAAAATGAAATAACTTTCAAAATCTCTAAGTTGTAAAAAAATCTCTCAAATGGCCTGATTGTTCATGTGGGGATATTTTAATATATGCATAATAAAGTTCTTAAGAGTTTACAACCTGAGTGTGTATCTGAAACCTTCAACAAAGGCCATTTTTACAACTTCTCCAAAACTGACAGTAGTGTACGAAAAAATTCATATAAAATCGTAGAAATTGAATCAGGAGATGATCTATATCTTTTTGAAAAGCTTGGACATAGATCTTTAAGTGGTAAAAATTTAGGATTTTCGTAAAATTGTTTGATGGGTTAAATCAGGTGTAGAAAATAGAGAACATAAACCGTCACTAATGTTATACCAGTGTGTTGCAGCGTCGCGCATTGTCATGTGTGTTATACAATAACTAAATGCTGGAAAATGGGGCTGTCATGCAGCCATATAAGGCTGCAAAAACATAGCATTACAAGGCTGTAAATTGTAGCTGTTATGCAGCCATATAATGCTGCAAAAACATAGCATTACAAGGCTGTAAATTGTGGCTTTTATGACGCCGTATAAGGCTGGAAAACGCAACATTTCAGGGCTGGAAAATGGGGCTGTTATGCAGCTATATAAGGCTGCAAAAAATAGCATTACAAGGCTATAAATTGTGGTTGTTATGCAGCCATGTAAGGCTGGAAAATGCAGCATTACTGGGTTGTCAATGTTTCCATGTTTCGAATTCGTTAGTAACATTACCTATGATCTTTCGAGTTGGAACAATCAATGCTATAGCATTGTAGAGAAATCAGCGACCTCTCTTATTCCATAAAGCATTAGGACCTCTTTATGTAAATTAGTAGTCTGAATATATAGATAGGAAAGAACTCAACATGTTTTATGCAAAAGGGTATAGTAGTAAAATCGTAACTTTCTTTTCTTTTCCTCCAAACTCGGGAACATATAAAATGTTTAATTTCCTTTCTTTTCCTTTTCTTTTAAGTAAACTCGGGAACACGGAATAATATCACAACTTTCCTTTCCTTTCTCTCCTAATTTTCTTTCCGTTCTCTTCTTTCCTTTAATGAATCTCTGGAACACAGTGTTAGTACAGAAATGCGATTTGGTGTTGGACGTGGGGCATTTATGTTGGAGTTGAACTTAAATTGGGCCAGCCTTGTATTATGTTGGGCTCACATTTTACATTATAGATCTTAACTTCAATAGTTAAGTATGAATGGGCTAATAGACCACTGGCCCACTATTTTCTGTACTGACGAAGATAGTCATACAACTCTCAACGTTTGCCAACGATATATACATCAGGTATTCAGGTGGTGGAAAAACTTCAATTCTCTCTGGTTTCATCCCCATCTGTATTAAATAGTGAGGCAATAGTGCACAATGATGGTGATAAACCCATCAAGGAAAAAGGGGGGGGGGGGGGGGGGGGGGGGGGTTGATCCTGAATGTCACCCCGGTTTTCATCCGACTGTTATTTTAGCGAGGCAATTCGTGTAGAGGCAGTACGGTTTTCTGGGGAACGGCACCAAGGCTGTCAAGCCGGCCCGGATCCGATAGAACACAGAGTTCGTCCAGCCTTGGCAGGGTGACGACTTCGTTCGACATCGTGACAATGGGTAGTCAAAAGAAAGTCACCGTTCAAAAAAAAAAAGAAGTATAAGAAACTCTCAACGTTTATATGAAATCAGATTAATAGTACGAGATGAACATAAATTCGTTAAAGAAACATAAAACCAACTAGACTAACATAAATAGTCAAAACAACATCATACACGTCTTTACAATCTACTAATCACATAATTGAATGATCATATGGTGTTTTCTAAAACTCCATCCTGATCACCTTTTCACAGATTTCTTTCTAGGTTTGGAACAAAATCCAAACTTGAAATTAAAAGGACTGATCCCGAGTCGGTTCCCTGGTGAATCATTATATACTAGTGGAGTGCCCGCGCGTTGCAGCGGGGTGACATATATTAGAGCACATAAATAAAAATAAAGGCTAGTCAAGTTGAAACAACATAAAAAAATATGTTATAAGAATGCTTCAATACAGTAGTCAATCCATACATAATAAATCAACCACAAACAACAATTGATGCATAACTATCTCTTTCTTTGTGTGTTAATATGGATCATGATTTGTGACAACCGGCAAATTCCGTACAACGGTTAACATGATTCTAATCATGTTTTAGAAGTAATTAACATGGTTTAAGGTTAATTATGGTTAGTTGAGCTGATATGAGTCCTACGATGTCCTTTTGAAAGATCGTTGAAGTCTTGATGCCCTTAAGGAAAGACTTCGCGTATTTAACGTAACGAACTGACATCAGTAAAAATTTGTCAAAGTGGACTAACATAAGGCTAATAAATGTAAATACGACAAGTATTTACTATCGATGCAATCGGATGAGAAATCGACGCGAAAAACGGTCTAAAACGCAGCATTTTGGATAACGCGGAGAGGAACTGACGTGGAAATCAGACGTCGAACTACGTGGTTTTAACCGTCATCGAACTTTCAGGGTAATTATTTATTTTAAATAATGTTATTGGTTGAATTTTGAAAGTTATCGGATCATTTAAATGAAGGATGACACAACCGAATCGATTAACGCGATTTTAACGCGTGTGCCGTTTTCACGCGTCGGGTGACGAAAATAATTATTAAATTGCTCGGTTTGGTGTTGTTTATGACTACGAACAAAACCGAGTCCAGAAGCGATAACGGGCTAAAACGGAGCAGTTGGTACGCGACGTCGGGCTTGAAGTCCAACCCAAAATCCCACATATATAAGCCTATAACACCCCAAAAATCCTCATTTCCCACTTCACTTTCTCTCTCTAACCTCCCAAACTCTCTCCACTCTCTCTCTCTAGAAAAGGGCTCCGGTGACCGGAGGCCGGCCGGCCGGCGGAGCAGCGGCGGCGCCGCCGTCACCGGCGTCATCCGGCGGCTTTCCGGCGGCCTTTTCCGGCGCGTGACACCCCCACCCCCACTAATATCGATGCCCCGAACACGATGGTGGAGGCCGGTTTCCCTGAAACGAAGCGGTTTGAACGTTGGTACCATTCCGGCGACTTTTCCGGTAAGCTCGTTTTTGAGTTTTCTTTTTACGAACGTTTAGATCGGGTCTTTGGGGGACTCCTCACAAGTTTTCACGGGATTTCGTTCACCGGCCACATTCCGGTGAGCCGTTTCCGGGCTGTTTGCGGGTCTATGAGGGGCCGGTGATGGGTTTTGGTCGGGTTCTGGTTGCGCGACGGTGATGATGACGGGTAGGTGGCTGCAGACGTGGTCTGGTTTGGGTATCGAGACAGATGGGGTTGGATGGCGGTGGTGTCCGGTTGTTGCGGGTCTGGGCCGGGTATGGTTGTGGTTCGGTGATGGTTCGGTGCCGGGTTGGTCTGGGTCAGGTCAGATCTAGTGCGGTTTGAGTCCGCTCTGTTTTGGTTCGGGTCAGATCTGGCTCGGTTTGCGTGTTGTCTTCAAGTTCTAGTCGTGGGTCAAGCATGGTACTCTCGGGTAGATCCGGTCAGATCTGGTGAACCGTGGTTAGACGGGTTAGATTCGGGTTGGTCAACCCGGTCAACTGATGGTCAACGGGTCAGATTTCGGGTCCGGTCAAGACCCGGTCAACTCAGCGAGCTTCGGTCAAGCGTTTCGGTATAACTAACTAGTGATTATTTCATTATATTATTATTTACACATATATTTTTAAAATATATAAATATAAACGACTAACTCGCTAACGAACCGATATGAATATTAAGCGGTAAGTAAAATCGGAGTATTTGGTAATTGTAAATAAAAACGCGACTTATAATATTGATATCGGACTAAATTCTTGGACTATAAATATAGGTATATATATATACGCACTTATATAAACATGTGTAATTTATATAAGTAACGGAACGTATAATGTCTCATGTAGCTTGGAATGGATAAGTCGATTGATTGTCTTGTGTTTGTAAATTGTTTTGGGAATTTTTAAGACGACTTGTGTTGTCTGGTTCGTACAAAAACAGGGGAAACTCTGCCGAAATTTATAAAATCCGAAGCACAACGAAGTTAATATTGTTGTGTATGCTTTCACAAATAAACTTTCCAAGTGTTTTAAACAAATGGTGTTGTCCAAAGTTGTGACGTTTTCGACGAATGGTTAATTACAACCATAAAGATCAACATCGAACAATATTTGCAAAACAAATATATAGTTTTGTCGAGCGTCAATTGTGTCAACTTCAATGGTTTTTGGTAACCAAAACGTTGTCAAAAATACGGATTTGAAATGCGTAAACGCCTAACTTATTTGGGAAAAATTATTTGAAAGTAATGCTTCGAAAACACTTAAAAACACTCGGATTTTGGGAAGCGAAATAACAAATGTTATTAGTCAATTTCAATAATTATACTTATGTTTCTTCAAAGTATATTGTCCAAAAATAATTATACAAGGCAACTACACTTATCCGATTTACGAGACAAGCTATTACTCGGGATGAGTTATGCGTTTCATGGTAGTAGTCCAACATGGTTTACACACGAATAGTAACAGGTGCGCGACTTGGGTATTATGTCGTATGTGAACTCATGAATTATGATAAGTCACGATCGGTTCGTCGAGTTAAAACACTTAAAGACTCGGGTTAGTACACACGAGTCAAGATAGTTGAATAAACTATCTTTTAACCGGAAAATAAGCTAGGCTTATATATGATAGACTTTAAGGTGTCCTTTATTGGTAAATAGGGCACGAGGAAGTCGGTCAAAGCTTTGGGGTTTTATTTGCTAGCTAAGCATGGAAATTAAGGTGAGTTTCACGGCCCCATTTTACTGTTTTAACTGGGGGAAAGATATGTTTGTCAAAAGTTATCACATGTTGAAATGTTTTCAAAGGTTAAAATGTGATAAGTGGCATGATGAGTACTTGAGTTTTTGTTCGCCACTCGGGGTTGGGTCCTCGCTACTGTAACCATTAATTCAGGTAAATGAAACTGAAGGAATATTTGGATAGTACTATTGGTGCCTGACGAGGCCCACCTCTGGTTGATAGCGTCAACCCGGTAAAGACAAGAGGTGCACATATTCTGAACTTAAGTCGTTGGGTTCCGAGAAACGACTTGGAGCGGGGCATATTTATTAGTCTTGGTTTGGTTATGGGACTCAGGGGATTGCTTATCATCATAGTTTGTAGGAGCTAGCTACTCCTTACAAAGGCCACAACTTGTGCTGGATCTGCACAGGATGTAAAAATGTTGTTATTACGAAACTAAAACCTGTGAACTCACCAATATTTTATATATTGACGTCTTTTTAAACATATCTTTCAGGTAACTAAGTGCTGAACAGGTATGCGGCTAGTACGGTGGAATTTGGGATGTCGGACACTGGTTGGGGGTTTCATCTATTGTTACCATCGGGTTGGGACATAAACGGAAACACCCCACTTTAAAACTTAATGTTTGTGGTTTTAAGTAATGTTTGAAACCAGGTACTCCTTCCCGACATCTTAATATAATGATCTTTTCTAATTAAATATAGTTTGTGTTAATCTTGACTTTGATATGCTTTCGAGCGTCGCGCCACGTGTGTCCGCCATTGGCGTGGTGTGACAGAAGTGGTATCAGAGCCAAGGTTATAGCGAACTAGGATTTTGAAAAATCTAGACTATAACCGGTTTCGGCTCGAAAACAAAGTTTTCAAAAATAAAACACAACGAAATATTTTTAGAAAAGAAAGAAATTTGTACATGGATTGTACAAGGGGAAATTCCGACCGACTAGCCATGTGTGTCAATATATAAAATGTTAGAAAATATGGATATGAATGTTTATATTGTGTAAAGATCCAATTTTCTAACTAGTGCTAGTTAACGCATATAAGTAGTACAGATAGCTTGCCTATAAGGATGTCGTGTCACACTTCACTTTAGTCCGCACTTTTGCATCGATTACCGATATCAACAAGCGGGGCGGAAGCGGTGGTCTACGACGAACTCACCCGCTTACCTGCGGACGGGATGATCGGAAGGGCTAACCTTTATCGTGCTAGTGGACGTTGTCGTGTTGCTGATGTTGTGAAGGCGAAGCTAGTCTAGGTCTTTTATTGTGTGAAATCTCTGTTTTTGGATCAAGAAGCTCGGAACTAGCGGGCGCTAAAATTACCTGGCAACACCGATTATCATTACGGGTGCACACGTAATAATAATTTGTGGTGCACGGTAACCTTGGTGGGCGCTAGGGCTGGGGTTGGTGATCACTCCTTGTCTTGTCTATTCTTGTCTTTAGGTTCAGTCTTAGCTTTTGGTTGGCCAACGGGTTAAAAGGGAGGTTTTGTCGACGTCCCTTGATTTCGATCCTAGCTAACCTAATGAGCTTTATTCGACGTTACCTTTAAGGTACGAACACGGAAGAGCTCGAACGTCTATTCATATGAATAATCTGACGTAAGCCCTTGCATCGGATAGGGACAGGAGACGAAAACTTCCTTGTATAGGAGTTGAATGCCTCCACACAAAGTTCTTCAAAGGAGCGGACATACGAGGATGCACTGCCTACCGAAGAGATGAATGCTTGGTACGATGCGTGGAATGCTAAACTTGGAACCCAGTAAAGACTGAGGGTGCGTCCCTGCAAAACCAGTGCGTCTTGAGCATGGGACCCTGTGTGGATCAGTATTGAGACTAGTGGCCCGTGTGCTGCTGTATTATTACTGTGAGTAAGTCATTCTTGATCTAACACATGCCCAAGTTGTCTTCGAGGGTCAGGCGTTCCTTCCCCTATTGGAGGGCAGAATCGTCCTTGCTGAGTTAATAGGCTTGATCATCTTTATCTAGAAGGCATGATAGCCCCCGTCAAAATCAACAATGTCGAATCGGCAAGATCCTAGTATATTTATTTAATGGGAAAATAAATATATGGTAAAGTGAGCCGAGTCGGGTGTTGAAAACAGAATATCGATCGGCAAGATCCTAGTATATTTATTTAATGGGAAAATAAATATATGGTAAAGTGAGCCGAGTCGGGTGTTGAAAACGAAATATCGATCGGCAAGATCCTAGTATATTTATTTAATGGGAAAATAAATATATGGTAAAGTGAGCCGAGTCGGGTATTGAAAACGAAATATCGATCGGCAAGATCCTAGTATATTTATTTAATGGGAAAGTAAATATATGGTAAAGTGAGCCGAGTCGGGTGCTGAAAACGAAATATCGAATCGACAAGATCCTAGTATAATTATTTAATGGGAAAATAATTATACGGTAAAGTGAGTCGAGTCGATGGTTGTAAAATGTAATGTCGAATCGACAAGATCCTAGTATAATTATTTAATGGGAAAATAATTACACGGTAAAGTGAGTCGAGTCGATGGTTGTAAAATGTAATGTCGAATCGACAAGATCCTAGTATAATTATTTAATGGGAAAATAATTATACGGTAAAGTGAGTCGAGTCGATGGTTTTAAAATGTAATGTCGAATCGACAAGATCCTAGTATAATTATTTAATGGGAAAATAATTATACGGTAAAGTGAGTCGAGTCGATGGTCGTAAAATGTAATATCGAATCGACAAGATCATAGTATATTTATTTAATGGGAAAATAAATATATGGAAAGGCGAGTCGAGTCGATTATGGGAAAAATGAAATCTCGACTGACAAGATCCTAATATAACTACTTAATGGGAAAGTAATTATATGGTAAAGTGAGTCGAGTCGGAGATGATTTTATCCAAGTCAGTTAATATATATGGAGACATACATATATATTGAATATAAGGTCACGACGTGCGTTTTGCGTCTGAAATCGTCATAATACTTGGGGAGTGAAACCACATTTCGGGAGCCGAAATCGTAAAGCGTGTGACTCGTAATTGTCAAGTGTCACAGAACGCTCTGGCTGACATTGAAATCCCCCTCGAAAAATCAAATAACGGACTACTGGAAGTGGTCACGTTATTCTGTCAACTAAACTTACCCATGGGACGGCAATTCCATTGCTCATGTTGCAATGCTGAACGTCCGCTACCCTCGTCAGGACGACGAGACTGGTTGTCTATTTGGGGTGGCAATTGATGCGAAGTGTTTTCCATCAATCCCCATAGATATTGAGACGTTGCGTCCCCTCGTCACAATGGTTTATAAACTAAGATTGCGAGATCCATTCGTTATGGACAATGTGACTTTTCTTATCTCTTGTCGTATTCCGATACTCTCACTGCGTGGCCTATCAGGAAGAAAGTTCACTGGCCTTGCTTAGGTGGAGGAGAGGCATTTCAGTTGATGACTATTGGTGCTAGGGCCAAAATAACATGCAAGAGGACCCTAATGAGAAGGATGACTCGGCTGAATTGCCAGAGTCTGTATCGTTTTATTTTATCGTGGTGTCTCGATAAATCATGATCCTTCTACCTCTACTATTCTTGTTGTGACCAATATTTTGATATTGAAAAAGATGTAGGTTGGTTTCTAGGTCCTATGGATACTATTTACCACAAATCTAATAACTACGACGAGTCTAAGGCTCCCACCGAGCCTAATGTTGCTCCTGCTGTAATTGTTCTATGGCCCAAGCGAATCATGTCATCGTTGCTGAGAGTGTAGCTCATACTGAGTGTGTTGAGGATGTTTCTATGGCTTTTGTCAAGTTTGATGTTGCTGTTGTTTCGAAGGCTCCTACTAGATCACTGTCATTGACATAGACATCTATAAGACCCTTGCCAAGCCGCTATGATCATGTTTGTGTCACGATGGGGTTCGTTCCTGTTAACTCCATTTTCTTTGAGGCTTTCGTTGAACCGCTCGTTATCATTCCCTGGCTCCTGCCAAGACTAATGTTGGCGATGGCTCTCAGGTATGGTTGAGCCTGTCAATGCTGCGGTTGCCATTATTCGAGTGACTTATATCGAGCATACAGTCATTCTCCCTAAGAACGATATCGGCCTGATAAGTCTACTAAATTATGTAGAACCCATTGTTCCCATTTCTGTTATGATGGCGGATGCCTTTGGTGACCCAATCGTTCCTATCAATGAGCCTATGGAGTATAAATTTGTGGCTAAGGATACGAATAAGGATTCCGCCACCATAAGTGAGCTGAAATGCATCGGGGTACGTGCTCACCGTAATGGAGCTTCTTGTAGTTATGTGTAGTGGACTCGCTAGGTTGTGTGTCATCCTGGTGTCGTGAATTCATGTTGTGGTGTTACCCCTAGCGATTATGCATTCTTGTAGTTGCACAGTTTTGCCGACTGCGTACCCATGTGGTTGTGTTGCGGTGGCGATGATGCATCTCCGTAGTTGTGCTGCTCCTGATGCGGTATTCCGTTGTTGATGTGTTTCGCGGACGTGTTGCGATCATTGTCGTGTTGTCCGTACTGCCATATTGCACCGTGAACGTATTGCTACAATTGTTGGATTGACTTGATGATGTGATAACTTGTCGTTTGTTTCACTCTTGGTTCCCTCGGGATAGAGACATTACCCCAAACCCACGTAACTGTTGTTATGTTGCTGAGTGGTTGTGTAGTGTCGCCATCGATAATGTGGGAATTCGGGTGTCTAGCGGACTTTCCAGTAGTCATACTAAGACACTCTAGTCCTAGTGTTAACACATGTATCTCTCTAAAGTTCGAATCTCGTAGTTTGAGTAATTGACCGAATCATGTGTCGACCTCTTTATATGCCCGCGAGTCTCGTGAGCATTACCTCTTCAAAATCTAAGGCATCAGTGACGCCATGTCCAGCCTTAACCTTTTACGCGCATTTCGGTCGACTAACCACTCTTGAATCATGTCGGAAGGAAATCCCATGATTCGCACATGACGAGGCGAGGTTCGTGATAAGGGATTTCGAATACATCTCGAACTTGAAGGTATCGAGTAAATGTGAGCGATATTATGACCCATACCTTTGGGCTAGTAAGAGTTGAAAGACTCAATTTATTATTGCTCATCCTAGTGGATTCGTTGACGTCATACATGCCGACGTGTCATACTGGTGATTATGGAACTACCATTTTGGACCCACCTAAGGCGTGGGCATTGGTGGAGTCCCTGGTACATGGTTCAGAGGTTTTATGAAACCCTGAATCCTAAAGGGCATATAACCTTGTCTATTATACAAGGGTACTACCCTACCGCACGGAGATGGATGATCGACTCAGCCGCTCGATTAATGTTGTTATTCTTCTGATGGTAGGTTTATCTTGTCTTGGTGTCGTTGCGTAGATTCTTGGGATAGTGGAACCCTTTCGACCTTGGGTCAATACAGGTGTTCCCAGCTATTTTTCAGTAGCATTTCTCGCGCTAGAGCAAAATCCCCTGTCCTTGACAGACGCTGTTGGAGACACCATAGTAATGTGAGCTGCCAGGTCAGTGCGTTTAGTACCTGACTAATCAAGATGAGCTCGAAAGCTTACGCATTGCACCCATTTGTGTGACTACCTGAGTTGTTGAATGGGATGCCTTATGGGAAGGCTCAAGACTACTTCTTGTGGGGCGATCTCAGTCGTTCGTTTGTTTGTTTTAAGTAACGACTTGGGCGAATGAAGCCATCAAGCCAAATGTAAGATCTATGCTAAATGCATTCATTATGACTCGATTTCACCTTTTACCTCGAAAGATCCTGAAAAGATGGAACATTCGGCGAGTGAGGGTTCCGGTTTCAAGACTCCTTTCACTCAGATCTTTGCATAAGATCTGAAAATCAATTTGAGGGCGTGTGGCCTGTATTATTCATAATTGACTTACTAGGTTGCTAATGCCGATAGGACACCAGTGCTCGTGAGGCACATATAGCAGGACAAGCACTGGGTACCATTGTTTTGGGTTGCCACCGATGCTCTGCTTACCGTATCGGTGGACACCAGCGTGTCGAGATGTTGTCGAGACCCTATCCTCTGTTTGTTACGGCAACCATATTATGATGATTCATATACATCATTCCTATGTTGACCAATGTGATGAGGTGATGTGAGCCTCTAGACATTTGTGTTTAAGTCGGCTTAAATTCTCGTGTATTGTGGAATTGTACGGCCGTATGTTGAATATACATTGTCTACTGTCTGGGGAACTGAGGGGTGAAAGTGACGCAAAAACTTTCGACCTCCGTCAGTCCATATTAGGCACCCTAGTACCACTAACCACAATCGCTCATACGAAAAGGTTGTAAGTTGGTGCATAGTGGATTTCGGTCCATGTGAGGACACATGAATACCATCCGCTACTATAAACAACCTGGAGCGTCCTCGAGAATGTCGACTGCTTTGTGATCTGGTAAGATCACCCGATTAGTGAGATTTAAACGAGCGAACCTAACGGTCATGTCTCCTGAGGTGTCCGGTGGCTGTGATGGGACACAGGTAATGATCGATTGCTGCTTGGAACCTTCTCGTGCCCTACTCGTTTGCAGTTATAATATGAGGCATACAGATAGCCACCTATACTCTTGGAGAGTCGTGGCTAGACACTAGGTGTCAACTTTCACAATATCGGATTTTAGTAGTTATCCTGCCCCAGGGTGTGCCAAACCTTGAACGCAAGTCTGGGATACTCAATTTGAGATGAGTATGGATTACCATTCTCGAACGAATGAATTATTGTCCTGGACGGAAGTGTCCCGTGTGATACGATTGGTGTCGGTGGCAAATCAAATTCGTGTACTTCATCGCCAGAATTTCCTATGTGATAGGAATTAACACCCTAGTGTTCGGGGTGTACTGCTCGAAGTCCTCTGGAGTGCATACGTGTACGTCTCTAGTACACTGAATGACAGATAGAGATATACACATGACCTGGCTTGAGTTCAAGAGATGACCAACGAATCTGGTAGATTCAAATCTGCTTGGATAAGTGGCCAAACCGATCAGGAAGTTGTACTAACAAGGCGTTAGCCTGAGGAACTTTGAATCGGTATAGGACGTTGCTGAGTGTTATACTCTGAAAGGGTGTTATTAAGCACGAAAACTGTAATGGAGTGATTTCGCTTAGTACTCCAGTGACTCGGAGATATCGGTTAAAATTGGCCTTGCAACGAACAAGCTCGAACTATCGCAAGAGCTTAGTGGGACTCCTGATGAATCTCGCAAGTCTGGCCTGAGGCAGCATTGTCAATTCCTCGACCGACAGAATTTAGGTTGACGCAAAGCTCTACTATTTCGGGAAAACCGATATTTGTGCCGGATTGCGATATCCAAGAGCTCGGTCGTGGCCGGCTCATGACATTGTGTTCGTTAGAACGCTAAGCGTGAACTTGGGATTCACGTAGAAAGGAGGTAATCGTGTGAGTCGCAAACATCCCGCCCTGTTCAAGGATACTAACGTATCGGATGACTTGAACTGAATTCCGGGACGAAATTCTCTTAACGGGGGGAGAATGTGACAACCGGCAAATTCCGTACAACGGTTAACGTGATTCTAATCATGTTTTAGAAGTAATTAACATGGTTTAAGGTTAATTATGGTTAGTTGAGCTGATATGAGTTCTACGATGTCCTTTTGAAAGATCGTTGAAGTCTTGATGCCCTTAAGGAAAGACTTCGCGTATTTAACGTAACGAACTGACATCAGTAAAAATTTGTCAAAGTGGACTAACATAAGGCTAATAAATGTAAATACGACAAGTATTTACTATCGATGCAATCGGATGAGAAATCGACGCGAAAAACGGTCTAAAACGCAGCATTTTGGATAACGCGGAGAGGAACTGACGTGGAAATCAGACGTCGAACTGCGTGGTTTTAACCGTCATCGAACTTTCAGGGTAATTATTTATTTTAAATAATGTTATTGGTTGAATTTTGAAAGTTATCGGATCATTTAAATGAAGGATGACACAACCGAATCGATTAACGCGATTTTAACGCGTGTGCCGTTTTCACGCGTCGGGTGACGAAAATAATTATTAAATTGCTCGGTTTGGTGTTGTTTATGACTACGAACAAAACTGAGTCCAGAAGCGATAACGGGCTAAAACGGAGCAGTTGGTACGCGACGTCGGGCTTGAAGTCCAACCCAAAATCCCACATATATAAGCCTATAACACCCCAAAAATCCTCATTTCCCACTTCACTTTCTCTCTCTAACCTCCCAAACTCTCTCCACTCTCTCTCTCTAGAAAAGGGCTCCGGTGACCGGAGGCCGGCCGGCCGGCGGAGCAGCGGCGGCGCCGCCGTCACCGGCGTCATCCGGCGGCTTTCCGGCGGCCTTTTCCGGCGCGTGACACCCCCACCCCCACTAATATCGATGCCCCGAACACGATGGTGGAGGCCGGTTTCCCTGAAACGAAGCGGTTTGAACGTTGGTACCATTCCGGCGACTTTTCCGGTAAGCTCGTTTTTGAGTTTTCTTTTTACGAACGTTTAGATCGGGTCTTTGGGGGACTCCTCACAAGTTTTCACGGGATTTCGTTCACCGGCCACATTCCGGTGAGCCGTTTCCGGGCTGTTTGCGGGTCTAGGAGGGGCCGGTGGTGGGTTTTGGTCGGGTTCTGGTTGCGCGACGGTGATGATGACGGGTAGGTGGCTGCAGACGTGGTCTGGTTTGGGTATCGGGACAGATGGGGTTGGATGGCGGTGGTGTCCGGTTGTTGCGGGTCTGGGCCGGGTATGGTTGTGGTTCGGTGATGGTTCGGTGCCGGGTTGGTCTGGGTCAGGTCAGATCTAGTGCGGTTTGAGTCCGCTCTGTTTTGGTTCGGGTCAGATCTGGCTCGGTTTGCGTGTTGTCTTCAAGTTCTAGTCGTGGGTCAAGCATGGTACTCTCGGGTAGATCCGGTCAGATCTGGTGAACCGTGGTTAGACGGGTTAGATTCGGGTTGGTCAACCCGGTCAACTGATGGTCAACGGGTCAGATTTCGGGTCCGGTCAAGACCCGGTCAACTCAGCGAGCTTCGGTCAAGCGTTTCGGTATAACTAACTAGTGATTATTTCATTATATTATTATTTACACATATATTTTTAAAATATATAAATATAAACGACTAACTCGCTAACGAACCGATATGAATATTAAGCGGTAAGTAAAATCGGAGTATTTGGTAATTGTAAATAAAAACGCGACTTATAATATTGATATCGGACTAAATTCTTGGACTATAAATATAGGTATATATATATATACGCACTTATATAAACATGTGTAATTTATATAAGTAACGGAACGTATAATGTCTCATGTAGCTTGGAATGGATAAGTCGATTGATTGTCTTGTGTTTGTAAATTGTTTTGGGAATTTTTAAGACGACTTGTGTTGTCTGGTTCGTACAAAAACAGGGGAAACTCTGCCGAAATTTATAAAATCCGAAGCACAACGAAGTTAATATTGTTGTGTATGCTTTCACAAATAAACTTTCCAAGTGTTTTAAACAAATGGTGTTGTCCAAAGTTGTGACGTTTTCGACGAATGGTTAATTACAACCATAAAGATCAAAATCGAACAATATTTGCAAAACAAATATATAGTTTTGTCGAGCGTCAATTGTGTCAACTTCAATGGTTTTTGGTAACCAAAACGTTGTCAAAAATACGGATTTGAAATGCGTAAACGCCTAACTTATTTGGGAAAAATTATTTGAAAGTAATGATTCGAAAACACTTAAAAACACTCGGATTTTGGGAAGCGAAATAACAAATGTTATTAGTCAATTTCAATAATTATACTTATGTTTCTTCAAAGTATATTGTCCAAAAATAATTATACAAGGCAACTACACTTATCCGATTTACGAGACAAGCTATTACTCGGGATGAGTTGTGCGTTTCATGGTAGTAGTCCAACATGGTTTACACACGAATAGTAACAAGTGCGCGACTTGGGTACTATGTCGTATGTGAACTCATGAATTATGTTAAGTCACGATCGGTTCGTCGAGTTAAAACACTTAAAGACTCGGGTTAGTACACACGAGTCAAGATAGTTGAATAAACTATCTTTTAACCGGAAAATAAGCTAGGCTTATATATGATAGACTTTAAGGTGTCCTTTATTGGTAAATAGGGCACGAGGAAGTCGGTCAAAGCTTTGGGGTTTTATTTGCTAGCTAAGCATGGAAATTAAGGTGAGTTTCACGGCCCCATTTTACTGTTTTAACTGGGGGAAAGATATGTTTGTCAAAAGTTATCACATGTTGAAATGTTTTCAAAGGTTAAAATGTGATAAGTGGCATGATGAGTACTTGAGTTTTTGTTCGCCACTCGGGGTTGGGTCCTTGCTACTGTAACCATTAATTCAGGTAAATGAAACTGAAGGAATATTTGGATAGTACTATTGGTGCCTGACGAGGCCCACCTCTGGTTGATAGCGTCAACCCGGTAAAGACAAGAGGTGCACATATTCTGAACTTAAGTCGTTGGGTTCCGAGAAACGACTTGGAGCGGGGCATATTTATTAGTCTTGGTTTGGTTATGGGACTCAGGGGATTGCTTATCATCATAGTTTGTAGGAGCTAGCTACTCCTTACAAAGGCCACAACTTGTGCTGGATCTGCACAGGATGTAAAAATGTTGTTATTACGAAACTAAAACCTGTGAACTCACCAATATTTTATATATTGACGTCTTTTTAAACATATCTTTCAGGTAACTAAGTGCTGAACAGGTATGCGGCTAGTACGGTGGATTTTGGGATGTCGGACACTGGTTGGGGGTTTCATCTATTGTTACCATCGGGTTGGGACATAAACGGAAACACCCCACTTTAAAACTTAATGTTTGTGGTTTTAAGTAATGTTTGAAACTAGGTACTCCTTCCCGACATCTTAATATAATGATCTTTTCTAATTAAATATAGTTTGTGTTAATCTTGACTTTGATATGCTTTCGAGCGTCGCGCCACGTGTTTCCGCCATTGGCGTGGTGTGACATGATTGTTCTAAACTGTGTAAATATCTAACCCATATTTCTTTGGCATCCCTCAACGCGTTCCGAATATCATCAACATCCCCTTCATCCCTTGTCCCTCCGGCCCTGCACAACAAACACATTTCAATTGTGCGTTGTTGTCTAGTTTTTGACAAGCAACTATAAAATTATTGCTAGGTCAATAAAAATACCTTAATTTTTAAATAATAGATAAACTTATATCCAATGTCATTATAAATATAATACTTTATTACCTACTCTATTTGGAATATGATTTAAAATTGAAAGTAACAAACTAACAACACAATAACATTCTTAGCCAAACATAAATGATAGTACATAAATTCACATGGTTCATCTAATGCTATTATCCTAAAATTGGGAAGAAAAGGTAAAAACCATGTATATATGCAGCATCTTTCAAGAGTTGAAGCTTTTTTAAATTGTTTTGAGAAAGTTTAATTTCCTGAGCTTGATCCTTGTGAAGCTTTTGATAATTTCCAAAGCCTTGGTTCATCCCTTGTCCCTCCGGCCCTGCACAACAAACACATTTCAATTGCGCGTTGCTGCGGTACAATCGAAAATATACAATAGTTTATGCAATGTACAAAATATGAATCTACCATTCTAGACTAAAAGTGGGTTTACTACGCCAAGTAAAATCGAAAACTTAAAAATAGAGACGAACAACTCGAGACTCAATTAAGCAGGATTTAACAACAATCCAGCTAACAACCATCAACAATCACGAAAAAAAATTTAGATATTATGATCTAAACGAAGCAAAAGAAAAAAAAATGCAGATAAGATGGTATACCTTGACGGCTACACGCTTTACTTTTTATACAAAAGATCGAGTAGAAGCAATTAGACAAAAGAGATGCTTACTTGCGTTGTTACAGAGAGGGTGTCGAGGGAATGAAGGGCGATGATGATAAACAGGTCTTGCTTTATAATACATAGTAGGAGAACAAAAGAAACGATTAATGCCTACCCATCTTCTTTATAATTATTAATTGAATCATTCACATTAAGTTTTATAATGAAATTGATGATGGGTTTTATTTCTCTATTATGATGTTTTAATAATGAAACTTAAGAAAGGGGGGTTACATATGGAGAATGATAAAGTGTGTGTATTACTTATAAATACAATGGGCTTTACATCTTGTACACAAGGGTATAAAAGGAAGAAATAGGGTAAAAGTTATGAGATTAGACTTATGGCTCTTGGTATGCCATCTTAAAATGGTGGTAAAATGACTATCTTAACCATCTCTCCTCCTTAATAAGGTAACATAGATATATTAAACGGAGAGCTCCTAGAAATAGTCAATTTTACACTTTTTCGTTTTTGTCACTTTTTTTTTTGTTTCCTTAGTTAAGTTTTTTTTTTACGTTCTTGCCACCAACTTTTTTGTTAAGTTTTTTTTTCCCTATTTTTGCCACATTCTATTTATTTTTCCTTTCTTATGTTCTTTTTTCCCCGTTTATTTCTTGTTTTTTTTTTTTTTTTGCGTAGTGTCTATCTACGTTCGTATAGTACTTTCGTCTCCGTTTGTCTGCAACACCCGCTCTTTAACCCAAGTTGCTTTACGTTCGTATAGTATTTTTTTTACGTAGTGTTAGTCTACGTTCGTATAGTACGTTCGTCTTCGTTCGTCTACGTTTTCTTTACGTAGTGTTCGTCTACATTCGTATTGTACTTTCGTCTCTGTTCGTCTAAGTTTTTTTTTACGTAGTGTTCGTCTGTGTTCGTAATAGTATTTTCGTCTCCGTTCGTCGACAACACCTGGTCTTTTCGTCTACGTTTTTTTTACGTAGTTTTCATCTAGGTACGTATAGTATTTTCGTCTTCGTTCATCTGTTGTGTTCTTTCTTGCCGATTTTCCTGGTTTTGGTCGTTGTTTCGTTGTTACGTAACACGGTTTTGCGCCTCCATCTTACACCGCTGTTAGCACGGTTGTGACACAACGCGCCACTGGATATATCGCGCAGCGCGCGATCATTAAAACACCTAGTTGATTTAAATGGATGCATTATTAATTTATTATAGAACAAAATAACATGTTACGTCACATATTTACGAGGCTAGTGGGTGTGGAGACACTCAAAATGGGATGTCTCCTTTCCACGTAGGATAGAATCATGTTCTTTTGTTTGGGACATGGATGAGGTGTGAAGACATGATAGGCCTCATTTATTATTAATAATACTAGGTTATATACCCGTGTGATACACGGGTTGAACAATTTAAATTATATATATTATATATGAATTTAAAATATAATTAAGAAAAATTAGATTACATACGTTATTTAAAATAAAAAAAGTTTCCTGTACAACCGAAAAAATATTAAATATTCATCAGCCCCAAAATGATTTCTTGTAAAAAAACATTTTTATTCACATAAATTTTTTTTTCAAACATTCCAAAATATATCTTCCATACACAGCTATTACCTTGTAGACTGCAGGTACAACAAAACAAAACAAAAATAAAAAAGTAATAAAGGTAAATCTGTTTAGGCTAAAATATAAAAAAATGAAGTTAATTTAAAAGTATCTCATCATTCGTTAAACCATCCCAATCGAGTATTGTTCATTTTGGAATTTGAGTTTCCTCAAAGCCAAAGTATTTCTAACCTTGAGTGTATAATCATTTTTTTTCTAACATCAAGGTCTTTAAACATAATGACATTTATTGGTTCAATTTGATTGCATTTTAAAAAAATGTGTAAATTAATAGCCTGAAAATAAAGATTGAAACGAATTAGTAATGCAAAGACTGTTTAGATATTGTATTTCTCTATTGAAGTAACTTGAAAAAACAAAGTCAATGAAGATTTCAATTAATGATTTTTCATATATAAAATGTATTTTATATATCAAGCTATTATAATACGAAAATAGCCAAACATATTTAGTTTTGTATTGAATCAATTATTTAATTAATGTGGATTGATTTGTTTTATTTTATTTGTTTAGAATATTGTAAGAAATATAGTTTTAAACTTAGAGTGAAAGACCACATATTAAAAACACGTTTTTTTAAGGTACACGATTTAAATTTAATAACATATAAATACTTTATCTTAAAAAAATAAATAATTTTTAATAAAGATTACTTTTGTTAGTTCATAAACATTTTCAAATTATGTCTATTAATTTATTTCTAATTTTGTATTAAAATATAATTATATTAATTGATTTACAAAAACATAGAATATATATATTAAACTGAATTCCAGTAATTATATTAATAATTATAGTAGTAACAAATAAAAACTGAATAAGTAATCATTATTAAATAAAGAAACAAATTAAAATAAATGTATTGTTTGAAATAATAAAATGGGAGGCTTTATAATGGAGTTCTTTGTACTCCATATGCTGTCTTTTATTACTATAGATAAAATCGATTAATGTTGATTGATTTATTTTATTTATTTGTTTTGAACAATATAAAAGTCTCACAAAAAATCTTGATTAATTGCATTGTGTTATTATTAATTTGTTTATTTGACTTTTGAACTATTTTAAGCATTTAAAATTAATATGTATTTGCTGAACATAGTTTAACATCTAAAACAATGACCAAAATAATAAAACTTAAATCATTTGTCAAATATTGTAACAAAATTAATTTTAAACTTAGAATAACAGATTAATTTTTTTTAAATGGGTTAATTTAAGGTACATGATTTAAATTCAAAGTTAATAATACATAAATATAAATATGTTATATAAAAAAAATTCATATGTTTTCTTTTATTAATGATTTCAGTTACAAGTATGATTATTAATATAATTACTAAAATTTAATTTAATAAACTTATATCATGGTTTTGCAAATCAATTATTATAATTAAATTTGGGTTTAATGTATTAAATAATAAAATGAGAGAATTCATGAGGGAGTGTCATGTGTCCCGGACGTCTCTTGATGGATGAGGGAGACGAAGACGGGGTGAGGAGCGGTGTTGGGACGGGGACGGGGCAAAAAAGGTGGGACGGAGTGTTGGAATAAATATGCGTGACGTTTGTATATTTATCAATAGCCTTTATTATCATTTGTATAATGTTGATCAATTATTAATTATCCTAAGCCCAATAACTAGATGAGTCTTTGATGGGCGGACTTGTCATTAGATGGGCCTTGTAGGGTGTCCCCTGGGTATGCATAAGAATGAGAGCTTACTAGGGAATAGGGGTTACACAACTTATTATCATAACACCTCTAAAGAAATCCCCTCCCTCTCTCTCTAAATTGATTCTTCATCAAGAATCTTCAATCCATCATAACTGCATACCCTAAAGGGAACCCAATCATCCTGACAATCATGTCAACCTCCACTCTCTCAGGATCAATGGCAGGTCTCACTAAACTTTCAGGTATTATCATTATTATTATGTTTTCCTTTATTTACAATCAAAACTGATCAACATGTGGTATCAGATCAATGTTGCTCTATCAGTTTTGATTGTTTTCCATTAAGATCTGGAATTAAAATCGGAAAACAATTATGTTGAAACCTAATAATGATTTTAGGGTTCCATGTTTATTTATTATTAATTTTTTATTTCGGCCATTAGAAGAGAAAAAAAAAGTGTATAAGAGACCTGACGAATGAAAAAATCATTAGGTAATAATTATGTTGAAACTTTTTTGGTCAATTCACTAATGGCCATGTGATCATATGTATCATTAATGAGTTTCTTTTGATATCGGTTGTTTTTTTAATTTTTTATTATAGCCGATTGTTTTTTTATTTTATTTTTTATGTTTTATTATTAATTTTTCGAAATCTGTTAATAAACATTAAGGTTCTCAGATTTCGATTCCAGATTATGCATATTTATTAAGTTTTGGAATTTTTCGGTTGATGTTCTTGATGTTCTTCAAGAACATCATAATTTTTTCAAAAATTCCCTTATGTTTTGGTTCAATATTGAATCAAAATCCTGTTTCTAGTATTTTAGGAAATTCAATCTCCATAAATTTTTTGAAATCTTGTTGATAAAATTCAAATTTCAAAATATTATGAAATTTAGGAGATAATTAGTTCCTATCTAAAGATGGAAACAAGATTTAATTAAATCTCTAATTTTTGAACCACCTAACTTTATCACTTTTAGTTCTCGGTAATAATAACTAGTTTTCGTTTTTTAAAGATTAATAATATTAAGTTCTCGGATGATCCCTCAGTTCACGAATTCAGGTTCTCGGCTTTTAGTTCTCGGTTATAAAGCTTTTGATCAGGTTCATGGACAGGAGTTCTCGGTCAAGGTCTTCTACTTTGAAAATCCATGACGTTTTCGAGATTCCATAATTTTTTCTGAGAACCTATCTTATTTATCGAGAACTATTATGTATTCGAGAACCAATATTTATTCGAGAACTATTAAAGAATCCGAGAACTATTAAAGTTATCCGAAAACTTAAGTTATTCGAGTACTCATAATATATTCGAGAACTCATCAGCATATCGAGAACTAATTCTGATATTCGGGAACTCATCATTTTAGAGAACCCCTTATGCTATTCGAGATCTCATAAGTTTTCCGGGAACTCATCATTTTCGAGAACTCATTAAGTCTTCGAGAACTCATAATTTCGAGAACCCCTCATGTTATTCGAGATCTCATAAGTTTTCCGGGAACTCACTATTTTTCCGAGAACTCCTTATGCTATTCGAGAACTCATCTAAAATTTTTTGAGAACTCAATTACTGAGAACCCATTACTTTTTCTGGGATCTCTGATAAAACTTACAGTTTTGATAAAACCTAACGTATCAAGTTTATTCAAAACATTATAAAAACCTTGCTTAACTTGAAATAACATTTTACGTGTCACTTCTGCCCAAAGGTGATGTGCCACATTAGTTCGTTATCTCGTTAAGCATTGTAGCTCGGTTCACATAATTTCCATAAGGTTCCACTTCTGCCCAAAGGTGATGTGTAACAAATTATGTTGGTGAACTGAGCGTATTGCATTAAAACTTTGAATGTCTCACTTCTGCCCAAAGGTGATGTGTTACATTCACTGTTTGCAACTTAATACTTAAATAAATAGCGTATAGCCAAAGCTAGAGCATCTTATTTAAGTAGCTTATGTTTTGGTGTTATAATAAGTTATCACAGCTTCATTAGTACAATGGTCTTTGTTCTGCCTGCCTTAGATAATTACTTGCCCCCCTTAGATCACTATAAGTTCTTTTCTAACTTAGTATCTTACTATTCTCATCTTTTTCCACTATTAGCTCCTAACTGCGGCATCACTACCTTAACTGGTGATAACTTTGCTGCCTGGAAAGATTCACTTATGTTGACCTTGGCGTTGCTGGATTTCGATTACGCACTGAGAGAGGATGCTCCTCCCCAACTCACTGACAAAAGCACCGCTGCTGATAAAATGGTGCATGAGAAATGGGAAAGATGCAACCGTATGTCTCTCATGTTCATTAAGAACTCCATTAGCATGCCTATTAGAGGATCTATTCCAGATTCTACGATCGCTAAAGTCTATCTGGCTTCTGTGGAGGATCAATTCAAAGGAACCTCAAAGGCGCATGCTTCCACTCTGATTTTGAAACTTGTGACAACTAAATATGATGGCAGAAGCGGTATTTGTGAGCACATCATGTCCATGAACGATATGGCCCATAAGCTCAAGGGTTTAGAAATGGAGATTAGTGACGGTTTCCTGGTGCATTTCATCATGACTTCGCTTCCCTCTGCTTATGATGCTTTCAAGATCAACTACAACACACAGAAAGAAAAGTGGACAATGCAGGAGTTGATCGCTATGTGCGTGCAAGAGGAGGAACGGATGAAGCTGGAGAAACCTGAAGTTGCTTACCTGACGACTGCTAATCCAAAGAAGAGGAAGAGGCAATCTAACAAGAATCATAATGCTAAATCTCAGAGGAATGATGCAAGTACCTTATCTAGCCATAAGAACTCCAAAGGCAAGTTCCTCTGCAAGTTCTGTAAGAAAGAAGGACATAAGCAGAAGGACTGCCATGAATTTAAGGAGTGGCTAACTAAGAAAGGTAATCATCTGTTTATGATACTTGAGTCCTTTAACTTAAATGTTCCATCTAATACTTGGTGGTTTGACTCTGGTTCTATGGTCCATGTGACCAATTCTCTTCAAGGATTCCGTTCAGTCCAGAAGCTGGCAAGAAACCAAAGAATACTTAATGTTGGGAATGGAAAGTCTCTTATTGTCGAAGCCGTGGGAACATTAGAATTAAAATTCAAAACTGGTTTATGTATTGTTCTTTATGATACCTTATATATTCCTGAAATTACTCGGAATCTTGTATCTGGACCTAAGTTAGACATGGATGATTTTGACGTTTCTCACGGTCATGGCAAACTTACGATTACTTATGATTCCCAAGTGTATGGTTATGGTTTTCTGGATGGTGGTCTCTATAAGTTAGAACTAGATGATGATTTTTCCAAGTCTTTGTTATCATATAATGTTAATGAATTACTAACAAAGAAGAAACGCAAGAGAGACTTAGAAACTTCATCCATGTTGTGGCATCAACGTTTAGGCCACATTTCACGAGAAAGGTTAACCAGACTCGTGAAGGATGGGGTATTACCCTCTCTTGATTTCAATGATTTTGGAACATGTGTCAAATGCCTTAAGGGCAAAATGACATCAGCAAATAAGAAAGGCGCCACTAGGAGCTCTAATTTATTAGAACTCATTCATACTGACATTAGGGGCCCTTATAACATTGCTGGAATAACTGGACATACTTCATTTATCACTTTCATTGATGATTACTCTCGTTACATGTACTTGTATCTCATTAAGGAAAAGTCTGAATCACTAACAACTTTTAAAGATTATAAAGCTGAAGTTGAAAAACAATTAGATCGTCAGATAAAAGTTGTTAGATCAGATAGAGGAGGTGAATATTATGGTAGACATACTGATGTGGGTCAAGCCCCTGGCCCATTTTATGAGTTTTGTAAGAGCCAGGGGATTGTGAACCAATACACCATGCCTGGTACTCCTCAGCAGAACGGTGTAGCTGAGCGAAGAAACAGAACCCTAATGGACATGGTGCGCAGTATGTTAGCCAACTCAGGTTTACCTTTGTTCCTCTGGACTGAGGCCTTAAAAGCAGCCGTTCATATACTCAATAGAGTTCCTACGAAGTCTGTCCCCAAAACTCCTTACGAACTTTGGACATGTAGGAAACCGAGTCTTAGATATATGAAAGTATGGGGCTGTCTTGCCGAAGCTAAGTTATATAACCCTTTCTTACGAAAACTTGACATGAAAACTGTCAGTTGTTTCTTCATCGGATATCCCGATCACTCTAAGGGTTATAGATTCTATTGTCCTTCCCATGTCACTCGTATTGTGGAAACCAAGCGTGCTGCATTCCTAGAGGATTTCAAGGTCAGTGGGAGTAATGAAAATCCTTATGAAAATCCTTCACAGCCAGATCTTCACGAACCAGCTAATGAAGGCCCATCAAACACTCAACACCATGAAAATGCTGAACCTGAAAACCAGCTTCGAAGGTCATCAAGGTCCGGAAGACCTACTAATTTTGATGAGTATGTAACTGTAACATCGCAAAATTTTCACGAAATTTCTATACGAAAAAGCCCTTAATGTGCCCAAGTCTATATTTATTTTTCCAAACTCGCAACCTATATGTAAATATATATATATATATATATATAATGCATTTTTTTATAATAAATAATAATAATAATAATAATAATAAGAAAAAAAAAAATCAGATTTTGTCTTGTAGAATTATTATCCAGCCCACTCCCCACATTTTTGTTTCCTTTTTGAAGCCCCCTTAAACAGGCCCAAACCATAGACAAAGACCCGGCCCAGATCCCAAGCCCATCACAGCCCAGGGCCCTCCTTCCTTTATTCCGGTTAATAAAAAAAATGGTGTTTTCCCTGGGTTTCGAACCCGAGTTGGTCATACACACACACACGCGTCACACCAGCTGCTCCACACTTGATTCTTGTATTTATACCAAACCGAATAGTATATAACCTTTGATAACTGATGTTTCCTTCTTCTTCTCTGTTCGAACAGCAGACCCAGCGAATATATATATATATATTTTTTTCTTTTTCTTTTGACCATTCAATTGACTATTATTCACGCGTAAATGACCAGGGTTTGACTTGAACTCGTGATTATCGGCCTATTTATCATCAATTACACATATTATTACAACCAATTTGACCAGATTGATTGATCATACGCGTGGACCCTTTAAAACGAGTCAAACTTGCCAATTATACAACCTGAACCTAGACACTATAAATTGAGCATTCAGGAACCATCACAACTCGCCAAACATCTCTTCTCTACCTCCAATTTCTCTTAACAATCAACTGATTCTTGAAATCTGATTCGAGTTGACTTCGAGGGTTGACTGATCGATCTAACAACAAACGTGTTTGTAAGTTCAATTTTGATTGTGGGTTTTGTTTATCGGCACCTACACAACATAAACCCTAAGATTAATTTGATTTATGTTGTGTAGTTTGGCCAATTGAAAAGCTAGGGCTCGATTGCAATTATTTGGGGAAGAACATGATAATCACTTATGATATTTATTTTTTTTAAAAACAAGAATTAACACAACCATTGGATGGACCAGATGGTTGTGTCTGCTGTCTTAAACACGAGCCACCCGGGTTCGAGTCCCGGCAGTGGCGTCCTATTTTCTTCTTTTTTTTTCATTTATCCTTTTTAAACAAAACAATTAATTATATATTATACATTTAATTTTATAAATTCATTTTTAATTATTAAAACTCTTTTATAAATTCTAAAAAAATTACTTTTAGTTAATCTGATATAAATGTTCCACCTACAATTTTTAGTTTTCTGGAATTTATTTATTTAATATATATAATAATTAAATCGATTTTATTCTATTATATTTATAAAATTCCATTAAAATATCAAAACAATTTTATTAATTTCTACAAAAATTATCCTATGTTTGTACAATGTTAAACTTTACTGAAATGATTTTTAATTCAGAAAAATCATTTATTTTATATTTTTAATCAATTTTTGTTAGATTTAATCATAATTAAATCATAATAAATTCAATTTTTATCATTTTTGCACCAAAATTTTATACAATTTATTTCAAAACATTTAGAACAGAAATATTATTTTTAAAATAATAATTCCTTAATTTTAATATTTTTAAATACTAAAGTTAAATATTGGCAACTTTTAATAAATAGATTTAATAATCTATTTTAAATAAAATAATTTTGTAAAAATTATTTTTATACTTTAAACACTTTTTTGTGACCATCCTAAATTTAAATTTCATAAAAATATTTTTGGTTATTTATTTACTAAATTTCTCTCAATTGTCGAATATTTTTTAATAATAATCAAACAAGCATTTATCCCCAATTCGAAGCCCTAGAACTTATACATTTGTAGACTTGATAGACTTAGACATATTTATTACCTTATTATAGGGTGATACTTGATACATTTGAGCAACACCATTATCCAATTTTTCAACAGATATAACATTTTACCAAGGTGAGTTTTACATAGCCCCTTTTCTATTTATCACCATTTTTGGGGTGAAACATGTTACAACAATATTTATGCAATTCAATCATCAATGTGTCTATGTGTATTTCTATGTTGCATTATGTCTTGAACATGACTAGGGTAAGCACAATTCTAGCATAAACATTCATCAGCCAAACGGTATACATTGATAGATCTATTGGACTGACAATCCCACCCGGATACGTGCCTCCTACAAAGGTTGCGTGGGTGTTTGTTACTGCAATATAAACGAGTGAACCATGAGCGTATGGGATGTACCGCAATTACAACAGTCAACAAGGTTGATTATGCACTCGATTTACTTCTAGTATGTTTTCGCATATGGACTAGATTGCCATGACACATGAATTGCACAACAATTTTATTCTATTATCAAAACCTATGTAATTCTCACCAACTTTTGTTGACCCAAAATATTTTCAACTTAACATGTTTCAGGTTCTACTTGTTTGAAGATTCGAATTAATGCTTGAAGATGTGTGCATAGTTTTATTCAATTTGATGTACGAATTCTTGTAGAACAATTGTATGTAATTTATTTAAATAATTTAATGAAATTTATTATTCACCATGAGCTACTGAACAATCATCAATACGTGACATCCCGATGTTTCCGCCATCGGTTGGGGTGTTACAGTAACCTTCCTAACTGAAGCTGAAATGGATACCGGAAAGCTTACTGATCCTAACTCTTATAACGAAGCCATTAGCAGTGATCAATCTTCTGAATGGACAAAAGCCATGATTGACGAGCTTGAATCCATGAAGAAAAATGATGTTTGGGATTTGGTTGAATTACCCAGCGGTGTAAAAGCCGTAGGATGTAAATGGGTCTTCAAAACAAAACTAGATCCGAATGGGAACGTTGAACGCTATAAAGCGAGATTGGTTGCAAAAGGCTACACTCAGAAAGAGGGAATTGATTATCAGGAGACGTTTTCACCTGTCTCTAGAAAAGATTCCTTAAGGATCGTTATGGCCCTCGTAGCTCATTTTGATTTAGAGTTACATCAGATGGACGTTAAGACTGCTTTCCTTAATGGTGACTTGGAAGAAGAAGTGTTCATGAAGCAACCTGAAGGTTTCAAACCTGAAGGTCAAGAACATTTAGTCTGCAAGTTGAAGAAATCCATATACGGTTTGAAACAAGCCTCACGTCAATGGTACTTAAAGTTTGATGAAGTCGTTAAGAGTAATGGTTTCATGAAGAATCAAGTCGATCAATGCACCTACCTTAAGATGAGTGGGAGTAATTTTACTATTCTTGTCCTTTATGTTGATGATATCTTATTGGCAAGCAATAGCTTAGATATGTTGCATGAGTCGAAGCGATTACTTTCGTCTAATTTCGACATGAAGGATCTCGGAGAAGCCTCTTATGTTATTGGCATCGAAATACACCGAGACAGACGCAATGGGATTTTAGGTTTGTCCCAAAGGGCCTACATTGATCGTGTTCTCACACGTTATAACATGCAACATTGTAAACCTACTCCAGCTCCAGTAGCTAAGGGAGATGTATTCGGTTTATTCCAATGTCCGAAAACAGAAGTGGAAAAGGAACAGATGAGAATGATACCTTATGCCTCAGTAGTCGGTAGTCTTGCTTATGCTCAAGTCTGTACGCGTCCAGATATCGCTTATGTCACTGGAATGCTAGGCCGTTACTTGAATAATCCTGGCCATGATCATTGGAAAGCAGCTAAGAAAGTGTTAAGATATCTGCAAGGGACTAAAGACTATAAACTGACTTATAGAAGAAGTGATCATTTAGAAGTGGTAGGATACTCTGACTCTGACTTTGCTAAATGCAAGGATGATAACAAATCCACCTCGGGGTATATCTTTATGTTAGCAGGCGGACCCATTTCATGGAAGAGTCATAAACAGAGACTTACAGCAACATCAATGATGGCAGAATACATTGCTGTATATAACGCATCCTGCCATGGAATGTTGATTAGGAATCTCATTACTGGACTCAAAATTGTCAATTCCATCACTAGACCATTGAAGCTTTACTATGATAACTCAGCCGCCGTTAGTTTCTCGAACAGTAACAGTTCGACTGGCGCTGGTCATTTCTTAGATACAAAGTATTTATTCGTACGTGAACGAGTTGAGGAAAACAATCTTTGTATCGAACATATAAGTACTAAGGATATGCTTGCGGATCCGATGACTAAAGGTCTCCCACCTAAAGTATTCGAAGATCACGTTTCGAAGATGGGACTTACTAATGACCTTGTTTAGAAGCATATGTACTTATTGACCACTTATGTTTACTTATGACTTATGTTTTATGAATAATGACTTATGTTTAATGAAATTTCCTCATTATGATTTGTTTGTCTATTAGTATGTTAAGTCGGCATAATGACATAAAGACAATAATGTAACAAATCAACAACTAAGGGCATAACGTAAATTGATCCTAATGTTAAGTTTTAAATTTGGATTGTAGTATGACTAATGGGGGTCCTAAGTCGAATATAGACTTAACGACTGTATTTCTCTGCTACAGTCTGGATTTAGAACTAAAATGAGTATTAACCTCTCGAGACTAACGTAATGCTCATAACAAATGATTACTCGGCTAAGTGGGAGAATGTTGGAATAAATATGCGTGACGTTTGTATATTTATCAATAGCCTTTATTATCATTTGTATAATGTTGATCAATTATTAATTATCCTAAGCCCAATAACTAGACGAGTCTTTGATGGGCGGACTTGTCATTAGATGGGCCTTGTAGGGTGTCCCCTGGGTATGCATAAGAATGAGAGCTTACTAGGGAATAGGGGTTACACAACTTATTATCATAACACCTCTAAAGAAATCCCCTCCCTCTCTCTCTAAATTGATTCTTCATCAAGAATCTTTAATCCATCATAACTGCATACCCTAAAGGGAACCCAATCATCCTGACAATCATGTCAACCTCCACTCTCTCAGGATCAATGGCAGGTCTCACTAATCTTTCAGGTATTATCATTATTATTATGTTTTCCTTTATTTACAATCAAAACTGATCAACACGGAGGTGGTGGGGCGTCTCCACACCCATCCGCCTGAAAACAAACAAAGGTAACATACTCAGAGATTGGACGCTGTCGATGAATCACCCCACATATTTACAACACTAGGTGTCATGTATTTTCAAGTCCATACTCAACCATGTCCTATCTCCATTTCCTGATTATTATTATTTTTTTTTGGTATTCTTCCAATGGAAAATAGTTAACACAAACTAAATATTACAAATTTGATGATACAATATTTTAATGTATTTGTAACGTGTGTGTTTTTCTATTCATCTATCGTTTTCTTTTTGAATTGTTTAATGCTTTTCAACAACTCTTAGTACTTCTGTTGACTAAGCAAAAAACAATAACAATAAACAGGAATTTTATTAGGGTGATACTATTTGGACACTCAAAAAATTATTTGGACACCCTAGGTATGCCTCGTATAGCTCTATACGAGGCATATACACTTTATTGTCCCCCAATCAGACAACATTCTGACAAAGAAAAAAACCCTATATTCCTCGTATTGACCAATACGATGCATATAGGGTTCACGTGTGTCCTTTTCAGTCAACATGGCAGGCCAATTATTGGCCTCATATCCCTCGTATAGACCAATACGAGTAATATTAGTACGATGTCCGGTACGATGTAACATAAAGTAGCTGCCACTCATACCCTATATTCCCCATATAGACCAATACGAGTCATATACACCCAAAGTTGATTATTTTCTTTCTTTTCTTCTTCTTCTTCCCTTCCTTTCTTCTTCATTTTTCAAACTTTCCTTTCTTCTTCATTTTTCAAACGTCAATTTTATTGTGGGCTATTTTTTTCTCCAAAATGGCATGGTGGGCTAATATTTTCGATGAATCCGGTATTCCTAATTCTCACGAGACGACAGGTATTCCTAATTCTGAAGCAGCGGGTATTCCTTATTCACAAGAGGTTGTGTCTGGTTACAAAAAACCATTGTTGCCAGACCTGAACGAGCCGTTCTATGAACCCAATGTTGAACATTCATACGTAGGGGAAACCTACCAGCACTACGAGCACGATGGTGAGTATGCGTACGTACCGCAGTACTCTTCATACGACCCGAGACAAAACCCGCAAGTTCGAGAAGAGCAACCCCACAACTCGCATGTTTCAGACGAGCAACCACGGTGTTCGCAAGTTTCGTATGAAACTGAACAAGATTTTGTTTCCCGAAAAGATTTGGTTACGTGGGTTAAGAAAATGGGAAAAGATAACGGTTACGTCATTGTGACTCGACGATCCAAAAAAGTTGATAATATGGACGTGAAGGTTTGGCTAGTGTGCAACCGTGGTCGCGAGCACAAGAGTATAGCCACCGAGAGGAAAACGGGCAGCCAAAAAATTGGTTGCCCTTTTCTAGTGATCGGGTTATATGACGGGAAACGTGACGCCTGGAGGGTACAGGTGAGGAATGCCGAACATAACCATGGTCCTGCTGAATATCTGGAGGGCCACGCGTATGCAAAAAGATTGTCTCCCGAACAATTAAATTTGGTGGAGGAGCTGTGGGCGCAGGAGATGGAGCCGCGTAAAATCTGGAAAACCGTAAAGGGACACTTCCCGGAGAGCATGTGTGTTTTGAAAGATATACACAATGCGTGTCAAAAGATTAGTGCTATAAAGAAACGAGGTGGATCACCCATGCAGGAACTGGAAAACCTGCTGGTTGAGAAAAAATACACGTATTACACTCGGGAGGATCCTTTAAAAAATACGGTTGAGGACATTTTTTTTGTTCATCCTGTATCTTTCAAAATGTGGCAGGCATTCCCGCATGTATTGTTGATCGACGCAACCTACAAGACCAACATGTACCGTTTACCGTTACTGCAAGTTGTCGGTTTGACGTCCACAAACCAGTCATTTTGTGCCGCTAATGCCATTGTTTATAAGGAACGTGAAGAAAACTTCATATGGGTCCTTGAGCATCTTAAGTCTATGTTGGAAGATTGTATGGAGCCGCGTGTTATTATAACTGACAGAGACCGGGCGCTTATGAACGCGGCTGACAAAGTTTTCCCAAACGCAAACAAATTTCTTTGCAGGTATCACATTTATCAGAATATTTCAAAACGCTGCAAGAAATCATTTACACACCCTGATTGGGAGGAATTTGCACGTTCATGGTCTACGTTATGCGAGTCTCCCACAACTCAAATATACGAATATAACATGAACAACATTTATAAAGCACTTGTTAGACATGGAAGGAAGCGTAAGTTTTTACTATTTTTGTTTAGGGTGTCTGAATAGATTTAAGGGTGTCCATTCTAATTATTATATATTTTGCAGATGTTTTTGATTATTTGTTTAATGAATGGCTGGACCAATACCATGAGAAATTTGTATCTGCCTGGACCAATAGATCAATAAATTTTCACCAAACTACAACAAATAGAGTAGAGAGCCAACATGCTGATTTAAAGAGATATCTTCCAAGCCCGAACAGTAGCTTGACAAGAATAGTAGGGTATATCGATGATGTTGTAGTAAAGCAGGAATCCCATATAAGGAAATATTTTGAAGAAAGCAGAAACAAAATAATGAACGACCATAAGCGACTAGCCTTCCTTGATGAACTACGCCTTAATGTTTCCATCCATGCTCTTAACCTCATTGAAAACGAATTTTATCGGTTACAAAACTTGAGGACATTTGATTCAACATGTGGTTGCCAACTATACACGAGCTGTGGGTTAGTATGCGCATGTCGCCTCGAAAGATATATAAATAAAGGTATACGTACTAATCATTTTTACTTATTGTGTGTATACAACTAAATTTTTGACATAGCCTTGTTTAATCATCTTTAATAGGTCAAAAGATTGCGCTCGACTCAATAGACCAATTCTGGCGGAAGCTTGAATTTAGAGCAGCAAAGATAATAGAAGATGATATTAACGTGGAAGAAGGATTAGATGAGGTAAAAAAGAAAATTATGTCTCAACCCCCACAGGTGAAAAAAAGCATGTTGGCAAAGATTATGACGGTCTTGAACCCACTAAAAAGTAACAAAAAGCCCCCGATTGTACAACAAAATACCCGTGGCCGACCAACATTGAAGGTTCAAGAACAAAGGAGGAAGAAACAAGAAAAAGATAAAGCTCACAGTGCTGGAGACGCATCATTTGCATTATCGGAAAGCACTAGGTATCGTGTTACGAGCATGATGATGATGATGATGATGATGATGATGATGATGATTATTATTATTATTATTATTATTATTATTATTATTATTATTATTATTATTATTATTATTATTTATTATAATTCAGGTACGATCCTTCCCGGCACAGCTCCTATGTTCCGTCTTCACCGCACAAGTTCGATGATCCTCGACACAGCTCCTACGGTCTATCGTCACCGGGCGATTTTGATAAAGCCCGACACAGCTCATATGTATCGTCACAGGAATCTAAAGAAAACAGCTTCCATAGTAAAATCCAAGAAGTCTGCAATGCGACGCGGTAAAAAAGCAGAGTCACCTGTTGATCATGGGTTTCCCTTGATCCAAGAACCTGAATCAATGAACGTTGTCAGAACATATAAGGAACATATTCCAGAAATTTTTTACCCATATATATCCCGGATAAAGGATGTCAAGCCTGATGGTCATTGTGGCTATAGAGCGATAGCTGTGGGTTTAGGGATGGAGCAGAGCCAGTATATGTTTATTCGGCAACTAATTATAAATGAACTTCAAACCCACAAAGATATTTGGACAGAGATATTTGAAAGATTCTATACGTACGGAGAATATGAGCGGCAACTGCATAGAACAACCTTTATTGGGGTAGGAAGAGCACCCGAATCGAATTGGATGGAGATGCCTCATGCAGGACTCCTAATTTCTAACGCATTGGGAGTTATCGTTCACCTGTTAAGCGCTGCGCAAAGTCAGACTTTTTTCCCATTATTGGTTGGTCCAAATCAAGTGAAGGGCCCTCGTCAATTTATAACAATTGTATTTAATGGAAACCATTTTATCAACGTAGTACTATCAGGATACTATCCCATGCCAGCACCAAACCCCATGTGGAGTCTTTGCCGATGTGACGCAGCGCGGGAATGGGAAGAATTGTACACGGGACAGATTGAATGGTATAAAGCGCTTAAAGCTAAGAAACGGGAAAAATCCTTCAATTGAGGATGTTGGTTAATTACAATCTTTGAGTGGTGAATAAATGTAAACTTCTAAAAATATTATTTGAATGAATAAAATTACTTTTTATTCATTTTATGTGTTTTATTAGTTAATTTTCAATTTTTTATGTATACTAAAAAAATTATGTATTTTAATAGTTACTAGCTGAAAAAAAAAAGTGACATAATTTTATGTATACTAAAAAAATTTATGTATTTTAATAGTTACTAGCTGAAAAAAAAAAGTGACATAATTTTATGTATACTAAAAAAAATTATGTATTTTAATAGTTACTAGCTGAAAAAAAAAAGTGACATAATTTTATGTATACTAAAAAAAATTATGTATTTTAATAGTTACTAGCTGAAAAAAAAATTTGACAATATTCCTCGTATAGACCTATACGAGGCATACTCCAGTCAACATTTAAGCTGATATGAGGCTTGAACCCTATACGAGACCCCTATATGTAGCGTATTGATCAATACGTTGCATATGTCCAGTCAACATTTAGGCTGATATGAGGCTTGAACCCTATACGAGACCCTTATATGTCAAGTATTGTTCAATACGTTTCATATGCTTCCCTCGTATAGCTCATCGTATAGACCAATACGAGACACATGTTTGTCCATATCCCATCAGATCCACCTGTCAACCACTTGCCTCGAGATTTGATCATTATATGCCTCGTATAGGTCTATACGAGGCATACCTTTGTCCATATTATCCCCAATACGCAGGCTGTTGGTCTCATACGAGTCAACACATTCAGACAAAACCTCTCACCCACAGATCGACCCGACCCGAATCAAACACACCCGAGTCAAACAGAGCTGACCCGACCCGCTTCAAACACACCCGATTCATTGCCTGGACCTAAGGTATGTGATTTTTAGCTAATTTCATCAATATTAGGATAGATTGTTGATATTGTTGATATTGTTTGTTGATTAGTTTTGATAAACCGGTTTTCTTGTTTTGTTTTTGGATTTTTTATAAAATTTTGACTATCAATATGCCTCATACAAGCCAATACAAGGGATACCCGAATCGTTTTTTTTATTGTTATTATTATTATTTCTTATTATTGTTATTATTGTTATTATTATTATTATTATTATTATTCTCCGAAAATATTATTATTATCCAAAAATATTTTTATTATTATTATTATTATTATTATTATTATTATTGTTGTTATTGTTATTAGTATTATTATTTATTATTATTATTATTATTATTATTATTATTATTATTATTATCCGAAAATATTATTATTATCCGAAAATATTTTTATTATTATTATTATTATTATCCGAAAATATTTTTATTATTATTATTATTATTATCCGAAAATATTATTATTATCCGAAAATATTTTTATTATTATTATTATTATTATTATTGTTATTATTATTGTTATTATTATTTATTGTTATTATTATTGTTATTATTATTTATTGTTATTATTATTTATTATGTATTTATTATTGTAGCAATGACGATTGAAGTTCGAGATGATGATGATCCCCCGGATACCGCAACATTTGATGACTTTCCTACTATAGTCGAAAACGACGTGCAGACAGGTTGTCCTTTTTCGCTTTATGCAGCGTGTCGCTGTAGATGAACCTCGATGGGGAGGAAATAAAGGTCGAAACGACGCTAATAAGAGCTCCGGATCAGGTTCAAACTGCAGATGAACCTCGATGGGGAGGAAATAAAAGTCAAAACGACCCTAATAAGAGCTCTGGATCAGGTTCAAATTTTGTATGTAGAACCGCCTCCTATGTGTTATAAATAGGAGGTTGGTCTTAGTTATTAAGGTTGACCGCTACGTCGGTAATTTTGTATGTAGAACCGCCTCCTATGTGTTATAAATAGGAGGTTGGTCTTAGTTATTAAGGTTGACCGCTACGTCGGTAATTTTGTATGTAGAACCGCCTCCTATGTGTTATAAAACTCATTTTGGTTTTAGTTTACGTTTTTTATTTGCATTTGTGAATACAACTAATAATAATCAATAATAATAATAATAATCAATAATAAAAAATCAATAATAATAATACTAATAATATTAATAATAATCAATAATAAAAAAATAAATAATAATAATAATAATAATCAATAATCAATAATAATAATAATAGTAATAATATTAATAATAATCAATAATAATAATACTAATAATATTAATAATAATCAATAATAAAAAAAATAATAATAACAATAATCAATAATAAAAAATAAATAAATAATAATAATAATAATAATCAATAATCAATAATAATAATAGTAATAATATTAATAATAATCAATAATAATACTAATAATATTAATAATAATCAATAACAATAATACTAATAATATTAATAATAATCAATAATAATAATACTAATAATATTAATAATAAAAATAAAAATAAATAATAATATTATTTTTTAAAGTTAGTTTAATATATTTAAAAATTTATAAAAGATAAAAAAGAAAAACACCTATGGGGTGTAGACAAGTCCAACTCTATAGAAACAAAGCAAACATCTTTAAAACCTAACAAAAGAAGCTAAACAAAACCAAAAAACCGAAAACGCATCGTGTCGGTGACAAAAACTGAGAATTTTTGTCACGTTGGGTTGAGAATAATAAAACTAATTTTCTGTAATTTTTTTATATTTTTTTAAGTTAGTTTAATATATTTAAAAATTTATAAAAGATAAAAAAGAAAAAGGAAAAAACAAAGGTATTCTTCGTATAGCCCAATATGAGTCATATAATGGGCCACGTATTGGGTTGATACTAGGCTTGTCACCAATACTGGACGATCCCTCTGTGGATACACAAGCATTGTTTTGCGTAACTCAAAATAGACGTAATTATAATCCCATAAACGTATAATACTTCTACATATATACATGAAAACTTTCATCATTTTTTTCATATAAAATAATAAATGAAATTATTAGACGCACTTTATTATAAGTTACAAGCCGAGCCGAACCACACAGACCTTTCCTCATGCTTGGCTCATTTACAAACCGAACCGAGCTGAGCGGCTCGTTTACAACCGAGTCGAAAAGCGACGAGCATTTTTCGAGCGCAATTTTTTTCGAGCAAGAAACGAGCAGAGAGTAATTTGAACAACCTTGAAATTAGGATGTTTTGTTCAATGTTTTCGTTATCGAGTGACAACTAAGGTGAAACTGTCCGAGTCACAAAATAGCCTTGTGTATACTGTATGCATAACCAATATAATATTCATATAAAAGCGTTGAAAATTTTGCAACACATGATGTGACATGATACCAACTTCGGTATGTGTGATTATTATGACACCATACCTGAATCATCGCCATATGTAATAGAGAGAGTCTAAAGGATCCCATAACAAACTCTTACTCTCAATGCCAAACATCTGTGACCAAATCCAAAGATACCAACGAATGATCACATGTACTTTACCATACAAACAAAACACATAACAACAAAAACACCCGACCCGACATGTGTTACCCACATGACCGGTACTACACCATCTTACATACGTATACATCCATATTCACATTTTTTTATGAGGATAGGGGTGTTCCATATGATTATCTCTGTAGTATGCTAGATATTTTGTATGATTTATTATTCATATCTAGAAAAGATTTTGACTACAGGCCTATAAAGGGTGTTTGTTGGTTCATTGGTTTGGAACATAATATTATTGAAAGGTTGTGGTAATGTATATGTATGGATGAGAGTGTTTTTTGTTAATAAAGTTAAGGTGTTTTGGTTTTGGGTGTATAATTTAAATGGATACAAAGACACCCTTGTTGTCAAGTGAGGAAGAGTCTAAGCATATAAGAAGGCATAGGCGTACGTCGGTTACTAGCCTGCGAGGCGATTTTCTTTCGAAATTGCCGGAGAAGGTTCGGTGTGGTCTTGATCCTGAGGCTCCATTGCAGGTTGACCTTTCGAAAACGACTGGACTAATAGAAGGTAGTTGGTGTTAATAATCTTTTAAAGGTCTATGATGATATTGGACATAAAATAGTTCTAATAATGCATACGGTTTTGCATCATTTGGTGATTATGATCAGGTGAGAAAGAGTATTATGAAAAGCAGTTTGCAGCTTTGAAGTCTTTTGAGGAAGTTGATTCTTTACGGTTGACCGGTGTCGCTGACAATGAAGAGCAAGAATTGGTTGAACAAGGGCAACATGAAAGAGCAATCAACATTTCTAATTGGGCAAACATCTTTCTGCTTGCACTTAAGGTAAACTGATTTTCTAACAAATTATTTAACTTTTTATGGTTGTTTTTGGTTGCTAGATGTGTTTTACGTGATTTTGAAATGCGTTACGGTGTGATACTTGATAACTTGCAGATATATGCGACGGTGCAAAGTGGATCTTTAGCTATTGCAGCGTCGACACTAGATTCCTTGCTTGATCTCATGGCAGGGGGCATTCTATGGTTTACTCACCGGTCGATGAAAAGCATTAATATCTATAAATACCCGATTGGAAAACTGCGAGTGCAACCTGTTGGGATTATCATATTTGCAGCAATTATGGCCACACTCGGTATGTTGTTGCATACTTTAACCAGAATGGGTTTGGGTCAAAACGGGTACTCTTTGCAGGGTCGGGTTGATTTGATCGTAATCCATTTTTGCTTGAAATTTTAAATGATATACTGAATACTGATAATGTGTGTCAATAAGATTACAATATGATTTCAATAAAAATCTAAAGTTTTTTTAAGAAATTGATTTATGACTTTTTATGCATTATAAATATACTTTAGACGAATTTCAGCCCGTTTCAGTTTATCTATGTTGTCCGTTGGAGATAGAACATAACCAAATCGACCCATTACAAAATTTTCACCTTTAACTCGTATCATCTATATGAAGGATTCCAAGTACTGATACAGGCAGTGGAGCAGTTGATTAGGAATTCACCATCTGAAAAGATGAGTAAAGTTCAGTTAATATGGTTGTACGCAATCATGCTGACCGCTGCTGGTGTCAAACTGATACTTTACATATACTGTAGAAGCTCTGGCAACAAGATTGTTCGCGCTTATGCCAAGGTCCTCACTACAATCTATCTTTCAGCTATAGATATAACCCTTTAAAGTCGATACTCGACGCATTTAGTAGTAAACTTAATAAGTTCATTATTTTGACCAACAGGACCATTATTTTGATGTGGTGACAAATGTGGTTGGTTTAGTTGCCGCTGTTCTTGGAGACGAGTTTTATTGGTGGATTGATCCTGCTGGTGCCATAATTCTTGCTGTCTACACAATTACCAATTGGTCTGGAACTGTAATGGAAAATGCAGGTTTCTATCTAATCTTACATATATCTCCTCTATCCTATTAGATATAATGCGTGCAGATAAATAATAAGCGTTTAATGATAAATTGAGTCAATCTTAACTCTTAAGGTCCCAAAACCGTAGATTTGTTAACTGTTAATGATAACAAATCTTGTGGCCCAAAAGCGTGGTTTTGTTAACCGTTTGGTTATTAATAAAGAGAGTTCTTTTCACAGACTAAATTTGTAGTAATTTTGCTTTGCAGTTTCGCTAGTTGGGCAATCGGCACCTCCTGATTTTCTACAGACACTTACATATCTAGTCTTAAGGCACCATCCTAAAATCTCGCGTGTGGACACTGTTCGGGCCTACACATTTGGTGTTCTCTATTTTGTTGAGGTGTGCTATTCTTTTTTTTAGATGCATTCAATCTGATTAATTATAAATGGCAATTCGGGTAATGCGTTTTGTCTTTGAAAAACCTTCTTTTATGTTAATACTCGAATGCATTATGCATGTGCTATCTTTGTGGTTTAAAACAGGTAGACATAGAATTGCCTGAAGATCTGCCGTTGAAAGAAGCCCATGGGATCGGGGAATCGCTGCAAATAAGGATAGAAGAGTTGCCAGAAGTGGAACGCGCGTTTGTTCATCTTGATTATGAGTGTGATCATAAACCAGAGCATTCGGTTCTTAGCAGACTTCCCAACACTCAGCCTTAAAAGGTTTATCTACTGAAAGACTCTAGTTTGTAGTTGCTAGGATCAACTTTAAGTCTTTGAGAAACATGGGTTCGAGTTAAGTTTGTTTTTGTTGTTTGGATGGCCCATGTTTGGTTAAGTTTTCTATCAATCACAAAGCCTTGGTGACCTTTGAGTGGCCATGAAACTCCTTTTATCAGTTACAACTATTGCTAGTTGGTAATAGTTAATTTGTGACGTTCGGCAAAATTAAGGTAAATCCGTACGCAATTAATATATAATTAACTGTTCTAGGCAAGAATTAATATCAATTAAGTATAATTGAGTATTCGGAAAATAGCGGAGTCCAATAGACGGCATAGGAATGCCTTAGTTTAATTAGAAATGCGACGGAATCGCATAAGAATAAACTAGTCCGAAACGGACGTTGGTGATTACCCGGCAATAAATAAATAACCGAAAACGATCCCGAGTGCCCGAGATATAAAATGAAGATTATTTTTATGAAATATAAAGTGTTTTGGAACCCCAAAACTATAAATGAAAACTCCAAATTAAAGTCTCCCGGTAGCGAATGAAGTTCGCGTATCGCGCCCGATGCGCGTAAAATATATAATTTCACCCGGTAAGAGCCTAAATAACTTACCAATACTTAAACTAGGCTATGTTTAAGGGTAATTGAAAGCTAATTATATGTCCGAAATAGCTCGTAATAAGAACGCGCAAAAACCCGAAAAACCCTAACCGAACCGATTCGAATCTAACTAAATACTTGCAAGATATTTTTGGCACATGATGTGGGACCCACAAGGCCTTTTTGGCCAGCCATGGGAGGCCTCCATAGCCACCCTAATGTTGGGTCTAAACACAATGCAATCATGTTGTTTAAAAGCATGCTTAAAGGAGTTTTGTCTTTTGTATTAAGAATGCACTTTATAAACCATTAAACCTTCATTTTTCTCATCACAAAACAACTCAATATCTCACTTTTGGGGCTGCTGATCAGCCGTGACTTTGTACCCCACCACCACCTTGATTTTTAATCTAATAACACATAATAAACACTCCATTCCTACCCTAAATCAAGTGTGTTCAAGTTCTTTGGAGCTTAACCTTGGAAGACACACATAACCCCTTCATAATCTAGTGTTTTTGTGACTTCCCTAGCCTTGTGCTAGTAGTAAGTTTCTTGAAACTTATCTTGTTCAAGTTTTATTTATTTATATGCTTAACTTGCAAGTTGTTTTTGGGATTCTTTTAATTAAAGTTTTTAAACAAGGTTTTGGGTGTTTTCTAAAAATGAAATAAAATGTTCACAAAGATGATCATGAACATAAGTTTTAGGATGGTTGGTGATGTTATTTTGTTACAAAAAAATATTGTATGTTCTAGTATTTTTTTTGAAGTTGTTTTGGATGAAAAACATAAAGTAACACCTAACACACCTAAAAATGATTTTGATCATTATATTATATTATGACTAATGGAACCATTTGAACATGAAATATTTGTAACAAAATGTAATGAAGCTAAAATCACAAAAATAAAGTTGTAGACTTTAAAAATACAAGTATGAACAAATGGACTCCAAGACTTAAATCAAACATGTTAGTAGGCTTAAAATGACCATATGAGACTAATAAAAGTGTTGGATGGTGAAAAGAACACTTATCGTAAATTTTGACATGTTAAAGTTTACTAGTTTTAGTAGAAATTGTCATTTTTATAAGTCTTGGGAATAATATATAACTTTTGTAAAGTTAGAGGTTTGAAAAGTAAATTTGGAAAGTCCATGGGTGTAAAATGTGATTTTGAAAACTTTATGTTGAAAAATGTAACTTTAGAAAGTAAAAGGTTGAGAATGAAAAGTTATATTTTAAAAGGGCTGCTTTTGTAAAAGTAAGGAAACTTACACAAATATTTATTTTGTAAGAATGATATTTTTATAAAAAGTATTTTATAAAAATATAAATTTACCATAAGTGTTGGAAAATATAAACACTAATATTTTTGTAAGAAAAATGGTAATGTAAACAACTTGTGATGTTTTATATAAAAATAAGCATTTTTACATTTATGGGGATGTAAAAGTGTTGTAAGAATTTTTAGGAATAAAACATCCAAGTTAATATATATATATATATATTCGAAAGTAGGAAAATGCGTAAACCGGCAAGTGGTATGATTTCCTACAAAAGATATATATATATATATAAGTTAAGAAATCGGGAAAGCGGACATATGTCAATACGACGAGCTATCGGACAAAGTGTAAAATGAACAAAGTGTAAAACGAACAAGGTATAAATCGGACATAAGCGTAAATCGGACGGATAAGTATACGAGTATAACTTCCTACAAGATACGAGTATACGTTATTGCGGCGATTACGATTTAACTATTCTAAGTAAGAGAATATGTATATATTTTGTGAACAAAATATATGTAAGGATTATTAAGGGTGAAAAATATACATAAACACTTTCCTAAGTGTTGGAAGTAAAATGGGAGAATTTGTAAGAAATAAAATAAGTTAAGTATGTTATTATAAGTATATGTATACTTATATGAAAAATAAATACTTAACATAAAATGAATCTCGTTCGACAAGATCTTTGTATATTTATTTTTATGGGGAAATAAATATATAATAAAAGTGAGTCGAGTCGGAAGATATAACGAAATATTAATACAAGTTAGTAAATACATATTGATAAATATGTTTAAAGATCATGACGTGTAAGGAAAACGGGCAATGATCGGGGTTCGCGATGACGAAACCAACTAACTTGGAAATTAATAGCAAGGGTTATAATATAAGTTAAGTGAAACTTGTAACGGGATAAATCATCACCAACGGACCTAAGACTAGGGTATATTCCTAATTAAACCGTAAGTATAAACGTGGTGTCGGGAGTTGGGGAAAGACAACTTTCCAGTAAGACACACACTTTGAGACCGGTGCCTTATTAAGTTAGGATACATGTAGGTGGTCTCGCATTGGACTTGGCAAAGACTATTTTCTGATTTCGTGACACGCTTGAGGTGAGTTTTCACGGCCCCTTTTATGTTTTACTGTTTTTAAAACTTGGGGGAAAGATATGTAAGAAAGAATTAAATGTGCGATAACATGTAAAAGTATGAAATGGTACATAAGATGGGCACATGGGTAACGGTAAAGTCACATGGGACGTGAAGTCTCCGCAGTTAACTGTAACCATTTATACAGAGGGATGTAGCCGTAGAATATGGGAATAGTACTATTGGTTCTTGACGAGACCCACCCCGGTTGATTAGCGATCAACACGGAAGGACCACGGGGTGCGACGATATTCTAAATTAGTTGTTACCATGTAAACAACTTGCGGGGCAAAGTAAAATAGTCTGGTTTTGGTTACGGGCCTATGGGGATTCCATCGGTATTAGGACTTGCAACCCTAATAGCATATGTAGCACATTTCTTATTTCGTTATGCGCACTTATTTACAAATGAATGTTAATTTATTTGTGTGTCAAAACCTGTGAAACTCACCAATATATTTATATATTGACGTTTTCCCTAACATATCTTTCAGGTAACTAAGAAGGTGAAGGCGTGAAATGGCTAGGGCGGGCGAAATAAAGACGAGACGGACTTTTGTTAGGGATTTACTAATATTTCCTATGGGATTGGGAAATAGCTGTAAATCCTTATTTTGTTAAAAACTACATTTTGGGACATGTACCTAAACAAAATACTTTCCGCCGTCTAATTAATGTTTATTTTCTAAATTATGTGTTTGTTTAATCTTGGCTATGAAACATTTCTCTTTCGCGTCCACGCCACGTGTTTCCGCCGTTGTCGTGGTGTGACAGAAATGGTATCAGAGCCAAGGTTATAGCGAACTAGTATTTTGAAAAAAAAAATCTAGACTATAACCGGTTTTTGGTTTGAAAGAGAAAAAAAATATTTTCTTAAAAACAAACACGAAAAAAATATATTAGAAAAGGAAGTCCCGAATCGCCTAGCCAAGCACGCCAAGGGAAGTAACAAAAAGTAGATGGTAAAATTTTGGAAGTATAGATGTTCTTGCTTAAATTAATTAAATATTCATACATATATAGTACGGTACTTTTGCCAGGAAAGAAAATGTCTGCTTCTGAAGAATCCGAGTACATGTCCGACTCTGATAGCAATGTTCAGATCGTGGAGAACGTTCCCAACGCCCATGTTGTTGTGGTATTGAGTTCGGACGATGAGGTCGAGCCGGACGAGATGATGGTCGACGGTGAGTATGAGGAGGATGAGGATGAGGAGGAGGACCCTAGTGAGGAGGATGCGATGTCTGAGGCGTCAGTCACTTCCCCACCACTCGTCGCTCCCGCACCCACATTCCCTGTTTACCCTGTCCCTGCTATTCGTACCTTCCCTCCGGGATTCTTTGATTCGGTCGCCCCATCTTCTCGTGTTGGGCCATCGGGTCAGGCTGGCCCGAGTGTGCCTGTCGTGTCAGAGGCTCCCATCGAGCCGATTCCTGCCCCCACTCTCGTGGCTCATGTCGAGCCTTTTCCTGATGTTGGTGAGGTGCCGGTAGCGCCTCATGGTGCATTTATTTCAGATGATGAGGATGAGCCCATGGAGGGTGATCATCCTACTGTTATTCTGGAGGGCAGTCCTGCCCGTAGTAGCGAGCTTAGGCGCGCTGGGATGCGTGCCCACGCTACTGATAGTGATGATGCTCCCAGGGATGTTGTCCCTGTCGGCCCCGAGGTGGAGGCACCACCTCACTCCCCCGTGTTGCCTGTTGTCGACCCAGTTGAGGTCCCTATTGCTCCTGTTATCCCAGTTGTCCCTGTTGTTACAGTTGTCCCTGCTACCCCTGTGGTTACCAGTGTACCTTTTTGAGGCTGGTTCTTCCCAGCCAGCTCCTGTCATTCCTGGTGTCCCTGAGATGGTAGGTCCGTCTCAACCAGCTAGCTTCTCTCCCGGTCCGCCTCGTGAGGCGGCACGTATGCCTGCTTTTGCTGTTTCCTCTTTGCTCGCTCTTGAGCAAGACTTTTTGACCCTGACAGAGACGTTCTCTTCCACTGTCTCCCACGTTGATGCACAGATGCGGTCCATTTGGGCACGCATCATTGAGACGAACTCTATGTTGACTCGCGTCGCTGATGATCTACTTCGTGTGGATAGCTTACGTGGTCTTCCTTTTGGTGAGCATATGGATCGCGCCCAGCGGATTTATGATCACATTGCTGCCGTGGACGCAGCCATTCGGCTTAATGCTCCACAGTATGCTCGTCGGCCTCCTTCCCAGCCTTAGTCAAGTTTCCAGTTGATGATGGATCGTGGTAGCTGTTAGAGATGGTTGTAGTAGTGATGGATGTTGTATCTTTTGTATTTTACCTAGCAAGACTAGTTATGACTAGCGTAGTATGTTATGATATTTTGTTATTTTCAAACGATGTATGTGGGATTAGATATCCCCGCCTTTTGTTGTATGAACAAATGATGTAATCGTTATTAATGAAAATGAATGAAAATCATGATGTATTATGGTAAAATTGTATTGTTATTATCCCGTTATGGTTGTTTTTATTGTTATGATTACAACTATTATTTATTCTTTCCTTGTGATTCCCATATTCTGATGTGGTGATTATTTGGTGATGAGTTACGAGTCTTGTGGGATGTTTATTTTATTAGTATGACGTGCATGACAATATCGGTTAAATAGATGTCTAATTATTCTTTGATATTTTATATTGAAGTATAAAAATGCCGCCTACGACAAGACAAACAACGCAAGACCCATTGCCTACTTCTCAGGCACAACTAGACCAACTAATTGCTGACAAAATTGCTGCCGCCCTGGCCCAGTTCGAGGCCAACCGCACCGTTCAAAGCGGGGGCTCTGGCGGAACTGGTAGCCGAGGCGACAATACTCGTGAAAGATCCACGTCAGGTATATATCATTGAAATGTCGTATATGTTGGGTTACGTCCCAAATTGACTTATCTTGTGATGGCATTATTGTGTAATGTTGCAGAATCTGGCAATCTTGTTCCTTCCTGTACTTTCAAAATGTTCCTGGATTGTAAGCCAATCAACTTCAACGGCACTGAAGGATCCGTTGGACTTCTGAAATGGTTTGAGAAAACCGAAGCTGTGATTCGTATCAGCAAGTGTACTGATGAGCAAAAAGTCATGTATGCTACAAACCTTTTTCTGGACAACGCACTGTCTTGGTGGAACAGTCAAGTGCAATCCATGGGCGATGAAGCAGCCTATGCTCTTTCATGGCCTGATTTGAAGGAAGTAATGATTAAGGAGTACTGTCCAGCTAGCGAAATTCAAAAGTTGGAAACTGAATTCTGGAACCTTTCCATGATCGGGGCGGATGTTGCTACCTATACCTCCCGATTCCACGATCTTTCTCGTTTGGTACCCCGCCTTGTCACTCCTGAGTCAAAGAAAATTGAGAGGTATCTTTATGGTTTGGCCCCTCAAATTCGTGGCATGGTCGCTTCCTCAAAGCCTGCTACTATGCGCGAAGCAATTGATCTTGCTCTCAGCCTGACAGAGGATGCTATCCGTATTGGCACGTTGTCGAAAAAGGCTACAGGTGGAAATGTTTCTGATGTAAAAGTTTCTGAGATTAAGAACACCGCAGTTGAAGGTCAGTCTTCTGGTCGTAAAAGAAAGTTTTCGGGAAACAAGAACCACAACTCTGCTGGTAACAAATCTGGGTCTAATCGAAAAGGTAAAGGTTTTGTTGCCACTACTCAAAATGGTGGTAAAAGACAAAATTCCCAAGGTAATGGTGGTGGAAACCAAACTGTTTGCTGGAAGTGCAAAAGGGTTGGTCATAGTGGTGAGAAATGCTATACGGGTACGCCTGTGGTTCCTAGTGACAAGCGTCCGTGCTATGAATGTGGATCCACTGACCATTGGAGGAAGAATTGTCCAAAGCTTAGAAATCAAGCCCAAGGAAGAGCCTTTGTTATCGGTGCCGGTGAAGCACGGCAGGATCCCAATGTTGTCACCGGTACGTTTCTCCTTAACAATCATTATGCTTCTATTCTATTCGATACCGGAGCCGATTTTAGTTTTGTCTCTATTGATTTCAAACGCTATCTTGGTTTAAAGACTAGTAAACTAGAGACACCTTACTCCATAGAATTGGCCAATGGTAAAACTATAGAAACGGATGAAGTAGCGAAAGATTGTAAATTGGGTCTTTGTGGGCATGAGTTTAGTATTGATCTTTTACCGGTCGTCTTGGGTAGCTTTGACGTCGTTATTGGTATGGATTGGTTTTCAACAAACCGTGCAGTCGTGGTATGCGATGAAAAGTTAATTCGAATCCCTCTAGTGAACGATGAAGTTCTCTCTATTCAAGGGGAAAGGCGTGGAACGCCCTTGCGAATCATTACTTGCATGAAAGCCCAGAAGTGCTTGCGGAAAGGCTGTTATGCATTCTTAGCGCATGTTGTTGATAAGAAGTCCAAAGAGCGTAAGCTTGAAGATATTCCCGTGGTAAGAGATTTTCCTGAAGTTTTCCCTGAAGATTTGCCGGGATTACTGCCTCCCCGGCAAGTCGAGTTTCGTATTGATCTTATTCCTGGAGCTGCTCCCGTGGCGCGATCGCCATATCGACTAGCTCCCTCCGAAATGCAAGAATTGTCCAACCAGTTGCAAGAATTGTTGGACAAAGGTTTCATTCGACCAAGCTTCTCACCTTGGGGAGCGCCGGTCTTGTTCGTTAAGAAGAAAGATGGTACGTTTCGCATGTGTATTGACTATCGTGAGTTGAACAAACTTACCATCAAGAATCGTTATCCCTTGCCTAGAATCGATGATTTGTTCGATCAACTTCAAGGTTCTAGTTATTATTCGAAAATTGACCTAAGGTCCGGGTATCATCAGTTGCGTATTCAGGAAGAAGATATACCGAAGACTGCATTCCGAACTCGCTACGGTCACTATGAGTTTCTTGTCATGCCTTTTGGACTAACGAACCCCCCTGCTGTCTTCATGGATTTGATGAACCGGGTGTGCAAACCTTACTTGGACAAATTCGTGATCGTGTTCATTGATGATATTCTTATTTATTCACGAACCAAAAAGGAGCATGAAAATCACCTAAGGTTAATTCTCGAGCTCTTGCGGAATGAAAAGTTGTATGCCAAATTCTCTAAGTGTGACTTTTGGATTCGAGAAGTCCACTTTTTGGACCATGTTGTTAATGAGAAGGGTATACATGTCGATCCTGCAAAAGTTGAAGCGATTAAAAATTGGGAAGCACCAAAGACCCCTACCGAGGTGCGTCAATTTCTTGGTCTTGCGGGTTATTATAGAAGATTCATTGAGAATTTTTCTAAGATAGCACAATCGTTGACAATGTTAACCCAAAAAGACAAGAAGTTTGAATGGACCGATAAACAAGAGTCAGCCTTCCAATTATTGAAGCAGAAGTTGTGTGATGCTCCTATTCTTTCCCTACCTGAGGGTACGGAAGATTTCGTGGTATACTGTGATGCTTCGCATCAAGGTTTGGGTTGTGTATTAATGCAACGTGATAAAGTAATCGCTTATGCTTCCAGACAGTTGAAAGTGCATGAGAAAAATTACACGACACATGATCTGGAACTTGGTGCCGTGGTTTTTGCACTGAAAATTTGGAGGCATTATCTCTATGGTACCAAATGCACAATTTTCACCGATCACAAGTTTTTGCAACATATCTTTGATCAAAAAGAGCTGAACATGAGGCAAAGACGTTGGGTGGAATTGTTAAATGATTATGATTGTGAAATCAAGTACCATCCTGGCAAAGCAAACGTTGTAGCGGATGCTTTAAGTCGAAAAGAAAGGGCCAAGCCGTTACGTGTTCGTGCATTGGGCTTGACGATCCATACCAACTTGACCGATCGCATCTGTGAAGCCCAAAGTAACGCGCTAAAACCTAAAAACGTGAAGAAGGAAAATCTTCGCGGTATGGTTGATTCATTGGTGTCTAAGACGGATGGAACTTTGTATTTTATGGATCGAGTATGGGTACCTCTGTATGGTGGCCTGCGTGAGTTAGTTTTGGACGAAGCTCACAAGTCAAGGTATTCGATTCATCCTGGCACTGATAAAATGTTCAAAGATCTGAAGGAATTTTATTGGTGGCCATACTTCAAACGAGACATTGCGGCTTACGTGGCTCGTTGTTTGACATGTTCGAAAGTAAAAGCCGAGTATCAAAAACCATCTGGACTGCTCCAACAACCTGAAATTCCTGAATGGAAATGGGAGCAGATTTCTATGGATTTTATTACAAAGTTGCCCAAAACATCTAGTGGTCACGACACTATTTGGGTAATCGTTGATCGTTTAACGAAATCTGCTCATTTCTTGCCCATTCGTGAAACCGACAGAATGGAAAGATTGGCTCGTTTGTACATCAAAGAAGTGGTATCTAGGCACGGAGTGCCTGTATCTATTATTTCGGATCGAGATAGCCGATTCACTTCAAGATTTTGGAGAACATTGCAACATGCTCTGGGTACTCGCTTAGATATGAGTACAGCATATCACCCTCAAACTGATGGTCAAAGTGAAAGGACTATTCAGACATTGGAGGACATGTTGCGAGCCTGTGCAGTTGATTTTGGTGGTAACTGGGATTCACATTTGCCTCTGGTTGAATTCTCATATAATAATAGTTATCATTCAAGTATTCAAGCTGCTCCGTTCGAAGCTCTGTATGGGCGTAAGTGTAGATCTCCTTTGTGTTGGGCAGAGGTTGGTGACAAGCAATTAACCGGACCAGAAATTATTCAAGAGACGACTGACAAGATCTTTCTAATAAAAGATCGTTTGAAAGCGGCTCGCGACCGACAGAAAAGCTATGCGGATAATAGGCGTAAGCCTTTAGAATTTGAAGTCGGTGATAAGGTCCTACTGAAGGTTTCACCCTGGAAGGGTGTAGTTCGTTTTGGAAAGCGTGGGAAGCTAAATCCTAGATATGTTGGTCCTTTCGAAATCTTGGCTAGGATTGGTCCCGTTGCTTATAAGCTCAAGTTGCCTGAAGAGCTTAGTGGAGTCCATGATACCTTCCATGTATCTAATCTGAAAAAGTGTCTCTCGGATGAAACTTTGATCATTCCCGCTGATGAGATTCATGTTGACGATAAGCTTCATTTTATCGAAGAACCGATAGAAGTAACGGACTGGAAAGTTCAAAAGCTTAGGCGTAGCAGAATCAAATTGGTGAAAGTGCGTTGGAACGCAAAGCGTGGACTGGAGTTCACATGGGAAAGGGAAGATCAAATGAAGCAAAAATATCCCACCTTGTTTAAGAAAAACCCTCGAAAGAAGGGCTCACGCCGAGTTTCGTGGACGAAACTCCTTAAACAGGGGGAGAATGTGACGTTCGGCAAAATTAAGGTAAATCCGTACGCAATTAATATATAATTAACTGTTCTAGGCAAGAATTAATATCAATTAAGTATAATTGAGTATTCGGAAAATAGCGGAGTCCAATAGACGGCATAGGAATGCCTTAGTTTAATTAGAAATGCGACGGAATCGCATAAGAATAAACTAGTCCGAAACGGACGTTGGTGATTACCCGGCAATAAATAAATAACCGAAAACGATCCCGAGTGCCCGAGATATAAAATGAAGATTATTTTTATGAAATATAAAGTGTTTTGGAACCCCAAAACTATAAATGAAAACTCCAAATTAAAGTCTCCCGGTAGCGAATGAAGTTCGCGTATCGCGCCCGATGCGCGTAAAATATATAATTTCACCCGGTAAGAGCCTAAATAACTTACCAATACTTAAACTAGGCTATGTTTAAGGGTAATTGAAAGCTAATTATATGTCCGAAATAGCTCGTAATAAGAACGCGCAAAAACCCGAAAAACCCTAACCGAACCGATTCGAATCTAACTAAATACTTGCAAGATATTTTTGGCACATGATGTGGGACCCACAAGGCCTTTTTGGCCAGCCATGGGAGGCCTCCATAGCCACCCTAATGTTGGGTCTAAACACAATGCAATCATGTTGTTTAAAAGCATGCTTAAAGGAGTTTTGTCTTTTGTATTAAGAATGCACTTTATAAACCATTAAACCTTCATTTTTCTCATCACAAAACAACTCAATATCTCACTTTTGGGGCTGCTGATCAGCCGTGACTTTGTACCCCACCACCACCTTGATTTTTAATCTAATAACACATAATAAACACTCCATTCCTACCCTAAATCAAGTGTGTTCAAGTTCTTTGGAGCTTAACCTTGGAAGACACACATAACCCCTTCATAATCTAGTGTTTTTGTGACTTCCCTAGCCTTGTGCTAGTAGTAAGTTTCTTGAAACTTATCTTGTTCAAGTTTTATTTATTTATATGCTTAACTTGCAAGTTGTTTTTGGGATTCTTTTAATTAAAGTTTTTAAACAAGGTTTTGGGTGTTTTCTAAAAATGAAATAAAATGTTCACAAAGATGATCATGAACATAAGTTTTAGGATGGTTGGTGATGTTATTTTGTTACAAAAAAATATTGTATGTTCTAGTATTTTTTTTGAAGTTGTTTTGGATGAAAAACATAAAGTAACACCTAACACACCTAAAAATGATTTTGATCATTATATTATATTATGACTAATGGAACCATTTGAACATGAAATATTTGTAACAAAATGTAATGAAGCTAAAATCACAAAAATAAAGTTGTAGACTTTAAAAATACAAGTATGAACAAATGGACTCCAAGACTTAAATCAAACATGTTAGTAGGCTTAAAATGACCATATGAGACTAATAAAAGTGTTGGATGGTGAAAAGAACACTTATCGTAAATTTTGACATGTTAAAGTTTACTAGTTTTAGTAGAAATTGTCATTTTTATAAGTCTTGGGAATAATATATAACTTTTGTAAAGTTAGAGGTTTGAAAAGTAAATTTGGAAAGTCCATGGGTGTAAAATGTGATTTTGAAAACTTTATGTTGAAAAATGTAACTTTAGAAAGTAAAAGGTTGAGAATGAAAAGTTATATTTTAAAAGGGCTGCTTTTGTAAAAGTAAGGAAACTTACACAAATATTTATTTTGTAAGAATGATATTTTTATAAAAAGTATTTTATAAAAATATAAATTTACCATAAGTGTTGGAAAATATAAACACTAATATTTTTGTAAGAAAAATGGTAATGTAAACAACTTGTGATGTTTTATATAAAAATAAGCATTTTTACATTTATGGGGATGTAAAAGTGTTGTAAGAATTTTTAGGAATAAAACATCCAAGTTAATATATATATATATATATTCGAAAGTAGGAAAATGCGTAAACCGGCAAGTGGTATGATTTCCTACAAAAGATATATATATATATATAAGTTAAGAAATCGGGAAAGCGGACATATGTCAATACGACGAGCTATCGGACAAAGTGTAAAATGAACAAAGTGTAAAACGAACAAGGTATAAATCGGACATAAGCGTAAATCGGACGGATAAGTATACGAGTATAACTTCCTACAAGATACGAGTATACGTTATTGCGGCGATTACGATTTAACTATTCTAAGTAAGAGAATATGTATATATTTTGTGAACAAAATATATGTAAGGATTATTAAGGGTGAAAAATATACATAAACACTTTCCTAAGTGTTGGAAGTAAAATGGGAGAATTTGTAAGAAATAAAATAAGTTAAGTATGTTATTATAAGTATATGTATACTTATATGAAAAATAAATACTTAACATAAAATGAATCTCGTTCGACAAGATCTTTGTATATTTATTTTTATGGGGAAATAAATATATAATAAAAGTGAGTCGAGTCGGAAGATATAACGAAATATTAATACAAGTTAGTAAATACATATTGATAAATATGTTTAAAGATCATGACGTGTAAGGAAAACGGGCAATGATCGGGGTTCGCGATGACGAAACCAACTAACTTGGAAATTAATAGCAAGGGTTATAATATAAGTTAAGTGAAACTTGTAACGGGATAAATCATCACCAACGGACCTAAGACTAGGGTATATTCCTAATTAAACCGTAAGTATAAACGTGGTGTCGGGAGTTGGGGAAAGACAACTTTCCAGTAAGACACACACTTTGAGACCGGTGCCTTATTAAGTTAGGATACATGTAGGTGGTCTCGCATTGGACTTGGCAAAGACTATTTTCTGATTTCGTGACACGCTTGAGGTGAGTTTTCACGGCCCCTTTTATGTTTTACTGTTTTTAAAACTTGGGGGAAAGATATGTAAGAAAGAATTAAATGTGCGATAACATGTAAAAGTATGAAATGGTACATAAGATGGGCACATGGGTAACGGTAAAGTCACATGGGACGTGAAGTCTCCGCAGTTAACTGTAACCATTTATACAGAGGGATGTAGCCGTAGAATATGGGAATAGTACTATTGGTTCTTGACGAGACCCACCCCGGTTGATTAGCGATCAACACGGAAGGACCACGGGGTGCGACGATATTCTAAATTAGTTGTTACCATGTAAACAACTTGCGGGGCAAAGTAAAATAGTCTGGTTTTGGTTACGGGCCTATGGGGATTCCATCGGTATTAGGACTTGCAACCCTAATAGCATATGTAGCACATTTCTTATTTCGTTATGCGCACTTATTTACAAATGAATGTTAATTTATTTGTGTGTCAAAACCTGTGAAACTCACCAATATATTTATATATTGACGTTTTCCCTAACATATCTTTCAGGTAACTAAGAAGGTGAAGGCGTGAAATGGCTAGGGCGGGCGAAATAAAGACGAGACGGACTTTTGTTAGGGATTTACTAATATTTCCTATGGGATTGGGAAATAGCTGTAAATCCTTATTTTGTTAAAAACTACATTTTGGGACATGTACCTAAACAAAATACTTTCCGCCGTCTAATTAATGTTTATTTTCTAAATTATGTGTTTGTTTAATCTTGGCTATGAAACATTTCTCTTTCGCGTCCACGCCACGTGTTTCCGCCGTTGTCGTGGTGTGACATAATTAATAGTCTGTCGCGCTTTGAACCAACAATTTGGTTCCAGCTGCGCCTCAAACATATGAGTCCTATCAAACCCATGTGTCATCTTGCGTATCCATTGAGCTTAACCGTAGAGCGCTTGCTAGAATCTATATGTTATGCAAGTCCAATATCACAAACTTTACCTAACCAATGTGTCCATTTGTGTGAAGTGTTAACCGGACCAGGGTGTTGTGTTGGTTTTAACCACCACATAACTGTTTCAGTCGAAAATATGAAGCCGTCCCTCAAATGGGAATAGAAGTGCACGAATTACAAAGTGAGCCGTCACACATGCTAGTACATATGAATTTCAACAATGTGCTTTGTTGGTTCGAACCACACTCTAGAATAAGAAATAGAAAGACGAGTCTCAAGTGGTAATGTGAATGTTCAAAGAGTAAATTGTGCTATCAAAGCCTCACATTACGCTCATCGCACAAGGTTGTGTGTAATGGTGTCACATCCTTTTAGGCCCACCTCTTCTATTGACACGTCGAAATAACATCTAACAAAATGAGCGTTAAAACATAATACATTTTTGGTTTCATGTGTTACTATGTAGTTTCTATTTTGCCCATAAGAGTCTTATCATATTGTTTTGTCATTTTGAAGATGTTCAGCACAATAGACTATAGTTTGGAAAAGACAAACTCAATTGGATCTAATGAGGAGGGTGTAATATTTAAATAAAAGTAGAATTTTACACCTTGGACTCACAAATCATTCAAGTCTAACTAGAGTAAGAATGATTGAAGCATACTCATTCAACCATCTTTATGTATTTTTTAGAAAAAAATGCCTAAGGCACTTATCGAGCCCAAGGTCTCACCGGAAACAACTTCTCTATTCTCATGGGGTAGAGGTAAGGCGAGTATATGATGATGATGGTGATATTTTTCCTCTTAATTCATTTAACTAGGGTAAGAATAAGTTGACCCACACTCATTCAACCATCTTGATTCCTCGAAATCTTATTTATAACATCCACAATTTTCTAAGAAATACCAAATAGGTAAATAATAATTAAGAGAGAAAGGATAAGAAATATTGGGGTTTAATTATGTTCATAGTTTGGTGGCTTTAGAACGATCACGTAAAATGAGACAAAGGGGTGGAATATGAACGAATAATGATCCAATCGCAATATACTTATAACACCTAAAAATTCCAAACTTTTAAGACTATGTTTAGTGGACTAACTAAAATAATATTAAAATTAAATAGCAGTATATAAATTAAGTGCAAAAGTGGATGAGGTTATATATTGTTAATGCTAACTTTCTAAGCTTTAAACCTTATTAATATGGTTTGGTACTAACAACATTACGTTGAATGTTATTAATCAAACATTGCTGACTTTAACTTAAAAATGTCTACAAGGTGTTACATTCTTAATAATTGGTAATTGATGTTAACAACATAATACAATTTTAACCACACAATATGACTTGGATGTATTGATGGTTTTCTTGGAAGAGAAAGAACTTGATGGAGAATACACATGGCATACATTTTACTAGAAGCCATACCAGTCGATTTTAATAAGATATAAACACCTAGTAAAATGACTATTTCGTGTCTTTTCCACATGTGATGTTCCTTTATTAGGAAATTTGTGGTCATTAAAGAAACGAAATTTCTACTAGAATTCAAGGTGATGGTCCTAAATGTCTATGTTATATAAAGTTACCCCTTACTATTTTCTAAGTGTAATGCCATTTTAGTGTTCTTGATTCGACTTTAAAGTGAAAAACAAAATTCGAAATATATATTATTTTTCTTGTAAATCAGTTTATTCGATCAGCCCGAATTCATACAAAGCTCAACTTTTTTAAATTTGAATAGTTTGTTTTTCGAATTTATTTTCTAAAATTTCAAGTTTGAATAACATGATTCGAATAACCTGAAAACCCACCCAATAAAGACCCCTAACAACTCTATACATGTTAAAAATGTTGTGGCGCTATAGCCTATAGTGTTTTCAAATAATTTATCCCTTTAAATGGTTAAGTATAAATCCAAATATCTAGTGATGTTGTAGTTTGATTATTTTGGGATTTGTCTTTAAAATTTTTGTGGTCTAAATGTTATTTGGGCCTTAATCACTACTGGTTAATTGTTATATAACGGCTTCGGTTGAGCTGTTAAATAGCTAAACTGCAAAAATTGAAATGTTTATTAAACACTATAAATTTGAACCTTCGGTTCAGATAGTTTTGTTGTTTCATGGATTTATAAAAGAAAGGGGTGGTGGCGCAGCTTGTTGCCCGCCTGCCTGCTATCTTGATGTAATCTTTTGCGGTTATGTGACAATAAAAATAAACATAATACCAACAAAAAAAAAATGATAATACCAAAAAGAATAATAATAAAAAATTGATACCAATTTCGTTTTCCTTGGAGTGCACAACTAAAAAGGTTGATTCGCTGTAATTGATGCAAGACTTAAATCGTAGGGCATGCATTTGTTTCCATTTCTTCTTTTGAAGAAAACGAATATACTTTAGTTTGCCCTTCAAAGTTGCAACAAATATATTAGACGATATTGAAACTTTTTAGATTAACGTTACTTGTTTAATTTGCCCGTTGGTCTTTGTTCGTTAAGATTACAAGAATCCTAACGAGTATTTTTTAACATTATTTTGTAAATACTAACCAGGTTATCAACCCACATGCAAACCCCGCATGTAATAAGTAATGGTTATTCGGCGATGATTTCACAATCATGTATGAGACTGAGATTACCAAAAACTCATTCCATCCCTAGATGGTTAATAAAGAACTTGATTAAGCCACTCAACAAAGTCTTAAAGCAGAATAAAATATGAAGCAAATGCTCCATTGCTATATGAAAAGAACAAACCTCATACAAGCACCCAGCAAACAACTCAAAACTCTATATATCTTTACATGAGAAAAATCCAACGAAAATGCAACCAATCAAACTAGCACATCAAACATTCTTGAGGTTTATTGCGATGACGAATAAAAACTGACGATTCCCGACATTATATTAGAACGAAAATCGTATCCCATTGCTTGCTGCAAATAAGTTATATTCTTCAACTTCAGCAGCGTCTTTTGCACAAGCATGGCCTCCATCAATGGTGTCGCCTAACGCCTTTGAAGGAAGACTCCCGTCAATCTCAACTGACCCATTAGCAAGAGCTACAGGCCCACCAAAATGGAAAAGAGAAAATCCAGTATTGTCCTTTCGGGTTTTGTCAAAATTCTCACGTTGTAGCTTTTCGTCATTTTTATCAACTTTTGGCGGACCAGGAACATTGGCATGGTCATGAAACTTCATGTTGATACCATTAACCTGTGGAACTGGTTGGTATATTGGTGGTTGACCGTGGTTAACCAATGGCGGACCCAACGGTTGAAGGTTACCTACACCATACTGAAGGAAATGTGAATTCCCATTCAAACCATACCCAAACGGGCTAGGAAACAAGTAGGGGCTCGGATGATGCAGCGGCATTAACCCGTTGGCTGCAAGGCCCGCAACCCATGGAACCGGACCTTGATGGTAATAACCCATAGAAGGAGCTTGGAACATGGGGAAATGGATGCCTTGAGCTTGCAATAGAGGTGGAATGATATTCCCTGCAACATCGTTTTTGACGTTATTTTCATTTGACTGTGCAATTTGTGGCGGTAATTCGCATGAAGACACTTTTGTTGGCATCTCGTCTTCCTTTGTATCCCCTTTTTCAGGAAACTGGATTTCTTTAACTAACTCTGAATGCTGACTAGCATCTTCTGAATCAGATGTGGACAATGATTCGGGATTTTGGGTGTTGGAAGAAAACGAGGTACTTCCATCTCCTTCACTGAGACACGAAGAACTATCGGAATTTGAATTACTACTCGTGCATAGATCCGTGGTCCCATCTATTGTATCGACTTCATTTTCCATTTTGCTATTTGATTCCTTAGGATCACTGTGCTCGTGATATGTAGCTACTGCATTCGTCCCATTTGACGGGTCAATAGGTTTGATTTTGGATGGTGAATCCAAATTGCATTTCGGGGTGTATCTTTTCTGTGTTTCCATAGGTTCCCATGTTTTCTTTGCACTCGACACGTGAGTTTTAACATACTCTGTTTGATTGTTGAACTTGTTTCCACGATGATATGGTTTTGAGACATCCATATAGTCGTTTTGTTGGTAACAACTGCAAGCCTGAGAGTCATATCTGTCATTTGACCTGTTATGAGAACAATACAATTTCTCACTGTACCTTGACCCATTAGACCTTACATTAGCCCGGAGATTATTGCTTCTTAGTGGTCGGTTTACTCTAAAACCATCATTGTGAACCCTCGGGTCGGGTTTGCTTACCACACCCCCACTTTCAGAGACCACCACAAACCGCCCTCTATCAGACCATTTTGATGATTGGTCCCAGAATAACTTAGGTTTCCTACGAGAATGTTTTGAGTGATCACTTGCATATGAGACCTCATCGTTTAAATTTTGATCTTCCTGAATATAATCTTCTGATACAGGCATAGATGACACGGTATCTTGAATATGAATATCTTCTTCTGTCTTGCATAGAGAATTTATGGTGTCACTGGCATTTGACTCATCATCGATACTCGTTAGTTCCTCTTCAAGAGCATTATCGGAAATAGCAGGAAGCTGGTTAATTTGCCTACACTCTCTTTCTTTTGACTTATTTTTTAATCTCTCTTTCCTACGGAGTTTCTTTTCTTTTTCTTTTGCCCTTCTTCGCTCCTTCCGTTCTTCTTCTTCACGTTTTTCCTTCTCTTCTTCTTCAAGAAGTTTAAACTACAAAAACAAAAGATCTTAGAAATCCACTACAGGTGGCAAAAGGGGCAATTCATGTCACAGGCCAAAACAGATTGGATCAGGTTGGGTAACCAAACATTTTTTCTTTAAAAAGTTATAAATAAATAATGTGTGAACTATGGGTCGCCACATTTGACATGTTCACTTTTTGCTTGTTTTTATCTGTTTAACCCTTAAACTATAAAATATAACCTGAATCAACACGTTCACAAGTAAATGAATCAAAATTGCAGTATCAATAAAGGGTAACTTACCTGTTTTTCCAAAGTAATGATATCCTTGCATGCGACAAGCACACGTTCTTCCAACAACTTTAGTGCAAGCGATACAAATATGCTATGTGCGTTTTGACGTGCAGTTCCTTCTCTGAAAGCCTTTTCAACCTATCAATAATCAACAAAGATAAACTACATCAACTGATTCACGTCCCAATATGGCAAATGCACATTGTATATATAAACGTGAAAGTTCAGTCACGAATCACGATATTGAATTAATGGCGGGTTTATCAGAAAAAACTCAAAAATAGCTGACATACCTGTTCCTTAAAAATAACAGTAGCAGCGTCTAAAAGAAATTCCCGAGCAAGTTCAGGACTTTTTGCGTGTTTTTGAGGACGAGAGCACTCCCCATCAAGTTCATTCCCATCATTGTCTATGGAATCATCATCCTGAAATCAGCTTAAAACAGTTAAGACTTATACAAAACTGAGTTCATACAATGGCAAAAAATCATGTATTGTGTAATACCTCTTCTTCTTCAGCCTCTTCTGCATGCTCAAAGAACCTTCTAATGCCTTCTCCTCTAGTGATTGTGACAAAACCATCACCAACTAGAAGTCTGCAATGTACACATTGTTGACCCTTCAAAGCATGAGCTTTCACTGAAAGTTCATTGCACCGGCCATCCCTTTTCCATGCCCTTAGAGTGATATAGCAGGAATTTAAACCTGTGAGGTCTAGACCATTCACTTTAGCCCTAACTTTTAAACCAACATTTTGAAAATCTAATATATCAGATTTTCCTTCTCCAGTTCCAACAGCCCATTCATAGTGGTGATAAGTTCCCGCTGCATCTGCATAATTTCGATGCCAATCAGCCTGGATTGTATCTCTAGTTACCTGCAAGAATACATCTTCATCTGAGTTGCATGTTCCAACTTCGCCTTAAACACTTTATATTGAAACAGGTTGGGTAGCTAGCGCCTAGCGGGCCAACAAGAAATTTTCGGGTACGGATCAAATCGAATTTGTTTAGGTTGACTAGAAACACTTTATGTCCAAACTCTTAAATAATTAGTGTTAAATATGATTGAAAAACTACATTTCACATAGTCTGATTTTTCTTACGTGAAAGCGATTTAGGAGATTGTAGGGCATTAAAAAAACGTTTTGGGTGACTTTCGTCCTGTTCAGCCCAGTTGACCTGTTTCCTTTCGAACTAAATTTTATGATTGGTCCGTCTGACCTGTTAGATATAAAAACATAACCCAATTTGACCTCCTCATGAATAAATATGTTGAAATGGTCACCTCTTCAGAAACTGGAAATCATATTGCTTTTAAGTGTTGGGACAGAAATTCATTAAAACGTATGAGATATTGTTAAAAATTAAAGTAGAGTTTGAAACTTGTGAATAGTGATACTGATATTTGATGGCACATACATAGCAAGAAATGTGATTATGGTTGTGATTGCGATTTGTGACTTAATCTGTTGTCAAACGCACCTCATATTGGAAGCTTGTATCAGCCGCACAGAACCAACTTGTGCAACGAGCTTCTCTTCTCGTGCGTTTTAGTTCTTTCAGCTCCTTGAACTCACGAATTACGTTTTTTCTGCAGTCTCTACAGAACCTTTTGCTATCAAACCTGTAAAATAAATATGTGGACAAAAGGCTTATTTTACAATTAAATAGAATTACAAACAAAAGATCAACAGTCCTAGAAATTCGTATACTAATAACAGAAGTTCAAATTGCACTTTGTATTATTTTAAACTTTTTCCTTCACAACCGCACCCAAAAAAAGATCAACAGTCCAAAAAAAGTTCTTCTTCCCAGTTCTTTAGCATCACTAAAAGAACCAACTATAAAATGTGTAACTTTCTCTCTGTTACAGCCTGTGAAGTCATGCACACTTACTACTTTGTATTTGTGTTGTGAAAGCATATTGCAAAGTTAAGTCCTCTCAAAGTGTTGCAGAAAAATGAGGCAATTGGTAGAACTTGGTATCAAGATCAACTTAAAGTAGGAAAATGAAGTTTACAGATTTCAATGAAAGTGACACTCATATCTACCTCTCCTGCTTGACATCATAAAAAAATATGAAATATCCTTAAATAGTTAAACTGTCAACAGATTACTCAGCTATCAGATTAAAGCTTATACTAGTGCCAGATTCAAACTCATGACCAAACCAAAGCCCTGAACACAAATGGTATTCCCATGTAGCTTCTTACGTACTTGGTTTGTCAAGTATGTCATGATTTATAGATCAACAAAAATAAAGATCCAAGCCATTCACATGGAAAGATGCCGTTAAAAAGAAAAAAAAAGACACAAGCTCTTAATCTTATTGCAGTACTAACCCTGATATCATGATCATCAACTTATTAGACGTTATGATCTGACACTCAAGCTATGGAGCAGCGACATTTTTATAACTAGATGAAATCAAGAAGATCTGGAAAAATTTTACATTTGGATTTGCTGCTTCATCTATGGGAAGGTATTAAGCAACCACTTCAATTAGGTTAATATAAAATGATTGAGAATGGCCTATGAACTTTGATAGAAAGACGATGCTACTTATAGTGAATGCCCATGGATTATAGTATATCTATCTATTGGTGGATAGCTTTAAAACCTAGTTCATTTTATCGTGCTTTTGAGTCCTATGATTCAAATTTTGTCCTGCATTAGTAGAGAGGTGAGTCAGGACGTGAAGCCATACGGTCAATCTCAAATAGCATGGGCTGCTGCTAGCTCATCCTCCCAGCTCTCCTCGAAAAGAAAAAAATGAGCATCTTAAAATGTCCATTAATGATCAGGCAGATAGAGAAGCTTGCTGGTTAGGAAAAATGGTCCTAGCCATGACCATGTAAGAAGCTTGCTGGCAGAAAGAAAAAAAAGAAGTCAGGTTTGCTGTCACTGACAAGACTGATTGAGATTACTATGGCAGAGACTGGTGTTAGCATATGTTGCCATTTCACAGCTGTTAAGATGGCCAGTTCTAGCAATCGTTGGGGTTTTGGCTATCAAAGCATTAGCTAGGGCTTCCTGAATATGGATAACCAAAAGGGCACCATATATATAATATAGTTCATGGGTTCCTAAACCCAGATTTTAACGAAATTTTTAATGTTTAACTTCGAGCATCAAACAACCACCTTTCATAAGCAGTAACGTAAGTTTACGTGTACCATAACCCCATGAAATTCCAAACGGCCCTATATCACATCCTATTCATCCTTTCCAAAAGACTATATAGAATTGCCTGTGCATCTGATACTCTGTTTAAGGAAGAAGCACACAACTTTGGAGGAACATTGAAATATTCTTTTTCCGTTGATGAAGGAATGTGTTTGCAGTATTTTATGAGGTTATTCTAATTACTTGCTCACAAAGTCAATAGTAGGAACATACCTATACATTAGGCGTTCCATAAAATCCTCCTCCTTCATCTTCAGAAGAGACAGCCGTGTCTCTTCTCCTAGTGCAGACCAAAAATCAACCAAAGTGTCAACAGAAAGTCTAGCAGTATGCAAGGCACATGTTTCTCTGGTCCCATAACCTCTACCATACCCCATCATTCCTTGGCTAATCCACCCGCGACCTCCACCCCCACATGCATCAGGATAAAGTAATTCACGCTCTCGTTCTCTTGCTCTGGCACTGCCAAAGACCTAATTGAGCAAAATGTGAGATACAAAAGCTTACCACTCCACAGGAAGGAAAAAAACGCATCAACAAAAATATATTTACAAAGCTGACGCACATTTTGAAGCCCTTTTAGAGATTTTGAATATAAATAGCAATCCAGGAGAGTAAGTGTTCCATCACGAGTGGTTGTTAGACCACCCCAAGGATGTACAGATGGATCTTGAATGTCATCATCACACGTGGATGCCAAGCAAGAATCTTCAATAACTTTATTTTTTGACGTTCTGCGTCCATTGCAAGGAACCTGACCAACACCAATGACTCCATCCTGCTGCAAAGACTTCCCATACATAACAATTTGCAAGAAACCTTCTAGAAGCAACCCATTGCATCTGGAGCAGTACATATTTTTTCTAGCTTGTTCAAAAAGCATTTGCTTATCAACTCTTAGGAGCTCCTGCCGTGCTGGTGGTGATAGCTCACTCCAAAACTACAATAGATACAGAAATCCAATCACTAACAAGTTTCAGTTAATTATATATCTTTAAAATAAAAGAAACTCTTTGTATTTGACCAATACAATTGCATTCAGCATTTAATGCAAATTCACGTTAAGCCAGATAACATAACTAGTCGTTCAAACATTTAACTTTCATAACCCAAATTTGACCGCAGGCCCAACCTACCCCCAACTCTCAACTAAAAAACATGATATTCAAATTTACATAAAATATTCCTTAATAACCTCTACGTAAAATAGATTATGTTATAACACTAACACCGGCCTACTTGAATGTATCAGCGAGGCACGCCAACGACTTCTTACTTAACCTTTGTTTTAATGACGCGACAACGACATGTAACTGAATATTTCCAGAAGCTCGGCTTTAACAAAATGTATTTTGCACTTCTGATTTGTAGCACTAAATGTCACACTAACTTATTTACACCAGTCATATGTCCAAACTATTCTATACAATCTATTCGCAGTTTCTTAGTCATTAAAACAATATGTAACCTAATTAACCATAATGAGTAATAAGCACTGTCACAACCATGGATCCAAATAAACTCAAGTTATATTATAGAATACAACAAATACACATCTAAAAACAAACAAAATTAAACAAAATCTAATAATAACAATAATTAAAAACCTTCTGGAGTTGATTGCAGCTAACGTCATCGCGATGATTCGACCAAAATCCACTCAACGAAACAGATCCAGACGTCGTCGTATCACAACCAGACGCTAATTCCGGCATCGCTTTGCTAATAAATCCTAATAATATCTCGCATTAACCGATTCGTTCGTCGAATTCTCCATTAACCGAATCCAGTCTCCGATTAAAAACACAATTTATTTATGTATTTAATCTGATACAGAAAAAAGGAGAATAAATAAAAATATAGGTAATGAAAAGTTATGATTAGATCGTTGAATTGATGTTGGATTTTGATGATATATGAATTGTTGGAGATTAATATTATTATTGATTGATGTACCTGATGGATGGAAGGATCTGGAAGGAGGATTTAGAAAGCGAGAAAGAGGCGAATGAAGGCAGGGAATATATATCGATGAGATTTAGTTGTGTGCGTATATATATTTGTTTGTATGTGTATGTGGAGAGAGAGAGAGAGAGAGAGAGAGAGGCTGTGAGAGCTTGAGCATGGGTGCACGGTAACATGGAGGAGATGCTGTTATATTATTATTTTTATGGTTTTTTTTTTTATTATTATTTATTTTGGTAATATTGAGTGTTTATTGTTTATTTATATTCACATTTATTTTATTATTATCAAGATCGGAGGTGATTTATTGACTATAGAGTAATTACTATTTGCGTCTTATGTTATATTGATTTTAACTACTCGAATCAAAAGTCTAAAACTTTAACTACTTGAGTCATTGGTTGAAAATTAATTAACCTATTGAGTCCATATTACTAACGTTGTTTAAAAGGTATGTTAACTCGAAGGGCATTTCTGTCAATTACACCAAATGTACTAGTATTTACAGTATATTTTTACATATTTTATAATAATTATTATATATCTTGTGTATTATATACACACACAGTAAGTCCCCCCCCCCCACCCCCAATGTTTTTCTCCTTGCCTTCAATTCTACCGCACCACCACCGCCGCACTGCAGGACCACCACCACAACAAATGCATTTCAAGAAACAAAACTGTAGGTTACGGGTACATACCTTACTTGACAGGTTGTCCGGGTTTACTAACCTAACCTCTACACCACCGTCACTATACCACTCACAATCACTCCATCACCGTCGCAGCCCCATCTCACCACCACCTCTGCACAACCTCACCATATCACCACACCACCACTGCTGCCATACCTCACCACCACTGTAACCCCACTTCACCACCACCTCACCCCCAAAATCGATTGTGAGCCCTAATCCCCAAACCAATATCAAATCTAATCGGATCTGAACCATCGTCTCATTTACCCTTGACCTACAAACACCTTCACCCTCCAGCAAACCCGTTAACCCCCCCCCCCCCCCACACACACACAACATCAACACCGGACTATACACAACAAAATCATGAAAGCACTTACTTGAAACCTCACAAACCACCATCTTGTTAAGCAATTTCAACCGTAACCAACAGTATCACTACCATTTTGCAGTGTTTTGAAAGAAGGGAGTAGAAGAGTGTGTGTCTGTGTTGTCCGCTAGAGGGAGCGAGAGAGAGAAAGAAGGGAATGAAGAGTTTACTTGAGATCAAGACAATAATAATACTAATATGAAGAAATCTGCATACGTATGTATGTAGAATATATGTGTGTGTGTGTGTGTATATAGAGAGAGAGAGAGAAAGAAAATAGGCTCGTAATTGATTGTTTAATTTTTTAGGGTTGGTGAGAGAACCAAATTGTGAGAGTGGGGTTGAGTTTAATAAAAAAAAATGTATTTTATTAGTGGGGCACTTTTGTCATTTCATACGGATTTAATTAACGGAGTTACAACTTTGGACTCAATAGGTTAGTTAATTTCCAACCATGGACTCAAGTAGTTAAAGTTTTGAACTTTGGATTCAAGTAGTTAAAACTACTGTAACACATGGATGAAAATAGTAATTCACTTTTGACTATATTTGTCTAATCATAAGGTCATGCGTAGTGGGGGTTATTGGGCGTTTTGAAGCCCCATAGCGCCGGGGAACACCGCCCCCTCGGGCGCTATGGGGGCGTTATGAGTGATGCCGTTGTATTTTCAGCAGGCGTTTTGATTTGGTTTTTGGGCAAAAGACCGTTCAACGGTCATATTCTTTAATAAAAAATATCAATATATATATATATATATATATATATATATATATATATATTTACATATCTTCACACACATACATCCTTCAACCCACAAACAAATTCAACACACAAACAAATCACCACAATGTCGTATCCTCCCTCCGAAGACTCGTTTGTCGATCTATATAACCAGTTTTTTCACGATGACGACGCGGAAGAGGAACAAGCCGTTACGAGTGCGATTATGCTAGCGTCGAGCGCGATGCATCATATAAATAATTCCACCCCACGACCGATATTGTCTAGGCAATATATAGAGCGAGACCGTGTATCCGCCAATGAGCGTTTAATGAATGATTATTTCATTGAGAATCCGGTTTACAGCTCTGATATGTGTAGGCGAAGATTTCGGATGAGTAAAAGGTTATTTTTGCGCATTACCCAAGATTTAGAGTCCACATATGACTACTTTAAGCAAAAACCCGACGCTAGAGGGTGTTTAGGATTCACCGCAATTCAAAATGTCACTTCCGCATTACGTGTACTCGCCTACGGAAACACATACGATATCAATGACGAGTATTTGAAGATGGCAGAGAAAACTACACGCGATACCTTGGAGTATTTCTGCTACGGTATTTACAAATATACATATATTTTTAATTAGTAGTTACATTTTATATATACATTTGATTTTTTTTAGGTATATGCCAATTATATGGAAAACGATACTTGAGAAACCTGACATGGAGCGACCTTCAACAACTATACGAAGCGCATTTAGAAAGACATGGATTACCCGGCATGATTGGTAGTATAGATTGTCGTCAATGGCGATGGTATAGTTGTCCAACCGCATGGCGAGGTCAACATACACACGGTGACCAAAAGGGACCAACGTTGGTTTTACAAGCAGTTGCCTCACAAGACCTGTGGGTTTGGTCGGCCTTCTTTGGTCTTGCTGGGTGTATGAACGACATAAATACTTTTCAGTTTTCGCCATTGCTAGAGTCTTACATTGGCGGAACAATACGGAAAGCTGGGTTTTATGCAAATAATAATTACTACGAGCATGGATACTCCTTGGGGGATGGTATATATCCGGAGTATTCAATGCTCATCAAAACGTTTAGTCAGACACAAGATCAAAAAAGGAAATATTTGAGAGTTCATGAGTCCGCAAGAAAGGACATCGAGGGGTGTTTTGGCGTTCTTCAACAACGATGGCATTTTGTTAGAAATCCTTGTCGTGTGTGGGAAAAAGAAAGGATTAGAATGGTGATGTATGCTTGTATCTTAATGCATTATATGATACTTGAAGACGAAGGAAAGACATTATGCCCAAACTATTTTGCAGAAGAAGATGTTCAAGGGACACAAGCGACAATGGAGGAGAGATTCCAAAACAGTAGCATGTTGCATTCCAAGGATATACATAACGCGTTGAAGGCGGATTTGGTTGAGGAAGCATGGGCGATTCACCCGATTCATAGAAGAAGAGGAAGAAGAAGAGGAAGGAGAAAACGAAGAAGAAGAAGAAGAAGAAGAAGTAGTAGTAGTAGAAAACGAAGAAGACGACGACAACGAGTAGTTTTTTTAAGTATTTGTAACTTTTTTTAAGTATCTGTAGTTTTTTAGTATTTTGTAATTTTCTTTTAGTATTTGTAATTTTTTTAATATTTGTAATTTTTTATTTAATTAAATATTATTAGCTATTTAATATTATTATTTAAATAAGAAAAAAATAATTAACCAATGATTACCCAATCATTTATAAAGCCTCATAACACTCATTCCCACTACACCCTTTTTTTCCATAACGCTCATTTCCACTACACCCTCTTTTTTCATAACGCCTCATAACTCCCCTTCTATTACTTTATAATATTTTAATTCCATAACGTCCTATAACCCACCTCCACTACACATATTAATTCTTCCAAGATTGGGTTTTTAAGTAAGTTATATGATAATAAATAATAGCACCTATGTCATTTTTTTCTTTAAAAGATAACACTTGTGTAATCTGCGATTCATGTAACGACGACTGAATCAATGTTACAGGACATGAATATAAATTTATATGATAGATGATGTCACCATTATTTTGTGCTTGAATTGATGAGTTTATAACAACTTTAAGCCATCAGTGTGTTAGGTTTTAGTTTAAGGTTGGTGGTTCTACAAAGAACTCAACAAAACACTAGTATAGTAACTTTACGTTTTATCCCCACCTATAGCGCAGTTGGTGGTTGGGCAGGTTGTTCTCTTTGGAGACACCGGTTCGACTCCCGGGTGTTACAAATAGGTGCGAGACGTCTCATTGATAGATCGTTTCCTACCGAGGATGCTGTGATCCTGAGGGCAACTCGGTTTTACCCAGCTGTTACCCCAGCGAGTTTCTCGTGTGGGGGCAGTATGGTTTCCGGGCGAAAGTCAGTCTGCGCGGCGGCCGGGACCCGATAGAACATCGCGTCCGCGAAGCGGGCCTGAAGGGTAATCGTCTTTGACGAAAACTCGGTGATCAATCAGTCCTGTACATAGAAAGTCACCCTTAAAAAAAAAGTAACTTTACGTCTTATCTAACCATTTTTTGGGTTGTTTTTAGTGGTTGATCAACCCGTCGTGTATATATTGGCTTGATTGGCAAAGGTTTCATTTATGTGGATCTTTTAACGGGTTGTCATGGTTTTAGTGCTTTTGTTTTGGCTTGAGAAGACGTGAACAACACAATATCATCAAGCCAACTAAAAAATGGAAGTCTTCTTCCATCGTTTTAGTTCAAGTCTCGTATGTATATATATATACTAGCTGATTACCCCGGGAGGGTCCCGGGGTTGAAAAATTTAATTTTACGTGATAACCTATTGCAAATGGCTCAAGTTAACTAACCACAAAATCTCTCAATCATTGCATATTCATAGTATTCTAATCAGTAATAACTCATATTCCCTAATCTAAAACCTAATCAGTACTCATCTAAAGAATCACTTATGTAAGCTGCAACTATTCAAAAACTCATCACATCTCTCTAATTTCTCACATTCTAATGGCTCTTATAATTCCTAACCTAATCAACTCAACAAACACTTAAGTTGGAAGTTGTAACCATTGCATCTCATTATGCCACGTGGCATAATCAAGAGATGGTTGAGGCCACCATTGAACGCCACGTCAGCAACTATCAATTCTTCCCGGGGTTGAAAAATATAACCATTCTAATAATACTAATACTAATAGTAATAATTATTACTCTTGTAATTAAATAAATAAAAAAATAACCTTGCTATAAGCTGACACCATGTGTTGCAGTGTTGCGCGATTCTTTCTCATAGCTTCTCTTGATGAAGTATACCTAGTAAAATTTCAATGATAACATGGTGATTGAGCTGATTTTCAACATCATAGATAAGAACCTGGTTTAAAAGAAAAAACATGATTAATGAATAACATGAACACTTTGTGTGTTTTTTTTCCTATATGAACGAAACCCCACAAAAAATAGTCGATTTTTTCTCAGTTTTTTATATAGCACTATGATACTCGTTGTAAAGATAATAAAACGCTCGTTAATTTGGTGTAATTTTTTTCTTTAAAAAATCCCGTATATAAAAGATATAAACGTTTAAAAATTATGGGAGGAAATATGAGAGAGAAAATTTTAAATTTATTTTTAAATGTTTTTTTTTCTAAAATAACTCAACTTAATTAAAAAAATGAAATAATTCAAAAACACTAAAATCTTTCTATTATGATGCCACGTGTCAGTTTCATGGAGAGGTTGAAGGCACCATTGCACGCCACGTCAGCAATGTTCAATTCTTTTATATATTAACTAGCTGATTACCCCGGGAAGGTCCCGGGGTTGAAAAATTTAATATGATTTAATAAAAAATGATAAAAAAATGATAAAAGAAGAAAACTCAAATCACGAAAAGCGTAAATAACTTAAACATAATCAATCTTAGTTAAAAAAAACATTTATTTAAAAAGTTAAAAAAATAAAAAGCATAAACCATATTAAACATAATACAGTATTAAAAGGATAACCTTTAACATATAATCATCTTCACGTAATTTAAAATATGTTACAATTTGACTTTGACTTATATAGATGTAGAATTCATGATGGGGGTTGAAAAATATAACAATTCTAATAATATTAATACTAATAGTAATAATTATTACTCTTGTAATTAAATAAATAAAAAATAACCTTGTTATAAGGTGACACCATGTGTTGCAGTGTTGCGTGATTCGTTCTCCTAACTTCTCTTGATGAAGTATACCTATCCATCTTTAGAAGAGTAAAATTCCAATGATAGCATGGCGATTGGGCTGAATTTCAACATCGTAGATAAGAACCTGGTTTAAAAGAAAAAACATGATTAATAAATAACCTGAACACTTTGTGTTTTTTTTTTCTGTATGAACATAACCCCACAAAAAATAGTCGTTTTTTTCTCCGTTTTTTATATAGCACTATGGTACTCGTTGGAAAGATAATAAAACGCTCGTTAATTTGGTGTAATTTTTTTATTTAAAAAATCTCGAATATAAAAGATATTAACGTTTAAAAATTATGAGAGGAACATAAGAGAGAAAAATTTAAATTTGTTTTTAATTTCTTTTTTTCTAAAATAACTGTCACACCCTCAAATTCCACGTGCGGGGTTTTACCGCGAGGCGCGTGACACACCAGGATCTCAGTCAACGATCACAATAAACATACAACAAACATGCATTCATAATTATATTTAAAACCAAAATATCATGCTTTGAGCTGTAAACCAGCAGCGGAAGCATTCTTGTTTACAACCAAAAGACATATCATTGTTTACAAAGACATTGTTTAATATGCTTCAAAATATTAGACGCTGTGCATGACTCCGTGCGCCTAGCCCATAGACTGCTACCTTAGCGACCTGAGAAAACATGCCAAAAATGTCAACATATAATGCTGGTGAGTTCACAGGTTTTCTTTCATAAAGTGTTGTTATAAGTTCGGTAAGATCATTTCCCGTTACTACTATGTTATGAGAACGTTAGCTAGACGTTAAGTGTTGCTACTACTGCGGTTGGGAATCCATTACTAAACCGGTATAAGTGTTGAAGCCAGCCCAGACGGACGGGATTACCGATGCCTCGGTAACCCCCAAAGTATTAGAGACAATATGCACCCGCCCGGCTCCCAGCCGTCGGGTGGGGTTTGTAAGGCCCAATAGATCTATCCACATTTCCCCCGTTGTGCATCCCCGCACATTCATGGTTCCCCCCTGGGACTTTCCGTAAAAGCCGCATAGTACGTGAAATAACCATAGTATAACATGATCTATGATGAGTAATCAAAATAAGTAGCATGTTTCTCCCCCGAAAGTAAAACGGTAAAAGTGGGGCTGTGACACTCACCTTGGATTGCGTTACTTGAAAACAGTTAAGTAATTATGTTATGATAGCCCCAAATAGCGGCGACCTATCATAAGATGTGTATAAGTATTGGACTAATAACCCGCAGGCTAACTAGTCCCCGTATGTCCAGACCGTGACCATAAACGTTTGAAAACACCTTTAACTGTTAAACCGACCGTGCCAGACAAGACCCGACATCCCATTGGTGACCCGACATTCCACGTGTTAGATAAATGCAAGACATTATGCAACATATGCAATTAAACACTTTAATACGCGCAAGAGTTCACCTAGTCTAGCATAATGTCCAATTAACGCATAAACAGGTCCGAACACGTCTTACTAAGTCATTGGGTGTATCCCGGGGTTCCTAACATGTTCCTAGGTGTCAAATCGTGTTCCGGGATGTCAAAACGCGTTCACGACAGCAGTACATGCGATTAGGAAGGTCACACGCGAGTAGGCATCAGCCTACAGGCGATTAGGGCCTAATCGCATGAAGCATGAGGCGATTAGGGTCCTAATCGCCCCATATGTCTGCATAATCGCATGGCATCAGGCGATTAGGATGCCTAATCGCCTGTTGCTGCTGTGTAACGGATTTTCGCGCGTTTAACCCTCCAAATCAGATCCGAAACATGCAACAACACCCAATATCAAACCTAAATCATTTACCAACCCATTTCAAGCAAAAACCCCCAACATATCACTGATCTATCATGTTCTAAGCAATTATTTCCTAAAATGGCAAAGTACTAGGTTTCACCAACCAACCTTATCTTTCCTTAAATGGAAACAATCAGATTTCAAACTCTACAAACATGTAAATCATCAAACCTCTGATCTAACATCTTCCTAGTATGAATCCTAACAACATTGCATCAACAATCATACCATAATCATCCTAAATCCTCAAGAACATACAAATGGGTCAAAATATGCATTTTCTTCAAAACACCACAATAATGGCTAAAATTCTAAGACAACCTTCCTAATAATCTCTACATAGCAGAAGTACAATCATATCTTGAAAACATTCATGTTATAATCACCAAAAAGACCAACATATGCATGTAAACTTCACAAATAACAAGCATTAAGGTGTAGACTTGGTTTAGGACTCTTTTGAAAGGTTTTTAAAGACACAATTTGGTAAAACAAGGTCTAGAACTTTGGGGAACTCAAAATAACAACTTTACAAAGGTTAGGGATGAAGAACACACCTTGGGTTTTGTTAAAGAAAGGTGTGTAAGCTTGGAGATGGTGATTTTTGTAGCAAAAAGAGTTCCAGAGGTGTTTCAAGGTGTGTGGGCGACTTGGGAGCAGCTAGGGTTGTTCTAGAGGTGTTTGAGGAGTTAAGGGTTCTATTTATAGGTGTTTTGACCCGGACTCTGCTGTTCATGCGATTAGCAGTACCATTCGTGCGATTGGGGGCCTAATCGCATATAACATCAGGCGATTAGGTCCCAATCGCCTATAACCTCCCCTAATCGCATGACCCTATAGGCGATTAGGCCCTATTCCAGGCCCTAATCGCCTGATACCTACCAGGTTGGGTTTTCGGCGCGTTAAACGCTATTTTAACATATATAAACACGTATTCACATATCGACAAGTCACATAATGATTCCAAACATATAATGCATGATAACTAACACGTTTACATCCGTTCACCAATTCCCGGGACTCGAGACTCGTGTGTGCATTAAACCCGGCGATTCCACGAATCGCCGATCCTTGTACCCATAGTTATGGACCGACCCCCGATGACCCCGCGGATCATCATAACGACCCCCGATGATTCCCAGAATCATCATAACGACCCCCGATGATTCCCAGAATCATCATACCGACTCGACTGACCCCGTTAAGGACGTAATATGCATGACTCGCTAAGGTAGACTTACTAGTTTAGTCAACGTTACTAACCTGAGTTTGCCGGGTGTCACAATAACTCAATTTAATTTTAGTAATTGAGAATTGAGAGATAGAGAGATAAATTTAGAGTTTTATGTTTATCTTTTTTTTTAATTAAAAAAGGAAATAATTCAAAAAACATTAAAATCTTTCCATTATGATGCCACGTGGCAGTTTCATGAAGAGGAAGAAGGCACCATTGCACGCCACGTCAGCAATGTTCAATTCTTTTATATATATTAATAGATTAATAGATAATAGATAATAGATTAATAGATTAATAGATTAATAGATAATAGATAATAGATAATAGATAATAGATATATATATATGTTGCTTATATATTCAACAGTTAAATGGCAATAGTTTATGAACACCCGTAAAATAAATTATTTACTAGCCGGTTGATGTTATTTACGAGAATATTTCTCTTTTTCATATTTTCTTTTGGGTTATGTCATGTTTATCTAATGGAGAAAATGACAAGTATGGATATTAAAAGTTTTTTTTTTCTTTTTCCTTTTTGAGCCATGTGTAAGTTTGTGGTGTTGGTTACATGTATATTTTTTATTGTTAGATTTGTTACCTGTTGGGCTTGGAGTGGCTGATTTTTTTATAGATTGATGTGAAATATTTGTTTTCGTAGATCGCTCGTCGCTCGTTTGAAAAATGCTCGCTCAATCTTTCGCTCGGTTGTAAATGAGCCGATCGGATCGGTTCGGTTTGTAAATGACCCAAGCACGAGCAAAGGTACGCTCGGTTCGGCTCGAATAAATTTTTATTTATTTATTATATATTTAATTATAAATATACACACAATTTAAAAATAAATTTATGGTTTTATATATAACATTCTATTGGATTTGACTCAGTATATGCAAACAAAATACAACTAGCCCACTTAACTCCATAAAAAATTTAACACTGTATTTAATAGTAAAACCGTAAGTCATGAGGTGACAGTCTTGACTTCTTTATGTTATTAGTCGTCCATCACTAATTGTCGCTTGATATCATCCTACGTCACTATGCAACAACTGTTTTCTGACATATGCCCATCGCCCTACCAGCCTCACTCTAAGCCTTATCTTCGGACACTGGGATCTCAATATTAGTATTATTATCGGACAGTTCGACCTTAGTTGTCACTCGAAAACATCGAAGAAGACATCCTAATTTTATGATCATCTAAATTACTCTCCGCCCGATTCTCGCTCGGCGCTCGCTCGGAAAATTTGCGCTCGAAGAATGCTTGTTCGATTTTCGGCTTGATTGTAAATGAGCCGCTCCGCTCGGATCAGCTCGGCTTGTGAACAACCCTAGGGCACATGGGGTGGTCACCATTCTATCACACCCATCACACCCAATTAGATTCTTCCACCTCATTTAATCACATTCTATCACATTCCATCATTAAACACATGTGGTGGTATTCACTTTTCATCACATTCCATCACTAAACTTTTTATTCCATCATTAATAGAAAATTTCGACTTCATCCTCTTTACTCTTGGTAATGATAATCACGGTATGTCGATACTTGATATGTTCTTTCAAGTTGTGTGAGTTCAAACTTTGATTGTTCTTCTTTACTCATAATATCATCTTTTCTTCATTATTTTCACTTAATCTGCACTTAATTGCCTTTTCCTGTTCTGGGTTTCTGAAACACAATTCTCAAACACAGGTCTGTTTTCTTTTTCTCTGATTTCCTTTTTTTACTGGTTGTTAACTGGATTTCATTTGCTAGAATCTTGCTTAATCCAGTCCGATTTATTCACCTCTGTTTTTTCGGATCCAGATTTTTTTCTGTTAATTTTGAATTTTATCGTGTGATTTCATTTGCTAGAATCTTTGCTTAAGCCCTCAACCTACGTTTCCTGCAGCCCTTCCTTCAATACCCAAACGTCCATATTTTCAAACCTACATACCCAACCCGTTCGACCCTACTGCTCATTCGACCTGTTTTGCCGCTTCGACCGTTATGGCTCATCCTGTGTTCAAATACCCTACAGCCCATTCGACCTCTTTTTGGTCCTTCGACCTCTTAGTTCCATTCGACCTATTTTGCTCCTTCGACCTCTTGGTTCCTTCGACCTCTTTGTCTTCCTTTCCGTTCTTATTATTAATATAACTAATATACTAGTCTTATTATTTTAATTCTTATTAGTATAGGTAATATTTATAATCTTAACTTTGTTGTTCATCTTTCCCTTATTATTATTTACTATTTATTATTTATTTTTTATATATCAACAATTGATAATGATAATAGTATTACCTATAATGATTATATTTAAAATAATTATACAATTAACTCCCAAAATCTGGCTCACCCCAAGTTTCTTGACACATTCGTCATTGTTGCGCAGTCTATAAGCGTGCGCAGCCAAACCCAATGCCTTCTTCTCGAAGGCGTCGTCAGCATTCTAGTATTGTGGCCGGTCCTTGCATTGCTGATGTAACACAACCGTGCCCCTTTAAATTTTTTCACTCGTGTAAATTTGGTATTTCAAGCAGCACCCGGCTGCTTGCCCACCTAAAGCGTGACCATTTAGGGTGGGATGATGGCAGGGCCGCTATGCGAAGCGCAATTTCTGAGAATCCAGACCTTTTTGGAGAGTTGGGGGGAGCCTTGAAGGGTATTAATCAGTGGTTGTGTGCGCGGTGCATGTCCCTGCATGCTCTTAGCAAGGGCTGTCATCATGAAGATGGTGTCGTGAAGTTCTCCCATTCTACCAATAGTGTCGATGACTTCATTGTGGGGATCCCTAAGCTCTGTCCACCGGTATCCCAAAATGTTCCTAATCCTGATCGCGGTGGGAGGGTAGCTATAGATATTAGCCTTCTGGAACAACTTTACGCTATGCCAATAGCGACTGTCAAAAGCATTCCGACTTCTTGTCGAATGGCGTTTGCCTAGGCGTTAACGGCAACCCTGCGTAAAGTTGTGGCTGCCCCTGTATCTGTTGAGGCATGGGTTAAGTTGTTGTTGTTGCCTCGTGGCACCCTACGTGTTATACGATCGTCCTTACAGTGCAGCAGTATCATGCGGGCTTTAGCTATTCGGAAAGACGGGGCTGGGATAGAGGAACTCATCCTCCCACTTCTTAACCAATCTGATGAAGGTTTAGTCAGGGCGTCTAATGCCCAGCCGGACTTAGATAACAAGGCCAACATAAAGCAGTGTCTGCGGAAGGTTGCCGATGGCCATTTCACCACCGCAGTTAAAGTTTTATGTTCCTTCGGGGTTACCCCAGTTGGGGATTCCACCTTGAAGGCCATGATTGATAAACACCCCATCACCGACCCCCTACATTGCCTAATGTCTTACCATCTGAGGATGGCCTTCAGGTTGATCCTGATTGTGTGTTAGGGAGTATTAAATCCTTCCCTAAAGGGACTTCGTGTGAGAGGGACGACCTCAGAGCTCAACATATTTTAGATGGCCTTTGTGGGCAAGGGGCCTCGCCACCCTCTAATTTACTTTTGGCGATCACTGACGTGGTTAACATTTTGTTAGGGGGGCTTTGCCCAAAAGTTCTTGCGGAGTTTATCGCATCTGCCCCCTTAACTCCATTGCTCAAGCCCAATAACGGAATTAGGCCTATTGCTGTTGGGGCCATTTGGAGAAGGTTAGTCTCGAAAGTCGCGATGCGTAAAGTTGGGAAAGAGATGGCGGCCTACTTAGGTGATTATCAATTTGGGGTGGGGATCCCCAATGGGGCAGAGGCTATTCTCCATAGCGCGAATAGGTTTTTGAATGCATTCCATGATAACGGATCCCTGGCTATGCTCACGGTCGACTTTTCGAATACTTTCAACTTGGTTGACAGAACGATTCTCCTGCGGGAAGTGAGCGCCTGTTGCCCATCCATCTACCCTTGGGTTCAGTTCATATATGCCCAACCTGCTAGGCTTTATGTGGGGGACTCTTGTATTGGGGCCTCCACTGGGGTCCAACAGGGAGACCCATTGGGGCCGCTTCTCTTTGCTCTTGTCCTACACCCGTTGGTCCGTCGGATAGAAGAGTGTTGCTCCCTCCCGTTTCATGCTTGGTACCTTGATGACGGAACAATTATGGGGAAGGCTGGGGAAGTGGCTAAGGCTTTTGATATTATCCGAGCTGAAGGGTCGAATCTAGGCCTTATGCTTAATATTAAGAAATGTGAAATTTTTTGGCCATCGTGCAATGGGGAAAAAGTGAAGTCTGGTTTATTTCCTAGCGACATCGAGAGACCAGAGAGAGGTGTGATGCTCCTGGGGGGTGCTGTTAGTCGGGATGGGGGATATATTAGATCTTTGGGTGCTAAAAGGGCTCGCCGAGCAGTGGATCTGATGGTCTCTCTGCAGAAATTGGGGGACCCCAAAGTGAACTTTTGTTGCTTCGTTCTTGTATGGGTGTTGCTAAACTGTTGTTTGGCCTTTGGACTTGTCAACCAGCTTTTGTTGATGAGGCCATTTCCATTTTCGACAAAGGACTTCGTGAAGCGGTCGAAGATGTTGTGGTTTGTGGGGGCCGTTCTTTGGGGATTTTCAATGGCGGTTAGCGTCTCTACTGATACGGTTGGGAGGTCTTGGCCTGTGTTCGGCGGAGGACGTGTCTACATATGCCTTTGTGGCCTCTAGAGTGCAGTCCTGGGAACTGCAAGACCACATCTTACGGAACAGCAGGATAGTGGCGATGGACTTGGATTATGAGCTGGCCTTGGACAACGTTCGCAACTCTCTTCCGGATTTAGATTTGGGTGGGTTTATGGATAAGGACACCGCCCCTAACAAACCTCAAAAGTTCTTGGCGAGTGCGTTTAACTGTAAAACCATTCAGACTATGGGAGAGAAGTTTGCCATGTCTCCGCGTCAGAAAGTGGTGTTTGAATGCCTCCAAGTAGCACATGCTCAATATTTCTTGGCTGTCCTTCCTGTTGGGGGCTCGGGCAACACATGTCAGCTATTGAGTACCGGGCTATCCTTAAATACAGGCTCATGATTCCCATGTTTTCAGTTGATGGGCCGTGTCCAGTTTGTAAAAAAACATGTTTAGATAAGTTTGGGGAACATGCCCTTCACTGTAAGGAGTTGCCTGGATTTAAATACAGACATGATCTGGTCAAGAATATTTTATGGGACGTCTTATGAAGGGCAGGGATTTCGGCTAGGAAAGAAGCCCCAGTTAACTTTTTGATGGACCCCTTGGAAGGGCGGTCTACCCTAAGGGCAGCAGATGTCCTCGTGTTCGGATGGGCACAAGACAAACATGCGTGTGTTGATCTCACAGGGGTGTCTCTGTTGGTGGGACTTCGAGATTCGGGTTCGGGGTTTGTGGCAGGGCAAGCAGCCTTGAGAGCAGAATCCCAGAAAGTTGCCAAACATGAAGCTGCCTGTCTGGAAAACCAGCACGTCTTTGTGCCATTTGCTTTTGATACATTTGGAGGTCTAGCCCCCGAAGCAATCCGGTTCTTAAAAAGAGTTCAAAAGGTGGTGCAGAGTAACTCCCCAGCGACGAAGGACCTTAGTTTTATTTTTAATAGAGTATGTTTTTCTTTTCAAAAGGGGGTAGCGGTGAAACTTGTAGCCCGTTTACCCGCCTCCCACTTGTAAAAGTTGTCGGTTTTAATATTAGTAATATTGTTTATTTAAAAAAATATAAAAACATTACATTAAATAAAAAAATTACATTAAATAAAAAATATACAAAACATAAAAATTAAAAAAATTAAGTGAGCGGTGAGTAAGGGTCCTCGAACTCAATATCTAAACCATCCACGTGTTTCATTAGATCAAATCGAAGCTGATAGTGGGTTTGTTCATTCCGCAACTCCAAAAGAACATCATCGGTAACGTTTGTTGGTGTCAAATGATTCATACACTTTTAACTGTCAGTTGGCTAACACTAGACAAATGATTACCCACTGGGTAGCCTAAATCCACCAAGCCATCAATTTGAGGAAAAATCTGTCGTCTGAAGGCCTACCGCGGTAAAACCCCTCTAGATTGGATTTGAATTTGAGACAAAGGGGGTGTTTGTTTTTTTTGAAAAAGCACTTCTAACCACTTATGTCTGCGCCGTGCAGACGCGGGCAGACATAAGGGACCAGCAGACCGTTTGTTTTTTAGAAGATGTCACACCCAAAAACCTCTTCCCCACCTCTTCCCCAAGCAGACATGGACCAACCTCTTTTTACCTCTTCCCCACCTCTTCTCACAAAAACAAAACAAAAATCATCCAAACCCTCAACCCCTTCCTTCAACCTCTCAACCCACTCACCCAAACCCTACCCCCCACCCTCATCTCCGACGCCGCCACCCTCCGGCCGGCCGCCTCCTCCGGCCTCCTTCCTCCTCCTTCCCTCCTCCTCCTTCCTCCTCCTTCCTTCGCGCGTGGGTTCCCTCTTCCTTCCCTCCTCCTTCCTCCTCCTCCGGCGGGTTTTCAGGTTCTTCTCCGGCCAAAGGTATTTTTTTTTCAGATTTATTATGTTAATTTTTTTTTCAGATTTCTTATGTGTTATCTTTTTTTTTTTCAGTTTTATTATGTTGTTATTTTTTTTTCTGATTTGGTTAAAAAAAATTTAAATCAGTTTTTTTTTTTCAGATTTCTTATGTGTTATCTTTTTTTTTCCAGTTTTATTATGTTGTTATCTTTTTTTTTTTTTTTTTTTTCTGATTTGGTTAAAAAAAATTTAAATCAGTTTTTTTTTTTTTTTTTCAGATTTCTTATGTTATTTGTTATGTTCTTCATAGTTGTTGTTAAGATATTGTTGTTCATAATGTATAATCTAGTCGATTTGTTGTTACTTGTTGCTTCATAGTTGTTGTTAAGATATTGTTGTTCATAATGTGTAATCTAGTCGATTTGTTGTTATGTTATGTTCTTCATAGTTTTTGTTAAGATATTGTTGTTCATAATGTTCTTCATAGTTGTTGTTAAGATTTCTTATGTTATTTGTTATGTTATGTTCTTCATAGTTGTTGTTAAGATATTGTTGTTCATAATGTGTAATCTAGTCCATTTCCGTTGGTTACGCAAAGGAACATCGTCATTGCATGTTTTGCGTTACATAATTTTATAAGGAAAGAGGGCTTCAGCGATGAGTTCTTTACAGAATACGATCAACCGAATGTGTCGTTAGGAAATAGCAATGTGCACGTTGATGCTGATGAAGAAGAGGTTGAGGTACACGGTACTGCATCGGATCGAGAATATATGACCCAATTACGAGATGAAATTGCTGAGCAATTAATGCAAATGCAGAGTACGGAACAAATTGGTTGAAAAAGTGTTATTGTTTTTATTTTAAAAAACGTTATTGTTGTTATTTCAGTGTTGTAGAACTATTATTTAAATTTAAATGTTGAAAAAACGTTATTGTTGTTATTTCAGTGTTGTAGAACTATTTATTTTAAATTTCAGCTTATTTCAGCAAACTGCAGATGTTAAAAAACAAACAGTCTTCCTCTTGCAGACTGCAGACCTTTGGTCCACCTCTTCTCCTGCAGATGTGGTCCGCAGACTGCAGACCTTTTCCTGCAGAAAAAACAAACAGCACCAAAATGACTTCAAGCTCTTATCTTCATTTCCCCATACCACTTCACCATCATCGGTAGTTATTTATACATTATTTTAGAAGGAAGATTTTTATCATGTGATGATTAATTGAGTCTACATCATTATATTTTTCAATTTCTCGTAATTGAATCCTTAATTACGTGTGGATTTTTTTCTTGTTTTTTACAAGCTAACTCATAGTCTTCCTATCTCACTCCTAAATAGCTAACATTATTTAATTTTTAGTAAATTACTATTTTCGTCCTTGTGTTTTAGTGGTTTTAACTAGTTAAATCCAAAATGAAAATATTTAACTACCTGAACGCTTTAGTTTTCTAAACATAACCATTAAGTCTAAAAATGTAACGTTGGTTAGAATCTCCGTTAAGTCCCCACGTGCACCCCACGTGAGGGGCAAATTTGTCTTTTTATCCCCTTTTTAATCCCATTTACCCTATTTAAAACCCATTTACCCCTTTCTCTTCCAGATTAAAACCCTAAGTCGAAGATAACCATCCGATTCATGCATTTTGATTCAAAATTGGTCTTCAACAATGATAGAGTTCTCATGCTGGAATGTTTGTGGCCCATTCGTGTATTTTGATCCATACGAAGAATATGGTATGTGTTTTTCTTTTTTTTACAATCTGGCTTAAATTTAACATGTTTACAATATCGAAATTTAACCTAAATTTTTCATTTTTTGTTACAGATGGTTACCCTACGATGTTTAGCATCCGGATCTTTCATGGGGGAGACTTTTTATGTTATCTAGGAAGAAGGTATGTAGGTAAAATGAACTATTTGGACAACATAGATGCTGATCAGTTCTCAGTGATGGAGTTTAACTCTATGTTTAAGTTGTTAGGTTATTCTGATGATGATGTTGTGTATTACCACTTTAAGATTCCCGGTGAAAATTTGGATTGGTCTTAGGGCTCTAGGGTCTAATCAAGATGTCTTAGAGATGTGCAAGTTTGTGTCTAGGACTAAGGTTATAGAAGTGTATGTTGAGCATTGGGTCCATCTCATGCCAAAGCTTGTGCTAGTAGAAGACTGCTTGCACTCTAGTGGATAGATAGTGATGTGAATGATGGTAATGGTACTAATGATTTTCAAGATAATGCAGATGATGGTTAAGGTAATTTAGATGATAATGTAGAAGATGTTGAACAACACAGTGAGGATGAGGACTCTGAAGACTCAGATTACAGGATGGAAAAGGAATATGATGACAATGATGAGTATGATGATGATTTTGAAGATGACCTAGGTGAAGATGGTAATGGTAAGAAGCATAAGCAGCGGAATGATAATGAAGACTCAAACTATATTATGGATAAAGACAATGAGATTGAAGATGTATGGGTTCATATAAGGCTGCTGCAGAAGTAGATCTTGAACCAGAGGATTATAACTGTGTAGATGATGAGGGTAATCAAGATGAGGCTGTTGTAGAGATTGATATGGATAATTTTGACAACCCTGATGATGAAGATGATACTCCCTTGAAAAGAGCTTTGAAAAAGTCCAAGAGGAAGAACAAAGGGACTAAAGGTATTAATGTCCCATTTGCTGTGAAATAAACTTTTAGTAACAAAGATGAAATAACTTTGTTAGTAAAAAACATGCACCTGAATCCAGAAGATAACTTGTTATTAGGAGAAATGATAAGTTTAGATTTATGATGGTATGTCATGGTATTAATCATGATTTACAAAGTAGTAAAGGGCAAAATTTGGACTTAAATTCCATATGTGGGCCCACCAAGGGGGGGGGGAGGATCTTCAAAAGGGGAAAAAACAAACGATGGTAGGTCAAAGTCATCAAACTCATTGAATAATCCCAATAAAAGGTTCCCTGAGCCCACCTGTCCATGGGTACTGCACATATCCAGATCTAAAGAAACCGATTCTTGGCGTGTGAAAAAATTCAAAGATGTTCACAACTGTCTGCAAACAAGGGAGGTTAGGCTTTACACTGTAAGTTATGTTGCAAGGGAGGTTTAACAGATTATAGAGGGCAATCCTAATCTAACTTTGAAATAAATTCAGAGTCAATTAGAGAAAAAGAATCAGATTCAAATCATCTTGCAAAAGACATTCAGGGCAAAGGTGATGGCTGAGCACAAGTTGGAAGGTGATTTCAAAGCCCAATATTCTATGTTAATGGAGTACTGTGAGGAGTTAGTGAGATCTAACCCAGGTACAACAGTTAAAATTGATGTTGAAAGAGAGTTCAATCCTACTAGTTCCACTAGACAGTTCAAGAGAATTTACATATGTTTGGGTGCATTAAAGGAAGGATTTAAGTTGGGTGGTAGGGAGATATTAGGCTTAGATGGTTGTTATATGAAGGGTCCATTTCCTGGACAAATTTACAGCTTTAGGGGTTGATGCGAATAATGGGATCTATCCAGTTGCATACTCTATAGTGGAAGACGAGAACACTAGTGCATGGACTTGGTTCTTAAAGAACCTAGCAGATGACTTAGATCTTGATACCAATTCAAAGTTCACATTTATCACAGATAGGCAAAAGATAATTATATTTATCACACCATTGCATACCTTAACTGTTAGCTTATATTATAATTCCTTCAAATTTCATGATGTAGGGATTAATACCTGCATTAGCAAAAGTTTTTCCAATGGCTGAGCACATGTACTGTTTGAGGCATATTCATGAAAATATGAAAGCAAAATGGAGGGGAGACCTGTATAAGGAACTGCTATGGGAATATGCTAGTGCTACTACAAAGCCACAATTCAACAGAAACATGGCATCTGTTAGAAGGGTAGATGTGAAGCTATATGAGTGGTTAAAAAAGATTCCGCCTACATGTTGGTCTAGATCTCATTTTACTGGTATGTATGTTAATATTGTGTTTTAACTATAAATAACCTTAAAAGTATGTTAATATTGTGTTTTAATATTGTTGTTCAAACAGGAAGGGCAAAGACTGATGTGTTGAACAACTTGTGTGAAGTCTTTAATAGACACTGGTGGGTGGAAGGGACAAACCAATAATCACTTGTTTGGAGGATCAGCCCAACTAACAAATCCACAATTCACACCCTACATTTTTTCACCTAATCTTCAGCTTGAAAAGTTAGGATAATTTAATTAAAAAAAAAACTTGCAGCCCTAGCACAACAATGGAATCGACGACCATGGTTTGTTGTTGTCCATGATATGCGAATCGTTGTTGAAGAACCACAGTGGCAAAGCACCATGTTAATTGCTTGATTATTATTCATCAATGGAGGATTGTAATATTGGGGGTTAGGGGTTTGGTTTGGAAAATGATGTTCAGATTATAGAGAGAGAAAAAGAGGGTCGATGGGATTAAAAGGGGGATAAAAGGACAAATGTGCCCCTCACGTGGTGTGCACGTGGAGGGGGGGGGGGGGGGGGGGCTTGACTGAGATTCTAACCAATGTTACGTTTTTAGACTCAAATGGTTATGTTTGGAAAAATGAAGTGTTCAGGTAGTTAAACATTTTCATTTTGGATTCAACTAGTTAAAACCACTAAAACACAGGGACCCAAATAGTAATTTACTCTATATTTTTTTTTCATCACAAGACTTCGAACAATCAAGCACATAGGAAGGTCTTGATATTGGTAGGCTACAAACCCTTTGTTGCATAAATCCTTAATTAGATGTGAGGCAAAATCCGTTCAAACCGGCTTTAGGGGTAACCGATGTGGAACAAACCCAAACGACACACATGTATGCTACTCCCTCCGTCCCAATTTAAATGTCCTTCTTTTCTTTTTTGTTTGTCCCAAATTAAATGCCCCTTTCCGAAAATAGAAATGCAATTTCCAGTTTTGCCCATAAAAGACAAAACACAATCACCACTTTTGAGGATATTATTGTCATTTTACCAAAAATAAACAAAAGATTTCTTAAAATGTGTGTTTTTAGACCCAGAATATTTAAATTGAGACAGAGGGAGTATAAATTAAGGATAATAAATTAAACCACTCTTTTGTTCCAATCCAATATCAAATATGAATGGTCAAAAAATCTTAGATGTAAACAAGCTGGCTCAACTCATGAAAAAGCGTGGATGCAAACGAGCTGGCTCGGCTTGTGAGATGGCTCGAATTATTTTATTTTATATATGTTAATTTTAATTTTATATGTTTAAAGTAAAAGACATGTAGGAGAAGATTGAAGTGCTAATATTTTAAGTTTAATTAAGCAATAACATATAAATATTTTGGAAAAAGAACAAAAACTACACATACTTTTAATATGCTTTCTGATCTTTAAAATATTAGAAAAATAAAAATAATACATATATAATAATATATGTGTAATTTTATTGTATTTTATGTTACCAATATTTGTATAAAATAATAAAAAATAAATAAAAAGTTTGCCCGATTTGGCTCGAACATTTTACGAGCCAAACTTAAGCTCGACTTTTTGGATCGATAAAAGGCCCGTTTAAGATTCATCCATGCACTTAACACAGAAGTTAACAAGTTATAGTTGTTAACTAAAATGAGTTTGAAAGTTATATCAGTCCACTAGCAGGGTGTCTGCGGGATGCGACAGGGAACACATACACTTTTAAGGGTGTGCATGGTTCGGTTCGGTTATTAATCTCAGCCGAAACCAAATTCATCGGTTAATCAAGCTTATTAACTAATCGGTTGATTGGTTCAGTTTATTTTGTAAGATTGTCGGTTTCTAGTTCGGTTCAGTAATTTTTTTGTTAATAACCAAAACCAAGCTTTGGCTAAAAAATTTTATTATAATTACATGAAATGAAGGTATAAATACATGAAATTGAAGTATAAAAGCTAAGAATATATTAATTGTTCGGTTTGGTTAATTTCGTTTACTAAGGGTACAAAAAATAACGATAACCGATTTTTTTGTTAATTCAATTTTCAATTGGTTTGGTTTCGTCTATTTTTAGTTATTGCTCAAACCCTCATATTGATAATTACATAACACATCAATTTTTTTTAAACTAAAAAATAATAACAATGTTATACTCAAATTAAAAAAAAATAAAATTCTTGTTTTTATGATGTATTTTTTTTAAGTATTAACCTATGAAAAATTATGGCCGTTCAAAAAAATTATGGGGTAGTTAGCTAAAAATAAGGAGAAAAAGTGTAACTATTATTTAAATAAGTACAAGTTTAGTAAAGTTAATAAATTAAAGTATAAGTTAGATGAGGATAATGTAAAAGTGTTTGAAAGACTAATTTACCATCATTTTAAGTTTGTATCTTATGCATTAGACTAGAGGGTATGGGCTCATGGCCAACCCGTGAAAGGACCGTCCGACTCCCCCTCCCCCTACTCCCTCACATCGTGGCAACCATGAGGGAGGTCTCGTATGCCACAGGCCTCATTCGAACGTTGGAATTGTAACATTGGTATATTTTACCGTATGATTTTATTTTATTGTTTTTTTTTCTTTAAAAAAACCTATTTATTCCATATTTAAACCAAATAACTTTACACCAAACAAATATACTTTCTACCCTAGAAAAATAACCACCATGGATCCAAACGACCCGAACAACTCGCCACCCACCCTTTTTAGAGCACTCACATCTTATCCACCAAATGTATGTGAGTGTGTCCACCAAATTATATGGGGTGAGTGTAAGTGGTCGTGAGTGGAGGAGAGAAAAAATATTTGGTGGAAGCACTGTTCCACCCTAAATATGAAAAACTACTGTTCATCCATATATATATTTTAATATTTTTGTAAGTAGTTGTGAGTGAGGAGAGATAAAATGTAATGATAAAAGTATGAAAAGTATTATTATTTTAATTAGGAGAGAGAAGATTTAGGGGTGAAGTAGGGGTGCAAACGAGCCGAGCCGAGCCTAAACGAGCTCGAGCTCGAGCCCGAGCCTAAAAACCAAGCTCGTTTAGTAAACGAGCCCGAGCTCGAGCTTTGTTTATAGAGCCCGAGTCGGCTCGCGAGCCTTAACGAGCCCACTATTTATATAAATTTTAATTAATATATTAAATATGTATTTAAATATAATAATTAATATTTATAAAACTATGAATAAATAACCAAATTATATATAAAATAAGTGTTATAATTAATATAAATTAATTAATAACTAATAAATGAGCCGAGCCCGAGCTCGAGCTCGAGCTTGGAAACCTACCTTCGAGCCGAGCTCGAGCTCGAGCGTTGATAACTTAAACGAGCCCGAGCTCGGGCTCGGCTCGTTTGCACCCCTAGGGTGAAGTAGTGATTTTTAGTGTAATTTGATGGATGAGATTTGGTGGAGGGGATGTGAATGCTCTTACGTCACCCGGCTACTTGCCCTCCATAGACTAGATTTGCTCATCTCCGCAATATTCTTTTTCAGGATTCAATCAAGTTCCAAATGCGTTCGCTCAATTTCAAAATACACCTACAAATCCGTTCACCCAATTTCAACAAGATCAATGCCCAAATTCGTGACCATACCATAGTGAGTAGTGATGATGGGTTGTGATGGAGGGTGGAGTGATGTGGCGATAACGTGAAGGATAGTGATGGTGACTAGAAACGTGACCATACCCTTAAAGGAAAAAAATAACTTTTAATTATTTTAAAATATCATTATGAAATGCAAATTATATATTACAGGTATAGATTAACCAAGTGTCAAAACTATGGTATATTCACTCAATGATTATTATTAAGATCAAAAACAACTGAAAGAAAAACAATCAACGATTACACAACAACAACTCTCAAACTTTCTCTAAACCAACCCAGCAGATCATCAATAGATGATCTGCAATTACACCCAAAAAACTATCCTAACAAGATTGTAATGTAACCCTAGGTGAAAGAGAGAGTAAACGAAAGGATGCAATCGTACAAAATGATCTGAAACTGATCTAATGAGAGAGATGAGAGAAAGCACAAGCTTTTTATACTTCAACTCACAACACATCTCTCAAGACAAATGAACGGCTATGATTAAAAGAAAGAATGATAATCAGACGGGTGAAACTTAATGTGTTTGTTTCACCCGGATTGCCAACCTGGCATCCTGGCATGGGCCAGACCTATAGTATGGGCCACCATATTGGGCTAAGCACTTGTTGAACAATAATCGTTGGACTGCTACTTTGCTGGACTTGTTGGACTACTACACGACCTGGATCAACTCATCACGAACAGCCCAACAGCTTCCAAGACTCAGCTGCTACATAGCTCCAATACCTGAAACATTCCTTATGCAATATGTTTAAGCACCAATAAAGACACAATAATAAAAGTGATATACAAATGTTATATATAACATTTTAACACCCCCCTCACTTTTATTGTCCAAACACATTGACCATTCGAAGCCATTTGCAAATTTGATCATGTTGATAAGCCAAAAGCCCTTTTGTAAATATATCAGCAATTTGATCTGCTGACTTTATATTTGCAGGTTTAATGATACCTTTGGAAACCTTTTCTCTTAGAAAGAATATATCAATTTCAAAATGTTTAGTTTTATCATGTAAAACTAGATTAGTTGCTATAGATATAGCAGCAGTGTTATCACAATATAGAGACACAGGAATACTAACCTCAACCTTTAATTCACTAAGAAGATTTAACAACCATAAGACCTCACATGTCGCAGTACACATAGACCGATACTCAGCTTCAGCTGTGGATCGCGATATAGTGGACTGCTTTTTACTTTTCCAAGTTATCAAACAATCACCCAAAAAAATACAAAAACCAGTTACAGATTTTCTGGATACTAGACATTTGGCCCAGTCAGAATCTGCATAAGCCTTTAGATCCAAATGAGAACTTTTTCTAAAGCTTATACCGTTCCCTGGACAGCTCTTTAGATATCTCAAAACTCTCATAGCTATTCTGAAATGAGCCTTAGTAGGCTTGTGCATGTATTGACTTAACACATGCACTGAATATGCTATGTCAGGACGAGTATGAGATAAATAAATTAACTTGCCAACCAGTCTTTGGTATCCAGTAATATCAATAAGGTTTTCACTTTCCTTATCATATAAAGATGTAATAACATAGTTTGACTCCAATGGACTATTGACAGGTTTGCACCCAGACATACCATACTCTGCCAATAATTCCATACAATATTTTCTTTGGGTCAAAACTAGTTCATGTTGAGTATCAACAACCTCTATACCAAGGAAGTACTTAAGGGTTCCTAAATCTTTGATTTGAAACTTGGTTTTAAGAAATCTTTTAACATTTTCAATCTCCTCAGAGCAACTTCCAGTGATAATAATATCATCTACATATACTAATAACACTATCATCACAGAATCATTACATTTTATAAACATAGAATGATCACACACACTTTGTACAAATCCAGTTTCAAAAAGGACACTAACTAATTTCTCATTCCACATTCTAGGTGCTTGTTTAAGTCCATACAAGGACCTTTTTAACTTGCACACTCTAGAATCAGTTTTAGAATAATACCCTTCAGGAAGTTTCATGTAAACATCCTCAACTAAATCACCATACAAAAATGCATTATTAATGTCTAACTGAAACAAAGGCCAGCTGTTTTGAACAGCCAAGGTCAACACAACTCTTATGGTAATCATTTTCACAACTGGTGAAAATGTCTCATCAAAGTCTATACCTCTGTTTTAGACTTCATAAGGTATACCCAAACAGCCCTTGTATAGTCATCTACAATGGTTAGAAAATACCTAAAACCATCCCTACTGGCAACCCTATAGGGCCCCCAAACATCCAAGTGAACAATATCTCCAAGACTTGTAGTCTTGTGTTCACTAAGGGGAAAGGGTTCCCTGTGCTGTTTGGCCTTATGACAAGTCTCACATGGACTGTCACTTTTACTAACTTTAATGTTCAAATCAGTTTTTAATACATCCAACACAATGTCAGAGGGGTGACCTAACCTAGCATGCCATAAATTGGTTTGTTCACTACTAGAAACACTAGCACAAGACAACACAGAGGACTCACCACAGAAGTACAGGCCATCATGCTCACTACCAGTCACTAGAACTTTCTTGGTTAAAGAATCCTGGATATAGCATTTAGATTCATCAAATGACACAGTCAATTTACTATCCTTGGCAAGTTTGTTAACAGATAACAGATTTACACAGTAATCAGGGACAACAAACACATCATACAAGGTGACATTATTACTCAGTTTAACATCACCAATTTTAGTGACTTTGGCAAAGGTTCCATTAGGATGATTTACTCTTATATTTAAATCCCTAACATCTATTTGATTAATTAAACCTTTATCACTCATGACCATGTGCTGGTTTGCCCCTGAGTCACAAATCCATCCTAAAACTCTGTATTTACCATTAAAACTAGCAAAAGAAAAAATTCTTTTAGAGTTTCCACAAAAACTAAATGAACACCAAAACACATTGCCTCTACCTGCAGCATTGCAGCTTGTAGAGGGTTCATCAGGTTTTTTATTTAACAGACTCAACAGTTGAGCAACCTGTTCAGAAGTCAAAACACTTGGAGAGGTAGAGTTATTATTTTCAGCAGAAGCAATGTTACTATTACCCAAACCTTTCCTGTTTTGACCAGGTCTAGGTCTCATCCAATTAGGATAACCTATGATTTCAAAACATTTTTCAACAGTATGCCCAATCTTATTACAGTGAACACATTTAAGACTCTGATTAGTGCTTTTACTAGACTTTCTTTTATTATCTAAGGTCTGATTTGCCTTAGCAAAGAAACCCATAGTCTGACCAAGATCCTTAGATCCTGAACTGCTAGAATTTTATGAGATTCCTCTCTAGAAATTATAGCAAAGGCTTCTTTGACAGTTGGTAAAGTGTCCCTAATTAACAAATTGGTTCTTACAGATTGATAGACACTATCAAGTCCCATTAGAAACTGCATTAGTTTAATCATAGTACTGAAATTATTAAACTGTCTAGCAGCATCACAGGTACAAGCAGGTAATTGTAATATTTGATCTAATTGATTCCAGATAACATTTAACTTGTGATAATATTCAGAAACAGAAATCCCATTTTGTGAAAAAGAGTTAATCTGTTGATATAGATTGAACACAACTGACCCATCTATTTTGTTATAAGTTTCTTTTAATTCCCTCCAAACCTCTGAGGCTAACTTAGAGTATACTTGCCCTAAGTAGAGCTCCTCAGAGATTGAGTTGAGAATCCAAGTTAAGACAATGGAATTACATCTATTCCATTGTCTTTCTAACACAGAGTCATTAGTTGGTTTATCACAGTCACCATTTATAAAACCTAATTTGTTTTTGACTTGTAGGGCTAATATCATAGCATTAGCCCATACATTATAGTTGTCCGTCCCTTTAAGTTTTACATTTACAATGGTCAAGTTTGCAGAGTCACTAGGATGAAGATATAATGGGTCACTTGGATCAAGTTTTCCAATTAAAGTGATAGAGTTAGTATTAACCACAGTAGTATCATCATCACCATGAATACTAATATTATCTTCATCAGCCATGTTTTATCAATTAAACACCCAAGAAACAATCACACAATGCAAAAGAAACAATCAACAATCACAGAAACACACGATCACCACAAATCAAAACAAGAATCGACCTAGGCGAAACCAAGCCAGGGACCAGATCACAGGTTCATCACTCAAGGGTGCCTGCGCAAGCCTTAACTTGGGAGCCTTTCCTAATCTAGACCTTTTAGACAGACACAACCACGTACTGATTAGAATAATAACAGGTATTTATAGGATTTTGATTTGTGTCGATTAAGAAAGTTATAATGGCCGTGATATAAACATGGTAAATCGATGAGTGATTAGCGAAATTGATAGCTCGAAAACTAGGCAGGAGGTGTTGGTCATGACTTGTCATAATTAATGGTTTCCAAAATTGAGTTTGTAAAGTCAAATACTTTGACTCTTGGTCAAGTCTGCAGCCACAATGAAGCAAAGAAACAAAAGAGATGGTTGCTTCGATGTGGGCCGGGTATAGGAAGAAGTTTAGTTGGGCTGTGAGGTTTGGGCTGGATTCACAAACCATTTGGCAGTCATTGTTTTTGGTAGTGGTTTGGACTTGGTTCTTTGTTTCCAAAATCTAACTTTGCAGTTTTTGTTTTCGTTTTTTTTAAACAGTACAAAAAAAAAAAATTCTGATTTTCATAATAGTTATTATTATTATTATAGGAAAATAGTTGTTTTGACATAAAAAAAATAATTAGTCAATATTAGTATCTTTGTACAAAAGAAGGTGTAACATAGGGAAAGTGGTGATTTTACTAATTCAACAATTGGAGAAAAATTCATGATGTTACAGTCTCCCCTACTTTTAGGAACTTCGTCCCGAAGTTTATTAAAAACACAGGGTTGAAGGTGATTGGGTAGAAATCAGGATAAGTGTGGTCTGGAAATTTTGTGTTAGGACACGAAATCTTGTTTCAAATAATTTGGATAGGAGGGTAGGATTAGGTGTGTCTTGAAATCGCAAGGAGAATAAGAATCTTAAGTTTCAGGAGTCCTAAAAGGAATGAGTTGATGGACTATTGAAAGACTAAATGAACTACCAGGTAACTAAGGTTTATAATTGGTCAACTACCGAAAACCTTGATAGAATTTCACACTACCTTAACGTACCTGTAAATTCATGATTACGTTCCGGACCGCAATCACCAATTTACCTTACATTAGGGTTTTGTGTCATTCTATGACTCTAAACACACATGTATGTAATGCAAAATAACCTTGTGATTGACTTGTATACAATGTATCCAAAAATAAGTCCAACTGTTGAGCAGGAAAAAGACTTCTACCAGTCAGTGAGTAAGAACCTCTACCGATTGTTGAGCAGGTACGATAGCCTCTACCAATCGTTGAGCAGGTTGTAGGGCCTCTACCGACTGTTGAGCAGGCATGATGACCTCTACCAATCGTTGATTAGGTTATTTGGTACTCTACTAACTGTTGAGCAAGTACTTCATCCTCTATTAGTTGTTTAATTAAGTGTACCAATTATTACACACATGAATTGCAAAATGATAATATGTACATGTAAGCAATCAAGCATCAAGTATAGCATACGAGTTGTAATAGAGTTGCCCTAGATAAGGGTAATGACTCTAGGTGTGACTATAGCAAATAGTTTATATTCCATGAATTCTAGTTTCAAATGTTCAAATATGGCAGATAGTCGAATCCTCATGTATAACTAAGGATTATGTTTGATGCAATACAATCAAGTTTTAATAGTTTGGTTATCATGGGTAACTAGCTCATGTGTGAGAAGGTGAAGGATATGAATTTAGTTCTTGAGAGGATGATGAAAAATCTTGAAGCAGAATCAAAGTTGTGAGAGATAGTGAATATGAAGATAGTTAATAAAGAGTTTATTTTTATAGTAAGGAGATTATATGATTTGGGTAGGGTGTTGGATATTTAAAAAGTGGCTAAGATGGTAAGGTGATGTGTGATTGTGAAATCCATAGATGGTTATGAAATGAGGTTGATTTAAGCTGTAAAATTTGAGATTCTAGAGCTTAGTTAAGGAAAGTGAGTGCAATCATCTATTCATTAATTAAAACGAATAAATGAAAACGTTGACTTATCAAAGATTCTAGATTCTAATAACATAGTGAAGACATGCTTTAGCCTATAAGTGAACACTCATCCCGAGAATTCCCAGGTAGGCATCCGGGTCCCTCGTCTGATTGGGATTTATGCGCAATGCCAGTCCTAGACAGAAAACTCAGAATACAGGCGTTCACCCTTCCAGATTGCACGTGTTCGTTATTAAAATTTATAACTTCGACGAGATCTTCAAGGTGGTTCAGGCTAAACCTGAGGATTTGTCCTACTAGTCTAAGAGTAGATCTTGTGATGGAGAGCACTCTTCTTGAGACACATGGCACAATATGGGAAGGAGAGATAATTGATGGTGCAATATGGGAGTGCCATGTGTCACAATAGAGTTTTATTTATTAGATGTATAGATAGATTATTCGATGTTAACGAAATTATTAATAAGGGTAAATACCTTTTATGAGATAATAAATCTAAAGGTTACCTACAAATTGCCGAAAGTAGTTTTTCCAAAGTATAATGGTTGGAAATTATTTAGGAGTTACAATGTCACAATAAAGATTAAAAGAGTTAACTAATTTGTCACATGCTATGGATATGTTAGAAAAGGCTAATTTCAAAATTTTAATTAAACAATTTGCATATAATAAAAACGGAAAAATAACTTAATGTTAAGATATTTTACATGTACAAAATATCTATATTATCTATACTATATTATAAAGCATTTGAGAAAGATACCAACAAAATTCAAGTAATTACAACACTTTTTGCATATGGTACAACAACTTAATGAAGTTAGTAAGAGGACAAAGTGGTCTTTTCTATTTGAATATTAAAAAAATTAATAAATGAAAATTAATCACAATTAATTAGGTGAATGACTATCAAGTTTTACATATCATAAGAGACTTTTTAAAAACTTATATTAAATCGTGATTTTTTAAAGGTATATTAAATCATGTTAACTGCCATTAAATCAAACCAAAAACTTATATTTCTTAACTCTCCCGTATTTGACTTCTATTACATCATATTTAAGATAATAATAATATAGTAAATAAAATAAGTTTTATTATTATTGTTGTTGTTTTTTTTTCTAATGTTGTAACTTAAATATGCATTAAATAATTTTGATACAACTATTTTGTTTCGCTAATAAGCACGATCCATTCAAGAATAAAAAGATAATGATAATGAATAATCATATAAGCAAAAAGCATTAATATAATAATAATTATTTAGAGTTTCACTTTTAATTGTCGAACACCTTTCACTCACCTATTTTAAAATTTGAAGCATTTCAAAGTAACATATGGAAGCTTTATGGATTACCATCAAGCATTATAAACCTTTGTGACCTCAATAAATCTTCCTTCATAGCCACTTAATTCAATCTCCTATTCCAACTTGCGCCAACAACAATAACACTGAAAGCCCCCGTTGCTAGTACGAACTACAATCGCCACTGCAGTGTTTCTTTTTATCGTTACCCGCCTCGGTTACGAACCTGTAGCATTCTTCCATGACCACCTTTGTTCTGCTTGAACTGCACCATCGCATAACTCTTGATTTTGTCGAATACGATCAGCTGCCGATGGATAGCCACCGCAACCATTGTATTTCTTTTGGTTTGTTTTCGCGCATGGGTTGAGGTAAGAGCTCATGCTCTTTTAGAATCACTTAATTTCTTAATTATATCAAAGTTCTAATTACCCGAGCACAACTTCGATGATTGTTGATCTTCCTACTATTTGAAACAATTATGAGTTGAATGTGTAATACCATAAGTTCAAGTTTGTATATGAATATATGATATCGAAGTCAGACATTCATCATTGTGTTTTTGTTTTGTTCACGATGATGATTTCCATATGCGGGCTCATAAACTGTTATTGTTTTTATACACCTGATTGATTAATCTCAATAGTAATACATAATTTTCAATTTTGTTTCATTTTACTGGGCAATTTTTACTTCATTTGTATCTTTCTTTTGCTTTTTCATTGTTTTATATGATAGGTGCATTTGGGGATCATTGGACGTGTGATGAGATTCACCAACAAGTTAGAATGTAGATGATGAAAGAGGGTGTTAGAGACCTAGTTTGATATTGTAATTAATCATTTAATTAAGTTAAATATTTTACTTTGTCAAATTGTTTTTTTAATAAATTTTAGAATTATTCTTTGGTCTAATTATTGCGATGTTAACTTGATTAGGTTTATTTAAGAGGTTTATAATGGTTTACTATGCTTGATATAATTATTGAAACTGAGGTTGAGTTAGGTGCTATTTAGAGAGGCTATTGGCTCTAAAAAACAAGCTAATTTTATATGTTATTAGTATTTTCTTTATTTTGAATAACTAATTTATATGAGTTTTATTGATCCTGTACCAACCTCTTCAACTGGGTGTCCTCTACGAAGACAACTGGTGTTTGATTGATTCGAGGTTAGTATTTTACTATTTTTTGATGTTTTTGGTCATCTTGCTAATGTATTAAAACTTGAGAGATCCCGGGTGAGCTAGCTAAACATGATACTTAAACTTGGATGATTTTAGAACTTGTGACTAAACCGAGTGCAATGGCCTCTCAGCTTTAATAGTAGCATTTTAAATTTTGTTTTGGTTTGTTGAGATTTGAGAAGGATTATCTCTATTCTCAAAAGATTGCACGATTAGTTATTATTTGTGGTAATTTATGACATGATGTAAAGAGGAATAACAAAATTTATAGAAAATTAGTGTGATATTTGATTTCAAAATTATTTGCATGTTCAAATCTATGATGATGTTACTTCAAAGTGCTTATCTAGGTGCGTAAAATTTTTTATATCTAAAGTGTATTAACATTATTAGTTTTCCTATCCAAAAGTATTTAAGTTTTCAGAGTGTTTAACTCAATTCAATCATATTCCTTTTTTTTAAAAACAACCACCAAACTTTCAATATGTGCTCCAATATATGTTGTCCCGCAGCAATGCACGGACACCCCACTAGTTATAAGGTAAAGAATAACGAAGAAAATGTGAATGCTCAAAGGCCTAACCCAAATAGTGCTTATCACATAAATATTACAAATGTTTAGTCCTCATGCCCTGAACATTTAGTTTTAAAGTTTATAGTTGCATGTTTTGGGTTATAGTACCAAATTATGTTACAAAGTTGTTGAGTTTGAGTGAAACTGATACAAATATATAAAAATATAAGGAATGGAACAAAACAACCCATTCACACCCTCTCATTGAGATTTCATGATCTAATCAAATCGGCAAAATCACCCAAAAACAGACATACAAGACAAAAGCTAAATCCCGCCTCCTAACCCCATAGTCATCGATGACACCATCGTTTTACAACATTCAAACCCTTTGTCCTTACCATTTTCACTCGTTGTTCCGATCAACATGAATATATTTTCCTACCACCGAAGTTTACTTAAGGAAAAAACACCAAGAAAGTTCTTAGATTGCTGACTCTCCTTTTAAATCCCCCTCGGTTCTCTTAATCCTTGTTTTTTTCTTATTGGTCTCTTTCTAGTTGCCCTTCTGGTCTCAATGCATTTGTCTTTTCTCCAGAGTCACCAACATTGATAGTTTTGTTTTCCAGTGACGTGAATCCTTGTCGCATATTGTGCATATTGTCATGTATATAAGTGGCGGAGTTGATGCCTCAACTGCTCCGTTACTCCTAATGTCTTGTATGTGATGACTTTAAGATTTGAAATACATGCTTAAGCTACTAAATTTATATGTTGATATTCAGATTAGAGAGATCAAGTGAGTGGAGGTATAATCGGGTTGGCTTTGATTTTTTTTTATTTATACTTATATTGTAAGAACTTAATTAGTGTACCAATAAACTTAGTGTCATAGCCCAATTGTATTATGTAATAAAAACTACATAACCCAGACATATAACTTTTAAACTAAAGCCTAAAGATCTGAATAGAGTTAAATTCTCTCTCTCTCTCTCTCTCACACACACACACACACATATATATATATATATATATATATATATATATATATGTGTGTGTGTGTAATTATATATACTTAAATCATCAGCTTGTGAACAAATATGATATTAGTTTCTTTATCAGTTTATTACTATAAATTTTAGCATATTTTGTTTTTCTCTTATAACTTTTAAAATACGATGTTTTAAAAAATTCCGACTATGTCAATGTGACGTTTCTATTTTTGTCTACTTCTTTATTTGAGTTTGTGAGCAGTAATGTATAAGTAATTGAAACGCATGAATACATGTTATAAAGCTAACTCTCATTTACATTTTTTTAAAATTGGCATCGTTTAAGCTTTTCATTATTCTAATAATATAAGTTCTAAATATAATGTTGTAACGTTAGCATTTATATCTACGTTTTGAGAAAAGTTTTTGTTCAAAATTGAATGGGTTAAATATAATTGGTTTTACCATAAGGATTGAACTAATTTGATTTGAATTTCGGCAGCGGTACCAATATTCGCTTTATGGTCTGGAGGTAGAAGAACCCTAGAAAAAGCAAACAAATGCCCTTGGGTTTTATATGCCTCCAAATTAGAAGAAGAGCCTACGTGGGTAGTTAAAATATATAATCTTGAACACATATGTCTTCAAAGTAGATATGTTAGGGCATTCACTTCTGAGTGGCTTTCAAAAGAGATCTTGTACGAGATAGAGACTAACCTAACTATTCCCATTAAGTCAATTCAAGAACAAATTCAAATAAAGTATGAAATGGGAGTCTAAAAATGAAGGCATACAAGGCAAAGTCTTATGCCACACAACAGGTAATGTGTGATTAAAGTGTTTTGTATTGAGTATAGTATGTTAAGAGACTATGTACTAGAGTTGCAAAGAACCAACCCTGGTACAACTGTGAAACTTGATGTGGACATTGATTACAATCCTGATTTTGACTCCATAGTGTTTAAGAGAATTTATATTTATCTAGGTCCACTTAAAGAGAGTTTTAGAGATTGTCATAGGGAGTTAATTGGGTTGGATGGGGCTTTCATGAAGGGCTCATTTCCAGGTTAATTGCTAACAGTTGTGGGTGTAGATCCAAACAATGGCATCTATCCGGTGGCTTATGCCACATATGAATCTGAATGTTAAAATTCATGGGTTTGGTTTTAGAGACTATAGGAGATGACCTGGACTTAAATGTGAACTCCAATTTCACATTCATCTCTGACAGATAAAAGGGATTAATCCTTGCCTAGCAAAAGGTCTTCCCTTATGCTGAACACACCAACGTGAAAGTGCAATAAATGGTCAAAGCCTACAAGGATATGTTGTGGAATATAGCATCTTCCACCACACGGCGTGAATTTGAAAGACTAATGGAAAAATAATGAATGTTTATGCTTTCTAGTTATTACAACAAAATCAAGCCCATCACTGGGCTAGAAGCCATTTTACAGGTTTAAGGCTTCTATATTTGTTGTTTTACATGTTTTGTATTTATTTTGTTCGCATGATTTGTGTTTGTTTTTTCGTATGTAGGGCTAAATCTGATATGCTATTGAATAATCCGTGTGAAGTGTTTAAGGCAAGATTAGTTGATGGTGGGGATAAGTTTATGATAACTGCCTTGGAGTTTGTTAAAGAATACTTAATAAGGAGAATAGTGAATGTGATTATGATTATTGACAAAACTGATGGTTTATTGGCTCCTAAAATGGCATTAAAGTTTGAAGAGATTAAAAAAAGAAACAACACATCTAAGTGTGTTATGGAATGGTGGAAGACTATATGAGGCTATTGCAGGATTTTTGGGAGAACAATATGTTGTAGATGTAGTTGACAAATATTGCTCATGTAGGAACTGGGAGTTAACAGGGATTCCTTGTAAACATGTTTTTGCAACTAATAGGAACATAGCTATGAATGGACAACAAGCATAAACAAATTAGTGCTTTATTACTTTGTTATAATGTTGTATATAATTAAAATGTTTTATATAACATGTTGAATTACCAGAAGCATGGGTACATCCTTGTTATAAACTTTATACTTAGGAAGAGGAGTACTCACACAAAATTGGACCCATTAATGGTAGAAACATTTGGCCAAAATCAGGTGGTCGTTTAAAGTTAACGCAACCATATCATCATGTTCCAATAGGCATGCCACGAAAGCAAAGGAAAAAAGATGCATTGGAGAAGGATGATGATATGGTGGTTGGTGGAAAGTTGAGTAGAAAAGGGACCGTGACATGTCGTAAGTGTAAAAATAAAGGTCATAATAGAAAAACCTGCAAGGGTCAAGGTGCATCAACATCAAAGAATGGGAACATTGCTGGTGGAAATGTGAGTAACAAAAGAAAAGCAACAGAAGATAGGAAGGTGACTGTTAGAAATATAACTAGAACTGTGATATGTGGGTAATGTATACAAAAACGTCCCAATAAAAAAAACTTGCAAATATGAATGTGGATTAACATCATCAAAAAATGAAGTTGTATTGTCTTGGTATGCAATGGTCCATGTAGTAGTCTTATAGTAATTATGGGATGAACTAGTAGTCTTTTAGTACGCAAGTAGTAGACTTTGATAAACATATCTTTGTTTTCAGTGACGAATCTTGACCTGAAACTTCGGGGGTCGGAAGTCACTAGTTTTGGGGGGTCGAAACCTTATATACAAAAAAATTTCTATACGAATACTATATAATCGAAACTTATGAGCAAAAATTCGGGGGGGGGGGGGGGGGGCGCCTCTCTGTGGAGGTACTTAGAGAGAAGGATGCTTATCAATTTTGGACCATTTCAGAGTTTATTGAAAAGCTAGAGAACAAAGAGTTGGAGGACAGGAGGAAAGCTAGGAGGTCACAGATTCCTCAGAATCCAAGTCTGTATTTTGGAGGTACTTCACTTTCAGCTGGAAACTCGAGCTCTGGAAGCGTTGCACCACATGTTGCATGTATTTCCAATGTCTTGGATTCATCAAAACCAACCACCAACTACACACCACCACAATACAATTCCTACTCACAACCATCATACACACCACCACAATATAGTTCCTACATTTCACCAATCTCTCCATTGCAACAAGCAAGTTTTTACACCGCTAACCAAACACAACAACCATCAAACCAAGTTACTCAACATAAACAACAACCGGTGGTTTTGGATACATCCAACTTGGGAAATGTGACTGTGGAGGTTGCTCAGCAACACATTGCATTAGTCTCAGCAATGGTTTCATCCTACAATGGGTTGGTTGCTAGTCAGATTGGGAACAACAACTTAACCAACGAAGACTACGCACAGATAGATAAGGAAGAGATGGAACTCATTGACATTCAATGGGCTTTTGCAAGTATAATGAGGAGAGCAACAGAGTTCATAGAGAAAACTGGAAGGACTGACTTGGCAACTTCTCCCAACACAACCTATGGTTTCAACAAGGAGAAGGTTACATGTTTTAATTGTGGAGAAAAAGGACACTTCAAAAGGGAATGCACCCAGCTACCTAAACAAGGTAATCGAAACCCTTTCAATGCAAACTACCAGAACCGTCAACAAAACCAAGTTTCTTATCAAAATAACAACAACTACCAAAACCGAAACTTTAACAACCAAAACAGACAACCAAACACTCAACACCAGATTCAAAACCAATCTCCTAATCACCCAAACCGAACAGTTGTACCTATCACTACACCTACTGAGACTCAACAGAATGCGAGTCAGAACCAAGCTTTGGTGACTCAACAGGATGAGAGGTTTGACTGGTCGGGTATGCAAATAGGAGTTGAGGAAGTGACTACTGGTGGGAATGTGGCTTGTGTTGCTTATCAGGTTGATTTGGAAGAGTCGGTGGCAGTTGATGAGAAGAAAGAAACTGAGGAGAGTGAAAGTGATGATTCTGAGACAGAGATGGAAGTGGAGAGTGAACCTGTTAAGGTTAAGGCTGAGGAGAAGAGTTCTGGGATGGTGATTGATTCAGTTTCTGATGTTCCCGAGGAGTGTAGATCAGTGTATTCAGATTCTGAGAGCGAATCAGACACAGAGGGAAGTGTTGATTCTTTGGATGATGATATTGACCAGTTGCTGGCAGAAGCTGACTTTTTGATGACGAGGAAGTCATGCATAGCTGATGATGCTTTCACCAAGATCGACTACTCCAAGTTTTTCACTGGAAAGGAAGCTCATTTTGCGTTAATGGCCATGACCGAACCGCCAAAACCTGTAAGTTCTGAATCTAGCACTGATGTTATGAGTGATAAATAGTGTGGAACTTGTGATAGATTGACAGAGGAGAATAAACAACTCCGAATTTCACGTGATAGTGCTATTCAAAACTGTCAATCTACTCGCAAAGAGTTGAATGCTTTTAACAAAGTATTAGATGGCTATAAAAAGGACATTTCCGACTTGAAAAATACTTTGTCATTGAAACAATTGGCCATAAACAACTATATCAATGAAATTGAAAACACCAAGTTGGAAATGGCTGCCATTAAATGCTTTGCTGAAAAAGTTAACAAGAAACTGGAAAGTTATAAGAATGTTGCTTATGTCGTGGATCATATCATTGATGATAACACCACCAATTACAAGTCTGTACCATCTCCGGTTCTTTTTGAAAACCATAACTATCACCAAGTTATACCGGAGAGTTCGGTGAAATCAGACTCATCATCAGAAATGGAATCTAATACCTCGAGTATTGGTGATCCATATTCCGATGTGAGACCGATTTTGGGCTTGAACAATGAGGGTGTTTATGCTGAGAGTGATAGTTCAGACTCAGAAAATGATGATACTGGTAGTGATAAATCTGTTAATGAATGTGAAATTCCAAAAGAAAATCACATCATTACTACTGAACCAGTGTCACCATCTGATCATGTTCATCCGATGGCAAATGCTAATCGTGATAAGAAGTCTGAAAAGATTGATGTTAAGAAAAAGAATGATGTTAAGAATGTGGTTGAAAAGAATGAGCTGAATGAACCAAGTGACAAACCTGTAAAGGTGTTTTATCGGATGGAAGGATCCGATAAAATCATTGCTGATGAGGAATTTCCGATTAAAAACGTTAACTATTCTAAACTTGATAAAATCTGGCAAGAAAGCACAATATGGTTTCCAAAACATGAGAGAACCAATGAAATTCCACCAGAAATCTTAAAGAAACTGTTTTCAGAAGTTCCTCAAGAGCCAAAAATTCATGTCACTGAGTTCATTCGACCAGATGATAAAGCAAATGGTTTTCATGAACCTTCTTACTCGAAAGGACCACTTCCTGAGAGTTTAAGAAATCAACAGTATAATGATCAGTTTCCTGTCAGATCATTTGCTTCACCAAATGCTCATTATGTGTTTGAGGAATATAGAAAATGCTTTAAATGTGGAGAACGTGGGCATTTACTTGCTCAGTGTCCATATGTAAGGCACAAGAGACATGAAGTTGAGGTTAAGAATTCCATGAAAAAGCCGATTGATCATTATGTTCCACCGCATAGACGGGCTGTTCCTCAACAACAACATTTTCATAATCAAAACAATTTTCAAATGAGGAACAACCGTCCATTTCATTATGATCGAAGGAATCGGATTGCAATGGAACAATCTTGGAGAAAACCAGTGGTGAACACAACAGCTGATAGACAAAAGGTTCCACAAAAACCAATTGTCAAGTCAACTGTTGGACCTAAGTCTGTTAATTCAGATAAGGTTGCTAAGAAAGTTACTTTTAGTAACAATGTTCAGAAACCTATTGAGAAACCAAAATCTCAAATTCGTATTCTCAAAAGGTCTGAACAATCTTGGACACCTAATGGTACTCCAGGAGCTTCGACTTCAAAGGTGAGTGAGAAAAATGACACTGTTTTAAAAAATCAGAAAACGGTTGATTCAAAACAAAAAGTTGTTGAAAAAGGCATTGAGGATGTTTCTTTGAAATCAAATGTTCAAAGGCCCAAGACTCAGGCTTGGGTCCCCCGAAAGAACTAAATGTTTACTTTTTGTGTGCAGGGAGCTTCAGTTGGCCCTATTAGCAGTCTCTGGATTGTTGATAGTGGAGCTTCAGGCCACATGACGGGGGATTTGGCGTTGCTGTTCGATGTGAAGAATATTAATGGAGGATATGTTGCGTTCGCGGGTAATAAAGGAGGTTATATCACGATGGAAGGAAGCGTGAGTAACGGGATTGTGACTTTCGAGCGGATTTCTTATGTCAAGCAGATAGACTATAATCTGTTGAGCGTCAGTCAAATATGCGATAAACAATTTTCTGTGCATTTTGATGACAAATCCTGCTATATACTTAAACCAGGCTTCAAGATTCCAAAGGAGTGGGTTATGTTGATGGCACCTCGAGTCAACAATCTTTACATTCTTGATATGTCCAAGGCAATGACATCACAGGGACAGATAACATGCTTTCTATCCAAGGCGACCGAAAAAGAATCAATAATGTGGCACCGCAGAATGGGGCACATTCATCTGAGGAAAATGAATCAGTTAGTGAGAAATGGACTTGTCGATGGAGTAAACGTGAAACATTTCCATCTGAACGACAAGTGTGTGAGCTGCATGAAAGGCAAACAACACAAACAATCCCATAAAGTGAAGAAGGTTAACTCTGTTGAGATGCCGCTTGAGCGATTGCACATGGACCTTTTTGGACCGGTCAAGCGCAAAAGTCATCTTGGAGAGCTTTATTGTTTAGTCGTCACTGATGACTATTCACGATTTTCATGGGTGATGTGTTTGAAGAACAAAAGCGACACCTTTACCAACCTACAAGTTCTGTTCACTCGGCTGGAAAATATTTACAATTTGAAGATAAAAAGGATCAGGAGTGACAACGGGACGGAGTTCAAAAATGCAAAGATGGATGAACTTTGTGAAAGCAAAGGAATTCATCATGAGTATTCAGCTCCGTATACCCCGCAACAGAACGGTGTTGCTGAAAGAAAGAATAGGACTCTGATTGAGGCTGCAAGAACAATGCTCGCTGACTCAAATCTTCCAGTAATGTTCTGGAATGAGGCGATTTATGCAGCAAACTATACATTAAATCGGGTTTTGACAGTGAAGAAGTTTGGAAAAACATCTTATGAGCTGTTACACCGACGAAAGCCCAATTTAGAGTATCTAGAACCATTTGGGGCGCCATGCACGATGTTGAATCCAAGCGAGAAGTTTAGTCCTAAAGCTGAGGAGGGATATTTTGTTGGATATGCAACCCCGCTCAAACGGGTTTTCAACAAGAGAACTCGTCAAGTGGAGGACTGGGCTAATGTGGAAGTTCAACGTTACACTCAAAATTTGCAAGGCACGGGCCCTGATTGGATGTTTGATTACAAAGATTTCTTTGAATCATTCAACCTAGATAGCTTGGTTGAAGAAGCTGTGATCAGATTACTTTACGAGTGTGAAAACGCGGCAACTTCACCATTGATGCGTCCAATCACCGTAAACCCCCCACCAGCTTCTAGTGATACCAGTGCTCCTACACAAGAAGAAGAGTTGTTTCAAGAAGCTTCAACTTCATTAGACACTTCAGAATCTGAAGATGAACAATTTGAAGAAGCAGTTCTTGAAAATGCAGAAGACTTAGAGGAGCAAACTGTGAACCCAACTCCAAATCCAGATGTTGCTTCATCATCTAACACGGGTCATGATCAGGATGCTGTAGAGAACTTGACTGCTCAGACGGGAGTGATTGTACCTGTTAATCCGGAATCTCGGATTCATCGTATTCACCCGCTGGAGCAAGTAATCGGTGATCCTGGTAGTGGAGTGATGACCAGAGGGCAGCTTAAAAGCGTTAATTCGCCAGAGAGTTTTGGTGCTTTAGCATTGTATGCCAAAATTCAGAAATCTGGTAGCCAAAATGATTGGTCGTTTGCATGTTATGTGTCGCAGGTAGAGCCTAGGACATACAAAGACGCTTTGCAAGAAGATGCCTGGGTTGAGGCAATGCAGGAAGAGTTATTGCAATTCCAGAAATTGGGAGTCTGGACGCTCACAGATTTGCCGCCGGGAAGAAAGAAAATAGGCACTAAGTGGGTGTTTAAGTGCAAAAAGGATGATCGTGGAGTTATTGTAAGGAACAAAGCCAGATTGGTTGTGCAGGGTTTCCATCAAATCGAAGGAATTGATTACAATGAAATCTATGCACCAGTAGCACGAATGGAAGCTATTCGGATGTTCCTTGCGTTTGCTTCGTATAAGAAATTCAAAGTCTATCAAATGGACGTCAAGAGCGCATTTTTGTACGGTAAAGTCAAGGAGGAGGTTTATGTCGGGCAGCCACCGGGCTTTGAGGACCCAATCCACCGGGACAAGGTCTACGTGCTGAACAAAGCTTTATATGGTTTGCACCAGGCTCCAAGACAGTGGTACGAGGAGCTAAGTACATACCTCATCTCCAAAGGATTCAAGCGCGGCCTCGTCGATTGCACCCTCTTTACGAAGAAGACGGGAGATGACTTGCTTCTAGTACAGATTTACGTTGATGATATTATATTTGGTTCAACTAACGAACTCTTGTGCAGGGAATTTGAAACTGTTATGCAGGAGAAGTTCGAAATGAGCGCTATGGGAGAAATGCAGTTTTTCCTCGGCTTACAGGTGGATCAAAGACCCGACGGGATCTTCATTCACCAGACGAAATATGTTGCCGACATCTTGAGCCGATTCCAGATGGAGGACTCTAAGCCGATGGATACCCCGATTCAACCCAATCACGGGATTGGAGTGGACGCTAAGGGGGAGCTGACAGGCCCATTTACATACAGAGCAATCATCGGATCTCTGATGTATTTGACAGCGTCTCGACCAGATATTATGTATGCAACGTGTCTCTGTGCTCGCTACCAATCGAAGCCGAAACAAAGTCATCTGACGGCGGTCAAGCGTATCCTTCGATATCTGAAGGGTTGTCCATCAAAAGGACTTTGGTACCCTAATGATGATGATTTTGATTTTATTGCTTTTAGTGATGCAGATTGGGGCGGCTGTGACAAAGACAGCAAATCAACAACAGCCGGTTGCCAGTTTTTAGGGAGCAGGTTAATTACCTGGCAATGCAAGAAACAGACTTCCGTCGCACTGTCTACATGTGAAGCCGAGTACATTTCAGCCTCGAGTTGCTGTTCGCAAGTGCTCTGGATCCAACAACAGATGGTCGATTACGGTTTGCAGTTTCTTAAAACCCCTATACACTGTGACAACGAAGCCGCAATTGCATTAACTAAAAATACTGAAAATCATTCTAAAGCTAAACATATCCGGATTAAATATCATTTTATCCGTGACTGTTATGCTAAGGAATTGATTGACATGGTCAAAATCCATACTGACTACCAACGTGCAGATTTGTTTACAAAAGCTTTTGACAGATCCCGCTTTGAATATCTTTTGAAAGTAAACAATATAAAGGAAAAACAGGACTAATCGGCTCCTCGGTTTATCATTTTTAGTTTTAGTTTTAAATTTTTTTTTTTGCTAATTGGGAATTTCTCTTTGCTAATTGGGAATTTCTCTTTACTATCATAATCCTCAAAGAAGTTGATGCTTTCGAGGGGGTTGTTTAATCCTCAAAGAAGTTGATGCTTTCAAGTGGATTGTTTCTTTCAAATTTTTTTTTGTTGTTTTTCAGAAAAATTAAAAACCCAAAAATATGTTCTTTATTTTAGGGGGAGTCATTTTATCAGAAAAACCAAAAACATTAAAAAAAAAAAAAAAATTTCAAAATACCTAAAAAAAATTAGAAAAACCCAAAATGATTTCCTGGATAAAAAGAGGAAATGATAGTACATCAGTGGGGATCTGACACAGGCTAAAGAATTGTATAGTTTTAATGAGACGTATGTTGATTACGTGTGATATGCTGATAGGCTTCGTAGACTATATATTGCGTGCATTAGTGATACAAACATAACAAACTACGCGTTTGTGGATGAACACCTCATAGGCATATGGTCTTAGTACCGTAATTTCGTTTGATAGGGTGTTTGTACAAAACTCGGAGGTTTAGGGTCGTTATGTTATTAGTTGTCTGGGGATAGCCTATCTGATCTTCTGCTGTAAGTCATTACGGACCTAGATCAGACAGGATGTCTTTATAAAAGAGCTTTATGCCAAAACCTAAAGTTACCGAATTGAGGAACTTTCCATGTTATATGATGATCAAAGATTATCTATAATATCGTATTGATCATTGATGCAAATCATGATTAATATTCGTCCTCAACCTGGTATGGTGCATATGTTACTTTGCTGCATTAATTTGCTGACCTGTATACCTCTATGCATTATATCTTGTACAATTACAGACGACGAAAGCATAATCACGCTTTACAATGAGTCTTTGTGCAAATTACTTCTTGATACGGGAGTATGTCGTGTGTGTGGGAACCACAATGTGTTAGTCTAATACATCTAATTCGTATCATTTTAAAGCATTGCGTAATTGTCTGCATGTGAGCTTATGTGGACAACAATATCAGCAATTGCCGTGTCACATATTGTTTCTAATGATAATATTGAACCAGATCAACGCTGTGTTCAGATTTCTCAGAAAACTGATATGATCCTCTTACCGGAAATCACAAAATGTTTATTGCTTTCATTTAATTTGATACATTTTTACTTTGTCGCATTTTACTTTTATTGTCAAAAAGTTACAAAATCCAAAAAGATTTTAGGTGTGTTTTGATAAAAAATTTCAGAAAATCCAAAAGATTTGCATTTCTACTTTATTTTTGATATCCGGGGATGCTTGATGGTCAATTTCTGAGATTTGATAACACCATCTGGACTTTGTAACATTCAAAATGTGAAAATTTGAGTTTTGGAAGTTTAACGGATTGAAAAATGTTGAACGGGATTCGAATTCGTGATTTGCCGAAATTTTCAGATTTTTCCATTTCACATTCGCCCCTTAAATGGGTCGAATGTGGAAAAATCATTTCATTCGACCGGTTTGCAAATGGACGAATGTGGAATTTCCACTTCCGGGTACACAATCCACCTTCGGGTCTTTAAATAGGGGCGAAGGTGGAGCAGTTTCACATTCGGGTCTTTAACTAGGGGCGAATGTGGACTTAACCCACATTCGACCATTTCATACGGGCGAAAGTGGACCCCTATAAATAAGCCTGTCACCTTCGAACCCCTCATTCGCAAATTTTTTCAAAAATTGCATCATAACCAGATCTTGTTGCTCGTGCATTTTATGTTCCCTTGATTTGTTCCCTGATCATTGCTCATCATTTTAAGCCTAATTTTGCAGGTAATGGACATCAAAACAGATCAAAATTGACTGTTTAAAGAACACGACCGAGGGTTTCTGTTCTAGGATTTTTGATGATTGTTGATGATTGTTTTTGATTCCCGATCATTTTTCATAGGTTTTAGGGGGAGAATGTGGAAGGAATTAGGTTTATAACACAGTTAGATGTTAATTTGATCGATTGAACACATATGAACTCTAATTCCACTTGAAAACCTATGTAAACTGATTAATTGATAAAATTGGTAATAGACGAATGTTAGTCGGACATGTTAGTATGTTTTAGAATCAAAATTGCAGGTTAAAACTAACAATGACAAAATTTTGAATTTTTGGGGGAAAACCTTTCCACATTCGGTTGGTAAAACCGGGCGAAGGTGGAATAAGGTGGACGAAGGTGGAACAATGTGGACGAATGTGATTTTTAATTAGAAATTTTTCACTTTCGACCAAAATTTTCCACTTTCGACCACAAAATCTCACATTCGGCCACTTCTAAATGGGCGAACGTGCAGATTAGTTTTTGACCAGAATTTTATATTTTTGTCGTTTTTGTGTTTTGACGCGTTTTATTGATTTTCATGTGCAGATGGCTGAACAACCCGAGAATATTGAATCACCAGCAGTGAATGTTGAAACTCCAGCTGAGATCACAGTTCAAGATCCAGTACCAGTAGCAGAAACATCTACTCCGAGCAGTTGGCCTTTTGAACGATCGCACAACTGTTGCGCGTATCTAGGAGACGTTGAGAAGAACACGGAGTTTACAGGGATTATAGAGTTTCTGAAGAGAAGCAGGATTGTACATGCCTTAGCCACACCAACCATCATATACAAAGACATCATAGAAGACTTTTACCAGAATGCTAAGTATGATTACTGGGAGAATCAGACGATTATCAAGAGCAAGATTCAGGAGATGGAGATGTTCTTGACTGAAGCTGACATTCGGGAGGCATTACAGATTAAGTTCGAAGACAGTGAGGATCCCAGGGAGTTATCTTGGACAGAACAGAAGGCGTGCTTCTTAAGAATGAAATACAAAGGTCCAATCACTGACGGATCTATGTATAAGGGGAAGCTGGGAGTACAGTACAAGTATTTTGCTCATGTGCTGATTCATGTTTTTGGATGTGTGAGTGGTGGTTATGACGTGATGAGAAGGAGTTTGAGTTCATTAATGGTTGCGTTGACACTCAACAAACCATTTAATGTTTCTGGAATGATTCTTGACCACATGCTGGAGATGCTGAAGGGAATAAAGTTTAAGAAGTTAGAACCTTTGACTACAAGTATCCAATGTTGAAAAAGGATCCGACTATGATCCTAGGTCAAGATCACATGAATATTAGAACCTTGATGAGGATGAAAGGTTACAAAGGTGTGCCTGACAGTGAGAAGCCACCAAACAGGAGATTATTTGGCGCTTTGGCTCGTCCGGATTACATTGATCCTGGCAAGAACAAAGCAAGACATGATGATAGTGACTCAGATAACGATGATCCCTTAGTGTATGTTGATTCAAGCACTAAGCGGAAACGTCAAGTAGTCAATCCTGGAGCCAAAGGGAAGGGCAAGGGAAAGGCTATTGATCAGGGAAGCACTAAGCAACAGGTTGCTAGAAAGAAATCGACGGCGAAGAAAGGATCGAGTTTGGTGGATGAAGAGTCTGTAGATTCAGAAGAGACTGAGGTTGATGAACAGTGGGATTCTGATGACGAGAACGTGAGGACCACCAAACGTAAGGCCACTATGGTTGGTGAGTCTGAATCCTTGAATCAGTCGATTGAAGAAGCTGAGAGACGAAAGAAATCGGTTGAAGATGAAGGGTTAGGTGTTGACCTAGCTGAACTGAGTGTTGGAGAAACTGTAGTTGTGAATTTGCCAAAGAAGACAAAGAAACAAAAGACTATGGCAAAGAAATCAAGTGTGAAAGAACTGAGAGAGAAAGAGTTGGCTCAGTTGTTGAAGGGAAAGAGATTACCTGATGCTGGAACACCTTCCAAGTTATCTTCACCAGTTGCCAAGAAGCAGAAGAAAGCAAAAGAGGCAGAGACTTTACCAATCGATCAGTTCAATATCGATATGGATAAAGTGCTCGATATGTTTAGAAAGCCTCAAAAGGAGAAAGTTGTTGAAGTTGAGCCATCCAGATCTAAGTCGAAGAAAGTGACTGTTGATGATGATGTTATGAAACAGGTTAATAAGAAGATGGAGGACATGATGAAGATGTTGGTTGCTCAACAAGCTGAGATTACTAAATTCAAGCAGAATGAGGAGAAGATGCTCCAGATTGTGGTTGCTTCAAAATCGAATCAGGATGAGATAAATGATAAGATTAAGATGTTGGAAGCTAAGAATGAGAAGCTTGAAAGAAGATGTGATAGAAACAAGAACAAGATCAAACTGATTAAGGCTGATAACAAAGAATTAAAGAAGGAAAACAAACGCCTTTGTGGTTTGATTGAAGAGCTTTATAGCAGAGCACCCCAGTTGAAAGAGGGTGAAGAAGATGAAGAAGAAGATGAACAGAAAGTTGATTATGAGTATTCTGATTCTGAGAAAGAAGATGATGATGATGAGGATGATGATGGATCGGATAAAAGTGATGATGACAATGATGATGATGATGATGACAACAATGATGATGATGATGATGCTGAAGGTACAGGGAAAAAGAAAGGTGATGAGTTTAGCAGTGGAAGTGATCATGATGGAGGAGATGATACTTCTAAGTTTAGTTATGAGAAGAGAACACCACAGAAGAAGAAGGATACTGGAGAATCGAGTTCCAAGAAGAAAGGTGGGAATGTTGATTCGGATGAAAGTATTTTCTGGAACGAAAAGGTGAGATCTCTGTCTGATGATGCTAAACAAATATACAAGAATATGTTGGAAAAGAGAGAGTGGACCATTGAGTTCACAGGATGCTTCGCTGAAATATTCCAGACTGATGATTTGAGATATGAGCTGGAATATGAAGATCCAGATCTTGAAGAAGGGGAACTACCTGCATCTGTGGCGAAAGAAATTTTAGATGGTCTCGCACAGAGGGTAGGAAAGACGTTTGAGGAGTTTATGATGGATGAATCGATTCCTGATATTCCTGAAAAGGATATGGGAAGTCATTCAGATGATGTGCAGACTCCAGAAAACAATGAAGTTGAAATTGAAGATATTACTCATGAAGAGTTTCCCCAATATTTCCGACAAGAAGATGAGAATGAAGTATTTCCTGACTTCACTGAGATACCAAATAAGTCAGCGAAACAGAAAGCAAAGAAAAGAAGCGAAGAGTTTGTTGAGAAAGTGTTTGGTAATGAAAAGAAAGATTCTTCTAACCAGTCTGATGAGTTGAAGAATTATATGAAGAAGTTGAAGGAGATGGATGAGAACCGACCTAAGCCTGAAGCTCAAGGTAACTTTTATCGATTTCATAATGCCAAGTTCAAAGGCAGAGCTCTCGGGTGGACTTATCTAGGCAGACTGAAGTGTATTGCTGCGAAATGGGAAACCGGAATTCTGTATTTCAACAGATTCTGTGACTTGCTTACTCTACCGTACTGGGCGGTGAGAGACTTATGCAGATTCCCAATGTCAGGTGCCGAGGTAAATGGATCGCATGTCGGTTGGTGCGCAGACAAATTGGTTTGGGAAAGTCGTACACGATGGAAGAGATTTCAACCTCAATATCCCCGTAGAAAAGAGCATAGGGATATTGATCCACAAACCAATATGAAGCATGTTACTTTAATCTACAAAGCACCTAATGTGATGAGAAAGATACCGTTGATGCCAATGCCACAACATTTCAGTGCTGATTTCATCTTTTGGTATTACGATTGGAGGAAGGCAGAAGCGGTGATCGTGTTGAGGGATGGAAAGGATAAATACAAGCATGTGCATGTATTTGATCCTATGTGGCTGATTAATTGCACATTCGAAGACATCATCATGTTGTTCTATAATCCGATCTACTATGAACCCAACGACTTTGCTCAAGCGAGAAAGTATACTCAAGTTGTGGGAGTTTGTTTTGCATATGACATAAATGCAGGAAGCAACTTGGAGGGTAAACTTGGCAAGACTGTGAAGATTGCTAATGTGTCAAAGCCTGTGAAGAAAACATTCGAGCCGCCAATGACTTCTGAACAGAAGAAGCAGCTCAGAATCAAACTGTTGAACAAGACGATGGACTATCAGAGAAAACTATCCAATCAATAGTCGAGGGGGAGTTTGTTGATGCATTTTGCGACTAAGGATTGGATATACTATAATTAACATATGTTAGTGGATAGCCGAAGGTGAACTAGTATGGGCGAAGGTAGATATTTTGGGGCGAAGGTAGACTGATATGGGCGAAGGAAGATCTGAAATGGGCGAAGGAAGAATGGACAAGATCAGAAAAACACATTCGACCACTTGATGTGGGCGAATGTGGAAAATGCTCACATTCGACCTGTTGTAAGGGGCGAATGTGCAGTGCCTATATATAGATTTTGAGTTTTTGATAATGTAAGAGTGTTGTCATTTGTGTCCAGGTTCAGTTCAGGTTTAGGAGTGTTTTTGAGAAATTGATATCTAAAACAGGATTATACGATCATACAAGTCACAAATCTAGGTGCGGAAACCCTAGATCTGAACAAATTGATAAAACACAAATCACGACACAATCAAGATCATTTTCAATATCATTTTCATAGATTAACTTCAATCAATAAGCATTTACAAACTGTTTATGTTAATCTAGAATCACACGGATAATCTCTCAAAAACACTCCTAAACCTGAACTGAACCTGGACACAAATGACAACACTCTTACATTATCAAAAACTCAAAATCTATATATAGGCACTGCACATTCGCCCCTTACAACAGGTCGAATGTGAGCATTTTCCACATTCGCCCACATCAAGTGGTCGAATGTGTTTTTCTGATCTTGTCCATTCTTCCTTCGCCCATTTCAGATCTTCCTTCGCCCATATCAGTCTACCTTCGCCCCAAAATATCTACCTTCGCCCATACTAGTTCACCTTCGGCTATCCACTAACATATGTTAATTATAGTATATCCAATCCTTAGTCGCAAAATGCATCAACACTCTCCCCTTAAAAGAATCGCCCCTATTTGTTTTGGTATGTATGGTATGAACTATTATTTTGGTATGGTATGAAATTACATTTTTCTATGTTATTTTAATGCTTTGTTGATATGGTTTACTATGTTTTGTATAAAATAGACAAAATCAACATTTGAACCAAACTGCAATCACAACAAACATTTCATTCAAACCACCATTTTTCATTCGTAACCAAAATACTTAACCATCATTTTCCAAACTACATTAACAATCCACATTTCTTGACAAACCCACAATCAAGTACACAAACTACATAACCAACATGACTATAATTATTAACATAGTAAATGACAACTTCTTTTTCTTTTTTGAACTTCTTTTTGTAGTTCCCTAACATGTTGTTTGGTTATTTCTTGACTTCAAAAGCCTCGAGATTACTTCAACAAATTTGCGACATATTGGGGATCAACGCAAAAAAAGAATTGACACATAATTCATTGCTGAAATTAAATTGGGTTAGATATTAGGGTTAAAATCGTTGCAGGAATCAACGCTTGGTTTAAAATCTTACCGTTTGGGACAACTAGTAAAACCTGTGTCCATGGTTGATACATGCCCACGAGGTTCGAACTGCAACCACTAGTCCACAGTAGCATTGATCCACTGACGAAGAACTGTGACGACCGGGAAAATTTTTCTTCCTTATCGTTTTATTCTCATTGGCTTCGGGAAATTTTCGGGACGAAAATTCTTTCAACAGGGGGATGATGTGACACCCGACATGTTTAGGTTAACACTTTATAAAACACATAAGTCTACCTTAGCGAAAAACGTTTTCAAACATACTTAACCAGGTCACTTGAGTCGTTATGATGGTTTCGGGAATCATCGGGAGTCGTTACAGTGATCCACGGGATCATTGGGAGTCGGTCCATAACCATGTGAACAAGGATTGGTGATTTGTAGAATCGTCGGGTTTAACGCGCACACGCAAGTCTCGAGTCCTGGGAATTGGTGAACGGATGTGAACGTGTTAGTTATCATACATTATGTATTTACAATCATTATATGACTTCTCGGTATGTGAATACGAGCTTATATGTGTTAAAATAGTGCTTAATGTGCCAAAAACCCAAACAGCCCTGTAAGAGGTGAGTAGCAGGGGGTGAGTAGCCTAAATGCATGTAAATAGGGGGTGAGTAGCCTAAATTCATGTAAATAGGGGGTGAGTAGCCTAAATGTGACACCCGGCAAATTCTGGTTAACAACGTTGTCTAGATGAAAGTCTACCTTAGCGAGTCACGCGTATATTGTACTTAACTGGGTTAGTTAAGTCGGGTTATGGTTCGGGAACTATTGGTTAGTCTAGAAGATCATTGGATGTTGGTCTAAAGGTTCGTTAGATGTCAGTCCTTAACCAAGTGTACAAACGGTGACGATTTGTAGGATCGTCAGGGCATACGGAACGTACGAGTCTCGAGTCCCGGGAATTGGTGAACGAGTGTGAAAATGTGTATTTACTTGTATTATGTGTTTACAATCATTATGTGACTTGTCGGTACGTGAATATGTGTTAACATATGTTAAAACGGGGTTTAACGCGCAAAACGCACAAAACCAACCCCTATAGGCGATTAGGAAGCCTAATCACCTATAGGGGAGGCGAGTAGGAGACCCTAAGGGCGATTAGGGGCCTACTCGTGTGTAGGTTTAGGCGATTAGGCCTAATTGTGTGAACCTTCATGCGATTAGCAGCCCTAATCGCGTATAAGGGCTGCATAATCGCTAGTAACGGGCTGGACGACTAAAAACGACTATAAATACCATACTTAACCTCCTAAAATTCATTATACCAACCCTAGTCGTCCCATAACCCGCCCCAACAAATAAACAACCTCTGGAAGGCGATTTTTGATCAAAACACAAGGTTTCAAGCTTGAATCATCATACTTTCATAATCCTAAGGTTTGATTTTCATCCATAACTCTTTATAAACGTTTTTAATCAATCCCTAATGGTCCAGACCTGTTTTTAAACGAAAAAGCTTTCTGAAAATCGTCAATAAGGGTTGTTAATCGGATTATAACTAATATGCATGCATTATGGGTGTGTATGATTAGAAAGCTAGGATTTTTATGATTCATAATGATGATTTGATATGTTATTATGTTAGATCAGAATTGATATTGATAGTATGATGATAGAAATCTCAGTAATTGGATATTAGGGTTATGATTACGCGTGTTAGTATGATGTTGCATGCTATGTGAATGGTGTTTGGATTACTTGGTTGCATGCAGGACTGATTATACGAGGTTAAACGAAGGATTTTGGGTTAAACATGTTTAGGATAGTGTTTGGGATGATATTGGGTGGTTACACACGTTCTGGATCTGATTTGGAGCGTTAAACGCGCGAAAAACCGGAACAGCAAGGTTACAGGCGAGTAGCATTCCTAATCGCCTATGTTATAGGCGAGTAGGGTGCTAATCGCCTATAACTCAGGCGAGTAGAGGCCTACTCGTGTGACAGTAGGGGTGATTAGCCCTAATTGCTAGTTAGTTCATGTGAATAGCCCTAATTGCTAGTAAGTTCATGTGAATAGCCCTAATTGCTAGTAAGTTCATGTGAATAGCCCTAATTGCTAGTAAGTTCATGTGAATAGCCCTAATTGCTAGTAAGTTCAGGTGAATAGCCCTAATTGCCTATAATAGAGGCGAGTAGGGTTTCTAATTGCTAGTTGACCAACCTAAATGCTAGTTGACTTTTCCTAATCGCGTGTACTGCTGCTGTAAGTGTAAATTAGCATTCCGAGACCCGATTTAACATGTAGTAACATGCTAGGAACCCCGTAACATGTCTAATAACTTGGTAACATATATTTGGATGTAATTCGGTGATACGTGAACTATGTGCTATAACTTGTTGTGCGTTAACGTATGTTAAGTGTGAATGCGTTATTGTATGTCGTGGGGCGTAAACATAACACGGGGAGTCTCGGGTCACCAATGGGATGTCGAGTCTTGTACTTTGGGTCAGTTAAACAGTCACGGTGTTTTCAAACGAACTTGGTTATGGTCTGGACATCTAGGGACTAATTAACCTGCGGGTTATTAGTCTAAGTACTTGTAACTGTCGTATGTTAGGTCGCCGCTTTACGGGACTAGCATAGCAGCTGAGTTTACTCGGGTTAAGGAGTAACGCAACTTAAGGTGAGTTTACGGCCCCTCTTTTAAACTGGTTTCATATTTCGGGGGAGAAAACATGTGTTAAAACGATTATTTGGTAACTACTGTCATACTATGGGTTTCTATTGTGTACTACACGATCTTTGGAAGTCCCGGGGGGAACCATGAATGTGCGGGTTTGCACAACGGGGAAATGTGAATAGCGCTATTGGGAGTGACCAACCCCGCTCGTCGGCTTGGAGGGCCGGGCGAGTGCATATTGTCTCAAACAGGAACAACAGGAACAATTGGTACTTTTCGGGCACAACATCTGGTATTCGAGTTAGTAATGGTTTTCCAATCGTGGTAGTAACAAAACGTACGCCTAGCTAGCGTATACTGGTTTTCGATTTATTATAGTATGGACAGGTGGACTTGGTACTTGGATACAAAACCTGTAAACTCACCAGCATTTTTGTGCTGGCGTAAACTTTTACATGTTTTCTCAGGTCGCTAAGGTAGCACGAATGGAACTAGGGCGCACGCGTCTGCACGGCGTCTAGCTAGAGTTGCATGATTTTACAAACATTGAACATTGGTTTATTATTGAATAATTGTTTTGAATAAGCTTCCGCTGTAAACGGGGATTTTAAACTATGTTTTGAAATTGCATTTATGTTCATTTAGACTTGTTTATTGTGATCGTTGGTTTGGATCCTGGTTTGTCATGCGCCTCGCGGTAAAACTCCGCAAGTGGATTTTGAGGGTGTGACAGATTGGTATTAGAGCCAATGGTTATAGTGAACTAGGACTGCATGTAGAGTCTAGTCTATAGCCGAGTCGCACACACTAGACGATCACATGGTATTAAACGTTATAGTGGTTTACGTATGGTCTTGTCGGGGTGTCTCTAAACCGTTGGTCTTTCTACGTTACATCATCCGTTCTATCTTAGGTTGGGTTACTTGTTTTCTAGGCAATGTAGTCTATTGGGGTAACTCGCGTGCTCATGAGATTTGTCCAAGGCTCGGACATCTCCCCTTTCGCACTCCAATAGAAACACTTGTCATGAACTACCGTAGTATTACGGTGTGTAGCTAAGAGTCTATGTTCGGTGATTTGAACTTTGAACTAGGAGAACACTGGGAGGACCATGTAGAGCGGTTTATCATTTTGGGTGCACACAAAATCATAAACCGAAATGCATGGAAGCCCTAGTGAGCTCTAGGTTTGAGGGGATAGTCCTGGATTGGATCTAGCTTTGATCTTATGAACATTAGTGGTTATCTTTAACTGCGAAACTAAATTTTCTCGTTCTTTCTGCCAGAATCATGTCTGGAGTGCGTGGAGGACGTGGAGGTGGTCGCAATGGTGGACGTGGTGGTGGTCGCGGTGGTGCTGGTGGTCGTGGTGGAGGTATTAATCTATCGCAGGCTGATCTGAACAACTTGCTCCAAGCTGCTTTTCAGTTAGGGCACAACGGTGGTGGTAAGTTGATTTATCCATTTTCTTTCGCCTCATTGGTGAACCTTGTCTACGTATTTCGTGGTTTCTCATACGTTTCATTTCAGGTGGTCCTGTTGACCCACCACCACCCATGTGCACCTACAAGATGTTCCGGGACTGTAAGCCCCAGGAATTCTCTGGCACTGAGGGTGCGGTGAGCTTGCTTAGGTGGTTGGAGAAAGTGGAGTCAGTATTTCTGATGTGTAACTGTCTCCCAGAAGATCGGGTAAAGTATGCTGCTGCATTATTTCAGGATGTGGCATTGACTTGGTGGAATGGTATCACCCAGAATATGGGTATTGGGGAGGCATACGCTATGCCATGGGAGAATTTTGTGCAGTTGCTGAAGCGTGAGTATTGTCCGAGGGAAGAGGTACAGAAGCTGGAGCATGAGGTGTGGAACCTCAAGATGACTGGGTCGGAAATTGAGAAGTATACTGTGAGGCGGAATGAGTTGGCAGTGCTGTGTCCCGATCTGCATGTGCCAGAATACCGTAGGATTGAACACTATGTCTCAGGGTTAGTGCCGGAAATTGCAGGGTTAGTGGCTGCGGGAAATCATCCTACGTATGCAGAGGTAGTTCGATCGGCCCATAGGATGACCAACCTAAAAGTGAATGAGGGTATTTTGCCTGCGAAGGGTTCGACTGTTAAGGCCCCAGAGAACAACAAGCGCAAATGGGAAAATGACGGGAAGGGAGCTGGGTCAGCACAGCAGAATAAGAAGTTCGACAATGGGGGTTCTTCTTCTTCTTCGGGTAACAAGCAGGGTGGTTATGCGGGAAAACTGCCCAAATGCAACAAGTGTGGACGCCATCATCAAGGGAACTGCGACAGTAACCGTTGTCACCGCTGCCAGCGAATTGGGCATTATGCTAAAGATTGTAGGGTTACACTTCCGTCGACTCAGGCTCCGACTAACAGCTCAGCTCCGACTACTCAAGGGACTACAGGAAGACAAGGATGCTACAACTGTGGTGACACTGGGCATTACAAGAAGGATTGCCCAAAATTGAAGCAGGGTGGAAACAACGGTAATGGGAACAACGGGGGCGGCGGCAGAAATGCACGTGCCTTCGTCATTGGAGCCGCTGAGGCTAGACAGGACCCTGACACAGTCACCGGTACGTTTCTTCTCAATAATCGTTCTGTTAGTGTGTTATTTGATTCTGGTGCCGACAAGAGTTTTGTATCCATGGATGTTAGTCGACTGCTAGATGTAGTACCCGTACCATTAGAGACCAAGTATATTATTGAGTTGGCTGACGGTAAAACGATTGAAGCTACTAGTGTTCTTCGGGAGTGTCAATTAGAGTTGTCGGGTTTATCATTCCCCATCGACCTTATGCCGGTACCTTTGGGTAGTTTTGACGTTGTGGTAGGAATGGATTGGTTATCTTTGTATCGCGCGGAGATTGTCTGTTACGATAAGGTTATTCGGATTCCTCTCCCTGACGGAGAATTCCTTTCTGTGTACGGTATCAAGGGTGGTGTTCCGCTAAACATCATCTCTAGCATGAAAGCCCTTAAGTGTCTTCGAAAGGGTTATCCAGCCGTCTTGGCGCTTTTATCTGTTTCCACTAGTGATGAGAAGAATATCGACAATATTCCGGTGGTACGCGAGTTTCCTGATGTTTTTCCCGATGATTTATCTGGTCTTCCTCCTCATCGTCAAGTCGAGTTCGGTATTGATCTTGTACCAGGGGCTGCTCCTATTGCTCGGGCCCCCTACCGTCTTGCACCTCCCGAGATGCAGGAATTGTCTAGTCAATTACAGGAACTCTTGGACAAGGGTTTCATCCGACCAAGTTCTTCCCCTTGGGGAGCCCCGATCTTATTTGTTAAGAAGAAGGATGGAAGTTTCCGATTGTGTGTAGACTACAGAGAACTGAACAAATTGACCGTCAAGAACCGTTATCCTCTTCCACGTATTGATGATCTATTCGACCAGCTTCAGGGTTCTAGTTATTATTCCAAGATCGACTTGAGGTCCGGTTATCACCAGTTGCGCGTCAGGGAGGCTGACGTTGCCAAGACTGCTTTTCGAACACGTTATGGCCATTTCGAATTCTTGGTCATGCCTTTCGGTCTCACGAACGCACCGGCGGTTTTCATGGATTTGATGAACCGCGTCTGTAAACCGTATCTGGACAAGTTTGTCATTGTGTTTATTGATGACATTCTGATCTACTCTAAGAACGAGACCGAACACGAGGAACATCTGCGGTTAGTTTTGGAACTCTTGCGACGGGAACAACTTTACGCCAAGTTCTCAAAGTGTGACTTTTGGTTACGTGAAGTTCAATTCCTAGGACATGTGGTTAATGAACTAGGGATTCATGTCGATCCAGCTAAAATCGAAGCGATCAAGGACTGGGGAGCACCAAAGACGCCAACTGAGGTGCGGCAATTCCTAGGCCTTGCGGGCTACTATCGTCGTTTCATTCAGGGGTTCTCGAAGATTGCTAAACCCCTCACCACTCTCACTCAGAAGGATAGGAAGTTCGACTGGGGTGAACCACAAGAGTCAGCGTTTGAAGAACTGAAGTCTAAACTGTGTTCTGCTCCTATTTTGTCTTTACCTGAGGGCCCTGATGATTTTGTTGTTTACTGTGATGCTTCTATTCATGGTCTCGGTTGCGTGTTGATGCAACGCGAGAAAGTGATTGCGTATGCTTCTCGTCAACTCAAAGTGCACGAGAAGAACTACACAACTCATGATTTAGAGTTGGGTGCAGTGGTTTTTGCGTTGAAAATTTGGAGACATTACTTGTACGGTACCAAATGCACCATCTACACCGATCACAAGAGTCTCCAACACATTTTCGACCAACAACATTTGAACATACGGCAGCGTCGTTGGATCGAACTTTTGAACGACTATGATTGTGCCATAAAGTACCATCCTGGCAAGGCGAATGTTGTAGCAGACGCCTTGAGCAGGAAGGAATCAACTAAACCTCGTCGCGTTCGGGCGTTGCAGCTCACTATCCATTCGTCGTTACCTGATCAACTCCGTTCTGCCCAGTTGGAAGCTTTGAAGGAGGAAAACCTTAAAGCTGAAACTATGCACGGTGCCGACAAGCACCTAGAGCGAAGGCCTGATGGCCTGCACTATTTCGCAGAACGTATATGGGTTCCTTTATTCGGGGGACTACGGGAGCTTGTCCTTGATGAGGCTCATAAGTCCCGGTATTCTATTCATCCTGGTTCGGATAAGATGTACCAAGATCTGAAGGTGCTTTACTGGTGGCCAAACATGAGGTCGGACATAGCCTCATACGTGAGCAAATGCTTGACCTGTGCTAAGGTCAAGGTGGAATACCAGAAACCGTCGGGTCTCTTGCAACAACCTGAAATTCCGGAATGGAAATGGGAACGGATTACTATGGATTTTGTCACACAACTTCCTAAATCACCAAGCGGGAATGACAAGATATGGGTGATTGTCGATCGGTTGACGAAATCAGCTCATTTTCTTGCTATTAAGGAGACCGACACCATGGATCGTTTGGCTCGTCTTTACTTGAAAGAAGTTGTTTCTAAGCACGGGGTGCCAGTTTCTATTATCTCGGATCGTGACTCCCATTTTACTTCTCACTTCTGGAAGTCTTTGCACAAGGCTTTGGGTACCCAACTAGACATGAGTACGGCTTATCATCCACAGACTGACGGTCAGAGTGAGCGTACGATTCAAACTTTAGAAGACATGCTGCGGGCATGTGTGATCGATTTTGGAAAGGGTTGGGAAGCTCATCTGCCGTTAGTAGAATTCTCGTATAATAACAGTTATCACACGAGCATCAAGGCTGCTCCGTTCGAAGCACTGTACGGACGGAAATGCCGTTCTCCTCTTTGTTGGGCTGAAGTGGGTGAGAGTCAACTCACTGGGCCTGAACTAGTGTACGAAACTTCGGAAAAGATCGTACAGATTCGTAATCGGTTGGCGGCGGCACGGGACCGGCAAAAGAGTTATGCCGATCAGCGTCGCAAACCATTGGAATTCCAAGTCAATGACAAGGTACTTCTAAAAGTCTCACCGTGGAAGGGCGTCATACGCTTTGGGAAGCGTGGCAAACTCAATCCGCGGTATGTCGGCCCATTTACGATCCTGGAACGGATTGGGCCGGTGGCATATCGACTTGATCTACCGACGGAGCTCGGTAACGTACATAACGTCTTTCACGTGTCAAACTTGAAGAAGTGTCTGGCTGACGAGTCTCTCATCGTTCCACTAGAAGAGATCAAGGTTGATGATCGTCTTCGGATTGTGGAAGAATCTGTGGAGATCCTTGATTACAAGATTCGTAGCCTACGTCACAGCAAGATTCGTATCGTTAAGGTTCGGTGGAACTCGAACCGGGGACCGGAGTATACGTGGGAACGGGAGGATCAGATGAAATCCTCATCTTTTTCCTAAGGAAGCGTTCGAGTCGAGACATGTCTCTTCGGCAGCTGAATGAATCTCGGGTCGAGATTCCTTTTAACGTGGGGATGATGTGACAACTCGGGTAAATTCCTCTTTTAGTTTCTATCTTTTTGTTTGTTTCCTTCGTTATTTCTTTTGTCCTTTTGGTACTTGTGCAATTTTCGGGACGAAAATTCTTTTAACGTGGGGATGATGTGACACCCGGCAAATTCTGGTTAACAACGTTGTCTAGATGAAAGTCTACCTTAGCGAGTCACGCGTATATTGTACTTAACTGGGTTAGTTAAGTCGGGTTATGGTTCGGGAACTATTGGTTAGTCTAGAAGATCATTGGATGTTGGTCTAAAGGTTCGTTAGATGTCAGTCCTTAACCAAGTGTACAAACGGTGACGATTTGTAGGATCGTCAGGGCATACGGAACGTACGAGTCTCGAGTCTCGGGAATTGGTGAACGAGTGTGAAAATGTGTATTTACTTGTATTATGTGTTTACAATCATTATGTGACTTGTCGGTACGTGAATATGTGTTAACATATGTTAAAACGGGGTTTAACGCGCAAAACGCACAAAACCAACCCCTATAGGCGATTAGGAAGCCTAATCACCTATAGGGGAGGCGAGTAGGAGACCCTAAGGGCGATTAGGGGCCTACTCGTGTGTAGGTTTAGGCGATTAGGCCTAATTGTGTGAACCTTCATGCGATTAGCAGCCCTAATCGCGTATAAGGGCTACATAATCGCTAGTAACGGGCTGGACGACTAAAAACGACTATAAATACCATACTTAACCTCCTAAACTTCATTATACCAACCCTAGTCGTCCCATAACCCGCCCCAACACATAAACAACCTCTGGAAGGCGATTTTTGATCAAAACACAAGGTTTCAAGCTTGAATCATCATACTTTCATAATCCTAAGGTTTGATTTTCATCCATAACTCTTTATAAACATTTTTAATCAATCCCTAATGGTCCAGACCTGTTTTTAAACGAAAAAGCTTTCTGAAAATCGTCAATAAGGGTTGTTAATCGGATTATAACTAATATGCATGCATTATGGGTGTGTATGATTAGAAAGCTAGGATTTTTATGATTCATAATGATGATTTGATATGTTATTATGTTAGATCAGAATTGATATTGATAGTATGATGATAGAAATCTCAGTAATTGGATATTAGGGTTATGATTACGCGTGTTAGTATGATGTTGCATGCTATGTGAATGGTGTTTGGATTACTTGGTTGCATGCAGGACTGATTATACGAGGTTAAACGAAGGATTTTGGGTTAAACATGTTTAGGATAGTGTTTGGGATGATATTGGGTGGTTACACACGTTCTGGATCTGATTTGGAGCGTTAAACGCGCGAAAAACCGGAACAGCAAGGTTACAGGCGAGTAGCATTCCTAATCGCCTATGTTATAGGCGAGTAGGGTGCTAATCGCCTATAACTCAGGCGAGTAGAGGCCTACTCGTGTGACAGTAGGGGTGATTAGCCCTAATTGCTAGTTAGTTCATGTGAATAGCCCTAATTGCTAGTAAGTTCATGTGAATAGCCCTAATTGCTAGTAAGTTCATGTGAATAGCCCTAATTGCTAGTAAGTTCATGTGAATAGCCCTAATTGCTAGTAAGTTCAGGTGAATAGCCCTAATTGCCTATAATAGAGGCGAGTAGGGTTTCTAATTGCTAGTTGACCAACCTAAATGCTAGTTGACTTTTCCTAATCGCGTGTACTGCTGCTGTAAGTGTAAATTAGCATTCCGAGACCCGATTTAACATGTAGTAACATGCTAGGAACCCCGTAACATGTCTAATAACTTGGTAACATATATTTGGATGTAATTCGGTGATACGTGAACTATGTGCTATAACTTGTTGTGCGTTAACGTATGTTAAGTGTGAATGCGTTATTGTATGTCGTGGGGCGTAAACATAACACGGGGAGTCTCGGGTCACCAATGGGATGTCGAGTCTTGTACTTTGGGTCAGTTAAACAGTCACGGTCTTTCAAACGAACTTGGTTATGGTCTGGACATCTAGGGACTAATTAACCTGCGGGTTATTAGTCTAAGTACTTGTAACTGTCGTATGTTAGGTCGCCGCTTTACGGGACTAGCATAGCAGCTGAGTTTACTCGGGTTAAGGAGTAACGCAACTTAAGGTGAGTTTACGGCCCCTCTTTTAAACTGGTTTCATATTTCGGGGGAGAAAACATGTGTTAAAACGATTATTTGGTAACTACTGTCATACTATGGGTTTCTATTGTGTACTACACGATCTTTGGAAGTCCCGGGGGGAACCATGAATGTGCGGGTTTGCACAACGGGGAAATGTGAATAGCGCTATTGGGAGTGACCAACCCCGCTCGTCGGCTTGGAGGGCCGGGCGAGTGCATATTGTCTCAAACAGGAACAACAGGAACAATTGGTACTTTTCGGGCACAACATCTGGTATTTGAGTTAGTAATGGTTTTCCAATCGTGGTAGTAACAAAACGTACGCCTAGCTAGCGTATACTGGTTTTCGATTTATTATAGTATGGACAGGTGGACTTGGTACTTGGATACAAAACCTGTAAACTCACCAGCATTTTTGTGCTGACGTAAACTTTTACATGTTTTCTCAGGTCGCTAAGGTAGCACGAATGGAACTAGGGCGCACGCGTCTGCACGGCGTCTAGCTAGAGTTGCATGATTTTACAAACATTGAACATTGGTTTATTATTGAATAATTGTTTTGAATAAGCTTCCGCTGTAAACGGGGATTTTAAACTATGTTTTGAAATTGCATTTATGTTCATTTAGACTTGTTTATTGTGATCGTTGGTTTGGATCCTGGTTTGTCATGCGCCTCGCGGTAAAACTCCGCAAGTGGATTTTGAGGGTGTGACACTAAATGCATGTAAAAGGGGCGATTAGGGTATCCTAATCGCCTGTTGCAGCACGTAATCGCCTGTTCTGTGTCCGATGACTAGAAACTCCTATAGATACCACCATTGACTTGTAAAACATCATTTGTGCAACCTTAATAGTCCCATAACCTCTCCCAACACATACACACCCTCTGGAACACGTTTTTGCCCAATAAATCATCTTTCCAAGCTTTACACCTCATTATCTTGCAAATTCAAGGTGCGTTCTTCATCCCAAACCTTTTTAATGTTATTGTTTTGCTCCCTAAAGGTCCAGACCTGATTCCTAAGTGTTTTTGTCTTTAAAAACTTATTAAAAATGGTTTCCACATAAACCTAAACCTTCATACTTGCTTTATATGATGTTATCATGCAAAGATAGGATTTTTATGATTTAAACATGTGAGTTCTTGTGTATTTGATATGTTTATGAGATAAATAGGTTGTTAGCTTGATTATTGATGGAATTGGAAGTTCATAGTTGTGTATTGTTGATAATAGGCGTTTTGACCCATTTGAATGATTATGAAGGATTAAGGATGATATGATGTGTTTTGTTGATTGCTTGAGGTTAGGGTTTACTCTAGGATGATGCTAGAACAATAGGATAATGTTGAACAACGTTGTTATGTGATGAAATTTGGATATTTGCTATTTAGGGTAAGTTTTGCATGTTGATGTGATGTTTACATGCTAAATATGTTATTTTAAGAAACGCTTGAATTCGGGGCTGTTAGAATGACAATAAATTGGGGGGGGGGGTTTGCTTGGAAAAGGTTTATAAATGATTTGGGTTTAATATTGGGTGTTTTCACATGTTTCGGATCCGATTTGGAGGATTAAACGCGCGAAAACACAACATACTACTGCAGAGGGCGAGTAGGTTTCTAATCGCATGTAACTACAGGCGATTAGGACCTAATCGCATGTAGTTATAGGCGATTGGCCCCCTACTTGCGTGTTGTACATGTGATTACTATCCTAATTGCCTGTTTGACTTTCCTAAATGCTAGTTGACTTTCCTAAATGCTAGTTGACTTTCCAAATTGCATGTTTGATTCCTAATAGCATGTTTTGCTGTTGTAAGTGCATTTTGACAACCCGGAACATGGTTTGACACCTAGGAACATGTTAGGAACCCTGTGACATGTCTAATAACTTGGTAACACATGTTCGGACTTGTTTATGCATTAATTGGGCGTTGTGCTAGACATAGTAAACTTTTGCGCATGCTAAGTGTTTAATTGCATATGTTGCATGATATCTTGTATTTGGCTAACACGTGGAATGTCGGGTCACCAATGGGACGTCGGGCCTTGTCTGGTCTGGTCGGTTTAACGTTCAAACATGTTTTCAACATACACGGTCATGGTCTGGACAATTGGGGACTGATTAGCCTTCAGGTTAGTAGTCAACGCACTTATGTAAACTCATTGATATGTCGCCACTAGTTGGGGCTATCACACGCGTGTCGGATCTTTCTTAACACATCAGACGCAACCTAAGGTGAGTTCACGGCCCCACTTTTATCAGTTTTGTTTTCGGGGGAGAAACATGCTTACACACTTTTAACACATGATTTCAAGTTATACTATGGCTATCATTATATTACTATACGGCTCATCTAAATCACAAAGAAACCACTAATACGGGTATGTAGCGGGGAAATGTGGATAGCGCTATTGGGCCTGACAAACCCCACTCGACGGCTGGAGGCCGGGCGGGTGCATATTGTCTCAAACACACATGGTCTACCGGGGATGACGATAGTCCGAGGGGTACCAAACAGTAACAAACACAGTCAGCAATGGTTTCAACCGTAGTAGTAATTAACTAAACGCCTAGCTAGCGTTCACACAACATAGTAGTAACGGTAACGGTTTACAAAGGATTTACGAAACGCTTATTATAAAAATTGTGAACTCACCAGCATTTATGTTGACATCTTTTTGGCATGTTTCTCAGGTCATTGAGGTAGCAGCATCGTGTCTAGGCGCACGGAGTCTCACGGCGTCTAGGAGTCACTTGCATGTCATTTAGTACTTTCAGACTTTTATGTTTTACTTCTGGTTTGTAATAAAGTTTTACGCTTCCGCTGTGGTGGATAAATTTTGAAAACTAAATGGGTAGTTTACGTTACTTTCATATCATATAGTTGTCATTTGTTGTGACCGTTGACTTGGATCCTGGTTTGTCACGCGCCTCGTGGTAAAACTCCGCATGTGAAATTTGAGGGTGTGACAAGAACGATGGGTTCACGGCAGGCATGTGTGTGTTTTAAACGTTGTTGAGGAATAAGAAGTCTAAATATCAAGAATAAATACGATTTAACAAAAATACCCTCATGTGTGGGCCACACAATGGTGAGACCCAATCAACTTTTAACTCCCATTAGGCCTAAGAGTGGAGGGAGTGGGGCGGGAGAGGCTACCACCGGCGGGAACACCGCCACCTGCGGGCGTGGAGGAGGGAGGTGGGGCGGGAGCTTTTGGCCGGGCGTGGGGGGAGAAGTGGAGGACACTTGTCAAGCATTGATTGGGCCAACTATCTTACCGTTTGATAATTTAAAAAAACAAAAATTATATAACCGTTGCCAACGGTTGAAAAGAACAAAAAATGAAAAATTATATATATATAGGGTAGGGATCCATAGAAAACCCTCCCTTTCTAGAAAACTCTGGAAACTCTGACTTCCCGAGCTTTTTTGGGCCTGAAAATTTTAGGGCATGCAATATACATGATTTTAAGCATTTTGAGCCAAAAAAATCAAAAAAGCGCCGAGCACTTCTTTTTTTTAAAAAAAAAAAAATATAAGTTTTCGGGTAACACATGTTAAGCGAAATTAACACGTGTTAGCAATGTGTTACCCGAAAACTTATTTATTTTTTTTAAAAAAAAGTGCTTGGTGCTTTTTGATTTTTTTGCCTCAAAATGCTTAAAATCATGTATATTACATACCGTAAAATTTTCATATAAAAAAAAGCTCGGGAAGTTAGAGTTTCCAGAGTTTTCACTATAACAAGGGTTTCCAATATATCCTTTATCTATATATATATATATATATAGGGAAAGTATAAATTGAAAACCCACTCGAGTTAAAAAAAACTCTGAAAACCTGTCAAAAAACTATCTAAAAAATGTTTTTTTTTTGAAAAAAATACACAAGGTAACATACATGTTTTTAAGCGTTTTGGGCCAAAAAATAAAAAAAGCGCCGAACAAATTTTTTTTAAAAAAATAAACAAAAGTTTGCGTTGTTTCACATGTAACAGAGCTTTACATACGTAACAGCGCAAACTTTATTTATTTTTTTTTTAAATATTCGTTCGACGCTTTTTTTATTTTTTTGGCCCAAAACGCTTAAAAACATGTATGTTACCTTGTGTATTTTTTCAAAAAAAAAAAAAACTTTTTTAGATGGTTTTTTGACGGGTTTTCAGAGTTTTCTTAACTCGAGTGGGTTTTCAAAATACCCACCCCTATATATATATATATATATATATATATAGAGAGAGAGAGAGAGAGAGAACCATATACTCTTCTACCCAAACCCACACTCTCATATTTTTATAAAATCCTCTCCAAACTATCACTTTTTTTAAAATACTTGCAAGATGTCGGACCAAATTTCAAGTTCGTCTGATGCGTTTGATGAACTCGCTTTGGGCTCCTCATCCGACGACGACGCGGAATTGATAATCGCTACCGTTCAGAAGGTCGTTCAAGCTATAGTGGATGATGAAGAGACCTTGGAACCCAAGCGTAGAAAGTATATAATTCGTGAACGACAAGCCGCAAATGATTTATTGGTACGTGATTACTTCTCGCCCGAACCAAGATACGATGAAAAAACTTTTAGGCGGCGTTTTCGTATGAGTCGTAATTTATTTTTAAGAATATCAAACGATTTAGAAAATAATTACGAATATTTCCAACAAAGGCCCGATGCGCTTGGTGAGATGGGATTTACCACGTTTCAAAAGGTCACAGCCGCGCTTAGACACTTGGGTTACGGGCAAAGTTCCGACATAATGGACGACTATCTAAAGATGTCGGCTCGAACTGTAACATCGCGAATTTTCCCTAATTTTTTTTGATAAAAAGAATGTATTGTTTTAAACAATATATGTTTTAAATACCTTAAACTAATAATTATTTGTATCTCGACACTTTTGTACGTTTTAAAAATATTTCGAGTCACTTTCGGGCTTATATAATCATATTATGAATTTAGAATAATATAGTTTTAGGGAAATAATTGCAAAAAAAAAAAAAGATTTGTGTGGACCGGGACTCGAACCCGCGTCCACAGCCAACTAACACACAGTGACAACCAACTGAGCCAACTATCATCTCGTGTAGTATTTCAGAAGAAAATAAACTTAACACATTCCTTAAATTGATTAGTCAAAGTCTTAGTCAAACAGTCAAAGTCTTAGTCAAACAGTCAAAGTCTTAGTCAAATAGTCAATTCATCATAAAACCTTACTTTATGGTGTTGACCAATTTTAATGGCTAATTGAATCCAAAACTAGTATAAAAACCCACCTATGACCCATTATACTTTGCACCTCTAAATCGATTGTTTCAATCCAATTAAACTTTCCCTCATACCTTTCTTCTATAGTCTATTACTTCTACAATTGAAGCTTTGATTATAAGCTCTTGTAATTGGCAACTTTGGGGCTACACATATTCTATTTCTCGAGACATAACATTTTGCTAAGGTGAGTTTTACATAGCCCCTTTTTCTATTTATCACCATTTTTGGGGTGAAACATGTTTCAACATTCTATATGCAATTCAATCATAAAGTGTCTATGTGTTTTTCTATGTTGCATTATGTCTTAAACATGACTAGGGTAAGCACAATATTCTAGCATAATCATTAACATTGATCAGCCGACGGTATACAACGATAGATCTATTGGACTGGCAATTCCACCCGGATACGTGCCTCCTACATAGGTTGCGTGGGTGATTGTTATCGCATAACATAATCGAGTGAACCATGAGCGTATGGGATGGACCACATTATAACAGTCACAAGGGTTGATTATGCACTCGATTTACTTCTAGTATGTTTTCACATATGGACTAGACTTGCCATGACACTTGAATTGTACAAGTTTTATTCGATTATCAAAACCTATGTAATTGTGACATCCGTCACTTTTTCTTTTATATAATAATAATAATAATAATAATAATAATAATAATAATAATAATAATGAAAAAAAAAATCAGATTTTAATATAGTCATTACATATGCATTTTTTTTTAAACCAAACTAAACCCATCCCTTGAAATCCATCCCATGAGCCCAAACCCCTTTCCCCTTGTGGATTCAGAAGCCCAACAGCAGGCCCATCAGACAAGGCCCGGCCCAGAACCACTCTCCTTCCCATTCTGTTTAAAAGAAAAAAAAAACATAATCTGCTGCTGCATACGAGGTTCGAACCCGAGCCAGTTCACTCACACACACATGCTTGAACCACTTGAGCCAAGGCTCTTTTCCTGATATAATTTTAACATAATATGTATATATGCCCAAATACTCTGCTTCCCTTCTCCTTCCTTTTGTGTTCACTGTGTGCGACGGGCAGTAGAAAAGGAAGTCAGCTAAAGCTGACTTTGTGGAACAATAATTCACTATTAATGCTTCCTTTGACCGATAAAACGAGCTACGCATAATCCACGCGTTTAATAGCTAACATCATTCCATAATTGAAAGTTTAGACGCATTTATATTAAATGGGTCAAAACTTTCCAATTCGTTCATACGAGCTTAACACTATAAATTGAACCCTTGTATCGTAGCTATGAACACCGAAATACAAACCCTCACCCTCAAATTATCCTAAAACCTCTTGTAATCTACTCCTCCTTCACGTGTTTGACTTTCCGGTTGACCAAGAGTTATACACGGATTCGTATTTGTAAGTTGTGTTTTTCTTGTGGGTTTTGTTCATCGGTCATCTACAAACAATAACCCTATGATTAATCGGGTTATTGTTTGTTAGATTTGATTATTGCATAAGCTAGGGCTCGTTTCATATTGAATTGGGGAAGATGACTCTGCTGTAAATCATTTAAGTTTTATTCAAATCAGAAACCATCACAAAATGGCTCACAGACCAGTTGGTTGAGACAATGGGTGGTAAGACTTGAACCGGCCTATGGCCCAGGTTCGAGTCCCACCTTGAACAAACATTTTTTTTTATTATTCCTTATACTTATATTATCTCCATTCTTTTTAAAAATCGTTTTAAAATACTAAAACTATTTTATAAATTCTACAAAATTTATTATATGATCTTCAAGTGATAAAGTTCATCTCCCAATTTTTAGTTTTTCAAAAATGATTTATTTAATATATATTATTAATAATACAAGTTTATTCATTTATATTTATTAAATTCTATAAAAATATCTAAACAATTTTATTAAATCTCACAAAAATTATCCTAAACTTGTATATTCTTAAACATTCCAGAAAATATTTTTATTTCAGAAAAACCGTTTATTTTATATTTTTAATTAATTTTTGTTAGTTTTAATCATAAATAATTCATAATAAATTCATTTTACAATATTTTTGTACCAAAATTTTACATAAATTATTTCTATTCATTTGGAACAGAAATACAACTTTTAATTCAAGAATTCTTTAATTTTAATATTTTTAGATATTAAAATCATATTTTGACAATATGAAATAATTAGATTAAATATTCTATTTTCAAGAAAATAATTTTATAAAAATTATTTTCATACTTAAAACCTTATGTTGTGACTATATTCAACTTAAAATTTTACAAAGAGACTTTTATTTATTTATTTACTAAATTTCTTATATTTAATAAACAATTTGTTTATTAAACAAATAAACGTTTATCCCCAATTCGAAGCCCTAGAAAATACATGTATCCTAGAGTTATTTCCCTTACACGTTATCAAATTCTTTAGGTTGATCCTTGGGATAATCTCTAACACATATTTCGTTGTCCTAGTCCAATTTCAAGTATTACGTGAACTGTGAGTATTTTCTATCCCCTTTTTGCTTTTATTCATTTTTGGGGTGTTACATGTACACTTATACAAATTACAAATACAAGTTTACATTTTCACAATACAATTCTAGTACTATGTGCATTTGCTTACAACGTGCTTTATGTTTAGACAATACATGTAGAATACATTTGTACTTAGTGAAATCATTAACATGGTACAAGCCGACCTTAGCATTGGATAGCGCTATTTGGATTGACAACCCGCCTAGATTGATTCTCCCCCTTTTTCATCGGAGAATCCGTGGCCAGTGTTAAGTTATCATCCATTTATTGGTTGAGTACGCTACAGTTCATACAGTACATTATACAGTCACAGGGTTGATTTCGCTCATTTGTATGATACATAGTTTACATAATTGCACTGTAGCTTGCACTTGAATTGTTTAACTTTTAACCTACTATATATATATCAAAACTAGGAATGCTCACCAACATTTCATATGTTGACCAAACCTATTTTGTACATGTTTCAGGTGCAGTTTGATCTAATGCTTTAACAAGAGACATTTAGTGCTTTATTTTAATTCAGTTATTCCAACAGTTACATTTCATTTAAGACTTTGTATTTGCATTTCAATGTAAGACAGTTATTGGTTTATTCAATAATATTTACATTTTAGTACCATGTGCTTTTGAACAATCGTCACTACGTGGCACCTCGATGATTCCGCCATCGGTTGGGGTGTTACAGATTGGTATCAGAGCCATGGTTATAGGGAACTAGGTTATTAGATAAAATGGCCTAGACTATAACCGAACCTTCATGCATAATATTTTCTAAATTGCCTTACCCTCATTTCCCTCTACTTTCCTTCTTCTATCTTTCCCTTCTTCTCCCTCTCCATTCTTCTCATCTTTCATTATGGTGCATAGAGATGGTGTCCTACAAGGAGTGGAAAGTCTACATCATTATGGAACAGGGACAGTACCTTTCATGAAGACACTCTTAGGCATACTGCCTACTCTTATTCTTGCTCCTTCGAAGTTGTTGAACTTTAATGAGTGTGATAAGGACACATGCAATCTGGAAGGGTGGATGCCTGTACACTGGGTTTTCTGGCATAGGCAAGCATAGCGCATAAATCCATTTACGGACCTGTTATGCTTACCTGGGGATTCCTGGAGTGAGTGTCCACTTATAGGCTAAAGCATGTCTGCTTTGATCACCATTGGGTTCAATTCCTTTGAAAAGTCAACGTTCTTGTTGGGCTTTACAGCTAGACAAGGGCACTCCAAGCATTTTATGCAAACTTTTTCAATAATACTCTCTCGATTCATATACAATATTTTGTATTTCACAATTTTCATATATTGCTTACAAGTTCATACTTTCATAACCATCTATGGATTTCACAATCGCACTTCACCTTACCACCTTAGCCATTTTTTTTTATTCAACACCCTACCCAAATCATATTATTTCATTTCTCCACATGTTATTTATTTTAAAAACTATAACCTCATACTTTAGCACAAACTAAAGATTTCTAAAAACTTGTTGTATTACCTAGTAACTTTACAAAGTACATATTTTCCTCGAACTTAAATTCAATTGATTATTTATTGACGTAACAAACGATTTTCTATATAATGTTTTAAACTATTGCAAAGCCTACTTATCTTGTACTATTTAACAACTTTTGTCTTATGTACAAAACCAATTTTGAAAATAATTTTTAAGAATAATATCTAGTCTCTAGATTCTCCATCAACACTCACTCATTTTCAACTTGTTCAAATTTTTACAATATTTGGCATATACCACAATCATGTTTTCTTAATACACTTGATTATAACTTTTGATCCAAACCCCAAAAATTTACACTGCTATATAATCTCCTTACTATAAAATAAACTCTTTATCAACTATCTTCACATTCACTATCGCTCACAACTTTGATTTTGCTTCAAGATTTTTCATCATCCTCTCAAAAACTAAATTCATATCCTTCACCTTCTCACACATGAACTAGTTACCCATGATAATCAAACTACTAAAAACCTGGTACTTGATTCTACGGGATTTTTTTTTTCCAAAACATCATGTTTGTGAAACTTGATTTGACTATTCACTGGACATTTAATTATTCATGATACTCGTGTTTTCATTTTATTGATCTTATTATCATTTTGTACCCAATTATGTCATACTCATAGGCATATAACATCTAGAAATTTCCTTGCATACTATTGTGTACGTACACAGATTGGTGATCTATCATATTGGTTACGTTTATTTTAATCGTACACTTACATTTATTTGAAACGTTTGGACTGATACTTGATCTTACAGAGCTTTTCTAAGAAAACATCATTGCTTATTATATGAAACTTGATTTTTCCTTTAACTTGACTATTCATTGAACATCTAATTATTCATGATACTCGTAAACATTTAATTATTTATGATAACACCTACACTTAATGGTTGTAGTCCTTACAAACTTGCTTGCGTGTGTGTATTATCCACGCAACTCAGATAAACATTTCATTTAAAGGGCTCCTCGGACGAGTAGTAGCCCATACTTAAATACTATTATACCTACAAGTCATTTCAAACCCATGCAATTGACCTCATTATTACATGGCCTCATTTCATTGATAACATCTCATTGTAACTCAACGTGTTTGTTGTGTCATCTTCTTGTGAAACTTATTTGTTGTATTGTGTGTTAGATTAGGATCATAGAAGGACATAAAACCCTAATGTAAGGTAAATTGATGATTCCGGTCCGGAACGTAATCATGAATTTACAGGTGCGTTAGGGTAGTGTGAAATTCTATTAGAGTTTTTGGTAGGCGTCCAGTACGTTTTCAAGGTATCAAAGGTGTGGTGGGTTAGCTGCGGTACACCCTGTATACAAACACTAATGATGCATTGAAAGTGAGACTGGAAGTCGGACCAGGAACAAACTCTGTTTACTTGGTAACTCATTTAGTCTTTCTGTAGTCAATCAACTTATGCAATTATTTTAGGATTCCTAAAACTTGAAGTTTAGTGTTACTAGATTCTTATTCTCCTTATTATTCGAGACGAGCCTAATCCAAATCCTTAACTCACACCTATCAAGTCTCATATCCAAATCATCCGAATTTTCCAAACCACAGTTATCTTAAATTTTACCCAAGCATCCATAACCCTATGTTTCTAATAACTTCGGGACGAAGTTTCTAAAAGTAGGGGATGCTGTGACATCCGTCACTTTTTCTTTTATATAATAATAATAATAATAATAATAATAATGAAAAAAAAAATTCAGATTTTAATATAGTCATTACATATGCATTTTATTTTTTTTTTTAAACCAAACTAAACCCATCCCTTGAAATCCATCCCATGAGCCCAAACCCTTTCCCCTTGTGGATTCAGAAGCCCAACAGCAGGCCCATCAGACAAGGCCCGGCCCAGCACCACTCTCCTTCCCATTCTGTTTAAAAGAAAAAAAAAACATAATCTGCTGCTGCATACGAGGTTCGAACCCGAGCCAGTTCACTCACACACACATGCTTGAACCACTTGAGCCAAGGCTCTTTTCCTGATATAATTTTAACATAATATGTATATATGCCCAAATACTCTGCTTCCCTTCTCCTTCCTTTTGTGTTCACTGTGTGCGACGGGCAGTAGAAAAGGAAGTCAGCTAAAGCTGACTTTGTGGAACAATAATTCACTATTAATGCTTCCTTTGACCGATAAAACGAGCTACGCATAATCCACGCGTTTAATAGCTAACATCATTCCATAATTGAAGGTTTAGACGCGTTTATATTAAATGGGTCAAAACTTTCCAATTCGTTCATACGAGCTTAACACTATAAATTGAACCCTTGTATCGTAGCTATGAACACCGAAATACAAACCCTCACCCTCAAATTATCCTAAAACCTCTTGTAATCTACTCCTCCTTCACGTGTTTGACTTTCCGGTTGACCAAGAGTTATACACGGATTCGTATTTGTAAGTTGTGTTTTTCTTGTGGGTTTTGTTCATCGGTCATCTACAAACAATAACCCTATGATTAATCGGGTTATTGTTTGTTAGATTTGATTATTGCATAAGCTAGGGCTCGTTTCATATTGAATTGGGGAAGATGACTCTGCTGTAAATCATTTAAGTTTTATTCAAATCAGAAACCATCACAAAATGGCTCACAGACCAGTTGGTTGAGACAATGGGTGGTAAGACTTGAACCGGCCTATGGCCCAGGTTCGAGTCCCACCTTGAACAAACATTTTTTTTTATTATTCCTTATACTTATATTATCTCCATTCTTTTTAAAAATCGTTTTAAAATACTAAAACTGTTTTATAAATTCTACAAAATTTATTATATGATCTTCAAGTGATAAAGTTCATCTCCCAATTTTTAGTTTTTCAAAAATGATTTATTTAATATATATTATTAATAATACAAGTTTATTCATTTATATTTATTAAATTCTATAAAAATATCTAAACGATTTTATTAAATCTCATAAAAATTATCCTAAACTTGTATATTCTTAAACATTCCAGAAAATATTTTTATTTCAGAAAAACCGTTTATTTTATATTTTTAATTAATTTTTGTTAGTTTTAATCATAAATAATTCATAATAAATTCATTTTACAATATTTTTGTACCAAAATTTTACATAAATTATTTCTATTCATTTGGAACAGAAATACAACTTTTAATTCAAGAATTCTTTAATTTTAATATTTTTAGATATTAAAATCATATTTTGACAATATGAAATAATTAGATTAAATATTCTATTTTCAAGAAAATAATTTTATAAAAATTATTTTCATACTTAAAACCTTATGTTGTGACTATATTCAACTTAAAATTTTACAAAGAGACTTTTATTTATTTATTTACTAAATTTCTTATATTTAATAAACAATTTGTTTATTAAACAAATAAACGTTTATCCCCAATTCGAAGCCCTAGAAAATACATGTATCCTAGAGTTATTTCCCTTACACGTTATCAAATTCTTTATGTTGATCCTTGGGATAATCTCTAACACATATTTCGTTGTCCTAGTCCAATTTCAAGTATTACGTGAACTGTGAGTATTTTCTATCCCCTTTTTGCTTTTATTCATTTTTGGGGTGTTACATGTACACTTATACAAATTACAAATACAAGTTTACATTTTCACAATACAATTCTAGTACTATGTTCATTTGCTTACAACGTGCTTTATGTTTAGACAATACATGTAGAATACATTTGTACTTAGTGAAATCATTAACATGGTACAAGCCGACCTTAACATTGGATAGCGCTATTTGGATTGACAACCCGCCTAGATTGATTCTCCCCCTTTTTCATCGGAGAATCCGTGGCTAGTGTTAAGTTATCATCCATTTATTGGTTGAGTACACTACAGTTCATACAGTTCATACAGTACATTATACAGTCACAGGGTTGATTTCGCTCATTTGTATGATACATAGTTTACATAATTGCACTGTAGCTTGCACTTGAATTGTATAACTTTTAACCTACTATATATATATCAAAACTAGGAATGCTCACCAACATTTCATATGTTGACCAAACCTATTTTGTACATGTTTCAGGTGCAGTTTGATCTAATGCTTTAACAAGAGACATTTAGTGCTTTATTTTAATTCAGTTATTCCAACAGTTACATTTCATTTAAGACTTTGTATTTCCATTTCAATGTAAGACAGTTATTGGTTTATTCAATAATATTTACATTTTAGTACCATGTGCTTTTGAACAATCGTCACTACGTGGCACCTCGATGATTCCGCCATCGGTTGGGGTGTTACAGATTGGTATCAGAGCCATGGTTATAGGGAACTAGGTTATTAGATAAAATGGCCTAGACTATAACCGAACCTTCATGCATAATATTTTCTAAATTGCCTTACCCTCATTTCCCTCTACTTTCCTTCTTCTATCTTTCCCTTCTTCTCCCTCTCCATTCTTCTCATCTTTCATTATGGTGCATAGAGATGGTGTCCTACAAGGAGTGGAAAGTCTACATCATTATGGAACAGGGACAGTACCTTTCATGAAGACACTCTTAGGCATACTGCCTACTCTTATTCTTGCTCCTTCGAAGTTGTTGAACTTTAATGAGTGTGATAAGGACACATGCAATCTGGAAGGGTGGATGCCTGTACACTGGGTTTTCTGGCATAGGCAAGCATAGCGCATAAATCCATTTACGGACCTGTTATGCTTACCTGGGGATTCCTGGAGTGAGTGTCCACTTATAGGCTAAAGCATGTCTGCTTTGATCACCATTGGGTTCAATTCCTTTGAAAAGTCAACGTTCTTGTTGGGCTTTACAGCTAGACAAGGGCACTCCAAGCATTTTATGCAAACTTTTTCAATAATACTCTCTCGATTCATATACAATATTTTGTATTTCACAATTTTCATATATTGCTTACAAGTTCATACTTTCATAACCATCTATGGATTTCACAATCGCACTTCACCTTACCACCTTAGCCATTTTTTTTTATTCAACACCCTACCCAAATCATATTATTTCATTTCTCCACATGTTATTTATTTTAAAAACTATAACCTCATACTTTAGCACAAACTAAAGATTTCTAAAAACTTGTTGTATTACCTAGTAACTTTACAAAGTACATATTTTCCTCGAACTTAAATTCAATTGATTATTTATTGACGTAACAAACGATTTTCTATATAATGTTTTAAACTATTGCAAAGCCTACTTATCTTGTACTATTTAACAACTTTTGTCTTATGTACAAAACCAATTTTGAAAATAATTTTTAAGAATAATATCTAGTCTCTAGATTCTCCATCAACACTCACTCATTTTCAACTTGTTCAAATTTTTACAATATTTGGCATATACCACAATCATGTTTTCTTAATACACTTGATTATAACTTTTGATCCAAACCCCAAAAATTTACACTGCTATATAATCTCCTTACTATAAAATAAACTCTTTATCAACTATCTTCACATTCACTATCGCTCACAACTTTGATTTTGCTTCAAGATTTTTCATCATCCTCTCAAAAACTAAATTCATATCCTTCACCTTCTCACACATGAACTAGTTACCCATGATAATCAAACTACTAAAAACCTGGTACTTGATTCTACGGGATTTTTTTTTTCCAAAACATCATGTTTGTGAAACTTGATTTGACTATTCACTGGACATTTAATTATTCATGATACTCGTGTTTTCATTTTATTGATCTTATTATCATTTTGTACCCAATTATGTCATACTCATAGGCATATAACATCTAGAAATTTTCTTGCATACTATTGTGTACGTACACAGATTGGTGATCTATCATATTGGTTACGTTTATTTTAATCGTACACTTACATTTATTTGAAACGTTTGGACTGATACTTGATCTTACAGAGCTTTTCTAAGAAAACATCATTGCTTATTATATGAAACTTGATTTTTCCTTTAACTTGACTATTCATTGAACATCTAATTATTCATGATACTCGTAAACATTTAATTATTTATGATAACACCTACACTTAATGGTTGTAGTCCTTACAAACTTGCTTGCGTGTGTGTATTATCCACGCAACTCAGATAAACATTTCATTTAAAGGGCTCCTCGGACGAGTAGTAGCCCATACTTAAATACTATTATACCTACAAGTCATTTCAAACCCATGCAATTGACCTCATTATTACATGGCCTCATTTCATTGATAACATCTCATTGTAACTCAACGTGTTTGTTGTGTCATCTTCTTGTGAAACTTATTTGTTGTATTGTGTGTTAGATTAGGATCATAGAAGGACATAAAACCCTAATGTAAGGTAAATTGATGATTCCGGTCCGGAACGTAATCATGAATTTACAGGTGCGTTAGGGTAGTGTGAAATTCTATTAGAGTTTTTGGTAGGCGTCCAGTACGTTTTCAAGGTATCAAAGGTGTGGTGGGTTAGCTGCGGTACACCCTGTATACAAACACTAATGATGCATTGAAAGTGAGACTGGAAGTCGGACCAGGAACAAACTCTGTTTACTTGGTAACTCATTTAGTCTTTCTGTAGTCAATCAACTTATGCAATTATTTTAGGATTCCTAAAACTTGAAGTTTAGTGTTACTAGATTCTTATTCTCCTTATTATTCGAGACGAGCCTAATCCAAATCCTTAACTCACACCTATCAAGTCTCATATCCAAATCATCCGAATTTTCCAAACCACAGTTATCTTAATTTTTACCCAAGCATCCATAACCCTATGTTTCTAATAACTTCGGGACAAAGTTTCTAAAAGTAGGGGATGCTGTGACATCCGTCACTTTTTCTTTTATATAATAATAATAATAATAATAATAATAATGAAAAAAAAAATTCAGATTTTAATATAGTCATTACATATGCATTTTATTTTTTTTTTAAACCAAACTAAACCCATCCCTTGAAATCCATCCCATGAGCCCAAACCCCTTTCCCCTTGTGGATTCAGAAGCCCAACAGCAGGCCCATCAGACAAGGCCCGGCCCAGCACCACTCTCCTTCCCATTCTGTTTAAAAGAAAAAAAAACATAATCTACTGCTGCATACGAGGTTCGAACCCGAGCCAGTTCACTCACACACACATGCTTGAACCACTTGAGCCAAGGCTCTTTTCCTGATATAATTTTAACATAATATGTATATATGCCCAAATACTCTGCTTCCCTTCTCCTTCCTTTTGTGTTCACTGTGTGCGACGGGCAGTAGAAAAGGAAGTCAGCTAAAGCTGACTTTGTGGAACAATAATTCACTATTAATGCTTCCTTTGACCGATAAAACGAGCTACGCATAATCCACGCGTTTAATAACAAACATCATTCCATAATTGAAGGTTTAGACGCGTTTATATTAAATGGGTCAAAACTTTCCAATTCGTTCATACGAGCTTAACACTATAAATTGAACCCTTGTATCGTAGCTATGAACACCGAAATACAAACCCTCACCCTCAAATTATCCTAAAACCTCTTGTAATCTACCCCTCCTTCACGTGTTTGACTTTCCGGTTGACCAAGAGTTATACACGGATTCGTATTTGTAAGTTGTGTTTTTCTTGTGGGTTTTGTTCATCGGTCATCTACAAACAATAACCCTATGATTAATCGGGTTATTGTTTGTTAGATTTGATTATTGCATAAGCTAGGGCTCGTTTCATATTGAATTGGGGAAGATGACTCTGCTGTAAATCATTTAAGTTTTATTCAAATCAGAAACCATCACAAAATGGCTCACAGACCAGTTGGTTGAGACAATGGGTGGTAAGACTTGAACCGGCCTATGGCCCAGGTTCGAGTCCCACCTTGAACAAACATTTTTTTTTATTATTCCTTATACTTATATTATCTCCATTCTTTTTAAAAATCGTTTTAAAATACTAAAACTGTTTTATAAATTCTACAAAATTTATTATATGATCTTCAAGTGATAAAGTTCATCTCCCAATTTTTAGTTTTTCAAAAATGATTTATTTAATATATATTATTAATAATACAAGTTTATTCATTTATATTTATTAAATTCTATAAAAATATATAAACGATTTTATTAAATCTCACAAAAATTATCCTAAACTTGTATATTCTTAAACATTCCAGAAAATATTTTTATTTCAGAAAAACCGTTTATTTTATATTTTTAATTAATTTTTGTTAGTTTTAATCATAAATAATTCATAATAAATTCATTTTACAATATTTTTGTACCAAAATTTTACATAAATTATTTCTATTCATTTGGAACAGAAATATAACTTTTAATTCAAGAATTCTTTAATTTTAATATTTTTAGATATTAAAATCATATTTTGACAATATGAAATAATTAGATTAAATATTCTATTTTCAAGAAAATAATTTTATAAAAATTATTTTCATACTTAAAACCTTATGTTGTGACTATATTCAACTTAAAATTTTACAAAGAGACTTTTATTTATTTATTTACTAAATTTCTTATATTTAATAAACAATTTGTTTATTAAACAAATAAACGTTTATCCCCAATTCGAAGCCCTAGAAAATACATGTATCCTAGAGTTATTTCCCTTACACGTTATCAAATTCTTTAGGTTGATCCTTGGGATAATCTCTAACACATATTTCGTTGTCCTAGTCCAATTTCAAGTATTACGTGAACTGTGAGTATTTTCTATCCCCTTTTTGCTTTTATTCATTTTTGGGGTGTTACATGTACACTTATACAAATTACAAATACAAGTTTACATTTTCACAATACAATTCTAGTACTATGTGCATTTGCTTACAACGTGCTTTATGTTTAGACAATACATGTAGAATACATTTGTACTTAGTGAAATCATTAACATGGTACAAGCCGACCTTAACATTGGATAGCGCTATTTGGATTGACAACCCGCCTAGATTGATTCTCCCCCTTTTTCATCGGAGAATCCGTGGCCAGTGTTAAGTTATCATCCATTTATTGGTTGAGTACACTACAGTTCATACAGTACATTATACAGTCACAGGGTTGATTTCGCTCATTTGTATGATACATAGTTTACATAATTGCACTGTAGCTTGCACTTGAATTGTATAACTTTTAACCTACTATATATATATCAAAACTAGGAATGCTCACCAACATTTCATATGTTGACCAAACCTATTTTGTACATGTTTCAGGTGCAGTTTGATCTAATGCTTTAACAAGAGACATTTAGTGCTTTATTTTAATTCAGTTATTCCAACAGTTACATTTCATTTAAGACTTTGTATTTCCATTTCAATGTAAGACAGTTATTGGTTTATTCAATAATATTTACATTTTAGTACCATGTGCTTTTGAACAATCGTCACTACGTGGCACCTCGATGATTCCGCCATCGGTTGGGGTGTTACAGTAATTCTCACCAACTTTGTTGACCCAAAAATATTTTCAAAATTAACATGTTTCAGGTAACAATGAAGCTGAGGCTTGAGTATGCATGAGGAATTATGATGAAGTTTTTGTTTGAAGTTATTTGAAGTTGTTGCTTTATTTGATATCATGTATTTGGATTTCTAGACATCATTTCATTTTGGATATTTATGTTATGAATAAATTATTTAAAATTCAATTTATACCATGTGCTACTGAAACAATCATCAATATGTGACATCCCGATGTTTCCGCCATCGGTTGGGGTGTTACAGATTGGTATCAGAGCCTTGGTTATAGGGAATTAGGTTATTAGAAAAATAATCTAGTCTATAACCATAGGATTATAATCAGTACTTGCTCCTTTTACTTGCAACCCTACTTGTTTCTATTCTCTATCTCCATCCTACTTCTTATCCCTACTTTAGTCCCTACAAGAAGATTGTTCTCCATCACAAGATCTACTCATAGACTAATAGGACAAATCCTCAGGTTTAGCCTGAACCACCTTGAGATCTCGTTGAAGTTCTAGAATTTTAATAACGAACACGTGCAATCTGGAAGGGTGAACGCCTGTATTCTGAGTCTTCTGTCTAGGCTGGCATTGCGCATATATCCCAATCAGACGAGGGACCCGGATGCCTACCTGGGAATTCTCGGGATGAGTGTTCACTTATAGGCTTAAGCATGTCTTCACTATGTTATTAGAATCTAGAAGTTTTGATAAGTCAACGTTTTCGTTTATTCGTTTTAATTAATGAATAAATGATTACACTCACTTTCCTTAAATTAAGCTCTAAAATCTCAAAATTTTACAGCTTAAATCAATCTCATTTCATAACCATCTATGGATTTCACAATCACACTTCACCTTACCATCTTAGCCACTTTTTAAATATTCAACACCCTACCCAAATCATATTGTTTCATTTCTCCACATGTTACTTAATTTTAAAAACTATAACCTCATACCTTAGCACAAACTAAAGATTTCTAAATCCTGTTGTATTTTCATTACCTAGTAACTTTACAAAGTACATATTTTTGTCAAAAGATGTCCTCGAACTTAAATTCAATTGTTTATTTATTGACGTAACAAACAATTTTCTATATAATGCTTTAAACTATTAAAAATCACTTAATAGAACCTTGATCTTCAAAACCTAATGTCATGTTTAAAATCTCCAACTAACGGGAATATTTTAATCAAAAGCCCACTTAGCTTGTACTATTTAACAACTTTTGCTTTATGTATAAAACCAATTTTGAAAATAAGATTTTTTTATCCATAGGAATAATATCTAGTCTCTAAATTCTCCATCGACACTCACTCATTTTCAACTTGTTCAAATTTTTACAATATTTGGCATATATCACAATCATGTTTTCTTATACACTTGATTATAACCTTTGATCCAAACCCCAAAATTTACACTGCTACATAATCTCCTTACTATAAAATAAACTCTTTATCAACTATCTTCACATTCACTATCTCTCACAACCTTGATTCTGCTTCAAGATTTTTCATCATCCTCTCAAGAACTAAATTCATATCCTTCACCTTCTCAAACATGAACTAGTTACCCATGATAACCAAACTATTGAAACTTGGTTGTGTGTTGCATCAAACTTAATCCTTAGTTATACATGAGGATTCGATTATCTACCATATTTAAACATTTGATACTAGAAATCATGGAATATAAACTATTTGCTATAGACACACCTAGAGTCATTAACCTTGTCTAGGACAACACTATTACAACTCGCATGCTATGCTTGATACTTGATTGTTTTTATGTACATATTATCAATTTGCAATTTATGTGTGAAATAATTGGAACACTTAATCAAACAACTGGTAGAGGATGAAGTACTTGCTCAACAGTTAGTTGAGTACCAAATAACCTACTCAACGATTGGTAGAGGTCATCATGCCTGCTCAACAGTCGGTAGAGGCCCTACAACCTGCTCAACGACTGGTAGAGGCTACGCACCTGCTCAACAATCGGTAGAGGTTCTTACTCACTGACTGGTAGAAGTCTTTTTCCTACTCAACAGTTGGACTCATTTTTGGATATATTGTAAACGATTCAATCACAAGGTTACTTTGCATTACTTACATGTGTGTTTAGAGTCATAGAAGGACACAAAACCCTAATGTAAGGTAAATTGGTGATTGCGGTCCGGAACGTAATCATGAATTTACAGGTACGTTAAGGTAGTGTGAAATTCTAATAAGGTTTTAGTAGTTCATTTGGTTTTCATATAGTGTGACAACCTACACCCTACACTTTTCATAAATATACACAATTGGTCCCTCGGCTATTTTCAAATTTTCATTTTAACTCTCGTAGTCTAAAAGGATCAAAAGTCGCAATTTAATAAAAATTATAATTTTAAGTATTCACGTTTTATACTCACATCTACACCCGAGCACGTATGTTTCTTGTATATCAAATGAGGCACAAAGCCTGATTTTTTTACAAGAACAATTAGTAGTTGAAGAGTGTAACTTAATTTGAGTCATAAAACTCTAATCAAGTAACATAAAGAACTCTACTAAAGAGTCTTTTAATGGTTTCACTAAATTTAATTAAATTTCCATTCATCATCATATTAAATTTCATTATTTTCAACTCCCAATTACTTCAAGTCTTGACTTTATGATGCTATTTTTTTTTGAATGATAACTTTCATTAAACAAAGGCAAGCTCTATAAAACAAGAACCGCCAAAACTATACACACATATACAACGGGTAAACAGACCAATCCTTCCAAACAATAGTTTTAAATTTCGACCTATGCTTTAACCATAAAAACGCCTTAGACTTTATCTCCGCCACTATGTCCGTTACTCCGAAGGGTTTATTATTGAAAATCTTCGCGTTTCTAGCATTCCAGATGGCCCAGGATGAAATCATGATAATACCTCTAATTATCTTTTTCCTCCACTTCCCGGCATGAACATTCTTATAAAGCATAAGTAAGTCTTCATAGTCATATGCATAAAACGGGTCAAGCCTACACCACTTGCATATATATGTCCACACCACATATGAAACACCACACCCCAGCATCACGTGTATGATGTCTTCTTCTGCACAGCTACAATTCGGACAAGAAAAATCTGGTAAGTTAACTCGTCGCTGCTCTAAAGCCTTTCTTGTAGGAAGCCTGCCTTTCAACGCCCTCCATGCTAAAAGATTAACTCTTAACGGAACCCAACCTTCCCATTTAAATTTCGAAACAGTCTGCATATTATCGCTACTCTTTTGTCCATTCATTTTCCTACCATTTGTATATAATTAATATTAAATATGACAAGAATTACTTCAAAATTAGTATAAAAACATCATTTTTTTTACACATTATCAATTCCACCACAAACCATTCAATTATACTCCAATTACACACAATGCTCTCATGTGTTCTATCATTTCTTCACTTGAAGCCCCAATTATCATCTTGTTTTCTGACGAATTTGGAAGCTTATTATTCTATTATTCAGTTTTCTTTTCTTCTTAATTGGACTAACCACATTGTAAGTTTTTCCAATTCCTTTTTGCAATACTCTTAGTTTTCATTTGTAGATCAAAAGCCCCCTGTCTGTTTGGTTGATTATAGGCTTTAAGGGCTTCAATTGAATTTCTAAGGTTAGGGTGTTCTTAGGAGTATTTGGGATTTTTTTTTTATTTAAAATCTTTTGAACTTAAAAATTCATAACTCGGTTATTATTGACCTAAAAATTATGAAATTTGACATGGTGATTCATTTGGCCGATTAGGAATTTTAGAACTTAGTTTTGGCATTTTATGCGTTATATAATATTTTTAGTGATTTTCATATGTTTTAATCATATTAAATTCATATTAAATCAATGATAATGCGTTTGGTCATGAAAATTGGTGGAAATATTTTCCATTATATTAGAATAACTTTCATAACCATTTTCCTCAGTTTTGACATGTTTTGACATGTTTTCACATGTTATCATATTTTTTATTTTATTATTTGTTTTAATAAGCTTTAATCAAATAAAATTTATAAAAAATCTATTTTTAACCTCAAAAATTTTATAAAAATTATGTTGGGAAATTCTAAGTCAGTGATGTTTCATAAAAACTTTTATTTTTAAAAGTGAGTTTGGTTTAGTTATGATTTTGTGTAATTATTAGTGATATAAAGATAATAAAAGATTTCTTAGATATTGAAGGGGTAGGGTACCGCTTTCAGGCGCACCCTACCCGCTATTCAGAAACCCTCCGCCGGAAATATTACTTCCAAGGGCACATCAGCGCCAAAGGCGCAGAGGTACCAGTTGGCAACACCCGAGAACATCCCCCTTGGAGTCCAACTTGCTTCCTCCCGTCAGGTGTCAGCTGACAAGTGGTCAGCCGCCTGACAACTGACGCCCCTGCAGACCATCCACAACACGCCACGTATGGTTTTAATTTGGGCGCATTGTTTTGCGCATAGTTTTTAAAAAGGTTTAAATTTGGTTTACGCTTCCGCAGCTTAACTAAACTTGGGTTTTGAAAACGAACTAAATGGTTTGGGCATTTAGAGTTCGTTCCTGTGACTTATGGCTATGGGATCCTGGTTTGTCATGCGCCTCGCGGTATAAACCCCGCAGTGGAAATTTGAGGGTGTGACAGATTGGTATCAGAGACATTGGTTATAGTGAACTAGGACTGCATGTTGAGTCTAGTCTATAACCATTATAGCATAAGTACACTCATAACTTAAGTGCACAACTAGCTTTTAGCTACTCATACCTACAACATATGATTTCAGGAGGTATGTTATCTCCTAGTTCTAGACCTAATTCTAAACACGTCAATGGTGGGAACCCAGGGTTACACCAGGTGACGCACGACTGGGAGTAGTTTTCTAACAAACCTCATGGATGAGGAAACAACAAAAGTACAAGGGAGGGAGCCCATTAAATCAACTATGAAGGAATTCGAATGCTGAGACTTATCTTTTGTCACCTAGCAAGGAGACAATTAGTTTTTGTTCCTTGTTACTTGATCCTTCTTACTTCCATTCGTAACACAGACGGGACTGGAATACACAAGTAGAACTTATTTCTTACCTTAGTACCTTACGCCTAGTATGAGCGGGCGAATGTATGACTGCATATCCTTGTTTTCTCATAAGTATATGGTAGATTCATGGGAACACATTAGATCGGGACTTGTTACACACACTCTTGGGGAGTTACGTAAAGCCTGCGATGTAATGCAACATCACAAGGGAGGATGAAACCTACTAATGGCTGATAGCCACGATTGGAGGAACGAGTGGTACAGCTTACCACTAAACTGGTTCACATAGGACTAGAGGAGGAGATTGTACGTGATGAGAACCATATAACACTGACATCGCAAAAGAGGAAGGATAAGAGATGGAAGGGGAACCTGAGCAGGACGAGCACATGGAAGTGAGGATGAGGGCTCTACTATCTAGACAGAGCATGGCGACGATTGGCTCTTACCTTTTCTTACCTATCTTTTCTATCATTTCCCTTTGCTAACTTAGATAAGACTGAGTTCTTATGATCAACGATAGGGTGGTTGAGGCCCTCGCATCTTTCCAAGCTAGTAAAGATCTATTTTGCTAAATCATTCTTTTCCCCTGACTTCCACATTTGAACTTTCTTATACCTTGAACGCACATCGTATTTTCAGGCCTTTTATTGGTTGTAAACCTCGATAACTCCAACGGAACTGAAGGAGACCGTCTGATTGCTTCGATAGTATAAGTCTTTGCCATGTGCATTTGTCCCAGGCAGGATGGAGTAATGTACGCTACATGCACACTCGATGAGTTACAGATACCTGGAAGGAGAACGTAACACCCTGTGGTGAAATCCAGAAATTTTGTTATATAAGGACGGATGGGTCTGAGATCGACGCCTACACTACCAAGCTACAGGAGATAGCCACTATAGGCTCAAATCTATTTAACCTACCTTACAAATACCGAAAGGGTGGGCCCCTCAGATTCGTGGCTTGGCCATTGCAGCTCACCTACAAATCTTTCACTTGACTCGCAAACTCACAGATGAGACTGCCGATCATGGTACTTTTCTGAAGCATGGTGTTTCATTTTCTACTGTTGATGATAGCAAGAGAACGTGGGATAGTGTGAGGTATAAGTCCTGCAACAACAACAACCGTAACGGTAGCAACAACAACGGGGCTCAGGGAAGAGCATTTGTAATTGGCCTGGGGAAAAAAGCTTTAATCAAATTAGAATAACTTTCATAACCATTTTCTAGGGGTGTTCATGGTTCGGTTATAAACCGTGAAACCGTCCAAACCGGTCAATGGTTTGGTTTCACGGTTGGTTTTTTACTTAACTTTCGGTCGGTCGGTTTTGATATTTTTAAACCGTAGCGAACGGTTTGGTTTACGGTTTATGATTTAAACCAACCGAATAAAACCAAACCGGACCGTAAGATTTGATATTATTGTTTTTAAGTATTTCCTATATGTTATATATATACCCATAAATAAAATTAAATATGTGTTAACCTATAGGTAAATTAATTTTAAACAAAAACCCTTTCCTCATTCTATTCTAAATTAGTACATTTAACACTACTGTAAATTCGGCCCAAATATAGAGCTTTTCAAATTCTGAATTTCTAAACACGGGTCGTAAAAAAATCCGCTTAAAAGTTATTGCTATATTCTTTTTAACAACTAGTTATTTTAAACAACCTGATTTAATCATGAGCAACTATTAATCAATTATGATTTCATAGAAATTGGAGAACTTGTATTTTCATTTTTTTGGCAAATTTGGGATAGCTTGTATAAAAACCCAACGAGCTTAAACCGTTAAACCAAACCGGAACCAAACCGTTACTAACGGTTTGGTTTGGTTCGGTTTAAAAGTTTTACGGTTTGGTTTTGGTTTACAAAAATAAAAAACCGTTACTAATGGTTTGGTTCACGGTTTGACCAAAAAACCGCGAAAACCGGACCACGAACACCCCTACCATTTTCCTCAGTTTTGACATGTTTTCACATGTTATCATATTTTTTTATTTTATTATTTGTTTTAATAAGCTTTAATCAAATAAAATTTATAAAAAATCTATTTTTAACCTCAAAAATTTTATAAAAGTTATGTTGGGAAATTCTAAGTCAGTAGGTTGATGTTTCATAAAAACTTTTATTTTTCAAAATGAGTTTGGTTTAGTTATGATTTTGTGTAATTATTAGTGATATAAAGATAATAAAAGATTTCTTAGATATTGAAGGGGTAGGGTACCGCTTTCAGGCGCCCCCTACCCGCTATTCAGAAACCCTCCGCCGGAAATATTACTTCCAAGGGCACATCAGCGCCAAAGGCACAGAGGTACCAGTTGGCAACACCCGAGAACATCCCCCTTGGAGTCCAACTTGCTTCCTCCCGTCAGGTGTCAGCTGACAAGTGGTCAGCCGCCTGACAACTGACGCCCCTGCAGACCATCCACAACACGCCACGTGTGTGGAGGACAAAGCACCTCCCGGCCAACCAACCACAAGGCAACACGTGGTCCAATCGAAAGAAGCCCTCCTCAACTTGGATCACTTTATCTAACTAAGGGTTAGAATCCAACTAGGTGGGCCTGTCAACCGGCCGGCCCGGTCCTCAAGCCCGGCCCATTAATGATGGATGGGCTCAACGATCCTTAGCCCATGCATCTCCTATAAAAGGAGGACTTGACCTCCTTTCTCCACAGGTTGAAACCAGCCAATAAAAACGAGTACATTTGTATCTCCACTTGTATTGTTACTTACGTTATTTATCAATAAAGATCACCTTTTCCAGTGGACGTAGATCTTACAAGATCGAACCACTTATACTCCCGTCTATTGTGTCTGTTTGCTTATCATTTGTGTATACAACCATAGACCAACCATCGTTGTGAGCCAAGGATTATACCCTGCTGCGAACACGAGTCGTTACCCCATATATCACCCTGTCATACATTATCAGTTATACTCGTTGTTTCTTCATTGGCGCCATCCGTACCGGCTGAAAGACTCACAAAACTTTCAAAACCACATCCTTTACTCACAAAATGGCTGATCTAACCCCTGTCGGAACAAAGGGAGCAACCCCCTCTACGGTCGTTCAGACCGCCAGAGCGGCAACGCTCCAAACTCCAGACAAGGACACGCAACCAGCAACCATAAGGGAACGAACACCGCCCCGTGCGGTTTCGGCTTCAGAATCCTCCGAATCTGACGCACCCAACACACCAATGGACCCCGACGAGTGGCTCTTCCGAAAACAACTCAAAAAAACAAAGATCTATAAAAATATGCTGGCAAAAATCCAAACCAGCAAGTCTAAAAGTAAGGCTTCCCCCTCCACCAAACATAGCCGAAAAGGGAAGGAAAAACAAGCCACACGCCTGAAGTCTCATGGTGTAGGTCGCAGTAAGAACACACGCGACCAGGACCTAGTAGACTCCGCGTCAGAATCCGACGGATACCAACCCACCAGTGATTCAGACGCAACAGCCTCAAAGGCCAAGAAGCGGAAGGTAACAAAAACTCACTCAGCGACATCACACCACAAAGAGGACGACGACTTAAACAGACCATACAGGCCTAAGTCGTTCGCCTTAAGTTCGAAATTTTGTCAACGAATAGCCACCGCACCTATAGAAAAACAAGCGAAACTCCCCAGCAGCATCGGCAGATACGATGGCCTGCGAGACCCCACAGATCATCTACACGACTTCAAGTGCGCCGGAACCACAGTCCTTTGGCCTGTACAGGTTTGGTGTCACCTATTTGCACAAACCCTTACAGGCGCAGCCAGAGTTTGGTTCGACAACCTCCCCATAGGAGGCATCTTAGACTTCGATGATCTCATCCAAAAGTTCAAAGATCACTTCTCCCATCTAATGCGGCACAAAAGAGACAAGGCCCATATTCCTCATCAGAGGAAACAACAAGACAAGGGTCTACCCCCACATGCGGAATAGAAGTTAAAGGATCAGGATAAATAGGATGCTCACGTGAAAAAAGAAGGACGGTAGGCTTGAATTCCAGATAGGGAAAATAAAATCGATCCACCATCTCGTCAATCACGGACATCCTACCCTCCGCAGGATCTCTCCACTCTAACGGGGCCTTGTCCCTCAGCAAGAAGGCATCAAACTTCGACATCCCTGAGTCAAAAAAGACAAATCAGTTACTGGGCATCAAAAGATAAAACGGTTAAAAAACCTATAAGAAGCTTACCAGGGGTTGTAACCACCGGCTCTTTCCCTTCGACGATCTGAACCCTGCTCATACCCAGTAAAGCCAACATGGCTTCAGAACACATACCCGTGTCAAACGGGAAGAGTCCGGGGAAGAATAGGCGGTTTTTAATATGTTTTGTTTTTTATTTCAAGTTTCTTGTAAAGCTTGAGGCAGCTTGAACGTCTCCTTTTTGATGGGCTATATATATATGAAGTAATTTTCTGTTTTAACTTTTTGTGTGTTGTTTTGGATTGATTATTGAGTCCGGCGATAGTTATGCGTGGTATCTATGCCTTGAAGACCCAAGTTCCAGTAGTGCACACCATAAGTTAAGTGATAGAAATTTCTTAGAATTCCCCAAAAAAAAAGTGGCTTAGGCATGTGTAGTATTTTCGTACATGTTTCAGGTTATTTATGAGATGACTTTTAAGCATTTGGAATTTTTACTTAGATTTTGGATCCATTGTATTTCAGTTTTAGTTGTCACTTTAGAATTATTGTATCTTGTATTTTTCTTTCAATGTAATAAACTACTTAATCAATATATGAAAATTTACACTTTTAGTCCATGAGCTATTGAACAATCGTCACTACGTGACACCTCGATGTTTCCGCCATCGGTTGGGGTGTTACATATAGCCAATCAATTCATGCATTTCTTATAAGATTCCTAAAACATAAGTTTAGTATTTTGCTAGATTCTTATGCTTCTTGCTACTTCAGACGAACCTAATCCAATCCTTAAAACTCACATCTCAAACCTCTTATCCAAATTATTCGAAACAAATTATTCTATTACCTATAAATTCATGTCGTGCCTTAACCCAAACCACAGCTGCCTTAATTTCTACTTAATCAACCTCAAACCTGTGTTTTTAATAACTTCGGGACGAAGTTTCCAAAAGTATGGGAGACTGTAACATCGCGAATTTCCCCTAATTTTTTTTGATAAAAAGAATGTATTGTTTTAAACAATATATGTTTTAAATACTTTAAACTAATAATTATTTGTATATCGACACTTTTGTACGTTTTAAAAATATTTCGAGTCACTTTCGGGCTTATATAATCATATTATGAATTTAGAATAATATAGTTTTAGGGAAATAATTGCCAAAAAAAAGATTTGTGTGGACCGGGACTCGAACCTGCGTCCACAGCCAACCAACACACAGTGACAACCAACTGAGCCAACTATCATCTTGTGTAGTATTTCAGAAGAAAATAAACTTAACACATTCCTTAAATTGATTAGTCAAAGTCTTAGTCAAACAGTCAAAGTCTTAGTCAAACAGTCAAAGTCTTAGTCAAATAGTCAATTCATCATAAAACCTTACTTTATGGTGTTGACCAATTTTAATGGCTAATTGAATCCAAAACTAGTATAAAAACCCACCTATGACCCATTATACTTTGCACCTCTAAATCGATTGTTTCAATCCAATTAAACTTTCCCTCATACCTTTCTTCTATAGTCTATTACTTCTACAATTGAAGCTTTGATTATAATCTCTTGTAATTGGCAACTTTGGGGCTACACATATTCTATTTCTCGAGACATAACATTTTGCTAAGGTGAGTTTTACATAGCCCTTTTTTCTATTTATCACCATTTTTGGGGTGAAACATGTTACAACATTCTATATGCAATTCAATCATAAAGTGTCTATGTGTTTTTCTATGTTGCATTATGTCTTAAACATGACTAGGGTAAGCACAATATTCTAGCATAATCATTAACATTGATCAGCCGACGGTATACAACGATAGATCTATTGGACTGACAATCCCACCCGGATACGTGCCTCCTACATAGGTTGCGTGGGTGATTGTTATCGCATAACATAATCGAGTGAACCATGAGCGTATGGGATGGACCACATTATAACAGTCACAAGGGTTGATTATGCACTCGATTTACTTCTAGTATGTTTTCACATATGGACTAGACTTTCCATGACACTTGAATTGTACAAGTTTTATTCGATTATCAAAACCTATGTAATTCTCACCAACTTTTGTTGACCCAAAAATATTTTCAAAATTAACATGTTTCAGGTAACAATGAAGCTGAGGCTTGAGTATGCATGAGGAATTATGATGAAGTTTTTGTTTGAAGTTATTTGAAGTTGTTGCTTTATTTGATATCATGTATTTGGATTTCTAGACATCATTTCATTTTGGATATTTATGTTATGAATAAATTATTTAAAATTCAATTTATACCACGTGCTACTGAAACAATCATCAATACGTGACATCCCGATGTTTCCGCCATCGGTTGGGGTGCTACACGAACAGCTAGGGAAACTCTTTACTATTTTTGTGCGTACGTCATTGAACTATATTTAAAAAAATATTTGAGAAAACCTACGTTTAGTGACGTACAACAACTTTTGTAGTTTCACGAAGAAAAACATGCTTTTCCTAGGATGCTCGGTAGTTTAGATTGTATGAAATGGGAGTGGGAACTTTGTCCAACTGCATGTCAAGGTCAACACTCAAGTGGATATCATAAAAAGCCTTGTATGATGCTTGAAGCGGTTGCATCACAAGAACTCTGGATTTGGCATGCGTTTTTTGGTGTGTCCGGTTCGTCGAACGATAGAACTATTCTTGGTCAATCCCCAATTTTCAACGATCTTGTAAATGATGTTGCACCGAAAGGAACTTTTTTCGTAAACGAGGTAGAATACAAGTACGAGTATTTTCTAGCAGATGGAATTTACCTTGATTGGGCCGTGTTCGTCAAATCTTTTACATGGAGAACTACATTAGACCCTAAGCGAACCAAGTTTAACAAAGCTCAAATGACTGCACGGAAAGACATTGAGCGAGCTTTTGGTGTTTTGCAAAAAAGATGGTGCATTTTGTCTATGCCATGTCGAATGATGGAAAAACCTCAAATAAGAAATGTGATGTACGCATGCCTTATTTTACATAACATGATTTTGGAAGACGAAGGGTGTGCAATATGCGAGTACTTTGGTGAGGAACCACCATCAAGTCAAGGAAACATTACTGATGAAGAAATAACGTCGAACAACTTGGAAATCAAGAATAGCCAAACACATCACAACCTTCGAGCGGATTTGGTTGATAATATTTGGAGTGTACTAAGACATTACCAATCCGACGATGATTAAAAACATGTTTGTTCATGTATTTTTTTTTTAGTTTATGTGTTTTTTTAATTGATGTATTTTTTTTATTTCATGTTTTTTTTAAATTTTTTTAGTTTGTAGTTTATTATTAATTATAATGTTTTTAATTATGTTTTTATTAAAATTGTGTTTTTTATTAGTTTATATAAAGAAAATTAAAAAAAAATAAATGCCACATGTCACTCCCCCCTTCTACTCCCCACAATTCCCCCCCCCCCCCCCCCATGTGTCCCACAAGTGTCACATGACGCTTCACCCCCCCTCTTTCCCCCCTCCACTCTCTATAGTCTAATACCCTAAGGTAACGTTTGGTACATAGGAATGAGAGGCGAAATGGAATGGAGCATTACGATGGAATGGAAAAAAAAAGTGTTTGGTTGGTTAAGGTAATGGAATCATCCATTACCTCCTCCATTCCATTCCCTCCAAAAGCCCCCATATTCATTCCATCAAACCCCCTTGTTTTTTTTTCCATTCCATTCCCTCTGTCACCCTTCATCACCACTGACCACCACCACTACCCACCACTACCACCACCACCACCACCGACCACCGCCGCCACTCTCCGTCATCAACCACCGCCACCCACCGACTACCGCCATCACCGAACATCACCACCGCCACCCACCACCAACCGCCACCTTCACCTCCACCACCTACCACCAAGTACCGATCACCACCACCGACACTCTCCGTCACCGACCACCACCACCACCGCCACCGCCAACCATCGCCGCCACCACTCACTGTCGCCGTCACTCCGTGTCGCGACCCACTGCCAATGACCACCACCACCGTCACCGTTACTATCACTACCAGACGTCGCCACCCACCACCACCCATCGTCGCCGCCGCCACTGACAACCACTACCACCACCGTCGTCGGCGCAGCCGCCACCACCGATCACCGCCACCCCACTACCTCTGCCACCACCGACCACCGTTGCAGGCACCCGCTGCCAACAACCATCGCCACTACTCACCACCACCGATTTTATTCCTTTGTCTTTTCCTTCATACCAAATAATATAAAGTCATTATTCATTCCATTCTTACACCACTACCACAACCGTCGTCGGCGCAGCCGCCACCACCGATCACCGCCACCCCACTACCTCTGCCACCACCGACCACCGTTGCAGGCACCCGCTGCCAACAACCATCGCCACTACTCACCACCACCGATTTTATTCCTTTGTCTTTTCCTTCATACCAAATAATACAAAGTCATTATTCATTCCATTCTTACGTGTAACAAAACAAGACCATGGAATGGTAATCATCCATTTCATTCCATTGTCCATTCCATTCCCTCGTCCATTCCCTTACCCCATACCAAACAGACCCTAAGAGCATTCACAGTAAATCCTCCATCTCCATCTCTATAATTACACTAAAAATCACTACCTTTCTCTATACTTTTCTATTTAATATTACTCATTCTATACTTTTATCATTACCTTTTCTCTCTCCTCTACTCACAATCACTTTTAAAAATATTAAAAAAAGTATGAAGGGTGAGTAGTGTCTCCTTCAAATTTACTGATGAACAGCGTCTCATCTATATATTTTCTCCCTCCTCTACTTACAACCATTTATACCCACTCTATATAATATAGAGGCCCCCTCACACTATTGTGAAACATCTATTGTGAATGCTCTAACATGTTACAACAAACAAACTATAAAACCTCAATTCAAAACTAAAAAAAATCATAGCACTCTAAGGTGAAACTTTACATAAACCACAATGATCAAGTATGTATTTAAGAGGGTGTTTGGCTCTCCTTATTTTCACCTACTTATAACTTTTCCAGAAAGTTATAAGTTGTTTTAAAAATGTTTGGATGATGAGTTGAAAAAGACTTTTTAGGTTTAAATAAGGGGTTCTAGGATTCATACACCCATGACATCATATTCTGGGTGAGTGACATTACATTCTGAGGATGTGGCAATCTCTGATTGATGTGTGATATGGACCAGGGTATATAAATCCTAATTAGAGGGTGTGTGATTCCTAAATACCTTAAATAAGGAGAAAATGACTTTTTCAAAAAGTTACTAATGTATAATTTAAAAAAAAAAAACAAGATAAAGAGGTAGAAAAATAGATAAGTTATAACTTTATCCAAAATGCCCAACTCTTAACTAAATCTACAAAACCAAGGGATTACTTTCGTAACCTACTCTTATATCTCAACCCACCAAAAGAACTATATATACACAGAGTAGAGCACAACGAGTCCATCAACAACCCCTCAATCATCCATCCAACCAAACCAGTCAACACAACACCACAACAATGGCATCATTATCATCTCTATTCTCTTCCCTCAAATACTCCGACGGCCTAACCATCATCGCAATCTCCATCTGCACCGCCATAATCTGCGAAGCCATCTCCTACCTCTTAATCTACCGCACCAACTCTTACAAATCCCTCAAATCCTCCATCGATCGCGCCTCCAAAAAGCTCGAAACCATGAAAACAACCGATTCCTCATCATCCCTAACCGCTTCCCTATCCAAAAAATCCAAAACCAAGAAAATCGACCGAGTCGAAACCTCCTTAAAAGAATCTAGCCGTGACTTGTCCTTATTTAAACTCAAATCAGGAGCTGTTGTTGCCCTTGTCCTGTTTGTTGTCTTTGGGTTTCTAAACAGTTTGTTTGAAGGTAAAACCGTTGCTAAGCTTCCCTTTGTTCCGATTAAGATTGTGCAGAAGATGAGTCATAGAGGGTTGGTTGGAGATGATATGACGGATTGTTCTATGGCTTTTTTGTATTTTCTTTGCTCGATTAGTATTCGGACTAATTTGCAGAAGTTTCTTGGGTTTTCGCCGCCTCGTGGTGCTGCTGGTGGTGGTGGCTTGTTTCAGATTCCTGATCCTGCTAAGACCAATTGATGTGAGGTAGAGATCGTAGTGTTTGTATTTTAATTGATTAGCTTAATTATTAATAATTTATTGATTTACACTTGGATGATGAGATTTGCGAAACTGAATGTTTTTGTTAGTTTTGTGATGGACATTTGCTATTTGAATTTGAATTTGAATTTGGATGTTTTATATTTGCTTGATTTGATTTTAGATTGGTGCTAAGATATAGATCTTGTTAGATTAGAAAGAACTGTTAGATTTAGTGATATGTTATGAAACCAATTAAAGTGGTTGAGATATCCATCAATAGCGCGATATCGGATCTATTGTCTCACTTACTGTGTCTCTCAGTGTTGAAGGTTTGGATCTTACCGTATACTTGATACACATGTGAGATATAGAAAGTTAGATACTTTATCTCAACTTTGGTACCTCCTGGAATTACAACAACTTAATTCAACTCGATGAATGAACTCGAGCAAACACAAAACGCTACATATTGTAGCGAAGACGTAACACAATTTATTTACTTTTCATGTAGTCATGTACAAATGCCGACATGTCTGATTAAGTGGCGATGTGTTCGTATCTCAAAACGGCCCACTGCCTGGATTGATTCCTTTAAGGTTTTTGTGTCTCGGATTCTTTGACTCTACTTTACTTGAAATTTGTTTTTTTAGCTTGTTTCTTTGTTCGTTCTTAGAGTTACTTGGGAGTTTCTTTTGTGCTGCTAATAGCATTTTGCTGTTTTGGTTCACTAGTTTTGTGAGATGATGCCTTAAGCTCTACTGCAGCATCAGCTTAGGCCCTGTTTGTTAACGTCTGAATGGGGCTTACGTCTGACTCGGTTAGACAAGAGGCTGTTTGTTTGGGGACGTCTGAATGGAAACAATGTCTGACCGTGCCTCTTATCTGGTCAGATTTGGGAAGCAAGTCTGACTGAATCAGATGAGGGCTTAGTTTGTAAAAGCGTGCCTAAGTGAGGCGGCATGGGTACATGAGACGCACACATGAAGCATGCCTCTTGTACATGGATAGATCTTCTGATCGGGAGGTTGTGCATATAGTATTTTAGGTTTTAAACTTTACATAGAAGTTTTTGTTATATTAAATCGTATATAGAAGTTATTTATGTCGAAAATTTGGATAGGTGATGATACAAACATATCACAAGTATAAAAGTTATTATATAAATACATTGTGTCTCATGTAGGTTATGTGTATGCCTTTGCCTCTTGCCTTGCGCTTATGCTTCAGGAACCCTATCGCCTTGTTGAGCCTGACACATTTTAAAATCCTGAGCATCAGAGGCTAATTTTATTTTATTTTATTTATTTATTTTTTTTTTTTTTACACATGAGCTCTGTTTTGCCAGGCTTTTGCTCTCTGCTTTCAACTGTTCATTTGACTCTATAAGCTTGATTACTTTCTGAGTTTCTGTTTCAGTTCACCAGTTTCTAGTGCTTGATTGAGTTTCTGCTTCAACTTTTCTTGATTGATTACAAGAAAAATGGTAAATGATTCAGATATGTTTTTATGCAACATTTTGCATAGAGGTGGCAGTATGAGTGTCTTGAAGGTTGGGTACGAATGGGTAACTAGTTTGGTACGCTAGGGTTGACAAGAAGCATTTTTCTTTTTGTCGAAAGTTCTACATTTTCTCATAATTTAGCGTGTCGTATACACTTACTGCAAAATTTTATAGTTTGCTCATAGAAATCTACCACAAACTGGCATCTTTCAGTTTCCAAAATTAACCGGTACGCAATCGTGATTGTTCGACATCATCCAATTTATGATGAGATGATATCACAGAACTGGTAGTTTGGTTTCCCAGGAGGAGGATCTGTTAATTTGTTCAGTTTATTTCATCATGCACAACCCCTAAAACATTCTATTCATAGATAAACATTATTAATGTAAAATTTTGTTTCCATAATCTTATTAACTTATTTATAAAATATTTTAATCTAAAGGAGGATAATAAGGAATTAGCAGGGGGTGAGACATTTGAAGTTGTACTCAAAAGTGACCCGTTACCCAACATGCTTGATTTGGGCAATCATGTAACCTTTGGGAACAACGTAGCGGATGAGCTTCTTGCTGCAAGACAACATCCTCGTTGATTTATCGATCTTGTCCTTCGAATGTTTCCATCATGCAGATATAAGTCATGCCTTTTATAGTTTTATGTGATGGTTGTGTGATTTAATATGTGCACTCTAAGTTGTCATGGAGGGAGCATAATTTCATAGGTTAAAAAAATTCGAATCTACTCAAATTGTGCTCAAATGTGTGAGTTTTAGGCTACTGTTGCATATTATCCACGAGTCCCTCAACGATTCATCAGAAGTGTATTCCATAAGTACTTGAATTTCTTGGATCCTATTGATAAGGGGTTGGAGCACTGCTGAAATAAGCTCATGACACGACGAAACTAGTTACTCACGACTCTAAGGATATTGCACCGAGGCTCAGAAGATGGCTCGTTGGACCATGACAAATCAGTTTTGGGCCCAATCCGGTTTGGTTTCAGTCAAAGAAAGGCAAAAATCGGTTTTTGCCCAAACCAGTTTTGAAGGGGAAAATGATCGGAACTGGTTTCAATAGAGCGGCTCTCAAACAAATTACAAACCCCCGATTTGGCTCGGTTATGAAGTGATTTATCTCATACCTGTTTTTGGAGCGGTTCGGTTTCGGTTTAGGAATCGCTGTCAGTTTGTTAACCATCCTCTAGTTCTATTTCATTTAGCCCTTCCTAGACTCTAAAATCCAAATACATGCTTCCCACTTCCCAGACCTTACAAATTTGGCCCATAACCTGATTAGCCTAGTGGTAGTTGTTGATACGAAGCCCTTTAGGCAGTTGTTTCGGTTCGGTTATGTAAAATAAAGTTAACATAATTAGTTAGGTTTAAAATTATGTAAACTAAGAAAATGTCATTTACAAGAAATTAGTTTAGAAACATGATATATAAAATATGATAAAAAAAAAATGTTAGTCTTGAACAATATGTAAACAATTGAATACGTTTTCTTGTTTTTGAAATTTATAACATCAAGAGTTTAGATGAATAAGATGCCACTTAGCAGGTAACCCTGCCATTTTAAATTGTGGCATTTTACTAATTTGTGGTAAAACATGTTCCTCCCTAGCTGCAAAAAATATGACAAACTAAAACTTGAATTCTTCGTCTTTCTCTCTCGCATTGGCTCCTCTCGACACTCTTGAATACCCTTAAAGTTTTATAAATTGCCCCCTTCGACGTTATTGTATATCTAGAGGCTTAACACACGAAAAGGAACTTTGGATCACTACGCCCCTCGTCAGTTCTCTCCTTCTCGGCCACCCTAAAAACTATCTACCTGATGACTCCAATTTATAGAAATTTGAAAAAAAAAAAAAAAAAAAAAAATTAGAATTGCAGAAGTTAACTTGATTTCCCTATCATTAATAGTGAAAAACTCTTCTAGGTGAATATCAATTTATCCAAGATAGTTTAAATCTACTTGTATTGTTAACATATCACACACAAACCACCAGAGCATATACTATTCTTGTTTCATGTCATGGGTGATGAATGATGATAACTCAACTGAACTTACCGAGTTTGTAATGGTTTTTGAGCAATAGAAATTACGTTTCTATAAGGCTCCAGCTATTCATACCCCCTCCCCCACCTTCTATTTCAACCCAAATCAAACAAGGTATACGAGGTGGCAGGGAAAAACTGTTTTTTTTTTTTTTTTTTTTTTATATTTTGAAGTGTTTTTTTCAATTTTTTTTAATTTATTTTATAAAATAACTAAATTAAATAACTCTAAAAGTGTTTATTTATTTATTTATTCATTACTTCCGGGAAAAATACAACATTAATCTTCGTTATACTTGATCTGCAATATTTAAAAATTATCATTTCTTGACATGCTAGGTAACAGAGATGAACACTTTCTTTGGTGTTTTTTTGTTTATTTGGTTTGATTTTTGGTGTTTTTATTAATAAAAGAGAGTATGTGATAAACAATAGATTCAGGAAGCTTGAACAATAGATTCAGTACTTCCGGGAAAAATACAACATTAATCTTCGTTATCCTTGATCATCTATAAGAATTCAATTCCTAACAACTGTTCACCACCGTTAAGTACTAATGAAGACCTTGATCTGCAATATTTGAATTTTATCATTTGTTGACATGCTTGGTAACAGAGAGGAACACTTTCTTCTTTTGTTCTACAATTTTTTTGTTAGTTGTTAATGTTCTAGTTTTTTCTACTTTTAGAAAAAAATAAAAAACCAATTCGAATGCGGTATGCGCGTTAAATTTCATTAAATAAGTGAAAAATGCGAATTGATCAAACTTTGTAGAGGCCTATGTTCTACGGGAGGTGAGTTGGCAATCAAGGGATCCACTTGGAGTCTAAAGCTTCGCGTGTCATCTCTAAGCATTCAATTCCAATAATCCACACCTTTCTCCTGAAGCAAAACCTCTCTAGGTTTACCATCACCAAACGGATTCACCTTATGCCTCGGTTTGTCCACTCCAATTCCTAACATTCATTCAAATTCCAATTTCAATTCCAATTCCACCGTTGTTTCATCACTATCCACAATGTTCTTACCTAAAAATCAAGTTTCTCAACTTTACAATGGCTATTAAGAGTAACAATCAATCAATCTCAGCTGCAACTAATAAATAAAGAAAGAAACTTTTATTTAATGAAATTTAATACGCATAACGCGTTCGAAGATCCTTGCATTGGACACAAACCCATGGAATGTATAGATGATTAACCATGTGGACTTACCTGAAGACTAGATTCGGTGCAATCAGAATCTAAAGAGAAGTTATTATCTCTTAGCATAATAATTATCTTATATTTGGAATGTATTTAAATTGATTTGTATAGATTAGGAGATAATATTTGTTTCCATGTTTATCTTGTATCATGATCCCTATATAATGGGATCTCATTGTATTCTCCTAATTCATTCAATAATCAATACCATAGACCACTTTTATGGTATCAGAGCTACGGCTCAATAAACCCTAAACCTTCAAAATCGCCGGCCTCTTTTCCTTTTTTTCCCAGCCCTGATTTCGATCAATGGCTAAAGACGATGAACAGCCAGACGCATCTGGCTCAGCAGCTAAACCCATTCCTCTACACCCCGCATATTCCGTTACCAATATTCAGATCAAGATTCGCACCCTTGATGGTAAAATCGTCACGTACACCTCCTGGGTCAAACTGTTCCGCCTCCACGCGACTGCCTACAAGGTGTTAAATCACATTGACGGCACCGATCCTCCTCCTGAGATGGCTGCTGAGTTTCTTCAATGGGTCGAACTGGACGCCTTGGTGCTTCAGTGGATCCTTAACACCGTGTCCGACTCTGATCTTCCTCGTCTGATGGGTCAGGTCTCGACAGCTCGAGCCGCATGGCTCAAGCTTGAAAAGACCTACCTCAGCAACAAGAAGGCCCGGGCAGCCGCATTGGAAACCCGGTTTTGCAATCTGACTCTGGCGAACTGCTCCTCTATCGACGACTATTGTCAGCAACTCAGTTGTGACATCGCGTTATTTTTATTTTTCATGTATTTTAAATTCTATACTTAACAAATTCCAATTCCGTCTTTATTCCCCTATTTTATGTTACTCCTACCAATCCATGACGAGTCGTCATTATAATTTATCCTATTCAATTTAGACGTTATAACAATAAACTCTTTTAGTTAAAATCTTAATATATATTTATGTTTTTTTAAATAAAACATATATATTATTAATAATAATACTTACATTTAAAAAAAAGAAAAGAAAAAGAAAAAAAAAACATGACCAGTTCTTTGACTTTCATCTCCAATTGCTATAATAATATTATGTAAACTTCTAAATAAAATACTTTATGACGTAAGTATATATTATTCACCATTCTATCAAAGTCAATCAAACATTTTTCTAACTACAAAATCCCATCAAGTTTTTAAGCTGTAAAATGAATTAAGTAATAAATATGAAATTTGGTTACTCTTTAGCCATAACAAACAATAACAACACTATGACATGTTTGTTTCTTTTTTTTTTTTTTTTGGATTCGATGGCACGAATACATACAACATCAACACTTTTTTTTTATGTTCATTATTTATTTATTTATTTTTTTGTTGATGTCAACAGTAACTAAAATAAATATGATGATCCCATAACAATCAAACTCAACCCCCACCTAAACTCCTTCTAACCACCCTAATAACTCCATTTAATACCCAACCAACTCACCCCACCTATAAATACACCACTCCTACCCATTCTAACACTTGCTTATTCCTAAATCCTCTCTAAACCTCTCAATTCTTCAAAGATATCTCAAGTGTGGAAGTCCACTTCTAAGTGGGTTTTCTTATAAACTCCAACTTTATTATTCTTTCTTCACTTCTTTTCTTCTTCTAACCCCTTGGGGAAACCTCTAGGACCTTGCTCTTGTTTGCTATGGCAAAGGAATACGAGTAGGACACCAAAATGAGGCCTCAAAGGTGGTTCATCTTCTATTGTTTTTATGCACTAGAAGGTTAGTTGAAGTGATACCAACCAAGTTCACCAATAACTTAATATGGACTTGTGCTATGGTTAATGGTTGACAAAGGAAAGCCAAGGCTCATCCAAACTAAGTCACCATACACTACTTTAACCCTATAGTTATATTATGTAAATACTAAAATATATACTTTCAAAACTCTACTAATCTAATAACTTGGAAGGTTTGTGGATACATCCCTACCTTACCAATACTTGACTCTCTTGACCATCCGAATCACCTTTATGGTGGTTTGTGTTTTGGTTCGCCTTAAAGGCACTACTTGACTCTCATGACCATCCGAATCACCTTTATGGTGGTTTGTGTTTTGGTTCGCCTAAAAGGCTTACTTGACTCTCTTGAATCTAATAATCCAACTCTTGAACCTAAAACGCTTTCCTTTCTAATTCTAGTTATTCGGAACTAAAATCTTCAATTCTCAAGACCCGTTTTTGGGAACTAAATAACGCACCCTAAGGTGAGTTCATACTTGTTCCCCTTTTATTCTTTATTCTTTGGGGCTCAACATGTATCACTATCAAAACTTAAACGATTTCATACTCTTAAACTATCATGCTCAATCTATTAAACATACTTATATGCTATTTGCCATGCTTACGATTCTTGATACTTAAACATAATTCATTAACTATTATTAGCCCACTTAACATGTATAGCGCTATAGGACTAGCACACCGCCCCCTTTATGGGTCATTGTTAAGATTTAAACGGCCTAACATGAATATGTTAGGTATACGCTGTGGTACTCGCGGGTTTGAGTTATGTTCTTTGTATGGTATGTATGTGCAATGCTATAGTATGAGATTCGAGTAAATCATTTTAAATACTATGTATGTAAACCAAAACTAGTATGCTCACCAATACTTTATGTGTTGACGGATATTTTATACATGTTGCAGGAAAAAGCTTGATGAGACGATACAAGAAACATCACTTAGGATTCGGCCTTAGAAACAAACGAAACAATCTTTATTTTTCTTCGTGTTTAAGTTAATGTATTTTTCTCATGAATAAATTGTATACTTTTTGAATCTTAGATACGAATGAAATCTATTTTAATCTATTATCACAATTTAGTGTTATGAAGTCTTTGAACAATCTATCACAAGTCTCACCTCGATGTTTCCGCCATCGGTTGGGGTGTGACATCAGTGATTTGGCTAATCAGCTTGAAGACGTCGACCACCCGGTCTCGGAATCTCGCTTGGTTCTTCAACTTGTCCGGGGTCTGATGCAGGAATACGACACTACCGCTTCTCTGATTCACCAGAACAACGCCGATTGGGACACGACACGCATCATGTTGCAGGACGAGGTCATTCGTATGGCTGCTCGTCAATCATCTACCTCCTCTGTACTTGTTACGCAACACCAACAGACCTCAACTAACCACTCCCAACAGCCACCGGCTCCGGCGAATCAAACCAGCCCTAACCCTAACCCTAACCCTAATTCTTACTCGTACTCGCAGCAGGGAAGGGGAAGGGGCAGGGGTAGAGGACGTACCAGTCGCGGTGGTGGAAGAGGACGTGGTGGTGGCGGCCGTTCTTCTTCAGCTTGGTCTCCATTCATGCAGGGCTATCCTCAGTTTCCAAATTGGGCATGGTGGGTCACCCCACCTTGTCCATATCCGTCCCAACCATGGCAACAACAAGCTTCTTCAAAACAGCCCACGGGCCAATTTAATGTTCCTGTTTTCAGCCCCCAGGCCCAATCCAGCAGTTCGGATCACGTAGCATCAGCCTAGTACACAGGTTTTACAGGCCCACAGCCCTCCGCCCCACCATCCGGTTTTGGCTACAATGCTCTATGTCCATCCGACTTGAGCGCCGCCTTTTCTGCCATGCAAATGCAACCTCAAGACCCTACTTCTTACATGGACACCGGGGCGGAGGCTCACGTCACCCAAGACCAAGGTATGATCAAAATCCCTTCTTTTTCTCCTACTTGTACTAAACTTTTAGTTGGCAATGGCGAATGTGTTCCAATTATAAAATCTGGGACATGCTATTACACACTCCCAAACCGAACCTACATACTCCCCAATATCCTATATAGTCCCCAAATTATTAAAAACCTAATATCCGTTAGACGTTTTTCACGTGATAATTGGGTTTCTATAGAATTTGATCCGTTTGGTTTTTCTTTGAAGGACCTCTGCACAGGAAGAATTCTTTCTCACCACAATAGCACTGGGGACTTATATCCGTTCACCGCACCCGAAATCCCAACTCAAGCCTGTTTTCTCACCACTACTTCTGCACCCTGGCACGACCGTCTAGGACATCCAGGAGCTCAAGTTTTAGAATTATTAAATCGTACTTCTCTTTTTCCATGTAATAAAGACCATAGGTCTACTTTTTGCAATTCTTGTCAATTGTCAAACAGCAAACGTTTGCCCTTTTATGCTTCCAATACTTACACATTTGCACCTTTTGAAATTATTCATTGTGATTTGTGGACCTCACCGGTCACTAGTTGTAACGTCCCGTTACTTATAAAAAAACGTAAAAAAAAAAAACATATATGTATAAATTTATTTGAGATTTTAAGTTCAAGAACTACCCGTCACTTATTTAGTCTACTCCGTTTCTTTTTGCACGCTTGCGAACGCATCCGAAAGGCCAAAGAATATCTTACGATATATTATTTTGGTTATGCCATATTTTCCTTAGATTATACTTTAACAAAAAAAATATATATATGTTCAAAACAAATACCATATTATCATACTTGAGCTATTATATCATTTACCAAGATAACTAAAATGCTTAATCTTATGCTCTCAAACATTATTTAAAAAAAAAAAGAACATATAATATATTTAGAACTAGAGTGTAAATAACCCCAAAGACCATGGACTAAAAAGGAAAAGTTCTTTTAAAATCCCTTTGTGACCGTCCACATCACTGGGAATTAGTATGTCACATGCTTGACTAAAATAATAATAATAATAAACAAATAATTAATGAATAAAATAAAATAAATAGAACCACAAGAACACAAATTTCACCTCGAGACCACCACCATTTGCAAATTAAATCTGCACATTATGTTGCTAGACCCAAGGTGCACAACCCATTCTTTATTGATGTCTTCAAGATTCTTTATAAAAAAAAAAAAAACAAAACCCACTTACACCACATTATAATCAAGCAAGTTTCGAAATAAATTGAAACCAACCTCATATTCAGACCTCGTTCACGTTCACTTTTGCACCAAAACGCCCATCAAACTCAACCTAATCAAGCTCCGATTGACGTTTTAGCTCTCGGACCCATCGTTATTTATCAAGCCGATTACCCATCAAATCTAACTTGTAAGTTCCAATTTTAAGTTCCTTTAGAATCATTTATGTTCCAGAAACAAAAGCCCTATGGTCCCATTCGATTCCTTAGTCGTTATCTTCCCCAATCGAATCTAGGTTCGGGTTAGGGTTCTTAAGAAATATTGGGGAATTTGCTTTGGTTTTATAAAGATATTTATTTTTGTCTCTTCAAATTATGCACAACAGATGTGGTAGCTCAATTGGTGTAACAATATGTGTTAAGTCACAAAACTGGGTACCAATCCATGCTCGAGTCCTTCTCGCATCATTCCTTGTGTTCTTATTTGCATCCTAAAGATCTATATTTTTTCCAGAAAATATATTATTTTTAAGCATATTTTATAAAAATTTCTTGTTTTAATCACAATTGATTCGTTTTAAATCCGTTTTAAGCGATTCAAAAGCCCAAAATTCCTATATAAATTTCTCTACCATCTTAAGCTGCTGGGAAAATATTTATTTCAGAATATATCACGTTTTTATTTATTTATTTTTATTTTTAAATCATTTTTATTCAAGTTACTTATTAATAAAGTAAATAAATGTGTTTTATTTAAAATAAATACAAAAAAAATAGTTTATAAAATTATTTTCAAACTTGCATCAGCAGCATATGTTTATACTTTATAATTTTTATTCTAACTAGTTCATAATTTATATATTTATAACATATGAACTCCATTTAAAATAGCGATGTAATATTTTAAGTCCAATAAAAAAATATTCTATAAACATCTCTGAATATATACACATTAACTGTATTCATTTACGTGTCTTTCATTTGTACTACCATGATTCATAATCTATTTTAAAATATTTAAATCAAAATAATATTTGTTCAAAAATAAACTCAAACCGATTTCATCTCAAAAACTCTAGTTCCCAAATTTAGTCTAGAACTCTAAGTGCCTAAACCTAGAAAACTTCTCTTTAAGTCCTATCATACTTAGATTATATTGTGTTCATTATAGGTCAAACTCATCGGGATTCGCTTCGACTCGTATTCAAGTAAATAGATCATACGCAAACTGTGAGTTCATACTTGTCCCCCTTTTATTCTTTATTCTTTGGGGCTCAACATGTATCACTATCAAAACTTAAACGATTTCATACTCTTAAACTATTATGCTCAATCTAAATGCTATTATGCTATGCCATGCTAGAATTCAAAGTCTTACATACAAATGTACGATTAGTTAACAACCCACCTTACATGTATAGCGCTATAGGTTGACACGCCGCCCCCTTTATGGGTCATGATAAGATGAAGTCTTTTGTGTTATCGAGTGTTGTTGCCGTTTGTATGGTTCTACGTGCATATGCCTATAACATGACGATTTGAGTAAAACTTTCTTATACTATGTACGTAGGTCAAAACTAGTATGCTCACCAATACTTTATGTGTTGACGGATATTTTATACATGTTGCAGGAAAAGCTTGATGAGACGATACAAGAAACATCACTTAGGAATTGGCCTTAGAAACAAACGAAATAATCTTTATTTTACTTCATGTTCAAGTTAATGTATTTTTCTCATGGACAAATTGTATACTTGTTGAATCTTAGATACGAATGAAATCTATTTTAATCTATTGTCGCAATTTAGTGTTGTGAAGTCTTTGAACAATCTATCACAAGTCTCACCTCGAAGTTTCCGCCATCGGTTGGGGTGTGACAGATTGGTATCAGAGCCATAACTATAGGGAATTAGGAAAATTGCTATGATTGACCTAGTCTATAGTTAGGAACCTTTATTTGACTACTTCCTTTACAAGCTTGAGATACTCGATTTTCTTACTTGCTTCTTAACAATTTCATAAACCTTAAAGATGCATGCCTTTCCTAAGTCAAAGTATACTCCAATACAAAGACACTCGTATTTCACAAACAAAAGAAACTCACTAAAATAGGCGTGAAACCCTTACTTTAGTGACAACTTTCAATCCGTTTTACTCCTTTAAATTTTTGAAACTTTACCATCAAGTTAGGAGTGATTTCCTTACCTTGATGACAATTTCACTCATCCCATTCTAGTAAAACCTTACCAAAGAGTTAGGATTAACTTCCTTTACTCTATGGATAAGTACCAATCCACAATTCGAAGACGACATCATCAAGTTAGGAGTGATATCCTCATCTTGATGACTAGTTTCATATTCCCTCATCTTGTAGAAGCTCTACTACCAAGTTAAGAGTGAATTCCTTTATCTTAGTAGCGCTTCATTGCTATACATTAACGTAGCAACTTTATCATCAAGCTAGGAGTGATTCCCTTTACCTTGGTGATTAGTTCCATTCCTTGAATTTTTTTTCTTCAATCTCTCCAAAGTCTCAAACTTTCGATTGATAAGGGACATGTAGTAACTGGAAGGGTAAATACCGTTAACCGAAAGTTTCGGCGAGAGTATTTCTACCTATTAGGCCAAAGCATGATTCCAAACCTCAAAACAATTTTCGATCACTTTGGTTAGTCGTAGTTCCGTTCAGGAACAATCCAAGTCTTGTGTAAATCTCTTTTACATTCTGCAATCAGTTTCAAGTCCATTTTATTAGATGCGTTACTTAAACCTCTCACAGTTCTATCTAATCCTAGTTTTGAATTTCTCTAAGGTATCGATAAACATTATCATTTCTGAAATATTAAATTCTTGTTTATATCCTCAAATATTTTATAATAAACCCGGTTTCATATCAAAGCGTTCTATTCTCAAGTATTTTCGATTATGCAACTTTACAAAGTTTTCTCCAACCTTATACATCGATTGGCAATCGATTATATATAAAAAAAAAAGTTACGTTCTAAACAAATCGAAATTTTCACGTTCATGACATTTTGTTCAAATAAAACATCGAATAAATATTTTCGAGTATTATAAATTATTATAATAAACATTCAAAAAAAAAATATTTATACATCTAAAACCTTAACTTTATGTAATTTTCCACCGATAATATCATATTTCACATTCTATTCTTATCTACTTTACATTATACCAAATTAATTTTTAATATCAATTAATAATCCAATTACTATTTTATACTTTCTAACGTTTGTTAACGTCTAAATTACAGAGATACTTAATGCTAACTATTATTTTTCATTATTATATTGTCATATTTGATTCAACCCATATGAATCTCTCCATAACATACACAAAATTTTTAACAAATATTTACCTACACTTTATGATTTCATAATCTTTTGTATTTTTTTTTCACCGTTCTAAATCTTCTCGGTATTTTCTAAAAACAATCTTGTTCGAAACATGTACACAATTATTTTCGTTATGTGTGATTTCGTAGTGCAAAATTTTTTTTTTTGCGAAAACGAATTTTTCATTCATGAAACATGAAGTCCTTTTATTTTAGTTCATATCTGGTTTACATTTGAAAATTTTTAACGACATACGAAACCCGACCTTCTCATATATGGGTTACTAGAAGGATCATAAGCTCTTTTCGCAAGCAAACGTCTATAAATTATTAATTCTTATTTTTGTAAAACCAATCATTTTCATAAACTTGATTTCATGTCAACTAGTCTATACCCACATGTCCACAAATTTTCAAGCCTAATGAGCTAAACTATTTACCAACAACATTTTCGTTTTCCACAACCAAGGTTTAAATTTCAACTGTATTCCATATACATCATTCCCTACGAAATTTGATTATTCATTGACCAAAAACTTCATTTTTCCAAAAATCAAAATTTCTTATCATCCATCATCACTTACAATATACGTCCTCCATTTCTACAATCATTGACTTACATATTATTAATATTCTCCAACACATTCTATACCTCCATCTCCTACAAAATATAATTACTCATTAATTACTCTTGCCAAGGGAATGACTATTTCATTTTTTTCAATAAACTCAAACATTATTTTCCATCCTGATTGTCCATAAACCTTTATCTTTGTATGATACAATCACAACTACGTCTACCTATACATTCACATTCGCATCTTGATACTTTTACGAATACACTTTCACTTTAATACATACCTCCACTCAACGACTAGGAGAGACCGTTATCCCTACTTAGCAGTTGAATGCATACTAGTTACACCTTCTAAGATACAATTATACTTATAATACATTACCTGATATGTTTCGATACACATACATCTTTCATAAACTATGAAATATGATACTTGAAATACAATGCCTATTCTATGCTACTTTCAAACTTGATCTTACATGAAACTTGTTTATCCATGAAACCTAAGACGTGATTATACGTAAGACTATATTTTCCCATGATATTAAAAATGGATATTCTATGATACTTGTAATATTCTATAAGCTTAATCATTCACTTAATGCATATAAATCGCCATAAAAACATTCCATCCACAAATTTGAACTCACTTATACATGAAACTCAAAACATTCTAGTACTCATGTTGAATCTTCTTTAAGTTTGGGAAAAGTAAACGATTTCTTTCTATTTCACTAAATGCATAGACATTACTTCATGGATTACACTTACAACAATTATAGGAATACATCTCGTGGGATGTAGCCTACCAGACAAACAGTTTTGGCTGTAGCCCATACTTAAATTCATCCATGCTTATATTCATATACATGCGCTTTGTTTCGTTAATACTTGCTTGTCTATCTGCATACATCATCATTAAGTTATCAAGTCGTCACATATCAACGTGTTCGTTTTACAAATACAATAACTAGCTCTTAGAGTTAGGACACATTTACGTCATACCCATTGTTTTATTTCTAGTAAGTGTTATAGAAAGACATAACACCCTAATGTAAGGTAAATTGGCGATTGCGGTCCGGAACGTAATCATGAATTTACAGGTACGTTAAGGTGAGATGAAATTCTATTTAGAGTTGTTGGTAGATGCTCAGTACGGATTCGAAATACCAAAGGTGTGGTGGGTTAGCTGCGGTACACCCTATATATAAACACTAATGGCGTATCGAAGATGTGACTGAGGGTCGGACCAAGGACCAACTCTAGTCAACCTGACCAAAACACAATAAGCCTTACCCTAAGTCCAAGTATAATCATAGAATATTAATTAAAGCACATTTAAACAATTACATGTTTTACACAAAAGCTTGCTACTCATCTAACTCAGCAACACAAACAATAACCCTTACATATCTATACTTCCTAGTGTTCGCAATGGTTTCTAACGGTCTTTCCAATTTAATTTCGAGACGAAATTTTCTAAAGTAGGGGAGACTGTAACGTCCCGTTACTTATAAAAAAAACGTAAAAAAAAAAACATATATGTATAAATTTATTTGAGATTTTAAGTTCAAGAACTACCCGTCACTTATTTAGTCTACTCCGTTTCTTTTTGCACGCTTGCGAACGCATCCGAAAGGCCAAAGAATATCTTACGATATATTATTTTGGTTATGCCATATTTTCCTTAGATTATACTTTAACAAAAAAAATATATATATGTTCAAAACAAATACCATATTATCATACTTGAGCTATTATATCATTTACCAAGATAACTAAAATGCTTAATCTTATGCTCTCAAACATTATTTAAAAAAAAAAAGAACATATAATATATTTAGAACTAGAGTGTAAATAACCCCAAAGACCATGGACTAAAAAGGAAAAGTTCTTTTAAAATCCCTTTGTGACCGTCCACATCACTGGGAATTAGTATGTCACATGCTTGACTAAAATAATAATAATAATAAACAAATAATTAATGAATAAAATAAAATAAATAGAACCACAAGAACACAAATTTCACCTCGAGACCACCACCATTTGCAAATTAAATCTGCACATTATGTTGCTAGACCCAAGGTGCACAACCCATTCTTTATTGATGTCTTCAAGATTCTTTATAAAAAAAAAAAAAACAAAACCCACTTACACCACATTATAATCAAGCAAGTTTCGAAATAAATTGAAACCAACCTCATATTCAGACCTCGTTCACGTTCACTTTTGCACCAAAACGCCCATCAAACTCAACCTAATCAAGCTCCGATTGACGTTTTAGCTCTCGGACCCATCGTTATTTATCAAGCCGATTACCCATCAAATCTAACTTGTAAGTTCCAATTTTAAGTTCCTTTAGAATCATTTATGTTCCAGAAACAAAAGCCCTATGGTCCCATTCGATTCCTTAGTCGTTATCTTCCCCAATCGAATCTAGGTTCGGGTTAGGGTTCTTAAGAAATATTGGGGAATTTGCTTTGGTTTTATAAAGATATTTATTTTTGTCTCTTCAAATTATGCACAACAGATGTGGTAGCTCAATTGGTGTAACAATATGTGTTAAGTCACAAAACTGGGTACCAATCCATGCTCGAGTCCTTCTCGCATCATTCCTTGTGTTCTTATTTGCATCCTAAAGATCTATATTTTTTCCAGAAAATATATTATTTTTAAGCATATTTTATAAAAATTTCTTGTTTTAATCACAATTGATTCGTTTTAAATCCGTTTTAAGCGATTCAAAAGCCCAAAATTCCTATATAAATTTCTCTACCATCTTAAGCTGCTGGGAAAATATTTATTTCAGAATATATCACGTTTTTATTTATTTATTTTTATTTTTAAATCATTTTTATTCAAGTTACTTATTAATAAAGTAAATAAATGTGTTTTATTTAAAATAAATACAAAAAAAATAGTTTATAAAATTATTTTCAAACTTGCATCAGCAGCATATGTTTATACTTTATAATTTTTATTCTAACTAGTTCATAATTTATATATTTATAACATATGAACTCCATTTAAAATAGCGATGTAATATTTTAAGTCCAATAAAAAAATATTCTATAAACATCTCTGAATATATACACATTAACTGTATTCATTTACGTGTCTTTCATTTGTACTACCATGATTCATAATCTATTTTAAAATATTTAAATCAAAATAATATTTGTTCAAAAATAAACTCAAACCGATTTCATCTCAAAAACTCTAGTTCCCAAATTTAGTCTAGAACTCTAAGTGCCTAAACCTAGAAAACTTCTCTTTAAGTCCTATCATACTTAGATTATATTGTGTTCATTATAGGTCAAACTCATCGGGATTCGCTTCGACTCGTATTCAAGTAAATAGATCATACGCAAACTGTGAGTTCATACTTGTCCCCCTTTTATTCTTTATTCTTTGGGGCTCAACATGTATCACTATCAAAACTTAAACGATTTCATACTCTTAAACTATTATGCTCAATCTAAATGCTATTATGCTATGCCATGCTAGAATTCAAAGTCTTACATACAAATGTACGATTAGTTAACAACCCACCTTACATGTATAGCGCTATAGGTTGACACGCCGCCCCCTTTATGGGTCATGATAAGATGAAGTCTTTTGTGTTATCGAGTGTTGTTGCCGTTTGTATGGTTCTACGTGCATATGCCTATAACATGACGATTTGAGTAAAACTTTCTTATACTATGTACGTAGGTCAAAACTAGTATGCTCACCAATACTTTATGTGTTGACGGATATTTTATACATGTTGCAGGAAAAGCTTGATGAGACGATACAAGAAACATCACTTAGGAATTGGCCTTAGAAACAAACGAAATAATCTTTATTTTACTTCATGTTCAAGTTAATGTATTTTTCTCATGGACAAATTGTATACTTGTTGAATCTTAGATACGAATGAAATCTATTTTAATCTATTGTCGCAATTTAGTGTTGTGAAGTCTTTGAACAATCTATCACAAGTCTCACCTCGATGTTTCCGCCATCGGTTGGGGTGTGACACTAGTAAATCTGGTTATAAATATTACATGGTGCTCATTGATAATTTTCACATTTTGTTTAGGTCTATCCATTAAAATATAAATCTGAAACATTCCCAACATTTGTTAAATTTCACCGCCTTATCCAAACACAATTTAACCGTCTCATCAAAACTTTTCAATGTGACTTAGGGGGTGAATTTGACAACAATGCCTTCAAAACCTTTGCCCACCAAAACGGATTGCTTTTCCGTTTCTCATGTCCTCAAACCTCCTCCTAAAACGGTCGTGCGGAGCGTATGATACGTCGCCTCAACGACATCATACATGCCCTTCTCATTCATGCCAACTTTCCACCTTCCTTTTGGGTGGAAGCTCTCCACACCGCTACTTACCTCCACAACATCCTACCCACAAAACGCTTAAACTTTTTCACCCCTACCTTTTCCCTTTATCTTCGCAACCCCACATATGATCACTTACGAGTGTTCGGGTGTGCCTGTTACCCAAACACTTCTGCTACCCAACCCCATAGACTTCACCCCCGGGCCATTCGTTGCATCTTCCTCGGTTATCCACCCGACTTCCGAGGTTACCGATGTTTCGATTCCACTACGGGCAAAGTCCACATATCCCGCCACGTTACATTTGATGAATCCACCTTCCCATACACCATCAAAAACTCGCCCACCTCATATGAGTTCCTGGATGACTCACCTCCTCCGCCCTTTACATTTTCCCTATGCCACATCCGGCCCACAACATCCCTAACCCACCACCGGCCCAACATCAGCCTGTTACCTCACCTCCACACCACACTGCTCCTTCCCAGCCCGCTAAGCCAAACCCACCGCAACCCATTACCTACTCCCGTCGACCACGACCAACACCACAGCCCACGCCCAATGCTGGCCCATCAACTGCTCCCTTAGCCCCACCCGGTTTCCCTCATATCCCGCCTCCCACTCAACCTACCACGACCCATACTCAAACCAACATTCACCCAATGTCCACTCGCTCCAAAACCGGCTCCCTCAAACCACACACACCTCTCAACCTTCACACATCACCCATCTCTCCCATACCCAACACCTATGCAAAAGCCTTCTCAGACCCTAATTGGACACACGCCATGCAGGCTGAGTTTAATGCATTACAGGAGAACGAGACTTGGGAGTTGGTCCCTCGCCCGACTGATAGTCCTATCATTCATTGCATGTGGCTTTTTCGTCACAAATTTAAGTCGGACGGGTCCTTGGAACGCTATAAAGCGCGTCTGGTAGTTAATGGTAAATCTCAGACGGTTGGGATTGATTGCGAGGATACATTTAGTCCGGTTGTTAAACCGGCAACCATACGTACTGTTTTATCTTTAGCAGTTTCGCGTTCTTGGCCTATCCATCAGTTGGATGTCAAAAATCAAGTTTCTCAACTTTACAATGGCTATTAAGAGTAACAATCAATCAATCTCAGCTGCAACTAATAAATAAAGAAAGAAACTTTTATTTATTGAAATTTAATACGCATAACGCGTTCGAAGATCCTTGCATTGGACACAAACCCATGGAATGTATAGATGATTAACCATGTGGACTTACCTGAAGACTAGATTCGGTGCAATCAGAATCTAAAGAGAAGTTATTATCATCATCATCATCATCATCCACAATGTTCTTACCTAGAGCTACCAACCATCCTGAGATCCATCTTCATGGAAATTGAACTCTATCTACAAAAATTGATGCATGCTTTGACTACTTTTGAAATGTTTTATGGTTGTTTCAGGTTGCCTTCATCGTTGATAGATATATCTCCAACAACAACTTGCTCTGTACCCGATCACAATGTCCAACAACTGAATTTTACTTGCTTACATGAAAAGTTGTTTTGGAATTGAGCAGTCGCCTAGTGGTGTGGTCTACCTTTTTGCTTATGATGTCCAACAACTGAATATTACTTGCTTGCATGAACAGTATTTGTCATGGAATTTGAGCAGTCTCTAGTGGTGTGGTCTACCTTTTGCTTATGATCCAACACCAAATCTCATTAAATTAACGAATGATCCATCCATTTCAGCTTTTGTTTAACTATTTTAGTAACTTCCATAGGAACTCTCCATTTTCAAACATGGTCATTGTATGGTATAATGGTTGGAAACTCTGATGAATAGTAACCCTTTGGCAGTTGGTTACTTAATGTTCTTTATATATGAATAGTGACCCTCTGGCAAACCTGCGCAAAGGACTACAGCCACATATCTTGTCAAGTGGATACCATGGATCAGAGAGATTTAAGCTAATCAAACTCATATAAAGTGTCCGATGTCACTGTGAGTAGATAAATTTTGTTTGAATATTGACTTTTTAATGTTCTTTTAATATGAATAGTGACCCACTTCGCTGTCATCTTGGTTGAACTCATGACACGCGACATTCGTCTCATGCGTGTTAGGGTCCGAAATTTTAGGGCTTCTTAGTGGGTTTTTGCAAGACTTCATCCTTGTGCTTTATGGTTTCGAACGGTGGTTTTGGTTGTTTAATTGATCGTTTGTGGTTTTCAGAAGTCACATCCGATCAATTGAAACGTACCGAAACGCAGAACCCTTGTTTGATTATACCCGTGTTCAGCCTTTAAAGAATTCTAAAATCATTTTACTAATTCCGGATTCTTGATACTTTCATAAATCGTTTGTCAAATCATAACCATCATCATCATTACACCCTCAAAACAGAAATAAAATAACAATAAATAAAATAATAATAATAATAATAATAATAATAATAATAATAATAATAATAATAATAAATCATTGCTCCAACATAACTTGCACCAGCTTGAGATATGAGTTTGATTATCTTAAATCTCTCTGATCCATGGTATCCACTAACCGATCAATTAAAACGTACCGAAATGCGGAACCCTTGTTTGATTATACTCGTGTCCAACCTTTAAACTTCGTTTGTGTGTTTTTGGTAGAAAGGAACTAGGTTACAAATATATAAATAATTTAAATAATAATAATAATAATAATAATAATAATAATAATAATAATGTAATATAGTTATGGTTAATGCTCAAAGAAGTCAACCTTTGTTGACTCCTAGAAGTCTTGAAGACCAAATGACTTTTGCAAGATACTTGAAACCAGGTATGGATATGGAGAATATGCAATGAGATGATTTCGTACAAGATTCCAATGCATGCAAGTAAAATTCAGTTGTTGGACATTGTGATCGAGAGAATATGCAATGAGTTTGATTAGCTTAAATCTCTCTGATCCATGGTATCCACTAACCGTAGCGATTATCGAAAGATTTATTTTAGGAATTGTTTGAGAATATATTTTCTGATCAAAGGATCCATAACTGAACAATTGTTTGGAATGTTCCTAATCATTATAGTAACTATCACTTTAAAATGCCGAAAACGACTATCATCACTCTATATGGGTTGTTTGTTAGCGCCGACCCGACTGTCGATTTCTTTCGACAACCAGTACAACGAACTCTGTATGGGTTGTTTGTTAGCGTCGATCCTATTGTCGATTTCTTTCCACAACCAGTATAACGAACTCTGTATGGGTTGACAGATATCTCTCTGATAACAAAAGAATTATCTTCAATGATTCTAAGAAACTTGAAGGAAGAGGTACCTTGAAGACTAGATTCAGTGCAATCAACTGAAATATTAATTACAATAATATTACCTTGAGCAAAAAGTTGTGTTTGAAGCCTGGTTCTTTTAGTTTACATCTTGTTAGGACTTTAAACAGAGAAGATGGAGGGTTAGTTATTACTTTGCACTTCAAGTAGAAAAAAGATGAAAAAGAATAAATGAAGTCTATTAATAGAGGTTAGTAGGTTACTCATTATTGCCGGGATGCAAATCGTGATGTGATAGATTTTTATAATTTTAAATTATTATTATTAAAATTATTATTATATTTGCAATCTAGTTCCTGATCAAAGGAATTGTTTGAGAATATATTTTAGGAATTGTTTTGGAATATATTTTCTGATCAAAGGATCCATAACTAAACAGTTATTTGGAATGTTCCTGATCATTACAGAAGAGGAATGGTTTGAAGGTGTGTGTTGTATGTATAGAATGGTGAATTATTGTAGTGTGTTAGGTATTTGAAGAAGGGTTTGAAAAGAAATAGCACAAGTCCTTCTTTAATGTTGTTTATAATTAAAAGGAACTAGGTTGCAAAGGAACTCCAGGTCAGCCAGACGTTTGTCAAAAGAATTTTGTACTATGCATTCTCACACAATGTCCAACAACCATGGTATTTGGACCGCTTTTGACTTAACGATGAAGGCAAGAAGTTGGACCGCTTTTAACAAAGATAATAGGAAGAAGATCAGAGCTCCAAAAGCAAGTGTGAAGATCAAGAGAAAGCAAGTTGAAGAAGAAGATGAACAGTGCTCCAACATAACTTGCACCGGCTTGAGATATGAGTTTGATTAGCTTAAATCTCTCTGATCTATGGGATGGTAAATAAAATCGCCGATCCGACTGTTTGATTTAAAGTTTGAACACAAGTATAATCAAACTATCAAGAATCGAAAATTAGTAAAACAAATGTTCAGGCAATCAAGTAAAATTCAGTTGTTGTCGGAGAGATATCTGCCAACGATGAAGGCAACATACTTGAAATCAATGGGAAGGTGAACAATTCCTGCTCATCATGAGAAATATCTAGCTCATCCTGGATCTTGGATTTACATTTTCCAAAGGTCATGATGAATGTCTTCATCAATTTCCTTGATCTACACATAAGTGTGAGAGTCGATTTTCCTATGAGAGTGACTAACAAAGAGATGGTCTTTTTTATGAATGTATTATTTCACAAATACTAAAGGCTGAACACGAGTATAATCAAACTATCAAGAATCGGAAATTAGTAAAACAAATGTTCAGGCAAGCAAGTAAAATTCAGTTGTTGTCGGAGAGATATATGTCAACGATGAAGGCAACATACTTGAAATCAATGGGAAGGTGAACAATTTCTGCTCATCATAAGGAATATCTAGCTCATCCTGGATCTTGGATTTACATTTTCCAAAGGTCTTGATGAATATCTTCATCAATCTCCTTGATCTACGCATAAGTGTGAGAGTCGATTTTCCTATGAGGGTGACTAACAAAGAGATGGTCTTTTTGATGAATGTATTATTCACAAATACATTCATCATTTCAGCTTTTGCTTAACTATTTTAGCAACTTCCATAAGAAATCTCCATTTTCAAACATGGTCATTTGTATGGTATTAGGGGTTGGAAACTCTGAAGACCAATGACCCTCTGGCAATTTGATCGATATCATACATCGCTATTTTCAAGGATAACACCACTAAACATCAAGTAGATACAAGTTGTTGGTTATTATTTTCTTTTTAAAATTCTATATTTTTTTTAAATAATTATATTAAAAAATTTTTAAAAAAATAAAAAACCAACTCAAAACACTAAAAAATACCCCAAAATAAAAATTGGATTCGGAGCGCCTCGCTTTGGCCAAAGCGAGACGCCTGGGGTCAAAAATCAGCTTTAACTGATCTCGTACCGAGGTAGTTAAAAAAGTAACCAAAGCGTCTCGCTTTGGCCAAAGCGTCTCGCTTTGGCCAAAGCGAGACGCTTTGGGGGGTGGAAATAGAAGTGGGGGATTTTTATTATAACCACCCATCTATAACTAAAAGTATTAATGTGGTGATAGAGAAAATAGGAGTTTGGTGTATCAAAAACTAGACTACAAGCTTGAAAACCACATTTTAAATTTCGGACTCAAGTACGGACATACGGGCATCCTTAATATTAGGGGTGTTCAAATTCGGATAATCCGAATTTCGGATAATCCAAAATTTCGAATAGTCAATATTGGGATCCGAATCCGGATCCAAAATTTCGAATATCCGAAATTCAGAGTAATTTAGATTCGGATCTGTCACACCCTCAAATTTCCACCTGCGGAGTTCTACCGCGAGGCGTGTGACACACCAGGATCCAAGTCAACGGTCACAATAAACGACGTCTAAATGTAAAAACATACGTAAACCAAAAACCATGCATAAGTTTAAAACCAACATTCAAACAGTGCGGAAGCATTTAAAGTTTACAAAAGTCATGCATAAGTAAACATAAGTTCAAAAGTTCATGATTCCAAAACGTGCAAATGAGACCCTAGACGCGAGACGACTCCAGTGCGACCTCGTGCGCCTATCCGACAGCTGCTACCTTAGCGACCTGAGAAAACATGCTAAAAGAGTCAACATATAATGCTGGTGAGTTCACATGTTTTAAATTGAACGTTTAAAGTGTTCCTTCGAAAACCGTTACCATCACAATTACTACTATGCTTATGAGAACGCCAGCCAGGCGCAGAATGAGATACTCATACGGGTGAAACCATTACTGACTGAGCCGTGTGTTACCCTTAGTTTCCTATGGGCTACCGTCATCGCCGGTAGACCTTGTTTTGTTAGAGACAATATGCACCCGCCCGGTCCAACCGTCGAGTGGGGTTTGTCAGTTCCCAATAGCGCTATCCATATTTCCCCGCCATATACCCATGTTAGTGGTTTCAAGGGATTTTCGATGAACCGTATAGTACGATAAGTGAGCCATAGTATAACGTGATAAAGAGTCATGAGCCATAAGCGTTTAACAAGTCATAAGTCATAAAAGAGTTTTAAGCATGTTTCTCCCCCGAAAACATAAACAGTAAAATGTGGGGCCGTGAACTCACCTTAGGTTGCGTATTTCGTTTAAGAGTAAACCGTATCCGTGATATGAGTAAACCGTCTGTAAGATATGATAGCCCCAACTATTGGCGACCTATCATAAGATATGTGTCAAGTTAGACTAATAACCCATCGGGTTCATTAGTCCCTAAGTCCAGTCCATGACCATTATGTGCCCGAAAAGCGTGTTTGACCGACAACAAGACTACGTAAGACAAGACTCGACATCCCATTGGTGACCCGACATTCCACGTGTTAGATAAATACAAAACATCATGCCACATATGCAATTAAACACTTAATACGCGCAACAGTTCACCTAGTCTAGTATAATATCCGATTAACGCATAAACCGGTTCGAACACGTGTTACTAAGTCATTGGGTGTATCCCGGGGTTCCTATCATGTTCCTAGGCATCAAATCATGTTCCGGGATGTTAAAATATACATACAGCAGCATTATACGCGATTAGGAATCAAACTAGCATTTAGGATTGTAATTGCTAGTTGTATAGGCATTTAGGATTGTAATTGCTAGTTGTATAGGCAATTAGGATTGTAATTGCTAGTAGTATAGGCAATTAGGATTGTAATTGCTAGTAGTATAGGCAATTAGGATTGTAATTGCTAGTAGTATAGGCAATTAGGATTGTAATTGCTAGTAGTTGAGGGGAATAGGCCTCTACTCGCCTATATATAGGCGAATAGGGCTTGTACTCGCCTGAACATCAGGCAATTAGGGGCCTACTCGCCTAAAGCCTCATGCGAGTAGGTTCCTACTCGCCTATACTGTTCTGTAGTGCAATTTCGCGCGCCGAACACTCCAAATCAGATCCGAAACATGTAGGAACATCCAATAATCATCCTAACACATTAACAAACATATTTCAAGCAAAACCCCTAAGTTTTCATTGTTCTAACAGTTCCGAATGCGAGCGTTTTCCCAAAATAGTAACTTAGCATGTAAACATCACATCAACATGCAAGAACTTGCCCTAAATGGCAATTATTCAGATTAAATCACATAACCACGTTATCCGATAGCATCCTACTGTTCTAGCATCATCCTAGAGCAAACCCTAACATCATACAATCAACAACACACCTCATATCATCCTTAATCATCCAAAATCCTTCAAATGGGTCAAAACATCAAGTATCAACAATACACACCCAAAACCATTCAAACTCCTAGGACATCATCATACTAACTTGAAATAGCCATAAACATCATAATAACACAAAAACAATCATGATTCAATCCTAAAAATTCTATCTTTAATCACATATAACACATACAACACATGTAAAGGTGTGGGTTTGTTTAAAAACGGTTTTAAATGGATTTTCAAAGACAAAAACATTTATAAGTCAGGTCTGGACTTTTAGGGAGTAAAACATAATCATTTAAAGGTTTGGGTTTGAAGAACACACCTTGTATTCAAGAGGAAATGATGGAATAAGCTTGGAAATGGTTGTTTTGATGTAAAAATAGGTTCCAGAGGGTGTTTGTGGGTTGAGATGGGTTATGGAACGGCTAGGGTTGAATAAATGGTGTTTTAGAGGTCAAGGGTGGTATTTATAGGCGTTTCTAGTCGTTCGGGGCAATTCAGGCGAGTACGCAGCAGTATAGGCGAGTAGGGCTGCTATTCGCCTGAACCATCAGGCGAGTAGCCCCCTAATCGCCCTTAATATCCCCTACTCGCCCTTACATGTGGCGATTAGGCTATCCCACACAAGCCTAATCGCCCCTAGTCCAACCATTTGTGTTTTTGGCGCGTTAAACCCTATTTTAACATATGTAATCACGTTTTCACATACCGACAAGTCACATAATGATTACCAACATATAATGCATGATAAATAACACGTTCCCGCCCGATCACCAATTCCCGGGACCCGAGACTTGCGTATGTTAAAACCCTAATGATGTGCGATTCGACTCGACCGACCTTGTTATGTGTAACGTATGCGCGACTCGCTAAGGTAGACTTACTAAGTTTTCAAAAGTTAGTTACCGGAAGTTGCCGGGTGTCACAGGATCATTCAACAAATAATTCGAAACTTAAAAAAATATAAAAAATAAATAAAAAATAATAAAAAAAAACGTTCTCCTTTATGTCTAAAATGTGAACCTGTTTAAAAAAACAAAAAAATGAAGTTAGATCAACGAAAATGGAACAAAAAAATGTAAAAGAAACTTACCGTTTGATGGACGGGGGCTGTTATAGAGAAGATAAGAGGGAGCGACTGCTATGGATTGGAGTAGTATGGACTTTGGGTTAGGAGGATTAGGGATTTAGGAGTGTGTATTGTGTTATGTAGTGTATATAATATTATATATTAATATATATATTTTTTAATATTCGGATTCGGATAATCCGACTATCCGAAAATTTTCAAAATCAGGATCCGAATCCGAAATTATGGATTATCCGATATCTGAAAATCGGATTATCCAAAATTTCGGATAATTCAGATTCGGATTTTTCGAATTCGAATTTGGATTCGGATTTTTTTGAACACCCCTAGTTGCATTGATGACATGGTTCTTGGAAAAGCCAAGCTCTCTACTCTTTGAAAACTGACCTTGGAAAGGATCATTTCTTACAGCCACTGTTTCACATATTTAAGTTGTTAAAATACTCGATTGTGTATACATGCATGCATGCACTATTGTTTGCAGATATCTATGTGCAATATAATCAAATTTTTATGAAAGAGAAAGAAATATTAAAATACATAGATGTTTCATTGTTATTATTATTGCGTGATAAAAGTTCTTCTTTTTTACATGTTAAGTCGAAACAAGCTAGCACGCTAGAGGCTTAAGATAAATAAATCACCTCAAATGATGCCTCTTTAGAGAGTTATATACTGATTATTGGATCAGTCGATAGTATTGAAGCTGTGAATTAAAAGCAGGTAATAAAAAAATAAAAAATTTGATCACAAAAATATGGATGCAATTTGTAAAACAAATCAAGGATTAATTATCAATTAATGTGGTAGGCGTAATTAAATATGTAGAGATGTATACGCACATACCAGATAAAACATGGACAACAATAACAAAACCGAGGCAAGATTTCATGAATGAAAGATCCATATATGTTGCAGGTTGAAGATGTAGCTGGTCAGTAACTAAAAATGAAAAGCTTGAAGTATCTTATTTTTAAACGACGGCTAATAATAATATATCACTATATCGAAGAAACGGGTACTGGAAAAGCTTGACATATACTCAAAGGCTATGTGTAATAAACAATTGTGTAAAAGCACGTACCGCTTGTAATATATCGCAAGGAGCTGAATTGGCCGGTTTTCTTCGATCTCTCTCCTCAAATTTGATCTTCAAGCAACCATCTCTACACAAAACTTAAATATAGTGTTAACTCTTAAGTAGACATTTGTTTTTTAATTATTTGTTGGAGTTAAAGAAGAATTATGCAACACGCAAATTTCTCTTCTTCAATTGGCTTGCTTGCCTTAAGGGAAGTGCCATTTTATTTACTAAAACAACTTGCTGGAGTTAAAGAAGAGTTATGCAACACGCAAATGTTATTCGATTGGCTTGCTTGCTTTAAGGGAAGTGCCATTTAATTTACAGTTTTAGTACTATACATTCAAATCGTTTTTTTATATGGGGATTAGGATTGTATTTGAAAATATATACACATCTACACATATATGTACTAATGAAAGCATGATGCCTAATGTAAGAAATGTAGGAATTATTAGCAATATAGTCTTTGTATCATATTAGGAATTCATTGTATAGTTAAATATGGAATTGATTTTAGAGATAATGATAGTTTCAATAGTGTCATAGGTTGATTACAATTCCTTGCCCTATAAATAGGGTTGTATTCCTTTGTTTATGATTCATTCAATAATAATACCATAGACCACTTTTATGGTATCAGAGCCTAGGCTCTAACCATCTCGATAATCCCTAACCTTTCTTTTCTACTGGTTTCGACCAGATTTAGATCTGTTCTATTTCTGTTTTTCTCATTCAATCGGGCAGACAGACAAGCACTTTTCTTTTCTGATCTGTCTTCTCGGTTTCGACCATGGCCAAAAAAGACAGCAGCCCTGAAACTTCGGCTACGGCCAGTAAGACCACCCAGCTGCACCCCGCTTATTTGGTTACCAATATTCAGAAAATAGTACGCACTCTGGACGGCAAAGAGGTTACCTATGCAGCCTGGACCTATCTATTCCGACTGCACGCAGTCGCGTACAAAGTGCTGGACCATATTGATGGTTCTGCCAGCCCGGCAGAAACCGATCCCGGGTACCCTCAATGGCTGGAACTCGATGCCTTGGTGTTACAGTGGATATTTAGCACCGTTTCTGACAATATACTTCCCCGCATTCTCGCCAAGGTTGCCAATGCTCAGGCTGCGTGGCTGCAACTCGAAAAAATATATCTCAGCAACAAGAAATCTCGGGCAGCCGCTCTTGAAACACAGTTTTGCAACCTCAATATCGCTAGCTGCTCTTCGGTTGATGATTATTGCCAGCGTCTCCATGATTTAGCAAACCAACTGGAAGATGTTGATCACCCGGTCTCCAAATCCCGTTTAGTCCTCCAAATGTAAAAGAAACTTACCGTTTGATGGACGGGGGCTATTATAGAGAAGAGAAGAGGGAGCGACTGCTATGGATTGGAGTAGTATGGACTTAGGGTTAGGAGGATTAGAGATTTAGGATTGTGTATTGTGTTATGTAGTGTATATAATATTATATATTTATATATATTTGTTTAATATTCGGATTCGGATAATCCGATTATCCAAAAATTTTCAAAATCAGGATCCGAATCCGAATCCGAAATTTCGGATTATCTAGTTTCGGATATCCGAAAATCGGATTATCCAAAATTTCGGATAATTCGGATTCGGATTATCGGATTTTTCGGATTCGGATTTTTTTGAACACCCCTAGTTGCATTGATGAAATGGACCTTGGAAAAGCCAAGCTCTCTACTCCTTGAAAACTGACCTAGGAAAGGATCATTTCTTGCAGCCACTGTTTCACATATTTAAGCTATTAAAATACTCGATTGTGTATACATGGATGCATGCACTATTGTTTGCAGATATCTATGTGCCATATAATCAAATTTTCATGAAAGAGAAAGATATATTAAAATACATAGAGGTTTCATTGTTATTATTATTGCGTGTTAAAAGTTCTTCTTTTTTACATGTTAAGTCGAAACAAGCTAGCGCGCTAGAGGCTTAAGATAATTAAATCACCTCAAATGATGCCTCTTTAGAGAATTATATACTGATTAATGGATTCAGTCGAAGGTATTGAAGCTATGAATTAAAAGCAGGTAATAAAAAAATAAAAAAATTGATCACAAAAATATGGATGCAATTTGTAAAACAAATCAAGGATTAATTATCAATTAACGTGGTAGGCGTAATTACATATGTAGAGATGTATACGCACGTACTAGAGAAAACCTGGACAACAATAACAAAACTAAAGCAAGATTTCATGAATGAAAGATCCATATATGTTGCAGGTTGAAGATGCAGCTGGTCAGTATCTACAAATGAAAAGCTTGAAGTATCTTATTTTTAAACGGCGGCTAATAATAATATATCACTATATCGAAGAAACGGGTACTGTAAAAGCTTGACATATATTCAAAGGCTATGTGTAATAAACAATTGTGTAAAAGCACGTACCGCTTGTAATATATCGCAAGGAGCTGAATTGGCTGGTTTTCTTTGATCTCTCTCCTCAAATTTGATATTCAAGCAACCATCTCTACACAAATTTTTATCCTTAAATTGGCTTGCTTGCTTTAAGGGAAGTGCCATTTTATTTACTAAAACAACTTGCTGGAGTTAAAGAAGCGTTATGCAACACGCAAACGTTATTCGATTGGCTTGCTTGCTTTAAGGGAAGTGCCATTTAATTTACAGTTTTAGTAATATACATTCAACTCGTTTTTTTATATGCGGATTAGGATTGTATTTGAAAATATATACACATCTACACATATATATGTACTAATGAAAACATGATGCGTAATGTAAGAAGTGTAGGAATTATTAGCAATATAGTCTTTGTATTATATTAGGAATACATTGTATAGATAAATATGGAATTGATTTTAAAGATAATGATAGTTTCCATAGTGTCATAGGTTGATTACAATTCCTTGCCTTATAAATAGGGTTGTATTCCTTTGTTTATGATTCATTCAATAATAATACCATAGACCACTTTATGGTATCAGAGCCTAGGCTCTAACCATCTTGATAATTCCTAACCTTTCTTTTATACTGGTTTCGACCAGATTTAGATCTGTTCTGTTTCTGTTTTTCTCATTCGACCGGGCAGACAGACCAACACTTTTCTTTTCTGATATGTCTTCTCGGTTTCGACCATGGCCAAAATAGACAGCAGCCCCGAAACTTCGGCTACGGCCGGTAAGACCACCCAGCTGCACCCCGCTTATTCGGTTACCAATATTCAGACAAAAGTACGCTCTATGGACGGCAAAGAGGTCACCTATACAGCCTAGACCCGTCTATTCTGACTGCACCCAGTCGCTTACAAAGTGCTGGACCATATTGATGGTTCTGCCAGCCCTGCAGATACCGATCCCGGGTACCGTCAATGGCTGGAACTTGATGCCTTGGTGTTACAGTGGATATTTAGCACCGTTTCTGACAATATACTTCCCCGCATTCTCGAAAAGGTTGCCAATGCTTGAGCTGCCTGGCTGCAACTCAAAAAAATACATCTCAGCAACAAGAAATCTCGGGCAGCTGCTCTTAAAACCTAGTTTTGCAACCTCACTCTCGCTAGATGCTCTTCGGTTGATGATTATTGCTAGTGTCACCATGATTTAGCAAACCATCCGGAAGATGTTGATCACCCAGTCTCCGAATCCTGTTTAGTCCTCCAAATTTAGAAGAAACTTACCGTTTGGTGGACGGGGGCTGTTATAGAGAAGAGAAGAGGGAGCGGCTGCTATGGATTGGAGGAGTATGGACTTAGGGTTAGGATGATTAGGGATTTAGGATTGTGTATTGTGTTATATAGTGTAAATAATATTATGTATTTATATATATATTTTTAATATTCGGATTCGGATAATCCGATTATCCAAAAAATTTCAAAATCAGAATCCGAATCCGAAATTTCGGATTATCCAATTTTCGGATATCGGATTATCGGATTTTCCGGATTCGAATTTGGATTTGGATTTTTTTGAACACCCCTATTTAATATATTAAAGCGTTGTGCAAAAAATAAACGTCTATTTGGTATGAGATAATAATATGGAATGGACAAGGTAAAAGAACGAACAATAAATTTAGGGTGTTTAGAGGGTACTTGTGTAATTGGTGATTTCATTTCATTAACCAACAACACTCTTTTTTTCATTCTCTCACAATTGTCCCTTTCAATCCACATCGCATTCATGGATAGCAAATGCTACCTAAATGTTTTTAAAGAATGTTTGGAATCTAATGTAGCAGCTAAGGTGGTTTAAAAAGTGTAGTCACACATTTTAATTTAGTAATATATTATTTCATTGGAGATTTATGCATCTATACATCTTAAATTTAAATGTATTTTAACCAACTTCTCTATATTAGCAATAAGCTCGGTACCGTAGTGGTACCGAAAGTACAGTTTTGAAAAACGCAAAAAACGGGTACCGGTTACCGAAAGTACTAGGTACAGTACAGTATTTGAGGATATGGAATGGATTTGGGGTGTTTAGAGGAAATGATATTACTTGTGTAATCGGTGATTCCGTTTCATTGACCAACCAAACACTATCTTTTTCATTCTTTTACAATGGACCCTTCCAATCCGCCTCTCATTCCTGCATACACTACAAGAAAAGTCGTCTGATACGTCGGACCTCTCCCGGCGACATTTTTCGTCGGTATAGATGCCTTTTACAGGCAATATGTCGTCGGCAAAAGGTTGTTAAATTTTTTAGTTAGTTTAGATCTATACCGGCGACATGTTGCCACTACAACTTTTGGCGGGGGTCGAGGGAAAATGAAGCGCCATTACCAAATGTTATCCTGACAACATGTCGCCGGCAAAACTCGATTTTTTTTATTTGTTGTATATGATTTATTAAAAAATAATAATAATAATAATAACCCTGTACCGGCGACTTGTCGTCATTAAAGGGTGTATGTAAAACCAAAAATCAGCATCAAGGTCTCAAACACACATCTCTGGTCTTTCCCTCTCCCTGCTCTTTCCCACCCCTCTCCCTGCTCCACCGTTGTTTCCACCTTTCCTCCGCCTACCTTTCCGTTTCCACCTCTTAAAAATATCCCACCGTCGATTCCACACCTCGCACCGTCGATTCCACCACTTAACACCACTCCCTACTCTTGCAAAGAGAGTAATAGGCGAGGTCTCAGCTTAAGGTACCCCCAATTAGAAGAAGAAGAAAAAAAAAACCCACATAAACTATGGTTTCAAACCTAACCGAGGTCTCAACTTAAATTACCCCCAATTTCACCATAAACTCTAATTACGTTCCTCGTTTTTATGATTTATGTTTATGTATGTCTGTTATTGTTTGTGTCAAATCACAATTTGAGTAGATTCGTTAGTTTATTTTAATATTGTAGATTGGTACCTATTTCAAACGAATCTATTACGGCGACATGTCGCCGGTAGAGTGTGACCTCTCCTGGCGATGTTGTTTCAACGACCTACCTAATCTATGGCGACGGATCTGTGAGGACGGACCTTTTACCGGCGACATGCCGCCGGGAAATGTTGTACCGGTGAAATGTAGCCGGGAAAGGTCGACGTATCAGACAAGTTTTCTTGTAGTGAATACTACCTAAATGCTTTTGAAGAATGTTTGGAATCTAAGTCCATCCATAGTGTGAAGCGCTAATTAGCGCCCCTCCCCTCAAAGTGATTGGCTGCAAGAGGTTGGCACAATTTTCAAGAAGAAATGGCGTTAAAAATTTAACGCAAGCCAAATTTGCAATATTAGCGCCCTTTAAGGCTCCTATGTAATGGTGTGGGGGGCGCTAATTTTGTTTTAAGGCCCCACTAACGCCCCACTACACATGGTCTAATGTGACAACTAAGGTGGTTTAAAAAATCCGTAGCATATGCCCTTATAGGGTCAAGTTATCCTACATTGTGTAAAATAAATGAGAAGGGTGAGAATAATACAAAAAACACAAAAGATCACAAAATATAACACAATGAGCCACAAAATATAACACAGTGCCGATGAAAAAAATACAAAATGATCGCAAAATTAACACAATGACGAAAATAAAGAAAATACACAATGTCACATAAAAAACACAATGATATAACACAACTTTTAAAAACTACAAGCTAAAAATTTAAAAAAACAAAAATCTAAAAACTAAGATCACAGGGTTTGATAAGACAGTTCTAATGTCGTTTAAATAATTATAATTAGAGTACATTTGATACTCCTATGACTTCTTTTTTTACGGTGTATTTGTCATATAATATGAACTAGCTGATTATCCCGGGAGGGTCCCGGGATTGAAAAATCAAATTTTACGTGATAACCTATTGCAAATGGCTCAAGTTAACTGACCACAAAATCTCTCAATCATTGCATGTTCATAATATTCTAATCAGTAATAACTCATATTCCCCACAAAATCTAATTTTACGTGATAACATGAACACTTTGTGTGTTTTTTTCCTGTATGAACGAAACCCCACAAAATCTCTCAATCATTGCATGTTCATAGTATTCTAATCAGTAATAACTCATATTCCCCACAAAATCTAATTTTACGTGATAACATGAACACTTTGTGTGTTTTTTTCCTGTATAAACGAAACCCCACAAAAAATAATCGATTTTTTCTTCGTTTTTTATATAGCATTATGATACTCGTTGGAAAGATAATAAAACGCTCGTTAATTTGGTGTAATTTTTTTCTTTAAAAGATCCCGTATATAAAAGATATAAACGTTTAAAAATTATGGGAGAAAATACGAGAGAGAAAATTTTAAATTTATTTTTAAATCCCTTTTTCCTAAAATAACTCAATTTAATTAAAAAAGAAAACAATTCAAAAACACCAAAAACTCTCCATTATGATGCCACGTGGCACTCTCAAGGGAAGGTTGAGGCCTCCATTGCACGCCACGTCAGCATATACGTTTTCTTTTATATATATAGATAGATGTTAAAATAAGTGTAGTCACACATTTTAATTTAGTAAAATATTATTTCATTGGAGGACTATACCTCTATACATCTTAAATTTAAATAAATGAATATTAACCAACCCATATGTTTTAGGAATAAGGAAAAAGCTAGGTACGGTACGGCACCAAAAGTACAGATTTGAAAATCTTAAAAAATGAGTACCGGTTATCGAAAATGCTCCATACGTTACGATATTTAAAGGTAAATCAACTTAAAGTACCATTAACATACCAAAGGTACTAATCGAAGGTACCGATCACTTGTCATTCCCTACTCTATATTAAATCTCCCTCTCCCTTTAGTTCTCCACCACAACCACCACCATTGTTGCCACCGTTCTCCTTCGCCACTACTCCATTCCTATGAAATAAAGCATCAGGCTCTTCGGAAAAAGAATTTGGGGTCTCATCCACCATAGCCATTCCCGACGGCTCAGACTTAACAACCGATGTTTTCGGAGAAAGTTGTCGGAACTTCCAGTTCTGTAATGCTGACTTATTGGTAGTGGAAAATCTGCGGGGGCCGGACTCAACCCGGACTCAATTTATCTTTGAAAATCGCAAATTTTCACTACTGCGCAAAAAAACACGGGGGGGGGGGGGGGGGGGGGGGGGACAGGGCCACCCCTGGCCCCATATATACTTCGCCCCTGCCTAGGCATTTGCCTAGTTTTACAAAGCATTAGAGCCGGCCCTGCTCGTGTTTAGCGATGCACAAACGTATGCAGTGGCAGAGCTTGAAAAACATTTCCGAAAATTAGGAGGGTTTACTTAAAAGTTTAAAACTTGGTCAAAATAGATTATAGTTTGATATTTTGAACGATTACATCTATGATTTTAAAGGATTTGTGAACGAAGCGTGATTAACTATGGTATTCATAGAATATTAATGAAACGGTTGGTGCTGCACCTCTTGGTCTCAACAAAGCTTCGCCCTTAACGTATGGTCTCATGAACAACACCGTATACCCTCCTACCACCATCACCAACCACCCTACTGGGGTATAGTACCACCACCAATGATGATTATTACAGTAAAACTAATAGGGTTTTTGGAGGGAATACCACTCATAGTTATCATCAAACACTCAACAGTGGTTGTCGTTGTCCACTGGCCCATGTGGAGTTTTCTCTCATATGATCAAAATTTAGTTGTTCAAGATCAAGTTAGTTTAGAGTTAAGTATATAATATTAATTGTAAAAGTTGAAGTTTTAATTTCTTAGACCCCTGTAATGGGGCGCTACTTTTGCACAAAATCAAAAAATGGAGCCCCCAACACCATTACATGGGGGCTCTATTTTTACAAATCATGTTTAGGCGTTACATGTATAGCGCCAGATTTCAATTGCCCCACCCAATCATAGGCTGACACCTCATACTCTCTCTCTCTCTCCTTTTTATTATTTTAGTATTTTTTTAATTTAAAAGATAAAATAAAATATTAATAGGGGCTTTATAAATAAAGCCCCTACCACTACACCTCTTTTTCATTTTATCTCTCCATGCTGACTCAGCTGTCACGTGGACCAATCAGAAAGGGGGGCTTTATAAATAAAGCCCCCCACTACACATGGTCTTATCTTATATGGTAAAATCCTAAGTAAATTTGTTCACTTGTAGCAAAAAAAAGTACCAATTAAGTTATTATCTTAAATTCTTAATTGGGAGATCAAGATATTACTATTAGAAGTAAATGACAAGAATGTGTGTTTTATGTTTTAAGTGATCATGCAAGTTTCTACATAGGAATAGTAACACTATAAACTAAATATGAAAGTTGAAACACTATAAACTAAATAACAATACTGAGTTACGGACCGAAAAGAAACTCTGGCTACAATTAAACATGAAAGAAACATGATAACTAGGTGGCTGAGGTTATATGTCTCACATGTATATCTCTCGTGGTACAACAGCCGTAGAAGTGTGTACTGCTTTGGGAAGACTCGAGCGCCTGAAGTCACACCTGAAATTGGTAGCTGGATCCAACTCCTTATCATTGGAAAGTGATTTGTGTGTTTGAGATAATTGTTGTGTATTAAGGGTATTTAGGCGTTTGAAGCATTTCTCCAACTAAGGTAGTCGTTTAGTTTTGCACTAAAAACCAAAAAGCTAATTTTGTTCACTTATTTAACTAACTGAAATTATTTGCTAGGCAATGGTTGTAACTGAAATACCCTTCAATTTCTATTGGTTAGTAGTTACAGACCATCATCAATATCCGCTCATTAGGAGTAATTCATTAAGCTTTACGTTGCGAGACGCGAGCGACTACCGGCGCGAGCAAGGTTTTAGTCCGGTGCTCACCTCCAGCCACAACAGCCTTGGCACGAGCACACGTGAAGATCCCCGGCGCGAGCACACGCGATGGTGCTCGTGTGTGTTAACGGGACAAATTGAACATTGGTTGCGCCGGTGTTCACCCCTAGCCACAACGGGGTCAAGTAAGCACATGCGATGAGGTTGTTTGAGAGTGAAGTCGGTGGCTCACGTCTCGTCGCTCGCGTCCCACAACGGATGGTCTTAGATAGAATAAACTTGACATCAATCATAACTAGTCAGAGTAACTCACTATCAGCAGTGACGACCGAGGTGTAAGTGGTGGCAACAACAGCGGGGGCAGGGGCGACACTTGCAGCGGGGGTGTAAAACCATGCCAAGTACAATGTCACACCACTTCCTCAACACCGGAAAAACTCGTAAAACAAAAGAAATAAAAAACGAGAAAATAAAACCAATCGACTCAGGCATAAGCACAAATTATGATGCTATTTTTCGTCTCGGTAAATTAGACAAAAATGGAAAGCATAGAACAAAATAATAAATTCGGCCTAAGATTTGCATGTTGCAACAGGGTCGTTAAACAGGGGAAAATATATGTAAAAACACTGAACCAGACACGTGCTTTGCAGCGTGTTAACTCATAGAATTTAAAATAAATGTAAAACGAAAAAATTATAAAAGATGAAAAGTATAGAGGACCAAAGTTGAAAGTGGATATGTGTTTGGTTGGAAATGAAAAGTGTCTTGTTATAAACTTGTAAAAAATGAAAACTATAGGAAAAGAGAGAAAAAAAAAACTAGTGTTACAAACTTTCATGAAGCAAAGCTCATCTTGGGTTTTGGAATTTGGGTGGACGATCGATTTAGTTGAGATACGAACTTAAAATTTTAGAGTGATTTATGTTTTGAGATATTCTAGTAAGACATACTGATAAAGTCTATTGTAACATCAAAATAAAAAAATTACTTTTTTTTATCAGCAAATTCCACTTTATTCTCCCAAAATATATACACCAGTTCATGCTAGCAAGATATTAGACATTACATGTAATAACACCTGAGAATTTAATTACAAATACACCAAAAGAAACTCACCCTCCAACTCATGGGACCTCAAAAGCTTTCCAACTTTCCCATGTCTATCCCGAGGAATTGATTTTGTTTTTGACCCAACTGAAAGTCACCGCTTGTATTTCGCCAAATAGTCCGTCTAAATTCGCCCGTTTGCCTTGAAAGATTGCAGCGTTTCTAGTCTTCCATATAATCCAAGCCGCTGCGAGAATGATAATGCGTACCCATTTCCATTTATTAGCTGGAATCCTCTCGTCCTTTTGGAGCAGCAGTAAGTCTCTAACCGTGAATGCGAAGATAGTCGGTATCCCAGTCCATAGACCGATCATGTGCCAAATCCAAGCAGCCACATAGCAGGAGGTTAGCAAATGGTCAGCATCTTCATCATAATCGCCGCATAACTTGCACACAACTGACCCATGAAGTATCTTCCTTTTGTGCAGCCCTTTCATAGTAGGTAGACGATGTTGTTCGGCCTGCCACATGAAAATTGAGACCTTCTTTGGCACCCCTTTCTGTTAGAAAATAAAAAGAAAACATCCATCACCATCTTTTCCATATTTGAAGACATATTACAGCTCATCTAGCCGTTGGGAGTGGGGCCACAATCAACTCCTTTATAGTTTTACACATTTCCATATTTGTTTGTTTTTTGTATTCTCTATTTAAATGGACCTTGTGTCTTGTATATCTATCATTAGAAAAAGCAATACAGTACAAAACTTATTCTCTCTAACGTCTGAATACCAATTGAAAACATGGTATCAGAGCAGTGTATGCGATCTTAGATCAACTCGCTCATCATCTACCGTTTCTTTAACCCAAAACCAAAAAACAATCATGTCTGACCCAAACAACAAGAATGATACTTTTGTGATGCAAATCACAAACCTGTTGAAGAACAGTCTCAACAATCAGCCCCAAACCCAAAAACAAAACCTCTCCGATACACTTAAAATCAGCCTAAAACTCAATAACCAGAATTATGCCCTTTGGGCTCGGATGATCCGGGTTGCAATCGGGGGCATATCAAAAGTTCTTTTGACCCATCTTTCGGGAGATCCGACACCCCCGGAACCAACCGATGATGGATACGAACAATGGGAACAAGATGATTTAATCGTGTTCTCATGGTTGATACAAAATATCGAGCCCGCTCTTGCAAGTAACCTAACCAAATTCCCGAACGCAAAAACGCTATGGGATGCGTTAGTTGTTACCTACAATAGCGGAAATAATAAATTGCAAACTGTTGATCTCCATGTCAAGGCAAACGGTGTGGTTGCAGATCTTGTTGCCAACGGGTCACACGAGCCCGGAGATCTGTTTTTCTTGTCGAAAGAGCGATTGAGTCAGAAGAACTTGAACAATGGATCTTCATCATCTAGAATAGACAAAACAAAACTCAAGTGTGATCATTGTGGTATGGTGAGACACACCAAAAAGCAGTGTTTTAAACTCGTCGGGTACCCGGAACGGTGGAACGACGGTCAGAAAAAGAGCAGTAAAGGAAAGGAAAAGGCTGCCAACGCTACCAGCACCAATGACAACGGCGGCGACAAGCAAAAACAGGGAAGCTTCAGCGGCATAGCTTTTGCCGAAGGCATAGACACAAATGAAGGAGGTAACTGGGTTAGGGAGGAATCCTCAAACCCACTCTTTAATCCTAAATATTTTAATTTTAGTTTTCTGGATATGCTTGAATACCCCCGTGAAGTTTCAGACGTTTTTGATGATGGCCACCATACAAGGAATTATGAAAATGGTTTCTTAAAAGGTGAAAATAGTGTTTTAAAAAACAAGTCTAATGAGGTCTATGATGGTGGCCAACGTACAGTGAATTATAGTACTTTCTTAAAAGGTGGAAATGGTATTATAAAAAACAAGTCAAAGTCTAGAAATCATAAAACCAATTTTTTAATATCTTCAGTTAAAGACAAAAATAAAAAGCAATTTAAAGGAAGTTTAAACCCACAAGCTAATATGGCCCAAGCTGGTGAAAACATTGGCACATCTTGGATATTCGATTGTGGTGCGACTGACACCATGACCTATGATCCATTAGACATTATCTCTAAAACGAAACCCAGAATCAATCATATTAAAACTGCTAATGGGGGGGGGGGGTCGTTCCCGTTAAAGGAGGTGGAACTATTGAAATATCTCCTACTTTAAAGCTGTCAAATTGTCTCTACGTCCCGTCCTTGTCACATAAACTATTATCCATTAGTCATGTGACAAAAGAATTGAATTGCACCGTCTTGATGCATCCAACCTTTTGTATACTTCAGGATATCAGGACGGGAACGATCATTGGGCGTGGCACTGAACGCCAAGGATTGTATTATGTGGAAGAAGTGACTCAACAGGGTAATGTGATGCTTGCTCACGGGACCCCGGAAAGAGAAGCATGGTTATGGCATAGGAGTAGGGGTGCAAACGAGCCGAGCAGCTCGCGAGCTACTCGAGCTCGGCTCGGCAAAAAGCTCGAAACGAGCCGAGCTTTATCGAGCTCGAGCCGAGCTTGAGCCTAAAACAAAGCTCGTTTATTTATCGAGCTCGAGCTCGAGCCTGACATGTGAAGCTCGTTAGGCTCGTCGAGCCTTATCGAGCCTAGTATAATATTAGTTTTTTTAATATTTAATAATATTTATCATTCATTTAAAGTTGTTTAGTAAACGAGCCCCGAGCCCGAGCTTCACTTATCGAGCTCACAAGCCTAAATGAACAATTATTTATATTATTTTTATCTAATATATTAACTAATAAATACTAAACGAGCCGAGCCCGAGCCGAGCTCGAGCTTGAGAAATTATAAACGAGCCGAGCTCGAGCTTTGAAAACAAAGCTCGAATCGAGCCGAGCTCGAGCTCGAGCTCTTATAACTTAATCGAGCTCGAGTTCGAGCCTGGTCGAGCTCGGGCTCGGCTCGGCTCGTTTGCACCCCTACATAGGAGATTGGGTCACCCGTCCACCGGTTATTTACATCTTTTATTCCCAAAACTATTTCCTTCAAATAAAACTTTTAATTGTGAAACTTGTGTCTTAGCTAAGAGTCATAGACATACCTACAAATTGAATAACACAAAAGTTGGTTCACCCTTCTCGCTTATCCATTCTGACGTTTGGGGACCAGCTGAAACTATCGGGGGACAAAACTTTCGTTTCTTTGTTCTTTTTATTGATGATTGCACTCGTGTGACGTGGATTTATTTTTTGAAACAAAAATCTGAAGTTTTTGATAAATTTATTATATTTTATAACATGATACAAACACAATTTAAAACCAACATTCAAATCCTTCGATCTGACAATGGAGGAGAATATATAAATGATTCCATGAAACAATTCTGTCAAAACAAAGGGATTATTCACCAAAAAACTTGCCCACACACCCCTGAACAAAATGGCACTGTTGAACGAAAAAATCGTATTCTTCTTGAAATTACTCGGGCCTTATTAATTGAATCTCGGGTCCCCCCTTCGTTTTGGCCTGAAGCAGCTGCTACCGCCACTTATTTAATCAACCGGCTGCCCACTAAAGCTCTTAATTTAAAAACTCCTATTCAAGCCCTCTCTAGTTTTACCAAAATTCCACCACCACTTACATTAACACCACGGGTTTTTGGGTGCACTGTCTTTCCTCACATTCCCAAACATGAACGAGGAAAACTTGGTCCATGTGCTGAGAAGTGTGTGTTTGTAGGTTATGGTATTGACCAAAAGGGATATAGGTGTTATAGCCCAAAGCGTCGACATATGTATACTACACTAGATTGTGACTTCCTTGAAACTGAATTCTTCTATACCACCCAACTCAGTGGTCAAGGGGAGAAAGAGTATGACACACTAAGTTGGCTAAAATGGACTCCATCATCAGAAGAAGTTAACCACAACACTCAACCGTCTCAAGAAGTAAATCACAATACCCAAAATGAGTCACTTGCTTCTCCTCAATCCAGTGAACCAACCAGTGCTACTAACCAAGATCCTCCTGTTCAGATTTCTGAGGTAAGTCACTCACACACACTTGAGGATGCTCAAAATATGGAATATCATACTAACACATTTGACAATAATGAGATAGTAGTTGAACAGATTATACAAGAAGAATAGGGTGAACCAATACAAGGAGAACAAATTATGGAGGATAGAAGATATGTATTACCTCCAAGAAGTAGTAGAGGGATCCCACCAAGACGGTACTCTCCAGAAAAAGAAACAAGGTCCTCTAGATACCCCGTAGTGAACATTGCCAATGGCAACTTATCAGAAGAAGCCAAGGCTTTCACCACTTCCATATACAATGAAGAGCTTCCAAACTCTGTAGAACAAGCCTTGAACACAGAAAACTGGAAAGATGCTATGAAAACAGAGATGGATGCACTTATTAAAAATGATACATGGGAAAAATGTGTTCTTCCTCCGGGAAAGAAACCAGTGGGTTGTTGATGGGTCTTTACAATCAAACACAAACCAGATGGAACCATCGAAAGATATAAAGCTCGATTAGTAGCTAAGGGTTATACCCAAACATATGGCATTGACTATTCAGAGACATTCTCCCCAGTAGCAAAAATTGACACGATCCGTGTACTTTTATCTATTGCTGCAAACAAAGGATGGCCACTTCATCAATTTGATGTTAAGAATGCCTTCCTACATGGGGAATTGAAAGAGGAAGTTTACATGGAAGCCCCCCCGGGTTCACAAAAGACTTTAAAACCAAGGAAGTATGTCGGTTAAAGAAGACCCTATATGGGCTTAAGCAATCCCCTCGAGCCTGGTTCGGCAAATTTACCTTAGCAATGAAGGGATATGGCTTCAAACAAAGCAACTCCGATCATACATTATTCCTTAAACGAAGAGGTAAACTTGTGACTTGTTTAATTATTTATGTTGATGATATGATTATTACAGGGAACGATACAGAAGAGATGGAGAAGTTAAAAGAAAACTTATTCACTGAATTCGAGATGAAGGACTTGGGAAGACTTAAGTACTTTCTTGGAATTGAAGTACTAAGATCTAAACAAGGGATCTTTATATGTCAAAAGAAGTATGTTCTTGATCTTCTAGCTGAGACAGGGATGATCGACTGCAAACCAGCGGACACTCCAATGATGACTAACCAGAAACTCTACATGGAAGAAGGAGCAGAATTTGCAGACAAAGAGAGATATCAACGATTAGTGGGCAAACTCATATACCTTTCACACACTCGTCCTGACATTGCATATGCAGTTGGAGTGGTTAGCCAGTTTATGCATCAACCTCAAGTTGCTCACATGGATGCAGTATGGAGGATCGTAAGGTATCTTAAAGGGACAGCAGGCCATGGAGTTCTCTTCCAACCAAACCAACATCTAAGAATCCAGGCATATACAGATGCAGACTGGGCAGGAGACAAAGGAGACCGAAGATCAACATCGGGATACTTTACCCTGGTTGGTGGGAATTTGGTTACGTGGAGAAGCAAGAAACAAAAAGTTGTAGCCCTATCCAGTGCTGAAGCTGAATTCCGAGGGATTGCACGAGGTCTAGCAGAAGTTCTATGGATACGCAAGCTTTTGACTGAAATCGGATTTCCTCAAACTGAAGCTAGTACTATTATGTGCGACAATGAAGCTGCAATTCAAATTTCAGAGAATCCTGTTCAACACGATCGAACGAAGCACGTAGAAGTTGATAGGCACTTTATCAAAGAAAAACTTGAAGCAAAGATTATAGAGCTCCCATTTGTTCGCTCAGAAGACCAATTAGCGGATATATTAACAAAAGCGGTTAACGGAAAAACCTTCAGTCAGTGTCTTGGCAAGTTAAGTATCGGAGACCCCACTACTCAACTTGAGGGGGAGTGTTAGAAAATAAAAAGAAAACATCCATCACCATCTTTTCTATATTTGAAGACATATTACAGCTCATCTAGCCGTTGGGAGTGGGGCCACAATCAACTCCTTTATAGCTTTACACATTTCCATATTTGTTTGTTTTTTGTATTCTCTATTTAAATGGACCTTGTGTCTTGTATATCTATCATTAGAAAAAGCAATACAGTACAAAACTTATTCTCTCTAAAGTCTGAATACCAATTGAAAACACTTTCACCCAATGAAACGGGTAAAAAGGAGTGGCGTAGCGTGATAATAGTTTTCTGCAGGAGGAGACCGAAAATAGCACATTCGAAGACCCAACCCAGCCCCAAGAATCCCTCAAATCGGACAATAAGGTGCTAGCAATCAATGCACTGCATTGTTGTGTAGCTGTCAATTCAATGTTACTACTAGGTGCCCGTTTCCAGTCCTAAACCAGAAGACGGACAGCCACAGAAACCGATTTGTCTTTCTCTAAAGCGAATAAACATGGGAAGAGGTCTTTTAGTGGACCGTCACCTACCCACCAATCAACCCAAAACCTTACATCTGACCCGTTGCCCACCTTCGCTTTTACAAGAGCCGGGATGTTCAGATCTTGTTCCAACACACTAACTATAACAACCCAGAGTGGACCCCAAAAATTTTTCGCGTGTTATTATTAATATCGCTTAATAAAAGTAACCTAAAACGAATATTAACTGAGACGGTTATGTCCGAAACTGAAACCGAACCATGATATATATAATATTATTGACGAATGCACGTCACGAGATTGGGCTAATACACGATACGAACCCAAACCTGCACCCGATCAAAATTGATTAGTCACCAAGAGGAGAACACATCTGTCCTCTCTCATTTTGACACACCAATCCCAAACCATTTAATGGTTTGAGAAAAACCATCAGCTAGCCATTGTGATAAACATAAAACACCTCTCCCTTATCTCTTCTATACACACATACACATTTGCACTCTCCCTGATCTCACAGCACACACACCCCCACCCTCGTGACACCTCCATTTCCTTCTTTCCACACTACACACATCTTTACTCTCTCTTATCTCGTATATACACCACACACATCCAATTTATATAAACAAACACATATACCTCCTCTTTCATCTCACACACCCATGCCACACTTACTGAAAAAGAGAGAGAGAGAGAGAGAGAGAGAGAGAGAGTTAGAGGGAGAAGGAGCCGAGAAGCAGGAGAGCAAGAGAGAAATCGTAGAGAGAGAAAGAACTGAGAAGAGAGAGAGAAAGAAGAGTAACCGGATTGCTCGATGGCGAAGCAAAGAGGAGACGCGGTGGCAGCGGCGCCTCCGTATTTGGGTCATCATCATCCAGAGCAATAACGATGGTTGTTGTGGTGTTTGGTTGAAGGTGGAGGTTGGACAGTGGATTACGGTGGTTGTTGATGTTGGAATTTGGTTAGGTCACGAGACTCGATTGAGTCGGATCCGAGCTCCGGTGATGGTGATGTCAACGTTCGGGTCAAAGAGCGGGTCAAAGCTTGGTCAACAGAAGTCAATCCGTCAACTAAGTCAACCGGACGGTCAACTGTAGTCAACCGAGTCAGCCCCGGTCAACGCGAACCATAACCCGAGAAGTGAGGTACAGCCAAATCTACTAACTCGATAATTATAACCGTCGTATTTTACACATACGACACGTGTGGGACTTGACGAGTGGATAAGCGAACCATTCATAAAAGTACATATTCATGACATATAACTAAGTATTAAGTTAGGAAGATTGAGATTATTGATTTGAACACTAGTTACGGACATTTGAACTTGGGCCATAAATTAGATAAGGTTGACATATATAAAAGTATACTATATACACTTATAAGTTGAGACGGATTGGTAAGAGCGACATCCGAATTAATTATAAACATGAAAGCAAATAGTGCCTCGACACCATGGACATCGGTACATAAACTTAGACCATGCGTAGTGGGGGGCTTTATTTATAAAGCCCCCCTTCCTGATTGGTCCACGTGGCTGCTGAGTCAGCGTGGAGAGAGAAACTGAAAAAGGGGTGTAGTGGTGGGGCTTTATTTATAAAGCCCCCTTCCTGATTGGTCCATGTGGCTGCTGAGTCAGCGTGGAGAGAGAAACTGAAAAAGGGGTGTAGTGGTGGGGCTTTATTTATAAAGCCCCTGTTTGTGATTGGTTGATTTTTTTATTTTTTTTTAATCTTTTAATTCAAAATAATTAAAATAAAAGACAAATGAATATAAAAAAATTACAAATAATATTAAAAACACAACTAATATTAAAAAAAAATTACAAGTAATATTAAAAAAAAAGTTACAACTAATATTAATTTTCATCTTCGGATTCTTCATATTCGTCTTCGTCCTCTTCTTCTTCTTCTTCTTCGTTTCCTCCTGGGTTTGGAATATACCGAACCGACCACGCTTGTTGGACCAAATCCGCAGCTAACGCGTCATGTACTTCATGGTCGCGAAGTTCATGTGCGTTGAGCACTCTTTCTTGCACATTAGCTTGCGGTAGATCCTGAACGGCTTCCAGTACGTAATTTTGGCATATCGCTTTACCTTTATCTTCTAATATCATATTATGCATGATTATACATGCATACATAGCATCTCGCAGCTTGTCTGTGGTCCATGCACGAGCAGGGTTTCTTATGTAATGCCAACGCTGTTGAAGAACCCCAAAACATCTCTCTATGTGCTTTCGCGCCGCCTCTTGGACTTTTTAAAGTGTGCCCTTTTTTCATCGTACGGGTTACTAAACGTCTTAACGATAATGCTATACCTCGGATATATTCCGTCAGCCAAATAGTATCCGTGTGGGTAGTAGTTTCCATTAGCGTAAAAGCACGCCTTCGCTACCCTGCCAGAAACGAAATCCTCTATAATAGGCGACTGCTCAAAAACGTTTAAGTCGTTGCATGAACCCGCAACACCAAAATAGGCCGACCAAACCCAAAGATCGACTGAAGCCACCGCTTGAAGAATAATCGATGGTCCTTTTTGGTCACCACGCGTGTGTTGACCTCGCCAAGCGGTTGGGCAATTATACCACCGCCAGTGACGACAATTAAGGCTACCCAGCATTCCTGGTAACCCATGTTCAGCCGTATGCACCTCGTAAATTTTTTGTAAGTCGTACCAAGTGGGCCTTCTAAGATAACGGGCTCCGTACAACTTTATTATTCCTATAAAAAATAAATACAAACATATATAAAAAATAAATACAAACATATATAAAAAATAAATACCTTGGCAAAAATACTCCAAAGATTCGCGTGTTGTTTTCTCGGCCATTTTTAAATACTCGTCGTTGATATCCGTCGTGTTGCCGTATGTGAGTATACGCAGTGCCGAGGTACACTTTTGAATAGACGTGAATCCCATCATCCCCCTAGCATCCGCCTTTTGTTTAAAGTACGGAAACGCGTTTTCAAGATCTCCGGATATACGTAGAAATAAACGTTTGCTCATCCGGAAACGACGCCTAAAGATCTTTGGGTCGGGGTAAGTCGGGTTTTCATCAAAGTAATCCTTCATCAATCGAGCATTTGCCGCTACACGATCTCGTTCGTAGTACTGCCTAGTTTGTTTTGGAGGTGTAGGCGTACTACTTTCTTCAAGATACCGCGCCGAAAGTGCTAGCGCACTCGTAATGGCATCTTGCTCCAACTCTTCGTCTGTGGAATAACCCTTGTCGCCTAGAAACTCTCTATAATATTCTCTCGCAATAGATGATGACGCGGGGGAACCCATTTTCTTCAAATATTGGTATGTATGTGTTTGAATATTTTTTGGAAGGTATATTTGGTATGTATGTTAATATATATGTGTTTGTATGTTAATATATGTGTGTTGTATATAAATAACAAAAAAAAATAAAATTAGCCGTTTGAAATTTAAACGGTAATATTACCGTTCCCCAAGTCCACGTGGAACAATATGATTGGGCCAGAATTGATCATCAAGCGTTATTTATATAACGCCATCAACCAAAAAACACAAATAGCGCCCCCCTGTTTCGGTGTTGGGGGCGCTATTTTTGCCAAATTTCGAAAAATCACGCCCCACTACGGGGGGTCTAGTCAGACCAACATAAAGATGTATTGTTTAGTATATAAATCAAAACTAGGAAGAATGATAATGTTGAATATGTTAGGACAAAAAGGATTGGTGAAACCACTTTTGCAAACCTTAGTCTAAGATTGTGTTTGTTTTTTTACAAAAGCTCTTCCTAGCCTCTTATGTCTGCTCCGCGCAGACGCGGGCAGACATTATGATGCAAAAGAGTGTTTGTTTTTTGGAAGATGATTCCTCTTCAAAAGTCTGCCCTTCCTCTTCTCCTAGAAGACATATTCAAAACACTTCAAACCTCTTCCCTCATACAACCAAACCCTCATCCTCACAATCATCTTCTCTAATGGCAGCCCCTTCACCCTGATCCTTCACTTTCACCTTCAACAGCCCTCCTCCGCCTCCTCCCTCTTCCTCCTCCACCCTCTTCCTCCTCCACCCTCCACCCCCACGCGACCTCCTCCCCCACCCTCCACCCCCACGCGACCTCCTCCCCCACGCGAGCTCCCCTGCTCCTCCGCCTCCCTCCTCCACGAAAGGCTTCCCTCCTCCGCCTCTCTCTTCCTCGTCCTCGTCAGATCTGCTGAGGTACCGGGTTTTTTTTTTTATATATATATTGTATTTGTGTTAGGTATTGTATTTTTTATTTGGTTAGGTCCGTTTTTTTTGTTTTATTATTATTTTTTTCTTTTTTGATATTTATGTTGGTTTTTTATTTTTTTTTCAGATCTGTATTTTTTTTTACAAGATCTGTTTTTTTTTTTCCAGATTTGTATGTTGCATTATTTTATATGTTTATTCTTTGAATGTTGTTGATATGAGTTTGAATGAAGTATTTTTAGATGATGGATATTATTGTTGATATTAGTTGTTGTTATGTATAGTTGGATGATGGATATGAGTTTGAATTTGTTTTACTTGTTGATATGTATAGTTGGATGATGGATATTATTGTTGATATTAGTTTTGATATGTATAGTTGGATGATGTATTTTTTTTTTACATATTAACATATATAGTTGGATGATGGGTATTATTGTTGATATTAGTTGTTGATATGTATATTTGTTGTTGAATGTATACTTGAATCATGGGTATTATTTTTGATATTAGGTGTTGGTATGTATACTTGTTATCCTATATTAGTTGTTGATACTTGATGCTTTTTATGTTAATAGAAATGGGAGAAAAACAACAATGGTCAAATGAGCAACTAAAATGTTTGTTAGAGACTTGCATTGAGGAAGTACGCACAATTGGTAGAAAAGGCTTGAGTTTGCATAAGGAGTCTTGGAATAAGTTAGGAAAAACGCTTAAGGAAAAGTTTGGCCTTGAGTTGACCCAGAAGCAAATGAAAAATGCTTATGACAATCTTAAGGCCAAATACATAGGTTGGGTGTATTTAAAAAACAAAACTGGAAACATTTACAATGCTGAAACAAATACTTTTTCCCTAACGAACGAAGAATGGGAAGACTTTAAGAAGGTATGTTAGTATGAATAATATTTTCACATCTACCTATAAACAAAACTTATAACATTTTATTACTTTGGGTTTAGGGACATCCGAAGGCTGGATCCTTAAAAACAGTTCCATTGCCTTTTCCAGAGCTTTGTGCGGAGTTGTTTGATGGTAATGCAGCAACTGGTGCTTGCAAGTGGACCTCAACCCAAACAACATCAGGGGTTGGGTCATCTTCTTGTCTTCGTGCAAAAACACTTATGATTACAGACACCGTTTTGCATGACACAGAAGATGATGCCTACACTGATCAGCACACTCGTGAACCTACACCCGAACCTACTTTTGAGCCTACTCCTGAGCATACTCCCGAGCCTAATGCAAGGAAAAGGGCAAAAACTTCAAAATCATCTATTAATGCTGATGATTTAGCCCGTGATATGCAAAAGGCTCTACAATATTTGATTAAAGGGAAAGAAGGGCCTACAGTTGTTGAATGCTCAGAGAAATTACAGTTGGTTGGGTTAGATCATGTGGATCCTCTTTTTTTAGCTGCTTACCATATTTTTGGTGTGTCATCAGATATGAGAGCGGCATGGATGGCATTGCCAGACACTCCAGAAGTATTAAAAGGGTGGATTGCGATGACGGCCGCAAGTTTAGGACTAATCAAGTAGTGTAGAACATTGAGTGCTTAGGTTATGTTTGTTATGCTGAAAACTTTGATTTCTTTTGTTAGGTTGAAAACATTGTTATGCTATTTGGTTATGTTTGAAGACATTGTATGCTTTTGGTTATGGTTGCTTTTGGTTGTGTTTTTTTTAATGGTTGTTTTTGTTTAATACAGGATCATAATGGATTATGATAAGAAATTACTTCTCTTAATTCTTACGTACTTGTATGTTCGCTTTTTTTGGAGGAGAGGTTTGAAACGAATGAGAGACAATGATTCGAATATGACGGGACATAGATACACGTTAGAGATATTGCAAGGAAATCCCAAACAATGCACTGAACTGCTACGTATGTCTCGTGAAACATTTGTCCGACTTTGTGCACATTTTAGAATAAATTATTCGTTAAAGGATAGTAAACATGTATCGGTTGAGGAGAAGATGGCTATGTTTCTTATGGTAATCGGTCATAATCAACGCTACGTGGTTATCAAGCGTAGATTTCAACATTCAAAGCAAACAATTCATAAATTTTTCTATGAAGTCTTGGATAAAATGATGCTTTTCGCCAAAGATATGATAGTACCAACTTCTTTCAATCCTAATCCAAACATTCCGGGACATAACAAGAGGCTACGACTGATTTTTAAAGGTGCGGTTGGTGCATTGGATGGAACTTTGATACATGCTGTTGTCCCTATTAGTAAACAAGATTTATATAGAGGACGAGGAAAGGGGGATTGTTATCAAAATGTATTAGCAATCTGTGACTTCAACATGATATTTACGTTCATTGTGGCCGGTTGGGAAGGGGTAGCACATGATGCTAGAATATTGTCAGAAGCATTATCAGATCCACATGCACCGTTCCCGTTTCCACCACCAGGTATGTTTATGGTTTGTTAAATATTTCTATATTAATTTCACACCCTAATTAATTGTATTTGTTTGCAGATAAATATTATCTTTGTGATGCCGCCTATGCACATACACGAGGATTTATGGCTCCGTATCGTAATGTGAGGTACTGGCTTGGAGATTTTCGTCGTAGACGTGCATTGACCAATAAAGAGAAATTTAACCATGCACATGCAAAACTTCGAAACGTCATTGAGCGTGCTTTTGGTGTGTTGAAAGCCCGATTCCCTATATTGAAGAGGATGGCACCATTTCCGTTAGTTACACAAAGGAACATTACCATTGCATGTTTTGCGCTACATAATTTTATAAAGAAGGAAGGCTTGAGTGATGAGTTCTTTACTGAATACGATCAACCCAATGTGTCGTTAGGAAATAGTCATGTGCACGTTGATGCTGCTGAAGACGAGCTCGAAGCACATGGTACTGCATCGGATCGGGATTACATGACTCAGTTACGAGATGAAATTGCCGAGCAATTAATGCAAAATGTGGAATAAATTAGTTCAAACATTGTTGTTTGCGGTTTTATGACTATTATTTCAATGTTGTATAACTATTATTTAAATTTCAATGTTGAAAAACTATTGTTTGCTTTAAAAAATCAGTTTTTTTTTTTTAATTTCAGCAGCCTGCAGAAGTTAACAAACAAACAGTCTTCTTCTTGCAGACTGCAGACCTTTGGTCCACCTCTTCTCCTGCAGATGTCTGCAGATGTGGTCTGCAGACTGCAGACCTTTTACCTCTTCAAAAACAAACAGCACCTAATTCACTTTCTGTCAAAATACTCTAAGTATGGAACTGCTGAAGACAAGGAATCAAACTGCTGAAGAAGAGATTCAGAAGTACTGAAGAAGAAGTCATCAGAAGTTCTGAAGTTCAAACCAGACACTTCTACTGAAGAACTACTGAAGACAAACTACTCATCAGTAGTTTGTCATTCATCAGTACTTAAAGAAGATCTTTTCCACCGCATTTGTATATCAGTAGTTTAATACTTTAGTATTTCTTTTGCTTTATGTACAAGTTCCAAGACTGCAACTTGTTGCAACTTGTTTCTGAACTTGCTTTTTGGCAAGGTTCATGTATTTGTAAAGTCTATAAATAGAAGGATTCATCCTTCTGTTTTAGACATTGATTTTAATACAAGAAATCCTTCAACACTTATTATTGTAATTTCCATTTCGTGTTTACTAAGAATCTGTCAAAGTGTTTCATTCTCATTCAATACTTAGATTCTCAATAAACACTTCTCATTTATTAGTTCTTGATTCCAGGGGGAGTAATAACTCCTGTTGATAAGTGTAGCTATAAAACTTATAAACATTCCGCTGTGCTAACACTCACCAAGAACTTGCTAAACACTTAAGTGTCAACTAGCAAGTTCAACTAAAAGAGCAGCTAATACTGATCCAACAATTGGTATCAGAGCTCTGGTTTATCTGATCACATATCAATCTAACAAATTGAGAATCAGACACAGGCTCTTATTGATATTCAATAAAGGATTATAAGCTCACTTTTATCAACATCCATCACTTTAAGAGATATTTGACAAATCAATACTCTTTAAAATGGATCCTCATAATACTGGTTCTGCCACTAAACCTGCCATGCTTGTAAGAAATGAATATAACATATGGCAAAAGAGAATGGCACATACCTTGTCACAAACCAACACAGGTTGTTGGAGATCTGTGATATATGGTCCTCATAAACCAGTAAACATAAATCTTGAAACTAAGGAAGAGATTCCAAAAGAACCAAAAGACTATACTGATGATGATTTCCTAAAACTTGAGCTTGATGCAAAAGCTTTTTCTATGTTGGCAATGGCACTCCCAAATGAAATCTATTCTGGCCTATTACATTGTGATAGTGCCAAAGAGCTTTGGGACTGCCTAAAAGAACAGTTTGGAGGAACTGAAGAGGTGATTGCCAACACCAGAGAAATCTTGGCTCAACAGTATGAAACTTTTGCTCACATTAATGGGGAAACTTTAACTCAGCAATTTGAAAGATTTTCCTCATTAATATCTGAGCTAAAACTAAATGGTCAGACCTATACAACTGTATCTATGCTTCATAGATTTTTAAGGTCTTTACCTGATAAATGGGTAACATACTCAATAGTCTTAAGATCTTCACCAGATTTTAGCTCCCTCACTCTTACAAAACTTCATGGGAGATTACTTACTTTTGAGAGAGAAATTGATCAAAAGAAAAAGTTACAAAATTCTGGTAAAACTGCTGATGACTATCTACCTGGTAGTACAGCACTATTGGGACAAGACTCACCAACTTGTTCAAATAGTTTTGGATCTTTTGACCACATTGACATAACTGTTGGGATCTCATCTGAAAGATCATTCCTAGGTTATGACAATAATGACTTTGGTCAAACTGCTGATAACATGTGTTTTATCATGGATGACTTAAATAGTTTCAGCAGTGATGACCTTGAAGAAATGGATATTTTGAACCAACTGGCCATGTTAAGTTTAAAAACAAATAAATTTTACAAAAGGTCAGGAAGGAAGTTTCCAGGACTTAACAGTTCTACAAAAATTGGTTTTGACAAATCTAAACTTAGATGTCATAAGTGTCAAAAGTTGGGACACTTTGCTAGAGAATGTAGAAGCTCCGGCTTTAACCAATCTCAGTCTGGAAACAATTTTAACCCCAATTATAACAGGAATAATGGAACACAAGGGAGTGCACATTTTGTACAGGCACAAGCTCCACAACACCAATATGTGCCACAAGTACAATATGTACAGATGCCTGCTCAACAGATGCAGAGCCAACAATCAATCCCTCCCTTTCCAGCTGCTCAACAACCTCCACAGCAACAACAACCCTCTCAACAAAGTTTATTTACCTCAGGGTATGTTGACTGGAGCAGTCTTCCTTTTGACACCACAGAGTGCAATCCTGATGCAGACAACAAAATGTTTGACATCAACTGGGGAGAGCCTGACAATGGCAGAAAGAACTTTGCCTTGATGTGTCACACCACGCCTATGGCGGAAACACGTGGCGCGACGGTTCAAAAGTATTAAGCCAAGATTAATGCAAACCACAATAATAATTAAACAAACGGGCATTTATTCAACGCCAATAATCATGTCAAATTATCCGTACATAATCATAAATTGTTTTTGAAATTAATAAGGAGGCTCCTCCCTTTATCCCTAAGTCCATAGAATAAAGAGATGAGACCCTTTTACGACATTCCCAACGCCCAACTTGGTGATACCCCCGACCCTGCTCGCCATGCTAACCTCCATCATTCAATTACCTGAAAGATATGTTTGAAAATCGTCAATATATAAATATTGGTGAGTTCACAGGTTTTGATTTAATAAAACTTTATTAAGTGGGAATATCCTTGTTATGACATTTATAGGAGTTGCAAAGTCCTACAATTTACTTGAGCCTATAACCAAACCAAGACAATTAATAATGCCCCCGCCCCAAGTCGTTACTCGGTATTCCTACGACTTGATTTCAGAATACGTGCACCCCAGGCATACGCCGATGCATAATCGACGCTATCGATTAGGGGTGGGCCTTGTCAGGCACCCATAGTACTATCCAAATATTCCTTTGGTTTCTTTTTCCTGAATTAATGATTATAGTGGGGAGGTCTCAACCCCGAGTGGCGATCTTTACTCAAGTATCCAACCCGTCATACAATCCCAACATATCTTTCCCCCGTAAAAACGTTAAATAGTTTAGAAATGGGGCCGTGAGACTCACCTGTAACTGTGCTCGGCTCAAAGAAGAAAATAGTAAAGTTTGTGATCCCGCACCTACAAATGTTCTAGGCGTATAAGTCACTACACCTATGGTGTATGTGCCTTGGCAAGTTGTACACCCAACTTCCCGACCACGTCTTTATCCCAATTCCCGTTTAATAGTCTCGTATCCTAGGTCCAATGGCGATGGATTACCCTTTCCTTACAAGTCATGTATTATTCTTATTAATATTCTTTGTGACTTGTACAATATTATACTCGACACGACTCTACCCAACGTATAATTATTTTCCCATTTAAATAATTATACTTAGGATCGTTTCGCTCGATATAATGTGATTTCTTATTATCCGACCCGACTCACTTTGCCACATATTTATTTTCCCATTTAAATAAATATGCTAAGTTCTTGTCGTTTGGTAACATATTCTTAACGCCCGACTAGACTCACCACACCGTGCATTTATTTTCCCGTTTAAATAAATGTACTAGGATCTTGTCGGTATTCACACGTTCGTAGATATATTTCACCTACTCGTCTCGGTTTTCCTTCTCGCATATCTATTTTCCCATTCAAATAGATATACTAGAATTTCGTCGAAAACGAGCATATGTACATATACCATCGCGTGGATACTACTTGTTAAGTTCATGTGTCGTTTAGCGTTTTTAATTCGTTACGTTGTGTTTTCCTTTCCCACGAATATTCTTTCTACACTTAGGAAAGTGTTTCGCACGTTTCACCCTTGCTATATATATTTTACTTCCTTAAAATATATATGTATATTTTTATCTTGTCGTAATGGCATTTTTCTTATATGTCCGTTTACGTTAGTTCGTGTAGCTAAGTTCGTTAGTTAGCGTTTTTCATATTTATTTCCATTGCGCGTCCTCATGGAAGTATTGTTCCTACTTCCGATTCCGAACGTTTATTTCTTGGAGAAATATACTTTGTGCGTTTTAGCCCAACTTGTCGAACTTGTAACCCAAAAATGTTTCTGATACTTTTATATTCCCATTTATATAAAAGTATCCTATTTTTGTACAAGTCTTCCCAAGTCTTTATTTTATAAAATCTTTGTGTTACTCCTTTTATTTTTATAAACTTCCATTTTTATAGAAATCCACTTTTTACACAAAATGCCCAAGTATGTTACTAGTATTTACCAAATCAACCTTGTAAAATTATTACTTACACTTTTGACACCAAACTTTCCATTGTTGTGTTTTTGGACTAATAGTTTCCAAAATATTTATTTTAGTCCCTCAACTTCCAAAGTTGCCATATTAGTCCTTTAACTTATACTTGTTGCATTTTTCACCCTAACTTTCAAAGTTAATATTTTTCTTCCACTTTAGTGGACTTTGAAGAACCATTTTCTTAATGCTTAGTTGTTTTTACTTCTTTTCACTTTTAATGATCTTCTAATCCATCCTAGATGTCATTAACATGTTTATTCCATATTTTCATCCAAAATACCCATTTTTCACTCATCCAAGTGAGTGGACTTTGAAGATGGAACTTTTTCACTTATGACTTTCTAACCCATTTTAATATCTTTTTGACATTAACTAGTCATCTTATGATGATTAAAATCATCTTCCATCTCATTCAAGTCCTTCTCATTAATCATACCCAAATCATCATTTTTCTCAAGTGTATGTGCATTTCATCATCTTTTCTTCAAACATTACATTTATTAATATAAATCCAAGATTCATCAATGTTATTATTATTCTTCCATTTTTATTCTAACAAAGCCCATTAACTTTATAAAATCCATTTTATTACCCATTAATGTACAACTTGCTTTCATAGCACAAAACATGAACATTCAAGTAATAAAACAATGTAATACTTACTACTAGCTCAAGGCTAGGGAAGACAAAGATCTTGGATTTGGGTGAGGTTTAATGTGTTCTTCCAAGTGGGTTAAGCTCCAAACTCTTGAACACACAAAAGGGGTTTTGAATAATGATGATTTAGAGATGATTTAGAGGTATAAAAATTGAAAGAGAGATGTTAGTGGGGAGGTGCAAACCTACGGCCAACAAGAGGAAGAAGAGGAAGAATTTTTGTGATTTCTTCAAGTGGTCTTCAAGTGGTTATATTATCTTTCTCAATCTTCCAAAGATCATGTGTATCTTGCTTGGATGGGTAGAGATCTTAGTGTAGGATTTTAGAAGATTATGGAAGATTATAAAAAAAAATCTTAGGGATATTATTAGAGGGTGCTTGGGCCGAGTTTAGAGAGAGAGGGAGAGGTGGTGATTTGGTTAATCTTCTTGCCCAATACCTTTGCATGCATCCTTATGATTAATTTTAATTATTTGGTATTAAGGAGGTGAAGAGTTAAAGTGGGATGATTAAAAGATTTTTCCCATTGGGTGGGCCATAGGCCGGCCCCCATGGGGTGTTTGGTGGGGTCCACTTTGCTAAATATTACTCCATAATATGTTTAAGTTAATTTCTTTCGGGTACCGTCCGGGTATTCTTGAGTTTTTAACCGTGTGTTACCCGAATATTAAATATCATTAATATTCCTTAAATTTTGCCCAGTTAAATTACTGATAATTTATTTCGGCTTTTGCCGGGTGAAATTTCGTGCTACGCGCGTATCGGGTGCGGTACGCGCACTTTATTCGTTACCGGGAGATTTGTACAATAAGCTTTCACGTATGGCTTTGGGTTTCCAAAACTCATTATATTTTGTGAAAATATTATTTATTTTATATTCCGGGTGTCCGGAGTTCGTTTCGCTTATTTAAGTTTTACCGGGTAATCGCCAGTGTCCATACCGGATAGTTTTGCTTCCGCATGATCCTATCATGCTTTGCTATTAAACTTATGCATTCCTATGCATTATTTGGGAACTTCTATCTTTCTAAGGCCTCAATTAAATAATCAGCACATAATTACGGTTAATTACGTTAATTGCGTTTAATTAATTAGTACGGGATTACCTTAATTTTGCCGGTTGTTACATTCTCCCCCCGTTAAGAGAATTCCGTCCCGGAATTCACTTCGAGCTCTCCGGTATAGGGGTCTTCTCGAATAGGGCGGGATACTTTTGCTTCATCCGGTCCAGCCTTTCCCACGTGAACTCCGGTCCACGCTTGGCATTCCAACGCACTTTGACCAACCTGATCTTACTGCGTCTTAGCTTTTGGACCTTCCAATCGGTTACTTCGATTGGCTCTTCGACGAAGTGTAACTTGTCGTCAATGTGGATTTCGTCTGCGGGGATGATGAGAGTTTCGTCGGATAAGCACTTTTTCAAGTTCGACACGTGGAACGTGTCATGTACACTGTTAAGTTCTTGTGGTAACTTGAGCTTGTATGCTACGGGGCCTACTCTGGACAGGATTTCAAATGGTCCAACATATCGTGGGTTTAGTTTTCCGCGCTTCCCAAAGCGCGCGACACCTTTAGTAGGACCCTGTCTCCGACTTGAAATTCCAAAGGCTTCCTCCTCATGTCTGCGTAGCTTTTCTGTCGGTCACGTGCCGCTTTGAGACGTTCTCTTATCAGAAAGACCTTATCCGTCGTTTCTTGAACAATTTCGGGCCCGGTGAGTTGCTTTTCGCCAACTTCGGCCCAACATAGAGGCGATCTACACTTGCGTCCACATAGAGCTTCAAAGGGTGCAGCTTGGATGCTTGTGTGGTAACTGTTGTTATACGAAAACTCTACCAGTGGCAAGTGTGTATCCCAATTTCCGCTGAAATCGATTGCGCATGCCCGTAGCATATCTTCCAAGGTCTGGATGGTCCGTTCACTCTGACCATCGGTTTGTGGATGATATGCGGTACTCATGTCAAGGCGAGTACCGAGGGCTTCATTCAAACTTTCCCAAAATCTGGATGTGAAACGACTGTCTCGATCGGAGATGATGGAAATAGGTACACCGTGCTTCGACACAACTTCCTTAATATACAAACGGGTCAGTTTCTCCAACTTATCCGTTTCGCGAATGGGGAGGAAGTGTGCAGATTTTGTCAATCGATCAACAATTACCCAGATCATGTCATGGCCGCTTGTTGTCCTGGGCAACTTGGTAATGAAATCCATAGTGATCCTTTCCCATTTCCATTCTGGTATTTCCGGTTGCTGGAGCAAGCCGGATGGTCTCTGATGTTCGGCCTTGACCTTCGCGCAAGTCAAACATCGCGCAACATACGCCGCTATATCCCTCTTGAAATTTGGCCACCAGTAAAATTCCTTCAAATCATGGAACATCTTGTCTGCTCCAGGGTGAACCGAATATCGCGAACTGTGGGCTTCGGCTAATACTAGTTCACGCAATCCACCGTACACTGGTACCCAAATTCTATTCGTGAAATACAGGGCTTGATCCGCTTTTGACTCCAGTGAATCAACCATCTTCCGCAATCTTTCGCCTTTGACATTCTCGGGTTTAAGAGCGTTAGTTTGAGCTTCACGAATCCGGTCGGTCAGGTTCGTGTGGATGGTTAGACCCAAAGCTCGGACACGCAGTGGCTTAACCCGTTCCTTGCGACTCAAGGCGTCGGCTACGACGTTTGCCTTCCCGGGATGGTACTTTATCTCACAATCGTAATCGTTCAATAATTCGACCCATCGCCGTTGTCGCATGTTTAATTCCTTCTGGTCAAAGATGTGCTGCAAACTTTTATGATCAGTGAAGATTGTACACTTGGTTCCGTACAGATAATGTCTCCATATCTTGAGTGCGAATACCACGGCTCCTAATTCCAGATCATGTGTGGTGTAATTCTTCTCGTGAAGTTTTAGCTGTCTGGAAGCATAGGCTATGACCTTCTCTCGCTGCATCAATACACAACCCAATCCCTGGTGAGAGGCGTCACAGTAAACCACGAAGTCTTCCGTACCATCGGGGAGTGATAGTATCGGGGCGCCACATAACTTATTTTTTAACAATTGAAACGCTGCTTCCTGCTTTTCCGTCCATTCGAACTTCTTATCCTTTTGGGTGAGCATGGTTAAAGACTGTGCTATCTTAGAAAAGTTCTCGATGAACCTTCTGTAGTAACCCGCAAGGCCAAGAAATTGTCGTACTTCAGTAGGAGTTCTAGGGGCGTCCCAATTCTTGATTGCTTCGATCTTGGCGGGATCGACATGTATACCCTTTTCATTCACTACGTGGCCTAAGAAGTGAACCTCTCGAATCCAAAAGTCACATTTCGAGAACTTAGCATAGAGCTTCTCTTTGCGTAGTACCTCGAGGATTAACCGAAGATGATCCTCGTGTTCTTCCTTAGTGCGTGAGTAGATCAAGATATCATCAATGAAGACGATGACAAATTTGTCCAAGTATGGCTTACACACTCGGTTCATCAAATCCATGAAAACAGCTGGTGCGTTGGTTAGGCCGAATGGCATAACCAGAAACTCATAGTGCCCATAACGAGTCCTGAATGCTGTTTTTGGCACGTCTTCTTCTTGGATACGCAACTGATGATAGCCGGACCTTAGATCAATCTTGGAGTAGAAACTGGATCCTTGAAGTTGATCAAACAAATCGTCGATCCTAGGAAGAGGATAGCGATTTTTAATAGTTAGCTTGTTCAGTTCTCGATAGTCGATGCACATTCGAAAAGTGCCATCCTTCTTCTTCACAAATAAGACGGGAGCTCCCCAGGGTGAGAAGCTTGGTCTTATGAAACCTTTGTCCAACAACTCCTGCAGTTGACCAGACAGTTCCTGCATCTCAGACGGGGCTAGGCGATATGGCGATCGCGCTACAGGTGCAGCTCCTGGAACAAGGTCGATGCGGAACTCGACTTGTCGGGGTGGTGGCAATCCCGGCAAATCTTCTGGGAACACAACTGGAAAGTCTCTGGCTATTGGAATGTCTTCTAATTTTCGCTCGTCGGCCTTCTTATCTACTACGTGCGCCAAGAATGCGACGAGACCTTTCCTTAGGCACTTCCTGGCTTTCATGCTGGTAATAATTCTTAATGGTGTTCCACACCTTTCCCCTTGGATCGATAGGGTTTCACCGCTTGCGAGGGGAACTTGAATTACTTTGTCATTGCACACAACGACGGCGCGGTGTGCGGATAGCCAATCCATGCCAACGACTATGTCAAAGCTACCCAGTACGACTGGCAATAGATCAATGCCAAACTCGTGACCACAGAGATCCAACTTACAATCCTTCGCTACCTCTCGAGTTTCTATAGTCTTACCGTTAGCCAGTTCGATAGAGTATGGTGTGTCTAGCTTACTAGTTTTTAGACCAAGTAATCTTTTAAATTCGACAGATACGAAGCTAAAATCAGCGCCAGTATCAAACAATACTGAAGCATAATGACCATTTAGAGGGAACGTACCAGTGACCACATTAGGGTCTTGTCGTGCATCACCGGCACCAATCGCGAATGCCCGCCCACGGGCTTGGTTGTTAAGTTTGGGGCAGTCCCTCTTCCAATGATCGAGCGATCCACATGAGAAACAGGGCCTCGCTCCTCCGTTCTTTGGCGCTCCCGACCTGCAGTCTTCTGTCTTGTGCCCCGAACGACGGCACTTACCGCAGATCACTTCGTTCCTGCCCTGGTAACCTTGCTTTCCATTATTTCCACGCCCAGTGGCCACATACCCTTTTCCTTTCTTCCCTGAACCTCCTGATGATCTGTCCTTTTTCCTCTCATCGCGCTTACGCTTCCCAAACCTTGGCCTATTTCCCTGTTCGCTTGACCCAACGACTGAACTTGTACCCAGATTCTTACCCTCAACACTGCTGGACTCAGTAAGCTTCAATCCTGATACTTTCCGGATTAGAGTGCCCATTCGGATGGCGTCTTCAGTGAGGCTTAAGGCGAGGTCGATAGCTTCGCGCATGGTTGTAGGTTTGGAAGCAGTGACCATGCCGCGTATCTGTGGTGCCAGTCCGAATAAGTATCTTTCCACCTTCTTGCTTTCCGGGGTGACCAGGTGAGGCACTAACCGGGAGAGATCATGAAATCTGGACGTGTACCCAGCTACGTCCGATCCAACCATGGCGAGGTTCCAGAACTCAGTCTCTAGCTTCTGCACTTCACTTGCCGGGCAGTACTCGGCGATCATTAGTTCTTTCAACTCCAACCATGACAAGGAGTAAGCAGCATCATCTCCCAGTGTTTGCACTTGGTTGTTCCACCAGGTTAGAACTTGGTCCAGAAACAGGTTAGTGGCGTACATGACAGCCTGTCGTGGGGTACAGCTGCTGATACGAATCACCGCTTCGGTCTTCTCGAACCACTTGACTAGTCCGACAGAACCTTCAGTGCCGCTGAAGTTGAGCGGTTTGCAGTCCAGGAAAGCTTTAAACGTGCAGCCACGTTCTCGTGAGGCCGTTTCTGCAATAATAAAGCAACATGTTATATGAGGTAGGAGTTTTACGAAGACTCCTGTTGTATATATCCGAAGTCTTCTTACCGGTAGGGGAGGTTTCGCGTCTGTCACTCCCGGTTCGATCTCGCGACCTTTCGGTGCGCGTGGCATTGTGTTCTGCGAGAGCTTGGGCGATACGTCCCGAAACTAGGGTTTCAAGCTCCTCGGGTGTCGTGGGCAGTCTTTCATTTCCACTGTTGCTTCGGGTGGCTGGTGCCATTTTTCTTCAATAATCAATATCAAAGGTTAATTTGGCGATCATTCATACAATATCGTCATACATAAAGCATAAATAACAACACAACACACGAACACAATAATCACCATAACAACATCACACAATCACGATATAAACAGAACAAGTAATAATAATCGTAGACAATCACAACACATGTTTTACCATAACAAAATTTTCATTAATTTCAATACCACGAGTACAATGATTTGTTCATAATAACAAAAACCGAGGATACATTCCTCATACATTGCTCCTTTGAAATATACTAGAAATATAATGTCATATACCGGCACAATCCCGCTCGGCTAGGCAAAAATGCAGATGGGTGCTATAACCCATACTGTGCTATCATACTACTACTACTACTACTATGTCCGTAAGTGATCTCCCAAGCGTCTCTGATGTATCGCTACTGTGGTGGCGGCGGCGGCGGGTACTGATACTGGGGTGCGCACATGCTAATGGTCATACTGATCGCCATAATGCGATCGTACAAGAATTGGCGATGCGTAAAGTGTGCGTCGCCCGTAATCCCACAATGAGCGTCCATGCTCAGCAACTCCTCAGCATAATGTGCCAGTGCATCCCTGGCATCGATGATCCTGGCCCACATGAGCTGGGCCTGCTGCTCCATCTGACTCACGGTGCGCTGCACCATGTCGGTGAGAGTCTGGAAATCTCTCTCCAGTGAGATCACCGTGGACCACGCTGGTCCTGACAGTGGGGCCATCCCGTGGGGCTGCGACGGCCCGGGGATGTCAGTATACGTCGGCTGGGACGGGCCGACGATATCAGGTATGGGTAGGGGTGTGAAGGGTGGGGCAAAGCCCGGTAGTCCGGTGAGGTAGTAGGGTGGTACCTGGTACGGGTCTCCCGTACCTAGAGCATATGGTGCAAATGGGGGTATCAGAAATGGGGCTCCTGCATCCATAGTGAATGGTGCAGGTGGTGGTGTAGGGAGCATCTCAGGTAGGGGTGGTAGTGTGGGAAAAGTGGTGATGGGTAGTGTCATGGATACAGGTGAGGGGACTATAAGCTCGGCGAGTGGGACCATGAGAGGCTGGGTGACAGCGACCCACTCTGGAGCGGATATCACAGTGGTAGGGGTGGGAGGGCTAGCAGTGGCGTGAGCTGCTAAACCTGCTCGGTGCAGCTCAGAACTACGGGCTGAGCTGCCCTCAAGGATGTGCCCAATAGAGGCTGGCCCATCCTGTGGTACGGGCTCGGGCATGGCGGGTAGGGTGGCTGGGGTAGTGGTGGCATGCCCTATCATCGGAGCGACGTGCTCCTCCTGGTCTGCTGGTGGGATCGGCACAGCAATGTGCTCTACCGATGCAGTCGACTCATCATCGGAGTCATCCGAAATCCACCCGTTGTGTCCTCGGCAGACAGGCACGAGCCTCATGCCTGAGGGAACGGGGATAAGTGGGGTGGGTAAGGGCTCACGATCGACAGGTGCGCGTCGGTCGTATGGAGACTCAACAGTCTCCGACTGTGTAGGGATAGGCCTCGAAGGACCTACACAGCCTACAGGGAAGTCCCTGACGGCTCGGATGGGTAGTGCTGGCAGTGGTGCTGCCTGGAACGGCACTAGAGGCAAGTCAGCCTCGGCCATCGGTAGGTCGGCCACGGCGGCCATGTCGCCTCCAGCGGGGGCCCACGCTGGGTCCTCGCTCGGGTCTGTCTCGTCGGAGCTATCTCCATCGGCGCCCTCCATGGCGGCATCAACCTCCATCTCGTCATCCTCGGGATCGAGTATCACCACCTCGATCGGCTCTGCTGGCGGTGCTGGGATGATCTGAATGCTACTGTCGTAGCTCGGTGCTACGCTCCCTGCGTCTGACATCCTGGCAAAAGAACCGTACTAATATTTAAGTATTATTCGTTAGGTAGTTAAGGCACATATCTACGGTACTCTTCCTAACCTTCTAACACAAAAATAATATGTATACTTACCAAGGCTAGCTTGGTCGGAATCTCCATATACCCAAATGGTCGTTGGAAAAAAATTTATTTTATTGCGTTTCGCATTTATTTTGAAAGCTTTTGAACCAAATCCGATTATAGTTTAGATTTTAAAAATGCTAATTCGCTATAACCTTGGCTCTGATACCACTTTCTGTCACACCACGCCTATGGCGGAAACACGTGGCGCGACAGTTCAAAAGTATTAAGCCAAGATTAATGCAAACCACAATAATAATTAAACAAACGGGCATTTATTCAACGCCAATAATCATGTCAAATTATCCGTACATAATCATAAATTGTTTTTGAAATTAATAAGGAGGCTCCTCCCTTTATCCCTAAGTCCATAGAATAAAGAGATGAGACCCTTTTACGACATTCCCAACGCCCAACTTGGTGATACCCCCGACCCTGCTCGCCATGCTAACCTCCATCATTCAATTACCTGAAAGATATGTTTGAAAATCGTCAATATATAAATATTGGTGAGTTCACAGGTTTTGATTTAATAAAACTTTATTAAGTGGGAATATCCTTGTTATGACATTTATAGGAGTTGCAAAGTCCTACAATTTACTTGAGCCTATAACCAAACCAAGACAATTAATAATGCCCCCGCCCCAAGTCGTTACTCGGTATTCCTACGACTTGATTTCAGAATACGTGCACCCCAGGCATACGCCGATGCATAATCGACGCTATCGATTAGGGGTGGGCCTTGTCAGGCACCCATAGTACTATCCAAATATTCCTTTGGTTTCTTTTTCCTGAATTAATGATTATAGTGGGGAGGTCTCAACCCCGAGTGGCGATCTTTACTCAAGTATCCAACCCGTCATACAATCCCAACATATCTTTCCCCCGTAAAAACGTTAAATAGTTTAGAAATGGGGCCGTGAGACTCACCTGTAACTGTGCTCGGCTCAAAGAAGAAAATAGTAAAGTTTGTGATCCCGCACCTACAAATGTTCTAGGCGTATAAGTCACTACACCTATGGTGTATGTGCCTTGGCAAGTTGTACACCCAACTTCCCGACCACGTCTTTATCCCAATTCCCGTTTAATAGTCTCGTATCCTAGGTCCAATGGCGATGGATTACCCTTTCCTTACAAGTCATGTATTATTCTTATTAATATTCTTTGTGACTTGTACAATATTATACTCGACACGACTCTACCCAACGTATAATTATTTTCCCATTTAAATAATTATACTTAGGATCGTTTCGCTCGATATAATGTGATTTCTTATTATCCGACCCGACTCACTTTGCCACATATTTATTTTCCCATTTAAATAAATATGCTAAGTTCTTGTCGTTTGGTAACATATTCTTAACGCCCGACTAGACTCACCACACCGTGCATTTATTTTCCCGTTTAAATAAATGTACTAGGATCTTGTCGGTATTCACACGTTCGTAGATATATTTCACCTACTCGTCTCGGTTTTCCTTCTCGCATATCTATTTTCCCATTCAAATAGATATACTAGAATTTCGTCGAAAACGAGCATATGTACATATACCATCGCGTGGATACTACTTGTTAAGTTCATGTGTCGTTTAGCGTTTTTAATTCGTTACGTTGTGTTTTCCTTTCCCACGAATATTCTTTCTACACTTAGGAAAGTGTTTCGCACGTTTCACCCTTGCTATATATATTTTACTTCCTTAAAATATATATGTATATTTTTATCTTGTCGTAATGGCATTTTTCTTATATGTCCGTTTACGTTAGTTCGTGTAGCTAAGTTCGTTAGTTAGCGTTTTTCATATTTATTTCCATTGCGCGTCCTCATGGAAGTATTGTTCCTACTTCCGATTCCGAACGTTTATTTCTTGGAGAAATATACTTTGTGCGTTTTAGCCCAACTTGTCGAACTTGTAACCCAAAAATGTTTCCGATACTTTTATATTCCCATTTATATAAAAGTATCCTATTTTTGTACAAGTCTTCCCAAGTCTTTATTTTATAAAATCTTATTTTATAAAATCCTTGTGTTACTCCTTTTATTTTTATAAACTTCCATTTTTATAGAAATACACTTTTTACACAAAATGCCCAAGTATGTTACTAGTATTTACCAAATCAACCTTGTAAAATTATTACTTACACTTTTGACACCAAACTTTCCATTGTTGTGTTTTTGGACTAATAGTTTCCAAAATATTTATTTTAGTCCCTCAACTTTCAAAGTTGCCATATTAGTCCTTTAACTTATACTTGTTGCATTTTTCACCCTAACTTTCAAAGTTAATATTTTTCTTCCACTTTAGTGGACTTTGAAGAACCATTTTCTTAATGCTTAGTTGTTATTACTTCTTTTCACTTTTAATGATCTTCTAATCCATCCTAGATGTCATTAACATGTTTATTCCATATTTTCATCCAAAATACCCATTTTTCACTCATCCAAGTGAGTGGACTTTGAAGATGGAACTTTTTCACCTATGACTTTCTAACCCATTTTAATATCTTTTTGACATTAACTAGTCATCTTATGATGATTAAAATCATCTTCCATCTCATTCAAGTCCTTCTCATTAATCATACCCAAATCATCATTTTTCTCAAGTGTATGTGCATTTCATCATCTTTTCTTCAAACATTACATTTATTAATATAAATCCAAGATTCATCAATGTTATTATTATTCTTCCATTTTTATTCTAACAAAACCCATTAACTTTATAAAATCCATTTTATTACCCATTAATGTACAACTTGCTTTCATAGCACAAAACATGAACATTCAAGTAATAAAACAATGTAATACTTACTACTAGCTCAAGGCTAGGGAAGACAAAGATCTTGGATTTGGGTGAGGTTTAATGTGTTCTTCCAAGTGGGTTAAGCTCCAAACTCTTGAACACACAAAAGGGGTTTTGAATAATGATGATTTAGAGATGATTTAGAGGTATAAAAATTGAAAGAGAGATGTTAGTGGGGAGGTGCAAACCTACGGCCAACAAGAGGAAGAAGAGGAAGAATTTTTGTGATTTCTTCAAGTGGTCTTCAAGTGGTTATATTATCTTTCTCAATCTTCCAAAGATCATGTGTATCTTGCTTGGATTGGGTAGAGATCTTAGTGTAGGATTTTAGAAGATTATGGAAGATTATAAAAAAATCTTAGGGATATTATTAGAGGGTGCTTGGGCCGAGTTTAGAGAGAGAGGGAGAGGTGGTGATTTGGTTAATCTTCTTGCCCAATACCTTTGCATGCATCCTTATGATTAATTTTAATTATTTGGTATTAAGGAGGTGAAGAGTTAAAGTGGGATGATTAAAAGATTTTTCCCATTGGGTGGGCCATAGGCCGGCCCCCATGGGGTGTTTGGTGGGGTCCACTTTGCTAAATATTACTCCATAATATGTTTAAGTTAATTTCTTTCGGGTACCGTCTGGGTATTCTTGAGTTTTTAACCGTGTGTTACCCGAATATTAAATATCATTAATATTCCTTAAATTTTGCCCAGTTAAATTACTGATAATTTATTTCGGCTTTTGCCCGGTAAAATTTCGTGCTACGCGCGTATCGGGTGCGGTACGCGCACTTTATTCGTTACCGGGAGATTTGTACAATAAGCTTTCACGTATGGCTTTGGGTTTCCAAAACTCATTATATTTTGTGAAAATATTATTTATTTTATATTCCGGGTGTCCGGAGTTCGTTTCGCTTATTTATGTTTGTAATCGCCAGTGTCCATACCGGATAGTTTTGCTTGCGCATGATCCTATCATGCTTTGCTATTAAACTTATGCATTCCTATGCATTATTTGGGAACTTCTATCTTTCTAAGGCCTCAATTAAATAATCAGCACATAATTACGGTTAATTACGTTAATTGCGTTTAATTAATTAGTACGGGATTACCTTAATTTTGCCGGTTGTTACATGATGGCATTTGAGGGATGCTCCTCAAAATCTGCCTTGTCACAGGTATCAAAAGAATTTTTGACAAAATTATGTTCAAATTCATGCAAAGAATCTTTTGCTCTCATAAGAGAGACAAATGTGCACTTACAAGGAAAAGCTAATGATTCTGAGAGAAAACTCACTCAGATAAAATGTGATTTAGAAAGAAAACTTTCTGCAAAAACAAAAGAAGTTTCTAAATTGACTAACTCTGCTATTAAAACCCAAGCACAAATCAAAATAATGATTAATGACCTAGGAAATGTCAGACAAGAGCTTGCTGACACCAAGGTCACATGTGAAAAATGGGTGGAATCTTGTAAGGGGTACCAACTATTGCTAAACAAACAAAGTGCTTCAAATGTTAGGTTTGGCATAGGGTACAATCACACTGAAACACCAACATATTTCTCTCCCAAAACTACTGAAGATGGGAGAAAAATTGTTTCAGGTGAAACTTCTGAAGAGGAAGAATGCACATCTTTCCATGAAAACTTTCTAAAATCACACAAAGAAAGTTCTTCAGAAGTATTGATTAAATCTGACTTTAAGTCATCAGCAGTTTCAACTACATCAGGAGTTGAGAACCTGAAAACTACTGATGACCTAAAACCAATCAAAACTGTCAGAGATTTGTCTTTGAAAGAAAAGACAAAAGAATGTGAAATTTGTGGTCTGTTCAACCACAAAACAGAATTTTGCAGATATAGAAAGGGTATTCAGTTTAATAAGAAAAATCAACAACTGGTTGTGGGGGAACAAATCAAAAATGATTATGTAAAAACCTTTTCTCCCAAGAAACAACAACCAGCAAAAACCCTTTCTCAGAAAAAGACAAAATCTCAACAAAAGTCTTTTTCTCAAAATTCTCCTTCAGTAGTTAGACCTAAATCTTCAGCAGTTTCACAAACTGCTGAGATTAAAGATCTTATGAACATGGTACAACTACTGATGACCAAAGTTGATGGTGGTCCTCAAAAGGATACCACCATTGTACTTAATGCAAAATCCATTGCCAAAAAGACATGGATTTCTAAACTTGGTCAAGAACAAACTGTAAATGTTCTCAAGAGCAAACCCAAAGCCAAACTGGCTTGGGTTCCTAAATCTAACTAATTTGCTATATTGTGCAGAGAGTTTCCAGAGGCTTGAATAGCATTTGGTATGTAGACAGTGGAGGCTCAATGCACATGACAGGATGCAGATACCTGATAAACAATTTTATCAGTCAAAGAGATGGATCTGTGTCCTTTGGGAACAATGCTAAGGGATATGTGCTAGGACATGGCAATGTCTCCTCTGGCAAAATACAGTTTGACAAGGTCAATCTGGTTGAAAACCTTGAGTACAACTTGCTTAGTGTGTCACAAATGTGTGATAAAGGATATTCTTCCTTTTTCACAAAGACAGCATGCAAAATCATATCACCAGAAGACCAGAAGTTGATAGAGAAGATCATTGAAGACCATACTTTGTTAATTGCCAAAAGATGTGGCAATGTCTATGCAGTGGACATTGAAAAAGACAAAGTACTGAACAACACTGCCTGTTTCTTCTCAAGGGCATCAACTTCAGAAACTGATCTCTGGCACAGGAGACTTGGCCATGTGAACTTTAAAACCATAAATAAAGTCACAAAAATGAGCTTGGTCAGAGGTCTACCCTTAAAAGTATACCAGTTTCAAGAACATTGTGTATCCTGTTTAAAGGGTAAACAGCATAAGTCCTCCATATGGACTTATTTGGGCCTGTAAAGATCATGAGCCTTGGTAAAAAGAAGTACTGCTTAGTCATCATTGATGACTACTCAAGATTTACATGGGTATTCTTCTTATTTTCCAAGGATGAGGCTGCTGAAATCATCAAGTTCTTCATTCTACAAGTAGAGAAGCAATACTCTCTACCTGTCAAAACCATTAGAAGTGATAATGGGATAGAGTTCAGGAACAAAACTCTGAATGACTTCTGTTTGTCTAAAGGGATTATTAGACAATTCAGTGTTGCCAGATCTCCTGAACAAAATGGTGTGGTAGAAAGGAAGAACAGAACTTTAATAGAAGGAGCAAGAACAATGTTAGCTGATTCTGGCCTACCTTTATACTTCTGGGCAGAAGCAGTTAACACATCATGTTATGTTCAAAATAGAGTTCTTGTTGTCAAGAGACATTCAAAGACTGCCTATGAAGTTCTTCATGGCATGAAGCCCCTTATCTCCTTTTTCAGGGCTTTTGGATGTCAATGTTTCATCTTGAACATCAAGGAATCTATTTCAAAGTTTGCTACCAAAGTTGACTCAGGTTACTTTCTTGGTTATTCATCAACTAGAAAAGCCTACAAGGTTTTTAACTCAAAAACCAGGATAGTAGAAGAAACACTGAATGTCATGTTCAATTAGTCAAAACACACTCTCATTCCAGCACATCCTGCTGAACTCTTTGACCTTGACAACTTTCATTTTGAACCTGAAAAGCCTGTCACTTCATCCAAACCTACTTATTATGGTGATCAAAGGTTTGATGATGAGGATCCAGCACCATGGACTCCTCAAACAGTCATTAAGTCAACTTCAAAACCATCAGAAGTTTTACAATCTTCTGATTCAACAAATACTGAAGGCCAAACTCAAACATCTGCTTCAGCACCTGCAACTACTGAAGACACTGAAACTGCTGAACCAGATATAATATACCTCAGTAGTTTGTTTGAAGAACATGAGCCACCAACACCTGTCGGTGGTTTACAACAACTGATCGAACACAAAGATCATCCACTTGATCAAATCATGGGTGATATTGCATCAGGTGTTCTTACAAGAAACCAGCTTTCCAACTTTTGTCTATTCTCAGCATTTATTTCACAGTTGGAACCAAAGAAGTACCAGGAAGCTCTCAAAGACAACAATTGGGTGCAGGCAATGCAAGATGAATTGCTTCAATTCAACAAGCAACAGGTTTGGGAAATTTGTTCCTTACCACCAAACAAGCAACCAATTGGCACAAGTTGGGTTTTCAGGAACAAACAAGATGAAGCTGGTATTATAATAAAGAACAAGGCAAGACTGGTAGTACAAGGTTACTCTCAAGAAGAAGGCATTGACTATGATGAAACCTTTGCTCCAGTTGCAAGGCTTGAAGCCATCAGGTTATTTCTGGCCTATGCCATTTCCAACAAAATAAAAGTTTATCAAATGGATGTCAAAAGTGCATTTTTGTATGGAAAGATAAAAGAGGAAGTGTATGTTTGTCAGCCACCTGGGTTTGAGGATCCTTCTCATCCTGAGTGGGTGTACAAACTAGACAAAGCTCTTTATGGGCTCAAACAGGCTCCTAGAGCCTGGTATGATACACTTTCAACCTTTTTACTCAAAAATAACTTCACAAGAGGTGCCATTGATAAAACACTTTTCATAAAACATGTTGAAAATCATGTCTTACTTGTTCAAATATATGTTGATGATATCATTTTTGGTTCAACAAACACAAAATTGTGTGAAGGAATTTAAGAAACTCATGCAATCAAAATTTGAGATGAGTACAATGGGAGAACTGCAGTACTTTTTAGGACTGCAGATCAAACAACAAACAAATGGAACTTTTATACATCAATCAAAATATGTTAAAAGAATTATTAAACAAATTTTCTTTACAAGACTGTAAATCATGTTCCACTCCCATGACACCAACCACACAAGTTGAACCAGATGATCAAGGAAAACAGGTTGATCAAACCATGTATAGATGTATGATAGGTTCCTTTTTATATCTAACCGCTTCTAGACCAGATATTATGTTTTCAACATGTGTCTGTGCTAGATATCAATCAGCTCCTAGGGAATCACACCTTATTGCAGTCAAAAGAATTTTCAGATATCTGAAAGGAACTCCCACACTTGGAATTTGGTATCCTGCTTCAAGCAATACCAAGTTATCAGCTTTTTCAGATAGTGACTATGCAGGGTGTAAAATGTCAAGAAAATCAACATCTGGTGGTTGTCAATTCTTGGGAAACTGTCTAGTGTCCTGGCAATCAAAGAAGCAAACATCTGTTGCAACTTCAACTGCTGAAGCTGAATACATTGCAGCTGCAAGTTGTACATCACAGATACAATGGCTCCAATATCAACTTCTTGATTATGGAATCAAAGAGACCAAGACACCATTGCTTGTAGACAGCAAATCTGCCATTAGCATCATTCAAAATCCTGTTCAGTTTTCAAAAACTAAAAACATTGAAATCAGGTATCATTTCATAAGAGATTGCTATGAAAAAGGCAAGATTGAAGTGAAACATGTAGCAACAGCTAATCAAATAGCTGACATTTTCACTATACCCCTTGACACATCAACATTTCAAAAGTTAGTATCCATGCTAGGGATGCTAAATTTGTAAGTGTTTCTATTTATTTTTCTGCACATTTTTTATTTTCACTTACATCTGTTTTCAAACACTTGAAAAACTTCTGAAAAGAGAGAAACTACTGATGAACAAGACATCAGTATGGGGATAATTTCTGAAAAGTGATTAACTTCTGATAAAATAACCTTCAGAAGTTATGAATAAAAGTATTCATAAAATATTTTCTCATCAGCTGTTAAAACTACTGAAGAGAAAATGGGAACTACTGATGAAGATAATCCTTCATCAGCAGTTTAGTCAAAAAGGGCAAATCTGACTTTTCCCATCATCAGAAGTTTAACCTAGTCGGTTCAAAACTTCTGATAAAAAGATTTTTAACCTAGGCGGTTTAAAAACTTCTAATAAAGAAGATCCAAGCGGTTAAAAACTTCTGATAAATATCTTTTTTCAACACTTATCCTTTCAAACACAAAAATTCCCTCCTTCTCTCTCAAGAAAGCTTTCAAACCCCTGAACCTGCAACACAAAATCACTGTTCGATTCATCAACACACACAAACCACATGGCTTTAGTTCTCAAACAGGGACACAATCTCAGAGCCTACTTAGAAAAACAAGAAGGCTGGACCCAATACGATGAGATCATTGATCTCGTCGTCAAATCCCAATATTTCACCGCTCTCACCATAGACCCACCAATTCATCCTGAAACTCTAAATGAGTTCTAGGCTAATGCTGAGACAGTGATGGTGGATGATGAAGTTATCTCCCTCAACTTAACAATTAAAGGGAGGCAAATGGCCATAACACCGGCCATACTCTCAAACAGACTGGGGTTGAATGATGTGAATGCCCCTGAAAAGTTTGACAACTCTGCTATCCACCTAACCATGACTGAGTGTGGTTATCAAGGTACTCTCTCACAAGCTACAATCTTTAAAAAGTATTTTGAACCAAAATATAAACTTTTGTTTCATTATATTATTATGTGCTTGAGTCCTAAAACTGAGTCTTATGACCAGATGCCCTCAACCTTTCAACCAATCTTTCATTCTATTGTGAATGAAACAAATTTCAGGGCATCAAAACTTTTCTTTAATGAGTTGGTGTTACATCACAATAACACTAAGAAAAAGTTTTTGTTATATCCAAGGTTCATTATGCAGTGCATAATATCTGAACTGGGTAATGAGGTGCTTGTGGGTAAAATTGAAATTTTGAAACCCTTAACCTCACAAGCATACTCAAGGCACAACAAACAGGCTGCCTGGCCAGAAGATGACCAAGGGGAACAAGCACCAGTCCCCATGGAACCCTCATCTTCCAAACCTACTCCTCCAAAGGCCAAGAAACCCAAGATAACAAAACAAAAACCCACCAAACCCAAAAGAAAAGCTGTTCAGGAGGTTGAGATGCCTGAACAAACTACTATGCAATCTGCACTTCTTAAAGATGTGACTGAAACATCCTCTCAGTCTCATCCATCTCAAACCCCACCAAGAGCACCAATAACTATCCTTTTCAAAAGAAAAAGACTTAGAAAAACTATTCCAATAGATTCTTCTTTTGAAACTACTGAACCCACTGCCCAAACTACTGAACCAGCACCCTAAATTTCTGAACCAGACATCGAAATAGCCAAACTTCTCTTCGGGCTAAAAGAGAAAGTCCCATCAACACATGTCAGTCCCCATCAACCACATCAAACAGGGGACATAGACTCAGACAGTGACATGGATGTGGACACTCATAGCCCTAACCAAAGAGATGAGGATGAACCAGGGTCTTTAAGCCCAAACTTAGAAACCTTTGGTACTTTTGAGGCTGCTACTACTCATTTACCACCCAGTGGGGGACCTGAGGACAGAAGTAAAATAGCTAAGACCTCAACTGTGGCAACTACTGATGAAGGCTTAATGCCTGAGGTAGGAAATCCTCTAAACCAAGAACAAGAGGTACATGAGACAACTGAGTTGGGCTCAGCTCATGATGTAACTGATACAGTCCTCATTGAGGATGTAATCAGGGATTCAGATGATTCCATTAATTTGGATGATGTTTCAAAACTCAAAACTACTGAATTGACGGCTATAAGTGAAGGTCCTGCACCTGGTGTCTCTAAGCTCAAGAAGCTAGTCACACCATCTCAGGTTAAAGCCCACTCAATCCATGATTCCCCTAGAGTGGCATCTCCTGTACAACAAGGAGATCAACCAAAAACACACCCCTCACTACAAATGCCTACCCAATTCCCTGGGCAATCAAGCATAGACCTGAACCAACTATGCAGCCCAGATGGTCCCTTGTATCACATGATGAACACCCTCATCAAAAATCACATCCAAACATACACAGCTGACTTGGAGCTGTCCATAAAGAACCAATTTGGAGTGATACAGACGAAGATGAATGATCTGTCCAACAAGATTGATCACAACAACAAACAGATTGCTCATCTTCAAGGTCATTTCTCCCAAGCTTCAACTTCCAAAGGTGATAAAGCCAAAAAGGGGGAGAAAATCAATAAGGTACCTATGGATACACTTGAAGCCAGAAGAAAGGCAAGAGTGGCTATCCTAGCTAGAGATCAACAAGATCAGGCCAGAAAAGAGAAACTGGCACAACAGTTTGGTGTCTCTATTCAAGAAATAGAAGATGCTGAAAAGGCTGATGAATCCCAAGGGCATAATGAAGAAACCTCTGATGGCCAAAGTTCTGATGAAGAATCAGAAAGTACTGAAGACAATCCTTCAGTAGTTGACAAACCTTCAGAAGTTGTCAACCCATCAGAAGTTAACACTTCCAAGACTCAAACTGCTGACCCTTCCAGATCAACTGCTCCTATTCAACCAACATCTGCTCCTATCAGGCCTACTACAACAGTTACAACAATGACTGTGCTAAACCCTTCTCCAATATCTCAATCAGCTGAATTACTTGAGAAGAGTTTAGTTGCAGCCCAAAAGAAGGCCAGAGAAGATCTAATTTGGAAAAATCTGGAAGAAAGGGATGACTTAGACCTAAGCCATGAAGAAAAACTTCAGGCTTATGAAGCTGAACTACAAAGGCAGGCTAGCCTAGATGAGATTGCTGAACAAGACAAAAGACATCAACTGATGTCTTACATTATGAAGAACAGCAAAGTCAAAGCCCACACATTGAAGAGACTCTCTGTGGACGAGCTGACAAGAAGAGCTCAACTGATTGCAGATAAACTTGCAACAGGTAAAGACACAAAGGCCAAGAGAGCTCAGATGATAGAAGAACTGGTAGCCAATGGTTATGGTTCAAAAGCCTCAGTGTCCAAGTGGAAAGAAGAAAGATTGGTGGACACATACAGAAAATACAAGGCTGCAAGGGCTGCTAATCCAGAGAAGTTTCAAACTGCTGAAGCTTCAACTTCAGTAGTTAGAACTTCTGGTGTTCAAGAAGACCAGCTACCCAAAGAAAGAAGACAGAGGAAAAAGTAAAGACTGATTTCAGAATGGTACTACTATAAGGTAGTACAGTAGTACATTCTGATTTTGACATAGAAGAGAAGCCTCTGCTAACACAATTCAGGGATCCTTCCACCTTTACATATCAAATTCAGAAGACCATCACAAACAAACTGCACACCAAGGTAGTAACTGAACATCACTTGCCTACATTTCAGATACCTAATGTGATGGAACAACAGCAGGGAAGTGAATCCCACCTGAGAGTCACTGAAGTTGAAAACATTCAACACTCAGGAGAAACCCAGGGTACCACCATGGTTCCCTACACTGCAGACTTTGACAAGTCTAAAGTACCAGTCATCAGATGGTCCTTTACTGATAACAACTCAGTACTTGTGACAAGAAGAGATCAAACAAGCAGGGAATATAGGTCGATGAAAGAACTGAAGAAACTATCAACCAAAGACCTGCTTACAATCCAACACTTGGAACCAAGAAAAGGGTCTCTTACTGATGATCAACTCAACCAGCTCAAGAATTCCATGTTCAAAGGAATATGGAAAATTGTGAAGGACAGAAATGAACAATAAGGAATTAGTAAGGTTTTGGCTTCATCAATCCAAGGGGAGATTGTTAGGACAAAAAGGATTGGTGAAACCACTTTTGCAAACCTTAGTCTAATTCACTTTCTGTCAAAATACTCTAAGTATGGAACTGCTGAAGACAAGGAATCAAACTGCTAAAGAAGAGATTCAGAAGTACTGAAGAAGAAGTCATCAGAAGTTCTGAAGTTCAAACCAGACACTTCTACTGAAGAACTACTGAAGACAAACTACTCATCAGTAGTTTGTCATTCATCAGTACTTAAAGAAGATCTTTTCCACCGCCTTTGTATATCAGTAGTTTAATACTTTAGTATTTCTTTTGCTTTATGTACAAGTTCCAAGACTGCAACTTGTTGCAACTTGTTTCTGAACTTGCTTTTTGGCAAGGTTCATGTATTTGTAAAGTCTATAAATAGAAGGATTCATCCTTCTGTTTTAGACATTGATTTTAATACAAGAAATCCTTCAACACTTATTATTGTTATTTCCATTTCGTGTTTACTGAGAATCTGTCAAAGTGTTTCATTCTCATTCAATACTTAGATTCTCAATAAACACTTCTCATTTATTAGTTCTTGATTCCAGGGGGAGTAATAACTCCTGTTGATAAGTGTAGCTATAAAACTTATAAACATTCCGCTGTGCTAACACTCACCAAGAACTTGCTAAACACTTAAGTGTCAACTAGCAAGTTCAACTAAAAGAGCAGCTAATACTGATCCAACAGAATACCAAGACATAAGCTGAGTACATGAAATATGGAACTTAGAACATTAAGATAGAAATCAGGCACTTGATATTATTTAGGAATACAAGATGTACTTCGGATGATTAGGATGAAAGGAACCATTGGAAGGTATTAAAGACATAACCTACACTTAGACAATATAATCTTACATTAATATATAACAATAGGAATGTATAAGTAACTAATATAAAGAAGTACAAAACAACCGAAGCACATGGAACTGTATTAAAATTCATACGCTTGAGCTCGTTCCCACGCGTGACTTTTATTATGAAACCCGAACACTAATAATACTTGTAACCATAGGGCCCGCCAAGGAGAATACCAAATGCCCCGTTTGACATATGCTTTACAGGTGAGTTTCGTGAACTCCCCTCTTTTTACTTTTAACTGTTTTGGGGTGACGCATGCTTCCATTTATTTGGTAACTTATGGTGTTAGTTTTATAAGGGTGTTTACTTGTCTGCGTGTTTTACCATACCATACCAGGCACTCATTAACTCTAGGATTGAGCCGACTTAATATATGGGTAGTACTACTTGGGGAATCCCTCACGCACAGTGGTCCGGCCTTACACGGAAACCCCCACTGAGACCGACGGGTCGTTGCGGCATATATTTTGCCATGGGAACCTATGTTGCAGAGCATAGGTTAGAACCTATAACAATAACGGGTATAGTTTCTACAGTTACATCTAGGCATGGTTAGGCATGACACTAGATGCAGGGTTGAGTGGCCAGCTTATATTACTGTAACGCCATAACAAAAACCAGTAAACTTGTTTGATTACTAAAACCATTTGATAAACTAAACTTTGGGCGCCTAGTTAACCAAACACACGAACTCACCAACATTATTGTTGACCCAAAACCATTTTAAGCATGTGTTCAGGTACCTGCTCTGGAGATACAAGGAATATACAGTACAACTCGGAGTCACACCGACGGACGAACCAGACGGACGAACAAACCAGACGGACGAACAAGAAACCATAGAAACCACCCGAACTTATATGATTGGAGATTTGATATACGTTAGAGAAAATGTATTATGTAAACAAATTATATAAATAAAATATAGTTATTTTTATACTGCTCCCGCTGTTGCTTGCATTACTTAAATGTTATATCAATCTGTGATTTCGTCCAGGCGCCCTCCCGGGTCGAGGTGTGACACTATCACCCACTTTATAAATCACATTCCACACCCCGACACACCTCTCTTAACCGATAAGTACGATGAAGAGTTGTGTACGTGATGAATAGACGAAACCACTCGACACCAAAGTGCGTTCCTTTCGTGCTTGAACCTCCACCACCACTTGATTAACAAACTTTCGTTTATTGCCTTAAGTGACCCGAATCCGAGACCGCCTTTGTCCGTAGGTCCCACCACCCTCTCCCAAGCAACCCAACTCGTTTTCGACTTTTCTTCATCACCACCCCTAAAAAAGCGACGTCTAAGACCATCCAACACATTTAACACGCCGATACGGGCCTTGAGAGATGTAACTTGAAAACATCGACCACCGAGTCCCAATATCGGATTTGTCTCATGTTAACACCCACGAGAACACCAATATATTTGCACGGGAATTTGTCTGATTTACACTTGATTAAATCGGCCAGCCTAACTACATCATCCGAGCCCTTCCCAATGCCGAACAAACTAGTCTTTTGGTAATTCATTTTCAGCCCCGAAGTCAAGAAAAAACATCTCATAAGTCGGATGATATTCTTAATATTTTCCTCGCCCCATTCCCCAACAAAAACTATATCGTTCGCGTACATTAGATGAGTAATGGTAGGCCCACCATTAGGTAGAGGAAGGCCTTGAATGAAGCCCAAATCTCGTGCCTTTTGAATGAAACATGTCAACGACTCCATAGCCATGATGAAAAGAATAGGGGATAGCGGGTCCCCTTGCCTTACACCACGGAAGCACTGAAATTCTCTAGAAGGCGACCAGTTTATCAAAACTGATGCTCTGGAGGATTCCAAAATCCCATAAACCCACCGCCTCCATCTTGGTGGAAAACCCATTTGTTGTAACACCGATAAAATGAAATCCCAATTTATTGAATTGTATGCCTTTTCCATATCTACTTTTAAAACAAATCCTTCAGTACGAGATGATTTAGCCCACGCACAAACCTCATTCAAAATTATAGGTCCGTCTAGGATATTCCTAGAAGCCAGAAACCCATATTGGAACTCGGAAATAACTGATTCTATGACCACTTTAACCCTATTCGCCAAGACTTTGGAAATAATCTTGGATATACACCCGATGAGATTTATGGGTCGAAATTCATTGAAAGTGATAGGGTCGGTGGATTTTGGAATAAGAGCGATAAAAGACGAGCTACATCCCCGACTGATCACCCCGTTCTCAAAAAAATTCCCCATAACCTTCATAATATCATCTTTTAGAAGCTCCCAGAAGTGTTTAAGGAACCTAAAAGTGAAACCATCCGGGTCGGGGGCCCGATCACTACCGCAATCCCATACGGCTAATTTGACTTCTTGAATAGTAAAAGGGTTTACCAAGAAATCCGCTTCGGAAGACGATAGACATTTCAAACCCGAACATAGGAAAGAAGGCCGATTCCTCATTGGTTCCCGAAACTTGTGAGCGAAAAACTTTCTAGCCTCATCTTTGATGCGTTCCGGGTCACACACCCACTCGGTATTCAATTGAATCCCATTCAACCACCTTGACCCCAGATTTTGATTTATGATTATGTGAAAAAACGAGGTGTTTTCATCACCCTCAACTGCCAATTTGATCTATGCTCGCTGTTTCAAATCCTGTGCAATTTCTGAATTAATTTCATCCATTTTCCTCCTACCCTCCACCCACTCCGTGATCTCGACCTCGGTCGCCAAACCTTCATCCAGTCGACCATCAATTGTAATATTCTGCTAACAGTTTCATTTTTAACCATACCCCTCTGGTCTCGCTCTTGAAGATATCATGCTTTAATCCGGTCTTTAATTACTTTGAGCTTGTGGGCCAACATCTGGTCTGATGGACCTAGTGGAACCGGCTCAAGACAAGCCGAGGTAACTATAGCCTGCAAACCAGATTTCCTAAGAGACGAATTATAAAACCGGAAAGGAATAACCCCGAAATTAACCGAAGAATTTGACAGAATGATCGGGCTATGATCGGAATTAACTCGAGGCAGGGCAGTGACAGACGCATCCAGCCAAGCATTCCAGAAACCGTCACATACCAAAAATCGATCGATTTTACTACGCTTAACACCCGAATCTAAAATTCTAGTAAATTTTCTACCCCCCCCCCCCCTTAGGATATTCGTGCAACCCATTTTCTTCAATGAACATGTTGAAATCTTCGGCACAACTCACATTGAATTCAGAGTTCATTCGCTTATCAGGAAAGCGCACAGCGTTAAAGTCACCCAACAATAACCACATGCCCTCGGTTGTAGCTATAATTCCCGATAATGCATCCCAAAGATCCTTTTTTTGGCCGAGTCCCTAGGGTGCATAGATATTCCCTACATTAATCCTGTCACCAGTTTGTTTAAGAATTCCACTAACAATCAAAAAATGTCATTGTCGAATAGTACTTATTTTTTCAAAAAGCCCCGGATCCCAACAGGAGATCATACCGCCCGACCTGCCTTCCACATTAACCCACTCGAAATCCACTGCCCTTTGACCCCACAACATTTGGACTTATATCTTAGACCCATCCTGCATCATTGTTTCCTGAATTCCCACGAAACTTGCCTTTTGTTTTCTTATAACATCACCCACTGACAGGATTTTATTATCCTCCTTGATCCCCCGAACATTGTATGATAAAAAAAAATCATTGGATAGGAACGAACTCACCTTCTTCCCTGATAGCTTCTTCCAACTCTTCTCAAAACCATCCAGCCCCATTCCAAGAGCTTTCCCCAATCCTGCAGTGATACCCACTTCCATACACACATCCGAGCTTGCCTCTTCGTTGACTGTAGGCTGATCATGATTCAGATGATAGTTTAGGGTAAACGTTGGTGGGATTGGAATATCAGAGAAAACACTGACAGAAGGGGTAATTTTAGGTATCTCTCTCCTGGAAATAAACGACTTGTTTGCTGTTTTCCCCAACCCAGCAGTGTTTCTTTGTTAGACGATCATTGGGCCATAATGGAGGAGAATTAAGATCAATTAAATCTTCATTGGGCCCATAATCAACTCTGGGCCTTTTACGTGATGGGGCCACCTCAGGTCTGTTAAAAGCACCATCCGCCTGGGGCCCACCCCTCACGTCAGACGCCATCATTTCTTGAGCATCCTCCACTTCATTATTAAAAGCTACCTCAGGAATTGAAGTAGCATTAATTGACTCAATGTTCTCATGCAAGCACGTCCCAGGAAACGTTTGATCTCACTCCTAACCATTCGAATTCTCCACCTTTCTCGCTGAACAATTTTTCGGTAAGTCAGCTGGAGGTGCATTGACTTCACCGATAATAAACTCCCATTCCTCCTGTTCTTCTCGTTGATTACTGATGTCTGATGAGGCCCCAGACACCCCAGCATTCACCGGTTCACAAAACCGACCATTATCAAAATCATAAACGACCCTTTTGTTGCTCACATAAGCTGACTTAACGAAATTAGGACTCCACATTTCCTCCGTTTCATTGACCCAAGCTTTGATACGCCTTCGCCTCCACTGAACATCTACTACGTCGGTGATCCGTTTGCCATCATTAACTATAACAGACACCTGTTCCATGGAAAAGGATCCATCTCTTTCGCTAGCAACTGACCCGTGTACAATCTCCCCATATGAAGAGGCAATAGCGTCGAACACATCTTTGTCCCATAAGTGAAGCGGAATACCAGTGATTTTCAGCCAATGGTTTTCACTTTGGTTATGACCAATCATTCAAGCATAAGTTTGCAATATAAATGTAACACGTCACCTTTGGGCATAACTGATACATTTAAAATTTATGCATAGGTTAAATTTGTTGGGCACAAATGTAACACATCATCGCGTGATAGAAGTGAAACATTTATGCATTTAACACGTATTGAACTCATCCGACTTTCATTTATGTTCGTGAAAGTTCGGTAACGCGTTTGTTTATTTATGTTCGTTTGTTTATATTCATCGGTGTTAGATAGTTCATTAGGGTTTTTAATATTTATTTTTATTTAAGTACATCAAATATCCCACTAATACGTTATTAATAAATTATAAATTTATTTATTCAATTATAATGTAATATATGTTTGTGATGAAAGATATCAAATTTTTTCGAAATGTAATATATGTTTGTTTATGTGTTTGTTTGCGTTCATTTGAGTTCATGGATGCTCATTTTTATTCATGTGTGTTCATGAATATTTGTATTTGTTTGTGGTCGCTTTGTCAGGTACGTAAAATTAATAAACAAAGAATATGCTCATTTCCTTAACGAATGAACACGAGAATAAAATCTCGTCTGTAAGTGTTTGTGAAAATATTTATTTTTTTAACAAACAAACACAAGCAAGACATGATTAAGACCATCCACATTCACAAAAAAACATTTTAATAAAAAAAATACTTTCTCTCTCTTCAATCTACACAACCCAACCCAACTCAACCTAAAAATATTTTTTTTAAAAGAACTCGGTTTTTAATAAAATTTATATCATAATGTTCACAAAAAAAAGTTAAGAAATACAGTGTATTTAGTTTTTTTTTTTTTAAACTTAAATATTATAAGTTATTTAAGTAATTAAGTTAGTGGGGTGGTTTATTTGATTGCAAACATGGTTGCCACCACAAACCGTTTGAGGGTTTATTTGCAAACAATTGAATTTTTTAATATTATTTTCATATGTTTGGTTGCCAATGGCAATGGTCTAATATTCATATAGTTGGTTTGCAACCCTCACCCTTGCAGAAAAAAGAAAACATTTTTGACGCATCACTCACAGCCAATAATTTACTGAGAGAAAATAGTGGTTTAGCTGTCACATGGGTTTCAAGTGGTGAAATGTACATAAATAAATAGGCTGATATATGTTGGGAGAATTATTTAATATTCAGTCACTATACCCCACAAATGGTCAGAAAAGTAGGTAACGGTATTGCTTCTTCTCATAACTCACATTTGGACGTAATGACACTAGAACTCTAGTGAAACTAACCAACATTCTTAATAAGAGCATTCGTCAAGTTTTTGTTGAGTTCATAGTATTTTTTTTTTATTTTTTTTTTGGATTTAACTATATTACTTGATCCATTTCATACTAAAAGCAACAAGTATTTTAAAAAGTAGTTACAAGTGTTTGTAATGAATAAGAGAGAAAATGTTATCGTTTATCTATATATTTAAGGTGACAATGTTTCCTTTCGTTTATTTTTTAAATATATTTTTTAAATTGGTTGTGAGAGAATAAGAGAGAAACTGTAATGATAAAGGTATAAAAATAATATTTAATTGAAAAGGAAAGAGTCATTGGGGTTGGTGGTTCAGTGGTAAGGCAAACTCTTTTAATACACTAAAAGTGTGAGGTCTTAAGTTCAAGTCTCACAAGGAGCAAGAAATTCGTCTTTCAAAAAAATTGAAAAGGAAAGAGAAAATATAGTGATTTTTATTGTAATTTGGTTTTGGAGGAGGGGGGGGGGGGGATGATGAACTCGATGTGAATGATCTAAGTCTTAACCCTTCAAATGATCACTTATTAGGTTATACGGTGTGGTGAAGCGGGGGGGGGGGGGGGCGCAGAGTGACTTGTGACACCCATGTTAGCAGAGAGAGATTTCCTCTCTAAGCCCCAAAAAACCCCAAGGTGGTGGGGCGTGGTGGAGGGGGCGTTTATGTTTTTGTTTTATTTCTTCAAAGAAACAAATCAACTAAATTATAAAAAATATAAAAAACATTTATCTACATCTACACTCTACACTATATAATAAAAGAAAACAATTTGTGGACACATGTCATCCATTTAGACAATTTACATTTTGGTTTTTTCTTATTTTCTCTCATATTTAATGCTTAAATATAATATTATATTAAAAAACAGATGAGTTTAATATGAAATTAATTATTAGTTTTTTAAACACACTTATATTTTTACTTAAAAACTTCACCAAATTTAGAAGTATGTTCAATAAAATATTAAAAACAAAGATTAATTATGGTAATTATTTTTATAAGTGATTTCTTAAAATTTTAAACTATTTAATGTGGTTGGTGTAAGAATGTATAAATATAATATGTCAAATAATTAAAAAATATTCTTTTAAATAAATGTTTTGACGATTGTATGTGTTAACAAACTATATTATTTTTTTTATTCTATTAATATAATGCACAGGTTTATTCAACCATCAATTCGTACAGGTTTTTAACATAACATTGTTACTTCTAAGTATATAATATTTCATTTATTAACCCGTGTAATACACGGGATTATAGCCTAGTATTAAATAAAAGAATAACATTACATAAAATTAAAAAAAAATACTGAAAACATGCCGCTAGGTTGGGTGTAGGGTCTGCTGAGGGTTGTTGTGAATGGATGTTTGGTAGTGGAAATTAAGACGGGGATATAGGAATTGGAAAGTTTGCTAGTGGAAATTGAGACAGCGGATAAAGCATGTCACTTAAAAGATGTGGGTAAACCACTATGTTGGGTGGATTACGTGGAATTTGCAGATTACGGTTTTGAAGTGGACTATGATTCTCGGGTCGGTTAAATGGGTTGTTTATGTCAAAGTTATGGTTTTGTGGATTTGTTTTTAGGGTTAGGATCAAATACACAGTGAAAGAAGAATAGGAATTCGTAGGAAGGGTATCAAACGGACTCCAATTGAACACATTCAAGCGGTATTAGAACCGTCTTATCGAACCCTACGATGTTAGTTTTTAGATCTTCCTTTTTTGGGATTTTAGCTTGTAGTTTTTAAAATATACGTTATATCATTGTGTCTTTTATATAGTATTGTGTCTTTTTCTTATTTTCATCATTGTGTCATTTTTTCAATTTATTGTGTCTTTTTTTTCAGCATTGTGTTATATTTTTCGGCACTGTGTTATATTTTGTGGCTCATTTTGTAATATTTCATGATTTATTGTGTTTTTTATCCTTCTCGCCCTTCTCATTTTTGTTACACTATGTAGAATAACTTAACCCTTTTATTTTTATAATAAACTAGAAGAATTTTTACAAAGTTTGGAGTGATGCAGAAGAGATTTTGTAAAAAAAAAATGGTGTGAATGAGGTTTGATTTATATAAAAAGGGTAAAATAAAATTTTTAATTAAAATATTTTTTTTTTAATTTCTAGTAGTTCAACGGTTATTAACAACCAACTAGGGCTGCAAACGAACCGAACTTTCAGCGAACCGTTCGGCGGGAAGTTCATTTGTGTCTGTTCGTTTAATAAATGAACGAACACGAACAAAAAATTTTATTCGTTTAATTAAACGAACGAACATGAACAGGGGCCGCGTTTGTTCGTTTATGTTCGTGAACATTCGGTAACATGTTCGTTTGTGTTCAGTAGTTTAATTGAGTTTTTAATTTTTATAATTTCATTTTTTATTCTTGAATTTTTATTTATTTTACTAAAATTAACAATTTATGTGAAGTCAGTATATAAAACTTCAAGTTTAAATAAATGAAGACTTCAAATTTAAGATAAGAGCTTAGTTTTTTTAAGGCACTACTTTATTATGTTTTACCAATTACCAATATTATGTTATGTACTAAATATGTTTTATATAGTTAGGTTATATGTTAGGTGTTCTAATTAATTTCTTGATATATGTGAATTCGATCCTATTGCAAAATTGATATATGTTCGTTTGTGTTTGTTTTCGTTCATGAATAATTCTTTGTGTTCATGAACACTTGTTTATGTTCATTTATGTTCGTGTGCGTTCATGAACAAAATTAACAAACGAACACAAACGGGCACGAACACGCATGTTTTCTTAACAAACGAACACGAAAAAAAATCTCGTTCGGTAAGTGTTCATGAACTGTTCGTGAACACATAATTTTCTTAGCAAACGAACACGAATATGGTCTTATTTGTGTTCATTCGGTTTATTTGCAGCCCTACAACCAACCAATCATTGCCATCGTATCACGCTCCATTGCCCCCATACTGATGAAAACTCTCACCCCTTGTCCCACACCAGTTTATGCTCATATACGAGATGGTGTTAGTGACATGAAGGTGCTTCACCCTCCTCCCACATCACCTACCCTACAGTCTTATTCCACATCCCATATGATCGAAGAAATCAAAGAAAATGAAAACAAAGTGACATCTAAATTTCTAATATGGCGTTGTGACAATTAAAAAGTAAAACCACATCTATACATATATATATATATATATATAGGGAATGGTTATAGAGAAAACCCTCCTTATTTGGTAAACTCTGGAAACTCTGACTTCCCAATATTTTTTTTTTTTGAAAAAAATAGGGCAAGTAATATACATGATTTTAAGCATTTTGGGCCAAAAAAATTAAAAAAGCGCCGAGTATTTTTTTTTTTAAAAAAAAATAAAATTTTGACTAACACATGTTAAGCGCTAATAACAGGTGTTAACAATGTGTTAACTATATGTAAACAGTAGACGTTTTTTATTTTTTAAAAAAAAACCGTTCGGCGCTTTTTCGATTTTTTTGGCTCGAAATGCTTAAAAAAATGTATATTACATACCCTATTTTTTTCAAAAAAAAAAATGTTGGGAAGTCAGAGTTTCCAGAGTTTACCAAATAAGGAGGGTTTCCTCCATATACTTTCCCTATATATATATATATATATATATATATATATATAACGATTTGTGTAAGGACACATAACATTTGGTGAGGTCATCTCCACCCTTAACTTCCCGAAAAAACATTTAGGTTATAAATAATCCGATATTTATTAATTTATATGTTTTTATCTTTGTATTTATCTTTATTATTTACTTACTATATAATAAATAAAAAAATTATGATTATCTTATTTCTCTCTCATATGAAATAATATTATTAAATTATAATTTACATTTATCTCTATTTTATTTTCTTAACTAATTTTTGTTATACATCCTTTTATTAAAAACCATTTAATATTTTATTGATAAAAAAATTATAGCTTTAAGATCATCGCCTCAGTCACGTCATGTGATGGTTATTTCTATCTTTCCACCTCATCCAAACATACATTCTCTCTTTAGTTGATATTCTCATTTTTATTCACATAATTAAAATTGTTGTTTTCTCATTTTATTGTAAATTAATTTCTATGTTATATCGTAACACATATTTTGTCTTAGTATTAAATTTATCTATCCCAAAAAAATTCCAATATAATCTAGTCTCATATATTCCATTATATATTAACCAAATAAAATAGTCTTTTACTATCCATTGGTAATATCTTTTAAACAAAGCTCTATTCTAACCTTCACCACCACCACCTTCGTCACTAAACACCTTCGTTGCCACTTTTTTCATATGGAAAAAGAAACTCATACCTTTACAAATACCGAGTCTTCCTCTCATCTTCCCTTGAAACAAAAAACCATTACACTCTTCGGAAAACAATTTCATGTTAACGACTCATCCACCATTGTCCATAAAAATCCAAGAAAAAACAACTGGATATTCCAGTGCCGTTACTGTTGCAAAACGTTTCCGTCGGCTCATCAAGCCGTCGGAGGCCATCAAAAAGCACATAAAAGAGAACGAAAACAGTTTTCCAAACAAGTTTACCTTCACCCCACCATGTTTAGCCGCGGCTTAACCATTGCACAAACGTATTGTCAACCGTCCTACCACCACCAGCAACCACCGTACATGTTTTTTAAAGGGAACATTGCTTCTTCACATGGATCTCATCAAACACCAGTCAATGGTAGTTCATTGTGGAGATTCCCTACGGCTACAAACCAGATAATTAGTGACACTTTAGAGGCGTCGAGAATCGGAACCGAAACCGGTACTAGTTGTCTCATCCCAATGTCCCATATCCATATGAAGTTTCTCAGGATCAAGTTAGTTTAGATTTACGTTTGTAGTATTTCAGCTGTTAATTTAATTATGGACAAATTTTGTAACCACATGTATGGTGTCATGGTGACTTCCTTTTAAAAAAGTAATTAATTTTTTATTTTATGTGCATGCTAGTTTATACCCGGAACGTCCCGGAGTTATAATCATATAACAAGATAAAATGTGAGTAGAAAAGACTTAATTTAATAAAATCAGGGAATGAAAGGGAGGGATGGCACTAATGAGCATCAAGTCATAAGGTTGTGTGTAGTGGACTAGTGGGCGCCTTGGGGGCGTTTAAACCCCTATAGCGTCCCGAACACCGCCCCCTTGGGGGTTATGGGGCGTTTTCGGTGGTTGGCGCTATACACATAACGGGCGTTTTCTTTGTTGAAAGCATTTTTATATTATTTTTTTAATTAATTTCCACACCCTCTTCCCACTACACCCTTCCCACTACAATAATTACCCAATCATTTATAACCCCTCTTCCCACTACACCCTCTTTTTCCATAACCCCCCATAACCCCCCTTCTATTACTTTTTAATATTTTAATACTCATAACCCCCTATAACCCCCCACCACTACACATACACTAAAGAGAGCTTTCTTTTATAGCACCTAATAAGTAATTTGTTCAATTGTAGCAAACAAAGTAGTACCTGTATGAATTGAATTCGAAGATAAACACTGAGGATAAATTTACGTGAATAGTTATATATTTATTTCAAAATTTTAGCTGGATAGACAGATAGTTATATTACTGAAAGATAATTCGTCTCTATTATTATGTTACCTGAAATTTTTAAGTTTTTCTACACAGATTTTCTTTAATATTCCTCCGTATTAAACATATATATATATATATATATATATATATATATATATATATATATATATATAGGGGAATTATAAAATGAAAACCCTTTTGAGTTGAGAAAACCTTAGAAACCCATATAAAAAATCATTATTTTTTTTTGAAAAAAATAACCAATGTAAAATACATGTTTTTAAGTGTTTTGGGCCAAAAAAATAAAAAAAGCGCCGAAGGGATTTTTTTTAAAAAATAAACAAAGATGCGAAAACACATGTTTACACCTGATAAAAAACAGCAAATAGCTGAAAACATATGTTTTTTTAGCAACTTTGTTTATTTTTTTTAAAAAATCCCTTCGGCGCTTTTTATATTTTTTTGGTCCAAAATGTTTAAAAACATGTATTTTACATTGGTTATTTTTTTCAAAAAAAAAATTTGATTTTTTACATGGGTTTCCGAGGTTTTCTCAACTCAAGAGGGTTTTCAATTTATCCTTCCCCTATATATATATATATAGGGTCAAGATCCTGTACAAAGTGTGTTTTGTGTGAGAAGTGTGAGAAGGTGTTTTGACCATTAGATCATTTTAATCTATGGTGTGGATTAATTAGATGACATTTTTGTAATTAATGTTATAATTTTATTAATGAATTAGACCATTGAAGGGTAGGATAGTAAAACACACACTACCTTTTAATAACACTCATTAAAAACAAACCCAATATAACCGTATCTCTCACCCTCTTTTATCCTTGATTATCGCCCCACGTGCTGCCAAAATTGTACAACCACTTTTCGATTTTTTTGCTTCATTTTGATTTTTGTCTTTGGGAACAACATAGTGCTCTGCAAGCACTTGTCAATATATTGAAGAATCGACAAAGTCTTAAAACTCAAAAACTTACTCTCAGCAAGTTATCTATTGAGCCATTCATTTCACTTTTTGGCTTTGAATAATAATTTATTTTCTCTCTGTTCCAAGATGGAGGGTTTTAATAAATACACAATAAATTTTAAAACACAATAATATGATTGTGGGTTTTAAATATAGTATGGTGTTTTATATTGTTTTATTTTCATATAGTCATATAAGTCGGTTTTATTTTTGAACAGTTTAAAAATTTATGATTGGTAAAAACACCATGTAAGATTAACACCCTTTATAAGAAATATAAGTAAACATCAAACGTTGTATAAAGAAATAACTAAAAGTCTACCTTAAACATAAAACACCACACGTTGATTGTTAAAACACTATGACGTTAGTAATGACGATGATGGTGACCAGAGCGATCATCTCTATCTTTCTTTTGTCTCTCTTTCTCTCTCTCTCCCTTTACCTATTTTTATGCTTTCTCTCACATCTCTTACCAAGATTATAATTTTAATCATTATTTAATAGTATGTAAAAATTACTAAAATGCCCAAAACCCTTGTGCCACATGTCACTCTCATATTGGTTCTCACACTTCTCACAAAAAAATGGATTTGTATATGAACCTAAACCTATATATATATATATATATATATATATATATATATATATATATATATATATATATATATATATTTTAATAGCCAACAAATCAAACCCAAAAACTCTCGTAGCACCCTTTCGACAAACTTAAGTACTTCGAGAGTACCAGAGTTGCGAACACCAATTCCAGGGAAAACCGGGTAACCCACCCGCCCGTAAGTACGACGATGAAATTTTCAGTAAAATCCGTCTGGCTTAACAATCAAACCCAGGACACCCTAAGCAGGGGCGGATTTATAGCTAAGTGGGTGGGTTCCCGGGAACCCAGTCGATTTGTAACTTTTAATGTAAATGTATATAGAAAAAAAAAGGAACCCATAAGAAAATTGTGTTAGGAACCCATTACAAAAAAATGTTGATTCCAAGTTCAATCCCTGTTGCACATGTTTATTTTTTTTGTTTCCAGCTTCTTATTTTTTTACAGTGCACGAGATACAGATACGAGACATAAAGTGAGACAACAAATGTTAATCATCAATTCATCACAGTTTAATCATGAGATAAGTAATTAACTTTTTGATAACGGGTAAAAACTGATGTGGTTTGGGTAGTTTAGGAGGATGTTTATTGGGCAGTCCAGATTGTTCTGCTGTTGGGCCGGCCCAGGTTTAGCTGCTGGCTAATGGGGGTCGTTTGGGTGACACTATGTTATGGTGTAATAAGTTATATTTGGTGAATGGAATAATATGTCTCGTTTGGTTGTTTAAAAAAAAAAGTAATTAACTTTTATTGTTGACAATGCAATTCTCAAATCTAAGATTTATATTATTTGACTTTTAACTGCAAGGTGTGTGAATTGTTTGGTTTAGCCAACTTCCACAAAAAATTTGGATTATTAAATATTGTGGATACAGATAGCATGCAAGTTTATAAATTGTGGATGTGTGGTTAATTTCTTTTAGTAGGTTTGCTATACTATTGTGATTTGTGGTTAATTCATCTAAATGTTTCTTTATAATCTTATTATTCAGTGAAAATAAGGAACAATGTTTTTAGCAGTAATCACATTGAAACCGACCTGTGCTGGAATGAGTTGGTCTCTAGCTATGGTAAAAGACATAGTTGGGCAGGCAATTAAAGGTATATAAATGCTTACAACCTCCTAAATTCTTATAGGATTATTGTATTAGATATAGTTTGATTATTATCGTATTAGGTATTTTAGGGATGTTATATTTTGACATGTTGAAACCTAAACTAACCCGAACCCCTAAACCGACCCAAACCCTTAAAACAACCCAAACCCCTAAAACGACCTGAACTGTCAAACGGATCCAAACCGTCAAACCGACCCGAACCCATGCACCGACCCGAATTTTTTTTATGTTTCGTCATATAAAATTAGTGCATCTAAAAAAAGAACCCAGTAAAAAATTTTTCCTAGATCCGCTACTGACCCTAAGTTTTCTATCATTGCACACCAGTATATTTACCACTACACTGCACTATATATTTCCGAAAGAGGGTTAGTTCTAAAAATGGCAAGTTCAGATTTTTAACATTTAAGGAAGTTGTGTCGAATAGGTACTGCCATGATGATAAATGTACGGAAAAGGAAAGAACATACAATAACATTATGATGATGATTAATATAATGAACAACGTACCCTACGTATTAAAGATGCAATCAGACGCCAATAGGACCTTCTACCGGTTTACATTGATTGCACGAACGGTCCCATGGTTTGTCGTATTGTATTGTATGTTTAGTCCTTTTTTTTTTAACGGCCGATGAATCAATTTCAGAGCACTCTCGGACACCCTTTTAGCTAATCAGGTACTTGAGATTACCCGGGCCACCAATTCCCGGGAAAACCCGACCACACACCCGCCCGAAGGCACGACAGTAAAATAATCGGTAAAACCGGTCGGGATCAGGAGTCGAACCCAAGCCAATGGCCGGGTCATCCCTCATTTCCCCTCCACCAATGTCCTTCAAATGTAGTTAGTGGGAATTCCCAAACCTCCCATAGGAAACTTTAGGCCCTCAACCAACTGGGCTATCTTTTTTTTTTTAAACTACTCTTGTATTGTATTGTATCATATCATCATCATTAAATCTCACTAATAAAAAAGCTAAAGTATGATTTTGAGAAGGGTAAAATATACAGTGGCGGATTTAGACCAAACTTTTAGGGGTAACGTTCAAAATTTTTGTTAGCACATTTTCATATAATGTGGATAATCTCTTTCTGTATTGATGGAGCTGCAAACTTATTATTCTTTTTGCATCCTAATATATTATATATACATATTGGGCTCAATACCCGTACCTGAAATTATCTGTACCCGATTTATACTCGAAAAAACTTGAAACAGGTTATACCCTATACCTTATACCAGTCTTTTTAAAACCGGGTATTAATACCTTGACCCATACTCAGGTCAAGTACCCGACTATACCCGAACCCGATCATATCTTACCACGGTACATAGGTATGATTTTTCTCCTCAATACCCGTACCGAACCCTACTTGGTTTCTCTCAATACACGATTTTCCTATACCCGTCGTACGCAAACCCGATTCCATACCCAAAATTGAGGGGTAGAGATAATATACTTTCAAGGGTAACGTAATACAAAAACCGTAAAAAATATAAAAAAATTGCACTACGCCGGTAAAGTTGAGGGGTAGCGGGTGCTACCCCTAATTGCTAGCTATGTCCGCCACTGAAAATATAGACAGTCTTACCTCAACCTCGTAGATATAGAGAGACTGATTCCAGTGAGACCCCTAGCTAGATAGTAGTTTTGAATCAAGCCTTTAGGTTATCAACGCCACCACATGATGCATGATTAACCGTCTGCCGCTTTTAACGTTATTTTTACGAAACTGGTAAATAATGTTAAAATTAGTGCAACTTCACTTTTACCCCTCGAGAGCGCACACTTGTATACATTATATGTGCACACATCAAACGGGGCCTTATACGCAATGTTTTAGAAACTGATTTTTAAATCATACCGAATTTAGCTAAAAATGGTTCAATCAGTTGAACCAGGTCTTATCAGATGGTTCAACTGGGTTGACTAGTTAACTCTATAAATCCATAAAGTACAACATCAACTCAAAATCTAAAAGTGTATTATTACATATTAAAAGATATTCCAAAAGTTAACTCATAATAAAAATATAATCCAAAAGTATTCAATTTTTGAACAAAGTTCTTTTAAACGAAATTGTATGATATAACTAAGTCATTGCAGTGTTGAATGCATCAAGTTCACGATCGCTTAAAAGATGAAATTCACTATCATCTCCTTCCTCGCCATCTAGAGCATAACTAATTATCTCCTACATTATTTAATAAGAAGTTTTAGTTAGAAATAATAATCAAAATATACTAAAATTACGTAAGATAGGGAACATATATAACAAGTAACCTTGTGCTTAGGAACCGATTCATGTTTTTCATCACCAAACATGTTATCTATATCATCATTATGAAGTTTTTCTTTTGGCTCCTCTTCAACCACCCAAAAAAAATTTATAGTTCAAAACCCAAAATTTACCTTGGGTGGGTAACAACATAACAGTTCAAACCAGTAAACTGTATTTTACCAGCAATATAAACTTGATACCGTTTCCTCTTTATACCTGAGTGTTTTGCACCGGGCTCACATCCGAAATCTGGTATTACCAGTATAACCAACCGATATTAAAATCCGCTTATACGTGTATTGTATATTAGGAGCCGATAATCATGGAGCAATTTCTCCATTTTCCTTTTTATACTTTCCACTTATTTTGGCAATCCCTTTAATTATTTCCTTTTGTTCCTTTCGTCAGTTTGTATTTATATTTCAACCTTGTATTGCAATATCATTCAATAATATACATAGAGAACATATTCTCCAAAACCATCATCTTTATGATGGTATCAGAGCAGGATTAAACCCACCGCCATCCCCACAGAACTCTACAAACAGCCATGGCCGACAACCAGCCGGCAGGCAACAAAACTAAAAACCCGCTAGACCTTAATCCGAACTCCCCACTTTACATCCGTCCATCTGATTACCCGAAACAATTACACGTCAATGATGTTCTCACCGACAGCAACTATGCCGATTGGTCTCAAGAGATGAACAACTTTCTCTTTGCCAAGAACAAAATCGGCTTCATTGACGGTTCAATCAAGAAACCCAAAAAGACTTCCACTGACTACATGCCTTGGATGCGGTGTGACGCCATGATAAAGGGGTGGCTCACAACCGCAATGGAGAAAGATATAAGGGCTAGCGTCAAGAATGCTGCCACTGCTGCAGAAATATGGGCCGATTTGAACGAGAGATTCGGAAAAGAAAGTGCACCATGAGCCTACGAACTAAAACAACAACTCACTGCTACACAACAAAACGGGTCCTCTGTTTCAGCCGATTTCACGAGACTGAGGCGGGTTTGGGATGAAATCGAAACGGTTTTACCCACCCCCGGTGCACGTGTAACGGCTGCTCCTATGAACTCGGGAAGAAACTTAGGGAACTCAAAGATAAGGGGAAGATTTATGAATTCCTTATGGGTCTTGACAGAGAGTATTCTGTCATTTGAACCCAAATCCTTGCTATGAACCTGATACCAACCCTTGGAAATGCTTATCACATGGTTTCTGAGGATGAACAACAAAAGGTCCATAACCTCAGATAAGAGATCACCGATAGAGGTTGTTGCCTTCAAAACCACCATCAGTGGGCGGCGTGAAGGGAATCCCAACCGGCGTGACAAACCGGTGCCAAGGGAGATAAAGAACAGTGAAGCAGTCCAGCACTGCACCCTTTGCGAAAGAGATGGACATTCTACTGAAGGTTGTTTTAAGAAAATCGGGTATCCTGATTGGTGGCCATGGAACCGTAAAAGGCAAGACACCAAACCGAAGGCAGCTTGCACTGAGACGAGTTCCAGCCCTATTCCAGGTTTGAGCGCTAATCAGTATGCAATGTTCTTGAAGCACTTTGCAGGGACGGAAGGAGACTCCACACCAGCCGCGTATATGGCAGGTAAGTGGGGAAGCGATGTAGATTGGGTTGTCGACTCGGGTTCAACCAAACACATAACCCATGAACTTGATGCATTTGAAAATCAAACCAAAACTCATAATGAAATGCCTGTCCTAATTCCGAATGGGGATAGGGTACCCGTTGAAGGAAGGGGCGAATGCACCTTACCAGGCGGGTCCAAAATAAAAGATGTGTTATACATACCTAATTCAAATGCAATCTCCTATCTGTCAGCCGTTTGAGAAATGAACTGCAAGCTGCTATAATCTTTTTCCCTGACTTTTGCGTTATGCAGAAGCTGTACACGAGGAACTTGATTGGTGCGGGTGAGTGCAGGAGGGGTTTGTACCGGATGGGGATGATTAGAAAAGAAAGAAAAGCAATGGCAACAACAATCAACATTTGGCACAAGAGATTGGGTCATGCCTCTGGTGAAAAGCTTACTCAAATCGATTTTCTTAATAGTGCTTCTTTTAATAAAACGTGTGATTCTTGCTCAAAAGCCAAGCACACAAGACTTCCTTTTTCAAGCAGTGAGATTAAGACTGTTGATTGTTTTGAGTTAATACATTATGACGTTTGGGGAAAATACCGAATTCCCTCCCTTTCGGGAGCTAGTTATTTTTTGACCATTGTTGACGACTTTAGTAGGTCAGTATGGATTTTTCTACTAAAATTCAAACACCAAGCTGGCACTTGCATGAAAATCTTCATTAATATGGTTAAAACGCAATTTGGGCAGACCGTTAAAAGAGTCCGTTGTGACAATGGTGGTGATTTTATCTCTAATGACATGGTAACCTTCTATAATGACCAAGGGATCATTTTGGAAACCACGTGTCCACACACCCCTCAACAAAACGGGGTGGTGGAAAGAAAGCATAGGCACCTCCTCGAAACGGTGCGAGCCTTACGGTTTGAGGCAAACTTACCAAAGAAATTTTGGGGTGAGTGTGTCCTAACCACCGCCTACATTATAAATAGGTTGCCATCCCAAGTAGTCGGGAATAAAACACCATACGAAATTCTTTTCAGACAAAAACCGGATTATGACCTCATGAAAGTTTTTGGTTGCTTGGCCTACTATAGAAGCACCGAAACTGATGGGGATAAATTCGAAATACGAGGGAGGCCAAGCATTTTTTGGGTTACCCACAAGGAACTAAAGGTTACAAAATTTATGATTTAGAGAATAAGAAAATGGTGGTTTCTAGAGATGTTAGATTCCATGAGCACATATTCATCTTCACAGAAACTATGAGTGAGGCAGGACCAAAGGATTTTCTAGATTCCCCAAATTTTGCTGCTCATTATGATAAAACACAACCCCGTGATCATACCTCCCAACATCAATCGGCTGAAGCTGCAAACCATGAGCCCAATGAAAGCCTAAGTGCATCGGCTCCCTCAGTGGGCCACTCAGCAAAGGCCCAACAAAGCCCAAATGAAGTAAACACCCAAAATGAGGAAGTCCAAAACCAACCGGCCCAAGGAAGCAATTCGGATCCAGATCCGCCACAGACCAAACGCAATCTAAGTCAACCAAAACGCTTTGAAGACTTTGAAGTTCGGCTCCCCCCTTCGGTCGACCCGACGCACTCCTCCTCACCGAATCAAAGTTCATCCACGGTACACCCTCTTACGAATTTTGTCTCTTAATTATGACAATTTTTCTAAATCTCACAAAGCCTTTTTAGCGGCCATCGACTCTGCCGATGAGCCAAAATTTTTCCATCAAGCTATAAAAGATGACAGGTGGAAGGAAGCTATGAAAAGGGAGATTCGCGCCCTTGAAGACAATGGCACATGGACCCTTGAAACTCTACCTGGAGGGAAACGTGCCATCGACTCAAAATGGGTTTACAAAATAAAATATAAACCCAACGGAGACTTCGAAAGATACAAGGCATGTCTTGTGGCTAAAGGCTTCACCCAAATGGAGGGTGTCGATTACCACGACACCTTTGCCCCGGTTGCCAAACTAGTCACGATTCGTACACTCCTCGCGGTCACCTATATTAATAAATATCTTTTCGGGATATATAAATTTAATATGATGTAATAAAATATATGTTATGATATAATATAATTTTAATAATGTGAATAAGAATGAAAATGCCAAATAGTGATCGCCTTGACTTTAACTCCAGTTGTCTCCAAACGAGCATGAGTTTACACATGTTCGGCTTCGGATCACCTCATTTACACCTATATTAATTAAATAATTTGTTTGATGTATAAAAACAAGGGGAAATGGAATTTAATAATCCCAACTTTGAGGGTTGGAAGGGAGCAGTCTCAACTTGAAAGTTGTAATATAACGGTCCAAACTTGTCAATGTTTTTATTCTAAATTTCTAATGGTCCCAAACTAATCCCAGTTAAGTTTTTCTGTTAAGTGCCACGTGACATCACACGTGGCAGTCCTACGTGGCATAGTATGTCTAGCTGGTAAAAAACGTGGGCCCCACTTGTTTTTTCAATTAAAAAAAATCTATTAATTATTTAAAAAAATCTTTAAAAACGTGGGCCCCACACCACCCCACCTACACCACCACCAACCACCACCAACACCACCACCAACCACCACCAACCACCACCACCAACCACCACCAACCACCATGTAACACCCCAACCGATGGCGGAAACATCGGGATGTCACGCATTGATGATTGTTCAGTAGCTCATGGTGAATAATAAATTTCATTAAATGATTTAAATAATTTACATACAATTGTTATAAGAATTTGTACATCAAATTGAATAAAACTATGCAAACATCTTCAAGCATCAATTCAAACCTTCAAGCAAGTAGAACCTGAAACATGTTAAGTTGAAAATATTTTGGGTCAACAAAAGTTGGTGAGAATTACATAGGTTTTGATAATAGAATAAAATTGTTGTGCAATTCATGTGTCATGGCAATCTAGTCCATATGCAAAAACATACTAGAAGTAAATCGAGTGCATAATCAACCTTGTGACTGTTGTATTGTGGTACATCCCATACGCTCATGGTTCACTCATTTATATTGCAGTAACAAACACCCACGTAACCTTTGTAGGAGGCACGTATCCGGGTGGGATTGTCAGTCCAATAGATCTATCAATGTATACCGTTTGGCTGATGAATGTTTATGCTAGAATTGTGCTTACCCTAGTCATGTTCAAGACATGATGCAACATAGAAATACACATAGACACATTGATGTTTGAATTGCATGAATAATGTTGTAACATGTTTCACCCCAAAAATGGTGATAAATAGAAAAGGGGCTATGTAAAACTCACCTTAGCAAAATGTTATCTCTTGAAAAATAGAATAGTGTGTTGCCCAAATGTGTCAAGTATCACCCTATAATAAGGTAATAAATATGTCTAAGTCTATCTAGTCTACAAATGTATAAGTTCTAGGGCTTCGAATTTGGGGATAAATGCTCGTTTGATTAATATCAAAATGTTTGATAATTGAGAGAAATTTAGTAAATAAATAACCAAAAATCTTTTTATGAAATTTAAATTTAAGATGGTCACAATAATGTGTTTAAAGTATAAAAATAATTTTTACGAAATTATTTTCTTTAAAATAGAATATTAATTCTATTTATAACAAATTGTCAAATTTTAAACTTATTATTTAAAAATATTAAAATTAAAGAATTATTAGCTTAAAAATTATATTTTGGTTCTAAATATTCAGAAATAATTTGTATAAAATTTTGGTGCAAAAATATTAAAAATTGGATTTATTATGATTTAATTATGATTAAAACTAAAAAAATTGATTAAAAATATTAAATAAATGATTTTTCAGAATTAAAAATCATTTCTGAAAAGCTTAATGTTATAAAAACTCAGAATAAAATTTGTGGAAATTTATAAATTTGTTTTGATATTTTAATGGAATTTTAAAAATATAATAGAATAAAATTGATTTATTTAATAAATATATTAAATAAATAAATTTTTGAAAACTAAAAATTGTAAGTTGAACTATTACATCAGATTAATATAAGATAATTTTTGTAGAATTTTTAAAAGAGTTTTAGTATTTTAAAATGAATTTATAAAATACAAATAATATATATATATATAAAGCTTATTAAACAAAACAACAAAAGGAAAAAAAATGGTGTTGCCGAGATTCGAACCCGTGTCAGCCGGGTCAGAGTCACCAAGCACAACCACTTGGTCTAGACCTGTGGTTGTGTTTGGATTCTGTACGTTAAATATTTATAATGAAACGCGATTACATGTTCTTCCCCAAATTCATCATTACGAGCCCTAGATTTTACAATTGATCGAATTACACAACATTAACCCAATTAATCATGGGGTTAATGTTGTGTAGGTTCCGATTAACAAAACCCACCACAATAATCACACTTACAATTACGTTTTGATACTGAATTGTTCGGTCAAGCTCGAAAGTCAACCCGCGATTATAATACCAAGAACAGAGATCAATGAGAGGAATTGGGGATTGAGAAAGATCGAGTGGCGAGTTGAGTAGGTTCACAGAGGTTCAATTTATAATGCTCATGTCTGGTTTGTATTATTGGAATGGTTGACCTTGATGTTAATGTTTGACGCGTGAATTGGATCGAATTAATCGTAATTGACGTGTAATGGACGCGGAGATAATTAATAAAATAGGTCAATAGTAATTAATTGATTCAATTATACTAAAAATGAGTGAATTGATTGGAAAGAAGAAAAAAAAAAGATCATCTGCTGCTGCTGTTGCTGTTCGAAGAAGGAAAGGAAAAAAAAAAAGAAAGAGGTTGTTTGTGTATATATATAAAGTGATCTGGAATTAAAACAATAAACATGTGTGGCTCGTGTGGTTGGCGCGTGTGTGTTATGTGCGGTTGATTCCGGTTCGAATCCAAGTTGAAGCAAGGTTTTCCATTTTTTTTTTTTAAAACAGGTATGAGGGAAAGGGCTATTGGGCTGGAACGTTAATGGGCCTGCTGGATTGGGTTCTTGTTGGATGGGATTGTTTTGTTTGGTAAGAGCCCACTAAATTTGTTATTATTATTAGTAGTAATATTATTATTATTATTATTATTATTATTATTATTATTATTATTATAAACCTATATATATATATGTATATGTATGAATATTTATCATTGTATCACAAAAAAAAATAATAATAAGGCTTGTCGTTTTATTTCGTAACGTACATGTATTTAGTGCGAAATGTTACACACCACCACCACCAACCACCTGCCACCACCACCAACCACCTGTTACGAAGAACCCTAATTCTATACTCGATCAATTGACCAACGATTCGAACCTGTTAACCAAATTAATGTTATGGAGCTTGATTTGGATGTTTTTTATGGGGGTTCGGCCACCGAGCATAAAACCAACGAATTGGAGCTTGATTTGGATGTTTTTTATGGGGGTTTTTGCACAGAATGGATCGACTAAGATGCGGGAATGATTATATGGCTTCAATTCGTGGTATTTATAAACGATTCAATAAGTGGGTTTGTTAAAATGACGGTGGTGGTGGTGGTGAAGATGACGGTTGTTAGGACAAAAAGGATTGGTGAAACCACTTTTGCAAACCTTAGTCTAATTCACTTCTGTCAAAATATTCTAAGTATAGAACTGCTGAAGAAGAAGGATCAAACTGCTGAAGAAGAGATTCAGAAGTACTGAAGAAGAAAGTCATCAGAAGTTCTGAAGTTCAAACCAGACACTTCTACTGAAGAACTACTGAAGACAAACTACTCATCAGTAGTTTGTCATTCATCAGTACTTACAGAAGATCTTTTCCACCGCCTTTGTATATCAGTAGTTTATTACTTTAATGTTTCTTTTTGCTTTATGTACAAGTTCCAAGACTGCAACTTGTTGCAACTTGTTTCTGAACTTGCTTTTGGCAAGGTTCATGTATTTGTAAAGTCTATAAATAGAAGGGTTCATCCCTCTGTTTTAGACATTGATTTTAATACAAAAAATCCTTCAACACTTATTATTGTTATTTCCATTTCATGTTTATTAAGAATCTGTCAAAGTGTTTCATTCTTATTCAATACTTAGATTCTCAATAAACACTTATCATTTATTAGTTCTTGAATCCAGGGGGAGTAATAACTCTTGTTGATAAGTGTAGCTTTAAACTTATAAACATTCCGATGTGCTATCACTCATCAAGAACTTGCTAAACACTTAAGTGTCAACTAGCAAGTTCAACTAAAAGAGCAATATACTGATCCAACAATTGGTATCAGAGCGCTGGTTTATCTGATCACATATCAATCTAACACATTGAGAATCAGACACAGGCTCTTATTGATATTCAATAAAGGATTATAAGCTCACTTTTATCAACATCCATCACTTTAAGAGATATTTGACAAATCAATACTCTTTAAAATGGATCCTCATAATACTGGTTCTGCCACTAAACCTGCCATGCTTGTAAGAAATGAATATAACATATGGCAAAAGAGAATGGCACATACCTTGTCACAGACCAACACAGGTTGTTGGAGATCTGTGATATATGGTCCTCATATACCAGTAAATATAAATCTTGAAACTAAGGAAGAGATTCCAAAAGAACCAAAAGACTATACTGATGATGATTTCCTTAAACTTGAGCTTGATGCAAAAGCTTTTTCTATGTTGGCAATGGCACTCCCAAATGAAATCTATTCTGGCCTATTACATTGTGATAGTGCCAAAGAGCTTTGGGACTGCCTAAAAGAACAGTTTGGAGGAACTGAAGAGGTGATTGCCAACACCAGAGAAATCTTGGCTCAACAGTATGAAACTTTTGCTCACATTAATGGGGAAACTTTAACTCAACAATTTGAAAGATTTTCCTCATTAATATCTGAGCTAAAACTAAATGGTCAGACCTATACAACTGTATCTATGCTTCATAGATTTTTAAGGTCTTTACCTGATAAATGGGAAACATACTTAATAGTCTTAAGATCTTCACCAGATTTTAGCTCCCTCACCCTTACAAAACTTCATGGGAGATTACTTACTTTTGAGAGAGAAATTGATCAAAAGAAAAAGTTACAAAATTCTGGTAAAACTGTTGATGACTATCTACCAGGTAGTACAGCACTATTGGGACAAGACTCACCAACTTGTTCAAATAGTTTTGGATCTTTTGACCACATTGACATAACTGTTGGGATCTCATCTGAAAGATCATTCCCAGGTTATGACAATAATGACTTTGGTCAAACTGTTGATAACATGTGTTTTATCATAGATGACTTAAATAGTTTCAGAAGTGATGACCTAGAAGAAATGGATATTCTGCACCAACTGGCCATGTTAAGTTTAAAAACAAATAAATTTTACAAAAGGTCAGGAAGGAAGTTTCCAGGACTTAACAGTTCTACAAAAATTGGTTTTGACAAATCTAAACTTAGATGTCACAAGTGTCAAAAGTTGGGACACTTTGCTAGAGAATGTAGAAGCTCTGGCTTTAACCAATCTCAGTCTGGAAACAATTTTAACCCCAATTATAACAGGAATAATGGAACACAAGGGAGTGCACATTTTGTACAGGCACAAGCTCCACAACACCAATATGTGCCACAAGTACAATATGTACAGATGCCTGCTCAACAGATGCAGAGCCAACAATCAATCCCTCCCTTTCCAGCTGCTCAACAACCTCCACAGCAACAACAACCCTCTCAACAAAGTCTATTTACTTCAGGGTATGTTGACTGGAGCAGTCTTCTTTTTGACACCACAGAGTGCAATCCTGATGCAGACAACAAAATGTTTGACATCAACTGGGGAGAGCCTGACAATGGCAGAAAGAACTTTGCCTTAATGGCATTTGAGGGATGCTCCTCAAAATCTGCTTTGTCACATGTATCAAAAGAATCTTTGACAAAACTATGTTCAAATTCATGCAAAGAATCTTTTGCTCTCATAAGAGAGACAAATGTGCACTTACAAGGAAAAGCTAATGATTCTGAGAGAAAACTCACTCAGATAAAATGTGATTTAGAAAGAAAACTTTCTGCAAAAACAAAAGAAGTTTCTAAATTAACTAACTCTGCTATTGAAACCCAAGCACAAATTAAAATCATGATTAATGACCTAGGGAATGTCAGACAAGAGCTTGCTGACACCAAGGTCACATGTGAAAAATGGGTGGAATCTTGTAAGGGGTACCAATTATTGCTAAACAAACAAAGTGCTTCAAATGTTAGGTTTGGCATAGGGTACAATCACACTGAAACACCAACAGATTTCTCTCCCAAAACTACTGAAGATGGGAGAAAAATTGTTTCAGGTGAAACTTCTGAAGAGGAAGAATGCACATCTTTCCATGAAAACTTTCTAAAATCTCTCAAAGAAAGTTCTTCAGAAGTACTGATTAAATCTGAATTTAACCCATCAGTAGTTTCAACTACATCAGGAGTTGAGACCCTGAAAACTACTGATGACCTAAAACCAATCAAAACAGTCAGAGACTTATCTTTGAAAGAAAAGACAAAAGAATGTGAAATTTGTGGTCTGTTCAACCACAAAACAGAATTTTGCAGATATAGAAAAGGTATTCAGTTCAATAAGAAAAATCAACAACTGGTTGTGGGGGAACAAATAAAAAATGATTATGTAAAAACTTTTTCTCCCAAGAAACAACAACCAGCAAAAACCTTTTCTCAGAAAAAGACAAAATCTCAACAAAAGTCTTTTTCTCAAAATTCCCTATCAGTAGTTAGACCTGAATCATCAGCAGTTTCACAAACTGCTGAGATTAAAGATCTTATGAACTTGGTACAACTACTGATGACCAAAGTTGATGGTGGTCCTCAAAAGGATACCACCATTGTTCTTAATGCAAAATCCATTGCCAAAAAGACAAGGATTTCTAAACTTGGTCAAGAACAAACTGTAAATGTTCTCAAGAGCAAACGCAAAGCCAAACTGGCTTGGGTTCCTAAATCTAACTAATTTGCTATCTTGTGCAGAGAGTTTCTAGGGGCTTAAATAGCATTTGGTATGTAGACAGTGGAGGCTCAATGCACATGACAGGATGCAGATACCTGATAAACAATTTTATCAGTCAAAGAGATGGATCTGTATCCTTTGGGAACAATGCTAAGGGATATGTGCTAGGACATGGCAATGTCTCCTCTGGCAAAATACAGTTTGACAAGGTCAATCTGGTTGAAAACCTTGAGTACAACTTGCTAAGTGTGTCACAAATGTGTGATAAAGGATATTCTTCCTTTTTCACAAAGACAGCATGCAAGATCATATCACCAGAAGGCCAGAAGTTGATAGAGAAGATCATTGAAGATCATACTTTGTTAATAGCCAAAAGATGTGGCAATGTCTATGCAGTGGACATTGAAAAAGACAAAGTACTGAACAACACTGCCTGTTTCTTCTCAAGGGCATCAACTTCAGAAACTGATCTCTGGCACAGGAGACTTGGCCATGTGAACTTTAAAACCATAAATAAAGTCACAAAAATGGGCTTGGTCAGAGGTCTACCCTTAAAAGTATACCAGTGTCAAGAACACTGTGTATCCTGTCTAAAGGGTAAACAGCATAAGTCCTCCTATAAGTCTATTGAAGAATCAAAAACAACTGCATGTCTTCAACTACTCCATATGGACTTATTTGGGCCTGTAAAAATCATGAGCCTTGGTAAGAAGAAGTACTGCTTAGTCATCATTGATGACTACTCAAGATTTACATGGGTATTCTTCTTATTTTCCAAGGATGAGGCTGCTGAAATCATCAAGTTCTTCATTCTACAAGTAGAGAAGCAATACTCTCTACCTGTCAAAACCATTAGAAGTGATAATGGGACAGAGTTTAGGAACAAAACTCTGGATGAATTCTGTTTGTCTAAAGGGATTATTAGACAATTCAGTGTTGCCAGAACTCCTGAACAAAATGGTGTGGTAGAAAGGAAGAACAGAACTTTAATAGAAGGAGCAAGAACAATGTTAGCTGATTCTGGCCTACCTTTATACTTCTGGGCAGAAGCAGTTAACACATCATGTTATGTTCAAAATAGAGTTCTTATTGTCAAGAGACATTCAAAGACTGCCTATGAAGTTCTTCATGGCATGAAGCCCCTTATCTTCTTTTTCAGGGCCTTTGGGTGTCAATGTTTCATCTTGAACATCAAGGAATCTATCTCAAAGTTTGCTGCCAAAGTTGACTCAGGTTACTTTCTTGGTTACTCCTCAACTAGAAAAGCCTACAAGGTTTTTAACTCAAGAACCAGGATAGTAGAAGAAACACTGAATGTCAAGTTCAATAAGTCAAAACACACTCTCATTCCAGCACATCCTGCTGAACTCTTTGACCTTGACAACTTTCATTTTGAACCTGAAAAGACTGTCACTTATTCCAAACCTACTTATTATGGTGATCAAAGGTTTGATGATGAGGATCCAGCACCATGGACTCCTCAAACAGTCATTAAGTCAACTTCAAAATCATCAGAAGTTTCACAAACTTCTGATTCAACAAATACTGAAGGACAAACTCAAACATCTGCTTCAGCACCTGCAACTACTGAAGACACTGAAACTGCTGAACCAAATATAATAGACCTCAGTAGTTTGTTTGAAGAACATGAGCCACCAACACCTGTCAGTGGTTTACAACAACTGATCGAACACAACCACTTGATCAAATCATGGGTGATATTGCATCAGGTGTTCTTACAAGAAACCAGCTTTCCAACTTTTGCCTATTCTCGGCATTTATTTCACAGTTGGAACCAAAGAAGTACCAGGAAGCCCTCAAAGACAACAATTGGGTGCAGGCAATGCAAGATGAATTGCTTCAATTCAACAAGTAACAGGTATGGGAAATCTGTCCCTTACCACCAAACAAGCAACCAATTGGAACAAGATGGGTCTTCAGGAACAAACAAGATGAAGACTAGTATTATAATAAAGAACAAGGCAAGACTGGTAGTACAAGGTTACTCTCAAGAAGAAGGAATTGACTATGATGAAACCTTTGCTCCAGTTGCAAGGCTTGAAGCCATCAGGTTATTTATGGCCTATGCCATTTCCAACAAAATAACAGTTTATCAAATGGATGTCAAGAGTGCATTTTTGTATGGAAAAATAAAAGAGGAAGTGTATGTTTGTCAGCCACCTGGGTTTGAGGATCCTTCTCATCCTGAGTGGGTGTACAAACTAGACAAAGCTCTTTATGGGCTCAAACAGGCTCCTAGAGCCTGGTATGATACACTTTCAACCTTTTTACTCAAAAATAACTTCACAAGAGGTGCCATTGATAAAACTCTTTTCATAAAACATGTTGGAAATCATGTCTTACTTGTTCAAATATATGTTGATGATATCATTTTTGGTTCAACAAACACAAAATTGTGTGATGAATTTAAGAAACTCATGCAATCAAAATTTGAGATGAGTACAATGGGAGAACTGCAGTACTTTCTGGGACTGCAGATTAAAAAACAAGCAAATGGAACTTTTATACATCAATCAAAATATGTTAAAGAATTATTAAACAAATTTTCTTTACAAGACTATAAATCATGTTCCACTCCCATGACACCAACCACACAAGTTGAACCAGATGATCAAGGAAAACAGGTTGATCAAACCATGTATAGATGTATGATAGGTTCCCTTTTATATCTAACTGCTTCTAGACCAGATATTATGTTTTCAACATGTGTCTGTGCTAGATATCAATCAGCTCCTAGGGAATCAGACCTTATTGCAGTCAAAAGAATTTTCAGGTATCTGAAAGGAACTCCCACACTTGGAATTTGGTATCCTGCTTCAAGCAATACCAAGTTATCAGCTTTTTCAGATAGTGACTATGCAAGGTGTAAAATGTCAAGAAAATCAACATCTGGTGGTTGTCAATTCTTGAGAAACTGTCTAGTGTCCTGGCAATCAAAGAAACAAACATCTGTTGCAACTTCAACTGCTGAAGCTGAATACATTGCAGCTGCAAGTTGTACATCACAGATACAATGGCTCCAATATCAACTTCTTGATTATGGAATCAAAGAGACCAAGACACCATTGCTTGTAGACAGCAAATCTGCCATTAGCATCATTCAAAATCCTGTTCAGTTTTCAAAGACTAAACACATTGAAATCAGGTATCATTTCATAAGAGATTGCTATGAAAAAGGCAAGATTGAAGTGAAACATGTAGCCACAGCTAATCAAATAGCTGACATTTTCACTAAACCCCTTGACACATCAACATTTCAGAAGTTAGTATCCATGCTAGGGATGCTAAATTTGTAAGTTGTAACATTACGCATTTAAACTTGTACGTTACACGATCGATATTATTAAAAACGTCAAGTTTTATCTTATACGTTAGCATTTATTATTTTTGTCGCGTTTGTGGAACCCTAATACCATATATATTATAATTATTATATGGTATAACCTTGAAATATATCAAAAAAATAATATGTCTTGGCCGGGATTCGAACCCGCGCCAAGACCGGGTCAACCACACAACACACTTAACCAACTGGGCTGGCCATCTACTTGGAATAAACCCAGACGCGTTTTAACTTTATATCTTCTTTCAATTCATCACAGTTGACTTGGTAAGTCAACTGTGATCACGCGTATGTATAATCAAACCTTATTAACTCGTGATTGATCCTAATTTGGCAAACTTAGTTGATTATCGGCCTCATCTGACTCGGATACACATCAATTAACCATAAATCATTGACCAATTTGAATTATTACGCGTTTGACAATTAATCGTGGGTCAACTTTCCAATTAACCCAATCCATCGATCCCCACTATAAATTGGACATCTACGATCCTTCACAACTCGCTCACACTCTCTTCTCCATCTTCAATTCTGTTCCAAACACTCTGATAATTAACTTTCTGATCATCGTTTGACTTCTGGTTTGACCGGGCAAACGAACACGATACAACACTGTGAGTTCAATTGTTTTTGTGGGTTTTGTTAGTCGGCAAACATACAACAAAAGCCCTAACATTAATCGGGTTCAAAGTGTATGGATTGTCTGATTGTAGAAGCTAGGGTTCGTGCTTATGATTTGGGGATAAACTCAGATTCACATAATGTATTTATTTAATTTTAACCGGAGATCATCACAACCACTGGCCTAGGCCAAGTGGTTGTGACCATGGCTTGCAACCCTGAGCACCCGGGTTCGAGTCCGGCTACGGCCACCTTTTTCTTTTCTTTTTCTTTTTAAAACAACAAACTAATATATATATATATATATATATATATTAAACATTTTAATCTTATAAATTCGTTTTTAAATATTAAAACTATTTTATAAATTCTAAAAAAATTATATTTATTAAATCTGAGATAAAAGTTTTATTTACAATTTTTATTTTTCAAAAATTCATTTATTTAATATATATAATAATTAAATCAATTTTATACTATTATAGTTATAAAAATCCATTAAAATATCAAAACAATTTTATTAAATTCTCCAAAAATTATCCTGAGTTTGTATAAAGTTAAACTTTACTGAAATAAATTTTAATTCAGAAAAATCATTTATTTTATATTTTTAATCAATTTTTGTTAGATTTAATCATAATTAAATCATAATGAATTCAATTTTCATTATTTTTGCACCAAAATTTTATACAATTTATTTTTAAATATTTAGAACAGAAATATGATTTTTAAAATAGAAATTCTTTAATTTTAGTATTTTTGAATATTAAAGTTAAATATTGGCAATTTGTAATAAATAGATTTAAAAATCTATTTTAAATGAAATAATTTTATAAAAATTATTTTTATACTTCAAACACTTTATTGTGTACATTCTAAATTCAAAATTTATAAAAAGACTTTCTTTTATCAAATTTCCCTTTTTATTTAATTAACATTTTATTTTAAATTCAACAATTGGATATCCCCAAATCGAAACCCTAGGATACACATACAAACTAATTAAACTTAGACTTATTATTTATTACCTTATTATAGGGTGATATTTGGCATTATTTTGGGCAACACTATTACTTCATCTTTTCAAAAAGTTTAACATTTGCTAAGGTGAGTTTTACATAGCCCTTTTTCTATTTATCACCATTTTTGGGGTGAAACATGTTATAACATCATCATTGCAATTCAATCATCAATGTGTCTATGTGTTTTCTATGTTGCATTATGTCTTGAGCATGATTAGAGTAAGCACCATTCTAGCATAATCATTAACTCCGTACAAGCCGACGGTATACATTGATAGATCTATTGGACTGACAATCCCACCCGGATACGTGCCTCCTACAAAGGTTGCGTGGGTGTTTGTTATCGCATAACATATTCAAGTGGACCATGAGCGTATGGTATGTATCATATTATAACAGTCATTAGGGTTGATTATGCACTCGATTTATTTCTAGTATGTTCTCACATATGGGCTAGATTGACATGACACATGAATTGCACAGCATTTTTATTCATTTTATTATCAAAAACCTATGTAATTCTCACCAACTTTTGTTGACCCAAAATACTTTCAAAATTAACATGTTTCAGGTAACAATGAAGCTGAGGCTTGAGTTAGCATGAGGATTTAACATGAAGTTTTATTTGAAGTTATTGAAGTTTTGTTATTTGATATCATGTATTGAATTCCTAGACATCATTTTATATTTGGATATTATGTTTGAATAAACTATTTAAAATTTATATTATACCATGTGCTACTGAAACAATCATCAATACGTGGCACCCCAATGTTTCCGCCATCGGTTGGGGTGTTACAGATTGGTATCAGAGTCTTGGTTATAGGGAATTAGGTTATTAGAAATAATCTAGACTATAACCTTAGGGACTTAAACAGTACTTGCTTCTCCTACTTGTAACCCTAATTGCTTCCCTAATCCTATCCTTATCCTATGCCTTATATATCCCTAAACCTACATGTGACTACTCTTATTCGTCTGCTGCAATCCTGATCCACCATTAGATTAATATGACAAAATCCTCAGGTTTAACCTGAACCCCCTTGAGATCTCGTCGAAGTTCTAGATTTTAATAACGAACACGTGCAATCTGGAAGGGTGAACGCCTGTATTCTGAGTCTTCTGTCTAGGCTGGCATTGCGCATATATCCCAATCAGACGAGGGACCCGGATGCCTACCTGGGAATTCTCGGGATGAGTGTTCACTTATAGGCTAAAGCATGTCTTCATATGTTATTAGAATTTAGAATCTTTGATAAGTCAACGTTTTCGTTTATTCGTTTTAATTAATGAATAAATGATTACATTCCTTATATAATCTCATTCATTTCATTGTGTCTATTACAGATCATGCCTCCTCGTCGCAACACTCGCAACAGCAATGGTGAGAACCACGATGAAGGTGGTGACAACCACAACCATGACCAAGTTCCTAACCACAACAACAATGGTGTCGATGCTCAACTGGCTGCGATCATTTCTCAACAAATGGCGCAGCAAATCGCAACTCTGGTTCCCAATTTACTCGCTCAGGTCATCCAAATGAACGGCAACGGGAATGGTCACGGGAATGGGAATGGGAACGGAAATGGCAATGGAAATGGACCCCAAGCCTGCACCCTTAAGCATTTCAACTCTTGTAACCCTCCAAAGTTTAGTGGTGAAGAAGGAGCTACAGGACTCCTCCAATGGTTTGAGGGTATTGAGAATACCTTCATCAACAGCGAGTGCCCCAACAACTTCAAGGTTCGTTACGCCATGAGTGTTCTCAATAAACGAGCACTCACTTGGTGGAATGAAGAAAAGCGTACTCGTGGGGCCGAGGTTGCTCTTGCTATGACATGGGACCAAGTCAAGGAGGTCATGAAGGAAGAGTTTTGTCCTCGCAATGAAGTTAAGAAACTTGAGGATGAGTTCCACACCTTAGCTCAAGATAGTGGGGAAAACCTTGCCTACAACACCCGCTTTCATGAGCTTAGCTTATTGTTGCCCCACAAAGTTACTCCCCTGCCGGTAGCCATCGAGAAGTACATCGGTGGTCTACCCATGCAAATCCAGGACACCGTTTGGGGTAGAAATCCTGCAACTTTGGAAGAGGCCAAACGTCTAGCGGCCACTCTTACTGATAATCACGTGAAGAACGGTACTCTCTTCCGCAAGGGCACTAAGAAGACGGTTGCCAAATACACTCCACAGCCTGCAATTGAAGTCAAGCCTGAGACCTCAAGCAACAAAAAGCGCAAGGCTAGAAACTATATGGTTGCTGCTACACCACCTGCTGCCCAAAACCCAGCCAAGAAACCATACACCGGACCTCACCCTTTGTGCAACACTTGCAAGTACCATCATCCAACACAGGTGCCATGTCGTTTTTGTACTAAGTGTCAAAGATATGGTCACCTGGTGAACGTCTTCCGAGCCCCTCCTACTACCCAAGACAACAATAACCCAGCTCCCAACCAACAAAACAACAGGCCTACTCGTGGTCAATGCTACGAATGTGGCAACCCTAACCACTACATCAACAATTGCCCTAATCGTAACCGGAACCAAAACCAAAACCAAAACCAAAACCAAAACCAAAACCAAAACCAAAACCAAAACCAAAACCAGAACCGTAACCAGAACCAAGGTGCTCGAGGTCGCGCCTACAATCTCAACGCTAACCAGGCTCGTGACAACAACGAAGTGGTGAATGGTACGTTTCTCATTAATAACCACTATGCATCCATATTATTTGATTCGGGAGCTGATAAGTCATTTGTGTCACTGAAGTTTGAACCTTTACTTAACTTACCCCACACAAATCTAGAGGAACCTTTCGTGGTAGAGGTAGCTAACGGGAAGTCTATTTCGATCGACTCTATTATTCGTAACTGCTTGTTGAACCTCGACAATCATACCTTCCCTATCGATCTCATCCCCATGCATCTTGGTAGTTTTGATGTTATAGTAGGCATGGACTGGTTGTCAACTCATCGTGCCGAAATTCTGTGCTTCGAGAAAGTCATACGCATTCCTCTCGAATCTGGTGAGATTTTGAAGATCTATGGTGAGAAACCCTGTGGTGAGCTTAAGCTTATGTCTTGTACTACTGCCCAAAAGTACTTACGAAAGGGGTATACAGCCTTCTTAGCTAACGTGATAGAGAAGAAGGACAAAGGCAAAAGTATCCAAGACATTCCTATTATTCGAGACTATCCTGAAGTCTTTCCAGAGGATTTACCTGGTTTGCCTCCTGCTCGACAAGTAGAATTTCGTATTGATCTTGTTCCTGGTGCTAATCCTGTCGCTAAAGCTCCTTATCGTCTTGCACCCTCTGAGATGCAAGAACTTGCTAGTCAATTACAGGAACTTTCTGATAAAGGGTTCATTCGCCCTAGTTCTTCTCCATGGGGAGCCCCTGTCTTAGTCGTTAAAAAGAAGGATGGTTCTCTTAGGATGTGTATTGACTACCATGAACTCAACAAACTCACCATCAAGAATCGTTATCCACTTCCTAGGATTGACGATCTCTTCGATCAACTTCAAGGAGCAACCCACTTCTCGAAGATTGATCTCCGTTCTGGTTATCATCAGCTTAGAGTCCACAATGAAGATATTCCCAAGACAGCTTTTCGCACACGCTATGGTCACTATGAATTCATGGTTATGCCTTTTGGGTTGACCAATGCTCCCGCAGTATTTATGGATTTGATGAATCGGGTTTGTAGACCCTATCTCGACAAATTCGTGATCGTCTTCATCGATGATATTTTGATTTACTCTAAATCAAAATCCGATCACGAGCAACATCTTCACTCTATCTTGAATCTCCTAAAGAAAGAACAACTGTATGCCAAGTTCTCAAAATGCGAATTTTGGCTTAAGGAAGTTCAATTTTTGGGACATGTCATTGATATGAACGGAATTCATGTTGATCCTGCAAAGATCGAAGCTGTGAAGAATTGGAGTGTTCCTACCACTCCAACGGAAGTCCGTTCTTTTCTTGGTTTGGCTGGTTATTATCGTTGATTCATCGCCAATTTCTCCAAGATCGCTGTTCCTCTCACTACCTTAACTCACAAGGGTAAGCCCTACGAGTGGGGACCTAAGCAAGAGGAAGCATTCGAAACTCTTAAGCTGAAACTCTGTGAAGCTCCTATCTTGTCTCTACCTGATGGTAATGATGATTTCGTGGTCTACTGTGATGCATCGAACCAGGGTCTTGGTTGTGTTCTCATGCAACGAGGAAAGGTTATTGCTTATGCGTCTCGACAACTCAAGACTCACGAAAAGAATTATACCACTCATGATCTTGAATTGGGCGCTGTTGTCTTTGCACTCAAGATTTGGAGACATTACCTTTATGGGACCAAATGTGTGGTGTTCACGGACCACAAAAGTCTCCAACATGTCTTTGACCAAAAGAATCTTAACATGAGGCAACGACGTTGGGTTGAATTACTTAACGACTATGATTGCGAAATTCGCTACCATCCTGGCAAGGCGAATGTTGTGGCTGACGCACTTAGTCGTAAAGAGCGTGTCAAACTACAATGTGCGAGAGTTCGCACTGATCTTCAAGATCGCATTCTCCAGGCTCAACACACATCAGTCACCCAAGGTAACATGTACGATGAAATGTCTTGTGGTGCTGAAACTCAACTTGAAACCAAACCCGATGGTCTCCTTTATTTCCTTAATCGACCGTGGATTCCCGACCGTGATGATCTTCGTACTTTTCTCATGAACGAGGCTCATAAGTCTCGTTATTCTATTCATCCTGGAGCTGACAAGATGTACCAAGATCTTCGTTATTCTTATTGGTGGCCAGGTATGAAGAAAGACATTGCCCTATTCGTTGCAAAATGTCTCACTTGTTCCAAGGTCAAGGCTGAACATCAACGACCATCTGGTATGCTTGAACAACCAGAGATTCCTGTCTGGAAATGGGAGAGCATAGCTATGGATTTCATCACCAAACTCCCTCGCACACCCAAAGGTTTTGACAGTATTTGGGTAATTGTCGATCGTTTGACCAAGTCAGCTCACTTCCTACCTATTCGTGAGAAGTATTCTGTGGAAAGGTTGGCAAAGATGTACGTAAGTGAAATCGTATGTCGTCACGGTATACCTTTGGACATTATTTCTGATCGCGATGGTCGTTTCACCTCTCACTTTTGGGAGTCTCTACCAGATGCTTTGGGTACCAAGTTGAACCTGAGCACTGCTTATCACCCTCAAACTGATGGTCAGACTGAACAAACCATCCAGACACTTGAGGATATGCTCAGGGCATGTGTCATTGATTTTGGTGGTGCATGGGATTCTCATCTACCTTTGGTTGAGTTTTCATACAACAACAGTTATCACGCCAGCATTAACATGGCTCCTTTTGAGGCACTCTATGGTCGGAAATGTCGTTCACCTGTCTGTTGGACTGAGGTTGGTGAAGCTCGTATTACTGGACCCGAATAATCCAGGAAACCACAGACAAAATTCAACTCATTCAGGATAATCTTCTCAAGGCTAGAAGTCGCCAAAAGAGTTATGCTGATAAACGTCGTAAACCCTTGGAATTTCAAGTTGGGGACCTTGTACTACTTAAGGTATCCCCTTGGAAAGGAGTAATTCGTTTTGGTAGAAAGGGAAAGCTAGCTCCTCGATACGTAGGCCCCTTCAAAATTCTTGACAGAGTTGGAAAAGTGGCTTACAAACTTGATCTTCCACCTGAGCTAAGCAATGTTCATCCGACCTTCCATGTTTCGAATCTCAAGAAATGCTTAGCGGATGAGAACCTTCATGTTCCTCTTGAGGATGTGCAAATTGATGAAAGCATGCACATTATCGAGAAATCCGTTGAGATTGTTGATACTGGAGTCAAGAAACTCAAGCGCAGTCGTATTCCGATCGTTAAGGTTCGTTGGGAATCTAAACGAGGCCCAGAGTTCACTTGGGAACGTAAAGACCAGATGAAGTCGAAGTATCCACATCTTTTCCCACCAGACTCTCCAACTCCAACTTCGGGACGAAGTTCCTAAAAGTAGGGGAGACTGTAACATTACGCATTTAAACTTGTACGTTACACGATCGATATTATTAAAAACGTCAAGTTTTATCTTATACGTTAGCATTTATTATTTTTGTCGCGTTTGTGGAACCCTAATACCATATATATTATAATTATTATACGGTATAACCTTGAAATATATCAAAAAAATAATATGTCTTGGCCGGGATTCGAACCCGCGCCAAGACCGGGTCAACCACACAACACACTTAACCAACTGGGCTGGCCATCTACTTGGAATAAACCCAGACGCGTTTTAACTTTATATCTTCTTTCAATTCATCACAGTTGACTTGGTAAGTCAACTGTGATCACGCGTATGTATAATCAAACCTTATTAACTCGTGATTGATCCTAATTTGGCAAACTTAGTTGATTATCGGCCTCATCTGACTCGGATACACATCAATTAACCATAAATCATTGACCAATTTGAATTATTACGCGTTTGACAATTAATCGTGGGTCAACTTTCCAATTAACCCAATCCATCGATCCCCACTATAAATTGGACATCTACGATCCTTCACAACTCGCTCACACTCTCTTCTCCATCTTCAATTCTGTTCCAAACACTCTGATAATTAACTTTCTGATCATCGTTTGACTTCTGGTTTGACCGGGCAAACGAACACGATACAACACTGTGAGTTCAATTGTTTTTGTGGGTTTTGTTAGTCGGCAAACATACAACAAAAGCCCTAACATTAATCGGGTTCAAAGTGTATGGATTGTCTGATTGTAGAAGCTAGGGTTCGTGCTTATGATTTGGGGATAAACTCAGATTCACATAATGTATTTATTTAATTTTAACCGGAGATCATCACAACCACTGGCCTAGGCCAAGTGGTTGTGACCATGACTTGCAACCCTGAGCACCCGGGTTCGAGTCCGGCTACGGCCACCTTTTTCTTTTCTTTTTCTTTTTAAAACAACAAACTAATATATATATATATATATATATATATATATATATATATATATATATATATTAAACATTTTAATCTTATAAATTCGTTTTTAAATATTAAAACTATTTTATAAATTCTAAAAAAATTATATTTATTAAATCTGAGATAAAAGTTTTATTTACAATTTTTATTTTTCAAAAATTCATTTATTTAATATTTATAATAATTAAATCAATTTTATACTATTATAGTTATAAAAATCCATTAAAATATCAAAACAATTTTATTAAATTCTCCAAAAATTATCCTGAGTTTGTATAAAGTTAAACTTTACTGAAATAAATTTTAATTCAGAAAAATCATTTATTTTATATTTTTAATCAATTTTTGTTAGATTTAATCATAATTAAATCATAATGAATTCAATTTTCATTATTTTTGCACCAAAATTTTATACAATTTATTTTTAAATATTTAGAACAGAAATATGATTTTTAAAATAGAAATTCTTTAATTTTAGTATTTTTGAATATTAAAGTTAAATATTGGCAATTTGTAATAAATAGATTTAAAAATCTATTTTAAATGAAATAATTTTATAAAAATTATTTTTATACTTCAAACACTTTATTGTGTACATTCTAAATTCAAAATTTATAAAAAGACTTTCTTTTATCAAATTTCCCTTTTTATTTAATTAACATTTTATTTTAAATTCAACAATTGGATATCCCCAAATCGAAACCCTAGGATACACATACAAACTAATTAAACTTAGACTTATTATTTATTACCTTATTATAGGGTGATATTTGGCATTATTTTGGGCAACACTATTACTTCATCTTTTCAAGAAGTTTAACATTTGCTAAGGTGAGTTTTACATAGCCCCTTTTCTATTTATCACCATTTTTGGGGTGAAACATGTTATAACATCATCATTGCAATTCAATCATCAATGTGTCTATGTGTTTTCTATGTTGCATTATGTCTTGAGCATGATTAGAGTAAGCACCATTCTAGCATAATCATTAACTCCGTACAAGCCGACGGTATACATTGATAGATCTATTGGACTGACAATCCCACCCGGATACGTGCCTCCTACAAAGGTTGCGTGGGTGTTTGTTATCGCATAACATATTCAAGTGGACAATGAGCGTATGGTATGTATCATATTATAACAGTCATTAGGGTTGATTATGCACTCGATTTATTTCTAGTATGTTCTCACATATGGGCTAGATTGACATGACACATGAATTGCACAACATTTTTATTCATTTTATTATCAAAAACCTATGTAATTCTCACCAACTTTTGTTGACCCAAAATACTTTCAAAATTAACATGTTTCAGGTAACAATGAAGCTGAGGCTTGAGTTAGCATGAGGATTTAACATGAAGTTTTATTTGAAGTTATTGAAGTTTTGTTATTTGATATCATGTATTGAATTCCTAGACATCATTTTATATTTGCATATTATGTTTGAATAAACTATTTAAAATTTATATTATACCATGTGCTACTGAAACAATCATCAATACGTGGCACCCCGATGTTTCCGCCATCGGTTGGGGTGTTACATAAGTGTTTCTCTTTATTTTTCTGCACAACTTTTTTATTATTCACTTACATCTGTTTTCAAAAAAAAAAACTTGAAAAACTTCTGAAAAGAGAGAAACTACTGATGAACAAAACATCAGTATGGGGATATTTTTCTAAAAAGTGATTAACTTCTGATAAAACAACCTTCAGAAGTTATGAATAAAGTATTAATAAATAATTTCTCATCAGCTGTTCAAAACTGCTGAAGAGAAAATGGGAACTACTGATGAAGATAATTCTTCATCAGCAGTTTAGTCAAAAAGGGCAAATCAGACTTTTCCCATCATCAGAAGTTTGACCTAGTCGGTTTAAAACTTCTGATAAAGAGATTTTTAACCTAGGCGATTTAAAACTTCTAATAAAGAAGATCCAAGCGGTTAAAAAAACTTCTGATAAATATCTTTTTTTTTTCAACACTTATCCATTCAAACACAAAAATTCCCTCATTCTCTCTCAAGAAAGCTCTCAAACCCCTGAACCTGCAACACAAAACACTATTCAATTCATCAACACACACAAACCACATGGCTTTAGTTCTTAAATAGGGACACAATCTTAGAGTCTACTTAGAAAAACAAGAAGGCTGGTCCCAATACGATGAGATCATTGATCTCGTCGTCAAATCCCAATATTTCACCGCTCTCACAATAGACCCACCAATACATCCTGAAACTCTCAATGAGTTCTGGGCTAATGCTGAGACAGTGATGGTGGATGATGAAGTTATCTCTCTCAACTCAACAATCAAAGGGAGACAAATGGCCATCACACCGGCCATACTTTCAAACAGACTGGGGTTGAATGATGTAAATGCCCCTGAGAAGTTTGACAACTCTGCAATCCACCTAACCATGACTGAGTGTGGTTATCAAGGTACTCTCTCACAAGCTACTATCTTTAAAAAGTATTTTGAACCAAAATATAAACTTTTGTTTCATTATATAATTATGTGCTTGAGTCCTAAAACAGGGTCTTATGACCAGATGCCCTCAACCTTTCAACCAATATTTCATTCCATTGTGAATGAAACAAATTTCAGGGCATCAAAACTTTTCTTTAATGAGTTGGTGTTACATCACAATAACACTAAGAAAAAGTTTTTGTTATATCCAAGGTTCATTATGCAGTGCATAATATCTGAACTGGGTAATGAGGTGCTTGTGGGTAAAACTGAAATTTTAAAACCCTTAACCTCACAAGCATACTCAAGGCACCACAAACAGGCTGCCTGGCCAGAAGATGACCAAGGGGAACCAGAACCAGTCCCCATGGAACCCTCATCTTCCAAACCTACTCCACCAAAGGCCAAGAAACCCAAGATACAAAAACAAAAACCCACCAAACCTAAAAGAAAAGCTGTTCAGGAGGTTGAGATGCTTGAACAACCTATTGTGCAATCTGCACTTGTTAAAGATGTGACTGAAACATCCTTTCAGTCTCATCCATCTCAAACCCCACCAAGAGCACCAATAACAATCCTTTTCAAAAGAAAAAGACTTAAGAAAACTATTCCAATAGATTCCTCTTTTGAAACTGCTAAACCCACTGCCCAAACTACTGAACCAGCACCCCAAATTTCTGAACCAGACATTGAAATAGCCAAACTTCTCTCTGGGCTAAAAGAGAAAGTCCCATCTACACATGTCAGTCCCCATCAACCACATAAAACAGGGGACATAGCCTCAGAAATTGACATGGATGTGGACACTCAAAGCCCTAACCAAAGAGATGAGGATGAACCAGAGTCTCTAAGCCCAAACTTAGAAACTTTTGGTACTTTTGAGGCTGCTACTACTCATTTACCACCCAGTGGTGGACCTGAGGACAGAAGTAACATAGCTAAGACCTCAACTGTGGCAACTACTGATGAAGGCTTAATGCCTGAGGTAGGAAATCCTCTGAACCAAGAACAAGAGGTACATGAGACAACTGAGTTGGGCTCAGCTCATGATGTAACTGATACAGTCCTCATTGAGGATGTAATCAGGGATTCAGATGATTCCATTGATTTGGATGATGTTTCAAAACACCAAACTACTGAATTGACGGCTACAAGTGAAGGTCCTGCACCTGGTGTCTCTAAGCTCAAGAAGCTAGTCACACCATCTCAAGTTAAAGCCCACTCAATCCATGTAACATCGCAAAATTTTACCCAAAATTTTAATACATAAAAAGCCCTTATATATATATTTTTTTTATTACACCTTTATCATTAATATTATACAAATGTGTCTAAGTCTTTATTTATCCTAACTCACAACTTATATACATACATAAATGTATATAAATAATAATAATAATAATAATATGATTCTAAATTCTTTTTTTTCAAATACAAGATTTTTTTTTATAAAGCCTTGAGTCAAATAGTCAAGTCCTAGTCAAAGTCTTAGTCAAACAGTCAAAGTCTTAGTCAAATAGTCAATTCATCATAAAACCTTACTTTATGGTGTTGACCAATTTTAATGGCTAATTGAATCCAAAATTAGTATAAAAACCCACCTATGACCCATTATACTTTGCACCTCTAATTGTTTCAATCCGATTAAACTTTCCCTCATACCTTTCTTCTATAGTCTATTACTTCTACACTTGAAGCTTTGATTATAAGCTTTTGTAATTGGCAACTTTGGGGCTACACATATTCTATTTCTCGAGACTTAATACTTTGCTAAGGTGAGTTTTACATAGCCCCTTTTCTATTTATCACCATTTTTGGGGTGAAACATGTTACAACATTATTTATGCAATTCAATCATCAATGTGTCTATGTGTATTTCTATGTTGCATTATGTCTTGAACATGACTAGGGTAAGCACAATTCTAGCATAAACATTCATCAACCAAACGGTATACATTGATAGATCTATTGGACTGACAATCCCACCCGGATACGTGCCTCCTACAAAGGTTGCGTGGGTGTTTGTTACTGCAATTTAAACGAGTGAACCATGAGCGTATGGGATGTACCACAATACAACAGTCACAATGGTTGATTATGCACACGATTTACTTCTAGTATGTTTTCACATATGGACTAGATTGCCATGACACATGAATTGCACAACAATTTTATTCGATTATCAAAACCTATGTAATTCTCACCAACTTTTGTTGACCCAAAAAATTTTCAACTTAACATGTTTCAGGTTCTACTTGCTTGAAGATTTGAATTAATGCTTGAAGATGTGTGCATAGTTTTATTCAATTTGATGTACGAATTATTGTATAACAATTGTATGTAATTTATTTAAATCATATAATGAAATTTATTATTTACCATGAGCTACTGAACAATCATTAATACGTGACATCCCGATGTTTCCGCCATCGGTTGGGGTGTGTCAGATTGGTATCAGAGCCATGGTTATAGGGAATTAGGTTATTAGAAAAATAATCTAGTCTATAACCATAGGATTATAACCAGTATTTGCTTCTTTTACTTGCCATTCTCTATCTCCCTCCTACTTCTTATCCCTACTTTCATCCTTAAAAGAAGGTTGCTCTCCACCATTGGATCTACTCTTAGACTAATAGGACAAAATCCTCAGGTTTAGCCTGAACCACCTTGAGATATCGTCGAAGTTCTAGATTTTAATAACGAACACGTGCAATCTGGAAGGGTGAACGCCTGTATTCTGAGTCTTCTGTCTAGGCTGGCATTGCGCATATATCCCAATCAGACAAGGGACCCGGATGCCTACCTGGGAATTCTCGGGATGAGTGTTCACTTATAGGCTAAAGCATGTCTTCATATGTTATTAGAATTTAGAATCTTTGATAAGTCAACGTTTTCGTTTATTTGTTTTAATTAAATGAATAAATGATTACATTCCTTATATTACCTCATTGTCCTTCATTCAACCCATATCTTATTGAACATTCATTTCACTTCCGTAACCGATGCCCTAAACTAAACAGAGATCAAGATCCTCCAGCTACCTAACCGCAAGTCTCACCATTTGACTATTGGTTGCTTTTATTCTATGTATTGACGCTATTTGATTCAAGTAATAAAATATTTGTCTGAGAGTTGTTACATGGTGCATGATTGTTTGAATGTGAACTAATTATATAAATCTATACAACTACAACTCATATACTGTGCTTGTTATACTTGCTTGCATAAACATGTTATCAATTTGCAACCTATGTGTATAATAAATGCTACACTTAATAGAGGTCATCATGCCTTTTCAACAGTCGGGAGAGGCCCTATAACCTGCTCCATGACTGGTGGAGGCTATCGAACCTACTCAACGATTGGTAGAGGTCATTATGCCTTTTCAACAGTCGGGAGAGGCCCTACAACCTACTCCACGACTGGTGGAGGCTATCGGACCTGCTCAACAATCGGTGGAGATATAGAAGGACGCAAAACTTTAATGTAAGGTAAATTGGTGATTGCGGTCCAGAACGTAATCATGAATTTACAGGTACGTTAAGGTAGTGTGAAATTCTATCAAGGTTTTCAGTAAATAACCAATTATAAACTCTAGTTACCTGGTAGTTCATTTAGTCTTTCTATAGTCAATCAACTCATGCATTTCTTTTAGGAGTCCTAAAACTTAAGATTCTTATTCTCCTTGCTATTTCAGATGAACCTAATCCAACCCTTAAAACTCACACATATCAAAACTCTTACCCAAATTATTCGAAACAGTTTATTCTGTTACCTATAAATTTATGTCATGCCTTAACTCGAAACTTCCCAAACCACCCTTGTCCTAATTTCTACCCAATCACCTTCAACCCTGTGTTTTCAATAAACTTCGGGACGAAGTTTCCAAAAGTAGGGGAGACTGTAACATCGCAAAATTTTCCCCAAAATTTTAATACATAAAAAGCCCTTGTATATATATTTTTTTTATTACACCTTTATCATTAATATTATACAAATGTGTCTAAGTCTTTATTTATCCTAACTCACAACTTATATACATACATAAATGTATATAAATAATAATAATAATAATAATAATAATAATAATAATATGATTCTAAATTCTTTTTTTTCAAATACAAGATTTTTTTTTTTTTAATAAAGCCTTGAGTCAAATAGTCAAGTCCTAGTCAAAGTCTTAGTCAAACAGTCAAAGTCTTAGTCAAATAGTCAATTCATCATAAAACCTTACTTTATGGTGTTGACCAATTTTAATGGCTAATTGAATCCAAAACTAGTATAAAAACCCACCTATGACCCATTATACTTTGCACCTCTAATTGTTTCAATCCGATTAAACTTTCCCTCATACCTTTCTTCTATAGTCTATTACTTCTACACTTGAAGCTTTGATTATAAGCTCTTGTAATTGGCAACTTTGGGGCTACACATATTCTATTTCTCGAGACTTAATACTTTGCTAAGGTGAGTTTTACATAGCCCCTTTTCTATTTATCACCATTTTTGGGGTGAAACATGTTACAACATTATTTATGCAATTCAATCATCAATGTGTCTATGTGTATTTCTATGTTGCATTATGTCTTGAACATGACTAGGGTAAGCACAATTCTAGCATAAACATTCATCAGCCAAACGGTATACATTGATAGATCTTTTGGACTGACAATCCCACCCGGATACGTGCCTCCTACAAAGGTTGCGTGGGTGTTTGTTACTGCAATTTAAACGAGTGAACCATGAGCGTATGGGATGTACCACAATACAACAGTCACAATGGTTGATTATGCACACGATTTACTTCTAGTATGTTTTCACATATGGACTAGATTGCCATGACACATGAATTGCACAACAATTTTATTCGATTATCAAAACCTATGTAATTCTCACCAACTTTTGTTGACCCAAAATATTTTCAACTTAACATGTTTCAGGTTCTACTTGCTTGAAGATTTGAATTAATGCTTGAAGATGTGTGCATAGTTTTATTCAATTTGATGTACGAATTCTTGTAGAACAATTGTATGTAATTTATTTAAATCATATAATGAAATTTATTATTTACCATGAGCTACTGAACAATCATCAATACGTGACATCCCGATGTTTCCGCCATCGGTTGGGGTGTTACAATCCATGATTCCCCTAGAGTGGCATCTTCTGTACAACAAGAAGATCAACCAAAAACACACCCCTCACTACAAATGCCTACCTAATTCCCTGGGCAAACAAGCATAGACATGAACCAGCTATGCAGCCCAGATGGTCCCCTGTACCACATGATGAACACTCTCATCAAGAATCACTTCCAAACATACACAGCTAACTTGGAGCTGTCAATCAAGAACCAATTTGGAGTGATCAAGACAAAGATGAACGATCTGTCCAACAAAATTGACTTCAACAGTAGACAGATTGCTACTCTTACAGGTCAAATCTCCCAACCCTCAACTTCCAAACTTGATGAATCCAAAAAGGTGGAGAAAATTAGGGAACCTAAGGAGTCATTCGAAACCAGGATAAGGGCAAGAGTGGCTATCCTTGAAAGAGATCAGAAGAATCAAGCCAGAAAAGAAAAACTGGCCCAACAATTTGGTGTCTCTATTCAAGAAATAGAAGATGCTGAAAAGTCTGATGAATCCCAAGGGCACAATGAAGAAACTTCTGATGGCCAAAGTTCTGATGAAGAATCAGAAAGTACTGAAGAGAATCCTTCAGTAGTTGACAAACCTTTAGAAGTTGTCAACCCATCAGAAGTTAACACTTCCAAGACTCAAACTGCTGACCCTTCCAGGTCAACTGCTCCTATTCAACCAACCTCTGCTCCTACTAGGCCTACTACAACAGTTACCACAATGACTGTGCTAAACCCTTCTTCAATCTCTCAATCAGCAGAACTACTTGAGAAGAGTTTAGTGGCAGCCCAAAAGAAGGCCAGAGAAGATCAGATATGGAAAACACTGGAAGAAAGGGATGACTTAGATCTAAGCCTTGAAGAAAAACTTCAGGCTTATGAAGCTGAACTCCAAAGGCAGGCTAGCCTAGATCAGATTGCTGAAGAAGACAAAAGACATCAACTGATGTCTTACGTTACAAAGAACAGCAAAATCAAAGCCCACACATTGAAGAGACTCTTTGTGGAAGAGCTGACAAAAAGAGCTCAACTTATTGCAGATAAACTTGCAACAAGTAAAGACACAAAGGCCAAGAGAGCTCAGATGATAGAAGAACTGGTAGTTAATGGTTATGGTTCAAAAGCCTCAGTGTCCAAATGGAAAGAAGAAAGATTGGTGGACACATATAGAAAATATAAGGCTGCAAGGGCTGCTAATCCAGAGAAGTTTCAAACTGCTGAAGCTTCAACTTCAGTAGTTAGAACTTGTGGTGTTCAAAGAAGACCAGCTACACAAAGAAAGAAATCAGAGGAGAAAGTGAAGACTGATTTCAGAATGGTACTACTAGAAGGTAGTACAGTAGTCCATTCTGATTTTGACATAGAAGAAAAGCCTCTGATCACACAATTCAGGGATCCTTCCACCTTTGCATATCAAATCCAGAAGACCATCACAGACAAACTGCACACCAAGGTAGTAACTGAACATCATTTGCCAACATTTCAGATACCTAATGTGATGGAACAACAGCAGGGAAGTGAATCCCACCTGAGAGTCACTGAAGTAGAAAACATTCAACACTCAGGAGAAACCCAGGGTACCACCATGGTTCCCTACACTGCAGACTTTGACAAGTCTAAAGTACCAATCATCAGATGGTCATTTACTGATAACAACTCAGTACTTGTGACAAGAAGAGATCAGACAAGCAGGGCATATAGGTCGATGAATGAACTGAAGAAACTATCAACCAAAGACCTGCTTACAATCCAACACTTAGAACCACAGAAAGGGTCTCTTACTGATGATCAACTGAACCAGCTCAAGAATTCCATGTTCAAAGGAATATGGAAAATTGTGAAGGACAGAAAAGAACAATAAGGAATTAGTAAGGTTTTGGCTTCATCAATCCAGGGGGAGATTGTTAGGACAAAAAGGATTGGTGAAACCACTTTTGCAAACCTTAGTCTAATTCACTTCTGTCAAAATATTCTAAGTATAGAACTGCTGAAGAAGAAGGATCAAACTGCTGAAGAAGAGATTCAGAAGTACTGAAGAAGAAAGTCATCAGAAGTTCTGAAGTTCAAACCAGACACTTCTACTGAATAACTACTGAAGACAAACTACTCATCAGTAGTTTGTCATTCATCAGTACTTACAGAAGATCTTTTCCACCGCCTTTGTATATCAGTAGTTTATTACTTTAATGTTTCTTTTTGCTTTATGTACAAGTTCCAAGACTGCAACTTGTTGCAAATTGTTTCTGAACTTGCTTTTGGCAAGGTTCATGTATTTGTAAAGTCTATAAATAGAAGGGTTCATCCCTCTGTTTTAGACATTGATTTTAATACAAAAAATCCTTCAACACTTATTATTGTTATTTCCATTTCATGTTTATTAAGAATCTGTCAAAGTGTTTCATTCTTATTCAATACTTAGATTCTCAATAAACACTTATCATTTATTAGTTCTTGAATCCTGGGGGAGTAATAACTCCTGTTGATAAGTGTAGCTTTAAACTTATAAACATTCCGCTGTGCTATCACTCATCAAGAACTTGCTAAACACTTAAGTGTCAACTAGCAAGTTCAACTAAAAGAGCAATATACTGATCCAACAACGGTGGTGGCAGGTGGTTGTGGTGGTGGTGGTGGTGGTGGTGAAGATGACGGTGGTGGCAGGTGGTGGTGGTGGTGGTGGTGGTGGTAGTGGTGGTGAACATGATGAAGATGATGGAGGAAGAAGGAAGGTTGTGGTGGGTGTTATTATTATTATTTGATTGTGGGTCCCACCTTTTTTTAAACATTAAATTAAATTTATTTTACACATGTGCAATCCGAGCCCACCCTTTTTTTTGACAGATATAACACTTTATGCCACGTAGGACTGCCACGTGTGATGCCACGTGGCACTTAACAGAGAAAACTAACTGAGGTTAATTTGGGACCAACAAAATAAAAATGTTGACAAGTTGGGACCGTTATATTACAACTTTCAAGTTGGGACTGCTCTCTTTCAACCCCCCAAAAGTTAGGATTATTAAATTCCATTTCCCCTAAAAACAATAAAATTAACGAGTGAAGTAACCAACTTTTTTTAACAAGAAATGTTCTAATAATTCTAAATTACACTATAAAACAAAACTAAATATATAAAAAAAATCTATAAAAATATATTGTTTAATAACCCTAATGTGTGTGTATATATATATAGTTTATAAAAAATAATTAAAAAACGAAAATAAAATAATTAGATAATTATACACTTTGTCCATCAATCATAAGGGCAGAATGGATATTTTAAAAAATAAAATTAACTAGAATGTTAAGGCCCCACTATATGGTGGAATGACATGGGGAAATGAGGATAAAAGCTTGGTCTCATGTTCGAATCCGATCATTGAGGGTTTTATCGTAGTGGGCCTTCGAGCGACGGGTTTTTCCTCGAATTGGTGACTTGATAGACTTGGGCTGCCTAGTTGGCAACCATTTATCTACTGCTAAGCCACTGACAGTTAAAATGATATTTAGTTAGTACTAAAAAAACACTAGAATGTTAACTTAGAAAGAAGGAAATTCGTGACAGACCCTAATGAAGATAAAAGACGAAGGAGCATTGGAGCAATTTTCTATGTACCTAAAAGATGAAAAGTTTAATGTTATCCATTATTTATGTATAGATATAAAAAAAATAAGTAAATTGCCAAAATGGCCCCTCAGGTTTGGCCCAAAATGCTTGTTTGGTCACAAAATTAATTTTTGTGTCAAAAGCACCCCTCACAAATCAAAAATTGCCTAAATGACCCATATTTAACAAAGTTTTTAACGAGGAAGAAAAACTCAGTTAAGTCTGAGGGGCATTTTCGTCCTTTCATGTTCAAACGTTTAAAAACCCCCTTTCTTACCCATTTTCAGTCATTTTCATCCAGTAAAAAGCCCTAAGTAACAACTTCTTCTTCCTCATCGTGTGATTCTTCCTCGTCTTCCACGTTGTTCGTCTTCATCTCTGCTCAATAATGTGGAGGTTTCGAGACAAGGGTGCTGATTTCAATCCTCTGCTTGAATACCGTAAGTTATTGTTGCTTATTGTTGCTTTGTCATGATCACCTCTGCTCAACATGATCAATAATATTTTTTTTTTTGTTTTCAGGTGACAATCATCAGTTTTTTTTAGTGGAATTGCATTATGGTGGTGAGCTGACTGATTTTCCAGATAGTAGATATGTGGGAGTTAAACTGGCATATATTGATTATGTTGATGGTAATGTTTCTACAATGCCGAATGATATGGTATTAGAACTTGGTTATTCAGAAGAGGATATTTCCATTTTTAGGTATTATTTTAAAGTTCCAGGTGAGGATTTAGACTTTGGGTTAAGACCATTGAACGGTAAAACTGATTATAATAGAATGTTGACAGCTGCTGTAAAACATAGGATGATAGAAATTTATGTTCAACCTATTCTAACCTCTTCCAATTCAAGTAATCCAACACAGCCTGATCCTACTGAAACATGTGTCATAAACGAGGCAAAATTTTATCAGGAAGATGATCAGGGTGTTGATGGTGGTATTGATGATGGTAGGGATGAGGGTGATGAGGGTGGTGAGGTTGATGAGGGTGGTGAGGGTGGTGAGGATGGTGATGAGGGCAGTGATAGTAGTGGTTCTTATATACTTCAAGAATGTGGTAGAAGACTTGTGGCCATTAGGAAGAACAAGGGGAAACAGGGTACTCATGTAAACCCTGATCCAGATGATGGTGATTATTTTCCTGGTGATGAGGGTAGTGGTGAGGATAATAATGAGGGTCATGATGGAGAGGATAGAGACTTCATAGTTGATCAGGACAATGCAGTTGATGATATTGAGGTTAACATGGATGAATATAAGGCTGCTGTTGACTTTAATGCTAGTGTTCTTGCACTACCTGTAGTTCAAGAACCGGTTGAAAAGCCTGAAGTTGTTGATCAAGAGTCTGATAAAAAGGATGATGAAAAGGTGGTTCAAGAGTTGGTTGAAGATAATTTTAAATTGCTTTCAAAGGTTGATGAAAAGGCTAAAGGGAAGGCAGTTCAAGAACCGGTTGAAGAAGAGGAGCTTGACCCATGTAGAGACTATGACCCAGATGTGTTAAAGAATGCCTGGAATTATGACAGCCCAGATGAGGATGATTGGTACCATGATCCCTATGAAGGAGAGCATGGAACAGATTCGGACTACTGTTCGGATGATGATTGTTGTTGGAAGTAGACTTGTTGGTTATGTTTCCTGACTTAGGCTTATCTATTTCATGTATGCACTAGACTACTTTAAGTATGAACTTTGTTTTGTATGCTTTAGTATGTTTTTGTTTGGTCATAACATTGTTCTTGATCATTACAAACCTTTTCAGTCTTTTCATTACATACATTGTAGCTTGATCATTACAAACCTTATCATTACAAAACAACATAAATTGAACATTTGCAAACATACATTACAACTTCAACAATAACTGACCATTACAATAAGAAACAACACACATTGAGTTTTTATCATTACAAAACGACCTACATTGAACTAAAACATGATAAAATACATGATGATTCCAAACCAAGTCATCCATAGATAAGTTTTCAGCTTCTTATTCTTAGATTTAAGTGTCCCAACTAAGGTCTGGAAGGCTGTGTTGTTGAGTCTCAGTTTTTCATTTTCTTCACTATCATTGATAGTACTAGGAATCTGACCCAAGGGTAGTTCGGCCCAACAAACGAAACCACAGCTCCTCCCCTTCTTGTTGCAACAGAATAACCGTCTACCAGGGTTTGCAGAGGTTGAAGACACACGTATGATAGTAGGAGCTCCACATTTGCAGAATACCATCGTCTAGGTTAGTTAATCGATTATTGGGTTTGTATGATTTGGGGTTTCTTTAGGGTCTGTATGATTTGGGAATTAGGGTTTGTATGATTTGGGAATAAGGTTTCTTATGATGCTCGAATGATGTTGGAGAGGAAGAAGAAGAAGAAGTTCTGATACAGAAGATGAAGAAGATGGGTTTAAAATGGGGTTTTAAAACGTTTGAACATGAAAGGACGAAAGTACCCCTCAGACTTAACTGAGTTTTTCTTCCTCGTTAAAAACTCTGTTAAATATGGGTCATTTAGGCAATTTTTGATCTGTGAGGGGTGCTTTTGGCACAAAAATTAATTTTGTGACCAAACAAGCATTTTGGGCCAAACCTGGTGGGCCATTTTGGCAATTTACTCAAAAAAAATATTGGACGACTAATTTATTTTAGGCTCGCTCACACTCTAGTTCTACTCTTAATACACCTTTGTTACGAGACTTAGGCCTTAACCTCAAGAGAAGAGACACTTATAAAGACTTTTAGTATCATTGGAATACAACTAGGGGTGCAAACGAGCCGAGCTTTATCGAGCTCAAGCCTAAAACAAAGCTTGTTTATTTATCGAGCTCGAGCTTGAGCCTGACATGTGAAGCTCGTTAGACTCGTCAAGCTTTATCAAGCCTAGTATAATATTAGTTTTTTAATATTTTATAATATTTACCACATTTAATGTTGTTTAGTAAACGAGCCCCGAGATTTTAAGGGGCATAATTATGATTTCGTCTTGATCGATTTGGTATGAGCGTAATAGAAAGGTCTTCAACGATTCTTCGCCAAATGTTATGGAGGTCATTGCACGCGTGAAGGCCCTTTCTTTTCTTTGGTGTAAACATAGAACTAGATTTAAAGACATTGATTGGAATAACTGGGCGAAATACCCGTTGTACATATTGTAAGGTTTTTTGGCGGTCCTTGATTTGAGGACCTGCTCGTTTATTGATGCTTACTGTTAAAAAAAAAACGAGCCCCGAGCTTGAGTAAACGAGCCCCGAGCTCGAGCTTCACTTATCGAGTTCACAAGCCTAAATGAACTATTATTTATATTATTTTTATTTAACATATTAACTAATAAATAATAAACGAGTCGAGCCCGAGCTGAGCTCGAGCTTGAGAAATTACAAACGAGCCGAGCTCAAGCTTGAGAAATTACAAACAAGCCGAGCTCGAGCTCAAGCCTAGTCGAGCTCGGCTCGTTTGCACCCCTCCCTACAAGTTATTTGATGGGCAATCAACTAGCCCTTTTCAACTCTTACTAGCAATTACTTGTTTTAACCCCAAGTAGAATACAAAAGCCTAGAAAGTGAATTGAGAACTATCCAACAGTTGGGAGTAGACATGTACAAAAAAAACGGTTTGAGGTCCGAACCTGATCTGAAAACTGGAAAACCGGTTTGGTAAAAACCGGTTTTTTTGAAAACGGGTCCGGAACCGAACCTAACTATCGGGTTTGGATAGGGTTTGGGTTTTGAAGATTGGGTTGGGTTGGAAACCGGTTTGGAATCTAAAACCGGGTTGAAAACCGGTTGGGCCCAAAAACCGGTCCAATAAAACACCGATGTAAAACCCGATTTAAAAACCGGTTTAAAAACCGGTCTGGACCGTTGGAAAAACGGTAATATGACCGTTAGAAAGCTTTAGATCAGTTTTTTTTGTTTTTTTTTTTTTTTTTTTGTATTTTTTGACCCCCAATCATAGTATAAATACCGCTTATTGCTTAGGATCAATCACATCATCAAAAACACTTTCTTATCTTGCATTCTTCATCTAATTTCTCACAATTCAATCTCTATTTTCAAAAAAAATGGCCTCTTCTCAACAACCAACTCCTCAAAGCCAAACCGATTCCGTCCAACTTGGTGCTTCTTCATCCCAAGCGACGGTTGTTAAGGTGGTTCCAACGAAACGAAACCCCAATGTTTGGAAACACTTTGATTTATGTGTTATGAGTGTTGGTCCAAACAAGGCGAGATGCAAATATTGTTCGGCTTTGCTTAAACATGATGCTAATTCGACCTTGAAAGACCATGTGGAGAAACCATATTGTAAAATTTTGAAAGAACAAAGAAATTCTCAAGGTAGAGTCTCGATCACACAAGAAGGCGACTTGTTTGTGTACAACTTGGAAGCGGTTCGCGAAGAAATGGGGAATTTTGTCATACAAGAAACGTTGCCCTTCAATCATTTTGACAACCCACGTTTGACGAGACTTATTCAACGAACACTTCAACCAAGATACACACATGTAAGTCGTACTACACTTCGGATTTCTTTATGTTTCGATGTTTTTTATCGAGTTTTCTAATCAATGAAATCGTATTTTTAAGTTACTTTGTGTTGATAATAATTGTTAGTGTTTAAATTGTTCAAAAAAAAAATCTGCAAAAACAGCAGCAGCAGACCGGTTTTTACCGGGTTTTTTTTTAAACCGGTTTTCAACCCGGTCGTAACCGGTTTCCAACCCGGTCAGGACCGGTTTGTATAATTGGTTGTCATCCCCCTTAAAAACCGGTTTGGGACCCGGACCGGTTTGTGAAAAAAAAAAACCGATTGTTTTAGAACTTCAAAACCCGGACCGGTTTTTAACCCGGACTGGTTTAAAAAAAAAAAAAAAACGATTTGTACATGTCTAGTTGGGAGACGTAAATATCATCATAAAAAGGAACCAAGATTACCTGGAATAAGATATTATAAAAAACAAAAATTATATAGTAAGAATGTAAGAGTGTTATACATTATTTCATGCGCCACATGAGCTATAAGGGATGATAAACATACCGACCTAGATATCTACACTACAAGAACCAAAACCGACCAATATCGTGTGCCTGCAGATAATAATCATCGAAGCCTCTGTTGTTTGGAGCGAGTCATATATGTGTCTTCGATGTATCTTGTAATCAATGAAATACCATAATGTGAGGCACTTGATGCAGCATAATATGATGTCACACTGAGTTGAGTAAAGTTTGGAAGCCCATAGCCTGTAATTTAATATATTTATCAGCCAAATTCATCATGCATCCATCTTACACTATAAATGCTATTAGCTTTATATATCTTTTGGCAGGGGCGGGCCGTAGAAGTTGATAAAACATGCATACTCCCCCTCATATTGCTTGAAGAATAGTAATTTAACTATTCATGATTATAGATTTAATCAAAAACAAGAATTATACTAATTAGAGGCCCCCGGTCCTGTTTTTCGAAATTTTATTACACAATTTTATGTTTTTAAAAAAACTGATGTACGAAAAGGGGCCTAGGCTAAACTGTGAAAGATCTGCAAACCACCCCCAAAATGGCCTTTCATTAAGTGCAATTATTTATAAACATAATTTAATTATGACCACTGAAGAAAAGATAAGCAAAGTTCATCAGTCTCTTAGAACAGCTTGACAGTAAATAAGAAACTTTCAGTCCTAATCCAGTTATTTAATTATTGTTCTAGGTAAATGTAACACTAATTACTAAAACCATACTACCATGCAGATAAATGGTTATGCAACCACCGAAACTATTAATCATCTTAGAGGTAACAAGAATGAAGGAAAAAGATTAGCACTGGCGTTAGCCTAAAGCCCTTTGAAAGGGAAATGGCACTTAACGAAAGTGGGTCAAAAAGATGCAACTTTCGGTTGTAGTAAAGCTTATTTGGTTGTACATAGAGCAACACCTCGTGTACATGATGCTCTCGCCACACATCTTGTGGTGCCTAGCGCCTTTTAAAACCAAGGTACTCCAGGTTTTATTTTGTTATTATATAAAAATAAATAGATAAATTACGATAAAAATATATAAAAAAAAACATGGGTACTCCTTCGAGGTGCCGTTCCCTTCCAAAGGGCTTTAGAAAATGGAGAACTTTGAGACACAAGGCATAAACTTGCAGACGCAACAGAAAAGCACCAAAAAGAAAAGAATTTCATAGTAATTAAATCACAAACATATTACTCAAAAACTGACTATACCTCCCACTGCAGCACTAGCAGCAGAAAACATTAGCAACGGAGGAATCTGCCAAAACAAGAGATTTATAAATGTGATAAGATAAAGCTGACTTGTAAAACACGTTTATAAAAGAAAAGAAACAAACGACAACAGTTATTGTAAATAAAAGTTGTGGAAGTACCCCTATAACAAATGGAAGCCATTTTGGTCCTTTGATGTGTTTCTGGAGATACGGCATTCCTGAAATAAACTCATGTTATAATCTGTCTACATAGGCAATATCCCCCACCCCTGCCCTCCCTTCTTCTCTAAAACAAGGATTAAATGTAAAGATATACCTGTATTCAGGCCATAAAAAGCACTAAGCATTCCACCTAAACCACATCCAGCCTATTGAATAGATAAATAAAATACGTCAGTTGCACAAAAGTGCATTTAGCTTGACTATTGATTTAATAGATAAATATATTAACTACATATGTAGCTCATTCTATAGAGTGTTTTAACTTGAACCAGTAACTGCAGTTTAACTATGATTAAATGAACATATGGTCACATTAGAGTTCATGATACCATGGTAAAACAAGAGGAGCACGAAAAAACGACTAAAGAAGCATGCGAGGATACTAAAAACCTATGAAAATAAAAAAAAAAAATTATATGAGCACCTTGTGCCTTGGTACACTTCTCACTTTCTAAAACCAAATTTGTGGCGCTCTCCCAAAATTAATCAGGCAAAAAAAAAAAAGAAACAAATACAAAACAGACAAAACTTAATTGTGTAAGTACAATATTAACCTATGTTGCAAGCAAATGGTGTGTGATATGTAGACACTACATTCATCGCATCTTAATATAACTGACCATAAATGAGATGCATGTATATATAATTATCACACACACACGCACACAGTAGGTATGAACTATAATCAAAGAAAAAAACTACATAGTGGTGGGTGTGTGCTTAGTACAAATCATTGCATATAAAAAAATCTTGTTATGTTGCCTCACATCCTTTCTCTCGGTAACGAACAAGTTGTAAGCTCTATTTTATACGTTCTTGACTTGATTTCTGATTTATAGCTTGCACATTTCCATATTTATTTCCCAGTAAATTCACTTTCCAATCCAGCATTATATGCTGACAGTCAACAATTAGGCGATATAATCAACACCGCAGCACCAAAACCACTCAATATGAATCTTCAAAAGAGGTAAGTAAGCACAACTGATTCCTAAACATTAACTTCCTGAGAGCTAAACTAATATAACAGTAGCAATAACTTCAAAACGTCACAAAAATTTAGCGTAAGGCAAATTACAAGCTATACATCTTGATTACCTACTGTTGCAAATTAAAACCAGGAAATCCCCTCACGCCTCTATCGTACTATCTAGTTCCCACGACCACACTACCAGAATGGCAAAACAACCTCCACTTCTCCAAACCAACTCAGGATTAATAATTAGGTTAACAACGCCGTCAATCCTAATTGTCACAACTTATACCTATCACTTACAAATTACAATCAGACAACTTTATCATAACTTGCAAATCAATTCAATCATCTAGGCAAGTTCCATCAATCCTATCTAAGCATAAGCTTTTAGTGAAAAATTCAGGTCAGTCTCCGTCTACATATACACGCTGAATAATTCTACATAATTCTAATTTTAAAAAAAAAACAGAGCTAAACTTTTACATCTATATATCAAAGTAATTAACAACATATATAAGTTCTTTACTTAATCCGATCAAAATTACGAAATTACCACAGCAGTTGCGTCATGTAACACTGGAGTAATAGTCCATTCTCCTTTATCCTGAATCAACAACGAAATAATAAATAATAATATTATTACTATAAACCTAGATTATGGAATTAAATTTAACGGATGGGTTTAAGAAGATTAATATTATGTACCGAGTCTGAGTCTAGTAGAGAGAGACAACGAGGACATCGAGGAGTGCCTAGACCGGGTTTAATAGTGGGCTCGTGGTATAGGTTACCGGTTCGTAGCTTCTCTTCGTAGACCTCTCGAGTACCCATCACAGACCTGCAATTTCACACAGTTACACACACTGAGGGGATCGTGGAATTAGGTTTTGGGTAGTTTCACTAATTTGTATGGGCTGGGCCTATCCCATATATGAATTGATAGACTTCATTGCTTCCAACTCCATGACTCGATAAAAACCAGGAATGAGCATATAAGGCCGAATACCGATCCTGTTTCATCCCGATTCCGATACCGTACCGAACCGATACCGAACTGAAGGGTTTTGGGATCGGTATCGGTACCCATATTTATGGATTTTCGGTTTCGGTATCGGTACGGGATCGGTATTTTAAAGTAAAATACCGATACCATACCGGTACCGTACCGTACCGTATGTGTTCGGTATCGGTATCGGTATTGGTTTTTTGGACTTTTCGGTATCGGTATTGTCGGGATCGGTATCAGTTCGGTACTGATACCGTCCCGAGCTCACCCCTAATAAAAACTAGAGGGTGTTTGAGATTGAGTTTGGAAATGCAAAAGTGCTTAATATTGTCTTATGACTTTTTGAAAATGAGTTTTTAAAAAAATGTTTGGATTAGCTTTTGGGATGAGAAACGTCAAAAACTCAATAGATTGTCTTTTTTTAAGTGTTTCGCTTAACTTATTGTGAATATTGGTTGTATGAGTGGTAGATTTGTAATTTTTTTCCAAAAGCCAAAAGTCGGGATTTCTAACTTCTAAAAAACAACTTTTCCACCCTTAAAAGCCAAAAGTTAAAACAGAAAGTGCTTTTAGGTTACACAAACAGCTTATTGACTTATTGGCTTTTTGGAAAAGCCAATAAATTGTTTTGAAACTCAATCCCAAACACCCTTTTAGATCATCGTTAATATATTTATTTATTTATATTTATTATTTTTAACCATGAGAAACGTGTAGCTATTACCGGAAAACTTATGGGGATCTATCAATACCCTGTTAGCAAACGAGTTTTGATAACCCGCAGCTTGTGTTGGTCAGGTGGCTTTTAATTTTAAGGGTTATGTTAGTGGGAAATAGTGGAAGCAAAATTTGAACATAAGAAATGGTGTACCGTGTATACCACCACTAGGCATCAGCCACCAACCTATCACACTGACAACATGAACAAGGTAAATCACATGTTTCATAGTAAATCGGGTGATACCGTTATTTGAAAGTCAGACCTCCACAAGATATTTTCACATCCTTAACGCTGAAGCATTAACATGAGGATATATAAAAAACACTTAAGATAATATCCTCTCCGTGGAGAAGTAGATAACTTACCATTTCACCACCCCCCCTTTAAAGGTTAAGTGTTGTTTTTTCATGAGTTGGAGGTGAAACGACTAAAATGAATGGGAAAATGTTATATTTATATGTTATATTTATAACCAAAGGGAATTAATGTTGAATTGTTTATAAACTTATTATAGATGTACTTTTTTTTGGCAAAACCGGTTCGGGTTATAAACTGAATCGATTTGCTTAATTTTCGCCAAAACTAGTTTTGAGTTGAATTTGGCTTAGGTCATAAACTTGTTATGAAAGAAAATTTCTGAACCCTGTATAAATATGCTTGAGTCAAGTTGAATCAGGTTTTGGTTCGGGTCATAATCTGGTTTCAGTAACGAGAGTAGGAACCATATACCTAAAAACTTGCATTCGGGTCATGTTTGATCAGTTTGGGTTAAACCAGTTTCACGTGTGATATTAAACCGTGTTAAGAACCGGTTTAGAAATTCAAACCAGTTTTTTTTTTTTTTTAATTTACATCTAAAAATAACAAAAACCTTAAAGGCTTAAAACCATTAATCAAGCCCACTTTTTAAAGCGAATAGCCCGTTTTAAACTTTCAAATCAACAAATCCCCATCAAACACTTTTTTTTTTTTTTCAAAAAAATCAAACACTTTTCTTTTCATAAAAGTCTTCAATTCAACTATTAATCAAAGCCCAATAACCCAAGCCCATAAAGCCCAAACAAAAAAACCCTAGCACCCAAACAACTCATATACCCTGTAACCCTGCCGCTACACTCCCACTCAATAATAATAATAATAATCCTCTCCAACCTCATCACCAACCAAACAACCCAAAGATGCCTGCAGGTCACGGATTGCGATCAAGAACCAGAGACCTGTTCGCAAGAGGGTTCAGGAAGAAGGGTACCATCCATCTATCCACATACCTCAGAACCTATCATGTCGGTGACTATGTCGACGTTAAGGTTAACGGCGCCGTTCACAAGGGTATGCCACACAAGTTCTACCATGGTCGCACTGGTCAGGTCTGGAATGTTACTAAACGTGCCATTGGCGTTGAGATGAACAAACAGGTTACTTTTTTTTTTTTTACTTTTGTCTGTTGATGTTTTATTATTTTAATGTTTGTAATATGTTGTTATTTAGTTGGAGAAATTGCCAAATGTTTGTTTAGTATGTAACATGTTTATTAAATAAGTTTGTGTTTAAGTAAATGACTTATTTAGTTAAATAAATTAGGAGTGTTTGGATTGGGTAGTCGTGTTACTTAGTCGATATGTTTAGCTAATTTTGTTTTTATTTATTTATAAATTGTAAGAAAGAAATATCTAGAGATATATGAATTATTTGTGACATACATTTAATTTTTGCTTATTTAATGTAATATGTAATTTGTGGGTATGTTCTTACAATAAAATAGCATTCATTCGGCATGTGATGTTTAGACTTTAGTTGAAAGTTTTTATCAATTTTTGTGTATTTTTGTGATATACATTGCCAACTTTTAGCTAGGGATGAACTACGATCCCGAAAATACCGATCTCGAAAACCCAATACCGATACTGATACCGAAAGCATACCGTATCGGTACGGTATCGATACCGAACACCCTCGGTTCGGTATTGGTTCGGTACAGAATCGGGATCGGGACCGGGACGGGATTGGTATTCGGCGCTATGTGCCCATCCCTACTTTTAGCATTTTTTCGGCTTTATTTTTGTCGAAGAATGCAACAAAATTGACGTGGGTGCTCGGAATTGTTTATTGTTTCTTTGATTTAACAAATGAAGCATTTTTTTTGAGTGTTTGGATAGAAGAAAACAGTTTTTTGATCATAAAGATTGTTAAAAGGGAAACATTGTTTTGCTTATACAGGTTGGTAACAGAATCATAAAGAAGAGGATTCATGTGCGCATTGAGCACGTGATGCCATCAAGGTGCAACGAAGAGTTGAAACAGAGGATCAAGAAGAACGATCAACTAAAGGCCGAGGCCAAGGCAAAGGGTGTGGTGATCAGTACCAAGAGGCAGCCGCTTGGACCCAAGCCGGGATTTATGGTTGAAGGAACTACCCTAGAGACTGTGACACCTATTCCATATGATGTTGTCAATGATCTCAAGGGTGGATATTAAGTTTAAAGTTTGTTTTAAATGTTTTTGTCAGGTTTTGTTTTATGACATTGATGTGTTTTTTATGTTCTTTATCTTTAATTTAGACTGGATGTGTTTTTGTTGTTCAAGATCAAGTAATGGATTGAGTGTTTTTGAACAATCTCATGTTATATGCTTCTATGGAAGAAAGAAGTAGTGGGCTCAATTGAATCATTTGCATAATTAGGGGTTTATTATTTTGCAAATTACATTTGGGGGGTATTGGGTGAAAAAACTAAAAATGGTGAAGTATCCAATTGGTTTAGCGGTATCAAACAAAAGCTCTGCACCAAAACAGTGATGTTGCCAACCCAATTCCATGATTCAATGATGCCGCCAATCGATAACATGTATTCAGGCATTGATACTGCCAAACCATCTCGCCTCTTTAATGATGCCGCTAACCAAAACAGTGTAGTCCATTGATGCTGCCAAATGGGATTGGGTCTTCTTCATTCTTGCCGTCATGATACCGCCAATCTACATTGAGGCATTGATGCCGCCAACCCAAATAGAGTTTTCATGGTTCGAGACCTGCATTTTGCAGGCTATAAACACACTCACAAAAAACTCTAGCATTGCATGCAATGGTCTTGTGTTTTGCAGATGATTTGATAGGCAAATAGTGTCTTTGAGAGTGCAAGAGGGAGTCTTTGGGGGTTATAAAATGGAGGGTGAGGTGAAGAAGGAGCACCACCCACATCCATTTCCACACCATCATCATTACAATCTCCATCTGAAACCTTTGAAATTTATAAAAAATCATACCAAGCAAATTCCTACCACCGTGAATCAAAACATAAACTTACACCCTGGTCCCCTAAGCAACGATGTGTTGTATCTGCGTGATCGACATCGTTCCTTTCACATTTTCGTAAACGATGAAAACTTCAATAAGCCCCTTATGGTAAAACGTAGCGATAGAAGCATATAGCGGGCACTTCGTAACAACCCTGTTGTAGGACGGGTTCGTAACCTTGTCGATGTCGCAGGGTTTGGTGGCCTTATAGATTGTGGTTATCGATACGTTGACCACTCCTTAATAACAGCTTTGGTGGAACGATGGAGGCCCGAAACTCACATGTTCCACCTACCATTTGGTGAAGCTACTGTCACCTTACAAGATGTTAACGTCTTGTGGGGGTTACCTATCGAGGGAGCTGTTGTGTCTGGGGCAGATGATGCAATGTCTACTGCCGAGGCAATAGCGTTGTGCCGACGATGGTTAGGTGTTACGCCTGCAGAGAACCAAATGTCCGGCAAATCCGTTTTGGGTAGTGTTATTATTAATCAACTAACCGAGCCGTTTGTTGAAGCTGAGGCTACGGATGAAGCGTGCATTTTCCGTGCTCGTTTAATCATTTTTTATTTGATCGGTTCCACTTTGTTCCCTGATAATAACAATAATAGACTAAATGTTTTTTATTTTAGATTTTTACGAGACCTAAGCCGAACAGGATCTTATAGTTGGGGCAGTGCGGTACTCGGTTGTCTTTACAGGCGGCTTTGTGATGCCACCTAGCCGGATAGGAAAGCCGTGACCGGGCCCATGATGCTCCTTCAAATATGGGCATGGGAGAGGATTCGGTGTCTCGCACCACGACCACCCTCAAACCGGTTTGATTATACTTGTCCGCTAGCGGCTCGGTATATATCGCAAAGCCCAAACAAATATAATGTGTCTGCATGGCATCCCTTTGTATTTTTTTTACTGAACACGTTTTTTAAATTGTTAATTTTGTAGGTGGAGAGACCGCAATTTAAACTTTAGGGAGGTATCCACACACTGCCTCAGGGTATATCGTTCACAGCTACAATCGTTGAACGAGAACATGGTATGTTCATTCTACACGTGTTAGTAATTATTTTTAGTTTTTTGTATTAAGCATGCATTTATTGTGTTTTGTAACTGACTTAAGTGTTTGTTTTTATGTTTTTAGTTCAACTGGACCCCGTACACCTCGGTTTTAGATCGACTACCGACCATATGTTCAAGTTGTAACACCCCAACCGATGGCGGAAACATCGAGGTGTCACGTAGTGACGATTGTTCAATAGCTCATGGACTAAAGTGTAAATTTGAATACATTGATTAAATAATTTATTATATTGAAATGAAATACAACGATTCTAACTGCCAACTAAATTGAAATACAATGAATCAAAAACTAAATATAAATCCGAAAGCTTAAAGGATGCATCTCAAAACAACCTGAAACATGTACAAAATAATTTGGTCAATACAAAAATGTATTGGTGAGCATACCCTGTTTGAATAAAAGTAGTAGGAAAAGTGTTTAGCAATTCATGTGTCGTATACTGTTTGCAATTATGTAATAAGTGGTATCCGGGTCAAATCAACCCTAAGAGAAGAAAGCAGATATATATAGTATGCGCTAGTAGTAATGTAATACATAGCAATGACAAGGACTCTCAACAGAGTCACAAGGGTATAAACCATAGTACTATTCATTGAAATGCCAGGCCGCAACGGTTAATGATTTGACAGGTCACAGATACACAAAATGACACAAGCAAACACACATAAGAATTGCTATTTTAGTAAAATGAAATAGAAAATTGATAATAAGTACATGAGTCACCCCAAAATAGTAAAACAATAAAAAGGGGAAAGATATACTCACAGTTTGCTAAAGCGATCAAAATCCACTTAAGCGGTCGTGAGCTAAGTAATGGGAATTCCGAGGAATTCAACCTATAATGTGTAAGCATACTAATAAGGACATGTCTAAAAAGTCTAAGGTAACTAGGGTCTAAGGCATTAGGGTTTGCTAAGTCGATTTGGGGAATTAGAGTTTTTATGATAAGTCGCGTTAATGTAAAAGTTGTATATCACAAATAATATATGAAAGGTTGTAAATGTGGTTTAAATAATATAATTATTACCTATTGAATAAAAAAAACATGTTTGAATAATTAAGACAAATTAATTTAGTTAGTTACTTTAACTAAATTAAAATAAATACAATAATCATAAATATATAAATAAATAATTATGAGTTTCACAATGATCCAACAAATGGTAATTAATATTTTTAAACATAAAACATTTCTATTTTATAAGAAAAATATTTATAAAATAGATATTGAATAGTGTAAATAAATACATGTTTAATTATATCTAATTAAACGTAAATGAGACTAATAATACCATACATGATCCAAAAATACTAGTTTTATAGAAAATGGATGATTTCTGATGTAAACAAATTAGAATAATTTTCCCATAATTTATATAAACTTATTTATATTTAAAACTGATTTAACGAGATTAAACTATGTTTAAATGATTAAAAATAGGAAAGTCAATAAAATTAAATGTTTTCTGAACCAAAAATTTTTATATCAGTTCATGATGATGAGAAATAATTACCCAAAAAGTTTGAGTTTAAAATCATTAAAAATGAATTTTTTATCAATTAAATACGATTAAAACAAATAAATCCAATAAAAATATAAAAATATGACATTTTCTAGAAAATAAAAGTGTGTTAATTTTCTTTATGGTGTCAAGATGCTACTCCTAAATTTTTATAATTTTTGGAGCAAAAATGAATTTATTATGAATATTGTAAGATTAATATATTTATATGATTAATATATAAATAATAAAACAAAAAATCTGGAAATAGAAAAAAAAATGGAAAAGGAGGCGGGTGGGAGGTTCGAACCCGAGTCCTTTGGTGCACAAACACATAGGATAACCACTACACCACAAGCTCATTTGTTGAAGAGTTTCATTTAAAATTTTATTTAACATAAATGCAAGTTTAGTCATCTTCTTCCCCAATCTAACAAACTAGAAACACTAACCCTAGGTTTTCAATAACCTGATAAACGCTTAGTAATAGAGGGCTTTGGTTCGGAATTGGATAGAGAATAAAACGGCATGATTAAAAGTCACTTACAAGCTTGATAAAAAGTTGAACACGAAGACATAAAGCCGATGCTTAAAAATCGATTTGCAGGGTTCGCAGGTCTTGATTGGATGTTTTGAAAGTGGGTTTGTGATGTGCAATCGTGCAGAATCGTAAAGGTGTGTTCAATTTATAAAATGAACGAGTAATAGTTGAGGTTTGAGGCGTTTTATCCTTCCAATCGGTTACATAACTAAATGCCATTAAAGGTTCGTTAAATCAACGTTTAAACGTATGCTCAATGGTGCGAACTGTTGTTTAATGATGAAGGAAAGTTTTGGGTTACTTTAATTGTTGAAACGGACCATTAAACTCCCGATTTGCTGCTCGCCGGAAAGGAACTCGCCGGCCGGAACCCACTGCCGGAAAAACGTGACTCAAGGGGAGAGGGAAACAGATTTTAAACTTTCCAATGTTGGCAAAATTAGTCCCTCATGTTAAACCTTGTTAGTTTGGTTAAGGTTTTGGTTAATTTTTCTTAATAACTCACTAACCAAGTTAATGTAATTTAACCTAAAAAAATGTTTTTAAAGTTTTATAAAACTAATTTTTTTTATAAAGTCTTTTACGAATACGTTTCAACATACACATTTGATTAAAACTTATACCCGATCCGTATTAAATATAATTGATAAATTGTTAGTTCTCTCAAAAATTAAATTTGAAAACGACGAAAATTATAGGGACCGTCCTAGAAATATTTGAAGGCTATTATTGTCAATTAAATGAAACACGAGGGTGACGGATGTCACACAAGTGGGATCGAAAGCTGGACGAGATGTTGTCCGCTTATATGCTTTGAGATCGTTGAGCATCATTACCCTCAACGGGTTATGAAGCAATTCGGCATGCTCCAGTACATACCTCCCCAAATAAACCTAACCGTACCCATGGCTCAGCTTGAAAGATTGCATGCTTTGGGGCGGCAAGGACACAACGGGGTGGACTGGATGAGTATGCACGAAGCCTACATCAACGCATGGAAAAACCGTCGTAACACGGTTTACAAGTCTGATCCCATAAGGACGACTTCCACAGAGCCCGGTTATATGCAATGGTATTTGGGGCGTACTGTTGCATTTGTTGGCAATCCGAGTGTAGCACCGGCCCCAGTTGGCGGTTTCCAAGACGACGGTGCTAGAATCCAGCTGATGGTGAAGCATTTTTACGTGTCTAATTCATACATTAATTATTTGAGTTTACGGTTTCTAACTAATAATTTTGTTTGCAGAGGGATGTCATAGGGGATATTTACCGGTCTTCTCAGCAGGCAATTAATGATCCTCAATCCTTCGCCACGCAGCTTGAGCATATACAGAACACGGCGTTCCAAAGAATGATGATGTCACACGATGTCGGACACTTACAAAATCCGACGCATCTTACAACGGACGTCGTCGACTTGTCAGCACCGGCACGACCTCAAAGGGTACGCCGGCGACACGCTCCCCGTCAGGTGCCAACAAACGTGGCGGAAAATCAGCACCAAGCTGGAACTCCGTTTGACAATGAGGCTGGGTTTGGTGCATCTGTTGCGGCCAGCAACAATCAGAACCAAGGTGGGGGATATGTCCCGCAACTCTTTGACGTTGGATTGGACCAACTTGGAACTCCGTTTGGATTGGGTAGTTCTTTCGTACAGGGAACTGGTGATGTTGGTGGGTCCGGTGGCGGTCAACCGGCGGTGACAGGTCCGCTAGCTAACTTGATTGCAAGCGGAATTGGCATCGGAGATAGTTGGGCATTTCCGTCACAGGATTTTGTGACGCCGGTTGGGCAGGGGTTGCCACGGGTTGATCTCGACTATGTTAGTGATTTTCATTACCATCCCCCGCATAATTCGTGTGACGAAGGACCTTCAAGCCGGCCAGGACCTTCGACCGCACTGAATTTAAACCTCTTTCCCGACGATCAGTACGGGAATCAAGGACCACCACCCAACGATGAAACACAAACCCAACACCAACCACCAAGAAGGCAATCCGAACGTCTTATGAATCAGGCTCCCACGGACTTTACGAACTGGTTTAACTTGTAAACATGTCTTAATTACTGTTGTTGTAACATTTATTTTGGTGTATGTATATGAATATATGAATCGTTAAGCCACATGTGATTCAAACATTGATAGGAGAAACAACCACTAAAATTAAAATCCAAATACAAGCGTTAAACACTAAAACAAGATCACATAATCATTTTTCAAAAAACTCACTATGTTGAAAACGGGCCAGGCTGCCATTTTTGGGCCTCTGTACAGTCTGGCAAGGCCTGCCAGTCAGGCAGCCGGACTTTCGGACGCGTTTCCCTTGGCTAATACACGGGTTTCGCACGAAGTTCGGGCTGTTTTCGGGTCTCCGAGGCCTGATCCCGGTGGCCCGAAAACGGCTAAGAGGTCATTTTTCCAAATACTCACTATGTTGAAAACGGGCCAGACTGCCATTTTTGGGCCTCTGTACAGTCTGGCTGGGCCTGCCAGTCAGGCAGCCAGAATTTCGGACGCGTTGCCCTTGGCTAATACACGGGTTTCGCACGAAGTCCGGGCCGTTTTCGGGTCTCCGGGGCCTGATCTCGGTGGCCCGAAAACGGCTAGGAGGTCATTTTTCAAAATACTCACTATGTTGAAAACGGGCCAGGCTGTCATTTTTGGGCCTCTGTACAGTCTGGCAGGGCCTGCCAGTCAGGCAGCCGGACTTTCGGACGCGTTGCCCTTGGCTAATACACGGGTTTCGCACGAAGTCCGGGCCGTTTTCGGGTCTCCGGGGTCTGATCCCGGTGGCCCGAAAACGGCTAGGAGGTCATTTTTCAAAATACTCGCTATGTTGAAAACGGGCCAGACTGCAATTTTTGGGCCTCTGTACAGTCTGGCAGGGCCTGCCAGTCAGGCAGCCTTATTATCTTACTGTTCATTTTAATACTACTAGTATTATTACTAGACGTTTTCTAAAATAAAAGTAAATACATGTAATAATGATAGATTTATTTAAAACAAATAATACAAATTTATTTAACAACTATTTTTCCAAACTAGTCATTCAAACTATACAATCTACCGAGTTACAAGACAATCTATTTCCGAGATCACCAATTCCAATATTCTACCACCGTTTCTTGTTGCAGAGTTCATTAAGTTTTTGTTTCGCACCTTCCATCACAATTGCTTTATAGAAATTAACAATTGCTTTATTGAAGTCAACTACAGCTTGTGGACCCAGAAACTCGTTCTTCCAGTCAGCGGGAACTCAGGACCGCATTCAGATTCAAACCCATCTGAATCATACAGAGGAACGTCAATCAACCTGTTGAACATGTGTACCAAATCTTAAAGGTACCCATGATCAACCCAGGCTGCCCTGCCATAGTAGCACGAGCAAGAGCAGCTACATCCGATGTCGCCGACGTCGCTAATCACATGATGCGATTCGTCAACACCGGATGGCCTTGCGCTACAGGCTTTGCCTGGAAAGTCGACCCCCCTAAAGAGCCCGTTGGAATGTCTGGGTGTGGTAGTCTAGAGATTGAGACTACCAATGACAACCAACTCTCTAATATTATAAACTACAGTGACAATGTTGCATTCTACACGTGTTATACCACGTGTGGATGTAACATCGATCCAAGTAGTTTCATGTGGATGTAACACCGATTCAAAGACACCGCTTTTTTGGACCCCAGAAAAGCGATGCCAAGCAGGGGATGAGACAGGAGAGGATGCTTTTAAGCACGACTCATCCCCGCCCAAAACTGTTAAAACTCCATGTGGATGTAACATCGACCCAATATCAATAAAAAACCGTACCCTCCAGAACAATTGCGGGAAAAGTATTATATCTCATATTGGTATTTTGTTTAGTTTTCTACAATTGTGTTGTAAATGGGATTGAGATATGTGGTGTTGTAAATGGGATTGAGATATGTGGGAATGATATAAGGTATTTGTGTTGTAAATGGGATGGAGGGAATGGGAAGATGGTCGTTGCCTTATATACAAATGGTGACTCTATCTCAATCGGCGGCATCAAAGAAGAAATTTGGATTGGCGGCATCAAATACACCAATCCAATTGGCGGCATCATTGAACCAAAGATCTCATTTGGCGGCATCACTATTTTTTTGCAGATTTTCTTTGATGCCGCCAATCCAATTGGATACATCACCATTTTTAGTTTTTTCACCCAATACCCCTCAAATGTAATTTGTAAAATAATAAACCCCTATTTATGAAAATGATTCCTCAAATGTTAGAAAAAATTAAGGGCCAATTTTTAAATAAAAAACAATTTAATTGCATACAAAAAAAATACTTATTGTCAAGTGTAAATCAAGCTGATGAAATTGACACCTATAAATAAAGTTAAAGTGAATCTAAATTAAAGTTTATTTAAATAGGTTGAATCCAAAGAAATTAGAAATTTTATATCATTCTATTAGGATCAAATACACAGTGAAAGAAAAATAGGAAGTCGTAGGAAGGGTATCAAACGGACTCCGATTGAACTCATTCAAACGGCATTGGAACCGTCTCATCAAACCCTACAATGTTAGTTTTTAGGTCTTCGCTTTTTTGGATTTTTAGCTTGTGGTTTTTAGAATATATGTTATATCATTGTGTCTTTTATGTAGCATTGTGTCTTTTTCTTATTTTCATCATTGTGTCATTTTTGCAATTCGTTGTCTTTTTTTCTTCTGCATTGTGTTATATTTTATGGCTCGTTGTGTCATATTTCGTGATCTATTGTGTTTTTTTGTATCCTTCTCACCCTTTTTATTTTTGTTATAGAGTGTAAAATAACTTAACCCTGATATGTAGTTGGTTAAAAATAATGTTGTAGCAATGATAGATGTGTTGGTGAAGGTTAAAAATAATGTTGGAAGGTGTCACGTTATGTTGTAGCAACGATATGTAATCAGTTAAAAAACATGTGATCAGTTAAAAATAATGTTGTAGCAATGGTAGATGAGGTGTTGGTGAAGGTGGAAAGAGTCGTAGCGTCATGTTTTTGTTGAATTTCTTCGCTATTTAAGAATTGACCTTAAAAACTTGGGAGGATTTATATAAACTAAAATCATTTTTCAAACCAAACACATGTTATCGTTTTGATTCAGATTCTAATTCAAATTCTAGAACTTAAACAGATAAAACACAATGAACATATCTGCTTTGAATTTTATCGAAATAAATGTCATGTAAATAGAAATCGGACTTCTTTTTGTATCCAACCTTAAGGGTCAAGTTATTCTACACAAGGTAATAAAAATGAGAAGGGTGAGAAGGATACAAAAAACACAATAAATCATGAAATATGACACAATGAGCCACAAAATATAACACAGTGCCAAAAAATATAACACAATGTTGAAGAAAAAAGACACAATCAATTGAAAAAATGACACAACGATGAAAATAAGAAAAAGACACAATGGTACATGAAAGACACAATGATATAACGCATATTCTAAAAACCACAAGCTAAAACCTCAAAAAAAACGAAGACCTAAAAACTCACGTTGTAGGGTTCGATAAAACGGTTCCAATGCCGCTTGAATGAGTTCAATCGGAGTCCGTTTGATACCTTCCTACGACTTCCTATTTTTCTTTCACTGTGCATTTTATCCTAACCCCCAACCTTAACCCTCCGGTCCATGTTATGCATGTCGATTTTTCAAAATATTTCTCAAATACGCGATAATTATCAAATGAGAGATGAAAAAGTTAAAGATTGTCAACAAATCTCAAAAGCAAAAGCATTTCAAGAACGTACATCCTCAAATCATCACCAAGTGTCAAGGCACATAAACAGGCAGCATCTCATCTTCTATTTGTTTGATGAAGCTTACAAATGACACTGTAGCTAAAGGGGGAAAAGGGAGTAAACACAAAGAAAAGAACATGTACCCAAACTCACTTCTACTAAACTCATCACACAAACCACCCTTCACCTTTCTAATTTTCCCTAGCAATTTCTTATTTTTTTTTTAAATATCAGTTTATTATAACAAAAAAAAAATCATAACTTAAAACTGTTATTTACTTTAATTAAATAATTGTCTGTTTTTTATTCTTAAAGAACCACATATTAAAGTAAAGGCTTACAAATTGTATAAAGAGAGGAAACAGAACATACATTCCTCAATTCTAAACCATTAAAGCTAGATGAAGACATCAAAATCAACAAGATTCCTACCTCTCCTCTTGCTTCTTCTCTTTTCAGGTTTATCCATCCTTAACACTACTTTTTTTTTTATAGTCCAACATTAGCTAATTTGTGTTTTGATGGTTCAACAGCTTGCTCAACCAAAACCGCAATGATGGGTTTTGCTCGGGCTATAAGAATCCCGGAACACACATGTGAAAAGAGGTTTAACGAGAGGAAATGTGAACCCGAGAGATGTCAGCATCAATGTACCAAAAGAGAGCCATTTGGTGTAGGGAAATGCAATGGTAACATGTGTGTTTGTTCATATTATTGTAAGTTACCCCCTATGTGACCAATTATTGTTTTCACTGGCTTCATATATGTAAGGCTCCCTGTTCTGAAAATAAGATCTTTGGACTGTGTAGGGAGCCCAAAATCTACTTTATGTTAAATATGTAATCTTTTAAAAGTTAGATATTTGCATCTTTAAATTCATGAAACCAGCTTATGCACAAAGACAGATAGAAAGATAAACATCTATGTACCATAAGACTGAATGACATGCAACCCATATTATATTAAACATGATTATATCAGAGGTGACAAATTAGACCCGTTTACCTAAACAGATCAATTGGGTTGAAAGTTGCAAAAAATGTATTCAAATGCAAGTTTCTGTAATTATTTTCATAAGAACATTAATTATTTATAATAAATAAAAAAACATGCCAAACGGTTGACAAATTATGACACAACATGAATATAACACGAAAAAAATCAGGCTTTGGATTGTCATATCTAACACATTTAATAAAACGTCACGTCTGGTTGAAGTGTTTAGTTACAAGGCTTAGTGTTCTAGCGTTTAATTGTGTTTGATCAAACATGTCAAATTGCCATCATGTACAATAACCCATTTAACATATTCATAACACCACCACCACCCAATTAACATGTTTACAGCCTAATTATTACACGTCAACCCGTTAATGACATGTTTTGCTAAATGGGTTAAACAAGTATTGCTCTGGTTACGCAATTTTAAATATGTCCGGGTCATGTCGTTCAAAAACATAAAACATTATGTTTGGGTTTGGTTGAAGTTTTAATCACACAAAATATGGGTCGTGTTCAGGCTGAACGATTCAACCCATCAACCGGAAACTCGTCAAACCGGCCAATCCAACACGTCAACACAATTCACCTCCCTAGTACTACCGAGTAGTGACAGGTCGGTCAACTGTCTCCTAACTTTGCTATACATAGTCCATACGAAAGAAAAGTATGTTTATGTGCGAATGCTAGGAAACCAAAAAAATGACCAAACTGGAACATGTGAAAGGAAGCAAATAGTCATTTTGTTGTAACATCACATTACAAGATACTAATACTTTCGGTCCATGTTAAAATGGCACTAGTATGAAGCCTTGAATTACATTCATGGAATCATTGATAAGAGCAAATACCTTGCCGTCAGCTATATAACCACTGCCAGCCTCATCGCATTCATTGAATCTACGCCATTGACTAGGGTCAATCCTGAACTGAAGTCCGCAGTATCTTCACGTCATGAATTGGCCTGAACAGAACAAGGAAGTTAAATAACAAGAGTTAGAGTTTATTTTTTCTATAATCCTGCATGGTGCAGAAATGTGTATACAATAACGACGGTATGTGATCTTGGAAAAGGTCAAGTCAAGCACATGTTTGATAACAGCATTGATTTGTTTCTTTTTAGTTATCTGATGAATATAAATGTCCAATAACAAATCTTCAAAATCACTTGTTTGGGTCACGAAAACTCTTGTTCCAACCACATTCAGCTCACTAAGCATACTTTACGGCCAAAACAATTAATTCTTTTAAGAGATTTTAAAGAGTTAGAACAAGTTGGTCACGAGCTAAAAATGGGAAAAGGCTACTTGGCTCTATATTAATTAAGATATTTTCTACCATCTCTAGAATTACATGTTTGGTTCATCGAAACTCATGTAGTCATGTTCCGATCACCTTTTGCTCACTAAGCATACTTTATGTCCATGACCATTATTTCTTTCGAGTTAGTAGGTTTGCGGACTGTGCTTGATGATCTCAAATGGGTACAAATCAAAAGTTCAAAACACTTGGCTAAAGAAGTAAAGGGAGAAAGTGTCAAAGATCGTTCAATACTTCAATCTATTTTAGTTCATAGAGCTTCCTAAATCATTTTACTCGAAGATGTAGGCTACTGTTCTAATACCATTGCTTACGCCGTCATCATCATCATTAAATGAAGGAACAAGTCAACCTGACCCAACACAGGTATAGTCGACCACACTATAAAACGACACGTTTGTCACTTTCAACCCCTATGTTTAAAAATGCGCGCATCATAAGCGCATAACGCACGCATCATATGACATTGTGGTGAGAACGTAATCCAACCCAAACCCATTTTGAGTCGTAATCCAACCTAAACCCTTCAGATTTGTAACCAAAGCCAGCCCACTCTACCCATCCATCTCGCCGCCCCTAACATTTACCCTTAAGTAGTATTTTTGTTAAATCACTTCCTATATTTGACCAAAAGGAAAAACCAGAGTGAAATATATGGTCAGGCTTTATAGCATGAAATACGATGGCTATATAAATTACATCATGTTAACGGCCAAAGGCCATTTTACTTGGAAGTGCCAAAAACGACAATAAAAAAGCTTGAGAAAGCTACTGACCTGTCGGTATTATCAGTCTGAACACTACCAAGTCTCTTGACAATCTCCATTCCTCTACACACCCTTCCAAATATTGTGTGCTTTCCTGCCAATTATAATGACATGTTAAAATTAAACAAACAACGCTATAATTTTAAGCGTTGAAGATTGCATGGATGAAGAACAGATAATCGGAAAATCAACATAAAGTTTAACAAGAAGCCTTGACAGCTCTCCAAAAAACATATTTATAAATATATAACACACGAGTAAAGAATTCAAAAAATAATGAAAATTATTCATACTGATGTGTTCAATCTGGTACAATGAAAAGTGCATAGCTTGACAAGAACATTAACTGATTGACGTTTTATCAATATCATTATTGATTAGATGCTACTTGTAAAACTAAAAACTGAATAACTGATATGATCAACAATGCTCATACTAGGCATTTTAACACTAGCATCTAAGACAATGTGTGTCCCAAACTTCATATGATTGATGATTCAGAAAGATAAACTCATCAACCTAAAAAAGAAGAAACAAAGTAATCACAATAACAACTTATCAGAAGAAAAATGATTACCATCAAGCGATGGCGCTGGTGCCAATGTGATAAAGAACTGACTTCCATTTGTATTTGGACCAGCATTAGCCATAGATAAGATACCAGCTCCAGTATGCTTTAACTTTGGGGTGACCTCATCCTCAAACTTTGAACTTCAACAACAGACAATCATGTCAACATAACACTCAAATTTCTCGAACCAAGAACAAATTTACAACAATACACCCGAACAAATCAATGCATCCTTTAACATTAAATTTAATTTGACCTTTGACATCCATTTCTCATAACATAAACATAAGCTTTTATACAACAAAAATTGGGTGGATTTAAGTTGATTCTAGAAAGCATCAACTATGAATTCCATCAACTTGGTTTAAAAAAGCGCGCCTAGGCACAAGGCAACCTAAGGCGCGTAGCCTTGCGCTTCAGACTACAAAAAGCGCACTTGATGCACAAAAAGTACGAGGCTTAGTCTTGCGGCACACCTTTCGTACAGGGAAGGTTTTGTGCATTAAGATGTTGTACATACAGGCCATTTATATATTAAACCACATATGGTGCTTATTTGTTTCTAAATTTTGGGTAACTAATGTTAGAAACCTATGAGAATTAATAAAAAAATATATAAACAAGTTGCGCCTTGGGGACTAAAAGCGGATCGCTTTTGCCCCTTGGTTTAGACTCTTTCGCATAGGTATGTGATGCATAAATGGGAGCAGAATCAAATGGCTCAGTAAGCATTGATAATCTTTCGCCTCAAAAGGAACCAAAGGGTTCAAGAAGAAAGTTCTTATAAAAAGCGCACAGAAAATCAGCATGAGGCGCAGTCTTGATGGCGATGCACACCTTTCATACAGAAAAATCTTGTTCTTCAGGATGGTGTACATTTAGCTTTTAAGATTGTACATATAGTTCATTTACATACTAAACCATATATAATAGGTGCTTATTTATGTCTAAATTTTGAATTTTCGGTAACTAATTGGTAGAAACCTACAAGAATTAATTAATAATTTTATAAAATTATATAAATAATGTTCGCCTCGCAACGCCTCAGCTTATGCCTCGGTGCGTCTAAGGCTGTTTTAAAACCTGGAACATCAATAACCTGAAATGAATCTAACAAAGTAACATTGAAATAAAACAGAAACTTACCCATAAATAGATTCACCACCTCTTCCAGTCCCAGTGGGATCCCCTCCTTGAATAATAAAATCCTTAATAATTCTGTGAAACTTAACGTTGTTGTAGTAGCCTCTACGAGCTAGCTCGATGAAGTTTTTGCAGGTTCTAGGTGCGTGCTTATCGTACATCTGAGATATATTAAATTTGTGTTGGAACTGTTTGAGAAAAGGTTAAAAATAATAAGTGTAGGTTTATATATTTATTTACCTCGACGGTGAAAGAGCCCATGGATGTTTCCAGAGTTACCTCTGGAGGACCTCCTTCTGCTCCTGGCATGGTCGATTGCAATGGCGGAGATATTACACTGGTGATATGATGGTTTGGATTCGACCAGAGTTAGGGTTTATGTTAGGGGAAGTGTAGATTTTTTTTTTTTTTTTTTTTTTTTTAAGGCATCACTCCATTCAAAATAAAATAGATGAAAATAAAATAAAGAAAAAGATAGAAATGGGAGAGAGAAACTCACATGTATCAGCCCGTTAACTACAACAAGATTTTGGTTCACATGACCACTACCAGTATGGGTGACGATAATGTTACCATGCTGGTAGTAGGGCACCCGTGATCAATTCTGGTGGTGCCCCGTCCTGCCTTAGTGTAGTAACGTCAACTGTACTAGTAACTATTGTTTGGCTCTCCTTATTTCCACATCCACTTGTGACTCTTCTAAAAAGTCATAAATTATTTTAAAAGTGTTTGGGTGATCGTTTAAAAAAGACTTTTTAGGTTTAAATAAAGTGAAAAGATGTTGAAAAAGAGATAAGTTATAAGTTAGGAATATGTGAGTTTTTTAAAGGTAATTAGGATTTATACACCCCCTATTTAGGATTCATACACCCTGACCCACATCACATATCAATAGGAGGCTTCCACATACCCCAGAATGTGATGTCACACACCCAAAATGTGACGTCACAGGGTGTATGAATCCCATAACCCTTTTTAAAAAGGAGACAAAGAGGTGGAAAATAGATAAGTTACAAGTATATCCAAACATGTCTTATACCTTATTTTGTGGGCTTGATCTATTTCTACCTACGGTTTCTATTTTCACCCCTTCAAAGCGTCTTGCTATCTCGCTATGGCCATAGCGAGTCGCAATAAGTCACATCATGGTACGAGGTTGACTAAAAGTCTAAAAAAAGCAACCCTAAGCGCCCCGCTATGACTATAGCGAGACGCTTTGGGGTAAGAGAGATGAATATGGACATCTGGGTGGGTGGGTGTTGGGATTTGTGTTGAGAGGGTTTTGGTTTGGGTTATTTTTGGGGTTTTGAAGTGTTTTTTTTTTTTGTAAGTTTTTTTTGATATTTTTTTATTTAATTGCTATAATATATTTTTTTAACAAAACAAAGTAATAACCTAATCAAACTATCATTAACCAAAATAAAAATTCTACCTTTCTAGATTCTACCATCCGTATGCTGCTGCTTCTGCGGCTGAAAGTCTGCAGCCAGAGGTACTCCCGGCGCTATCTATAGGCCTGTAAATGAACTGAACGTTCATGAATTGTTCATGAATTGTTCGGCGGGAAGTTCGTTTATGTTCATTTATTTATGTTTGCTTATGTTAGTTCATTTGTGTTCGTTTATGTTCGTTCGTTTATTTTTGTTCGTTTAATTAAACTTTACATTATTTTTATTATTTATTTCTTTTTTTTTGTTAAGTAACCTTAATTCATATTATACTATATACAATAAATTTGATATGTTTTAAAAACTTAAACCTAATTCTAACATTCTAAACATATCAGCCGCTCTCCACACTTCACAGCTCCACCTCCCTTCTTCTCCGCACTCTACAGCCCTACCTTCTTCCACTTCCCGTTGACCACCTCCAAAGCACTTTCTCCACTCTCCAGCCTCCTACCTCCACAGCGCCGCAAGTATGACCCACCTCTTATCGTTTTTTTTCTATATAGCTTTGTGGGTTTTATCATTTACCACGATTAGAAGCTAGGCATATGCCATCCACCATTGATTGTTTTGGCTAAAGCTGATTGTTGTAAGTTCATTATTTTTCCAGTTATAGGTAGCTCATCTTATACATGGTCTTAATTGGTGTTTGTTTATGTTCATTTATGTTCATTTGTGTTCATTTATATTGATCATTTGTGTTCGTTTATGTTCATGAACTGTTCATTTAGGTTTAAATGAACGAACATAAACGAACACGAACACGACAAAATTCTTAATGAACGAACATGAACACAAAAATGTGTTTGATTATGTGTTCGTGTTCGTATTCGTTCGGTTCGTTTATAGGCCTAGCTATCTCTAAGATGATCGGTATATCCCCGGCTGCTGGAAAGGGCACTAGGACAAACGGGGTCTGGCTGCCGACAGACCGGAGCCGAACACCCCGGTCCGGAAACTCGAGCAAGATCCGCATGCTCTGTGCATTGACCTCACCAATGGGGGTCAATCGGATCTTGGGCGACAGCTGCCCGTCATCCTCTGGGACGTGGCCAGGAGCGCGCACAATGACGGTGATGAACGCCTCACCATAGATATGTGAGAGAGCATGGCGCTTGTACGCAGTCTTAAAGTACTCCACCAGGCTCACGGATAGGTCGCACGACCGCCTCATAACTAAACGATATAAAAAGAAAAGGTCAGTGGTGTTAATCTTCTCCCAGCTGTACCCCCGTGTTGCGATAGAAGTGGCGATCGCACGATGCAAGTATATGTGCAGGGGGGTCCCTAAGTTTGCTTGCCTTCGCCTGAGCTTTCCCAAAGTGGGAAGTGGTGAAGAACCTCCAAAAACTGACCAGGGTCTGCCTGTTCAACTGCGTGATAGCATCCTGGTACAACGAAGTATCAATCTCCGGGAGTAGATACAACCCCGAAGTGACCGCGAACTCCTACAAAAAAAATTGTAAATATTAAAAAGTTTTTGTAAAATTAAATATTTGTAAAATTAAATATTTGTAAAATAATAATGAAATCATAGATAAATGAAATAACTAACCTCATAGGTCATCTCCCGCCACACCGTCGCTAATTGAAATTTGATGGGGGCAACAAGGCCGATCTGGGTGCTCCACAAAATCCGCGGGCCTATCTAAAACCTCGAAGGCCGAGATAAACTCGACCGTCAGCTCCCGGTATGTCATACCCTCAAATTCCACATGCGGGGTTTTACCGCGAGGCGCGTGACACACCAAGATCTTAGTCAACGATCATAATAAACATACAACAAACATGCATTCATATATATATTTTTAAAACCAAAATATCATGCTTTGAGCCGTAAACCAGCAGCGGAAGCATTTCTTGTTTACAACCAAAAGACATATCATTGTTTACAAATCATTGTTTAATATGCTTCAAAATGTTAGACGCTGTGCATGACTTCGTGCGCCTAGCCAATTGACTGCTACCTTAGCAACCTGAGAAAACATGCCAAAAATGTCAACATATAATGCTAGTGAGTTCACAGGTTTTCATTTATAAAAGAGTTGTTACAAGTTTGAAAAGATCATATCTGTTACTACCAGGTTATAAGAACGTTAGCTAGACGTTAAGTGTTTATTTACTACTACGGTTGGGAACCCATTACTATACGTGTGTAAGTTGTTGAAGCTTGCCCAGACGTTTTGGCTATAACCGATGCCTCGGCAAGCCAGTAATAAGAGACAATATGCACCCGCTCGGCCCAGCCGTCGAGTGGGGTTTGTGACGCCCAATAGATCTATCCACATTTCCCCCGTTGTGCATCCCCGCACATTCATGGTTTCCCCCTGGGACTTTCCATAAAAGCCGCATAGTATTTGTAAAGTAACCATAGTATAACATGACCTTTAGTAAGTAAGTATGTAGCATGTTTCTCCCCCGAAAGTAAAACAGTAAAAGTGGGGTTGCGACACTCAACTTAGATTGCGTTACTTGAAAAGAGTTAAGTAATTATGCTATGATAGCCCCAAATAGCGGCGGCCTATCATAAGATGTGTATAAGTATCTGGACTAATAACCCGCAGGTTAACTAGTCCCCGAATCTCCAGACCATAACCATAAACGTTTGAAAACACCTTTGGCTGTTAAACTGACCGCACCAGACAAGAACCGACATCCCATTGGTGACCCGACATCCCACGTGTTAGATAAATACAAGACATCATGCAACATATGCATTTAAACACTTAATACGCGCAAGAGTTCACCTAGTCTAGCATAATGTCCAATTAACGCATAAACAGGTCCGAACACGTGTTACTAAGCCATTGGGTGTATCCCGGGGTTCCTATCATGTTCCTAGGTGTCAAATCATGTTCCGGGATGTCAAAATACGCTTACGACAGCAGTACACGCGATTAGGAAACTTACATGTGATTAGGAAAAGTCAACTAGTGATTAGGAGAGTCAAACTAGTGAATAGAATTGTAATCACTAGTAAAATGGGGAATAGGATTGTAATCGCTAGTAAAAATGGGGAATAGGAGCTACTCGCCTGTTGTATCAGGCGAATAGGCTGTAATCGCCTGATACATCAGGCGATTGGTGTTCTATTCGCCTGTAGCTCTGCTGTCGCGCGTTTTCGCGCGTTAAACCATCCAAATCAGATTCGAAACATGTAAAAACACCCAACATCAAACCTAAACCATTTACCAACCCATTCCAAGCAAAACCCCCCCAATTTATCTCTGCTCTAACGGCCTCGGTGCGATTATTTCCTAAAATGGCAAAGTACTAGGTTTCATTAACTATGAAATCTTTCCTTAAATAGTAAAGATCAGATTACACTTCCTACAACTTGCAATTCATCATCCGTATGTTATAACATCATTCTAGCATGAATCCTAACCATAAACAAACAATGAATCATATCATAACATCCTAATTCTTCAAGAATCACCAAATGGGTCAAAATGCATACTTTCATCTAAACACTATAACAATAGCTTAAACTCATAGATAATCATCCTAACAACTCCTACACATCAGAAGTACATCAATTTCATGGAAACATTCATGTTATAATCACCAAAAATCATCATATGCATCAATACTTCACATATAGCAAGTATTATGGTGTAGACTTGTTTTAGAACTCATTTCCAAGGTTTTTAAAGACACATTCTTATCAAACACAAGGTCTGGACTTTTGGGGAACCAAAACAATAACATTACAAAGGTTTGGGATGAAGAACACACCTTGGATTTTATCAAAGAAAGGTGTGTAAGCTTGGAAATGGTGAGTTTTGGAGCAAAACAAGTTCCAGAGATGTTTCAAGGTGTGTGGGAGGCTTAGGATCAGTTAGGGTTGCACAAATGGTGTTTGGGGAGTCAAGGGTTGTATTTATAGGTGTTTTGACTCGTGCACATCAGATCAGGCGAGTAGGGAAGCAGTTCAGGCGAGTAGAGCTTCTAATCGCCTATATACTGGCGATTAGAAGCTCTAATCGCCAGTAAGTCCTCCTATTCGCCTATATAAGTGGCGATTAGGAGCCCTCCTGGTTCCTAATCGCCAGTATGGTTCCATGATGGGTTTTTGGCGCGTTAAACACTATTTTAACACATATAAACACGTATTCACATACCGACAAGTCACATAATGATTACAAACACATAATGCACGATAACTAACACGTTTACATCCGTTCACCAATTCCCGGGACTCGAGACTCGCGTGTGTGCGTTAAACCCGGTGATTCCACGAATCACAAATCCTTGTACACATGGTTATGGACCGACTCCCGATGATCCCGCGGATCATCGTAACGACTCCCGATGATTCCCAAAATCATCGTAACGACTCGACTGACCCAGTTAAGTACGTAATATGCATGACTCGCTAAGGTAGACTTACTAGTTTAGTCAATGTTACTAACCTGAGTTTGTCGGGTGTCACATCATCCTCCCGTTGAAAGAATTTTCGTCCCGAAAATTGCTCAAGGCCAAAAAGGAAGAGACGAAAGAGAAGAAAAATTTTTCCGGTTGCCACATCATCCCCCTGTTGAAAGGAATCTCGACCCGAGATTCATTCAGCTTCTGCAGAGACATGTCTTGATTCGAACGCGCGCTTAGGAAATAAATGGGGATACTTAGCTTTCATCTGATCTTCCCGTTCCCATGTGAACTCCGGTCCACGATTTGAGTTCCAACGAACTTTGACAATGCGGATTTTACTCCGACGAAGGCTACGGATCTTATAGTCGAGAATTTCAACCGGTTCTTCCACAATACGCAGACGATCATCCACCTTGATCTCTTCGAGAGGAACAACCAAAGATTCATCCGCCAGACACTTCTTGAGATTAGAGACATGGAAGACATTATGAATATTACTGAGTTCAGCTGGCAGATCAAGCCTGTATGCTACCGGTCCAATCCGTTCCAGAATTGCGAACGGTCCCACATACCGAGGATTCAATTTGCCCCGCTTCCCAAAACGTATAACGCCCTTCCACGGAGATACCTTCAATAAAACCCTGTCGCCAACCTCAAACTCTAAAGGCTTGCGACGACGATCGGCATAGCTCTTTTGACGATCCCGAGCTGCTGCCATGCGGTTACGGATTTGTACGATCTTCTCAGAAGTCTCGTACACAAGTTCCGGGCCGGTGAGTTGACTCTCACCCACCTCAGCCCAACAAAGAGGAGACCGGCATTTCCGTCCGTAAAGAGCCTCGAACGGAGCTGCCTTGATGCTAGAATGGTAGCTATTGTTGTAGGAGAATTCCACTAACGGTAGATGACTCTCCCACCCCTTGCCAAAATCGATCACACATGCCCGGAGCATGTCTTCTAGTTTTTGGATTGTCCGCTCACTTTGACCGTCAGTTTGCAGATGATAAGTTGTGCTCATGTCTAACTGAGTACCCAGAGCCTTATGCAAGGACTTCCAGAAGTTAGAGGCGAACCGAGGATCACGATCAGAAATAATAGAGTCAGGCACCCCGTGTCGAGAAACCACTTCCTTAAGATATAAACGTGCCAAACGCTCAAGGCCGTCGGTTTCCTTGATAGCGAGGAAGTGCGCAGACTTTGTCAACCTATCGACAATCACCCAGATCATATCACAACCACTGGGCGATTTCGGGAGTTTGGTCACGAAGTCCATCGTAATCCGCTCCCACTCGGGAATTTCAGGCTGTTGCAGAAGGTCGGGCGACTTTTGATATTCAACCTTGACCTTGGCACAGGTCAAGCACTTGCTCACGTACGAAGCCACATCCGCCTTCATGTTCGGCCACCAATAAAGTATCTTTTAGTCTTGATACATCTTATCGGAGCTAGGGTGAATAGAGTACCGGGACTTGTGAGCTTCATCGAGAACGAGCTCCCGCAAGCCCCCAAATAAAGGGACCCAAATACGTTCAACGAAATAATGTAGGCCATCAGACTTGAGCTCAAGGTGACTATCAGCACCATGCATGGTTTCAGCTTTAAGGTTTTCCTCCTTCAAAGCTTCTTGCTGCGCCGAACGGATTCAGTCGGGTAAGCCAGAATGGATAGTGAGCTGAAGAGCTCGAACACGACGAGGTTTAGCGGTTTCCTTCCTGCTCAAGGCGTCTGCGACCACATTCGCCTTGCCAGGATGGTATTTAATAGCGCACTCGTAATAATTAAAAAGCTCGACCTAGCGACGTTGTCTTATATTCAACACCTTCTGATCAAAGATATGCTGGAGGCTCTTGTGATCGGTGTAAATAGTGCACTTGGTACCGTACATGTAATGCCTCCATATCTTTAAAGCAAAGACTACTGCACCCAATTCCAGATCATGGGTGGGGTAGTTTTTCTCATGAACCTTGAGCTGACGAGAAGCATAGGCAATGACCTTCTCGCGCTGCATTAACACACAACCGAGACCCCGGATAGAAGCGTCACAATAAACCACAAAATCCTCCGTGCCTTCAGGCAAGGACAATATTGGAGCAGAACAGAGTTTAGCCTTTAGCATCTGAAAGGCCGACTCTTGCGAATCACCCCAGTCGAACTTCTTGTCCTTCTGGGTAAGCGAGGTGAGGGGTTGAGCGATCTTCGAAAATCCCTCGATAAAACGACGATAATAACCTGCAAGACCCAAGAATTGCCGCACCTCAGATGGCGTCTTTGGTGCTTCCCAGTCTTTGATGGCTTCTATCTTAGCTGGGTCAACATGAATTCCTTTCTCATTAACTACATGACCAAGGAACTAGACTTCACGCAACCAGAAGCTACACTTAGAAAACTTGGCGTACAACTGTTCCCGCCTCAGGAGTTCCAAAACAAGACGCAAGTGTTCCTGGTGGTCCACTTCGTTCTTGGAATAGACCAGAATATCATCAATGAAGACAATCACGAATTTATCAAGATAGGGCTTACAAACACGGTTCATCAAATCCATAAAAATGGTGGGCGCATTGGTGAGACCAAAAGGCATGACCAAGAATTCGAAATGGCCACAACGAGTTCGAAAAGCGGTCTTCGGAATATCAGCTTCTTGGACCCTCAACTGATGGTACCCCGATCTCAAATCGATCTTCGAATAGAAACTAGAACCCTGAAGTTGATCGAATAAATCATCGATGCGAGGAAGAGGATAACGATTCTTGATGGTAACTTTGTTCAATTCACGGTAGTCGATACACATACGCAAGCTTCCGTCTTTCTTCTTGACAAACAAAATAGGGGCTCCCCACGGGGACGAACTAGGTCGGATGAAACCCTTCTCTAACAGCTCCTGCAACTGGTTAGACAACTCCTGCATCTCGGGAGGTGCAAGACGATATGGGGCTCGGGCAATAGGGGCCGCACCTGGAGCAAGTTCAATACCAAATTCGACCTGACGATAAGGCGGAAGGCCAGGTAAATCTTCAGGAAATACGTCGGGAAAATCATGAACGACGGGAATGTCTTCAATCTTCTTCTCTTCCTCAGACGAAACCGAAACAAGTGCCAGAATGGCAGAATACCCCTTCCGAAGATACTTATAGGCTTTCATATATGAAATGATACTCAAAGGGACCCCGCTCTTCTCACCATGCACCAACAGAATTTCTCCATCAGGGAGAGGAAGTCGAATGACTTTATGAAAACAAACGATCTCAGCATGATACAAAGACAACCAATCCATACCCACGACAACATCGAAACTACCCAAGGACACCGGCATAAGGTCAATAGGAAAAGAATAACCCGACAATTCAAGGCGACACTCCCTAAGGACGTGCGTCGCTCCGACTTTCTTACCATTAGCCAATTCTATCAAGTACTTAGCCTCTAAAGGTGTAGGTACCTGTAACACCCCAACCGATGGCGGAAACATCGGGGTGCCACGTATTGATGATTGTTTTCAGTAGCACATGGTATAATATAAATTTTAAATAATTTATTCAAACATAATAACCAAAATGTGAAATAATGTCTAAGAATTCAAATACATAACATCCAAATAATAACTTCAAAAACTTCAAATAAACTTCAAGATATATCCTCATGCTAACTCACACCTCAGCTTCATTGTTACCTGAAACATGTTAATTTTGAAAGTATTTTGGGTCAACATAAGTTGGTGAGAATTACATAGGTTTTTGATGATAAATGAATAAAATGTTAAGCAATTCATGTGTCATGTTAATCTAGCCCATATGTGAGAAACATATTAGAAATAAATCGAGTGCATAATCAACCCTGCTGACTGTTATAAATAATACATACCATACACTTATGGTCCCAATGAATAATGTTATGCGATAACAAACACCCACGTAACCTTGGTAGGAGGCACGTATCCGGGTGGGATTGTCAGTCCAATAGATCTATCAATGTATACCGTCGGCTGATCAATGTTAATGATTATGCTAGAATGTGCTTACTCTAATCATGTTCAAGACAATATGCAACATAGAAAACACATAAACACATTGATGATTGAATTGCAATGAAAAGTGTTATAACATGTTTCACCCCAAAAAGTGGTGATAAAAGGGGCTATGTAAACTCACCTTGACAAATGTTAACTTGTTGAAATAGATATGATAATTGTGTTGCCCAAAGTGATTCCAAATATTACCCTAAAATGAGGTAATATATATAATAAGTCTAAGTCTATATAAACTAATATGTGTATCCTAGGGTTTCGATTTGGGGATAATCAATTTGTTAAATTTAATTTAAAATTGTTAATTAAATAAAGAAAATGGGATAATTAATGAAAAATAGTCTTTTTATAAAGTTTAAATTTTGAATGAGTACAATAAAGTGTTTGAAGCAATAAAATAATTTTTATAAAATTATTTCATTTAAAATAGATTTTTAAATCTATTTATTTATAAATAGCCAATTATTAACTTTAATATTCAAAAATACTAAAATTAAAGAAATCTATTTTTAAAAATCATAATTCTGATCTAAATGATTAAAAATAATTTGTATAAAATTTTGGTGCAAAAATGATGAAAATTGGATTTATTATGAATTAAATATGATTAAATCTTACTAAAATTGATTAAAAATAATAAATAAATGATTTTACTGAATTAAAAATTATTTCAGTAAAGTTTAACTTTATAAAAAGTTAGGATAATTTTTGGAGAATTTAAATAAATTGTTTTGATATAATAATGGATTTTTATAATTATAATAGTATAAAAATGATTTAATTATTATAAATATTAAATAAAAGAATTTCTGAAAAATAAAAGTTGTAATTAAATCTTTTATATCAGATTAACAATTAATAATTTTTATAGAGTTTATAAAATAGTTTAGGTATTTTAAAAAGAATTTAAAAGATTTAAAGGATTTAGTATATATATATAATTAATTATATAGTAAAAAGAAAAGAAAAGAAAAGAATGCAAAAAAACTGGTCAGTGCCGGGACTCGAACCCGGGTGACCCTCGTGTAAGCCAAGCGTCTCAACCACCTGGCCTAGGCCGGTGGTTGTGATGACTTCTGGTTTCAATTTATTAAATACGTTATGCCAAATCAGTATTATCCCCAATTCGTAACGAAGAACCCTAGATTATTCAATTGATTGATTCAGGCAACAATAGCCCGATTAATGTTAGGGCTATTGTTGCTTGAATGCCGATGAACTAAACCCAACAAAACAATTGTACTCACAGTGTGAGGATGATGATGATGATCGGGTCAACTGGAAAGGTCAAACCACGAACAGAGAGATCAAATCAGAGAGAATTAGTGAGATGTAGAGATTGAGAGAGAGGTATGAGCGATTGTACAAGGTCCAGAAGGCCTCTATTTATACTAATGGGATTAGGGTTTGGGTTAATTGGTTCGTTGACTTTCCATAAGATAATACGCGGCCAATATGATCATTAGGGCACAATTGCCGTGTAATTGTTGTTCAATCATGTTGTAATGGGCCGGATGTTGCACGAGTTTACCATAATTGTAGAAATCACGCGTTAATTCTTGGATTGATCAACAAGGCAATACCACAGTTGACTTTTCCTTGTCAACTGTGGGATTTTAATACACGTATAAGATTAAAATGAGCCGGGTTTATCACAAACAGAAGGCCAGCCCAGCTGGTTTGTGCGTGGTGTGTTGGTTGAGCCGGCCTTGGCGCGGGTTCGAACCCCGGCCAAGGCAACATTTTTTTGATTTTTATTTTAATACCACACACACATATATAATTATATATATATCATTAGGGTTCCAAAATAACGACAAAAATAATAAATGCGACGATAATAATGAAACTTGACGTTTTTATTAAGTGTCATACGTAACGTACAAGTATTAAATGCGTAATGTTACAGTCTCCCCTACTTTTAGGAACTTCGTCCCGAAGTTGGAGTTGGAGAGTCTGGTGGAAAAAGATGCGGATACTTCGACTTCATCTGGTCTTTACGTTCCCAAGTGAACTCTGGGCCTCGTTTAGATTCCCAACGAACCTTAACGATCGGAATACGACTGCGCTTGAGTTTCTTGACTCCAGTGTCAACAATCTCGACGGGTTTCTCGATAATGTGCATGCTTTCATCGATTTGCACATCCTCAAGAGGAACATGAAGGTTCTCATCTGCTAAGCATTTCTTGAGATTCGAAACATGGAAGGTCGGATGAACATTGCTTAGCTCGGGTGGAAGCTCAAGTCTGTAAGCCACTTTCCCAACTCTGTCAAGAATCTTGAAGGGACCTACGTATCGAGGAGCTAGTTTTCCCTTTCTACCGAAACGAATAACTCCTTTCCAAGGGGATACCTTAAGTAGCACAAGGTCCCCAACTTGAAATTCCAAGGGTTTACGACGTTTATCAGCATAACTCTTTTGGCGACTTCGGGCCTTGAGAAGATTATCCTGAATAAGCTGGATTTTGTCTGTGGTTTCCTGGATTAGTTCGGGTCCAGTAATACGAGCTTCACCAACCTCGGTCCAACAGACAGGAGAACGACATTTCCGACCATAGAGTGCCTCAAAAGGAGCCATGTTAATGCTGGCGTGATAACTGTTGTTGTATGAAAACTCAACCAAAGGAAGATGAGAATCCCATGCGCCACCAAAATCGATGACACATGCCCTGAGCATGTCCTCAAGTGTCTGGATGGTTCGTTCAGTCTGACCATCCGTTTGAGGGTGATAAGCAGTGCTCAGGTTCAACTTAGTACCCAAAGCTTTTTGTAGAGATTCCCAAAAGTGAGAGGTGAAACGACCATCGCGATCAGAAATAATGTCCAAAGGTATACCGTGACGACATACGATTTCACTTACGTACATCCTTGCCAACCTTTCCACAGAATACTTCTCACGAATAGGTAGAAAGTGAGCGGACTTGGTCAAACGATCGACGATTACCCAAATACTGTCAAAACCTTTGGGTGTACGAGGGAGTTTGGTGATGAAATCCATAGCTATGCTCTCCCATTTCCAGACAGGAATCTCGGGTTGTTCAAGCATACCAGATGGTCGTTGATGTTCAGCCTTAACCTTGGAACAAGTGAGGCATTTTGCGACGAATTGAGCAATGTCTTTCTTCATACCAGGCCACCAATAAGAATAACGAAGATCTTGATACATCTTGTCAGCTCCAGGATGAATAGAATAACGAGACTTATGAGCCTCGTTCATGAGAAAAGTACGAAGATCATCACGGTCGGGAATCCACAGTCGATTAAGAAAATAAAGAAGACCATCGGGTTTGGTTTCAAGTTGAGTCTCAGCACCACAAGACATTTCATCGTACATGTTACCTTGGGTGACTGAGGTGTGTTGTGCCTGGAGAATGCGATCTTGGAGATCGGTACGAACTCTAGCACATTGGAGTTTGACACGCTCTTTACGACTAAGGGCGTCAGCCACAACATTCGCTTTGCCAGGATGGTAGCGAATTTCGCAATCATAGTCGTTAAGTAATTCAACCCAACGTCGTTGCCTCATGTTAAGATTCTTTTGGTCGAAGACATGTTGGAGACTTTTGTGGTCCGTGAATACCACACATTTGGTCCCATAGAGATAATGTCTCCAAATCTTGAGTGCAAAGACAACAGCGCCCAATTCGAGATCATGGGTGGTATAATTTTTCTCGTGAATCTTGAGTTGTCGAGACGCATAAGCAATAACCTTTCCTCGTTGCATAAGAACACAACCGAGTCCTTGGTTCGATGCATCACAGTAGACCACGAAATCATCATTACCATCAGGTAGAGATAAGACAGGAGCTTCACAAAGTTTCAGCTTAAGAGTTTCAAACGCTTCCTCTTGCTTAGGTCCCCACTCATAGGGTTTACCCTTGTGAGTTAAGGTAGTGAGAGGAACAGCGATTTTGGAGAAATTGGCGATGAATCGACGATAATAACCAGCCAACCCAAGAAAAGAACGGACTTCTGTGGGAGTGGTAGGAACACTCCAATTCTTCACAGCTTCGATTTTTGCAGGATCAACATGAATCCCGTTCATATCAATGACATGTCCCAAAAATTGAACTTCCTTAAGCCAAAATTCACATTTGGAGAACTTGGCGTACAGTTGTTCTTTCTTTAGGAGACTTAGGATAGAGTGAAGATGTTGCTCGTGATCGGATTTTGACTTAGAGTAAATCAAAATATCATCAATGAAAACGATCACGAATTTGTCGAGATAGGGTCTACAAACCCGATTCATCAGATCCATAAATACCGCGGGAGCATTGGTCAAACCGAAAGGCATAACCATGAATTCATAGTGACCGTAGCGAGTGCGAAACGCTGTCTTGGGAATATCTTCATCGTGGACTCTAAGCTGATGATAACCAGAACGGAGATCAATCTTCGAGAAGTGGGTTGCTCCTTGAAGTTGATCGAAGAGATCGTCAATCCTAGGAAGCGGATAACGATTCTTGATGGTGAGTTTGTTGAGTTCACGGTAGTCAATACACATCCGAAGAGAACCATCCTTCTTTTTAACAAATAAGACAGGGGCTCCCCATGGAGAAGAACTAGGGCGAATGAACCCTTTATCAGAGAGTTCCTGTAATTGACTAGCAAGTTCTTGCATCTCAGAGGGTGCAAGACGATAAGGAGCTTTAGCAATAGGATTAGCACCAGGAACAAGATCAATACGAAACTCCACTTGTCGAGCAGGAGGCAAACCAGGTAAATCCTCTGGAAAGACTTCAGGATAGTCACGAATAATAGGAATGTCTTGGATACTCTTGCCTTTGTCCTTCTTCTCTATCACGTTAGCTAAGAAGGCTGTATACCCCTTTCGTAAATACTTTTGGGCAGTAGTACAAGACATAAGCTTAAGCTCACCACAGGGTTTCTCACCATAGATCTTCAAAATCTCACCAGATTCGAGAGGAATGCGTATGACTTTCTCGAAGCACAGAATTTCGGCACGATGAGTTGACAACCAGTCCATGCCTACTATAATATCAAAACTACCAAGATGCATGGGAATAAGATCGATAGGGAAGGTATGATCATTGAGGTTCAACAAGCAGTTACGAATAATAGAACCGATCGAAATAGACTTCCCGTTAGCTACCTCTACCACAAAAGGGTCTTCTAGATTAGTGTGGGGTAAGTTAAGTAAAGGTTCAAACTTCAGTGACACGAATGACTTATCAGCTCCTGAATCAAATAATATGGATGCATAGTGATTATTAATGAGAAACGTACCATTCACCACTTCATTATTGTCACGGGCCTGATTAGCGTTAAGATTGTAGGCGCGACCTCGAGCACCTTGGTTCTGGTTGCGGTTCTGGTTTTGGTTTTGGTTCTGGTTCTGATTTTGGTTTTGGTTACGGTTACGGTTAGGACAGTTGTTGATGTAGTGATTAGGGTTACCACACTCGTAGCATTGACCACGAGTAGGCCTGTTGTTTTGTTGGTTTTGGTTGGGAGCTGGGTTGTTGTTGTCTTGGGCAGCAGGAGATCGGCAGACGTTCACCAGGTGACCATACCTTTGACACTTAGTACAGAATCGACATGGCACCTGTGTGGGATGGTGATACTTGCAAGTGTTGCACAAAGGGTGAGGTCCGGTGTATGGTTTCTTGGCTGGGTTTTGGGCAGCAGGTGGAGTAGTAGCAACCATATAGTTTCTAGCCTTGCGCTTCTTGTTGCTTGAGGTCTCAGGCTTGACTTCAATTGCAGGCTGTGGAGTATCTTTGGCAACAGTCTTCTTAGAGCCCTTGCGAACCAGAGTACCATTCTTCACATGATTATCAGTAAGAGTGGCCGCTAGACGTTTGGCCTCTTCCAGAGTTGCAGGATTTCTACCCCAAACGGTGTCCTGGATTTGCATGGGCAGACCACCGATGTACTTCTCGATGGCTACCGGCAGAGGAGTAACCTTGTGTGGCAACAGTAAGCTAAGCTCATGAAAGCGGGTGTTGTAGGCAAGATTTTCCCCACTATCTTGAGCCAAGGTGTGAAACTCATCCTCGAGCTTTTTGACTTCATTGCGAGGACAGAACTCCTCCTTCATGATTTCTTTGACCTGGTCCCAAGTCATAGCAAGAGCAACTTCGGCCCCACGAGTACGCTTTTCTTCATTCCACCATGTGAGTGCTCGTTTATGGAGAACACTCATGGCGTAACGAACCTTGAAATTATTGGGGCACTCACTGTTGATGAAGGTATTTTCAATACCCTCAAACCATTGGAGAAGTCCAGTAGCTCCTTCTTCACCGCTGAACTTTGGAGGGTTGCAAGAGTTGAAGTGCTTGAGGGTGCAAGCTTGGGGTCCATTGCCATTACCATTGCCATTGCCATTCCCGTTCCCGTTGTTGTGACCATTCCCATTCAATTGGATGACCTGAGCAAGCAAATTGGGAACCAGAGTTGCGATTTGCTGCGCCATTTGTTGAGAAATGATCGCAGCCAGTTGAGCATCGACCCCATTGTTGTTGTGGTTAGGAACTTGGTCATGGTTGTGGTTATGGTTATCACTACCTTCTGCGGGGTTCTCACCATTGCTGTTGCGAGTGCTGCGACGAGGAGGCATGATCTGTAATAGACACAATGAAATGAATGAGAGTTCATATAAGGAATGTAATCATTTATTCATTAATTAAAACGAATAAACGAAAACGTTGACTTATCAAAGATTCTAAATTCTAATAACATATGAAGACATGCTTTAGCCTATAAGTGAACACTCATCCCGAGAATTCCCAGGTAGGCATCCGGGTCCCTCGTCTGATTGGGATATATGCGCAATGCCAGCCTAGACAGAAGACTCAGAATACAGGCGTTCACCCTTCCAGATTGCACGTGTTCGTTATTAAAATCTAGAACTTCGACGAGATCTCAAGGGGGTTCAGGTTAAACCTGAGGATTTTGTCCTATAAATCTAATGGTGGATCAGGATTGCAGCAGACAATTAAGAGTAGTCACATGTAGGTTTAAGGCATAGGATAAGGATAGGATTAGGGAAGCAATTAGGGTTACAAGTAGGAGAAGCAAGTACTGTTTTAGTCCCTAAGGTTATAGTCTAGATTATTTCTAATAACCTAATTCCCTATAACCAAGGCTCTGATACCAATCTGTAACACCCCAACCGATGGCGGAAACATCGGGGTGCCACGTATTGATGATTGTTTTCAGTAGCACATGGTATAATATAAATTTTAAATAATTTATTCAAACATAATAACCAAAATGTGAAATAATGTCTAAGAATTCAAATACATAACATCCAAATAATAACTTCAAAAACTTCAAATAAACTTCAAGATATATCCTCATGCTAACTCACACCTCAGCTTCATTGTTACCTGAAACATGTTAATTTTGAAAGTATTTTGGGTCAACATAAGTTGGTGAGAATTACATAGGTTTTTGATGATAAATGAATAAAATGTTAAGCAATTCATGTGTCATGTTAATCTAGCCCATATGTGAGAAACATATTAGAAATAAATCGAGTGCATAATCAACCCTGCTGACTGTTATAAATAATACATACCATACACTTATGGTCCCAATGAATAATGTTATGCGATAACAAACACCCACGTAACCTTGGTAGGAGGCACGTATCCGGGTGGGATTGTCAGTCCAATAGATCTATCAATGTATACCGTCGGCTGATCAATGTTAATGATTATGCTAGAATGTGCTTACTCTAATCATGTTCAAGACAATATGCAACATAGAAAACACATAAACACATTGATGATTGAATTGCAATGAAAAGTGTTATAACATGTTTCACCCCAAAAAGTGGTGATAAAAGGGGCTATGTAAACTCACCTTGACAAATGTTAACTTGTTGAAATAGATATGATAATTGTGTTGCCCAAAGTGATTCCAAATATTACCCTAAAATGAGGTAATATATATAATAAGTCTAAGTCTATATAAACTAATATGTGTATCCTAGGGTTTCGATTTGGGGATAATCAATTTGTTAAATTTAATTTAAAATTGTTAATTAAATAAAGAAAATGGGATAATTAATGAAAAATAGTCTTTTTATAAAGTTTAAATTTTGAATGAGTACAATAAAGTGTTTGAAGCAATAAAATAATTTTTATAAAATTATTTCATTTAAAATAGATTTTTAAATCTATTTATTTATAAATAGCCAATTATTAACTTTAATATTCAAAAATACTAAAATTAAAGAAATCTATTTTTAAAAATCATAATTCTGATCTAAATGATTAAAAATAATTTGTATAAAATTTTGGTGCAAAAATGATGAAAATTGGATTTATTATGAATTAAATATGATTAAATCTTACTAAAATTGATTAAAAATAATAAATAAATGATTTTACTGAATTAAAAATTATTTCAGTAAAGTTTAACTTTATAAAAAGTTAGGATAATTTTTGGAGAATTTAAATAAATTGTTTTGATATAATAATGGATTTTTATAATTATAATAGTATAAAAATGATTTAATTATTATAAATATTAAATAAAAGAATTTCTGAAAAATAAAAGTTGTAATTAAATCTTTTATATCAGATTAACAATTAATAATTTTTATAGAGTTTATAAAATAGTTTAGGTATTTTAAAAAGAATTTAAAAGATTTAAAGGATTTAGTATATATATATAATTAATTATATAGTAAAAAGAAAAGAAAAGAAAAGAATGCAAAAAAACTGGTCAGTGCCGGGACTCGAACCCGGGTGACCCTCGTGTAAGCCAAGCGTCTCAACCACCTGGCCTAGGCCGGTGGTTGTGATGACTTCTGGTTTCAATTTATTAAATACGTTATGCCAAATCAGTATTATCCCCAATTCGTAACGAAGAACCCTAGATTATTCAATTGATTGATTCAGGCAACAATAGCCCGATTAATGTTAGGGCTATTGTTGCTTGAATGCCGATGAACTAAACCCAACAAAACAATTGTACTCACAGTGTGAGGATGATGATGATGATCGGGTCAACTGGAAAGGTCAAACCACGAACAGAGAGATCAAATCAGAGAGAATTAGTGAGATGTAGAGATTGAGAGAGAGGTATGAGCGATTGTACAAGGTCCAGAAGGCCTCTATTTATACTAATGGGATTAGGGTTTGGGTTAATTGGTTCGTTGACTTTCCATAAGATAATACGCGGCCAATATGATCATTAGGGCACAATTGCCGTGTAATTGTTGTTCAATCATGTTGTAATGGGCCGGATGTTGCACGAGTTTACCATAATTGTAGAAATCACGCGTTAATTCTTGGATTGATCAACAAGGCAATACCACAGTTGACTTTTCCTTGTCAACTGTGGGATTTTAATACACGTATAAGATTAAAATGAGCCGGGTTTATCACAAACAGAAGGCCAGCCCAGCTGGTTTGTGCGTGGTGTGTTGGTTGAGCCGGCCTTGGCGCGGGTTCGAACCCCGGCCAAGGCAACATTTTTTTGATTTTTATTTTAATACCACACACACATATATAATTATATATATATCATTAGGGTTCCAAAATAACGACAAAAATAATAAATGCGACGATAATAATGAAACTTGACGTTTTTATTAAGTGTCATACGTAACGTACAAGTATTAAATGCGTAATGTTACAGTACCCTATCAAGCAATTGACTAAACCCAAGAGACATAAAACTCTTATCAGCACCAGAATCTAATAAAACCGTAGCATAGCGATTATCAAGAAGAAACGTACCGGTAATAGTGTCATGATCCTGTCGAGCCCCGCTCGAACCAATCACAAAGGCGTGAGCATTCCTGCCTCCACCCCCGTTGTTTCCATTACCCGATCCGTTCTTCCCAGCCTCGCCCTGTTTCAACTTGGGACATTCACGCTTGTAGTGACCAAGCTCACCACATTTATAACATCCCTGCTTTCCCTGGGAAGCAACAGCCTGAGGAGCCAGAGTAGGTGTAGCAGGTGGGTTCCGGTTACCCTGAAGATTAACCCTGCAATCTTGAGCTACATGCCCGGCCCTGTTGCACCGGCGACACTGGTTCTTGTCACAGCGACCAGTATGATGGAACCAACATCGTTCACACTTCGGCAACTTCCCCTAATAACCGCCCGTTTTCTGCTCAGATGACGATCCCCCAACATCAGACCTCTTCACCTGCTGAGGCTGAGCCGAACTCGAGCCTTTACCCACGCCTTCCCACTTTCGCTTGTTGCTCTCAGGAGCCTTCACAGTAGCGCCTCGAGGAGGCAAGATCCTTCAGCTTGGGGTGTTCAGAATTTGATTCGAATTCGAAAAATTCGAAATTCGATTTAGTTCGATTCGATTACCAAGAATTCGATTCGATTATTAAGAATTCGAATTCGATTCGATTCGAATTCGAGTCCAGTAAATCGAATACGAATTTATGATTTTAAATTCGATTCGATTCGAAATTCGAATAAAAATTGTACATGTATATTTTTTTTAAATATATACACACATATACACATTATTATATACACAAGTATACACATTGAAAAAAAAACTTCTAAATTTGGTCAAACTCTAAGAACTCATAGTGTCTATAACTTTTAGCATAACCATGTTTTATATATTTACCTTATATATCACAAAACTCTATAAAACTATACTCTCTACTATTTTTACTATTCTCGTATTTGACATATTGTTGTTTATCAATTTGTAGATTTGTATTTTATATGTTAAAAATAATGAGTTTGTATTAGTTTTAAAACTAAAAGTAAAACAATTTGTTATTTAAGGTGAATTTGAACTAAATCGAATTTATTCGAATTCGATTTGAATTCGAGTTTCTTATTCGAATCGAATACGAATCAAATAAATTGAATTTTAAACGAATACGAATCGAATACGAATTCAGGTAAAAATATTAAAAATTTGAATAATTCGATTCGAATAATTCGAAAATTCGTTATTCGATTCATTGAACACCCCTACGGCTTCAGCCACCTTCATATTGGTCAGCCTGTGAGCCGACCGAACCACCTCAGAATAAACAGTAAGATTACCCACAGCTACCAACCCCGCAACATCCGGCACCAACCCAGAAATATAGTGCTCAATCCTCCGGTATTCCGGTGTGTGCAGATCAGGGCACAAAACCGCCAACTCATTATGCCTAGCAGTGTAAGCTTTAATCTCAGACCCCACCATCTTATGATTCCAGACCTCGTGCTCAAGCTTCTGGATCTCATCCCTCGGGCAGTACTCATTTTTCAATAGCTGAATGAACTCAGTCCAGGGTATAGCATGAGCTTCCCCAATACCCATGGTCTGGGTGGTGGAGTTCCACCAAGTCAGAGCTTGACCCTCTAGGGTCGCAGAAACATACTTCACCCGGTCGCCTTCCGGGCAACTGCACATCGAGAAAACCGATTCAATCTTCTCCAGCCAGCGGAGAAGTCCCACTGCCCCTTCAGTTCCACTAAAATTGTGGGGCTTGCAATCCATAAACTTCTTGTAGGAGCACTGGGGTGGAGGGGGATTGACAGCACCACCACCCATAGCATTATGAGCAGCTTGGAATGCAGCCAAGGTAATGTTCACATGCTGCTGCATCAGGTTGTCCAACTCCGCTTGGGTCATATTAATGTTCCCATGGCCACGGCCGCCAGCACGACCGCCAGCACGGCCGCCTCTACGACCTCCACGAGCTCCCGACATCTTCTGTCACAACATGAAACAAAAAATTTAGGCTTGCCCGTGGTACAACCTATTAAGAATTTTAAGGAACTAGACCGAGCCCAGTTCGGGTCCATCCGTTCAAACACAAAGTCCACTAGGGCTCCCATGCATCACAGTTTATAATCTCGTGTGCACCCGACATGATAAACTGTTCTACATGGTCCTCCAGGCGTGCTTTAAGTTTGAAGTTCAAGTCGCCGAACACTAGCGCCCAATCATGGTATAATCATAAGTATAAGTATAAGATAGTATGTATAAGAACGAGCGTGACCATTAGGGCATAGAAGGGAGATGTCCGAATCCCCGGACAGATCTCGGGAGTATGCCGAAGCTGCCCCAATGTACACCGCCGTCGAGAAGGTTCAATAGTATATCTTTCGCCGTTGAATTATGGTAAGGATGGGTCAAGAGATAGAATGATAAAGAGTAAACAGATGATGTAGCGTAGAAGATGATGACACCGACACCCCCGACAAGTCATATTGTTACCCACATGTTAAGACTCGACTATCTGTGACCATCTAGTGTGTGCGACTCAGTTATAGACTAGACTCTACATGTAGTCCTAGTTCACTATAACTGTTGGCTCTGATACCAATCTGTCACACCCTCAAATTCCACATGCGGGGTTTTACCGTGAGGCACGTGACACACCAGGATCTCAGTCAACGATCACAATAAACATACAACAAACATGCATTCATATATATTTTTAAAACCAAAATATCATGCTTTGAGCCGTAAACCAGCAGCGGAAGCATTTCTTGTTTACAACCAAAAGACATATCATTGTTTACAAAACATTGTTTAATATGCTTCAAAATGTTAGACGTTGTGCATGACTTCGTGCGCCTAGCCCATTGACTGCTACCTTAGCGACCTGAGAAAACATGCCAAAAATGTCAACATATAATGCTGGTGAGTTCACAGGTTTTCATTTATAAAAGAGTTGTTACAAGTTTGAAAAGATCATATCTGTTACTACCAGGTTATAAGAACGTTAGCTAGACGTTAAGTGTTTATTTACTACTACGGTTGGGAACCCATTACTATACGTGTGTAAGTTGTTGAAGCTTGCCCAGACGTTTTGGCTATAACCGATGCCTCGGCAAGCCAGTAATAAGAGACAATATGCACCCGCTCGGCCCAGCCGTCGAGTGGGGTTTGTGACGCCCAATAGATCTATCCACATTTCCCCCGTTGTGCATCCCCGCACATTCATGGTTTCCCCCTGGGACTTTCCATAAAAGCCGCATAGTATTTGTAAAGTAACCATAGTATAACATGACCTTTAGTAAGTAAGTATGTAGCATGTTTCTCCCCCGAAAGTAAAACAGTAAAAGTGGGGTTGCGACACTCACCTTAGATTGCGTTACTTGAAAAGAGTTAAGTAATTATGCTATGATAGCCCCAAATAGCGGCGGCCTATCATAAGATGTGTATAAGTATCTGGACTAATAACCCGCAGGTTAACTAGTCCCCGAATCTCCAGACCATAACCATAAACGTTTGAAAACACCTTTGGCTGTTAAACTGACCGCACCAGACAAGAACCGACATCCCATTGGTGACCCGACATCCCACGTGTTAGATAAATACAAGACATCATGCAACATATGCATTTAAACACTTAATACGCGCAAGAGTTCACCTAGTCTAGCATAATGTCCAATTAACGCATAAACAGGTCCGAACACGTGTTACTAAGCCATTGGGTGTATCCCGGGGTTCCTATCATGTTCCTAGGTGTCAAATCATGTTCCGGGATGTCAAAATACGCTTACGACAGCAGTACACGCGATTAGGAAACTTACATGTGATTAGGAAAAGTCAACTAGTGATTAGGAGAGTCAAACTAGTGAATAGAATTGTAATCACTAGTAAAATGGGGAATAGGATTGTAATCGCTAGTAAAAATGGGGAATAGGAGCTACTCGCCTGTTGTATCAGGCGAATAGGCTGTAATCGCCTGATACATCAGGCGATTGGTGTTCTATTCGCCTGTAGCTCTGCTGTCGCGCGTTTTCGCGCGTTAAACCCTCCAAATCAGATCCGAAACATGTAAAAACACCCAACATCAAACCTAAACCATTTACCAACCCATTCCAAGCAAAACCCCCCCAATTTATCTCTGCTCTAACGGCCTCGGTGCGATTATTTCCTAAAATGGCAAAGTACTAGGTTTCATTAACTATGAAATCTTTCCTTAAATAGTAAAGATCAGATTACACTTCCTACAACTTGCTATTCATCATCCCTATGTTATAACATCATTCTAGCATGAATCCTAACCATAAACAAGCAATGAATCATATCATAACATCCTAATTCTTCAAGAATCACCCAAATGGGTCAAAATGTATACTTTCATCTAAACACTATAACAATAGCTTAAACTCATAGATAATCATCCTAACAACTCCTACACATCAGAAGTACATCAATTTCATGGAAACAATCATGTTATAATCACCAAAAATCATTATATGCATCAATACTTCACATATAGCAAGTATTATGGTGTAGACTTGTTTTAGAACTCATTTCCAAGGTTTTTAAAGACACATTCTTATCAAAACAAGGTCTGGACTTTTGGGGAACCAAAACAATAACATTACAAAGGTTTGGGATGAAGAACACACCTTGGATTTTATCAAAGAAAGGTGTGTAAGCTTGGAAATGGTGAGTTTTGGAGCAAAACAAGTTCCAGAGATGTTTCAAGGTGTGTGGGAGGCTTAGGATCAGTTAGGGTTGCACAAATGGTGTTTGGGGAGTCAAGGGTTGTATTTATAGGTGTTTTGACTCGTGCACATCAGATCAGGCGAGTAGGGAAGCAGTTCAGGCGAGTAGAGCTTCTAATCGCCTATATACTGGCGATTAGAAGCTCTAATCGCCAGTAAGTCCTCCTATTCGCCTATATAAGTGGCGATTAGGAGCCCTCATGGTTCCTAATCGCCAGTATGGTTCCAGGATGGGTTTTTGGCGCGTTAAACACTATTTTAACACATATAAACACGTATTCACATACCGACAAGTCACATAATGATTATGGACCGACTCCCGATGATCCCGCGGATCATCGTAACGACTCGACTGACCCAGTTAAGTACGTAATATGCATGACTCGCTAAGGTAGACTTACTAGTTTAGTCAATGTTACTAACCTGAGTTTGCCGGGTGTCACATCAACCCCCCATTGAAAGAATTTTCGTCCCGAAAATTGCTCAAGGCCAAAAAGGAAGAGACGAAAGAGAAGAAAAAATTTTCCGGTTGCCACACGGTAACTATCCTCTTGGGCTATTTGAAAACGATGACTCCATGGGGTGTTATACCCCACAATGTCATTAGCCCTCCCAATCTCGTCGGTACTTGTAACGATCCCACATCGGTTGGGAAGGAGAATTAACACTGCTTTGTAAGAGGTGGGATACCTTCCCTATTGTGATGCGTTTTGGCGTGGGAATTGCCTACGACCAACGCAAAATCGGGACATGCCTGGACAATATCGTGGTATGGGAGTGGGCTGTTACAAATGGTATCAGAGCCAGGGCAGGGCCGTTGTGCCAGCGAGGACGCTGGGTTTCTTAGGGGGGTGGATTGTAACGATCCCACATCGGTTGGGAAGGAGAACTAACACTTCTTTATAAGAGGTGGGATACCTTCCCTATCGTGACACATTTTGGCGTGGGAATTGCCTATGATCAATGCAAAATCGGGACATGCCCCGACAATATTGCGGTACGGGATGTAACATCGCAAAATTTTAATACATAAAAAGCCCTTATATATATATATATTTTTTTTTTTTTTTATTACACCTTTATCATTAATATTATACAAATGTGCCTAAGTCTTTATTTATCTTAACTCACAACTTATATACATACATAAATGTATATAAATAATAATAATAATATGATTCTAAATTCTTTTTTTTTTTCACATACAAGATTTTTTTTTTTTTAAATAAAGCCTTGAGTCAAATAGTCAAAGTCCTAGTCAAAGTCTTAGTCAAACAGTCAAAGTCTTAGTCAAATAGTCAATTCATTATAAAACCTTACTTTATGGTGTTGACCAATTTTAATGGCTAATTGAATCCAAAACTAGTATAAAAACCCACCTATGACCCATTATACTTTGCACCTCTAATTGTTTCAATCCGATTAAACTTTCCCTCATACCTTTCTTCTATAGTTTATTACTTCTACACTTGAAGCTTTGATTATAAGCTCTTGTAATTGGCAACTTTGGGGCTACACATATTCTATTTCTCGAGACTTAATACTTTGCTAAGGTGAGTTTTACATAGCCCCTTTTCTATTTATCACCGTTTTTGGGGTGAAACATGTTACAACATCATTTATGCAATTCAATCATCAATGTGTCTATGTGTTTTTCTATGTTGCATTATGTCTTGAACATGACTAGGGTAAGCACAATTCTAGCATAATCATTAACATTGATCAGCCGACGGTATACATTGATAGATCTATTGGACTGACAATCCCACTCGGATACGTGCCTCCTACAAAGGTAGCGTGAGTGTTTGTTACTGCAATATAAACGAGTGAACCATGAGCGTATGGGATGTACCACAATACAACAGTCACAAGGGTTGATTATGCACTCGATTTACTTCTAGTATGTTTTCACATATGGACTAGATTGCCATGACACATGAATTGCACAACAATTTTATTCGATTATCAAAACCTATGTAATTCTCACCAACTTTTGTTGACCCAAAATATTTTCAACTTAACATGTTTCAGGTTCTACTTGCTTGAAGATTTGAATTAATGCTTGAAGATGTGTGCATAGTTTTATTCAATTTGATGTACGAATTCTTGTAGAACAATTGTATGTAATTTATTTAAATCATATAATGAAATTTATTATTTACCATGAGCTACTAAACAATCATCAATACGTGACATCCCGATGTTTCCGCCATCGGTTGGGGTGTTACAGATTGGTATCAGAGCCATGGTTATAGGGAATTAGGTTATTAGAAAAATAATCTAGTCTATAACCATAGGATTATAACCAGTATTTGCTTCTTTTACTTGCCATTCTCTATCTCCCTCCTACTTCTTATCCCTACTTTCATCCTTACAAGAAGGTTGCTCTCCACCATTGGATCTACTCTTAGACTAATAGGACAAAATCCTCAGGTTTAGCCTGAACCACCTTGAGATCTCGTCGAAGTTCTAGATTATAATAACGAACACGTGCAATCTGGAAGGGTGAACGCCTGTATTCTGAGTCTTCTGTCTAGGCTGGCATTGCGCATATATCCCAATCAGACGAGGGACCCGGATGCCTACCTGGGAATTCTCGGGATGAGTGTTCACTTATAGGCTAAAGCATGTCTTCATATGTTATTAGAATTTAGAATCTTTGATAAGTCAACGTTTTCGTTTATTCGTTTTAATTAAATGAATAAATGATTACATTCCTTATATTACCTCATTGTCCTTCATTCAACCCATATCTTATTGAACATTCATTACCCAAATCACTTCCGTAACCGATGCCCTAAACTAAACAGAGATCAAGATCCTCAAGCTACCTAACCGCAAGTCTCACCATTTGACTATTGGTTGCTTTTATTCTATGTATTGACGCTATTTGATTCAAGTAATAAAATATTTGTCTGAGAGTTGTTACATGGTGCATGATTGTTTGAATGTGAACTAATTATATAAATCTATACAACTACAACTCATATACTGTGCTTGTTATACTTGCTTGCATAAACATATATCAATTTGCAACCTATGTGTATAATAAATGCTGCACTTAATAGAGGTCATCATGCCTTTTCAACAGTCGGGAGAGGCCCTACAACCTGCTCCACGACTGGTGGAGGCTATCGAACCTACTCAACGATTGGTAGAGGTCATTATGCCTTTTCAACAGTCGGGAGAGGCCCTACAACCTACTCCACGACTGGTGGAGGCTATCGGACCTGCTCAACAATCGGTGGAGATATAGAAGGACGCAAAACTTTAATGTAAGGTAAATTGGTGATTGCGGTCCGGAACGTAATCATGAATTTACAGGTACGTTAAGGTAGTGTGAAATTCTATCAAGGTTTTCAGTAAATAACCAATTATAAACTCTAGTTACCTGGTAGTTCATTTAGTCTTTCTATAGTCAATCAACTCATGCATTTCTATTAGGAGTCCTAAAACTTAAGATTCTTATTCTCCTTGCTATTTCAGATGAACCTAATCCAACCCTTAAAACTCACACATATCAAAACTCTTACCCAAATTATTCAAAACAGTTTATTCTGTTACCTATAAATTTATGTCATGCCTTAACTCGAAACTTCCCAAACCACCCTTGTCCTAATTTCTACCCAATCACCTTCAACCCTGTGTTTTCAATAAACTTCGGGACGAAGTTTCCAAAAGTAGGGGAGACTGTAACATCGCAAAATTTTCCCCAAAATTTTAATACATAAAAAGCCCTTATATATATATATATATATATATATATATATATATTTTATTACACCTTTATCATTAATATTATACAAATGTGCCTAAGTCTTTATTTATCTTAACTCACAACTTATATACATACATAAATGTATATAAATAATAATAATAATAATATGATTCTAAATTCTTTTTTTTTCACATACAAGATTTTTTTTTAAATAAAGCCTTGAGTCAAATAATCAAAGTCCTAGTCAAAGTCTTAGTCAAACAGTCAAAGTCTTAGTCAAATAGTCAATTCATCATAAAACCTTACTTTATGGTGTTGACCAATTTTAATGGCTAATTGAATCCAAAACTAGTATAAAAACCCACCTATGACCCATTATACTTTGCACCTCTAATTGTTTCAATCCGATTAAACTTTCCCTCATACCTTTCTTCTATAGTCTATTACTTCTACACTTGAAGCTTTGATTATAAGCTCTTGTAATTGGCAACTTTGGGGCTACACATAGCCCCTTTTCTATTTATCACCGTTTTTGGGGTGAAACATGTTACAACATCATTTATGCAATTCAATCATCAATGTGTCTATGTGTTTTTCTATGTTGCATTATGTCTTGAACATGACTAGGGTAAGCACAATTCTAGCATAATCATTAACATTGATCAGCCGACGGTATACATTGATAGATCTATTGGACTGACAATCCCACCCGGATACGTGCCTCCTACAAAGGTAGCGTGGGTGTTTGTTACTGCAATATAAACGAGTGAACCATGAGCGTATGGGATGTACCACAATACAACAGTCACAAGGGTTGATTATGCACTCGATTTACTTCTAGTATGTTTTCACATATGGACTAGATTGCCATGACACATGAATTGCACAACAATTTTATTCGATTATCAAAACCTATGTAATTCTCACCAACTTTTGTTGACCCAAAATATTTTCAACTTAACATGTTTCAGGTTCTACTTGCTTGAAGATTTGAATTAATGCTTGAAGATGTGTGCATAGTTTTATTCAATTTGATGTACGAATTCTTGTAGAACAATTGTATGTAATTTATTTAAATCATATAATGAAATTTATTATTTACCATGAGCTACTAAACAATCATCAATACGTGACATCCCGATGTTTCCGCCATCGGTTGGGGTGTTACACGGGAGTGGGCTATTACAAATGGTATCAAAGCCAGGGTCGGGCCGTTGTGCCAACAAGAACGCTGGGCTCCTTAAGGAGTGGATTGTAACAATCCCACATCGGTTGGGAAGGAGAACTAACACTTCTTTATAAGAGGTGGGATACCTTCCCTATCGTGACGCGTTTTGGCGTGGGAATTGCCTGCGACCAATGCAAAATCGGGACATGCCCGGACAATATCGCGGTATGGGAGTGGGCTGTTAGAACATTCTCTAGAAGAGTCTAGTCAATGTGCATGTGGCCGTCGACGGGCATAACACGCAACTTGGCGCACCGCCGCCTCTGTGTCGAAAATCCTGCTCCAAAATTCAGGTAAGGGTGGTTCGGTAAAGGGTTCACCGGAGGCGGTGGAACCACCGGCCCACCCCCCCTCAACCTCATCCTCACCATCAATAATTAATTAATAATAATAATGAAGAAAACAGGCAAAGCGCCTCGCTATGGCCAATGCAAGGTGCTTTGGTCTTCTTCCCTAAACAAACAACATATATTAGCCCCAAATCGAAACAACTCAATGATCTATACTATATTATAATGCATGAGGGAATGGTAGTTTAAGATACCTAAAAGTTAAGAACTTATTTTTCATTAATAACCCTGAAATGAGGGTAAAATAGTCATTTATACATTATTTACATTTAATACCCTATCTTAGTTACACTTTAATCCTTTAAACTTACTTAACTTTTGCTTATTTAAATTATAGTTAAATTTTTTTTCCTTATTTTAAGCAAACTATTCCCCATGATTTTTAAATAGTCATATTTTTTGCATGGGTTTATACTTTTACTAGTATAGTGCCCGCGCGATGCAGCGGGAAACACAAACACTTCTAAGTGTGTGTATGGTTCCGTTAAGTTCGATTATTAGCCTCAACCGAAACTAAAATCAAAAGTCATCAATTAGTCAATCTTATTAAACAATTGGTTCCTTGGTTCGGTTAGTATTGGTAGATTATCGGTTTTTAGTCCGATTTAGTTAATTTTGGTGAATAACAAAAACAAACTTTCGCTAAATGTTTTTGCCTACAAATACATGAAATGGAGATGTAAATACATGAAATACAGGTAAAAATAGGCCTGTAAACGAACCGATGTTCATGAGCTGTTCGTGAACTTAGTCGGCGGGAAGTTCGTTTATGTCGTTTATTTAATAAACGAATAAACACGAAAATATTTTTTTTGTTCATTTAGTTAAATGAACGAACATGAACAAACGTTAAGTTTGTTCATTTATGTTCGTGAACGTCCGTTTATGTTCGTTTATTTATGTCTGTTTATGTTTATTAATTACATACGTAGTTATATTTACATAAATATAAACATAAATTGGGCTTTAGCTACTTGTATAAATATATAACCAATTAGTAATTGGGTTTTTTCAGCAATACAAAATCGTTCACATTTATTATGTTCGTGAACGTCCGTTTATGTTCGTTCGTGAACTGTTCATTTAGGTTTTAAACGAACAAGAACATGACAAATTTCTTAATGAACGAACATGAACACAAAAATGTGTTTTATTATGTATTCGTGTTCGGTTAAAATTAAATGAACAAACACGGACATCGTGTTCGTTCGGTTCGTTTACAGGCTTAGGTATAAAAGCTAAAAATTTCAAAACCCCCTCTATTTATACCGCCACTACAATTCATAAACCTATCTAGTCAGCTTCAAATCATATTAGAGTATAATTTGCTATATACTTTTAATTAAAAATTTGATTTTTTTACGTGATTAATAATATCTAGGGGTGAACAATAATTGAACCTCAACCGAAATCGAACAAAAACATACAAAACCAAACTAAAAATTAACCAAAACCAAGTTAACCTAATATCGGTTTTTTTTTTTACCCTAGGTTAACCAAAATTAACAAACCAAAGCTGAACCATTCATACATTTATATCTTTTATACATCAATTACATGTATTTATACGTTCATTGTGCTTCTAAGCAAAATTAAAGTTTGGTTTTGGTTATTAACGAAAATTAACTAAACCGAACTAAAAACGACAATCTAACCAAATAGACTGAACCAATTAACCGGTTGGTTAACATAATTGATAAACCGATAATATCGATTTTTGTTCCGATTGATGCTTAAACCGAACTGAACCTAACCCAAGCATGAACCATTAGAAGTGTCTGTATTTACTACCACATCGTGCAGGCACACTGTTATGAATATATTAATGGGTTTGTTTTAGTTTAACTAATTTAGGTTAACTAATGGTACAAAAAAAAAAAAACGATAACCAATTTTAAGTTAAATCGGATGTTTTCATTTTTTTCAATAGATTTTGGTTCAGTTTTGTCTATTTTTTGGTTTGGCTTCGGTGAACGGTTTAGTTATTGCTCACTCCTACATATCGTTAATCACGTAGCACATAAAAGATTTTTAAAATAAAAAAATAGCAATATTATACTCAAATTGAAAATAATAAAATGCTCATTATTATGATGTATTTTTTTTTAATAAAAGTATGCAAAAAAAAATATGTCTATTTAAAAATCATGGGGGATGGTTTGAATAAATTAAGGAAAATAAGTTTAACTATAATTTAAATAAGGAAAAGTTAAGTAAAGTTTAAGGGATTAAAGTGTAACTATGATATAGTATTAAAATGTAAATAATGTATGAATGACTATTTTACCCTAATTTCAGGGTTATTAATGAAAAATAAGTTCTTAACTTTTGGGTATCTTAAACTACCCCTCCCTCATGCATTATAATATAGTATAGATATAGATAAAAAATTACATCATAATAATGAGAATTTTATTATCTTTAATTTAAGTATAAGTATTGCTATTTTTTATTTTAAGGGTAGTTTAAGATACCAAAAAGTTAAGAACTTATTTTTCATTAATAACCCTGAAATGAGGGTAAAATAGTTATTCATACATTATTTACATTTAATACCCTATCTTAGTTACACTTTAATCCTTTAAACTTACTTAACTTTTGCTTATTTAAATTATAGTTAAACTTTTTTCCTTATTTTAAGCAAACTATCCCCCATGATTTTTAAATAATCATATTTTTTGCATGCGTTTATACTTTTTATAAAAAATTACATCATAATAATGAGAATTTTTTTATCTTTAATTTGAGTATAAGTATTGCTATTTTTTTATTTTAAAAATCTTTATGTGCTACGTGATTAACGATATCTAGGAGTGAGCAATAACTAAACCGTTCACCGAAGCCAAACCAAAAAACAGACAAAACTGAACCAAAATCTATTGAAAACAGAAAAAAATCTTATTTAACTTAAAATTGGTTATCGTTTTATTTTTGTACCCTTAGTTAACCAAATTAGTTAAACTGAAACAAACCCATTAATATATTTTCATAACAAAGTGCCCGCACGATGTGGTAAGGAACACAAACACTTCTAATGGTTCATGGTCGGGTTAGGTTCAGTTCGGTTATAAGCCTCAACCGAAACAAAAATCGACATTATCGGTTTATCGATCTTGTTAACCTACCAGTTAATTGGTTCAGTCTATTTGGTTAGATTGTCGTTTTGAATTTGGTCTAGTTAATTTTGTTTAATAACCAAAACCAAACTTCTGTTTAAATTTTTCTTAAAAACACATGAAATGAAGGTATAAATACATGTAATGGATGAATAAAAGATATAAATGTATGAATGGTTCAGCTTTGGTTTGTTAATTTTGGTTAACTTAGGCTACAAAAAAACTGATATTAGGTTAACTCGGTTTTGGTTAATTTTCAGTTCGGTTTTGTGTGTTTTTTTTCGATTTCGGTTGAGGTTCAATTATTATTCACCCCTAGATATTGTTAATCACGTAAAAAATTCAAAATTTTAATGAAAAGTATATAGCAATTTATACTCTAATATGGTTTGAAGCTGAGTAGATAGGTTTATGAATTGTAGTGGCGGTATAAATAGAGGGGGTTTTGAATTATTTTTAGCTTTTATAACTAGGCCTGTAAACGAACCGAACGAACACGATGTTCGTGTTTGTTCATTTAATTTAACTGAACATTAACACATAATCAAACACACTTTTGTGTTCATGTTCGTTCATTAAGAAATTTGTAATGTTCTTGTTCGTTTATGTTCGTTTGTTTAAATCCTAAACGAACAGTTCACGAACGAACATAAACGGACGTTCATGAACATAATAAATGTGAACGATTTTGTATTACTGAAAAAAACCCAATTACTAATTGATTATGTATTTATACAAGTAGCGAAAGCCCAATTTATGTATATATTTGTGTAAATATAAATACGTTTGTAATTAATAAACTTAAACGGACATAAATAAACGAACATAAACGGACGTTCACGAACATAAATGGACAAACTCAACGTTTGTTCATGTTCGTTCATTTACCTAAACAAAAAATTTTTTTTGTTCGTGTTTGTTCGTTTATTAAATAAATGACAAAAACGAACTTCTCGCCGAACAACTTCATGAACATTCGGTTCGTTTACAGGCCTATTTTTACCTCTATTTCGTGTATTTATACCTCCATTTCATGTACTTCTAGGCAAAAAAATTTAGCCAAAGTTTGTTTTTGTTATTCACCAAAATTAACTAAACCGTACTAAAAACCGATTATCTAACAATACTAACCGAACCAAGGAACCAATTGTTTAATAAGATTGATTAATTGATGACTTTTAATTTTAGTTTCAGTTGAGGCTAACAATCGAACTTAACCGAACCATACACACCCTTAGAAGTGTTTGTGTTCCCGCTGTATCGCGCGAGCACTCTACTAGTAACATAAGAAAGTTGAAGTACTAACTTTTGTCCGAGCAATCCGAGCCAAAACCTTCGAATATTGTGTGTTTGTGCGTGTGAAGCAAAGCGAGACAACTTCTGTCTCGCTTTGGGTTTTAAATAGGGCCTAAGCGCCTCGATATGGCCACAGCGAGGCGCTTCGAATCAATTCTAGCCCTGAAGCACCTTGCTATGGCCATAGCGAAGAGCTTTAGGAATTTTAAAAAAAAATTGTTTTAATTCATTTTAAATGGTTTTGATTGATTAAAAAAAATTAATTCATTTTTAAGTGTTTTAAGTTGTTTCCAATCCAATTTTTTTTTGTTTGAGGCGTTTCGGTTCGCTTATTGTTCGTTTGTGGTTTTCAGTAGATACATCCGAGTATGAACGTATTTTATAAATCATTGTACGTGATACATGGACTATACAATCAATATCGTTTTTATCAAAATACAATTTTTGCATGTCTAATCGATATCCTGGACTTCCGGACTCTGTTTGACACGTTTTGGTTCGTTTAATTGCTCATTGGTAGTTTTCAGATGATACATCCGAGTATGAACAACTTTTATAAATCAATGTACATGATACATGGACTATACAATCAATACCGTTTTTTAATCAAAATACAAATTTTGCATGTCTAATCAATATCCTGGACTTTCGGACTCTGTTTGATGCGTTTTGGTTCGTTTAATTGCTCGTTGGTGGTTTTCAGAAGACACATCCACGCATTTAAACGAACCGAAACGTGTCAAACAGAGTCTAGAAGTCCAGGATATCGATTAGACATGCAAAATTTGTATTTTGATAAAAACGGTATTTGATTATATAGTCCATGTATCACGTATAATGATTTATGACAATTGTTTATACTCGGATGTTTCTACTGAAAACCACAAACGAGCAATAAACGTACCGAAATGCCTCAAACGATTTTTTTTTTGGGATTGGAAACAACTTAAATCACTTAAAAATGAATTAATTTTTTTAATCAATCAAAACCATTTAAAATGAATTAAATGGTTTTGATTGAAACAACTTTAAACACTTAAAAACGATTTTTTTTTTGGGATTGGAAACAACTTAAATGGTTTTGATTGATTAAAACAGAATTTAATTTATTTTTAGAGAAACAACTAGCAATCTCACTTCCGGAAGCTGGCATAAAAGCAAAGCCGCACGTAGAGTCACGCGTGAAGACAATGAAGAGCGACTGGTCTGCCGTACATGATATGCTAGCATGGAACAATACAAGTGGTTTTGGGTGGGATTACAGCAACGACATGCTCGATACTCCCCCGCCAGTATGGAAAGCTTATGCACAGGTACTATACAATAATTTTTATGACTACCACTTTTTATAATAATAATAATAATAATAATAATAATAATAATAATAATAATAATAATAATAATAATTGATATATATTTTTTGTATTTTGTTAACTCTGATCATGATATTGTGGCTTGTTAGGTGCATACAAATGCAGGAAAATGGAGATCAAAGAAATTTCCTCATTATTGGGACTTATGTAATGTATTTGGCAAGGATCGGGCAAACGGACGAGATGCTCAAACAGCTGCTGATATTTTATCTGACATAAACAGAGAAGAACAAGAGGTTACTGGAGATGGTTTAGATGATATAGATGTTAATCAGACACTGAACAACCCTTTACATGCTGATTCTCTAGAGGAATCAAGCACACAACGAAAGAGAAAAAGGCGCAACAGCTTTGATTCTCTAATGAACAGCTTGAAAGAGTCTGCGGAAATAATTGGTGCAGAGATTAGGGGGGCTTCAAATACATTCGACAAAGTTTTTGTAACAGAGAGGAATAGCGAAGAACTGCGCAACAATCTTTTTGATGAGATGAATAAAGTCGAGGGTTTGAGTATACGTGAGTGTGACAAGGCTGTGTGTAAGTTTGCACAAAATGAGGAGCTGATGGTAATCTTTTTTAAGGTTGATAAAGAACGCAAACTTGGATGGGTAAGGAACATGCTTGAAGATACTATATAACGACTTTTGGATGATTATAATCTTTTAGTTGAGAAATTTTGGATATTTTTTAAAATTATTAGTTGGTAAATTTTTGATGATTTTTACTTTATGTTTGTTGTCTTTATATTATTTAGATATTTTATTAGTGAAAAATAATATATTTTTCATAATATAAATTAATTTTCATTTTAATTTTAATTTGGATAGTGTTATGAAAAAAAATGATAAATGTCTTTATTTTGAGGCAAGGACATATTTGTCATTTTAAATAAATAGTATTCCATTCCTTCATTTTTTTGACATACCAAATAGCACAAGGTAATCATTCATTCCATTCTCGTAGGTAACCAAACAGAAAAATGGAATGGCAATGGTCCATTCCATTCCCTCATCCATTCCTTTCCTTTCTTCATTCCATTCCCCCTGTCCATTCCATTACCCCATACCAAACAGACCCTAAAAGCTAAGATAGTATAGTTCGGTGAGTCGGTTCCAACGTCGTTGAAATTAGTTCAATCAAAGTTTATTTGAGTCGGTTACGGATAAAATAAAAATTATTTTGAGGCTACTTAGAAAAAGAGACTTTGTATTTGATATTCCCCGTAGTTGTGACTACTCTAAAATTTTTAACTAGAGTAATTACACTACATAAAAATGTAGTAGAATAATGATAATTACTCTATTATTAACATAATTAATCTAGTTATTTGTATATTATCTCGTAAAATTCTATATTTAATCCAAACTCAATAAAAGTAATAAAATGTAAGACATAAAAGTTCTGTAATGCTAACAATTGAGGCCACATAGCTCTATACATAAAAGTTACAATATTATTGTTGTCTTTAACCTCTCTAAACTATAAGAGGGCTTGTTTCTAAGTGTTCCCTATATTTTCAAGTTGGCTTAAAGAACCCTTTTTTTTTTTTTTTTAATATTACTTCTCTATTAACAATACAAATATGAGAACAGTATTGAAAAAATGAAAAGTAATCTCATATTGCAGTTTACATCAAATATCTTAGCATACTACAGATATGCCCTACCTCATAACATCGATTACTTTGCATGGTTTGTTTTCTGATTCATGAAAACTGGCATCTCTTTTGTTATATGTTCAATCCTTTAAGACTGGACCGGCTGAATGGACTAACAAAAGAACAATATGAATATACATATACCCACAATATGCTGTTAAATATGAACTACTTCCGCAAATTTCTGCAGGAGAGACCGATGATTCACTGCATGAGTAACTGAACCGTGCAAGACACAGCAAAAGCAACAAACCATGTAACTCCGTCACTTACAGGACGTGGCTGGCTGGACACAGAATGATTACTATAAACTCAAACCTTGAGAATTAACTAGTCATATACAGAAGTATAAAAAGTAGTATATAGTGTGATCCCACATTGGCAGAGAGAAGAAAAATTAAGGGATGGGAAGCTTAATAAAAGGTGAAAGCGGTTATTGGAAAAATCACTTACCTGGATGGGGTCAATGGGTGATCAAGAAGATCCATGGCCTAGGTTAGTGACCTCCATTGCACGTTGGAGGGGTGCTATCCTAAGGTCGGCCCAAGTGGTCGAGCCTACATCATAATTTGTGGCAGTGGGGGCTTGTGTTCGCGCAGCCCCTGCACAATAACATAGTTCAGTTTTCTTGTTTAATTGACTGTCACTATTCTTTACTAGCAATAAGACTATAAACATGCTAAATGATAAAAAAATTACAGTTGACATCATTTTTGTAGGTATAAAAACAAGCTTACAGACTCTTAACGTTAAATAGTAATCTATTTGCTCTTCACTAGGCCGGATGGGTCATATGGACTAAAAGAAAAACAATATGATATTGGTAACCCATTGACCAATGTCAGATTCTTCAACTCTTATGTTCATCAACAAATATAGGTATGTGAATTATTGATTCAAACACAAAGTCTAATCAAAGAGATCGGTGATAAATTGGGTAGAAACAAATCAACTATGTGTATTCAAGTTAGAAATGTTGATATGAATGGTACAAGAACAAAAGAGAACTGGCGTCGTGTTTGAGTATTCTGATGTTTAGAGCATTCTGGACGATTTGGACTTGTATACCAGTAGAATACAACTGCATAAGTTAGTAGGTATACGCCTGTATGGTAGTACTAATGACAGTTTACGGTTGTATAAGAATTCTTGATGTCATAGACAAGCCTATATGGTTTGAATAGCAACAAAAATGTGAAACGTTACGAATATAGGAGGCTGTCATGTAACGAGTAAATGGTGAAATGTGTGAAAGATTGACAAATGTCAACAACGTTTGAGACATTATTATTTTGTCACTGATAGTGAGGCAGGGACGACCCCGATACATAAATGCAGGAGTACGTCGTTTGAGGATTCAAGATTAAGCAAGCTTGTAGCTTTGTTAAGTGAACTGTCATTTTTGGCTAAAAGTTGGCTATATTTTACTGGTTGGTTGAATGAACAAAAGTTTTTTAATACTAATCCTGTATAACATCACAAATATGATGATCACATTAGGGAAAAATATATTGTCTTAAATTCTGGTCCACATCAATTTGTTGTAGCATAAAGTCAATGTGCCGTAGCTCATAACGTTGCTTAGACAGAGATTTCCCTTTATTAATTAATCCTCTCTTTACAACCATGGATTCACAACGACATCAGTATGCTGTTAATTACGAAGGAGTGGGCTGATTCACTGGATGAGTAAGAGTAACTAAACCAAGCAAGGCACAGCGGTAGCATGTGACTCCAATAGGGACATGTGATATGATCCCACATCAGCTGAGAAAAGAAAGAGGAAGGGATGGGAGGGTAAATAAAAGGTGAAAGAGGGGAAAGGAAAAGTCACTTACCTGGATGGGGTCAATGGGCGATCAAGAAGGTCCATGGCCTAGGTTAGTGACCTCCATTGCACTTAGGAGGGGTGCTACCCTAAGGTCGGCCCAAGTGGTCGAGCCTACATCATAATTTGTGGCAGTGGGGGCTTGCGTTCGCGCAGCCCCTGCACAATACATTAGTTAAATTTTGTATCATGAAATAATTTTTGTTAACTTGGACATAAATAGTCTTATGGTTAGATCACTAAAATGCAATGAAACTGTTGTGAATCCTGCCTTATTCCTCCCCACCCCAGAAGGTTTTTTCAGAAATCTTTCTCACAACAAGTTGCTTCAAATGGAGAGCTCGGAACGAGGTGTTTTTCAACAAGAACACTTCTATCCAAAGAATGGTCGAAGAAGACAAAGCTCGATAATACTTATGGTTATTGATTAGAGCTAAGACTCTCCACCTGCTATAGTGGATTGTTATTTCCATTGTAAGTAGCTTAGGTTTGGTTGGCTATAATTATAAAAAAAGGACTAACTATTTTTTTTGTTAGTATGAGAATTGAATTTAGTTTAATCTAACAGAACTGTTCGGAAGGCTATAATTATAGCTGGAAATGGCTCCCAGAGCTGAGAATCAGTTTTATCTTGATTCGCGCTTTGGGCTTATCTGATCTACATCCTTTGTTTGTAATTGTAATTGTAATTGTAAGGGTTTATCAATCCATGCTATTACTTCTGTTTATGAGGCTCTAGAAACCGTGCAAAAGCTCATTCTTGATTCTTTTTTTAAGACCTTCTTTGGTGCAATTATGGCTTGTCTTCGTGTGGTTAGGATGAAACAGTTACTTGTGCTTGATTATTGCCATCTATTGGCGCAATTACCATGGCGCTTAAGATTTCTTGATTTTGTTGTTATAGGAAATATGAGAATGCAACAAATAGTAACACTTGTAATACACCAGTTCAATTGAATGAATCTTTTCTGTTAAAATATGATGTAAGACCCCTTGAGAACAGTTTAATTTGGATTCAAGCTGAACCAAGCGCGAGGCTTCTTAGTGAACTGTCATTTTTGCTAACTAATATTAAACATACAAAACAGTATTGAAAAGAAATCTCATCTTACAGTTCACATTGATTTTGTTACCACAAAACAAATAGGCCTTAGTTCATAATGTCGTTTTGGCATGGTTTGTTTGCTGATTCTTGAAAATTGGTATCCATTCACCGTATAAATAACTATACCATGGATTTTTCCTCCATGACGACACACATAATGAATATAACAATGATCAAATCTTTCTTTGGCAACCATCCGGGGTCTTCTTTTACTGCTGCTGGAAATGGTGTATTTTTTTTATTTTTATGGTTTTTTTAGTATGCAAATTGGATAAAGAGATTTGTTGCTTACAAGATACAACACACCGAATGATAAACTCCAACCTTGAAAATCAATACCTCAAATACAGAAGAAAGTAAGCATTTAATATGATCCCACATCACCAGAAGGAAATAAAGATAAAGGGATGGGAGTGTGCATAAAAGGTGAAAGATGGAATTGGAAAAGTCACTTACCTGGATGGGGTCAATGGGTGATCAAGAAGATCCATGGCCTAGGTTAGTGACCTCCATTGCACTCAGGAGGGGTGCTACCCTAAGGTCGGCCCAAGTGGTCGAGCTTACATCATAATTTGTGGCAGCGGGGGCTTGCGTTCGCGCAGCCCCTGCATAATGTAACAGTTAAAAATTTCTGCTGGCTTAAATCTTTTCTATAGCAATCCCCTTCCTATTACGAAAGTTCAGATTTGTATTTTGTTTTTTGTTTGACTTTATGTTACTATAATCGTCGATTTGTATGGTTCATGGATTAAGCTTGTTTGGAACGTTAGTTGATTGAAGTAATCTGCTGTAAGACTGTAACTAAAACCCTACCAAAACCTACCCCTTATTACAACCGCTGAACGCATCCACCAAAGCGCACAGAACTGTTGGACAAGCTATTATAATTGGAAATGGCTGCCTGGAGCTGAGAATCGATGTCATAAACACACGCTTTATAACAAATATATTTTGAATACAAATATCATCAGTATATTGGCACATAGTCCTGCATAAACATCTTCAAAATCTAGGCTTGCACAGAAATGCATGGCTTGCAATCGTGAATAAACATCGTCAAATCTTGACAAACATTCAGTTTTGAATACATTTTTTTATTTGAGACGTTTTTTCAATCTTCCAGAATGCTTGTTTATGTTACTGGAGTTGAGACTTGAGAGGTGCACTGGGCACAAGGAAGTTTGCATACTTCCACAAACGTCTACAAGAAACAGAAATGGTGAAACTGGTTGCTGGTAAAGAGAATGTAAGTTGCAAGTATTTCATTCGGGCATTTAAAACGAACAATGCTGGACTTGAAGATTTTTTTTTTTTAAATTTTTTTGGTTAAATCCAATGATATGCACATGTTTTAATAATTCATAACGGTAGCCTAGTGTAGCAAATAATCATTTAGAAGGATATATTATTCCTTGATGCATACTAAGAGGTGGACCTGTCCTACATTACAGAGTACAGCAACAACTGAGCATGAGTCACTAGCCAAACATTGTATCTGTGATGGGTTCAAAGTTTCTAAGTACAATGTATTATGTTATTTACATTAAATTCAATCCTTTTTGGTTGTATGTTGTATTTCATCACCTATGAGGCATCCTATTACAATGTTCTATTATGCAGCTTTCATATTTCTTTCTAACTACACCTTTTTTTTATATCATTTATGATAAGTTCAATCCTTTGTTATAATGTAGAGAATACAAAATAACATGTGTTTATCTAAAAAATAGAAGTTATAAAATTCGTATCATTTTATTTGATCCCACATCGGCATAAAGAAGAACGATAAAATAATAAAAAGGTGAATAAAAGGTGAAAGAGGGAAACCAAGAACTCACTTACCTGGATGGGATCAATGGGCGATCAAAAAAGTCCATGGCCTAGGTTAGTGACTTCCATTGCACATAGGAGGGGTGCTATCCTAATTAGGCCCAAGCAGTCGAGCCTACATCATAATTTTTGGGAGTGGGGACTTGCGTTCGTGCAGCCCTTGCATAATACAACAGTTTAAGAAATTTTTACTGTGATTTATGGTAGGCTGATGGGTTAATCTTGTTGAGAGCATTTTGTCTCTTTTTTCCCTTTTAAGTACAACATACTCAACCTTAGCTTTTATACCCAACCTTTTTTTAATGGAAACCAACTAAAACATGATTCAATTCGATATATATAGATATGTATAGGTTTAGGATCCTGTACAAAATATATTTTTCGTGAGAAGGACTAAGAATTGACATGTAGGCATCATGTTTTGGATTTAGGAATGATGTTTTAGGTTGTTTTAACTTGAAAAACACCAAACACAACAATCTAAAACACAATACAATGTATTATAGTTATTAAATTTAAAAAACAGCTAAAACACATACTTAACGCTTAAAACACATTGCTAATGTTCTTAGCATGGTGTTTTAAGTTTTAAGCCTAAAATACATTGTCTTCGGTTTTTAATTGTTATGTTCGGTGTTTTTATAGGCAAAACAATCCAAAACATCACGACTAAGTTCAAAAAATGATGCCTAAGTATCAATTTTTAATACTTCTCACACTTCTCACAAAAAAGCACTTTGTACACGATCTTGACCCTGTATGTATATATATATATATATATATATATATATATATATATATATATATATATATATATATATATATATATACTAGTAGGGAACCCGCGCGTTGCGGCGGCGGCGGTAATTTACAATGTGTTACTCTTTTTTTTTTTTGTTAATTTTTCAATTCTCTCGTGATATATTATATTGTACTTCTTTTAGTTTTTTATTCGTAGTATCGGTTTGGTCTATGTATGTCATGAGCCTTTTAAAGTTTGGTTACATATCAGTCATAAACATATTAATCTAAAAAAAAGCAAACACATGAATAAGAAATATATAAGTCATCAACATAGAAAATTACAAATAACAATTCACATGTCAACTTCTTGCATTGTGATGAGATGTTTTTCATAAACCTTGCACATCTCAATTACCTCATCAACATGGTTCGACCACCATTTTTCATCAGATATAATACTGGGAGTTTCTTATATCTCTTCCTGTTTGACCAATACAACCACCGGCTAATGACTTTCTTGTATCTTCTCCTCTATTGGAGCATGTGTCAACACTAATCAAAACAATGTTAGCTGCTTACATGTGTTAAATCAAAACCGAGTATATAGATGGATAAATTAAACTACAATCTTAAATGAAATTGATACCTACATATCTTCCGATTTCTTCTTTGTTTTGTTCATAACAAATTTCTAATTTATGTAACAGAAATTAAAAAGGTTTTTTTAGCAATTTATAAAGAATAATACCATGAAAATTTATATTCAGAATATAAAAACTTAAGGCTCAAAATCTACTTACTTTCGTTTTGATGTAGGGTCTGATGTTAAAGACTTGATAAAAGGCAGACTGTCTGTGTTCCTATATGTAAAAGCCTATTTATATTGAAAGGGGCAAGTATTTGACTTTGAAATATCTATAGTTCTATAAAATTTGCATGAAAAATATCAAAAGAATCTGAATTAAAGGGCTGGTACTGTTACAACTGTAAAATGAAATATGGTAAAAGTTTGACTTCATTGAAACTTTTGCGTAACTTTTGTTGTTATTTCTTTCTTGTTCTCATATATGAAAGGCTGGTTATATTTAAAGAGGTAAGTAAGACTCTGAAATATCAAAAGTACTAAAAAAGTTTGCATGAAAATATCAAAAGAATCTGAATTTGGGTTGGCACTTCTATAGCTGTAAAATGACAGCTTGTAAAAGTTTGACTTCATAAAAACTTGTGTATAACTTTTGCTATTATCTCTTTCTTTCTTTTTAAGCAGACCCATTTGAAAGTATAATCTTCTTTGTATAATTATTAACAGATATGAAAGCTTAAATGAGACGAAAGTAAAATAATTACACTTTGGAAGTAAAAAATATAAACTGGAAGCCAAAAATGGGTCGGAAGGAACCCGTCTTTTTTATTAATTCGATTTAGACCTAGTTTCATCCAAATAAATACCCCAGGTACAAAACCGAGTAACAAACAACTCACCTCGGAGTTGTAAAATTTGAGTTCTCTGTGATGGTCAAAGAAAAGGCTTTCCACAAGCTCTTGAGCAGGACCTGCAAAAATACACAAATTGACATCAATGTGTGATATAATCCTATTGAGATTTGAGAAACAATAAACATAATACGAAAGTACAGAGCTAACATATCCACCAGATCTAAAGAATCAACAATAATGGCATCATACTTCCCTTCGGGTACGTTGCGTACAAACTCAACTGTTCAAATGAAAAAATAAAGAATAACGCAAAATGCAAAAACAAAGACAATGATAAAGGCACACAAAATAGAAAGACGTTTTTTGGCGTAAAAACTGGCAAATGACCAAAATTGCCCCTCCTATATGCTTATTAATCCAAATTACTTTTAATAATTTTTTTTAATACCCACTTATTATTATTTGTTTTAAAAAAGAAAATAAGTTTTAATGTTTCTAGTGTGGGATAATAATATTTCAAGTGTAGTTTTTACATTAAATCTTCATAACACAGTCATCCGTTTCATATTCTTGTTTGGCTGTTACCTATCAAATTCATAGTTGCGCCATTACTTTTGCGGTTTTTGTAGATGAGAAAGTTAGAGGGACAGTGACTACGGTGTGGTAGTTGTCTTCCCAAGTTTAAAGGGATTTAAGTTCTATATAATCTTGTCTTAGGATTTGGAAAGCAAGAAATGAGAATACAAGGTAGGATAGTGTAGTGTTATAGGTCTGATGTTGAGTGTCGTAGGATTAATGCTGAATATAGTAGTTGTAGAGTCTAATGATAAAGATCTGACAAAGGCAGACTGTCAATGTTCTTATATGTAAAAGCCCATTTATATTGAAAAGGGCAAGTATTTGACTTTGAAATATCTAAAGTTCTATAAAATTTGCATGAAAATATCAAAAGAATCATAATTAAAAGGTTGGTACTTTTACAGCTGTAAAATGACAGCTGGTAAAAGTTTGACTTCATAGAAACTTTTGGTGTTATTTCTTTCTTGTTCTCATCTATAAAATCCTGGTTATATTGAAAGAGGTAAGTATTTGACTCTGAAATATCAAAAGTTCTAAAAAAGATTGCATGAAAATATCAAACGAATCAGAATTAAAGGCTTGGCACTTCTACAGCTATAAAATGACAACTTGTAAAATTTTGACTTCATAAAAACTTGTGTATATCTTTTGCTGTTATCTCTTTCTTTCTTTCTTTCTAATAAGACCCATTTCAAAGTATAATCTTCTTTGGATTATTATTAACCGATATGAAAGCTTAAATGACAAAATTACCATACCCCTGTGCTTATATAAATAATCATTCATCAACAATTCAAGAGCAAAATTGAAGGAAATAATAGAAGTGTAAACATACTGGGTCGAACGGGGCGTTACCGTCTCGATTTCTGATATGATTGTGTGTAAAATCTTCTAGCAAACTCTCAGTATGTTTCTATATGACCACAAACATGTAATATCAAGAAATTACACATTTATAGTATTATAAATTTTCAAAACTAAAATTACATGTAAAATGCCTAGCAAGCATGGTACTAAACTGGACCGTACACCACCAAAATGTATTCAGATAACACCATAGATTAGCAAAAATTAAATTATATCTTAACTACTTATTTTCTAATAACACCACCAAAATGCATTCAAATAACACCAGGTACCTGGGTTTTAAGAAGCGCGCCTGAGGCACGCCTAGGCGTGAGGCGCATCAAGGCTCAGCCTAGGGCGCCTTAGGGCTTTGCGCCTAGTCTTTTTCTCAAAGGCGCGCGCCTCAGGGGATTTTTTGTCAAATTTCAGGCGCTTAGCTCCTTGAGGTGCGCGCCTCATGTAACCTGGGTAATTTTTTATGCATAAAAATGTTGTACCTTGGTGTTTTTGGCTTGTACATATAGGTAAAATCACGTAAAAACATTATTTGTAGCTATATTTTGGGTAAATGAAGCTAAAAACTCATGAAATATATATATATAAAAATTATGTAAATAGTATGCGCTTCGGGTAAGAAAATCCCACGCTTTTTGCGTTTCGCGAGATGTTCTTGGACCTCGTCGCTTTTGTGCGCCTAGCGCTTTTTAAAACCAATCCAGGTACTAAAGCATTCACAAAACACTACCAAAATGCATTCACATAATACCATATACTAAACTGGGCAGTACACCATACTTTTTCTTGCTTTTAATAGATCAGTAAATCATTAAAATACAAAGGGAGAGAGAGCAGGCTTTGATTATAGCCTGCTGTTTATAGGCACAATTGTTTATCAGAAAAGGGCATGTTTATGGTCAAATGTGATATCTTAAATTCTTTCATTATAGTCAAGACAATATTTCAATATAAAACACAGTTTGACTTTATTAAGGTCAAAGGAAATAGTTTGTTGCCCTGAGATTTATGTTGATTCATCGAGGCTTGTATAAAAGGTATTTCAAATATACCAACATGATTAAAAACATAATTGCTAAAGAAGCTTCACCTTGTTTTACCTGACACTTCAACTCACATTTTATCATTAAATATGGTTACGCATTTTTTATTCTTTAATTATTCATTAAAAACAATAATTTAACAACAGTTAAATTCATTAAAAATGCAACTCCTGACACTAAAAAAATGTAATAAATCGACTCTTTTTGTAGCAATTAAAAAATCAATCGTTGACAACAAGATAATGCACCAAAATAATGCACGTAGGTTTTCAGAATCACTCACCCCGTCTGGGCGTCTACGGTGCAAACCTTAATAACGTGCTAGAGCCTGGGATAGAAAAGAAAAATTACGTAAATAACTCCTAATAGGATTAACATGAAACATAGAAAATGAATAACTATATAAAATAACAGTACCTCGGTAGCAACATCATGAATGGGTCAAACTGTCAGAGAATTCACAACTCAGCGGCCAATTACTTTGAAAACCGCATACAATGACCCTAACTCCTACCTTCGCGGCCAGGCGTTTGGCTTAGGCTCTAAATTAATATTAGAATCATCATAGAATGAGGACGCACCACCAAATCTAGCGGCATTGTTTCAGACCTTGATGAGTGCAGTCTAGAAGATAAATTTCCAGAATTTGGTTCTCTGCAAGTACCTCAAAACCATCAGACAGAACACAAATGCAGGCCATATATAGCAACTATATGATGTTCAAGAAATAAAATTACTTTGCATTACATGTAAAATGTTTGTGGCAATCAAAGGTCAATAAGATAAATGGTCTGACCTTGAATTCAGCAACTACAATTGCCACACCCTCAAATTTCCACTTGCGGAGTTTTACCGCGAGGCGCATGACAAACCAAGATCCAAGTCAACGGTCACAATAAACAACACTATATGAAATACGTAAACTCAAAACATAGTTCTCAATTTACAAAACCATAGCGGAAGCATTTAACCAGTTACAAAACTGTGTACGACAATGTTCAAATTATTTAATTCAAAACATGAAACTAAGCCTAGACGCCATGCAGACTCGTGCGCCTAGTCCTCTGTTGCTACCTTAGCGACCTGAGAAAAACATGCCAAAAAGACGTCAACATATAATGCTGGTGAGTTCATAGGTTTGTTCAATAAGTTACCAAAGTTACCAAAACGTTACCATGTCCATACTATACCAATGTCACCAAGTACGCTAGCTAGGCGTATGTTTTATTACTACTACGATTGGAAACCATTACTGGACACGTTTAGCAATGTTTAGCATATGTTTAAGCAGCCCGAATAATGTTCAGCATGTTTAGCAAAGTTCGAGACAACATGCACCCGCCCGGCCCTCCAAGCCGTCGAGTGGGGCAGGTCACACCCAATAGATCTATCCACATTTCCCCCGTTGTGCATCCCCGCACATTCATGGTTTCCCCCGGGACTTTCCAAGATCGTATAGCAATACAAAGTTAAAACCATAGTATGACATATGTTACCAAAATAGTTTAGCGCATGTTTTCTCCCCCAAAAGTTAAAGCTGTAAAAGTGGGGCCGTGAACTCACCTTAGATAGCGTTCTTCGGTAACTAGTAAAATGCTAAGCCCTTGATAATCCCTCTACCGAAGATCTATCAAAATGTTCACATAAGTGTTCCGACTAATAACCATAAGGTTATCTAGTCCCCGATTGTCCAGATCGTGACCAAGTATGTTTTAAAGCGTGTTTAAATGTTCAACCGACACACTAGACCGACCCGACATCCCGTTGGTGACTCATTACCCTAACTAATCAAGTACACATAGATTACACACAAGGTTCAAGCATAAAATACTTAGTTTGTATCAAAAATCTCATTTCTACATCAGAACGGTCGAACCAGTCAGATAAAGCCACCTTCGCCCCCTTTTAAGTCTCCTTCGCCCGTTTGATGCCACGTTCGACCGTTTGATCTGGTTCGCCCAAACATTTCCCAGGTTCGACCCTGGAATCTCTCCTTCGACCACTCGTTTTGTCGAATGAGCCCAGGTTCGCCCCCGTTACATAAATTTTCCTAAAAACGCTTCAAACACATTCGAAACATCGCAAAACGTCATCAAACACAGCAGTCAAGTATGAATAACTTATCCCTACCGAACCCCACCAATTTTGCCCCAAAACTTATCCGTTTCAGCCCTTTCCCAAAATGGCAAAGATTATGGAAGTGTCACATCATGCATGTAATTTTTACCCAATTTGAAAACTTTTTAATACCAATCCATAATCATCTACAAATGCTCAGCTTATCTTGTAATTGAAAACCCCCATTCATTTTATTAATAATACTTAACATGCATAAGCCCTAGATTTCATAAAATCCCCAAAATACCCATAATATCACCATCTATCTAATTATAACCTTTTACAATCTTAAACTATCATTCATAGCAGCCCTAGATCATGTTTCTAGCCTTAGAACAGCAGCAAATCATTAAACAACACATAACATCACATAACACATAATTAACATATGTTTATTGATACAAAACCGATGTTTAATGATAGGATTTAGATTTAGAAAGGTGTTTAAAAGGTTTTTATTGATAAAAACATCCTTAGAACAGATCTGGATATTTAGGGTTAGATGAAAACGAATTAAAATGCCTTAAAAAGGTTTAGGATTAAGAACACACCTTGGATTCTTGTTTAGGTGTTGTAGATAGGTTAGATTATGAAAAAGAAGAGCAAAAACTCCTTCCTTAGTGATTAAAATCGTTTGAGGGTGTTTTGAGACGGTTAGGGTTTGTGAAATGGTGAAAAATGACAAAGTTTGGTATTTATACTAGTCTACATTCGACCCTTGTTCCTGGTCGAATGTAGCCTCCTTCGACCCTTTCACAGGGTCGAATGTACCCTGTCCTGGTCGAAGGGAATTCTTTCAATTCCACATCCTAGGTTCGCTCCTTTGCAAAGGGTCGAACCAAGACATATTTCCACCTTCGACCACTTGAAGTGGTCAAACCAGGACCTATGTTTATCTAGTTTTCCAGTTTGTCGTGTTTAACGCATTTTAACGCACCTTAACATATGAGCATGCAACCTTAGTCTATGTTTAACATATTTAAGCATGGATAATCATCTACACATCATTTAAACACATCTATGTATATAATCCACCACACGACCAATAAATAACACATACACTTAATTAGTTTATGTAATTTCACCAACAACGGGACCCGGTACTAGTGTATTCCCAAAATGACTCCCAATGATCCTCCAGATCATTGAACCCTAGACAATCCTAACTTGACCCGACTCAACTAACCTAGTTAAGTCCGTTTATAAACGTTTCCCGCTAAGGTAGACTTAGATGTTACTAAAATGTTTAAGCCAAATATGCCGGGTGTCACAACAATGGCACTCAACATGCATATAATCTAAAAAACAAAACAAGAGATAAATTTTGAACGTACCCACTTGTCAAGAAAGTCTTTAGCAAGCTTTATGTTGGATGTGGTATCTTTATCAGTCTTCGACAAGAACATTATGACCTGATCATTGATTAACGACGTTGATGATTAAGTATCATTAGTCCTAACACCAAAAAGGAAAGGATAAATAGTACCGGTATAGACAAATTACATCAACCTCTCCAATTCCACTCTTCTTGGATTGTTCACTTTTGTGTTGACTATTACCAATGATCAGTGTTGACCAAGAATAAACCAAGCAGCCCGATTCTTTTCTGTTCAAAGTCCGTTTAATGGTCCTGAAAAATCATATAGGTCAACGTTATAAAACGAAAGCAGGAAATTGTAGTCGTAGAATAGATGACTTCAGAAATAGAAGTTGGAGAACCCTTCCAAAAACCAGTTATAGGAAATAAGTTGAAGTACACAAAAAGTACTGAGTAAAACTTTGCAAAAAGCGGGTCAAATGGGTCGATAATAAGTTGATAACTTAAATTATACTATTAAATAATAAAAATTATAAAGCTCAAGTCATCTTATGCATAAAAAAGTTTATTATAAACAGTAGTACACTGGTTTGTCGGTTTTATTTTGTGATAATTGACTTTTACACACCATATGGTTTTCCAAGTCCAAACCAAGCTGACCAAGAGGATCTCGGGCTTGAGCAACATCGGTAAACACATTTTACCTTTTGAGATTAAACACATTGATTGACCAGAAGAGTAATTTCAATTTACTACACACAATGTGAATTATTGTCTTTTTATTATTTCTATTTCAATTTAGTAATTTCACCTTCATCACAACAAAATAAGCCTCATTGTTGAAAAACTTCAAAAAAGACCATTGTTTAACAAAATTTGTTGACAATGTACCACCAAATCAAACCACATTAAATTTGAATAGTAGACTCTTAATTTGATTGTAATACATCAAGATGGACTTAACTATCTTTAGAACATCAAACCACTAACTGTATGAATTATCTATAGAACATCAAACCACTTACTGTATGAAAAAGAAAAATGCTTTTATCTTATAAAAACATCAATGTAAAGCACCAACTGTTTGAACAAGCTGTAAATAATGACACCTATTTACACCATTCAAGTTGTTTAACAATAGACCCTTAAATATTCAAAATCAAACACATAAAATTTAACACTACTAAAGTCAAACCGCCTATACCAAACCGACCCGATTCTAAAAGCTTATTAACCCAACAATCCAACCCTATGTTGAAGACACATTGGCTCAGTAGTCAAAACATAATTTAATACTTACCAATATTGTTACCTTAGTAACCGATTGACTTCGTTTCTAAACAAATTTGGTGACCTGAGCTAGAAACCTGAATAACGAATGAAAAGAAGGTATAAAAAACTGACAAATATCCAATTTTGTTCTGCCGAGGTTGTTCCATTTCGAGGGTTTCGCGGTCAACGTGGCGCATAAGAAAGAGGGGCTCGCCAGTAAAGGGGGTGAAGAAGAAAGAGTGGTCGATCTGAGGGTCAGATAGAGAGAAAAAGAAACCCTAGATCTAGATCTTGAATTTCCAGAGAGAGAGAGAGAGAGAGAGAGAATGCAGATGGGAATGGGCGCGGATAATGGGGATAAGCTTGTGAAACCCTAATATGCAAATGTATCCTTGTTTTTTTAGTGCATTAGGTGCTTTGTACATTGAATGTTTGTATAACATGCTTTAAGGTCTTGTACTTTCTAAGGAGGTGGCAAATGACCATTCTTGCCCCTCCTATATACATATTATATATAGTATAGATATATATATATATATATAAACAACAAACTGAAGTTAGTTTTTCTTTGACCAGTTCAATCCGACAAAAAAAATCGGTAACCCAAAAATTTTCCTAGCCGATCACTGCCATAGTGATAACAGGACGATATAAACCGGTTTTTAAAACATTATCGGTAAGAACTCATAAACGAAAGAGAAAATAAACTATATTTAAAGTTGGACCAATAATGTAAGTTAACAAATGATGAGGGACTAGACTTGTAGTTCCTTCTTTTTATCTCCCCTGTTAATCAAATCAAGCCCTAAACAGTACACACATAATCAACACTATGGCGGCATGTAGGAGAATATCAAACACCATTTTCAGTAATATCAATATTATTTCACGATCAAGTACAGGATATCAGTCCTCATCTTCATTTGGATCTCCATCTTCTCTCATTACACGTAGAGGCATCGCTTCCAGGCTTTATGTAGCAGGTTCGCATGTTTTCTTATCCTTCGTGCTTAATAATATGTTTTCGTACGGTCTATCACTACCTAATGATAATCAATCGGTTTGTATAGAGATTTTGCTCGAACTCTACTTCTGAATGTTGTTTTTATTTTATTTAAGCTTTGACATCGATTTTTTGATGGACTGTTTTGTAGTTTCATGTAAGAGTATGTTAGAAGAACTTGATTGCTAGTTAATTATTGAAAATAGTCATGAGTAGATATAAATTAGACTAGCCGGCCCAAGGTTTTTGGAGGCCCTAAGCGAACTAGAAAGTCGAGGCCCTTTGAATTGGTATAAAAAAAATCGCAAATATCAAATTGCAAAATTGATTATTTTTTTTACTCAATCACAAATCACACCACACATATAGATTAGCATTATGAGAAAAAATAGTTATTACATGAATAATCCTTGTTTCGCTTGATATTAAGACATTGAGCAACCAATGGCGACGATTGATTACCCTTAATTTCACTCATATTTTTTCTGCCAATCGCCATCCAAGTTGGTTTCAATTAGCGAGGTCGCAAATAATGAGGATAGAAGTTGAGGATGCATTCAAGAAAAAAGGACAAGGCCATTATTCTTCAAATTTTGGGTCTAGACATTTTACTTGTTTGGTCTTTTATGTCTTTAGTCATTAGTTTGTTAATTTAGGCTAAATACACATGTAATATATGAACAAAGTAGAAAACAAAATTGGAGGCCCTTATTTTTTGGGGGCCCTAGGCTTTTGCCTGGATTGTTAAGCCTGTCGGGCCGGCCCTGAATTAGAGACTCTGGTATTGTGTTTGTAGCATAGTTTTCAAAGGCGCAATGCGCAATTGAGGCGTAAGCGCCAGACGCTTAAAACCGGAGGGCCTGAGATAAGCAAGGTGCATAGCATAAACATAACATTTTTTTTTTCGGATTTTGGAACTGTTTTGGCTGGTTCTAGGCCATTTTTTAATGTTTCAGAGTAGTTTGCCCAAAATTTGCCGCCGTTTCTAGGATTTGGCTAGAAACACATGGGAATCTGGCCGGAATCTTTGTGCGTGAAGGTAGGCGGAGCGCCTGGCAGCAAGCATTGCCCCTGTGCCTTGCCACGCCCGAGGACCTAGGTGCGTGACCGAAGAGCTTTTGACAACATAGGTTTGTAGATATTTTAATGATTAATTGATCACTGACATCTAAAGAGGTTTACTTGATAAAAAGGTTGATAAGTAAAATAGATGAGAGACGCAGTTCCTGTCTGTAAATAGCTTATTCGGTTGTAAATAGAAGTATAGAACAATGCCTTTTGTAGTGTAGGAAGATTAGGTTACACTTATAATCAGGTTTTGGTCAACTTAGCTATGTAACATTGGATATGTGATGTTTTTTCTGTAGTCGATATGATTTTAAATAATAATTTCGTCTCTTGCTGCCAATGTTTAAATTATGTTTGTTTTCTTTCTTATTTTAAGTATTGCTATTGCAGCACATCTCAATTGCAGTTGATTTGAGGCATCAGAAATTTTATTCTTCATGATGTATATGTATTACTTGCAGGACTATCATTTTATACCACAGAAAAAGCATTACTAGATGCATTTTCTCAATATGGCCAAGTTGTTGAAGGTACCCTAAACATTTCATGCACTTACAATAGGCAGCATATTTAACGCATTTACTTATTTATGGGTCAATTCGGGTTATATTTTATCTCTAATGGAGTAATGGGTCGAATAGACAATTAGTAAAAAAGTTACAAGCCAGAGGGGTTGACAGTCACCCAAAGTGTACAAATTAACAATAATATGGATAAAAACGCTTCGGGTTAACCCCCTCAAATCAAAGATCTGTTTTGACCTGATTGTTTTCCCCATCACCCTACCAACCAGACCCACCCAATTTGTCTGTCACGTACTCAGGTTTAATTTACATACCTTATGTAAACTATTAGTCAACTGTGAGCTAAAATCATTATTGCTATTTGCAGCCAATGTTCTGATGGATAAAGTTTCAAGCAGATCAAAAGGCTTTGGGTTTGTTACTTATGCATCTGCAGAAGAAGCTGAGAAAGCCATTACTGAAATGGATGGAAAGGTTCTATCCTAAATTCATTTTTAATTTAAGAAACTAACACCTCTTTTTCATTCTAGCCCATATCTACATAAATCACTTCCAAAACGGAATGCCAAATGCCTCCCGATTCTGATCTCAAAATATATATGGTTTCTTGCAGACACTACATGGACGCATCATAACCGTTGAGCTGGCAAAACCACGAACAAAAAACACTGGTGGTGTGCCAATAGCTAGAGGACCCCCTGAACCACCTACCGAGAATCAGTAACCACGTCCACTTGTATGTTTAATCTGCAGACACTAGCAATAGTACAAGTATTCACAGCATGGATTCACAAGTGTTCCTAAGATTACAATCCCAGCCTTGATGCTGAGATGATCTGATCTCTTGTTTGTTTGTTGCTCATTGCAACAAAAGGGGCAACCATATTAGTTAGCAAAATATCACTTATGTTGTTAGAAACGATAGCAGAATATGTTACTTCCTTGTTTTGTTTACCAAACATTCAGATTTGAAATTTAAACGTCAATATTAAGTAGGTTCTTGCCTAAGAGACATGCATTATATTAGCTGCGGATCTCAAACCTGCGACCCCTTGTTTATGATTTTATTGGGTTGAGTATGAAAAACGACTAAGTGAACCATATCGACAAAAAGAACACGAATAATGGATGATTCGGTTTAAAAACTTTTTGATAACCCTATTTTTTTTTCGGTTCGGTTTTGGTTAAATGGTTACACACATCCTTAAAACTCAATCAAACAAACTGAACTAACTAGTTTACTAATTTGAAGCAAGGAATTGAACCAGATATTGTATCTTCGGAAAGATTTGATAACCAATGAGAGAATGTTTGAAATCTAAAAGCCTAAAACCAAAAATCATGCCAAAATATATATTAACTAGTTTTTTTTTTCCGGGAGCGTCCCGGATTGAAATATTTAATATGACATAATAAAATATATTATTATTATTATTATTTTAAACAAATCTCTGCCATTAGTTATCATATTAAAATATAAAAAAAAAACGAATCTCTGCGTCGGGGTATAAATCTAGTGCCATTACAAATGAATTCGGGAGTTTGTAATCGATCATTCTAAAAAGAACTAACATTAAATAAGAAAAAAAGTTAATTATTGAAATATCGAACGCATTAGTCTAAGTGTTATGTGATGCGTTAAAAAAAATTCATGGGTATATAATCGGGTATATAGTTCAGGTATTTGGGTATGTTGTTTCGGGTAATCGGGTCGGGTATCACCTAATCCCAGACCCGACCCAAACCCACAATTTTTTTAAACTAATCCCAAACCCGACACAATACCTGTCGGGTTACAAAAAATAGTCATTTTTTTCTCCGTTTTTTATATAGTATTATGGTACTCGTTGGAAAGATAATAAAACGCTCGTTAATTTGGTATAATTTTTTTCTTTAAAAAATATCGTATATAAAAGATATTAACGGTTAAAAGTAGTGGGAGGAAACATGAGAGAAAAAATAGTAAAAATTTAATATTTAGATTTAGTAGATTAGGTATTTAATAGATTAGACTAAACATTATAATAGATTAGCTTAAATCATATTTATTCATTTATTTTAATTGGTTTACACTTGCCACATCACATCCTATGTGGCATCTCTCAAAGGAGGTATTGCATAAGAGTATGACATGTAGGATTAATCCCTTTCCAATATATATATACTAGTTTTTATCCCGGGAGCGTCCTGGGTTGAAATATCTAATAAGACATAATAAAATATCTAATATGACAACATAATTAATAACTTGCATGATTAATGAATATTATTATTATTATTATTTATTTTAAACAAATCTTTGCCATAAGTTATCATATTCTAATATAAAAAAAAACGAATCTCTGCGCCGGGTATAATGTCAGATGAATTCGGAAGTTTGTAATCGATCATTTTAAAAAGAACTAACATGAAATAAGGAAAAAAAAGTTATTTATTGAAATATCGACTGCATTAGTCTAAGGGTTATGTGATGCGTTAAAAAATTCATGGGTATATGATCGGGTATATAGTTCGGGTATTTGGGTATGTGGTTTCGGGTAATTGGGTCGGGTATCACCTAATCTCAGGCCCGACCCAAACCCACAATTTTTTTAAACTAATCCGAAACCTGACACAATACCTGTCGGGTTACAAAAAATAGTAGTTTTTTTCTCCGTTTTTTATATAGCACTATGGTACTCGTTGGAAAGATAATAAAACGCTCGTTAATTTGGTGTAATTTTTTTCTTTAAAAAATCTCGTATATAAAAGATATTAACGTTTAAAAGTTATGGGAGGAAACATGAGAGAGAAAATAATAAAGATTTAATATTTACATTTATTAGATTAGGTATTTAATAGATTAGGTTAGAGTTGCCACATCACATCCTATGTGGCATTTCTCAAATGAGAGATTGCATAAGAGTATGACATGTAGGATTAATCCCTTTGCAATATATATATATATATATATATATATATATATAGATAGATAGATAGATAGATTAGTTAGATTTTTTTTAATCTGAATCATATACCTAATCTGTTACCTGTTAAGAAATAAGTTAGCTGAAGTGGTTTGTATATCCAAACGCTAACATAAAACTGAAATTAGCGAACTGATAGTTTTCTAATAACCTAAACTTTTGATTATTGTTTGGCTATAAGATGGAAACGTTCACACACTCACATTCCCTCTTAGAAAAACAAACTTGAAAGATCATATTGAATTGAAATCGACTTTGCCATATATGCAACATATGTTTAGTAATGGGTGCATTTTATTTTGGATAAATTACCGAAATGCATTCTTTGAAGCGTTAGTTTAACAAAATGTCACCATACTCCTCACAATTTCTTTCACAAAACCTTAAACAATCCGAACCTTTACCATATGTCGCTCTAATCCATATAACAAATTGGGAATACTAAGTTACTAACTACTAATTTGGATATAGAAGTACCTTTTAAAAAAGACAATATTATCCAAGGTAGGAAAACAAAGAGTAAGAGCTAGAGCTAGAAGGATGTGTGAGATCTGTATAGTAGAAAACTGGAATGAGCATTTTAAACCAATCCCACATCGGTAGATGAAGAAAAAAGAAAAAAGGGGAGGCTGAATAAAAGGTGAAAGATGGAATTTGAAAAGTCACTTACCTGGATGGGGTCAATGGGTGATCAAGAAGGTCCATGGCCTAGGTTAGTGACCTCCATTGCACTTAGGAGGGGTGCCACCCTAAGGTCGGCCCAAGCGGTCGAGCCTACATCATAATTTGTGGCAGTGTGGGCTTGCGTTGGTGCAGCCCCTGCACAATGGTTAGTCTAATGTTTTATAGTTTGGGTTTTTTTGTCTGATATGGATGACAAATCTCCTATGGCACTGACTTCATTGCCCTTGGTCGCTACCTTAAGGTCGGATGGCAATCACACATTATAATTTGTTGAAGAGGATGCCTCTCTGATTAATAAGGCGACTCATACACTTTAGTAATTTGTTGAAGACAAGTTTGAATTTTAAACCACCTAACGTTATTTTATACTCCGCATAGGTGTTGAATTAAAACCATTTCGATTTTCATTTCACACACAATACTTGTAGTATCGTGTTTCATTCACATGCATGTTAATTACATCTTATTCTTCAAGAAGAATACAAACCCATAAAATGTTATATTGATTACCAGCCCTAGTTATAAATGTCATCATGGTAGAAACATCTAAGTATCTAAACATCTCTTGATCACTTGACTCGATATCTCTAGATAACATAGGAGTTCGTTCGATCTAGTTGTTAGTGACACCAAATGAGTGGCTACAACCTTGTGTTGCAGTCTTGCCGATTGCAGAGTACCTGGCTCCATGAAGCTTGACATTTTTTCTTATCAACGTTAGATAACAGATGTGCTATGTTAAAATATTTGACTTTGCATTTTGCACTCTCCATGACCGACAAACAAAGAACACGAATAACATATGATTTGGTTTTTAACTTTCTGAAAACTGTTTTTATGGTGTGGTTTTGGTCACATCATTCACAAAACTGAATTAACAGAACCTAAATATTGTTTAAACTAACCTAATAAAATAAGGCCAATTCAAATATGCATTAATCTTGTCCCATTTAACATAAACCCTAATAAAATGATGTGACCATATTCCTATAATTCTATCTCGGAACCTTAAATAGTTTGGCTTTCTACAAAATGTCGCTCTTACCCACAAAACAATTTGGGAATACCAAATAAAGTTCAATTTCATTACGAGTAATGTTTATCTTTGTTATGAATCACAACTGATTTGGATAGAGAAATAGTTTGACAATCAGAACTTAAATAAACTTAAACCTTGTAATCTTGATGCCTCCAATAAAAAGAAAAAAAAAGTAAGAAACCAAGGTAACATGAGATATTTGTAGTGAAATGACATTCTAAAGCCATCCCACATCGGTAGATAAGGAAAATAGAAAAAGAAGGGAAGCGTAATAAAAGGCGAAAGACGGTAAATTCACTTACCTGGATGGGGTCAATGGGTGATCAAGAAGATCCATGGCCTAGGTTAGTGACCTCCATTGCACTCTGGAGGGGTGCTATCCTAAGGTCGGCCCAAGTGGTCGAGCCTACATCATAATTTGTGGCAGTGGGGGTTTGCGTTCGCGCAGCCCCTGCACAATAGTTAGTCTAAAGTTTCTGCATCAATAGTAAAAACCTCTTTGTATGTCTTAATTTTTTCCCCATTTCTGTAGCCACTTTTTTTTAGCATTTTTAAGATTTGATGTAAATGATAGCCAACATTAAATGGCCATGCTTTTGGTGGCGTAATCCCACCGCATAGTATACGTGCCTCCAGTGCAGTCTGCTGATGTGTTTAGCCAGTGATGTTTCCGACGGTTGTCATGAGCTAAAGAGGAATGGGTTTGAAAATGTTGAGCCTGGAGCAGAACCTGGCATAGACAAATATGATATTTTTAAGCCAATTCAAAGAAATTTGCTCTCTGTGCGCGCGCATGTAAGTGGGAGTAAAACCCAATGAAGGTATTTGACAAACAATATGGCTCTTAGTTTCTTGTTTCAAGTTGCATATCAAAGACACCATTATCAGTATCGATATCATTCACCTTAGCTCCATTTTGAGTACAACAAGCTAAGATATGATATCTTAGCTTGTTGCGAATGTCTTATCAAAGAGAACATAATATATAAATATTACTAATAGTTTGGTGGCAAATAATTTTTACCAGCCTTTATACATGCCATCATAGTAGAAACTTTATAAGTTCTAACCAGTGCATCTCTTGATCACTTGAGTCTTGACTCTAACTATGCTGGACACATGTGCCTAGTGGCTACAATCTTGTGGAGCCGATTGCAGAGTACTTGGCTGATGGTGTCTAGAAGTCCCAGTTACCCAGAGGAGTATGGCTGTATGAGGACTTTTAATTAAGCGATCCCACATCGGCAGAGGAAATATAATAAAGGGATGAACGAGTGGATAAAAAGTGAAAGAGGGAATTGCTGAACTCACTTACCTGGATGGGGTCAATGGGTGGTCAAGATGGCCCATGGCCTAGGTTAGTGACTTCCATTGCACTTAGGAGGGGTGCTATCCTAAGGTCGGCCCAAGTGGTCGAGCCTACATCATAATTTGTGGCAGCGGGGGCTTGCGTTCGCGCAGCCCTTGACAATATTTGAGTGCAAAGTTTTAGCGGCTTTGTTGAATGTCTTACTTGTATGGGTAGTCTCAATTGTGCTCATTTGAGACTCTAGGTTAGTGACCTATTTCTGCAAAATAGAATAATCAAAGGTCTGGCTAAGTGTACACATTGACTCAATGGGGCAGGGCTCACCAGGGGCAGAAGAGGTTGCGTCACAAAAATCTTCTATCAAGATTTCTTTGGGTTCTGGACGCTTGACTTTTAGCACTATGAACATAGAGGTCAAAAAATGAACAGTTAAAAAAAAATTGATTTGCTGGACGATTACAAAAGGACTACACCTGGTTCTACTAGAATGATATTATTAGAGCATCCACAATTGATACTAGATCAACGATTTCTGTGTTGAAAATGTGGTGAGATTGATTGATGACTGTGTATTGAAAATAAATGTTGTTTTCATTACCAATTGATACTAGATCAGAATTGATGATATGCAAGTCACATTCACGTAGAAACAACATACTAGCCGGTTAACTACTGCCAAAGAGATGGTTTCTGATACTACGTGATCAAAAGGGTGATATGATATGCAAGTTCTAATACCGTAGGGTATAAGAGACTGATAACCTCATGTGCCATCATTGAAAATACTTCATCTTAGTGACATCACCTTTCTTAGAATCCACCGGAAAAAAAGTTGAGAATAGAGATCTCATTCCAATTGTCAGCAACACTTGGTATCAATGGCTACAACCTTGTAGAGTACGTCGTTTATACAGTACATGGCTCATGGTGTCCCGAAGGCTTGACATCTTTTCTCATTGATGTTAAATTCATTATACAACCTTGTAGAGTCGTTTATAAAATACACGGGTCATGGTGTCCCGAAGACTTGACATCTTTTCTCATTGATGTTAGAATCGTTATGTTTAAATTCCATCTTTTCTCTTGACCACATTTAAATTCATCTCATTCTTCAAGGTTTTGCTTTTAAGCTTCACTTCATTTGTTTTTTTCAGTAGGCGGGAGGGGCACCTCTCGGCCTAAAAAGAATCTAAAACTTTTTAGTATAATCCGTTAAGAGGCTTTATTTTGTTTCTGGTCTCTTGATGTTACTAGTTCCTAAATTTGTAAAGGTTAAAGCTGTTTGTAAGTTGTGGCTCTATTTTATGTCATTTTCAGCTAAAGAAGCAAAAAGAAATCCATGGCAATTGGAAGCTTATCACGCGAATAGCAACTTAACTTGAAAATTTTGAATGAGATATAATCGAATACTCAAAATATCTTAATAAGACAGACATGAAATAAACTAGTGAATTATATCAGTTTAACCAAATCTGGCATGTTTAGCAATGGGTACATTTGTATTCGAATCAAGATCTCGTATGGATCACATTCGACAAGATGAAACATCAATTTCATCAAATACTTAATGGTTAACCTTTTGATGTAATATAGGCTCACAGTTCCAGTCTTGTTTTAGTTTCTGCGACAGATTGAGTCGACTAATTTCCTCAACATCGAGTCTAGCAACATTTTAATCCACTGTTTTCTCGAACAAGTTGTTTGTGTTTTATCTATCCACATACTGGATAAGCATTTTTAAGTGATCCCACATCGCAGAGAGAAGAAAGATAAAAGAGAGAGAATGGTGAATAAAAGTTGAAAGTGGGGAATGGAAAACTCACTTACCTGGATGGGGTCAATGGGCGATCAAGAAGGTCCATGGCCTAGGTTAGTGACCTCCATTGCACTTAGGAGGGGTGCTACCCTAAGGTCGGCCCAAGTGGTCGAACCTACATCATAATTTGTGGCAGTGGGGGCTTGCGTTCGCGCAGCCCCTGCACAATTGTTGAGTCTAAAGGTTTAGCATCACTAGGAGGCTATGACAGTGTTTCATAATAACATTTTTTTTGTGTGCATTTAGGTTGCAAAAACTAGTTTGGTTAACTTAAAGCGGTTACATTTAAATCAAAACTCTTATTTCCAAACCGTTACACATGGTTATTTTATACCATGAACCAAACTGTACAAATCTCAAACATGCCAACTTTAGTTTTAGCCATTTGGTCTGTTTCAAAGGTTTATCAACATCCCTAACAATTCCCGGCAAGGGAAAAATAATATACTTTTGCTAACCACACCCGACCCCTATTACGAAAGTCAACTCTGGGTTCAATTGGCTAATACTATGAACTGAACAGATTCAAAGAGATAAAAGAGTCTTATGTTAGATTAGTCCTGTCCACTGCATGTCACATTCATGCGAAATCTGGAATACCAATATAGAAGCATAACAATTGAAAAAAAAATAAATAAAATAAAAATCTATAAATTAATCATGCGCTAACGCATAAATAAATCAGCCTGTTTCTGGGTTATAAACTATTGGTTTGACAGTATTTGATGTGATCTATGCTTTGAAGGTCACAGGTTCAAATCTTCTACTCATCGCCTACCAATTGTCGGTGCATACTCGAGTAATAGAACCACAGTTGATGTCCCAGTGAACTACTAGCCCAAATAAGAGCTATGATGGTACAAACTTCACACTGGTGCATTTTATGATCACTTGACTCTAAACCCGGTGGACAACAGTTGAGCATAAAGAAGTTCATTCCATGTGTCTGGGACACCGGGTAGGCACCAGTGGCTGCAATCTTGTGGAGACGGTTGTGGAGTACCTGGCTCGCGGTATCTTGAAGGGTGACCATCATTCCTCATTGCTGTTAGATATGAAATGTTCAAGAATTTGACTTTTCGTTTTGCGGTTTCCATCTCTTTTACTACATTTAAGATAATATTATTGTTCAAGTGTTCACTTTCTGGATTAATGTAGCTTGTTTCGGGTGCCTTACTCCAATCGCAATGACCGCCAGTGTTCCATTCTCCACCCCTGCATATACACCATGTATTAATGTATTATTCCCTATTTTTATGTTACTTAAAGTTCCAGAAAACAAATATAGTTAGAGGTATCAAAATGTACACACACAGGGGTTGAATAACAAGTAAAAAAAGTCGGATTAGACCGATCCATGAACGGGAGTACTGAGCAAAAAGCCGATTAAAAGAACCGAATCAAAATATCTGAGAAACCTGAACATAATTAATGACCAACCCAAACTAATACCGGCGGTTCTCTTTGGGTTTTTTTTTTTGTTTTATATAAAAGAGTTAATTACACGGATGGTCCCTGTGGTTTTCAAGAATAACACGGATGCCCCCGAATAACACGTATGGTCCTGGAGGTTAATACTTTTGCACTCGGATGGTCCCTAAGTCAAACGGCCGTCCATTTCAGACGTTAAGTTCCCTCACATGCCTGTCATGTGAGGGTAATATTGTCATTTTACTTGGATTGTTCCCCCATTTCCCTCATAAATAACCACCAGATCATCATCTTCCTCCCTCACCTTCTTCTTCACTCCAACCCTCGATCAATGGCTGCCTGTTCATGTGGCCAGCTTGCAATTGTTTGAACTGCTTGGACGGATCTGAACCCAGGACGTCGTTTCTTCAGTTGTCCAGATCCGGTAAGGTTTTTAGGTTAACAAATCACCTTTAATTTTGGGTTTTAATGTTGGATGTTGGTTTTAATGGTGCAGAGGGACGACTGTGACCGTCGAGGATTTGTTGGTTGGCTTGACCCACCGATGTGCCCTCGTGCTGTGCATGTAATACCTGGCCTTTTAAGAGGAAGAAACAGAATTGAGCAGGAAAGGGATGAATTGAAAGCCAAAAATCGAAGGAAGGACATGATGATCTTCATACTTCTGATAATATTAGGGCTACTGTGATGAACTGGAGGGAAAATGTGGGACAACTGTCTTTAATGAACTGATCCCTAAGGACCTGGAGTGAAAAAGGACCATGAAAATGACAATTTTACCCTCATGCTCGAAGCACGTGATGTTCTTTAACAGACTGATTGACAGACGTTAGGTCAAAGGACCACCAGTGTTATGAATCATAAGTTCTAGGGAGCATCCGTGTTACTCATAAGTTCTAGGGAGCAAACATGAAATATTTTAAAACCACAGGGACCATCCGTGTAATTAACTCTATATAAAATTATGGTTCAGTTATAGCTCGTCCCAAAACTTACCAACACAGAAAGTAAACAACCTGGCATGGAACAAACTTGTGTGAAAGTTTGTTATTGAAATTATGGTCCAAAGTCCAAACTCATCTATGGGTTAAAAGTTTGAAGTACAAAATTTATTAATAAGTTGATAATTAAAGGGAAAATGGATTTTAATACTCCTAACTATCGCCTGTTGGCGGATAATACTCCCAATTATCACTTTGGCCATTAGCACTCCAAACTTTCAACTTGTTTGCTTTTATCACTCCCAAACTAACTGAGGTCTAACCTGGTTAGTTTTCGTGGCCAAAATGTAAAAATCAAAACTTCTGTGTGGCCAAAATATAAAAAACAAAACTTAAGGGCATTTTTTAAAACTTTTTATTTTAAATACCCAACCCCCCTCTCCTGTAACAGACCCCCCTTCTCTCTCTCTCTCTTTAAACCATCATTGTTGACCGGAAACCACCACCACCTTCACAGGAAACACAAACGGCACACTCCTCCCAGCCGATTCATCAGTAACAAGAAAAACTACACCAAACAACCAATTAGCATAAAACAACAAGTTTGTAAATACCAAAGCCGCTATCAAGCAAGAAGTTAAAGGCGTATCCTCCGAGCCGACAAAATCACTCATGCCACCGGAAACAACTTCACCGGAAATCACCGGAGCTCCGAATAACTAACATATAACAAAGCAGCTCCATTAAACAGCTCCAACGAAACCCTAGCAGAAGAAGAAGCAAGGAGGCGGCAGATTGGGGTTAATCGTACTGGGGTTGGGGTTAATCGTACTCGGGAAGGGGTTAATCGTACTCGGGTTGGGGTTAATCGTGCTTGGTTGGGGTTAATCATACTCAGGAAGCAGATTAAGAAGGAGGGTTTACGGTTGGACTAAGGTGATGTTTGGGTGGTTGATGGCTCGCCGAAGACAGGAGTGGTGGTCGGAGAAGATGACCGAAGGTGTACTCTCTCTTTCTTCTATCTCTCTCTGTTCACGTCTTTCTCTCTCTCTCATCTCTCTTTCTTCTCACGAGTAATAGACAGGAGTGGTGGTGCAGGTGGCTTCATCTCTCTCTTTCTCTCTCTTTAGATGTATCTGTGATGTTTATAATAATAATAATAATAAAAGTTTCAAAAGGGTCCCTTAAGTTTAAGTTTTTACATTTTGGCCACGAACACTAACCGGGTTAGACCTCAGTTAGTTTGAGAGTGATAAAAGCAAACAAGTTGAAAGTTTGGAGTGCTAATGGCCAAAGTGATAGTTGGGAGTATTATCCGCCAACAGGCGATAGTTGGGAGTATTAAAATCCATTTTCCCATAATTAAATACTTTTAGCCTAAAGGTGCGGCCCATGCTAATTGTTTTGGGACAGTATTTGGGCTAAACCTTAAAACCCAAAACCGAACCATAGGCCATAGCTGACCCGAACCCATATATGTTCCATATAAATGGATACAAACGTTTTATGTTAATTACTTGCCTGTAATGTACGGGCGAAAAGCTTCGAAAAAAGATATGATTTGTTTTGGGATCACAACTCTTGTAAGCCCATAACTTTAGTGCTTGGAGAGACTTCCCAAAGGCCTCCATGACATCCATTTTCATGTTCAATGTCCCTTCTTCCTGGAAATACCATCCCCTAAAGAACGAAAAAAACAACATTACTATTAACAAACGTACAGCGTAAAATCTTACTCAAAACAAGCTATAAGATAAAAATTTGGCAGGGTGGGATGGAGGCAAAATCTTTTTCTATCCTCGAAGATAGAGAAACTGCTCCCAGAGACCTCAGGTCCAAAACCATCATCAATATAAAGAAACAATTTCAATTGATAAACATGAAATATATAGAATACTAACATCTTAATTGTTTTGTCTTGGTTCCACCAATGACCCGCACTAAATACAAGAACATCTGCTCCGGCCCATTTGGTAGAGAATCGGTGCAGTTTATCAACCCTAATGGCTCGTCGGACTTCTTTGGGAGCATTTTCCGGTGGATCATCAATGACCACGAGAAAAGGCACACGGTAATACTGAATGGTCAAGTTGTAGTCATGAAACATGATTGAAAGAAAACCTTTGTGTTTGGTTATGGGGTTTCCATGCTCTTCATATATTGTTGAATGATTTGAGACTCCTTTTGAAAGCATGCATAGTAAGGATTCCCATTGGTTTCTTCCTATGGAATCGCCAGCGAATACTATACGTCCATTTCGGCTTCTTTCAAGAAAATCTCGTGCATCAAATCTGTTATTTACATATTGCAATCAGGAACAGTTTTGCTCTGATTTAATTTGCATGCGTACATCAGACCCAAGTTGGCCGCAGGCACACCAAGGTTTACCTAAATGAATTTAATGGCAATCCGACAGTATCAAATGGTTTTTGTTAATATTTAAAATGTAAGATTCGAATATGATATAACATTACTTGTAGGCACGACTTATGTACGAAAACATTTAAGATAGTTTCAATTATTTTGTTGAATAGGGCCTATGGGTGTCTCATGTTTACACTACAAGTATAATTCAATGTGATTCTTTTTCCATGTGATTTAAAAATACTCAGAATAAAATGTTAAAGGGACATAAACTAAACATGCAATTAGGCAAAAATCTTCAAAACCAAATGAACTATTAGACCAGGAAAATAAAATATGGATCAAACAAATGAATGGTGACTAAAACATTTGTTTAACTTATTAACAAGGCTAACTTCATTCAAAATACTACCCATTACCCAAAACAAGGGGCAGCAAAACAAACAAAAGAGCAACTACATAAAGCCAAATTTACACCGCCTATCCCAAGAAATTGAATTATTATTGGACATATACTTGTACTACAAAAAGCCTAAAAGACCTAATATTTACAATAATATTTAATATTTTCAATCTAGATCATCTTATTATTACCGGACCTTTGTCGTTTCTAGCTCTCCATATATACCAACAAGCCACCATAACAATCCCGTGCACAACTTCTATGACCACGTCCTCATTACCAACATTAGAATACAACTCCAAGAGATCCCTAACCGAGAAACCATCCATGGGTAAAAAATGTTGGTAATCCGTTAATGTTTTCTTACCCATGTCTGGTTTCCCGAGGGATCTTCATTGACAATTCATGTCTTCACAGAGGGATTTACCAATGTAAGAACCCTCACATTTGTACTAATTTTATTTATAAATTTATTATTATATTATCAAGCTTTCATGGCTTGAGTTTGTGGGCATCAATAAACTATAACCTGATATGCTAATGAGCACTTAAAATAAGTCTAGTTCATTCCTACCAATGAAGGTGTTACTGGTTTGATTAACTCGAGATTCTCAAAGCTAAAAGGGTGCTACACCTCTAGTAATTATAATACTATATAATATAATACACATATATAAAAAGAGGTACAAACATAAAAAAAAAAAAAAAAAAAAACAATTGTTACATCACAGCAATGCATTCATCTAACTCTGTGCATTAAACCTTCAACTCTAGAATTTGTCAACACTACCTCGAAATTCATATTTTAACCAAACAAAATTCTAAAAAAAAACAATAAAAAAAAGCCATGCATGCACTATAATAATGCATAAACAATTAATCTACAATATCCAACATCTGAAAACTTAAACCAAACCCATACCTTGGTAAATCACACCCATGTGGTTGCCATCTCCATTTAACGTACCCGAAATCCGGCCGCCCATTACGGTGGCATCGAAAACCCGGATCAAGAAACGGGCAATCTTCATCGTACTTTAGGGTCGGATAAGTTTCGTCCCAAACCCATTTACCATAAGAGTAATCACATGTGTTTGTGGGTCGTTGTGTGTTAATGGGTAGGCTTTTTAAGAAGCTAAAGGGAAGAAGGTGAGGTGTTATGAAGTTGAAGAAAAGAATGAAGGTGATTAGAAGAGATATGAAGAAGATGAGTGCATAGGTTAAATCGTTCTTATTGGGAAATGGTAGGATGAAAGAATGGGATAGTTTTTGGGGTTGAGTTTCCTGACGAAGATCCATTAGAAGAGGAGGATTGGTTGAAAGAGGAAAAAAATAGGTTTTTTTTGGTTATTAAAGTAGAGAGGGGTCAAAGATGTAGCTTTTGATTCTTGTGATTCTTTAACGTATTTTTAATTAGTATTTAAATTCTTTATAGTTTTTATAATATAACTAAATTATACCCCGGGAACGTCTCGGGGTTGAAAAATCTAATATGACATATCATTTTTACATATGAAATAAAATGATGCGCTTTACAGTTACATGCAAGAAAGTTTCGGGTAACACATAACGTACAACAATTAACAGTGTATCTCCAATGTTAACGCCTAACCTTAAACAATGTATAACTCTAATATTAATACCTAACCTAAAACAATGTATAACTCCAATGCTAACACATGCTGAAAATAGAATTCATATTTACTGATTTGAACATAATTAGTGAATTGCCTATACATGATTAATGAATTAGCTGAACACCTTGAGTTTTTTTTTCCTATATGAACAAAACCTCACAAAAAATAGTCGTTTTTTCTTTCTTTTTTATATAGCACTATGATACTCGTTGGAAATATAATAAAACGCTCGTTATTTTTTTTCTTTAAAAAATCTCGTATATAAAAGATATTAATTAACGTTTAAAAATTATGGGAGGAAACATAAGAGAGAAAAATCCAATTTTGTTTTAAATTTGTTTTTTTTTTCCTAAAATCAATTAATGTTACATGGCACACTCAAGGAGTAGGATGTCCTCTTTGAATGCCATGTAGGATTTATTGCTTTCAATTATATAATAGATAATAAACTAGTGGGATTTTCCGCGCTTCATGAAAGGCTTTCAATCATTATTGACCCAGTTTATTAGAGTTCCAGTATGATACTGTCACTCGATATAGCAATTGAGACCGATTCATCGATTATAACCATATATACAAACGAATATCTGTACTGTGTTGTTTGGTCGGTATTGGTTCATTTTGTTACGTTACAAGTTTGTATCGACACTCGATATAACTCACAATGCCTAAAAAATACTTTAATGCAAATACAACTATTTGTTCAACGATTTATACCGCCACATTGAAAAAACTTTGGAATACGGTACTGATATTGTTTGGTCAATATGTGTTCGGCTTGTGCCAATAATAAAATCAATTCTATTTGACCAATTCTAGTAAGACTTTTATAGAATCGTATACAATAATGAGCACATGATGACACTATTATCAAAATATTATAAAATTTTATATTATATTAATGAAATACGAAAAGGGTAATCAAAGTCATTTTATAAATTAAAAAACCTAAATTGATGTTATACGGTACCGGTATCGATGTTGTTCAGACGACGACGACGTTGGTAATATAAAAAAAGGAAAATCATTAAAATTTAAAATTAAAATGTGTTTAAGGTTAAAAGTAAATATATTTGCTATTATAATATTGAGATAATAAAAATATTAAAAAAACATTATAAAAAACAAAACAAAAGGGCTAATCGACATAAATTTATAAAATACAAAAATTAAAACAAAACTGATGTTAAATCGACATTGTTCAGACGGTATCAAAGGCATCTAAAACGGAAATCTTGAACTCAGCCTTGCCAAGGTCGCATTTATGGCGCCACTTTACAGTTTACAAGCTAACCGAGACCATGCGACTGCAGCGGCCAAACATGGACCTAACTAATAGACTACAGATTGCATCATTCTTAGCGTGGTTACTAAAAGTGGGTGACGGCGTATTGGGTACAACAGACAATGATGATTCAATAAATGCAAAAAATATTTAAATACCAATAGACTATATGATACTCCAAACGATAACGCTTTCAAAGAACTCATCAAATTCATTTAAGACAGTTCTACCCTGGAGAATCCTAATGTTCAAAGTCTTTCTGATAAAGCAATAGTCTGCCCCCACATGAAACAAATGAAACAACAAACGAGATAAATATGACGATTCTCGGCATGAGTCTAGGAAATAGTATGACTTATTTGAGCGTATACTCAATAATCCCAAATGCCAATTGCCATGGTGACACCGATTTGCTTTATCTAGCTGACTACCTAGATATGTTGAATTTCAATGGTTTGCCCCCACATGAGTTAGAGCTAAAGGTCCATGCTCTGGTAATACTTATACGTAACATAAATCAGACATCCGGGCTTTGCAATGACACAAGAATGATTATCACTCAACCATTGTCGAGGGTTATCGAGGCACAAGTAATGACTGGAACAACAATAAGACAACGTGTCTTTATACCATGTATCACTTTGACACACGTAGACAAACAACTTCCAGTTACATTCAAAAGAAAACAGTTTCCACTAAAGCTTTGTTATGCCATAACAATAAACAAAAGTCAAGGTCAATCACTAAACAAAATTGGTGTCTATCTTCCTGAACCAGTGTTTGGACATGGTCAACTCTATGTAGCACTTTCACGTGCAACATCCCCACAATCACTGAAAATTTTAACTGTCCCAAAAGATTAAGGCTTACCGAATCTTACCAAAAACATTGTCTACTCTGACTTTTTAGAAGAAATCAAAAGCACCTTAGTCGAAAACTAAAATAGCCGAATGCTCTTTACCAGGTAAATCCACTTTTCTTTAAACTTTCCAATAAACCATTTAATTTAGCTTTAGTAAACCAATGACAAAATTAGTAGATTGCTCCACTTATCAACTAATGACTTGTGTACTAGAGAACAAACTATTCTCTTTGCTAATTAACAATGTAATCATTAGCACTAACGTTCTTTTTCCTTGAAACAGAATCACATTTTGCACTTGCATTTATGGAAAAAAAAAAAAGGCATGTTCATTATTGATGCTTCCACTATTAAAGTTCCTTAGGCAATTAACAATGCATTGTATTCAGGGGCTGATACATGGGTCCGAAAATCATTCATGCAAATATCTACAATTCGGGTAAAACCAAAACCTTTGGACATTTCCTTGAGAAAAGCTAACACAATGGACGCGAACAAACTTGAACTACCACCAACAGGAAAGCATGCCAGACAGTAAAGGTAATATTTTTATAGCTTGGAAACCTAAAGAAGCATCTATCTAGACTTTCCAAGAGCAAAAAAAAGAACCATAAAAAAAAACTATAGCTTTCATATACAACAGGTCACATATTTTGGCAACAATAACAGATTTGGCAACGCAACTAGCAAAAAACAACGCAAAAAATTCTAGGATTAGAGTTGATTACAGATTAAGTTTTTGGTTAAACCTCTGCATTAGTAACTTGTTAGGCGTTTAAAATACAAAAGTCAGTTTTTCTTTTTTGCTTCAGAAGATGAAACAAACTGAAATTAAAACTTTTGTCAAGATTAATTGAGGTTAATTAAAGATGAAGTTTGTTTGGTTAAATCCCTGCATTAGAGGATGGTTTTGTCCTCCTAAGTTACCATTGCCATGTTGTTCCATTCAGTTTGTGTTTTGTTTTGTTTTGTTTTCTGGTCGTTTTATAGTTCTCCTACGATCTTTGGATGGTTTTAACAGTAATGTTTCAGGTTGTTAGCGGGTACGATCCGCTCGGGTTGTTGTGAAATGTACTGGTACGATCCGCTCAGGTTGGTATGAATGTGTTCTGTATTTGCTTTGTTGTTTATTTAAGTTATCTAATTGTTGTTGTGTTACTTTATTAGGCAATTTTTAGTTAATTAGACCTTTGCTAATTAAAGTTGAATTCAGTGAATTTAATGCAATGTTAGTATGTTGTGTCATTTCTTATGTTTTTAACCACATGATAAAGGCAGCGTGACCACACTATGATGTTCTTGAGACTTCGACTCCAACAGTTAGATTTTCAGAGAGATTCAAGGGATGGAAGAAGACATATTATTAGCTGGGTTGATTGGGTAGATTGCAACTATTAACTAGCAAGAATATTAGCTTCTGTACCAAAACTATGTGTAAGACTATGATAGTGCTGCACTTTTAAACATAAGGCAATCACCCTTCATCCATCACGGATTCAATGTACCGCGTCGCAACGCGCGCGGGCATATTACTAGTATATATATATATATATATATATATATATAGGGAAAGTATAAATTGAAAACTCCCTTGAGTTGATAAAACTTAGAAAACCCATGTAAAAACGACCTATTTTTTTTTTTTGAAAAAAATACACAAGATAACATACATGTATTTAAGCGTTTTGGGCCAAAAAAAATAAAAAAATGCCTATGGGATATTTTTTTAAAAAAATAAACAAAGTTTGTTTTGTTACATATGTTAAAAGCTGAAAACATATGTTAACAGCTCTGTTACATATGTTAAAAAGCTTAAAACATATGTTAACAACGCAAACTTTGTTTATTTTTTAAAAAATATCCCATTGGCGCTTTTTTTATTTTTTTTGGTCCCAAAACGCTTAAAAACATGTATGTTACCTTGTGTATTTTTTTTCAAAAAAAAAAATAGATGGTTTTTATAGGGGTTTTCTAAGTTTTCTCAACTCAAGGGGGTTTTCAATTTATCCTTCCGCTATATATATATATATATATCACTATTATATAGCAATATGGAACTCATATTAAAGATAAAAAACACTCGTTATTATAGTGTGACATTTTTATCTTTAATATAAATACCATATTGCTATGTATATATAAAAAAATACGTTTAAACTTGGTTGATGTGTTTTGTTCTTTAAAACACAGTAAAACTAGCCTGATTCATTTAAAACACATCTGTACTGAATAAAAACAAGCTACAGTGTTTTATAACAATTGCTTAATAATTTCTTATTTGTGTTAACTGTAGTGTGTTTTATATGAATCAAATTCGTTATCATGGTAAGTGTTTTATATCAATCATATGTAAAGTTGTCTTTTATCAAAATACCTTAATACCTTCAATCTTTAAATTGAATAATTGCCACATGTCAACACCAAGTTTAAACGTACTTTTTTTTATGTATAGCTAGCAATATGGTACTCATATTAAATATAAAAAACACTCGTTATTATAGTTTATTTAAAAAGATAATTATGTATAAAAGGTTATTGGCGTTTAAAAAATAATGGGGGAAGTTACATGTGAGTTTTCAAACTTTGAACACACCAATTTACTATTATACTTGTATCTAGCCAAACCAATTAATCAAAACTATAACACATATTACAATTTTGTCAATGATATTCTCCCTTTATTTATATGCCTGATAACCAAAGATACTTCTTAGACTTCTCACAAAACACCCCTTATACAGGATTTTTACCCTACGTGTGTATGTATGTATTATTATATGTATGTATGTATATGTATATAATGATTATTCATTTTTCTTGACATGTGTCCCTTATATATGAACGAACAAGCCGGGAAATAAGAACCAAAGTTACAAAGAAAAGATTGAATAATTAAATTACATCATGCATACCATTTTGAAACCGGAACATTTACTCTATTTTTTTTATCCATGGTTGTTTTAATCTTCTCTATTACTTTTGCAATAAAAGCAGAATTGTTGTTGATAACCTAGTTGTTCCATGCTCTTCAAATGAACCATAATGTTGTGAAGTAGATAGTATGCCTCGCCAATTTATTCGACTTCAGAATGTGTGAAGTAGATAGTATGCCTCATAGTATGCCCTGCACCATATGAGGATCTGCATCCAAATGTGTTGAGAAACTGGACATGAGATCAAAAGGTGGGAGGTCGATTTAACAAGCGCATCACAAAATACACAAACACTTGTACTCTTATTTACTCAACGCATGACTAATGCATCTTTAGTTGGGATCCTACTTTGAGTCATTTTCCACTTGAAGCAGTTTACTTTTAGTGGCACCTATCTAATCCTAGAGTGTGAATAACTAAGAGTAACAAGTAATGGGTTAGGTATGGGACATAATTTTACAACTGGGTATAGTACTGGGATTACTAATACCCGACACATTTCGATCCCTACAAGAAACTGAAACAAGTTTAAAATATTGTACTAAGAGAGAGTTAATTGCATATAAGTAGATTTACGTGACCAATTAAAACTAGCATTCTATTTGTGACACCAGTTGAATGAAACGCCCCAAAACCCGAGGGTCTCAGCTGTAGAAATTACACTTCGATAAATAGTTCATAACCGTAAATTGTGACAACAGTCAACGATCCAGGTCAACATCCGTACGCATTTCCTTTATTATTATCATTATATGTGCATATTTAAACATTTTGCATACACAATACCCCCTAGTCTAGTGAAGCATGAGTTAATCAGAAACTCAACACAAAACACCTGTTTAGTCATACAACACCCGTACAATCACCAAACGGGCATTTCTTGAGGTTACCACACCCTAACACATGGTAATTCCTTTCTAACACATATGAACTTATTAACAAGTAACTATCTTATGGTTCACAAAATACATGTTGATATCGTCATCAGATGACATAGAACCTATCCGACTCTTGACATTATAAGCCCCGGATAGATATTCCTATATCAAAGGATAACTAGAGACTATCCAACAAATTAACTAGACATAATGTGCAACTATGATATCACTAACATGTGTATATGTCGATTAACTCACAAGACTTCACAAATATGATAAGTTTTGGATCCTAACAAAGCTAGTTATCATGGAACTTCACAAAACCATGCTCATATGTACATACATATACACGGTACACAAGTACACAACTATACATACATGAACACATACATAACATGACTTGCTTTTACAAAAGAAGACCCCACTCCTTGCATCTATACTCGGCCGATTCTAGAACCCACAAGGAATGTGCACAAGTTCCAAACTTCCACTAAAAAGGTTAAGTCAAACCCTTTCCACCCTATAACCAACAACCATCCTTTCCTCATTCATATAACTAACAAACTAACTTATCTTTTCCTTCCTAACACTCGACCGAAAACAAGGAGCCACCACACAAGTCCCTTTTCCTTAAAACTTATACCAAAATAGAGGGACAACTACCTAGCAATTCATTCACCTATGAATGGACTTCCTCACATGAAAAATAAACATTCCCTACCTCTTTTTCCTACCCTAACTGATTGACTAAGAAAACACACAAGTCATAGACTTATTTTGTCTTCATTCTTACACACATGACACCCTATAACAAGACCAATCCTCTTACACACAACTAAGTCTATGCACTACCTTTAGACATGAGGAATTACTCAATTTGGAAGACCTTTGTGTGCTTTGATATCGGCCGAAGTCCACCCTCCCATATTTAGCTCAAGTCTCTTTCAACACTAGATGTTACTACTTGCACACAAATGGAAACAAACACTCATCTTTGCATGATCCTAGAAAACTACCTATACCTCTTATACTTTGTCAACTAATCGGCCAAAACAAGTAATCACATCAGCCATCCCTATCATCCTAACTAGCACCAAAGTAGTAAGCTTCTTTATACATTTGCATCATTCCAAGAGACTTCACCTTGCCAAATAATCGGCTATATAAGGAGGCCAAGAACGCTTGAAAAGTTGCACCATTCAACACTCATAACTCTCATTTTTACTCACTATTCTCTCGGCTCCAAGGAACCACAACCAAATACATAAAAGCTCGAAGGAACGATCAAGAACCAAGCACTCAATCAACCTCACATTGCTTCTAATAGGTAAAACTCTTGGCCATTCTATCCTTTTATAACCCCCACCCTATTCGGCCCTAATCTAAACACCCGACCACTTATCTTTAGTCCATGAATCAACCTCACACACACACACATTCATAAGTCATAAACATGATTCATACATAATGGTTCGATTATACTAAGTTTTTACAATCCAACTTCACTAAGTAACTATTGTTAATCGGCTCTACCCAAACATTTGTCATTTGAATGATGTTTTGAGGCTAAATCATGATTAAATTAACCATATTATGGATCGGTTTTATAAACAGACTAGTGCTAACACACTCTTGCAACTAAAGGTTTATTTTTAGTGTAAAAACAATCGAGTTTCATCCAAAACAACCCCAAGCCAATTGCAAAACATCAAAGATCCTTCTATGAACATAGATCGGCCAAGTGGAATCATTAAAGAATCAATTCCGAGGCCTATGTTATTAAATGATTTCGGCTATCAACCATTAACATATGTTAGGATAGGCCGAAACATGTGTTTGACCTATATTAGATTCAAAAGGGTTCTAAACATGTGATAAACTATGTTTTCCTTCAAAAACCGACCACATATGATAGATTAGTGCCAAACTATGGTTTATGACGAGATGAGAGATCCATTCCAATGGATCCTATCTTTCAATCAAACGTCAAAGTTTTGTAATTTCACACACGTGCACAAAAACATGGCCCATGTACACCTCACAAATGACCCATGAAAGTCGGGTGAGCAACTTGTATGATAAACAACCAAACCAAACACTTACCATGTCCATAATGATCATAGGGTATCATTTGTCGAGACAGTGACTATCTACAACTTCACTAGACCACACGTGACACTATCAGTTGAGTTTCACGGCTCCATTTGACTGTTTTACATTTAGGGGATAAACATGCTTCAACTCTAGTATCATTTACAAGTGTGTGTACATTCTATCGTGACTGCCATGTGGAACATGAGACATTTGGTTCATGAGCTCATTAGTCCTCATACAACATTCACTGTAACCATTAGCAATCAAAAGCCATAGAACACTTTAATAGATCTATTGGGTTGACACCCCCACTTTTGGTTAGTCGCTCTAATCGGTTACATACAAAAGAGTGTTAGTATTCTACTATACATACATTGTCTTTAGTGTACAATGTGCGAGGCACCACAGTCAAGAGGTTTGGTTATGGAACTCATGGTTTGCACAGAAATCATTCGCTTAGCTAGCCTATGATTGGTCATACACGAATTACACAGTTATTTTACTTGTTACACTCAAACTTGTGAACTCACCAACATTATTGTTGACAAATCTTTCATGCATATTTTTCAGGTAACTGATGGAGAGCAGCGGGGATTTGAGAGAGGGGTCCAAGCAGGCACTAGGTGGTATCATCATGGGTTGGATTTTAATTTTTCCATAGTATTGTGGTTCATGGTTATTCAGACAATGCACTTGTTTTCAGACAATGTTTCTCTACTTAACTAAGTTTTATGACAATAACCATCCTATGATGGTATCTTTTGAATAAATCTATGTGTGTTGCTTGTACCTTGTGCTTGAAAACCTTTTGAGGTCACATTCCCGTGTTTCCGCCTTGGCGGGTAATGACATAAATTTCATTTAAACGTAGCAAAAACAATAAGTTATTACAAAAAAAATGAACTATAACATGTCTTTAAGACAACCCATAAACATGGTCGAAAAACAGGATGCCAATCTTCTACTCAGGAGCATTCATCCACATGCGGAATAAATTTAGGCATTTAGCAAAAACTTCAACCTGATGCCCATACTAAAAGTTTGTTACTCTGGGTGAGTTCTAATTTAATTAAGGCAACTGTAAGCGTTAGCAATTAACAATCATTAAATACGTTAAGCAATTATGCCACATTAAAATATCATATAGTTACACTATGTAGCAAACCCAAAACTTTCACATAAGTTGCCTGTACAATGTAAAATGCACACTATACTAAGAAACTTACCGCCCCTTTAACATTTGGTCATAGTGTTATCTTTGTTAGTACATGATGTCCCTAGGCTAGTATACATGATGTTTGGTTAGTATTTAGGGTGTTTGGGTGTGTTTGTAAGAGTTTGGGGGGGGGGGGGGTTGGATGCTGAAGGTGATTGCATAGTCTTATAGGCGATTAGGCTTTCTAATCGCCTGATATTCCATGCGAGTAGGCCTGATCACGTGAATAGTGCATGTGGATAGGATTGTAATCGCATATAAGCTGCTTCACGAGTACAAGGGGTATAAAAGCATCCAATCATTGCCCTAATCATTAGTTGTCACCTCACACATTCCCCAAACACCCTTCCCAAGGTCTGAAGGTCTGAGATAATCATTGTAAATACCTGAGCTCTGTTATTTATTATTAATACAACCTTTGACTATATTTTGTGTGTGTTGATACCTCATTAGTGTTTGTTTCTTTGTCGTTTCTGTTATCCGAACACATTCAAAGGATTCCGCACTCTGAATATCAAAGCTCGTGATTGTCGGGTGACCCGAAAGTCGATCCTGCATCTTTAGACATCATTGGTGACCATAAAGTTAACTTTAGACATTGTATAAGACTACGGTGTGAACTTTAGACATCGAAACTTTAGACGCGAAAGTCTCATTTATCCTTTACCCATGCAATATGCATACTATGAACTTTATACGCGTAATTACTTTAATACGTTAGCTTCTTAAAATTTTACAGCTGCTTTAGTAAATTTTATCATAATTTATCGGGAATGACAACATTATACTTTGCTTTGAAAACTGTATAGTAAAGAGAGGTATAGAATCTCACTTGTGCAGGTGTTAAATTTTACCTGAAACTATATTGTCCTGCCTGAAATCAACCCATTTACGAAATATAAGAGAAACTAAAAGATGACACAATCCTATATATATTCTTGGAAGTGGCTCATGCAACTTGTTGGCGACTCTTAGCAAGTGGCGCCACCTCTAAAAACCTATAAACCTCCATTAATGGTGGCTATTTCTCTCTCTCTCTCTCATCATATCTACTTAAAGATTAAAGCTTTATGGTCTGAAACTTCCCGAGATGATGAAATGACATCTTAATGACTCTAAACTTATGATAATATGCGAACTTTAATGCAAGTTTACCTTGATTTTGTTAAAAAAAATACAAAACCAACCTTTGAAGCTTCAGGTTAATCCATGAACCAACCTTAAAAGGTGATGATGTTGCTTGATGATGATCCAAGAATGCTTCCTTGCGTTTTTCCTTTGCTCCTTGATAGAGTCCAACCCAAAAATGACTTGAAACCCATTTTCTGTCTCTATAGTTCTTTCTCTCTCCTTCTCCCTAAAACGTTTTGGGGTGAATGGAGAGGGTGAGGGGATGCTCCTTCCCCCGTATATTTGGTGACAAAATGACCAAAGCATGCTCACAAGCTTGCTTAGTAGCGTGTGAACATCATTATTGGTATTCGAGAAACGAAACTGGTGACCAATACTGGATAATGTCCACATTAGTAACCTTAGTATGCAACAACTTATGAGATGGCATCACCAGTCACAATCGTGTGTCATTAGTTGGATTGCCAACTGGCTGGATAGTAGGAACTCGAGACATCAATAGTGCTGGCCGAATAACCGCTACTGTTGGATGACGTCGTGAGTGGTTCACGTGACTCATGGGAAAAGTGTGTCAACAAAGCTCCACATCGTGCCCATCTCCCACACCACTTGTGCAAGAGTGAGTGTGACTTAAGGTGCTCTGCACCCTTAAGTTATATGGTATGGTATGGTTTTGTTCCACCACCATCCTAATCACCATTACTACCCTCCACGCTATCGCCACATCACTTCATCCTCCACCACTACCCTCCATCACCCTCCACTATGGTATGGTCACCACTATCCTCCATCCCCTTTTAATTTTTTTAATCTATAACTTATTTAATTTATTTTGATAAATAACAAACAAAAATAACCAAATTATACCAAACAAAGATAATCAATAATAAACGAGGCTTAGATCTGTATATAAATAGAGAAAGAGGATCATCCGCCATGGATTCGATATCAAAGGGTGCAATATGCAGACATCACCATCCTCTAATATTACCCTGCTAAGCTACATATTATCTCTAAAACTTGTTTGGTTTCAAGGTTGGATAAGAATTTTTTCATCACTGCCTTGTAAAAATATGTTTCAGAAACACAAGAGGAGAAAGAGAAAAGCGATAAAGGCTTAGGATGGCCAATAATCACTGACCGGTAGAAGGGCAACCATCCTCATAAACCTCCCTCTGTGGCCTCATCCTAGGATCCAACCAAACGTTTTCCCCAAATTCTCCTTTGATCAAACCAAACTAAAACCTAACTTTTTCATCCAATTCCCCTCCGCTCCAACAAAACATAAACCCTAATTTTGTTTTTATTAAAATTTCGATCATTTGCAACAACCAATTTCACCCCATTCAACAAAATCATCCGCGTAAATAACGTGAGGATCCCCACGATAACCACACGTGAAAGGTGAAGGGGATGGTGTATCGATGAGGCCACGATAGACGTGGCAGGGATGGTAGGGCCACAAGCCTACCATGAGAAGTATACCGTCTAGCCCCCATCCTATGAACCAACCAAACTTTCCCCCCCAATTCTCCTCTGCTCCAACGAAACATAAACCCTATTTTTTTTTCTAAAATTTCGATCACTTGTAACAATCAATAGCAGACATGGTAGGGTTGACATAGCCACGAGCCTCCCATGAGGAGTATACCTTCCATGCTTACGGTCCCCACTAGTGTTTGCCTTAAAGGAAACAATATACAAGTAGTGATCCTCCTTATAGCTCACTCCAAGTTTCTTCTTGCCTCATATATGGAACAATTTCCATCCATGCACTAGGTTTGACAATCCGTACTAGCCTCACAACTCGATTTCGCAAAGCTCAGCAAGAAGCAATTAAGGACTTCACAACTATAGTTTTTCCTTTCGCCCATCTTCGAGTATCGATATCTACTTCATTTTAACTTTGTTTTGTCTTGTTACAAAACCCTCAACTGATAGAACACTAACCCAACAATAATCACTTGTGTAGCACACACATGCGCGCGCGCGCACGCACACACACATATATCCATCTATATATATATATATATATATTAGTGTAAACTAAGGTGATGTGTGTTTTTTAGAGGTAAAATGTCTGCAGTCTGCGGATCACATCTGCAGAACAAGAGGTGGACTAAACCTTTACAGTCTGCAAGAAGACGACTGTTTTTTTAACGTCTGTAGACTACTAAAATAAACTGGTGGTATATGGACGATGATAGTGGGTGGTGGTGGAGGACGCTAGTGGCGGAGGTGGATGGTGGACGGCGGTGGTGGTAGGGGTGGTGTTTAACCCTTTGCAAACCTTAGAAGATCTTAAAAGTAACAGGACTAAGTCTGCATCAAGAAGAGCTCGCACAGACGTTTTTTTTAATGAAACGTCTTCAAAAAAAAAAACAGTCTGCAGATGACAATGTCTATGCATGGTTTGCACAGACATTTAAAAAAAACAAACACCTAAAAATCTGAAAATATTTTATTGAACAAACTCAGTCTAAAAAAATCAGAGATATTACCCGTTAAAAATCTTTTTTAATACACATGAAATATAACAAATTCAAATCCCGAATAAATAAATTTTAAAGGTCCGCATCTCCATTTCATTTTTTAAAACGACGACACACACGCTCACTAATTCTACACCAGCTAAAATCCACTACAACATCCATAATACGATATAAAGCCTAACCAATTGATTGAAAGCCATTTCATGGTGTCAAAATACTCCAAACTCTGAGTATAGGATTTTGAAATTCGACCCTTTAAATGTAAGGTGTAGAGTGAAAATGTTGTGCTGGGTTATTTATAAATAACTTTGCATTTCTGGAGACTTGTAGAGTTATAGAAGTACAAAAAATCATAGTGCTTGATACTAAAGTTAACTGAACAAATTCCAAATTAGTAGAAAGCATAAGGGGTCAAATATAACAGAGGAGAGAGACTTTTATCTAGGACTTTTTAAAGGCGGAAGAAGATTTGGACTATTGTTTGTCCTCAACGCGCGATCATTTATGCACTCAACGTGCAACCTAGACTAGTAACTGGTTTTTAATAAAAAAATGTCATAGAAAATATAACAACTTTCTATAGTTTTATATTTGTTAGAAACTAGTTGTTTACCAGTGTCGCGCGTTGCGGCGACAACCCTTACATACACGTTACGATGATGACATAAACGTGGCTTTGTTATACGTGACATATACAACAAAGCGGCCCCATCATAATTCGTTCAAGGGATTATTTGCAAGACTGTATTTTCAAATCCCTCCATATGTTTTAAGAATAAAACTATACCTAATATCCACCAAAAAAATTGACTTAAGGGATTATCAAATCCTTTAGATTAGTATTACCCATAACCTCATGGTCTAGTGGTATAGTGTACCCTTTATAAATGTGATATTGTGGGTTCAAATCCTTCTAAGTGCAAAATCATGTGGAAATAAGGTGGTATAAAATTTGCTGCTAAAAAAGTATATTTAGAGGAAAATCAACAAAAAAATTACCTTAATTATCTCATAATAATTCCACCCAACATCTAGAGAGCACCGACCAAGCAAGCAGTATCGATGCCCAATGGTTAACCTTAATACCCTACGTTTGTATTTGGTAGGAATCAAATTTATGACATGTATAACAAAATTATAAAAAAATCAAAAGAAAAAAATAAATTAAATTATGCTTAAAAAAAGATAACTTACTTGAGGGTATCAGTGATAACCATTCCTTTTTTTCTTGTTGAGGGGATTAGGGATCGCTTCATAAACCTTCAACCTCGTGAGTACATTTGCTCACTTAGTTTTTTTGGAATCCCGTCATACTATAATCAAATAGAAACTAATAATTGAGGCATGATGCAATATTCAAATAACATAATTCGATAATCATGTTTAGAGGAGTTCGGAAAAACGATTTCTTACAGTTCTGGGACATTCATTGATTACTTTAGTTTAGAATACAATAAACTAAACGGATTTACCATAGCCCCTCATTTTTACCTATATAAAAAGTAATCGGTTAAGCAGCATCATTTCATCAATCATACATATAGTTTCAAACCAAGTCCAATTAAGAAAGATACAGTGGGCAAATGCTCCCCTAGGGCGATTGCACAATTGACGTCGCTAAAGACGGAAATGGTCATCGGTAATAATGGCGATTATACAATACAACCGTCGCCACCAAAAATGAAAATACGCACCGAAAACTTACATATCAATTTATATACCAATATTGAAACCCAATTGAAAACATATTAAAATCGCAAGGGTAGCATATCAAAAAACAAGCTGAGAAATAACTACACAAAGAACTGTGTGATTTTTGTAACATGACTACCAACCATGTATACATCTTCATTAAGGTAATTTACCTTAACATTTTTCATGAACCGAGCTAGCAAAAAATCAAAACAATGTTTTCTTAATAACTTAATATTCTGTTGGCTAATTGATACTACTGAAATGAAATTGCAAAGAAAAATCCCTATGCAAAACATGTACTGAGATTTCTACGGCGAAAAGAAATTTTTAAACGTTACTTCTAATATATTTTTTTTTTTTACATTTGTCACTAACCCCTAGCCTCTTCTATCCTTTCCCTGTTGTTGCTGACCCCTTGTTTCTATATTTTATTTAGAAGTTGTGCAGTTTCAAAAAAAATAAAATAAATAAAAATAAAAAAATAAATCTAGCCATTCTCGAGCATTCGAGCTAAAGAATGTCTCCATCACAGATGTTCTAAATGCTAATATACACGTAACCAAGGATGGATTTTTCAGTGGGCCAGTGTAACCATGGATAGACGTGTCAATAGGTCCGATTTAGACGGAATCGTTTAATAATATAACATGGCCCATAATTGCACAAATAGGATAACAATGACATGACTTATAAAACTCAATTAATTTAAAGAAATGGATCTTGACCCAAATCTGCGCATTTAATTTTTGAGTTTGCATCATGAATTATTTAGATGATAGATGATTTATACATCAACTAGTGTTAATGCCCACGTGTTATCGTGGGTGTTTATGTTTAAAACAAAAAATTTTCGTAATTGTAAAGTTTCAGCCTTCATGACATCAACATAAAAAAGTCCAATAATTTCATATGAATTAGAGGTAAACTTAATATATTATCACAAGTAAGATATTTGCCTAGTATATATTAACTTCAGCTGATCATCAATTTAAAATTTTGCAAGTGTTAGTAAAAAACACAATCAACCTCATATTAAAACTTTCATTTGCAATAAAAAAATAAGAAACTAATTTACTCACATGCGAATAGTCCAATTTCAAATTTGTAGGCTTCCCTAATTTGATCAAAGATGAACTCGCGTGCGAAGGTTAAAGATCACGGTCGAACAAGTTAAAAAAGGCATAAAAATAAATAAAGAAATAAATTATAACTACAACTATTCAATAAATATCGAGATGAGAAAGAAGAATTGAAGCACCTCAACAAGATGTGGTTAGTAAGATCAAAATGTAAATCCCAAGTTAGAATCATCTTAAACGAAATCCAAATCAGAATAAAGAATACAAAACAACCCAAGGAAATCGAAAGTCCGATTAGGTGTAAAGACTGAAGAATATGCAAAAAATTGGTTACAAATGAGTTTCCAAGTAACAATTTAAGGAGGCGATTAGTTGTTTACAACTGTCGGAGAAGAGACGTCACCGGGGAATTCTAAACCTATAAAGTCGGGCACCCATCATTTATGTGCGATTGGGATCAAAGATTGAAATGGATGGGATGATTTAGTTCGCGTCTTCAATGTGAGTGCAATTGTTTTTACCATTAAATAGTTTGTTTCAACTACGTAAGATGAATTGAAGAAGAGACAGTTTATAAGATGTCGTATAACAGTGAGATAAAGTTTACTTGCAATAACATAAATATAAATATAAATAAAATTTTGTAACTAATTTCTTTGGGTTAAATAGTATAAGTGAGTAATGCAATAAGGGTAATTTGGAAAAGATTTAAAGTATGAAACCTTTCAAATGTCATCTTAAAATGCATGTATAATTACTTTTCTAGCCATCTTTGATACTTTATATTGTAGTATATTGAGTATTTATATTGATTATTATAATTCATATAGCATATTTTTTTATCAACAATATACAGTTCATAATGTTATAAATAAATAAATAATATATACTTGATAAATTTTCCTAAAACAAGTTATAACATATGGCCTATATAACATGTGAGAGTGCATGTTGTTTCCATATGAATGGGTTGGAAAATTGACAAGTGAGAAAAAAAGGGGTTTGCGTGTAGATATTAGATATCTGCAGCTTTTGTTATATTTCGGACCAACCCATTTGGAGCTTTGTGTGGCCCAACTAACCCCCAATTCCCTCCCATGAGTCCATGACATGTCTCGATAAAAAAAGGAAAAAAATTCAATTTATTTCTTAATCTTATACCAATAGTCTTATCTCCTTATATATAAACTACATTATACCCCGGAAGCGTCTTAGGGTTGAGAAATCTAATATGACATATTAGTTTTACATATGAAATAGACTTAGACTGATGCACTTTACAGTTACATGCACAAAAACTTCGGGTAGCACATAACCTAAAACAATTAACAATGTATATCCATTGTTAACGCCTAACTTTAAACAATGTATAACTCTAATATTAATACCTAATCTAAAACAATGTATAACTTCAATGCTAGCACCTGTTGAAAATAGAATTCATATTTACTGGTTTGAACATAATTAGTGACTTGTCTATTCATGATTAATGAATTACCTGAACACTTAGTGATTTTTTTTCCTGTATGAACAAAACCCCACAAAAAAGTCGTTTTTCTCTGTTTTTATATAACACTATGGTACTTGTTGGAAAGAGAATAAAACGCTCGTTTACTAGCGGCAGATGCGGATCCCTCCTACTTAGCTGTTCCAATGTTCCACGGTTCGCAACTTTATGTGAGTTTTCTTCTTCTTTTAGTTAATATAGATTAGGGTTTACTATATGTTTGAAGTTTGGGTTATTGGATATTATAATTAAAAGGGGTTTTAGATGTTTGATTGGCTTTTGGATGTTTAATTTAAATGCATCTCTAACCGTATTAAAAACTCCAACTCCAAGTCCAAATATTGCTAATAATGATATGTAAGGGAATAATGTCATTGGTCCAACTCCAAGTCCAAATATCTATATTATCTTATTAAGGAGGAGTGATGGTCAAGATTGTCATTTACATTTCCGTACAACTTAAGAAGCAACATGTACAACATACTTAAGCAAGAAATTTAAGGGTATTTTGGTCATAATTGTGACAATTAAGACACTTAGAAAGTTAAAATTGTAATTTTATCATAACCTCATACTCACAACTTTTAAACTTATTCCAACCTTACCCCCATGGTATATGATTGATCAAAAAACCATTAATGTAATAAATTTCTTAAATGTAAGAATGTGAAGAGCCTATGAACATCATAAATTATGCCTAGATTTTTTAAATGGCTTGGCTTGGTTGGTTTAAGAAGAAGAAGTTGATTCAATTGGGGGAATGGCAATGAAAGGAAGGATATACCTGAAAAAGGAATTGGTAAACCGGAGAGGGCAAGGTCTTTGAGAAGTTCACAGCCTAATCCACTAGCACCCACTACACATATTCTTGAAGAATATACACACATATTTTGTGTTTTGTAGGTTTCATTTTTCATGACTTTTTTACAATATACATTAATACTTTTGGTATTTTTAAATTTAGAAGTGTTTACTGATTTTTTTCTTCTTATTTTGTGCTTTTGGAAAAGGAAAGTCGAGGGCTTGTGTTAGGGATTATTGGTCGGTCTGGTCTGGTTAAGTTGTTGGCTACTCGGAGTTTGGCGATCAATATTAGTGTGTGATTGTATAATGTTCATGAGGTATAATTAGTTTATGATTCCAGTTGGATTGGATTTATTTTTCAGTAATTTCTTGGCTATTTGAATATGCGATGAACTTTTAATTGACGTCCCTTAACTACATAAATATCAACAACAGAGAGGTTAGCTTATTAGCTTAACTACATAAATAATTAATTGATTTAATATAATATTGGTGAATGAATAATTCAACCTTTAGTGTTTTTTTTATAGGCCCCTAGCCCAATTTACAGCCCCTTCCTATTACCGTCTTAATTCTTTGCTCCTAAAAAAAGCCATATCTATATTATCTATATCTATATCTATATTTAATTTGGAGTTTTTTTTTTGTTTTTGCTAATTTGGGTGCAAAATTTCAAGATGGTTACAAAAAACATGTATGGGGTACCTTTACAATCAGTATTAACGGATTTACATAAATCAAAATTTCAAGATGGGTGCAGAATTTCAAGATGGTTACAAAAAACATGTATGAGGTACTCTTTGACCTGATTTCTAATTTGTTGACTTCTTTTTTTCTTTTACACATTTGATCTCATATCTAAAGCTGCAAAACTTTTGTATTTCATGTTTTTATTTAGTTGCTTGCTGTGAAGAAGTTGGGACAAAAAGGTAATCAGTCGACAAAAGGAGGAAGAGTTTATTGATCTTATTAATGATTTGATAAAATTTGGCATGCGAATGTTGTTGAACTCATGGGTTACTTGTTCTGAGCATGGTCAACGATTATTAATTTACGAGTATTGCGGCGGTTGGGCCCTCTAGGATGCGTTACACGCGGATGATGATTATAAAAGCAAATTTTCATGAAGTATGCGCATAAGATTGGCAAAGGAATTCTCTTGCAACCAGCAGGTTTGATACCTAGATTTACTTGCTAATATCAACGTGAATTATTTGATTATTCGTTCGATTTTTTATACCTTTTATAGTAGTTAATGATTGTCTTGTGCTAAGTGATGCTATTAATTTCAATTTTTTGATTCGCCAACCCGGTGTGCATATATTTGTAGTTTCTATCAAATTTAATGAACTCTCACAATCTCACTTTCATGTGGTATCTTAGCATAACTACAATAATCATATTTCCTATTTTCACTTTTATTATTTGGTGATTTTTATTGTGCTAATATTTTTTATACTATATTTTGTTGAATAAAGTAAAATGTCGTAAACCCGGGTTGTGGTTCGTAATCAACATATATAATATAAATCGAGACACCCGCCGCAATGCGCGGGCATTCCTTCTTTGTTAATAATGATATTGGTAAACTCCAAGTCCAAATAGTCCTTCAGATCCGGGTGATAGACCACCTATTGTTAGTGATGACTCTAATCAAATAGATGGCATTGAGAGAGAGAGAGAGAGAGAGAGAGAGAGAGAGAGAGAGAGAGAGAGAGAGAGAGAGAGAGAGAGAGAGAGAGAAAGGGGGCGGGGGAGTGGACAAAGAAATTCTTCAGGGTGAAATTAAGACCGGGAAATGATTAAACTAAGAGGTTTTCCTTGCATGAGCTGGAGTTACACGATGAGGTTCTCATCATAGAACAATTATAAGTTTGTTTAAATTATATCTGGAAGTTATTGAAGTACTTGCTTTTATTAAAGAAGATTGAGAAAGTATTAAACAACGATCTAATGCGAAATGTATTATATTATATTTTAATAAAGAGTGAATTACTATTTGAGTCATTGTATTATAGTTGTTTTAACTACTTGAATCCAAATTTCAAAACTTTAACTACTTGAGTCCCTAGCTGAAAATTAACTAACCATTTGAGTCCTACTTTCTAACTCCATTAACTAAGTCTATTAACTTTCAGTGAAAATACAAAAATATCCCTACTTAATAAGTATTATTAAATATTATACTTTAGAGTAAATTCATATTTGAGTCCCTGTATTTTGTTGATTTTAACTACTTGAGTTCAACATTTTCATTTTTAACATTCTGAATCCTAGTGTTTTAAGCTTGTTATGGTCTGAGTCCTAAAAACTAACTCCATCCAACTTTCCTGTTAAGTAACCCTCACGTGCAATACATGTGAGGGTACTTTAGTAATTTTCCTTTGGTCTTTCATTTTCCCCTTATAAAACCCAGTTACCCACATCAAAACCCTAACCTCTCTTTTAATCTTCGATCCAGACACAGTAACAAAGAAAAGCATGAACGTTCTCTGTGCATGTGGGTCTCCAACAATCATTCGAACATCATGAACTTCAACGAATCCAGGAATAAGATCCCATTACTATGCAATAGCAGTAAGTTGTGGGTTTGTAAGGTGGGCTGATCCTGCAATGTGTGCACGATCTTGTGAAGTTATACCTGGATTACTAAGATCCATCAACAATCATCAAGAAATGGGTCAGATCAAAGACAAACAGTTGAAAAAATTGAAAATTGTTTTGGTTGGTAGATGGATTTTGTTTGTAATGTATGTATGGGTTTGTAAGGTGGGCTGATTCTCCAAGAACCAGGTCCATGAACTAGTTGTCTCAGCCTCCGCTATAGAGTATGCAACAGGATATATTCCATTGTTTCCATCAATACCCATAGCTGTTAGAACTTGTCCAGGGAATGGACCCTTCATAAAACACCCATCTAACCCTAACAGATTCCTACCTAACAGTTTGAATCCTACTTTCAATGCTCCCAAACAAATGTATATTCTTCTAAATGGCCTTGTTAGACTAGTAGGGTTAAACTCTCTTTCAACATCAATTTTTACAGTTGTACTAGGGTTGGACCTTAGTAACTCTTCACAATAATCCCTTAACATTGTATACTGGGCTTTGAAATCACTTTCCATTTTATTAAGAGCCATAACCTTTGCCCTAAATGTTTTATGTAAGCTTAGTTGGATCTGATTTTTCTTCTCTAACTGATCTTGAAGGGATTTCAATGGAATTGTAGGGTTCCCCTCTAAGATCTGCTCCACCTCCGTTGCAACACTGCTCACAGTATATAATCTAACTTGTCTTGTTTGAAGACAGTTATGAACATCAAAGAATGTTTTAACACTCCATGGTAAACTAGGTTTTGCTTTGGAAACATGGAGTGCCCAGTGACATGTGGGTGTTGGGAACCTTATCTTGCTTTTGCTACTTTCAACGGTGGTGGTTGGATTATTTAATGATGAACTGTTTGAAGATTCCCCTGTATTTTTACCAATTGGCCCACAAAACTAAGTTATGTTACCAATTTGCCGCTGCATAGTATTTAAATCTGGATTAATCCCATGACATATCACACGAAATCTACTTTTGTCATTCTTGCATATAATAAGCTACCTTTTACTCTCTAAAGCATGCTTCTTCACTAACAATCTAATTTGTTCCTTGTCTCTGAAACATTGACCAACACAAAATGGACAACTCACACCTTTTGGCTTCTTTCTTAATTTCTTCAAACCCTTCTTAATTGGAGGGTCATCATCATCATCAGGACTATCAAAGTCTTCTAGATCAATTTCTGTTTCATCAAATTTTTCATCATCAACTTGTTCTTCTTCATCATGAATTTCAGTTCCACTTACTGGTTTAAAAGAGCCCATGTCTACCTCATATTTTTGAATAACATTGTCCTTGTCAACTATGTAATCATCCTCATCAAATTCTTTTGAAGCATCATTAGACTTCTTATCCTTATTACCACTTTGCACCATATCATCCTCATCCTCATCTAATTCATCATCATCATCCATTGTTCTAGCACTATAATCTGGATCCTCATAATCCTCTTCATCATCAGTAAAGACTAACTCATCCTCTGCACCATTATAATCATTCCCATCAACATTAACATTCTCTGCACTATCATGATCATTCCCATCAGCATTAACATTCTCTACACCATCATGATCATTCCCATCCCCAGCACTATCATGTTCATTAATTAACATCAGCATTAACACCCTCTACACCATCATGATCATTCCCATCAGCATTAACATTCTCTGCACTATCATGATCATTCCCATCAGCATTACCATCCTCAACATCTAATCATGTGAGTGCAAGTTATCTTCTACTTGATCAAGGTCTAGGTTTTGATCTGTGATTAACATTACCTATATATGGGGGTTCAACGTCATCAATGTAACACCCCAACCGATGGCGGAAACATCGGGATGTCACGTATTGATGATTGTTCAGTAGCTCATGGTGAATAATAAATTTCATTAAATGATTTAAATAAATTACATACAATTGTTCTACAAGAATTCGTACATCAAATTGAATAAAACTATGCACACATCTTCAAGCATTAATTCGAATCTTCAAACAAGTAGAACCTGAAACATGTTAAGTTGAAAATATTTTGGGTCAACAAAAGTTGGTGAGAATTACATAGGTTTTGATAATCGAATAAAATTGTTGTGCAATTCATGTGTCATGGCAATCTAGTCCATATGTGAAAACATACTAGAAGTAAATCGAGTGCATAATCAACCTTGTGACTGTTGTATTATGGTACATCCCATACGCTCATGGTTCACTCGTTTATATTGCAGTAACAAACACCCACGCAACCTTTGTAGGAGGCACGTATCCGGGTGGGACTGTCAGTCCAATAGATCTATCAATGTATACCGTTTGGCTGATGAATGTTTATGCTAGAATTGTGCTTACCCTAGTCATGTTCAAGACATAATGCAACATAGAAATACACATAGACACATTGATGATTGAATTGCATAAATATTGTTGTAACATGTTTCACCCCAAAAATGGTGATAAATAGAAAATGGGCTATGTAAAACTCACCTTAGCAAAATGTTATGTCTCGTAAAAAAAATAGAATATTGTGTTGTGAATGTATGCGAGGCGAATCCCAAAGACTCAACTACGTAGCTAGTCCAAATTGAAGAAAACGAAAAAGAAAGAATATCAAGCTTCCAATTCGCCAATTACAAGAGCTTATAATCAACGCTTCAATTGTAGAAGTAATAGACTATAGAAGAAAAGTATGAGGGAAAGTTTAATCGGATTGAAACAATCGATTTAGAGGTGCAAAGTATAATGGGTCATAGGTGGGTTTTTATACTAGTTTTGGAGTCAATTAGCCATTAAAATTGGTCAACACCATAAAGTAAGGTTTTACGATGAATTGACTATTTGACTAAGACTTTGACTGTTTGACTAAGACTTTATTTAAAAAAAAAATCTTGTATGTGAAAAAAAAAAAAGAATTTAGAATCATATTATTATTATTATTATTTATATACATTTATGTATGTATATAAGTTGTGAGTTAGGATAAGTAAAGACTTAGGCACATTTGTATAATATTAATGATAAAGGTGTAATAATATATATATATATATATATATATATATATATATATATATATATATATATATATATATAAGGGCTTTTTATGTATTAAAATTTTGGGGAAAATTTTGCGATGTTACAGTCTCCCCTACTTTTAGGAACTTCGTCCCGAAGTTAAAAGAAAAACACCAGGTATACAATTGGTCGACTACCGAAAACCTTGATAAAATTTCTCACTACCTTAACGTACCTGTAAATTCATGATTACGTTCCGGACCGTAATTATCAATTTACCTTACATTAGGGTTTTGCGTCCTTTTATGACTCTACCGATTGTTGAGCAAGTTCGATAGTCTCCACCAGTCGTTGAGCAGGTTGTAGGGCCTCTCCCGACTGTTGGAAAGACATGATGACCTCTACCAATCGTTGAGTAGGTTGTTTGGTAGTCAACTAATTGTTGTACAAGTAAGCAAGTATGATTATAGATATAGCAATTAGTTCACATTCAAACAAGCATGCACTCAGATGTTATGATAATACTTGAATTTATTACGTGAATCAAAAAGTGTCAATACATAGAATTAAAAAGTAGACATCATTCAAATGGTGGGGTTTGCTGTTAAGTAGCTGGAGGGTCTTGATCTCGATTTAGTTTAGGGCATCGGTTACGGAAATGATTTGGGTTTTCACATTCATAGCATTGACCATAGTTGTATTTACCAGGACGATTAAGATTAGCAACCTGAGCAGGGTTGGTTGGTGTTAGGGTTTGGGGACTCACGACATGTGTTGACCAGATGGCCATACCTACCACAATTGGTGCACAGGCGACACACTGAAACAGTGGGGTGATGTCGTTTGCATGTGTTACACAATGGAAAGTTTCTTGTATAGGGTTTCTTGTTAGAAGCTTGTGTAGTGAGGTTTACATTAGGATCCCTGGTCTTGCGCTTCTGGTTCTCGGTAGTTACCGCGGCCACAATACTTGTTTTCTCTCCTTTCCGAACTAAGGTCCCGTTCTTTATGTGATTTCCATCGCCATTTCCATTTCCATTGCCGTTCCCATTCATTGGGATGACTTGAGCCAACAAGTTAGAAACCAGAGTTGTGATTTGTTGCGCCATTTGTTGGGAAATAATCGCAGCCAGTTGGGCATCAACACCTTTGTTGTTTTTGTTGTTGTTGTGGTTGGTGTTGTGGTTGTTGTTACTTTCCTCTTGGTTTTCACCAGTGTTATTGCGAGTGCTGCGACATGGAGACATGATCTGTAAGGGACACAATGAAGGTTCAATGTGGCATGAAATGAATGAGGTGATATAAGGAATGTAATCATTTATTCATTAATTAAAACGAATAAACGAAAACGTTGACGTATCAAAGATTCCAGATTCCAACAACATAGTGAAGACATGATTTAGCCTATAAGTGAACACTCATCCCGAGAATTCCCAGGTAGGCATCCGGGTCCCTCATCTGATTGGGATATATGCGCAATGCCAGCCTAGACAGAAGACTCAGAATACAGGCGTTCACCCTTCCAGATTGCACGTGTTCGTTATTAAAATCTAGAACTTCGACGAGATCTCAAGGTGGTTCAGGTTAAACCTGAGGGTTTTGCCTTATTAGTCTAAGAGTGGATCCAGTGATGGAAAGCAACCTTCTCATAGGGATTAATGTAGGGATAAGAAGTAGGAGGGAGATAGAGAATAGCAAGTAAAAGAAGCAAGTACTGGTTAAATCCTATGGTTATAGACTAGATTATTTTTCTAATAACCTAATTCCCTATAACCATGGCTCTGATACCAATCTGTAACACCCCAACCGATGGCGGAAACATCGGGATGTCACGTATTGATGATTGTTCAGTAGCTCATGGTGAATAATAAATTTCATTAAATGATTTAAATAAATTACATACAATTGTTCTACAAGAATTCGTACATCAAATTGAATAAAACTATGCACACATCTTCAAGCATTAATTCGAATCTTCAAACAAGTAGAACCTGAAACATGTTAAGTTGAAAATATTTTGGGTCAACAAAAGTTGGTGAGAATTACATAGGTTTTGATAATCGAATAAAATTGTTGTGCAATTCATGTGTCATGGCAATCTAGTCCATATGTGAAAACATACTAGAAGTAAATCGAGTGCATAATCAACCTTGTGACTGTTGTATTGTGGTACATCCCATACGCTCATGGTTCACTCGTTTATATTGCAGTAACAAACACCCACGCAACCTTTGTAGGAGGCACGTATCCGGGTGGGATTGTCAGTCCAATAGATCTATCAATGTATACCGTTTGGCTGATGAATGTTTATGCTAGAATTGTGCTTACCCTAGTCATGTTCAAGACATAATGCAACATAGAAATACACATAGACACATTGATGATTGAATTGCACAAATATTGTTGTAACATGTTTCACCCCAAAAATGGTGATAAATAGAAAAGGGGCTATGTAAAACTCACCTTAGCAAAATGTTATGTCTCGTAAAAAAAATAGAATATTGTGTTGTGAATGTATGCGAGGCGAATCCCAAAGACTCAACTACGTAGCTAGTCCAAATTGAAGAAAACAAAAAAGAAAGAATATCAAGCTTCCAATTCGCCAATTACAAGAGCTTATAATCAAAGCTTCAATTGCAGAAGTAATAGACTATAGAAGAAAGGTATGAGGGAAAGTTTAATCGGATTGAAACAATCGATTTAGAGGTGCAAAGTATAATGGGTCATAGGTGGGTTTTTATACTAGTTTTGGAGTCAATTAGCCATTAAAATTGGTCAACACCATAAAGTAATGTTTTATGATGAATTGACTATTTGACTAAGACTTTGACTGTTTGACTAAGACTTTATTTAAAAAAAAAATCTTGTATGTGAAAAAAAAAGAATTTAGAATCATATTATTATTATTATTATTATTTATATACATTTATGTATGTATATAAGTTGTGAGTTAGGACAAATAAAGACTTAGGCATATTTGTATAATATTAATGATAAAGGTGTAATAAAATATATATATATATATATATATATATATATATATATATAAGGGCTTTTTATGTATTAAAATTTTGGGGAAAATTTTGCGATGTTACAATCAATCTCCTGAATTATCACACCAGAAGTAGCTTTTGGTGACATGAAATATGTGTCCAGTTTTGTAACCGAATGCTCAACATACACTTCAATCAGTTTTATCCTACCAACATATTGACATGTCAATCACATCTTGATCAGTTCCAAGTGCTCTAATACCTTCATCCAAGTTTCGATCAGGAATCCTATAGTGATAGTAAACTACTTCATCTTCTGGATAACGTAACATCTTAAACATGGATTTTAAACTCCATCACTGAGAATTCGTCTGAATTTATCTTATCAAAGTAGCATGTTTTACCATGTACATATCTTAAAGCAGATTTTTTCACAAACTCACCTCCATGAAACACTTGGATGCTAAACATTTTTGGCTCACCAACTGAAAAAAAGAATGTGGATTTTAGCTTTATTACAACTGATAAATTAGGGTTTATGAATAGAACACTTACCATATTCCTCATATGGATCAAAATATACGTTTGCACTACAATGTAAAATCTATCATCCTTTATCATTTTGATTGTAGTCGTTAGGGTTAATTTTGGGCAGGATTATTGTTACCGATGAATGATGATCGTGTTAATGGGGGGAAATGGGATGTATCAGGGTTTTAATGGGGGAAATGAAAAACCAAAGGAAAATTACTAAAGTACCCTCACATGTATTGCACGTAAGGGTTACTTAACAGGAAAGTTGGACGGAGTTAGTATTTAGGACTCAAACCATAACAAACTTAAAACACTAGGATTCAGAATGTTAAAAATGAAAATGTTGGACTCAAGTAGTTAAAATCAACAAAACACAGGGACTCAAATAGGAATTTACTCTATACTTTATTATATATATTATAATAATCCTACTCTCTTTGTTTCTCTCTTCCCTCCCTGCACACACATACACACACAAAACATCTCTCACTTTTATCAAAAGCAAGGTTTGAATTTTTGGGTGGCGATGGAGTGAACTATTGTGGGATAGTGCTAGCAGGTTAGGGTTTTTGAGTTTTCAGCCATTTTTGTTTGGGAATTAGGGTTCGAATCCGGATTTGGGTTACGGTTAAGATCGAAATGATGCTGGAAAGGTGGTGATGAAGGCGCAACGATGGTGGGATAGGCGAGTGAGGGAGAGATTGTGTCTGCAAGTGTGTGTGTGTGTGTGGGGGGGGGGGGGTTTACACTGGTGGTTCTACGATGGTGGTGGGGTGTGCAGCGGTGGGTGGTGGTGGTGAGGCAGTGGTGGGGGTGGGGGTGGTCTGTTGGGGTAGGAGTGTGGAAGAGAAGTGTGTGTAGGTGTGTATGGCCAGAAAAAAGAGAAGAAGACTTGAATTGCAAGCTTATACTGAAATTCGATCCGGATTTAGGGGTTAGGGTTCAGATCGAGGTGGTGCAATATGGTGGGAAAGGTGGTGGTTTATGGTGCAGTGGTGGTGGGATGGTCGGGTGGGGGACATATTGTGTATGTAGGTGTGTGTGTAAGGTTTGTAGTGGTGGTGGTGGGGTAACATTTTGAATTTTTCTCAAATTTTTAATAAAAAAATTCCAAATATACCCAATCTTTATTTATCTCATACTACAATACAATAATAATAATAACATTTTTTTCTAGGGTTAATAGATTTTAATTGTAAAACTTATCCATTTTTTAATTTCTATTCTATAAAATGAGATTTATAAGATAATTTGACGTTTTATATACCTTAGATATCATATATAGGCTTGAGTTATTCTACAAAGGCTATAAAAAATGAGAAGGGTGAGAAAGATACAAAAAACACAATAGATCATGAAATATGACATAATGAACAACAAAATATAACACAATGCCAAAAAATATAACACAATGTTGAATAAAAAAGACACAATGAATTGAAAAAATGACACAATGATGAAAATAAGAAAAAGACACAATGGTACATAAAAGACACAATGATATAACTCATATTCTAAAAACTACAAGCTAAAACCCCAAAAACGAAGACCTAAAAACTAACGTCGTAGGGTTCGATAAGACGATTCCAATGCCGCTTGAATGAGTTCAATCGGAGTCCGTTTGATACCCTTCCTACGACTTCCTATTTTTCTTTCACTGTGCATTTGATCCCAACCCATCATATATAAGTGTTATAGTATTAAAACAATAACAAAAAGTAAAGCTTCCAAAAAATTGCCTTAAAGGACTCGAACCCACAACCTTGTCTGAATCAATACACTTAACACACATCATTTGACCAACTGGGCTGAGCCCATGTTTTGGATATTATTCGAATCAGAATAGGGGTGCTTAACGGGTTGGGTTTGTGGGTCCAACCTGATCCGAACCCAAAAATTTTACATGGACCCAAACCCGACCTACACCCGAAAATTGTGAGATACATATGAACCCGAACCCGAACCCGACCTGAATATTCTCGGGTTGACCCGAACCCGACCCATTCAACCTAATTTTTTATTTTTCCGCAAACTAATGTATTAAAATTAAAATTTTACTAAAAAACAAAAACATGTATAAAACATTTATGTTTTATTTATAAAATCTCATACCAATTTCTATTTTAAGTTATAAGTGTAACATAAAATACCTAACCAATTTAATTTATAACATAAAAATATTGTAAAAAAATAATATATAGTATAAATAGGTTAAACGGGTGTGACACCTGGCAAATTCTGGTTAACAACATTGTCTAGATGAAAGTCTACCTTAGCGAGTCACGCGTATATTGTACGTAACTGGGTTAGTTAAGTCGGGATATGGTTCGGGAACTATTGGTTAGTCTAGAAGATCATTGGATGTTGGTCTAGAGGTTCGTTAGATGTCGGTCCTTAACCAAGTGTACAAACGGTGACGATTTGTAGGATCGTCAGGGCATACGGAACGTACGAGTCTCGAGTCCCGGGAATTGGTGAACGAGTGTAAATATGTGTAATTACTTGTGTTATGTGTTTACAATCATTATGTGACTTGTCGGTACATGAATATGCATTAACATATGTTAAAACGGGGTTTAACGCGCAAAACACACAAGGCCAAACCCTATAGGCGAGTAGGAGGTCTACTCCCCTGTAGGGGAGGCGAGTAGGGAACCCATAAGGGCGAGTAGGCCCTACTCGTGTGATGTTAAGGGCGAGTAGGCCCTAATCGCTAGAACTGTCAGGCGATTACAAGCCCTAATCGCCTGAACTGCTGCACAATCGCATGTAACGTGCTGGAACGACTAGAAACGCCTATAAATACAACACTTAACCTCCTAAACTCCCTAATATCAACCCTAGTCGTCCCATAACCGCCCCAAACACTTAAACAACCTCTGGAAGGCGATTTTGATCAAAAACACAAGGTTTCAAGGTCTAACCATCAATCTTTTACAATTCCAAGGTTTGATTCTCATCCATAACACTTTGTAAACGTTTTTAATCAATCCCTAATGGTCCAGACCTGTTCATAAATGAAAAAGCTTTCTGAAAATCGTCAATAAGGATTGTTAAACGGATTATAACTAATTAACATGCGTTATGGGTATGTATGATTAGAAAGATAGGATTTTTATGGACCTTGATGATGTTTTGATGTATTATCATGCTAGGTCAGAATTAATATTGTTAGTATGATGATAGAAAACTCAGTAATCGGATAATAGGGTTATGATTACATGCGTTAATTGATGTTGCATGCTATGTGAATAGTGTTTGGATTGTTTTGGGTTGCATGCAGGACTGATTATACGAGGTTGAACGAAGGGTTTTGGGTTAAACATGTTTAGGATAGTGTTTGGGATAATATTGGGTAGTTACACACGTTCTGGATCTGATTTGGAGCGTTAAACGCGCGAAAAACCGGAACAGCATGGTTACAGGCGAGTAGCAATGCTAATCGCCTATAACTCATGCGAGTACAAGGCTAATCGCCAATATATAGGCGAGTAGAAGCCTATTCACTAGTAAGTTCATGCGAGTAGAAGCCTATTCACTAGTAAGTTCATGCGAGTAGCCCTAATCACTAGTAAGTTCATGCGAGTAGCCCTAATCACTAGTAAGTTCAGGGGAATAGCCCCTAATCGCATGAAGTAAAGGGGAATAGCCCCTATTCGCCTATAACAGGGGCGAATAGGATGTCTAATCACTAGTTGACTTTCCTAATCACTAGTTGACTTTTCCTAATCGCGTGTACTGCTGCTGTAAGTGTAAATTAGCATTCCGAGACCCGATTTAACATGTAGTAACATGCTAGGAACCCCGTAACATGTCTAATAACTTGGTAACATATATTTGGATGTATTTCGGTGATACGTGAACTATGTGCTATAACTTGTTGTGTGTTAACGTATGTTAAGTATACTTGCGTTATTGTATGTTTTGGAGCGTAAACATAACACGGGGAGTCTCGGGTCACCAATGGGATGTCGAGTCTTGTACTTTGGGTCAGTTAAACAGTCACGGTATTTTTAAACGAACTTGGTTATGGTCTGGACATCTAGGGACTAATTAACCTACGGGTTATTAGTCTAAGTACTTGTAACTATCGTATGTTAGGTCGCCACTGTACGGGACTAACATAGCAGCTGAGTTTACTCGGGATTAGGAGTAAAGCAACATAAGGTGAGTTTACGGCCCCTCTTTTAACTGGTTTTACGTTTTCGGGGGAGAAAACATGTGTTAAAACAACTATTTGGTAACTACTGTCATACTATGGGTTCTAACGTATACTACACGATCTTTGGAAGTCCCGGGGGGAACCATGAATGTGCGGGTTTGCACAACGGGGAAATGTGAATAGCGCTATTGGGAGTGACCAACCCCGCTCGTCGGCTTGGAGGGCCGGGCGAGTGCATATTGTCTCAAACAGGAACAACAGGAACATTTGGAACTATTCGGGCACAAAACTGGTATTCGAGTTAGTAATGGTTTTCCAATCGTGGTAGTAACAAAACGTACGCCTAGCTAGCGTATACTGGTTTTCTATTTGTTATAGTATGGACAGGTGGACTTGGTACTTGAACTGCAAACCTGTAAACTCACCAGCATTTTTGTGCTGACGTAAACTTTTACATGTTTTCTCAGGTCGCTAAGGTAGCACGACTGGACTAGGGCGCACGCGTCTGCACGGCGTCTAGATAGAGTTGCATGATTTCATAAACATTGAACTTTGGTTATTTATGTTGAACTTTATTTTGAATAAGCTTCCGCTGTAAACGGGATTTTAAAACTATGTTTTGGTATTGCATTAATTACATTTAGACTTGTTTATTGTGATCGTTGGTTTGGATCCTGGTTTGTCATGCGCCTCGCGGTAAAACTCCGCAAGTGGATTTTGAGGGTGTGACAGATTGGTATCAGAGCCAATGGTTATAGTGAACTAGGACTGCATGTAGAGTCTAGTCTATAGCCGAGTCGCACACACTAGACGATCACATGGTACTAAACGTTATAGTGGGATACGTATGGTCTTGTCGGGGTGTCTCTAAATCGTTGGTCTTTCTACGTTACATCATCCGTTCTATCTTAGGTTGGGTTACCTGTTTTCTAGGCAGAGTGGTCTGTTGGAGTAACTCGTGTGTTCTTGAGATTTGTCCAAGGCTCGGACATCTCCCTTTCGCACTCCAATAGAAACACTTGTCATGAACTACCGTAGTATTACGGTGTGTAGCTAAGAGTCTATGTTCGGTGATTTGAACTTTGAACTAGGAGAACACTTGGAGGACCATGTAGAGCGTTTTATCATTTTGGGTGCACACAAAATCATAAAACGAAATGCATGGAAGCACTAGTGAGCTCTGGGTTTGAGGGGATAGTCCTGGATTGGATCTAGCTTTAATCTTGTGAACATTAGTGGTTATCTTTAACTGCGAAACTAAAATTTCTCGTTCTTTCTGCCAGAATCATGTCTGGAGTGCGTGGAGGACGAGGAGGTGGTCGCAATGGTGGACGCGGTGGTGGTCGCGGTGGTGCTGGTGGTCGTGGTGGAGGAATTAACCTATCACAGGCTGATCTGAATAACTTACTCCAGGCTGCCTTTCAGTTAGGGCACAACGGTGGTGGTAAGTTGTTTTATCTGTTTTCTTTGCCTCATTGGTGAACCTTGTGTACGTTATTCGTGGTTTCTCATACGTTTCATTTCAGGTGGTCCTGTTGACCCACCCCCACCCATGTGCACCTATAAGATGTTCCGGGACTGCAAACCCCAGGAATTCTCTGGCACCGAGGGTGCGGTCAGTTTGCTTAGGTGGTTGGAGAAAGTGGAGTCGGTATTCCTGATGTGTAACTGTCTCCCAGAAGATCGGGTGAAGTATTCGGCTGCGTTATTTCAGGACGTGGCATTGACTTGGTGGAATGGTATCACCCAGAACATGGGGATTGGGGAGGCATATGCTATGCCATGGGAGAACTTTGTGCAGTTGTTGAAGCGGGAGTATTGCCCGAGGGAAGAGGTACAGAAGCTGGAGCATGAGGTGTGGAACCTCAAGATGACTGGGTCGGAAATTGAGAAGTATACCGTGAGGAGAAATGAGTTGGCAGTGCTATGTCCCGATTTGCACGTGCCAGAGTATCGTAAAATTGAACATTATGTCTCAGGGTTGGTGCCGGAAATTGCAGGGTTAGTGGCTGCTGGGAATCATCCTACTTATGCGGAGGTAGTTCGGTCTGCACATAGGATGACTAATTTAAAAGTGAACGAGGGGATTTTGCCGGCGAAAGGTTCGACTGCTAAGGCTCCAGAGAACAATAAGCGCAAGTGGGAAAACGACGGGAAAGGATCTGGGTCTACGCAGCAGGGTAAAAAGTTTGATAATGGGGGTTCATCGTCTTCGGGTAATAAGCAGGGTGGTTATGCAGGAAAACTGCCCAAATGCAACAAGTGTGGACGCCATCACCAAGGGAACTGCGACAGTAACCGTTGTCACCGCTGCCAGCGAACAGGCCACTATGCTAAAGACTGTCGGGTTACACTTCCATCGACTCAGGCTCCGACCAACAGTTCAGCTCCGACTACTCAGGGGACTACAGGGAAACAGGGATGCTACAACTGTGGTGACACTGGGCATTACAAGAAGGATTGCCCAAAACTGAAACAGGGTGGAAACAACGGGAATGGTAACAACGGGGGCGGCGGCAGAAATGCACGTGCCTTCGTCATTGGAGCTGCTGAGGCGAGGCAAGACCCTGATACAGTCACCGGTACGTTTCTTCTCAATAATCATTCTGTTAGCGTGTTATTTGATTCTGGTGCCGACAAGAGTTTTGTATCCATGGGTGTTAGTCGACTGCTAGATGTAGTATCTGTACCATTAGAGACCAAGTATATTATTGAGTTGGCTGACGGTAAAACGATTGAAGCTACTAGTGTCCTTCGGGAGTGTCAGTTAGAGTTGTCGGGTTTATCGTTTCCCATCGACCTTATGCCGGTACCATTGCGTAGTTTTGACGTCGTGGTAGGAATGGATTGGTTATCTTTGTATCGCGCGGAGATCGTCTGTTACGATAAGGTTATTCGGATTCCTCTCCCTGATGGAGAATTTCTTTCTGTATACGGTATCAAGGGTGGTGTTTCGCTAAACATCATCTCTAGCATGAAAGCCCTTAAGTGTCTTCGAAAGGGTTATCCAGCCGTTTTGGCGCTCCTATCTGTTTCCACTAGTGATGAGAAGAAGATTGACGACATTCCGGTGGTACGCGAGTTTTCTGATGTTTTTCCCGATGATTTATCTGGTCTTCCTCCTCATCGTCAAGTCGAGTTCGGTATTGATCTTGTACCAGGGGCTGCTCCTATTGCTCGGGCCCCCTATCGTCTTGCACCTCCCGAAATGCAAGAGTTGTCTAGTCAGTTACAGGAACTTTTGGACAAGGGTTTCATCCGGCCAAGTTCTTCCCCTTGGGGAGCCCCAATTTTATTTGTCAAGAAGAAGGATGGGAGTTTCCGATTGTGTGTAGACTACAGAGAGCTGAACAAGTTGACCATCAAGAACCGTTATCCTCTTCCACGTATCGATGATCTATTCGACCAGCTCCAGGGTTCTAGTTACTATTCCAAGATCGACTTGAGGTCCGGTTATCACCAGCTGCGCGTCAGGGAGGCTGACGTTGCAAAGACTGCTTTTCGAACACGTTATGGCCATTTCGAATTCTTGGTCATGCCTTTCGGTCTCACGAACGCACCGGCGGTTTTCATGGACTTGATGAACCGCGTCTGTAAACCGTATTTGGACAAGTTTGTCATTGTGTTTATCGATGACATTCTGATCTACTCCAAGAACGAGACCGAACACGGGGAACATCTGCGGTTAGTTTTGGAACTCTTGCGACGGGAACAACTTTACGCTAAGTTCTCAAAGTGTGACTTTTGGTTACGCGAAGTTCAATTCCTAGGACACGTGGTTAATGAACTAGGAATTCATGTCGATCCGGCAAAAATCGAAGCGATCAAGGACTGGGGAGCACCTAAGACGCCAACTGAGGTGCGGCAATTCCTAGGCCTTGCGGGCTATTATCGTCGTTTCATTCAGGGGTTCTCGAAGATTGCTCAACCCCTCACCACTCTCACCCAGAAGGATAGGAAGTTCGACTGGGGTGAATCACAAGAGTCAGCGTTTGAAGAACTGAAGTCTAAACTGTGTTCTGCTCCTATTTTGTCTTTACCTGAGGGTCCTGATGATTTTGTTGTTTACTGTGACGCTTCCATTCATGGACTCGGTTGCGTGTTGATGCAACGCGAGAAAGTGATTGCGTATGCTTCTCGTCAACTCAAAGTGCACGAGAAGAACTACACAACTCATGACTTGGAGTTGGGTGCCGTGGTATTCGCGTTGAAAATTTGGAGACATTACTTGTACGGTACCAAATGCACCATCTACACCGATCACAAGAGTCTCCAACACATTTTCGACCAACAACACTTGAACATACGGCAGCGCCGTTGGATCGAACTTTTGAACGACTATGATTGTGCTATTAAGTACCATCCTGGCAAGGCGAATGTTGTAGCAGACGCCTTGAGCAGGAAGGAATCTTCTAAACCTCGTCGCGTTCGGGCATTGCAGCTCACTATCCATTCGTCGTTACCTGATCAACTCCATTCTGCCCAGATAGAAGCTTTGAAGGAGGAAAACCTTAAAGCTGAAACTATGCACGGTGCCGACAAGCACCTAGAGCGAAGGCCGGATGGCCTGCACTACTTCGCAGAACGCTTATGGGTTCCTTTATTCGGGGGACTACGGGAGCTTGTCCTTGATGAGGCTCATAAGTCCCGGTATTCTATTCATCCTGGTTCGGATAAGATGTACCAAGATCTGAAAGTGCTTTACTGGTGGCCAAACATGAGGTCGGACATAGCCTCATACGTGAGCAAATGCTTGACCTGTGCTAAGGTCAAGGTGGAATACCAGAAACCGTCGGGTCTCCTGCAACAACCTGAAATTCCGGAATGGAAATGGGAACGGATTACTATGGATTTTGTCACACAACTTCCTAAGTCACCAAGCGGGAACGACAAGATATGGGTGATCGTCGATCGGTTGACGAAATCAGCTCATTTTCTTGCTATTAAGGAGACCGACACCATGGATCGTTTGGCTCGCCTTTACTTGAAAGAAGTTGTTTCTAAGCACGGGGTGCCAGTTTCTATAATCTCGGATCGCGATTCTCGCTTTACTTCTCACTTCTGGAAGTCTTTGCACAAGGCTTTGGGTACCCAACTAGACATGAGTACGGCTTACCATCCACAGACTGACGGTCAGAGTGAGCGTACGATTCAAACTTTAGAAGACATGCTGCGGGCGTGTGTGATCGATTTTGGGAAGGGTTGGGAAGCTCATCTGCCGTTGGTAGAATTCTCGTACAACAACAGTTATCACACGAGCATCAAGGCTGCTCCGTTCGAGGCACTGTACGGACGGAAATGCCGCTCTCCTCTTTGTTGGGCTGAGGTGGGTGAGAGTCAACTCACTGGGCCCGAACTAGTGTACGAAACTTCGGAAAAGATCGTACAGATTCGAAATCGGTTGGCGGCGGCACGGGACCGGCAAAAGAGTTATGCTGATCAGCGTCGCAAACCACTGGAGTTCCAAGTCAATGACAAGGTACTTCTAAAAGTCTCACCGTGGAAGGGCGTCATACGCTTTGGAAAGCGTGGCAAACTCAATCCGCGATATGTCGGCCCATTTACGATCCTGGAACGGATTGGGCCGGTGGCATATCGACTTGATCTACCGACGGAGCTCGGTAACGTACATAACGTCTTTCACGTGTCAAACTTGAAGAAGTGTCTGGATGACGAATCTCTCATCGTTCCACTAGAAGAGATCAAGGTTGATGATCGCCTTCGGATTGTGGAAGAACCTGTGGAGATCCTCGATTACAAGATTCGTAGCCTACGTCACAGCAAGATTCGTATCGTTAAGGTTCGGTGGAACTCGAACCGGGGACCGGAATATACATGGGAACGGGAGGATCAGATGAAGTCTAAGTATCCTCACCTCTTTCCTAAGGAAGCGTTCGAGTCGAGACATGTCTCTTCGGCAGCTGAATGAATCTCGGGTCGAGATTCCTTTTAACGTGGGGATGATGTGACATCTCGGGTAAATCTCTCTTGATTTCTACTCTCTATTGATTTCTGTCTGTTTGTTTATTCCCTTCGTTGTTTCTTTTGTTACTTACGCAATTTTCGGGACGAAAATTCTTTTAACGTGGGGATGATGTGACACCTGGCAAATTCTGGTTAACAACATTGTCTAGATGAAAGTCTACCTTAGCGAGTCACGCGTATATTGTACGTAACTGGGTTAGTTAAGTCGGGATATGGTTCGGGAACTATTGGTTAGTCTAGAAGATCATTGGATGTTGGTCTAGAGGTTCGTTAGATGTCGGTCCTTAACCAAGTGTACAAACGGTGACGATTTGTAGGATCGTCAGGGCATACGGAACGTACGAGTCTCGAGTCCCGGGAATTGGTGAACGAGTGTAAATATGTGTAATTACTTGTGTTATGTGTTTACAATCATTATGTGACTTGTCGGTACATGAATATGCATTAACATATGTTAAAACGGGGTTTAACGCGCAAAACACACAAGGCCAAACCCTATAGGCGAGTAGGAGGTCTACTCCCCTATAGGGGAGGCGAGTAGGGAACCCATAAGGGCGAGTAGGCCCTACTCGTGTGATGTTAAGGGCGAGTAGGCCCTAATCGCTAGAACTTTCAGGCGATTACAAGCCCTAATCGCCTGAACTGCTGCACAATCGCATGTAACGTGCTGGAACGACTAGAAACGCCTATAAATACAACACTTAACCTCCTAAACTCCCTAATATCAACCCTAGTCGTCCCATAACCGCCCCAAACACTTAAACAACCTCTGGAAGGCGATTTTGATCAAAAACACAAGGTTTCAAGGTCTAACCATCAATCTTTTACAATTCCAAGGTTTGATTCTCATCCATAACACTTTGTAAACGTTTTTAATCAATCCCTAATGGTCCAGACCTGTTCATAAATGAAAAAGCTTTCTGAAAATCGTCAATAAGGATTGTTAAACGGATTATAACTAATTAACATGCGTTATGGGTATGTATGATTAGAAAGATAGGATTTTTATGGACCTTGATGATGTTTTGATGTATTATCATGCTAGGTCAGAATTAATATTGTTAGTATGATGATAGAAAACTCAGTAATCGGATAATAGGGTTATGATTACATGCGTTAATTGATGTTGCATGCTATGTGAATAGTGTTTGGATTGTTTTGGGTTGCATGCAGGACTGATTATACGAGGTTGAACGAAGGGTTTTGGGTTAAACATGTTTAGGATAGTGTTTGGGATAATATTGGGTAGTTACACACGTTCTGGATCTGATTTGGAGCGTTAAACGCGCGAAAAACCGGAACAGCATGGTTACAGGCGAGTAGCAATGCTAATCGCCTATAACTCATGCGAGTACAAGGCTAATCGCCAATATATAGGCGAGTAGAAGCCTATTCACTAGTAAGTTCATGCGAGTAGAAGCCTATTCACTAGTAAGTTCATGCGAGTAGCCCTAATCACTAGTAAGTTCATGCGAGTAGCCCTAATCACTAGTAAGTTCAGGGGAATAGCCCCTAATCGCATGAAGTAAAGGGGAATAGCCCCTATTCGCCTATAACAGGGGCGAATAGGATGTCTAATCACTAGTTGACTTTCCTAATCACTAGTTGACTTTTCCTAATCGCGTGTACTGCTGCTGTAAGTGTAAATTAGCATTCCGAGACCTGATTTAACATGTAGTAACATGCTAGGAACCCCGTAACATGTCTAATAACTTGGTAACATATATTTGGATGTATTTCGGTGATACGTGAACTATGTGCTATAACTTGTTGTGTGTTAACGTATGTTAAGTATACTTGCGTTATTGTATGTTTTGGAGCGTAAACATAACACGGGGAGTCTCGGGTCACCAATGGGATGTCGAGTCTTGTACTTTGGGTCAGTTAAACAGTCACGGTATTTTTAAACGAACTTGGTTATGGTCTGGACATCTAGGGACTAATTAACCTACGGGTTATTAGTCTAAGTACTTGTAACTGTCGTATGTTAGGTTGCCACTGTACGGGACTAACATAGCAGCTGAGTTTACTCGGGATTAGGAGTAAAGCAACATAAGGTGAGTTTACGGCCCCTCTTTTAACTGGTTTTACGTTTTCGGGGGAGAAAACATGTGTTAAAACAACTATTTGGTAACTACTGTCATACTATGGGTTCTAACGTATACTACACGATCTTTGGAAGTCCCGGGGGGAACCATGAATGTGCGGGTTTGCACAACGGGGAAATGTGAATAGCGCTATTGGGAGTGACCAACCCCGCTCGTCGGCTTGGAGGGCCGGGCGAGTGCATATTGTCTCAAACAGGAACAACAGGAACATTTGGAACTATTCGGGCACAAAACTGGTATTCGAGTTAGTAATGGTTTTCCAATCGTGGTAGTAACAAAACGTACGCCTAGCTAGCGTATACTGGTTTTCTATTTGTTATAGTATGGACAGGTGGACTTGGTACTTGAACTGCAAACCTGTAAACTCACCAGCATTTTTGTGCTGACGTAAACTTTTACATGTTTTCTCAGGTCGCTAAGGTAGCACGACTGGACTAGGGCGCACGCGTCTGCACGGCGTCTAGATAGAGTTGCATGATTTCATAAACATTGAACTTTGGTTATTTATGTTGAACTTTATTTTGAATAAGCTTCCGCTGTAAACGGGATTTTAAAACTATGTTTTGGTATTGCATTAATTACATTTAGACTTGTTTATTGTGATCGTTGGTTTGGATCCTGGTTTGTCATGCGCCTCGCGGTAAAACTCCGCAAGTGGATTTTGAGGGTGTGACAACGGGTCAACTCGCCAACCTGCTCGGGTTGACTCGAACCTGACCCGAACCCATTTAGACTAAACCTAAACCCGCTAATTTTGTGTTAGGTTCGGGTCGTGTCCGAAATTCACACCCATAAATCAGAATATGGTTATATGTTAACCACGTTTTAGACCCTTGGACAACAAGAAAAGTCAACCAATTCCAATTGTCCAATTCGCACGTTTTTATCTTGTTTTTGGAAAGTTTCCATGCCGATACAACTGCCTCATTGTTTTTGCCTATAATAAAAACGAATCCATTCATTAATCGACTAAATGATGAACAATTATTCGATTTCTTAATTATGGGTCAAGACTTCTAATAATACGATTGGGGCCATGATTCTATAAATCGCACCCACCTAAATTATCGGAAGCAGCCGAAAATCAACAACCCTCTATCAAGTTCCTCTCTGTAACACGCTAAATCATCAATTTGAAGCCATCTTTGACTTTTGGTTGACCGGTCGATTAGGAAGCATAGCTACTGGTACGATTTAATTCCTTGGGCATACATATTAATCGGCCCTTGTTAAACCTTAACCCTATGCTTAATCGACCATTCTTATTGTGTTTAAACTTATTGTAATTCTAGGGTTTATAATGGGGATTTGGGGATATGCAGGTTTAAAGGTTTTGAAAATTTTGTCATGCGTTTAAATAAAAAATCCTTGAGTGGCCCTGGTTGGGACGCTTGCATGCTAAAACCAAGGTTTCGAGTTCGATCCTCGCCCCCACACTCTATTTTTTTTTTAAACCGTTTCTTTATGCATATTATTTATGCTTGTTATACTAACTTTTAGATTATGTTTAAAATATCAAAACTAGATTATAAATTCTATAAAATTTATGTTAGGTTTTTTAACTGATAAACTTTATTATAAAATTTTTTATTTTTAGAAATTCTTTTATTTAATATATATTATTTATTTTCAAATAATATATATATATATATATATATGTATGTATTAAATTCAATAAAAAATTTCAAAATAACTTCATAAATTCTGAAAAAATTATTTTAAGTTTACAAACTTTATAAAACTGATTTTTATTCACATAAAAGCTGTATTTAATTATTTATAGATAATTAAATCTTTTTTAATCATATTAAATTCATTATAAATCCAATTTTTATTATTTTTACACCAAACTTTAACATAAATTTTTTCTAATAATTTAGGTCAGAAAAATAAATTTATTTTCTGAATTTTGTGAAATTTACTATTTTTGAATATTATTAACATTTTTAAATTATTATGTTATAATTTATTTTATAAGCATTAATTATGAAAATAATTTCTTAAAAATTGTTTTAAACTATATTATTTTAATACAACAATCCTTGATCAAGATTTTACATAGATTCCTTTTAATAACTTATTTTAATCAATTTTTCTTTTATTATTTAATTAACAACTATTTCAATTAATTAATAAACGATTGTCAATCCCCAAATTAGAAACCTTAGAATGCCTACAGACTAGAAACCTTAGACTCTTAAGCTTCACATCACTTATTTTATTGCCTTGAACTTAGGGTAATACTTGGGAACGTTTATGCCACATTTAGACTATTTCAAAGTATTCAACACTTGTGCTAAGGTGAGTTTACATAGCCATGTTTTGCAACTTTTTCCATACTTTTGATTGAAAGTTGTTTGACTAGAAACTTGATTCTTGATACTTATGCAATTCACCATACGTGTCTAGTTGTAAATCTTTGATGCCACATGTCTTAGACAAAAACTTGATAAACTAAAACTTAAGACTTGTATAATTATTAACCCTGATGAAGCAGACGATATACAATGATAGATCTAGTGGATTGACAACCCCACCTAGATTCGTTGACCATTTTTATGTGGAGCGCGGGTGATTGTTATCGTTTAAACTTTATATTAAGGTGAACCGTGGTTATGTGATGGACCTAAACTTTGTTGGTAGGATTGATTATGTACCCTATATACTTTGTGTTTTTGTTTCACATGTAGACTTTGATATATATTAGACACATGAATTGCAAACTTTGAAAACTTATATTTATAAACTTATTGATAAACTAGGCATATGTATTCTCACCAACTTTTAGTTGACCCCACATCTTTTCCAAACTCAACATTTCGGGAAATACTAATGCTTGAAGTCTAATGCTTTTTCAAGAGGAGTTATTTGATATTTTCACCATCGGTTGGGGTGTTACAGGGGGTAAGGTGGGTATGGTGCGGTGGTGGAGGTACATTGGTGGTGTTGAGGTGGTGCAACAGTTTATGGTGGTGGTGGGGTGGGGTAGCAGGGTGGGGAAGACAAAGTTGCAGGTGTGTGTGATTATGTGTGTATGTTATATATACATATATATTTAGATATATAATAGTTATTTTTTATATTTATTAAAACCTTTATGCATTAAAGACTTGTTCCTTGCATCTTATGCATTATAGGGTGTACCTAAGTGTAAAATGGCTGAAATACTATTGTACTTAATTGACTTGGTTAACAAAGTTAGTCAAGTGGACTCAACAGGTTAGTTAGTTTTCAACTAGGGACTCAAATAGTTAAAGTTTTGGACTTTGAATTCAAGTAGTTAAAATCACTATAACACAGGGACGCAAATAGTAATTCACTCTTTAATAAACTTGAATTTGTGTCTTATATACAGTTGTTAGATGATATTTTAGGCCTTACAAATTCTCTATCAATACAAGGGTGACATATTTTTGTAAAAATAACAAGATTGAGATGATAGATATGATGTAAAGCTATGGTAATCAAAGAAACCGAAAGAATGGCATTACTAATCGACATCATTTTGAAGTTGAAGTTTCTAATACGGGTTGGATTTCCAAATTCATGAACATGGAAATCAATTCAATGAGGTATCAACTAGTTTGATAGAAAATATGTCTGGTTTAAATCCTTATGATTCATTTTCTAAGTTTGACATATATAAGATAGTGACATTTTTTTAGATGTATGATTATAGTAAATATGAAGGAGGGTGTCTTTCGGGTGATCATACTGTCTTTTATCACACACTAAAGGAATATGATAAATTTGCAAAAATGGATGAAATGTGTGACCTTTCTTGTGTAATGGTAGTATCTGGAAAACATAATAATTTTCATTTTGCTTAATCGAATATTGAAGTTAGTGTTGGTTTTAGCGGTCGCAACCGCAACCGTTGAAAGATGTTTTTCTATGATGAAGCTTATTAAGTCGGATTAACGCAATCGAATGGGTGAGGAGTATTTGAACAATGCTATAATTTGTGTGGTTAAAAAAGAAACTTTTAGTAAAGTAAAAGAATATGATGTAATGACTTGATTTCAAGATTTCAAAAACCAACGATGAGAAATCTATTAGGCATGAGTTTGACTTTATTTATTATTATGATTATGATTTTATTTTTGTTTCATTTATGTTGTAAGAAAGTATGATAACAAAAAATTATTGAACGTTAATCCTGAAATTTTAATATATAACCGCCATTGGTAGATGTTTTAAAGCTGATCACTAACTAGTTGGAATGAAGATCTTAGTGAACACTTACTATTGAAGAAGTGAATGAACATAATGTGGTATGGTTAATATTTACCTAAACTACTTTTTAAACATGAGTGTGTTTTTCAGTAGCTAAGAAGAATGAGTTATCTATATATAAAAAATAAGTTGTTGATTAAGGCTCCTTTGTTTAAGGGGCTCTATTTTTTAATATATATTGCAATCGTATATATTGTCTTTTATTGTTTGAATATGGTTGGAAGTTTTGGTCTTTTTAACCTATTAGAAGGCATTGGGCTAAAGAATTTCATGCATTTATCTTTTTGTGATTTTATTTTATTGCGTTTCACATATTGGATTTTAACAGATGATTTAGAGTTTAAATTCATTTCATTTTCAGTTTGGACCAAAAGTTAAAAAGATTAGTATACATGGAATGATTTTGTTTTAAAAAAACTCACCACAACTCCAATATGTGCGACTTCATGCACTTTTAAAATCATATAAAATAAAAATATTTTATATCAAAAAGGTCAATTTTAAAATCCGGTTTGGGTCTTACAAAGGTTGAGACTTGAGATGGCCATGTGGGTTATATAGCAAGTTAAAATGTTTATAAGTTTTTAGAATCAGACACTTAATCGGTTAAACGTGTGATAATTTTATAGGTAACTAATAATCTTATTATCACAAGCATCCTTAACTTTTTATTCAAGGAGATATTCAAAATACATTTAAGACTTTATTTTTAAGCCTTTATTAAATAAAAAATGCAAAACAAGATTAAATAAATTTAGAACTGGGGACATAAGATATGGAGAAAATAAGCAAGAGAAGTAGCATTGGTTTCATCCAAACTGCAGTAACACAGAGGGCAGAATAGTACAATCACCAAGTACTACTACTACAAACATTACACAAAAAATCTATCACACAGAATCACAACAGTTGCCCAATACCTAAATGGACCCCTTAAATGGACCTTTCTACCCCTAATCATTTCCTTTTTTTTTCTTTTCTATTTTCGTTACACCTTCCAAGTTGAAATCAAAATTCAAAGAAATAATTCGGTTAAGAAGACCAGTTGCATGACAAAACAGACGGGTCGGGTTAGAATGCCATTTGCCTGACAAAACAAACAAGTCTTCAAGATCCCGTTGCATTATAACATGATAAAGCAAACGAGTCGGGTAGATTCAGGTAGCCAGTTGTTTGAAACGTGTGTCACATTCGTTCGCGCTTGAATTGAAGAAATCTTGAGATTTTTTTTTTCTTTTTTTCGGGTTTTTATGTACTGTTTTCTTGAGGAGTTAAATGTTATTTCACCAAATTGTTGGACAGCAAAGCAATGTATGGTGTTTGTTGACAAAATTGAGAAATCCAACACATGTCACATTCCTCAGATCTTATCCTTGATGTTGGTGGTACCTCATCTGGCTGAAATTGATGTTCTGTTACAAACACACAGTACTACCCACAATTAATTTTATAACAATAATAACATAAATTATATTATATCAATCAATCAAGAAAAAGAAAATGGTAGATTGTACTGAGTAATCATGATATAAATAGATACAAATATTTCACACAAGTAAACAATATATATCATAAGTTATAACCATTGAGAAATATATACTATGACTATTATTAATTCATTATGATGAGAATAAACTCTTAACTATGTAAGATCACATAAGAATAAACAGAGTAGTAATTGGTGATAATTGTTATACATTTATAAAAATAATCATTTTAATTAGGTAGATGTACACAATAACATTCATTTGAGATTAACTTTATTTACATAGCGCACGACGTGATATACATGAACAATCTTTTAGTATGATCTACTCTATCTTCGAATATATCATGACAAACCTTTTCAATCGTAGAAACCTAACCCACTTATAAAGATAATAAAGTAGATAATCAACAAACATATACTTATAAATAAGAATACATATAAAGTTGAGCATTCTAAAGTCTATCTTTTTATGATAAAGAACATAAAACTGATATCCGAAATAACTTTACATACATATTTTTTTTATCTTGAAAAAACTTATGTGTTAACTTATGGACCAAATAAGTGGCTGTTATCTTAGATCTTTCTTAAAAATAAAATCGATTATCTTAAAATGAAATGTATGATAATGTTTTCTAAAAGGTTAGGACGAATCTAATGGGGAACGGGGCACTACCCGTGAGTTTTTTCAACTTCACTGATTTCAATCAATTATATACTGTCACATCATTTCACTGAAACATTTTTTTAAGACAACACTTCACTTATTATTTACCCACAATCAATGAGAGAGAGAGAGAGAGAGAGAGAGAGAGAGAGAGAGAGAGAGAGAGAGAGAGAGAGAGAGAGAGAGAGAGAGAGAGAGAGAGAGAGAGAGAGAAATCACGGGTACCAGCCCGTTAACTAGGACCGGAATTTGGTTCATGGGACCACTACCAGCATGGATGGCGGGGGTGTTACCGTACTGGTAGTGAGGTACCCGTGACCAATTCTGGTGGCGCCCCGTATCCCCTAAAACACATGTAAGAACTGAAAACTAGTTAGGAAGTGACCAAAAGGTACATAGAGTTTGGTTTGGATGTAATTAAAGTCAAAATATTGGACCACATATTGGTATTGCAGCCTACAATTCTTTAATTAGCTTTCACACGGTATTTTGCATGTAAATTTTAAATAAATCGCCATATGTTAATTTTTCAATGCTATTTTTAGATCAATCCAAAAAAAATACGTTGATGGTTGGGAGATGAACTAATGCTATAGGGTGTGGTGTATACTTCCCCTTCTTTAAGTCCACAACTAGGAGTCCATGTTTCCCCTTACCCTTTCTCACCACTTTCTACCACACAAACAAACAATATAATATTAAAAAGTTGACTCGGGGCTGACGAGGATATATCCCCTTGCTCAATGAAATTTGAGAGAGGTAGGGGGTTACGTTGAGGAGAAAGGTGCCACATCAGCTCCCCGATCCATTATACTTGTTTTTGTTGTTTTTAAATTTGTTTTCATATATAATATTCTAGATATTAAAAGTATAATTTAGGGGAAAATATAAATTTACCACCTAGTTAAAATTGGGAAACACAAACTTCATATTGTATTTAATGACATTTACTTTCTCGATCTGAATGACCGTTTAAGGTACATTTATTATAACATAGCTTAGACATTTGTAATTTATATACAACGAAAGATTCTTCCAATATGTTGGTCCTTTTATACTCTTAAAGTCTGTTCCTTAAATACCCTTGATTTATACTTGTTGTTTTGCATAAAATCCAATCTGTAAAGGATGAAGTTGGAAATACACTTTATACTAATCAAAGATTTTAGGTATAAGTTTGTCGAATTCTAAATTAAAAAAGAAAAAAAATCTAGAACAGCAATTTTATGATGAATATAATAGGAGTATCAAAATATGTTTTAACTAACATTATACTGTATAAACCAACATATTGTCTTGCTTCATATATACAAAAACCTTTAGCCAAATTTTATACGTTTAAAACCTTTAAGAATACAAACATGTTAAACTAATGCTAAATATTAGTTATTAGCACAATCGTCACATGTATAGAAACTATATTAGTAAACAACTTATATAAGTGTTCTGAATACCATGTAAACTCCATTGCGTACATTAAAGTCACCTTAGAAATTATGTCTTTAAGTAAAAATAATCGATCATCCAATCTTATCATTTGAGTTGTCCTATAATGCGAAAGTATGTATGTATGTTTCTTTTTTTTTTAAGTATTAACTTTCAAAATAGTGCAAACTATTATTTTATGGTAAAAACTTACGATCGTTATCTAAATTTTTTTAATAGCTTTAAAGTATTCCGTTGCAACAAAAGACTAAAAAATATATATATATCTTTACTAATGATGTGCACAACTTGTATGCTTATGTAAACTTAAGCAATATGCATGTACTTAGCTTCATACATCCAACTACTATAATATTGGAAATTATATATAATAAAGTACATAAGGGGTTTTGACTAGTCTAAGTATGATTAATTAAATATATAAAAGTATATGCTTCATTTGAGGAGGCAGCAAAATCATTACTGGCGACTATCAAATTTTTTAACTTAATTACATAAATAATCGGATCACTTAGTAGCTCGATTTTAAATAAAGATTATCCTTTTGAACTTACAAAAAAAAAATAAAAAAAAACTAAAACTTACTTTTTTTTAACGTACAACTAAGTAGAAGCCGGGTACGAAATGGCTAAAGGAGCCCTAGCCGGCCTTACCTGAACGGACGAAGTCCGTGGCCCACCAGCCACCCGTTCAGGGGAAAATCCGACAATCCATCCGCCCTAAAACTCGGCGCTCTCAAGAATCGAACCTATGACCTTTTAGCAATAGGTGTTCTACCATTGAGCCTCCATATCACTCCACCCTAAGGTGTTACTAATCTTTTTATCTATTATCTAGCTTAAGTACTCATATAATTTAATAATTTTACATTTTATATTTTCGAAAATGATAAAATGGTGGCTCTTATTATGGAAGTGGAAGTATATAGTACTTACACTATTAATACTTTTGACTAAATGTAAATATAATTATTTCCCAATTGTCTACATTTAAATGGTCAGAAATTTTCCAAATAATAAAACTATGAAATTGTCCTAAAATAAGTTTTAATTGACCGGAAAGCATTTTTTCACTCGTATTGTATCTTTAATCTCTTTTAATATCACATGTCTAGCACACACTACATTTTACATTATTCATCACTAGCTACCAAACACATCTTCTATATTGCCACATGCCCACATATACCAAATTTTCATTAATTGAAAAAGAAAAGTGTGCTAATTCAAATACACAAATGATTCCCTTGAATAAAAATCAGATCCAAAAAGTAAGAAAATTCATACCATGTCGTGATTAAGATTGTTGGAATCTGAGTAATATTGGTAGTGGGGTTGACCACCCTGGCTTGAACCATCTTGGCTTGATGGTTCACTTTCATCTGGACATTCAAGATTCACTCCAAATAGTCTCACCCTCCTTGGGTTCCCACTAGTCACCATATCTCTTTGGTTGTTTTCTACATTATCATTTACACCTCCTGCATTTCCATTATAATATCATAAACATATCCTCACAAATATCCAATATTTTCTAAACAAAAAAGAAACAAAACTTCCGCTCAGTTTTAATTTGTGGTTTTCTGTGTAATTATATAGAATGAAAAGAAAACAAAAACAATTTCCCAGAATAATGGAGTTTTATAATACAATAAACTCAACAAATATAAAAACATCCTACATCAAATATTTCAACATAATTTTTTTTTAATAAATACAAATTAAAAAAATTAATGAATTTTAAAAAATAACCAAAGAAAAATTAGGCATAATTTAAATATCTTTTAGAATATATGTAATTAATTAAAAATAAAAATGGGGAGTATAGATAGTAATTAATTATGTGATGAAATAACATTAAATCCAAAATTGTAGGTGGGAAAGTGTGACGACTCGTAAAGTCGTAATTAATATCCATATACTTCCATACATATAACATAATTATGAAAATAAATAAATAAATATTAATACTAAAAGGTATAACAATAATAATAATAATAATAATTACCTGCATGAATATTATTATTACTACAGGCAGCTGGTTGGTATGGATGATGAAGCGATAGAGGTAGGTGGTGCGAAGGATAATTAAACTGCGCATTATAGACCATTCCGGTGGTCCACCCATTAATCTGCGCACCACCACCACCTGGCTCACCCACCGCCACACTATCTTGCACCGGGACCGGTCTCCGTCTCCACCCAATAAAAAACCGGTCACCATCATACCTATGCCGTTCAAACAACACAACATCACCAGCATCCAACCGTTTCTCCTTAACATAACGGCTCCATCCTTTAGTCAACACATAGCTTTGGCTACTGTTCCAGTAAGAGTATCTGAACCGCCACTGTTTTCCAACCTCGTCTTCGAAGCATAGAAGGAGACCCTTTTGCTGGTCAACGTTGGCGGCGGCTGTTGAAGAGGATGAGTCAGAGGATGGTAAAGGGAAGTGTTTTTCTGCGTGTTGTTTAGGGATGACTAAGCGGTTGAGCTTGCCTACGTCACTAGGTGTTAAAGGTTTTTCGAACATGGGTTGTTTAGGGGAGTCTTGGTCGGTGGAATGGTGGTGGTTTGAGGTGGTGGGTGATGGTGGTTTAGGGTGGTCCATGATGGGGTGTGGGTGAGTCCACCAAAGAGGGTCAGGTAGGTTAGAGGATAAGTGAGTTAAAGACATGTGTGTGTGTGTATTTGTGAAGGTGTGGAAGAGTGTGTGTGGGGGCAGAAATAGAAAGAGGCGTGAGGAATATGGTTTTCGATTGGAAACTATTTGGGATGTATATGTAGCTAAGACTTTGGGATGGGGTGGTGGTATTTTTGTAGTTATTTTTTATTTATTTTTATGTGTAGATAATATATTTGAGTGGTGATATACTATTTTACTATCATATATACCATCAACCTTGTATAAATATTCTTTTTACTTATTATAGAAAAGGGTATATATCAATGTATTATGCAAATACAATATTATTAACCATTTAATAACATATTTTTAATGTTTATACTAATTTATATATATGTATGATTTATAAAAATGATAAATATTTCATTAACTTTTTACACTCTAAATTATATGAAAAAAAAGTTATAACATAGAACATGTGATCTTTCTTCTAGTGAAGTCATGCTTCTAGCCGGTTGATTTCTCAAAAATTGTAATTACAATGAGAAGTTTGTGAGTTTTCTCCGTATATAAGGTTGCGCGGTGTGGCGTCGGGTGCATCCCCTGCCTAATCGATTACACCATCCCTGGTGCCGTGTGTACGGTGGTTTGCGTAGGTCTCGTGGTTTATACAAGCTGAGTTGGGTAAGGAGTGAACGTGGGACTACAAGCCGAGTTCGTGCTATGAGTCCGAACATACTTAAGCCTTTCACGGAGTGAAAGAGCTAAAATGGTCTACGCCGTTGCAGATCCTTTATTAGATTTTTTTATAAATAAGTGTTAGGGTAGTGAACATACTTAAGCCTTCCACGGAGTGAAATAGCTAAAATGGTCTATGCCGCTGCAACTCCTTTATTAGGAATTTTTTTAAATAAGTGAATTGCATAAATCTAACATGATTAGTAAGATTAACTAGATAAGATTCATGGTTAAAAGAGGGACCAAACTTGGCAATATGCCATAATTACACCTCTTTAATATAAAAAAAATGAGACATCATCTCCATTTACTCTATGGAGATCGATTCCCAAAAATAAAAAAAATAAAAAAAACCACAAACCCACACACACTAAACCTATAACTCAAGTACAGGCTCAATTCGAGATCAACTCAAAAGGGTTTTACTTGCATTAGCCTTAAAACGAATCACTAAGGCATAACTAACACCTAGGTAACTTTTATTTCATTTGATTTGGTGTATTTTTAGCCTATGTGATGATGGTGAAATCTTAGAGTTTATGATTTTGATAAATTGATGGTTGGGAAAGCTGTCTCTAGTACAAGAGAGCCTTAAAATAAAATAATCTTAAAGGAAATCATGATAACATAAACCTAAATGATGAAATCTTTGAAGTTTATGGTATGAAATTGGTGGGTTTTATAGGTTGTAAGTGAACATAGGATTTTTGATAACATTGTGTGTGCTTGAAAGCTTAAATTGGAAAAGTTAACGAATTACGTGTTAACTGTATGATAGAAACCTTGAAATTGAAATGGGAATGAATCCTTGTGGTCTAGATGGCCAATAAATAATGTTTGTAAAATCTTGCCCACCAAGTGTTTAATAAAACGCCTCAATGAAACTCGATTTCACTTAAACATAGTTATGGTATAGGTATACTTCGCAAACTCGTATGATTGTTTGAAATCGCGTCTAATAAGAAATACCTAAATGTCTATGTGGACTACACAATCTAGGTACTAAGCAATAGGTGCCGGGAAAGCCACTCGGACAAGGACTTGAAGCTTAAGGGCCACGAGTAAGGTAAGTTATAACCATGACTTTTCGATCATATTGATGTTGTGTTGAGTTTGTAACGAGCTGAAAAACTTCTATGATTCCCATGATTTCTTGAAATTCAAGACATACTATATTTAAAGTCATATGGGTCGGGCGTGTAAAACTAAGTAAAATGGCTTATGGGGCCATAGACACGACAGTATCACCACAGCGGTATTATTACTAAGATGGATACGTATCCTACCATAACCTTTGGTACGGGTGGCTATTTGTAAATCACAAGTCTAAATAGGGAATCATAGATGTTTAATCAATATAGGTAAGTCATTTATGACACGAATCTATATATATGGATTATGTAACAAATGCTCATCCAAGAGTATAAGAAATGCTCATCCAAGAGTGTAAGAAATGCCCATCCAAGAATGTAACCCATCCGAGAGTGTAAGAAATACTCATCCAAGAGTGTAAGAAATGTGCATCTGAGAGTATATAAAATGCCCATCCGAGAGTATATGAAAATCTTGAGAGACTATGAAATGCTAATTTATTTTTATTTTTATCCGTTTTCAATTCTAATCAATCCCATTAACGTTTATTGGGTTATTTGACCTTGTTTAACCCCATGTATGAAGGTTTTGATGCCGGAGAATGATCACGCTATATTTCGTGAACCGAACACTTAAGTCTCGAACACTTCCGCTACTTTTGAATATAAACTTGTTTTCATTTGGGGTCGTTCTGTGAAACAACTTTTGTAATCTTGGGTTGTACATACATCTAGACAACACATTGGACGCGTGCTAAAACTTAATATTAGTTTGGTTAATTTTGTTTTGATTTTAACCTTCCCAAATTATGCAATTTCTATAAGTTTTATAATAATCATTCCATTTAACGGATGAGGTCTTACAAGTGGTAATCAGAGCCCAAGGTTAAACGAATTAAGCCTTCAGTTCAAGCTTGATTATCAATCCAGTAAGGAAACTTGGTGTGTCGGTTTTAGTAATATAAATGATATCATTTTTTCGGTGCCAAAAATTTGTGGTGTTTAAGACATCAAAATGTTGGTTTTGGAAAAAGAGGATTGTTACTAAACCATTACTGAGTTTTAAATTTATAAGTAAACGATAATTACTTACTTAGAAACAAAAACTAACACACAGGCAGATAACCTGGTGTGTTGCATAGATTTCTAGCGTAAATGCCGACTATCGTATTCCAGAGAACACACTTTCATCACTTTTATTAATTAATCGGGTTTTGGAAAGAAAATAAAACGGAGGGGTTCGAAAAGAAAAATAATTTTTGAAAAGATTTTAGTTTTATAAACAAGATAAAACAGTAGGGGATAGAAAACGTGCTAGCCATGGGAACCCTTCGAATACGTAGATTATTAAATTAATAGTAGTAATAGTTTTAACTATTGATGTGGAAAACAGGTTTTGAACGGTCCCTTCAGAGTTAGGAGATGGGAAAAGAAATAAACAAGGGATGACGTTCTAGCAACTAAATGGGTCACGTGCAGGGGAAGTGCACGAGTCCCCATAAGGTGTCTTCGGACTATTGGCCGTAAGCCGGTCTTCTCCTGGTTGACAAGTGTTGTCGAGCCCAACGCACACAAGTCATGTAGCTTATTAGAATGTTTGTGTCCTGCTTTTTAGGCACTTCACCAACCACCGCAAAACCACTCATTTAAGCACTGGGGTTTCTAATCTATCTTCTTAAATTAATGTAGAGGCGAACTCCGACTAGGATCCCTTTAATCTCTCTTAACTCTCACTTTCCGTATCGAAGGATTTCACATGCCATCATCATCTGGTAATGGAGAACCCTCTAAAAAGTAAACGGCTTTGTACTAATGAGAGTTAGATTAAATATCCTTGTGTTGATTATCTTTACAAGTGACAACTTTAATATTTATTGCGTCCAGTAAATATAAGTTTGGTCTAGTGATTAAGTGACATAATAAATTCAACCCTTAACCCCCAAGACTTGTGAATGATAATCTTAACAAAGGCGGAACATAATCCTAAAGGTGTGCAATTCGAAGATCACTAGTGCACCCATAGGGAATCCGCCCCTTTGACAAAGAAAACCACTCACACATCTGGTGTGATACCAGAAACTTGTCACCCGTATCTGGTCCACTTCAGAAGCCTTTGCGTGGAATCCAATTTGGATATCAGAAGCCTGAAGGGTCCGTCTCACTACCGGTTTCCTCTCCTTGGATCTAGCTTGGGACTACCAGAAGCCGTACAAATCCCATGACAGTTTTTAGATTAGTTAAGTTTTGGTTGATTTTAAGATTGTTAAGTTAACCACTAATTGAACCTGTCACAAAAGATAAACAAACAATAATTAGTTAAGAAGATAAACACATCATTTGACTAAAATTAAACTACTAATAATATAAAAAGTCTAACGAATCAAATAAGTTTGGAGAATACTGGATGGATATAACCATCTAATGATAACAACATAAGAACATGTAGATCTTCCACTCATAGACAAGCTTCCAACCACCTTGTTCCTATGCGTATGAAGTGAACTTCATAACCCTCGACTTTATTGCATGTAAACTACTCATACTGTGGCATTCTTTATCGAGAACCCAAGTTAGGAAAGATCCTAATCCTGGAGTGGTGTTTGGTCGCCCCTAAGGCCTCCCAAGAGTCCCTAAGGAGGCTCAAGAAGGGTAAAAATTGGCACACAAATGGCTGAGTTGAAGCTGCTATTTATAGACAAATCAATCCGAGCATGACCATGTCAAATGGTGGCATGACCGTCCTTGCTGTCCCACGTACGTTCTGTTGCTACAGGGTCAGTTTTGTCTGTACGATGTGTTGAGCACAGCCGTGCCAAAGGTTGGCACGGCCGTTTACCCGACCAGGTGATGCTTTCTTGTCTCCTAAGTTGGTTGCTTTGTCTTCTAGTGTGAAGCCCTCCTACAAATGTGCTTGGTCGATCCCGGGCTGATTTTATCATCTTTTTTACCCTGGAAAGTCTTTACACATCCTTGGAACATGCCTTACATTTCATGTCGTCAGGAATCTCCATTTTTTTGTTGTTTTTACACTAGAATTGCTTCTTTTTATGTTGGAGCTCTATTTTCCTGATAAATACAAATAAGAATGATTAAGTAGCTTTAACTATCAATTTTAGCCCAATTACGTCCTATTATTAGACTATTTATGCATGTTTAATATGTGTAAATGATGACACATCACAACTCCTTTCTAAAGAGCAATTTCTGTACTCGCAACATGTGAAATGCTATGATTAAACACGAGTCAATTGTTGGTCCCAGAAGTATCAGCCTCACTTTAAATCAAATGGCAATGTGATTTTAACAAGATATATATAATCAATGTGTAGAATGAGAAATCAAACTTTCAGAAACAATAGTTCACATAGGTTTTTAAGAAGTTTTGATTTTTATATATAGTGACAACCTTATGACAAGGATCAACTTTGGACTTTACAAAAGAATGACTCAAAAGAATTCTTATGGTTGTTGTGAATGTGGTGTGGAGTATGTGTAAAAGATATTTTTTAGTAAGAGCAAATGTTTTGCTTTGTATATCACATACTTTCACATTCACCCTTGTCAATCTTCTCATTCGTATAATCTCTTCTATTTATAGAAAAGGATTGACCTCAAGTTGGTGAATAAACAATTGTTTATTTATTAATTTGTTGTTTTTACAGTTTGAAAAAGGGAAAGAAAGTCTTTGCATGAATGATTGGAATCAAAGTTCATGCATTTAACTTTCCCACCTGTCAAGATTCCAGATTTCTTCCAGAAATCTGAAGTCTAAATCTGGGAATTGGTCAAGAAGTCAATATCAGAGTTTTGTCCCAGAAATATGGTTCCTTTGTCCCAGATTTCCATCTTCTTTCCCAGATTTTATCAGAAGGAGTTGTGCTTGTCTTTCAATGTCTTTGTCTTAAAATAGATCTTGTTCTTGAATCTTTTCTTGATCTTGATCTCTTCGTTAGGAACCTTTTCTGGATGTTTTTTTACTTTGTTTAGTCTTGGTTCCTAGCCTTAGTTTTCTTCAACACTTCGTGTTTTCACATTTTGGTTCTAAAAATTTCCCTCTAAGTGTTGTAAGTAAACTAATGCATACTTAGACAATTACATTTTGAAAGATAACACAAACATTCAATGTACTGAAAGAAAACTACTGTGGCAATTACATTCAGAATAGAACAAATTTAAAAGTTTAATAACCAATAAACAAAACAAAGCATTTTCAACAGCTTCAAAGTATCTTCTTGTCAAGAGAATGGAGCATCTTCTTGTGACCATGTGAACAACATAGACTTGAGTAAGTTTTTGGATTCTATCCAGTTGTCAATCAGCTCATCCATTCTTTCCTTTCTATCTAAATTCCCAATGTCTTGCACTGATGTCATGCAAGTCTTCAAATACCTCAGAGTTTGATTTGAATACTTGCTGATTTCAGCCACTCTGAACATTTTCTTTTTCTGGCTATTATCCCTGTAAATGATTCCTTTTCCGGTGTGAGCACTATCATACCAAATCTGGGCTTGTTAACTTCTTTTGGGATTTCTTTATTGGGTGCAGTTAGATTGATCTTTTGCAGCATGCTGGGATAGTTGAGGGCAAGATCAAAGTCACTTTTAGCATTTCTCAGGAATTGTTTTCTGGCTGTAGTGGCAATTGCATCTAGTGCTCTTCTGACTTGGATATTAGTAGACTTATCATCCATGAATTTGTTTCTCAACATTATTAAATCTTTAGGATACAAGTCTCCCAAATCTCCATTTGTGATCTTTATGCACACCCTGTCATCTATTTCAAACTCATATTCATTATACCTGTGTATGGTTTTCCCATCTCTTACTTATTGATTTCTGACATCCAGAATTCTCTTTATAGGCTTTTCAAGTTGTTCCATATGTAATGCAGTTGGATCATCCTCTGTCCTTCTGTTGAGATTGAATCTGGAATGTGGGCTCAGTAAACCTATATCTTCATCATCTTCTCTGTAGATTTCTCTACAGTGTTCTAACATCCAGAATTCTCTTTATAGGTTTTTCAAGTTGTTCCATATGTAATGTAGTTGGATCATCCTCTGTCCTTCTGTTGAGATTGAATCTGGAATGTGGGCTCAGTATTCCTATATCTTCATCTTCTTCTTTGTAGATTTCTCTATAGTGTGATTCAGGAAATACATAATCACTAGGATCCAGTTTGATTGTTATTCTAGTGACTTCAGGCTCCATCATCCTTTGAGATGCTGAAGTTTCCATCATGGCATTAGAGGTTGCAGTCTTCATATTCTTTTTGGCTTCCTCTGCTATATCAACCTTTGAGGCTTCTATCATCATTTCTGTAAAGGTTCTCTTCTTTGTGATATCCTCTTCAGTTTGATAAAGTGCTAGTATGTTGACTTCGTTAGGTTATGGTGAGACTTTTTCTTGTGGTTCTTGAGTAGTCTCATCACCCATATCAGCTGTTTGGTCATCAGGTGTTGTAAACTCTGCTACTTGAGATCTGTCTTGTTGTACAACAGTGGGAGAGGGCTTTTTGGATGATTCAGTGAATTACTTTATTACGCTAGAACATGCAAACCCTAAGTTTGTGTTAAAGCATATAACTGTATTCTTTTCACTAGAAATTGGCACAAAACAATTAATCAAAAGTGAATTCAATAAAAGTTACACCCAGGAATGATACAAAGTTTTTTTTAGCCAAGCATGGCCATGGAATTCATCTTTTCTTCAAATATTGTCTTGAATCTTCAATGAAATGGGTTGGGAATGATTAGAAATTGATTAGGAGTGATAGACTTGAGTGGTAATGAAGATGATCCTCAATGATGGTCCCTCAATGCGTTTTTATCAAAAAATAATCGCAACCTCTGGTTTGACCAGTCATTAAAATCCAAAATTCAAAATTGTGCAGATTCTAGCGTCGGTGACGCCACACCCAAATGTTCGACGTTCTTTTCTGCTGTTTGACGCTAATTTGGGATGTTTGCATACGCCACTTGTGTAGGCTACGCCATTTTTGGCGCCGGTGACGCCAGTAAACTTGATTCTTCCATTTCCATCTTTTGGCGTCTGATCTTTGATCCAATATGCTCCAGTGTGCCCCAATTGTTCAAAAATGCACTTTTAACATGTCAATACCTACAATAACAAGATAAAATCAAAGTAGTGCATTCGACAACATCCATCATCTTATTTAACCTATTTATGTTCATTAACGCGTATACTCTCACTAGCCCATCACATGGCTATACTCTTGTGCCCCTTGCCGCTATGTTTCATACGAGACATACCTTCATGTCCACATCATTATTTTTTTTCTTCGGGTCACAATGATATAACCGTTATCTTTTCCTCTTTGTTAAACACACAACACTAACTCTTTGTGGAACATAAAATTCTGGCCAGTTTCATACGAAACTTGCAGGCTAGGTGGTTGCTCGTTCGTATACTTTGTTGTATGTACGAAGGCTCGTCCCTGTATTCATTACCTGGAGTCCCGTGTTGTGTGTACGAAGGCTAGTCATCGTCAGGGGTAGAATCATTTAGGTTTGGCAGCACCAGTTTTGTTTTGCTAGACACAACCTCTTTCTCATAGCAAAAATGCATGTCTCGTAAGAATTAAGAATGCATGCTTGGTTTGGTAATTCATTGAAAAAATAGTTGTTGTCCCACCACGACATTGCGAAATGATTAAAATGAAGAAGATTTGAAAAAGTAAGTCATGGAATAAGAAAGAAAATGTTTACAAAAATAAGAAAAAAGATTAAAAGGAACAACAAATAATGGAATCTGACTATTTATTCGCCTCGTATAGCGTATAGGGTACGAAACATTCATCATGTCAACTGCTTTTTGTTACCTCGTACTACATCGTACTTGTATAAGCCATATATAACCTTGCACTCATCGTATTAAACTGAATTGTGGCAGGTTTTATCTCTTCTAAGCCTATACGAAGTGTATTAGGGGTATCAAAATAATGAATTGAGGTGTCAAAATATAAGCACCCTAAAATAAAGTGACACAAAATTAAATAATTGTTTGGAGGGCTTCAAACCACAACACATAAATTAAAGAAGGGGTTTTGCCACCCCATGCTAGCTACGTGGTACACTTTAAAGCTCCATGGATTTGAAAACACACGTATCACCTAATAAGGAAAACAAAATAGTTACTAGTTTTTTTTTTCTTTTGACTGGCATAGAACAATGTACCAACCATCGTGATATTGGGCAGTATAGTCAATGCCGGCTACTCAACTGTCGCCGGCCCCTTAGCTTTTCTAAATGCAGAGAAACCCGACCTCCACCCACTGAAAACAAGACAGTGAAATAATCGATACAACCTCACCCCCTAATACGAATCAAACCGGCTCCAATGTATTGACTCTTCACCTAGATGTCACTCCATCACAAATGATGGGGCAAATAGTTACCGGTTATTAGGTAATCGTGTCTTACACTATAAAAAAGATTATTCACATGTGACAATGTCATTGTCAATCACATTGTCATTTGATCTAGTTGTAATAAAATTATTTTATTGTCAGCTCATTTTTAGTATTTTCAAAAAAGAGTTTGATATATAACACGCATATATCTGAATTAATACTCCTTAAGTATATCAAGTATATCACATGGATATCCTTCTTATTTTTATCCAAAAGTCTTTTTCTGTCTCATGTTTCTTTTACAATTTTAAAACTTTAATAACTTTCATACACGAGATTTTTTTTTTAAAAAAAATTACACCAAATTAACGAACGTTTTATTATATTCCCAACGGGCATCATAGTGCTATACAAAAAACGAAAAAAAATGATTATTTTTAGTGGGTTTTGTTTATACAGGAAAATAAACACAATGTGTTCAGGTTATTCTTTAATCATGTTTAAGCAAGTCACTGATCATGTTCAAACTAGGAATTCTATTTTCATCAAGAACAAAATAGGTTAAAACCACTCATTTTCCAAAAAAAAAAAAAGTCACACATTCAAAACTAGCGCCTCAATCACGCCCTACAATGGTTGTTTCTAGCTCTGCTCATCATTCAAACATACATTTTCTTTTTAATATATATTATTATTCTTATTTACATGATCAAAATTGTTGTTTTTTCATACTATAGTATACTAGCAGGAACCCGCGCGTTGCGGCGGGGTTACACGATGTTTGAATGTTGTATCTAGTTATGCTCTCGTTAATGTTATACATTATACAAACATGCTAATAGTGTGTAATATATGTTCAGATGGTGTACAATTTGAGTAGAAAATAGGTGTATGTATTGTGGTAGAGTGGGACATTAACATTCTAATAAATATAATGTTATATGAAAATACCACAAATTATGAAACAAAAAGATGACACCATAGCGATTTCTAAAAACAAAGGTTATAAGATTCATAGAACTTATAATCCATGTACTAAGTAAGAGCACTCATATTTAGTCCCTCACAAATTTTGTTAAAGAAAACCCCGTATTTTTTTTATGGAGTTGTAAGTGGTTGTGAGTGGAGAAAACGAGGAACCTACTGTTTATCGGTATATTTGGGAATATTTTGGGAAACCGCACCTTACTGCGGAGTCGGCAATACGGGATGGGGTAACAAAGCCTTTAACATTTGATTCTGCTTTTCTAGTCTTGTTTTTTTCTTAAATGATAATATTATAACTGATAAAATTCCAATAATGAGGCAAAAGTGTCGTTCCTCTATGTCCTCTTAGAATGAAAACATTTATGTTAAAACTAATTTACTATGTTTACACGGATCTACTACTTTTCAAAATAGACCAACAAAAAATCAGCTAAAATAATATAATTAGGTGGTAATCAGCATATTTTATTTTGGCAACTAACCACACATGAGGAAGAAGTGCATCAAGGCCACAAGACGCGGTTGGTGAGCCATCAGGGTGAAAAGCCAAACCATACATACTTCGGCTATGACCTTTGATACGGATCCACCATGACCCGTCAACACAAAATCAAGCTACCTACGTTATTTGCATTAATATAATATTTTAGTTATAATATTCACATGTTTCCATTTTGCACGTTTCCATTATCTTGTATAAGTTAGGATGTGTAGTTAATCAGTTTGCATATTTAACTTCTGTACGTCTACATTTGTGAACATGAATGAAAATGTTGAAGAAGCTTTATACTTTGTATCTCTTCCTTTGATCTCTCTTCCTTGATTTCTTGGAAGTTTTGTAGGGTTTTCTTTATAAAACCTATCAACCTTTTTGAAGATAACTCGTCACCAGTCTTTGTATCCCATAATCTCTAGGTTTTATCAAAGCTAGTTGTACCCAAATACTTCTCTGTTGGAGGGAAGATAATATGAGCTAGACGGTCCAAATGGTACCTAAATACTTCTCTGGTGAAGGGAAAGTAATACGAGCTAGACGATCCAAATGGCCCTGGTATGTATTTAACAAAGTTCCCTTCGAGTTCCATAACTTTGCAGTCCAGTCAGTAGAAGCAGTGGCGATTTGGTCATTTGTTGAAAAATTTTTAACATCGGTCATTCGGTTGCTCGTTCAGCATGCTCCTTTAGGATGACAAAATCTTTACTTCTAGCATGCGTTTAGGGCAAACACGTCACTTGATTGCTCCTAGTTACACCCAAACGGTACCTGATGTTGATTAAAACTTAACATATATATACATTGATTTTGTCAGGAAACGAACGTGGTGATTCAGATAATGCATTGAAGGCCATTCAAAGAACGTTGATTGAAGATGTTGCTGGAAAAGGTAATTGATGAAAGCAGAAATTGATTGCTCAGGCCTTATTGTGAAGTAATTGACGTCTTAAAGAATATAAAAGGACGCGTCTTACTCCAGAATGCATTGGGCAGTGGCGGATTTAGAAATGAATTTCAGTAGTAACGTTTTTCATTTTGTTCATTTTAGTAGCAACGTTTTCCAAATTTCATTAAAAAATCAAATTTTCCACTACGCGCGCGAAACTGAGCAGCAACGGACGCAACACCTAGTTATATGCTAGGTTCGCCCTTGGCATTGGGTAGATGTAAGTTAGGTTTTAGAGGTTGTTTTTAATTGAAATAACATCTCAGTCAAATAGTTATTTAAATTTTTGTATTAAATTTTTCTTAACCATTTAATAAAGTTACAATTTTACCCATGAATCTTATCATAAAAAGACTATTTTGCCCATGAATCTTCACCATTTAATAAAGTTATTTAATTCTTTGTATTAAATTTGTCTTAACCCTTTAATAAAGTTACAATTTTACCCATGAATCTTAACATAAAAAGACTATTTTGCCCGTCCAGAATACACTATATAGTCTTAACATAAAAAGACTTTTTGCCCGTCCAGAATACACTATATAGTAGTATAGATATAGATATAGATTAATTTCTATGTTACATCAAAACACATATATTATCAAATCATGTTAGATTTATCAATCTCGAAAAGTTTCCAACATATAATTTAGTAAAATATATCGAGAGAATGCTTACCATAAAAAACGTCTTTAGCCTAAAAAGTATAGAAATTGATATGTAGCGTTCATCATGCATAATTTATGTATGAGATCAAAAATGTCAACTATCAAATATTTCACATATATATCTTTATTATGAGAAAGTATACGATACAAAGTTCCTTAACATGAGAAGTGTAGGAAGCCACCAAATCATGCCACCTGTCAACTATGGTTAAGTTTACATAATCTAAACCTGGTTGATTAAAGGGGTAAATTAGTCCTTTTATTAATCGTTAATCTCTGATCAATTAATAACGATTCAATTCATGATCGATTATGTATTTTAGATTGACTATCTAATCAATTCACGATTCAATCAAACCCAATGGTATTTTCGATTATAAGGATGCTCTGTTTTTCGATCGATCAACTTTTTTTTAAACGATTGATTTTCAACTGATTATCGTATGGTATTCTTACTTTTAGATCTTGATTTATATGTTTGTTAATTAAAATCAAGGATTGTGGATGTATTTACAGATAGAAAGATGTACAGGTTGTGAGTTAGGTTTAACAGTTTTTGTATGATGAAGATGATGATATTAAACGTGTGTTTAGGGTTAACCAATGGTATGATGAAGAAGAAGAAGAAGAGACATATTTAAACGCACATCCATTGCAAAATAAACGCACCTACAAAAAATTAAACGCACGCTCACCAATATTGAACGCACCTTTATATTTACTTCCTTTTGAAACAAATGCACCTTCTTAAAAATCAACAAACAATCCAAAGTCCAAACGCACCTTTATTTCAAACAAAATAAAAGTGGGTGCGTTTGTTGTATATATGCGTGCGTTTAAAATATATAAAAATGCATTTATTTCAAACAAAATAAAAGTGTGTTTGATTTCTTTTTGTATATATACATGCGTTTATATACATGGGTCCATGTCAGTATCAATATTGCTTTGAAACAAGCATGCGTTTATAGTATACATGGGTCCATGTGACCCCCTCCTCTTTTTTAAGGGTTTTTGAGAACAAGTAAAGGGAATTAGGTTAAGGTGAAAGAACCCGTTGAAACAGTTATGGTAAGCAGTTCTGAGATCAGCACAAGGAGATGTGGTGGTTGAGGAAGAAGATGAGTTTCATCTGTCATTTAACGTGCGTTTGTTTTTAGTTAGTTTTTATATTTTACAACAAACTCCAAGCTCCAAATCGAACCGACGTCGTATAGCTTCAGGTATTGTTTTTGTTTAATCGGCGGTTCAATCTGTAACAATGGCGGCGAAAGGATTATTATCATCGGAAGATGTGAGGGCTTACCAGACGTTGCTCAGATCCACTCGGAAATCGTTCGCCGAAGATACGGTGATGCTGCAAGGATCGGCGGCGGAGGTAAGGAAGAAGTTTGAGGAGAATCATCACGTGACATCTTTACTTTGGGTTCCCCTGATATCCTTAGTGATTTATAATTAAAAGGTAGATGGATGCAGATTTTGGTAAAGTGTGATAGAGGAAGAGGAGGAGGAGGTTCAGCTAGTTTTTGGGCAACAGGTAAAGCTATTTTTCGAACGTGCATTTGATTAATTAATACATGCGTTTGACTTGTTTTTGAAAAAATTAATGCGTGCATTTTAGTTGATCCAAAAACTAATGAGTGCGTTTAAATATGCACTTATCCAAACAATGAATGCGTTTAAAATGTATAGCATGTGTTTAAATATGCACTTTTCTTGAGTAGCTCATGCTCTGTTTTTCATTTAAAAAACAGAGCATGCCTGCGTTCGTTTTATTAGCTGGTCTATCATTATTGTAATGTAATTGAAGGCAAAGATTGTCAAAAAAAGAGGAATTTTAATAGGTTTAAGAGAGTATTATGTATAAAGTGACGAACATGTTTTCAAAAATTCATGCTTTGTTTTCTGCATCTTTTTATGGAATATCAATTCCGAATTCAATTGAAAATAGATTTTGCAATTAGAAGAGTTTTTTTGTTTCGATCTTAAAGAATTGGGCGTCGCAATTTGATTTCAATTGAAATTTGTTTTGAACGTTTTTTCCTAATTTACCCTTGGTTAGTTTAAACCGACCATGATTAGGGTTGATAATTACCATCATGCCACCGCCTACATCTAAGGGCTGAGAATCCTTCCTACGCTTCTCATGTTAAGGAAGCTTTGTACGTTATCTCTTCCCTATTATTATTGTTGTTGTTGTTTTGGTCAAAAATTAATAAACAAAAATTAACTTTGTATTCCAAATCAGAAATCTGAGGCAGTGTGCTAAGTTTTGTGTATAATCAATTGTATACTGAGGATGTAATCGTTTAGAATATAAAAGACAAAAAATATAACTATGCTCGGAATAGCAAGGTAAAAACAGTAATTATGACAGTCGTATCCTCGAGATGGATATACTAATTAAAAAAATTACAACTATGTTCGGGATGTCACTTAAAAGAACTGGAAATTAAGCAGTGACATCCTCGGGATGCACAACAGAATGAAAAAGTTAAGTACGAATGAATCAAAGTAATAAAGGACACACGATGTACGAGGAAGCCCTTCATCAATCTAGATCGTTGGCGGAAAACCTTGGGAGTGGTCAATAGACCCCTGACTTGTTATTTTGTTGATAAAAAGGAGTAGATACAAATTGAGAGCAAGTGTTGATTGAAGCTAAGTGTTACAAAGTGATTGTGAGTGTTTTTGTGTGATGAAATAGCATAGAGGAGCTAATAGGGTGTGTGAGTGCAGTGGAAGAAGTGATCAACCATGCCTCCTATTTATAGTGCAAGTAAATAATAAGAATTTCGAGAAATCTGCCATCCTCAGGATGTTCTCTAACTGTTGTTAACTATTGCAACTCAACTACTGCATAAATCTTTATTTATAACGGTCATAAGCCTTCCTTGACGTCGTTCCCTTATTGTTTACGCTTATTTATAATAGAATTAGTTAATATAGACATTATATTAACTAATTCCGAGATTCCCGCCTGATATCTTGGGGATATTCACTTCAGGCAGTTACGTTCTAACCTTTTCTTCATCAAGAGACATCTTTCTCACGTTTTCTTCCTCCATTTTCTCCTCTTTTGGCTTGAGCAGGTCAATAGAGCCGTTAGAGAAGACCTACAAGACTTAGTCGAAGGTAAGAGAGTAAAAAACGTTAGTATTCAGTATCCTGAGTCAACATATGCTCAGGATGTTAAGCTGGAACATCCTCAGGATGTTGACTTGAAATATCTTCAGGATATTAATCATGTAACATCTTTAGAACACTAATCACGTAACATCCTCATAATGCTAATCACGTAACATCCTCAGGATGCTAAGTCTAAAATTTCACCCATAACAATTGTCCCCAAAATTTGACAGCTGTGATTACCAATTTCAGCTATTAAATTTTTAAATACAACAATAAAAATGTAACAGGACTACATGGTGGAAATTCCTTTCCGTGTGAATGAATATTCTTCCATTTATAAGGAGAGCCTTGATGTCCAATTATATACTTACTCATCCAATACATGTGATTCCAACTTGTTTGAATCCTTTTAAAGATCCTAAGTCAAGCTTCGGCTTCGCCCTTTTCGACATTGATAAACTAATCTCTCGAGACACTGTATTCAAGAAAGAGAAAACTATCCTCGTGATCCTAAAGTTACTTGTTACTAACCTTTGCTCCAAAAATCTCTGAACACAAGAGAATGATACCTATACTAAAGCCTTGCAATTGTGTGGTTTAAAATAATTCCTTTTGGTGGTTTCGTGATGGTGGTGTTTGAAAAACAAGTTTATTCCCTTTTGCTTGTGGACAACCAACCAAATAATTTGATTCCCAGATTTTAGGATGATTTATGAAAATAAGCTTACACTTCTTTATTAAAAAACTGAAATATTAGGAATTCTCAATAAACCTTAGGTTTCAAAGTAGCATTTCAAAAACTATCAGTTATAAAAGTCAATAAATATAAAGATACGTTAGATTGATCTAAATATTTTTGTTTAGAAATACCACCATCGTATTAGGAATTCACACAAAGTATTAAGAAAGTGATATACATATCATATATCCTTAGGAATGACGTTCATCAAGCAGTTGGCCCTAGCTTTTTGACGATATTACTTAGAATATTTCTAACTTGGTATCCTGGGGATGTCCCCATTATAATAACTCCTTGTTATCTTGAGCCTCACAATATCAGATTCCTTTTGACATCCTGAAGATGTCCCAAATGCGGAATTACATCGATATTTTGAGAATGTCTCATCGCGTTTGTGTTCCTAGCATTTTGATCACAAGTACTTGGACCATACCAAGCAATCTAAAGGTTTAACAAAAATGTTTGAACATTATTGACGATCGGGGTGGAGGGATCCTGTGTTTTCAAGACGAAACCCCGATTGTCCTTGCCTGTAATAGACCTGGAAATATTGACCCCTGGTGGATGGGTTCTGGCTTAGGATGAAGCCAGGGGTTAACATAGCTTTTATAAATAAAACGGTCACTTATGCTCTTACATCCTGTGCTATGTTTTTTCTTTATTCCTGTTGTAACACTTTGCAAGCATATATACAAGTTAAGTAATAATAAAGGAAACATTCTGAAGAAAGCATACTTGCGTTCTTCAAGCAAACCATTTGACAATCTCAAAAGATATTTTTTTGTGAATAGGGATGATACCTTCATCACAAACTTAACCATCCCGAGGATGTCCCTAGTGCTGCAGTCTTGATTTATCCTTAGAATAAACAACTTCGATCCGTAACAAAATGATAAGGAATGTAGTATTTTGAAGACTTATGATTGGATCACAAGCCTATCTTCAGGATATACTCAATCTTAAAAAGAATTGGTATAACTTCAACCTGTGAAACATAAGATAAAAATAATGATATTTTGGGGATAAACGCAACTGGCGACAAGGCCAACTTATGTCCTGGGGACAAGCCCAACTGGCATTATAGCCTGAGGATATCTGGCGTTACAGCCTGTGGATAACTGGCGACAAGGCATACTGGTGACAAGGCCTAATGGCGACTAGGCCAAATACGTAAGAGACATTGAAAAATGCCTAAACCTTGAGGATTTAATGTATACCCCGAAGATGATAAAATTGTCAGCCACTGCAGCATGTACTGGTCCCACCGTCCCGAAGATATACATGAATAATGTGCGCTACAGGCAGGGTGTATAAATCCAATTCATGAGAAAAGTGAAAACCGTTAAACCTCAGGATTCAATGTATATCCCGGATGATGAAATTGTCAGCCACTGCAGTGTGTACTTTTCCCACCATCCCAAAGATATACATGAATCACGTGCACTACAGGCGGGCTGTATAAACCCAATTCGTGAGAAAGGTGAAAACATTTAAACCTTAGGAAGGTATTAAATACCATAACATAGGAGAGGGTGACCAACCCTCTAGTTTTGAAATGTTCATCTCTAGGATGTACCAGAAAAACTTCAGGATAGACTATCTTCGAGAAAGTAAACTAGTTAGGATATAACCGACTCGCCAAATAAGCGTAAATAATAACATACCTTTGAAACTTTTAAGTAAACCATACCTCACATGTGATAATATTTCAGATTGACGGCATTCCAAGACCTTGGTAGGATTTCTCCCTCTAAGGTAGATAGCCAATATGCTTCGGTGCCAGCCTAAAAATCTATAAGGTATGACCCTTCCCATTTGGGTGCCAACTTGCCGTCACTTGGCTTTGTTGTATTCTGAAAAGCCTTTCTCAGAACTAAGTCTTCCACCTGGAATCTGCGAATCCTTAAGCTTTTGTTATATGCATTGGCAATCCTTTGCTGGTATGCTACCATCCTTTGCTTAGCCAGACCCCTTGTAACACCCCAACCGATGGCGGAAACATCGGGATGTCACGTATTGATGATTGTTCAATAGCTCATGGTATTAAATGAAAGTTGAATAATGTTAAACATTTTACAATTCATCTTACAAGTAACGATTACAAAAGTTGATTAATATAAACTAGGTCCAAAGCTCCTATATGTCCCAAGACTTGTGCAACTTCCAATAGCAAATAACCCTGAAACATGTTAAGTTGGAAAGATGGGGGGGGGGGGTCAACTATAAATAGTTGGTGAGAATACATAGGTTTTGCATATAGTTGAAAACAATATGTTGTATAGCAATCATAGTTGAAGTATATTAATGAATAATGATAGAATATGAGTCCGACATGTAACAATACGTCTTTTGTACAATCAAACCTTGTGTCGACTGAGACCTAACTCGCAAGTTGGTAAAAGTGTAACTGTTTTCGATCATCCCTGAATTTATGCGGGGGGATAGGTTTGTCAGACCTATAGCGTTATAATCTAAACAGGCGGCTTGATGAATGTTAATGATTGTACTGTGTCTTTTTGTTATAGTCAAATGATAGAATGATAGTGTAATTGAATCACAAGTTTCAACAATGTAAGAATGAGTAAATGGTTGTGTATAAAATGTTTAAAACATGTTTCACCCAAAAATGTAAAACAGAAAAAGGGGCTATGTAAACTCAACTTAATGCTAGAATTGAATCCCTTGATATAGAGTAATTGTGACTCTTGTGTCCAAATATCACCCTATTTATAAGGCAATAATTGAGTAATGGGAAAACTTAAAAGTCTAATTTTTCTAGTCTACAAGTAGTTCTAGGGTTCCTAATTTGGGGATTGATAATAGATTAATCGTTAATTTAGATAAATTGTTAATAAATAAAAGAAATTCAAGAAAAGAGAAAGAAAAAAAAAACAAATAAATAAAAGACTATTTGTAGATTTTTGATTAAGGATGGTCAAATTATAATATTTTTAATATGAAAATAATAAAATTATTTTCTCAAAAATTGAATATTTAGTATATTTATTTTTATTTACAAAAATATAGTTTTAATATCTAAAAATATTAAAATTAATGAATTTTCAAATTAAAATTTGTATTTCTATTCTAAATGAACAAAAATGATTTATGTAAAATTTTGGTACAAAAATAGTGAAAAATGAATTTATTATGAATTATTTATGATTAAAATAGTAAAAATTAATTAAAATTATTAAATAAACGTTTTTCGAAAATTAAAAATTATTTCTGAAATATTTATTGTTTTGTAAGTTTAGGATAATTTTTGTGGAATTTTATAAAATCGTTTAGATATTTTTATAGAATTTTCAATTTATAACTAAATAAACTTGAAATATATTTTAAATATATTAAATAAATGATTTTTGTAAAACTAAAAATTGTATGGTAAACTTTACCTTCAAAATAACATAAAATAATTTTTGTAGAATTTTTATAAATCGTTAGTTAAATAAAAGGATTTTTCTTATAAATTTGATTAATAAAGAAATTATAAGAATTATATTATTTGATTATAAATTGGGTTTAAATATAACCCAAACTGGGTTGTTAATGTTCTCAGGGTCCAGACCAAAGGCTCAGGAGTTCAAGAGATCAAGAGTTCGATTCTAGGTTATAACGGGTTTTTAAATAAATATGTTTTTCATATGAAAAGGATAATTTAGAAAAAAAATAGTGTGGTGGATGGGAATCGAACTCGAGACCTCGGCCTATCAGTTTGTTATTTCTATTGTTTGGTTTTAGTTATAAACAGACCCGCAGACATGTCATCTTCCCCAAATCAATAACCTAAGAACCCTAGAATTTCAATCTGAATAATTATCAACCGGTTACCCTAGGAACCATGGGGTTATCAGTCGACTCCAATAAATGAACAAAAATAAGTGTTTAATTTAGACTCACAAAACCCAAGGCTATTCAATCGAGAGAGTCCACAGAAAAGTCAAACTATCCACGATCGCGCAAATTAAAACAAGCTGAGAAGATAAACGAATATGTGTGTGTGTTTTTCGGCCGGTTTAGATCATCTAGGTAGGTTCAATTTATACAGCCATGGTGTGGATTGTTCGATTGGAAAGTTGACCAATCTTTAAATGTCAAAACGCGTTAATTGCCATCAATTACGATATGTAACCACGTCATGATGTTAATTGTGATATGGTTATGGCCGAGAATCATGTGGCAGTCACATAATAATCAAAATAACTTCCAAACATAGCTTGAAGGCGCGCCGATTAAGAGTTTTTAAGATGTTTGACTTTGTGGGTCTTGATTTGGATGAATACGCATCAGTATTTATCTAACGCGAATCAGCTTTGATCCAAAGTAGAAACGTGGTCTAGTGGTTGTGCTCGTGTGTGTTGCGTTTGACCCGGGTTGGGGCGTGGGTTCGAGTCCCGGCCCAAACAATCTTTTTTTTAGGCAAGTTTTTTTTATATAAAACAATTTTAGGTTATATATAATATGAATACAATAAGATAAATAATGTTACGAGATATATTTTTTTTATATACGCTAAAACGTCAAGATTTAAAGGATTTATTAAATAACGAAAAAATGAAAATACAGAACGTTACATCCCTAAGCTCTTCCACTGCTTCAAGATATTGTAGCAAGGTTTATGAATTAATACTTGCATCCTGTAGATGCTTCCTAGCTGTTGGCATAATCGTTTCAGTGGGAAGCATGTCTTTTGTTCCAAATACCAAAGAAAATGGTGTTTGGCGAGTTGCATTCTTGGAAGTTGTTCTATCAGCCCAAAGAACGAATGAGAATTCTTCTGCCCATCTACATAGCGTGATAGCCGAAAAATTTTTCTTTCTTTTCATCGCTTCCTTTTCGGTTCGGGCAATTTTCGGGACGAAAATTATTTCAACGGGGGGATGATGTGACACCCGGCAAACTCCGGTTAATAACTTTCGTCAAACTAGTAAGTCTACCTTAGAGAGTCAATCATATTATATACTTAACTGGGTCGGTTGAGTCGTTAAGATGGTTCGGGAATCATTGGGAGTCGGACCATAACCATTTGTACAAGGATTGGTGATTTGTAGAATCACCGGGTTAATGCACACACGCAAGTCTCGAGTCCCGAGAGTTGGTGAATCGGTATGAACGTGTTAGCTATCGTGCTTTATATGTTTAAAATCATTATGTGACTTGTTTGTATGTGAATACATGCTTATATGTGTTAAAATAGTGTTTAACGCGCCAAAAACCCAAGTTGTCATGTTGTATGCGATTAGGGGCCTTTATAGGCGAGTACAAGCCTTATAGGCGAGTACAATTGGGTGATTAGCCCTATCCACATGATGTTATAGGCGATTACAAGCCCTAATCGCTTATAACAGCAACGTGCTCACCCGATACCTCCTTGACGACTAGAAACGCCTATAAGTACCACCCTTATGCCCCAAAACATCATTTGTGCAACCCTAACTCACCCTAAAGCTATTCCACACCATACCTTAAAATCCATCCTTTCAAGCTTATACATCATTCTTTAGCAAAATCCAAGGTGTATTATCCATCCTAAACCTTTGTAAAGTTGTTATAATGATCCCTAAAGGTCCAGACCTAGTTTTATAATGTTTGTGTCGTTGAAAATCCTTAAAAATCACTTGTTAAACAAGTCTAATCTTTTATCATGTGTTCTATGTGGTGTACTCATGCAAGATAGGATTTTTATGATTAAAACATGTGGATTCTTGTGTGTTTGATATGTTTTTGAGATAAATAGGTTGTTAGCATGATTGTTGATGAGTTTGAAGGTTCATGGTTGTGTATTGTTGATAATAGGCGTTTTGACCCGTTTAAGTGATTTTGAAGGATTAAGGATGATATGATGTGTTTTGTTGATTGTATGAGGTTAGGGTTTGTTCTAGGAGCATGTAGAATCAGTAGGATGTTGTTGTAGAATGTTGTTATGTGATGAAATCTGGATAATTGCCGTTTAGGGTAAGTTTTGCATGTTGATGTGACGTTTTCATGATAATATTGCCATTTTGGGAAATGCTTGCAATTATAGCGGTTAGATTGATGATAGATTGGGGGTTTTCACTTAGGATGGGTTGTTTAATGATTTGGGTTTGATACTGGGTGTTTGTACATGTTTCGGATCTGATTTGGAAGGTTAAACGCGCAAAATAGGGCTCGACACTGCAGGGGGTGATTAGGGGAGTCCTAATTGCCTGAGTGTCATGTGGATAGCCCTACTCGCATGTAAAAAGGGGTGATTTGTAACGTCGCGTGTATATATATATATATCGATATAATAACTACGAAAAGTATTATGACATTTCGTCGGATAGTTAGTGTTTCAAACACTAGCTCATCTATATATAAATAGGTCAAATATGATTAATCATATTCATGATATGCATTTGAATATACCACATAACCCCAAGACTTATTTTATGTCAACAATTATAAACTCCATAAAAGTTTAGAGCTAAATATGTACCAGATAAATTGCAATTACAAATCTTGTCATCTACTCTTGCATTCTAATCGACAAAAAAAAAAAAAGGATTTACTAATATAGATGGTAATGATATAATTATACTAATAAATTATATGACAAATTGTTCAACCTTCTAAAATTGTCGTAAAGCACTCTATTAGCTCCTTCCTATTACAATTCCAAAACTCACGCCTAAAATCAAGGCAATTTCCAATTCTCCTATGCGATGATATCAACCCAAACCCCATTTAAAGCCCTTGTCGTTCACAACAGCTACATCCCTTGTTCAACCGGTTCTATAAAACATTCACCGATTATCCTCCAGCGAGGAATTCCGACGTGACTACATCGCGACAACTCGAAGATTCTCCGAATCAAGTTAACGATGGTCGATATAATTGAGCTCATGCCCGTTTGCGTAATTTAGCCGACGTGTTCAGTTTTTGGTTTGCACCGCAGCGAACACTCACCGGCCACTGTAAAACAACCTCGCATTGCTCTGATCAACTTTTGTTTCTTTTAAAAACACAAGGTACCGATACTCATCGATCTATTTTATTTCTATATACTCATATTTGATTAATGAAATATGTGTGTGTGTTTAGTTATAACCTCTACTCATATAATGACGTAGAAGATGTAATGAAGTAGCAGATTATATACATGATGTTAATTGCTATATCTTGCATGATATGTGTACAATGCAACACACATGCAGACAAAAATCTTTATTTTTGTTTTACTTACCTTTTTATGAATTATCCTAATATAAAAATTTAAGAGAATGAAATTTTAAGGTTTAATAATTTAAAGTTGTAGTATTGGATGACAAAGTTATAGTACGTTACATCTACGTACCTAGAAATATACTCATTAGCGGACGCCAAATTATTTTTCTTTTTCCACCAAATTAATGTGCTATTCTAGTTATATTTTGACCATTTGAAATAAATAGATTTAATATTCTATTTATAAGAAAATAATTTTATAAAAATTATTTTCATACTTTAAACTTATTATTGTGACCATCTTTAATTTAAAATTTACAAAAAGACTTTTGTTTGTTGAAATTCTCACAATTATCAAACATTTTATTTATTAATCAAACGAGTATTTATCCCCAATTCGAAGCCCTAGAATATATACATTTGTAGACTAGATAGACTTAGACATATTTATTACCTTATTATAGGGTGATACTTGGCATATTTGGGCGACACCACTATTCAACTTTTCAAGAAGTATAACATTTTGCTAAGGTGAGTTTTACATAGCCCCTTTTATTTATCACCATTTTTGGGGTGAAACATGTTATAACATCATTATTGCAATTCAATCATCAATGTGTCTATGTGTTTTCTATGTTGCATTATGTCTTGAGCATGATTAGAGTAAGCACCATTCTAACATAATCATTAACTCCGTACAAGCCGACGGTATACATTGATAGATCTATTGGACTGACAATCCCACCCGGATACGTGCCTCCTACAAAGGTAGCGTGGGTGTTTGTTATCGCATAACATATTTAAGTGTACCATGAGCGTATGGTATGTATCATATTATAACAGTCATCAGGGTTGGTTATGAACTCGATTTATTTCTAATATGTTCTCACATATGGACTAGATTGACATGACACATGAATTGCACAACATTTTTATTCAATTATCAAAAACCTATGTAATTCTCACCAACTTTTGTTGACCCAAAACATTTTCAACTTAACATGTTTCAGGTTCTATTTGCTTGAAGATTTGAATTGATGCTTGAAGATATGTGTATAGTTTTATTCAATTTGATGTACAAATTCTAGAACAATTGTATGTAATTCATTTAAATCATTTAATGGAATTTATTATTCACCATGAGTTACTGAACAATCATCAATACGTGGCACCCCGATGTTTCCGCCATCGGTTGGGGTGTTACAGATTGGTATCAGAGCCATGGTTATAGGGAATTAGGTTATTAGAAAAATAATCTAGTCTATAACCATAGGATTTAACCAGTACTTGCTTCTTTTACTTGCTACTCTCTATCTCCCTCCTACTTCTTATCCCTACTTTCATCCTTACAAGAAGATCGCTCTCCATCACTGGATCTACTCATAGACTGATAAGACAAAATCCTCAGGCTTAGCCTGAACCATCTTGAGATCTCGTCGAAGTTCTTGATTTTAATAACGAACACGTGCAATCTGGAAGGGTGAACGCCTGTATTCTGAGTCTTCTGTCTAGGCTGGCATTGCGCATATATCCCAATCAGACGAGGGACCCGGATGCCTACCTGGGAATTCTCGGGATGAGTGTTCACTTATAGGCTAAAGCATGTCTTCATATGTTATTAGAATCTAGAATCCTTGATAAGTCAACGTTTTCGTTTATTCGTTTTAATTAATGGATAAATGATTACATTCCTTATATTACCTCATTCATTTCATGCCTCATTGAACCTTCATTGTGTCCCTCACAGATCATGTCTCCACGTCGCAGCACTCGCATTAACAGTGGTGACAATCATGAGGAAGGGAGCAGCAACCACAACACTAACCCCAACAATGGAGGTGATGCCCAACTAGCTGTGATTATTTCCCAACAATTGGCGCAACAAATCACAACTCTGGTTTCTAACTTGTTGACTCAAGATATCCAAATGAATGGGAACGACAATGGAAATGGCGTTGGAAATCACGTAAAGAACAGGACCTTAGTTCGGAAAGGCAAGAAAACAAGTATTGTGGCCGCAGTTACTACCGAGAACCGAAAGCGTAAAACCAGGGATCCTTATATAAACCTCACTACCCAAGTTTCTAACAAGAAACCTTATACAAGAAACTTTCCATTGGGTAACACATGCAAACGACATCATCCCACTGCTTCAGCGTGTCGCTTGTGCACCAATTGTGGTAAGTATGGCCATCTGGTCAACACATGTCGTGAGGCCCCAAATCCTAATGCCAACCAACCAACCAACCCTGCTCAGACTGCTAATCCTAATCGTCCTGGTAGATAAAACTATGGTCAATGCTATGAATGTGGAGACCCAAATCACTTCCGTAACCGATGCCCTAAACTAAACCGAGATCAAGACCCTCCAGCTACTTAACAACAAGTCCCACCATTTGAATGTTGTTTGCTTTTATTCTATGTATTGACGCTATTTGATTCAAGTAATAAATTCTAGTATTGAAATTTTTGTCTGAGAGTTGTTTATATGGTATAATCATAACACTTGGATGCATGCTTGTTTGAATGTGAACTAATTGCTATATCTATATTTAAATCATACTTGCTTACTTGTACAACAATTAGTTAACTACCAAACAACCTACTCAACGATTGGTAGAGGTCATCATGTCTTTCCAACAGTCGGGAGAGGCCCTACAACCTGCTCAACGACTGGTGGGGACTATCGAACCTGCTCAACAATCGGTAGAGTCATAGAAGGACGCAAGACCCTAATGTAAGGTAAATTGGCGATTACGGTCCGGAACGTAATCATGAATTTACAGGTACGTTAAGGTAGTGTGAAATTTTATCAAGGTTTTTGGTAGTTGACCAATTGTAAGCCTGGTAGTTCATTTAGTCTTTCTATAGTCCATCAATTCATTTCTTTTAGTACCCCTAAAGCTTAATGCTGTACCAGACTCTTACTCTCCTTGCAATTTCAGACGAACCTAACCCTTAAAGCTCACACATACCCGACCTCTTATCTAAATTATTCGGAACCACTACCCTATTACCAATAAATTTATGTCATGCCCACAACCACAGTTACCCTAAATTCTACCCAACCACCCTCAACCTTGTGTTTTTCCTTTAACTTCGGGACGAAGTTTCCAAAAGTAGGGGAGACTGTAACGTCGCATGTATATATATATATATATATATCGATATAATAACTACGAAAAATATTATGACATTTCGTCGGATAGTTAGTGTTTCAAACACTAGCTCATCTATATATAAATAGGTCAAATATGATTAATCATATTCATGATATGCATTTGAATATACCACATAACCCCAAGACTTATTTTATGTCAACAATTATAAACTCCATAAAAGTTTAGAGCTAAATATGTACCAGATAAATTGCAATTACAAATCTTGTCATCTACTCTTGCATTCTAATCGACAAAAAAAAAAAAAAAAGGATTTACTAATATAGATGGTAATGATATAATTATACTAATAAATTATATGACAAATTGTTCAACCTTCTAAAATTGTCGTAAAGCACTCTATTAGCTCCTTCCTATTACAATTCCAAAACTCACGCCTAAAATCAAGGCAATTTCCAATTCTCCTATGCGATGATATCAACCCAAACCCCATTTAAAGCCCTTGTCGTTCACAACAGCTACATCCCTTGTTCAACCGGTTCTATAAAACATTCACCGATTATCCTCCAGCGAGGAATTCCGACGTGACTACATCGCGACAACTCGAAGATTCTCCGAATCAAGTTAACGATGGTCGATATAATTGAGCTCATGCCCGTTTGCGTAATTTAGCCGACGTGTTCAGTTTTTGGTTTGCACCGCAGCGAACACTCACCGGCCACTGTAAAACAACCTCGCATTGCTCTGATCAACTTTTGTTTCTTTTAAAATCACAAGGTACCGATACTCATCGATCTATTTTATTTCTATATACTCATATTTGATTAATGAAATATGTGTGTGTGTTTAGTTATAACCTCTACTCATATAATGACGTAGAAGATGTAATGAAGTAGCAGATTATATACATGATGTTAATTGCTATATCTTGCATGATATGTGTACAATGCAACACACATGCAGACAAAAATCTTTATTTTTGTTTTACTTACCTTTTTATGAATTATCCTAATATAAAAATTTAAGAGAATGAAATTTTAAGGTTTAATAATTTAAAGTTGTAGTATTGGATGACAAAGTTATAGTACGTTACATCTACGTACCTAGAAATATACTCATTAGCGGACGCCAAATTATTTTTCTTTTTCCACCAAATTAATGTGCTATTCTAGTTATATTTTGACCATTTGAAATAAATAGATTTAATATTCTATTTATAAGAAAATAATTTTATAAAAATTATTTTCATACTTTAAACTTATTATTGTGACCATCTTTAATTTAAAATTTACAAAAAGACTTTTGTTTGTTGAAATTCTCACAATTATCAAACATTTTATTTATTAATCAAACGAGTATTTATCCCCAATTCGAAGCCCTAGAATATATACATTTGTAGACTAGATAGACTTAGACATATTTATTACCTTATTATAGGGTGATACTTGGCATATTTGGGCGACACCACTATTCAACTTTTCAAGAAGTATAACATTTTGATAAGGTGAGTTTTACATAGCCCCTTTTATTTATCACCATTTTTGGGGTGAAACATGTTATAACATCATTATTGCAATTCAATCATCAATGTGTCTATGTGTTTTCTATGTTGCATTATGTCTTGAGCATGATTAGAGTAAGCACCATTCTAGCATAATCATTAACTCCGTACAAGCCGACGGTATACATTGATAGATCTATTGGACTGACAATCCCACCCGGATACGTGCCTCCTACAAAGGTAGCGTGGGTGTTTGTTATCGCATAACATATTCAAGTGAACCATGAGCGTATGGTATGTATCATATTATAACAGTCATCAGGGTTGGTTATGCACTCGATTTATTTCTAATATGTTCTCACATATGGACTAGATTGACATGACACATGAATTGCACAACATTTTTATTCAATTATCAAAAACCTATGTAATTCTCACCAACTTTTGTTGACCCAAAACATTTTCAACTTAACATGTTTCAGGTTCTATTTGCTTGAAGATTTGAATTGATGCTTGAAGATACGTGTATAGTTTTATTCAATTTGATGTACAAATTCTAGAACAATTGTATGTAATTCATTTAAATCATTTAATGGAATTTATTATTCACCATGAGCTACTGAACAATCATCAATACGTGGCACCCCGATGTTTCCGCCATCGGTTGGGGTGTTACATGATTAGCCCCCCTACTCGTCTGTTGACCATCCTAATCACTATTTGACTTTGCTATCCACATACATTTCTTGTGATTACAATTCCTAATTGCCTGTTGACATCCTAATCACTAGTTGACTTTCCTATCCACATACACTTCATGTGATTACAATTCCTAATTGCTTGTTGACCATCCTAATCACTAGTTGACTTTCCTATCCACATACACTTCATGTGATTACAATTCCTAATTGCCTGTTGACCATCCTAATCACTAGTTGACTTTCCTATCCACATACACTTCATGTGATTACAATTCCTAATTGCCTGTTGACCATCCTAATCACTAGTTGACTTTCCTAATTGCATGTTTGATTCCTAATCGTGTGTTTTGCTATTGTAAGTATATCTTGACATCCCGGAACATAAATGGACACCTAGGAACATGTTAGGAACCCCGTGACATGTCTAATAACCCGATAACACGTGTTTGGACTCGTTTATGCGTTAATTGAACTGTATGCTAGACTTGGTGAACTTTTATGCGTATTAAGTGCATAGTTGTGTATGATTACTTGATATCTCGTTTTTGGCTAACACGTGGGATGTCGGATCACCAATGGGATGTCGGGTCTTGTCTTGTACGGTTTGGTCTTCAGTGAAACACGTTTTCAAACGTATAATGGTTATGGTATGGACACTTGATGACTAGTTGACCTACGGGTTAATAGTCCGGGTACTCATATGCATTTAATGATAGGTCGTGGATACTAGGAACTGTCATTTGCATTGTCTGGGGTTTATTAAGAAGAACGCAATCCAAGGTGAGTTTCACGTCCCCTCTTTTATACACTTTTCTCTCGGGGGAGAAACATGCCACACGTTTTAACAACACAACGTTTATGTTATAAAAACGCAACACTTTTGGAAACGTAACGCTTTTGGAAACGCAACACTTTTGGAAATGCAACACTTTTGGAAACGTAACGCTTTTGGAAACGCAACGCTTATGATACTTGGCTTGTCTTTTATTTACTATACGATGCAACACGAAGTCCCTAGGGAAACCATGAATATGTGGGTATACATAAGGGGGAAATGTGGATAGATCTATTGGGCCTGACAAGCCCCACTTGACGGCTTGGAGCCGGGCGGGTGCATATTGTCTCTACTTTTGGCAACATGGGCAAACTCTGAGCAATGTGTGTCAGTAATGGTTTCACCAGCACGATCGTAGTAGTAAGGAAACGTTTGTTGTTTAGTTGAATGTTTTTCATAACTTGGTAATTTGTGATAAAACTCTCTACGCATGTAAACGTTTTGTGAACTTAAAACCTGTGAACTCACCAGCATTATATGTTGACATATCTTTTTGGCATATTTTCTTAGGTCGCTAAGGTAGCAGCATCGAGTTTAGGCGCACAGAGTCTCACATGGCGTCTAGGGTTCTAGTCGCATATCTTTAATTTAATTCCAGACTTTATTTGTTTGATGAGTTGTAAACGAGATTTCTAAAGCTTCCGCTGTCGGTTTAATATCAAACTTATGGTTTTGGTTTACATATGTTTACATTTAGTTATCGTTTATTGTGACCGTTGACTTGGATCCTGGTGTGTCACGCTTCTCACGGTAAAACCCCGCACGTGGAATTTGATGGTGTGACACATAACTTCTTCTTTAGATTGTTGACAATGGTCTTGTTTGAAGACTGGACTTCATCCTCAATGAGGCAACACTGATAAGGACCTGTAAGAGATTTCATATACAAAATATTTTCTAACATGATGAACTTAGATACCTTCATCCTGAATGTTCTGGCGTTTTCTTCGTTCGAGATGTTTCCATCCTCAAGATACTTTATGATAGGAGCCATCCAAGATGAGTCATCCTGAACCTGTGCGTTGAGAACAATGGCATTCTCAGGATGCACCACTTCAATTGCAAGTTTCAGGATGTGAATGGTCGAGATGTTGGATCCTTGTAACACCCCAACCGATGGTGGAATCATCGAGGTGTCACGTAGTGATGATTGTTCAATAGCACATGGACTAAAAGGTAAATATTAATAGCAAACAACTTTCATTATTCAAAACGAAATACAAAGAGTCTCAACAGAAATTTCAAACATAGTAGATAAATGTTCAACTTTTATTTAAAGCACTAGGTCCAGCCTAAGCGTGAAAGCAAGTAAGATCAAACTTCACCTGAAACATGTACAAACTAATTTGTCAACACATATAATGTATTGGTGAGTATATCCTTTTGGTATATATAGTATAAAAACCGTTATGCAATTTATGTGCTATGCTATATGCATCATGTAAAAGGGTCAAAATCAAGCCTCACATCGTTCAGCAATCATTCACACGTCATTTAATAAAACAATAACAATGACCAAGGACTTAACTCATTCACGTAAGTCAATCAAGAGACATAATTTGTAGCACTACTCATTGTTAAGTGTGGCCCAAAGGTTAATGACTTTGACAAATCGCTCATACAATTCACACAAAATATATCAATGAGCACATTGCGTTATAAAGAGTATACATAAGTTTAATGATAATGGTACATGAGTCACCCCAAAAGAGTAAATAGTAAAAACGGGAAAGATATACTCACCATTTCGCTAAGTGTAAATTCCAAGAAAGTTCGTCGTAAAGGATTAAGAATTCCGAAGAAATCAACATATATATATATATATATATATATATATATATATATATATATATATATATATAAGAATATTAACGAGGAAAATGACTTAAAAGTCTAAGGCATCCAAAATCTAAGGTGTTAGGGTTTGCTAGACTCGGGTAGGGAAAATGAAGTTTTTAGTATTAACTTGAATGATAGTTTTTTTGAAATAAATATATCATGATTTAGAATTAAATATGTGACTAAAACACTTTTTTCTCCCACACTTGGGAATTTATTTTATAGAAAAATATCCACAAAATAGATTTTATGATTTATATTTAACTAAACAATTTATTATATCTAATTATAAATAAAATAAAAAATACAAGATATGAACCAAAAAGGATGTTTTTATGAAAAATGATTATTTTCTGATGTGAAATAGTGAAAATAATATTTCCATAATTTTTCTCAACTTATTTGTATTTAAAATATATTTAATGAGTTTAAATAGTATTTTAATGATTAAAAATAGTAAAAATAAAAAAAAATGATCATTTTCTGAAAAATTAAATTTTATTTCAGTTTATTATACATAGAAATAATTCTCCAGAAAATTTAAGGTTAAAATCATTTACAATGAATTTTTAATCAATTAATTATGATTAAAACAATTTAAATTAAGAAAAATATGAAAATAATGTATTTTTCAGAAAATAAAAATATGATAATATTTTTTAGGATCTCAAGATGTTTCACCTAAATTTTCATAATGTTTGGAGTAAAAATGAATTTTCTAGGAATATTATAAGATTATAGCTAATATATATATATATAATTATTGACAAAATAAATAAAAAATAACCAAATAAAAGAAGAAAATGAAAGCAAGAAAAGTGTGGCTGCAGTGGGTCTCGAACCTGAGACACTTGTGTAACCCAACTCCATGTTATCCACTACACCACCACACTATTTTCTTAATAAAAACTCAACCAAATAATACTTAAACAACCCTTACACATCATCTTCTTTCCCAAACTATAAACCCTAACCCTAGATTTCTATAGACCTTCAATTCGTAATAGTTAGACCCCGAATTCATAGGGCTTTTAAAGGACATGTTTAGAGAAGTAAAATTGCATCAAAAAGATGGACTCACAATGTATAAAATGATCGGAATTAAAGCTTCAAACCTGCGCCTAAACTCCACGAATTGGAGCCTTTCTGGATGTTTTTTCTTGGGTTTTCTTAGTGAGTTTTGAAGGGAATGAGCACAGGAATCTAAAGCTACGTTTGGTATTTATAGTGGTCTTGTAAAAGTGGCGTTTTACAAGCTCCATAAATTCCGGCGGTTACATATATAAATTCGGTTTCTTGAGCGACTTAATACACGTTTTTTGACCATATTAATAGGGGAATTCAAGGGATTTAGATGAAGAAACGTAAACCCCTTAATTATTGTGAGTTTAAACGCCTAAAAACGCCAGAAGGAAGTCGGCGGAGAGGATTTCCGGCCGCCAGAAAAGCGGCCGGCCATAGGGCCAAAACATCAGATTTTTTTTTTAATTTTTAAAACTTTGAAAAAATATGAATCTTTAGTCCCTCTAGTTAGTTTGGTTAGTTTAGTTAATTGTTTTCTTAAAAACTTAACCAGAGTTAAGTAATTTTAACCAAAAACTTTTTAAAACTTTCAAACTATATTTTTTTCCATCTTTTATAAACTTTACCTAATATTTTTAAGTTTTTATCTCTTTCCATCGTAAAACTTTGACGTTTTCCAACATCCCATGACAAGTTTATTAGCGATTCTACAATAAAAGGTATATAACAAGGATTTAACGATTAATGCTAACATAAGTTTTATTAGAAATTTCAAAAGATCAAAATACGAGGACTGAAATGTGAATACGATAAAGTTAGAAAACGCGCAAATGTTACAATCCTTCTGGTAACTTAAGAGAGGATCCTAAGTTCGCTAATGCATCAGCCTCAACATTCTCTTCCCTTGGTACCTGTTTAAGTGTAAAAGTTTCAAAACAACATGCTAAATTTTTTACTATTCCAAGATATACAGCTAGTTTTTCACCTTTAACTACATAAGAGCCATTGAAATGGTTAGTTATCAACGAAGAATCAACATACTCGTGGACCTGAGATAAGAAGACAAATAGGTAAGTTCTCTAGAGTCCATTTTGTTAACTAAAATATTATTAACATCTTCAGAATGCAACTGTACCTGGAGATAGTAGTGAGAGACCTTGGCATGGACATCCTGAGGGGTGAGACCCTCCAAAGGGGATGACTCGGAGCTTGTGGCTGTAGTAGCAGCAGTGCTCTTCCTCTTTTTGGAAGCATGAGCTTTAGGCTTTAGAGGAGAGCTAGTCATCCAGGAGCTAGTAGGAGAAGTGATCTTGGCAGCCTTGGAGACCTATTGGCTATCAAGATCATCAAGATCGAAGAAGGTAGCTTTCTTGGCTAAGATGATAAAAATAATATTGGTAACTATTATTTGAATATAACATCCTGAGGATGTAGATGATAAAAATAATATTGGTAACTATTATTTGAATATACCATCCTGAGGATGTAGAAGGTAACTTACAAGACATAGCTGTGGCTTGGCTTGTGGAAAGGCTTTCTTCGATTTCAAAAGTTTTTGCAGGCAATGGTAGTTCTCTGACTTATTTGACCCGGATAAAAGAATCATCCAGTGAAGGAGCAAGCTTAACAAAAGAAATACACGTAAAACAAAAAAATGGCTTTCAAACCGAGCTGGCTCGGCTCGGATTTGAAACCGAGCTGAAAATCAAAGCTCGAGCTCGGCTTGGTTTTGCTTGAATTTAAAAAGAAAAAAGAAAAAATGACTTTCAAACTTCAATAATCTAAAATATTATTCAATAGTTAAAAATAACAAATTTAAAATAAGTTCAACCTAATATATTACAAGCTAAAATCAAGTTCAAGCAAATACAAAATAAGTCTCAAATTTCAACGGAATACAATATAAGTTCATCAGCGTACGAATTAACCCCCTAAATATGCAATAGATGTCTGATTGAATTCCTAAATACTGACATCTTTGAAATCAAAGCCAGTATTAAGTTTGATAATTGAGTACTTAGATAATTATCATTATGTTATGGTTTATTTAAATAACGTGATTAGTTGTACCTTCAATCTCAAGTACACAATCCCAAGTACACATTATCAATATGTTATGGTTTATAGTATTTATATGTATATAAAAAATATATATGTTAAAAATTAGAATTATCGATCCGAGCCAAACCGAGCCGAGCTAGGCTCACTTTCTAATTGATCTGAGCCGGCTCGACTCAGTTTCAAACCGAACCATATCAAGCGAGATTTTTCCGAGCTAAATCCGAGCGAGCTCCAAACCACGACCTTTTTGAACAACCCTAGTTTTAACCCGTCGCAACACCTAGACACTCACTGGTGTATATATACATGCATTAAGTGAATAGCAAACATGGAAATGAAGGAAATGCTATAAGAAAACATCTACACATGAACGGTTTATGTCACAACTATAACTGTTTCTATATTATTAAATATTTATTTATTGTGTATCAAAAATCATAAATGGGTTCTTTAATTTACATACACTATAAATGCTAAACATTGTTGACAGTCCTTAGGTTTTATGTAAATCGACTTGATTATTGAGCAAATACCCATGTGATTATGTGTTATATAGCATGTCCTTCTACGAACTTGAATCGATTCATTTTATGTCATTCGAATGGTGCTTTTATACACATTCACTTTTACGTGTTATTGCATAAAACTATAAATGTACTTTTGTGCAATTTAAAATCTCATTTTTTATAGTGTTCCTTTATGTAGACTATTTTAGTGATTTTGAGTAAACTAAAGGGATCATCATCCAACTACCTAACCGGAGAAATGTACATGTAAAGATCATACCGACACATGTAAAGAAGATACGATTTTCAATAGGTTAATGTGTCAAATGATCTTAGCAGAACCAGAGAGGAAAAAGCAACAAATATACAAAAAAACATGCATGGCAAATCAACTATTAATAACTAGAGGGGCCTTTCGTGATGTAAAGAGAAACACAAACACTAATAATTATGTAATATGTTATCTTTTTAAAATTAAGAAGGAAATCATACCAAACCTTACTCAAATTAAAGAGAATAAATACTCATTTTATAGTGTATTTTTTCAAAATAATAATAATAATAACTATGAATAAGTTATGGCGATTAAAAATCATGTTAGCGGTTTTTAAAAGTTAATAATATATGTTTTGAAAATTTATACCATATGTTTAAAAATATGTAATTACTTAAAAAAAAAATCTCAAAATGAAGTAAAAGTTACATTTTTTCTCCTTCAAATAACATAATATAGATATATAAAAACTTAATGTATAGAAATGAGAAAAGAATAAAAATAAATAATTAAATAAGAAAGCTGAAATGTAGATGGGATGGGGTGAGCCTGCACGGTGACGAAGCCGCCCCCAGTGAGATAGGGGTTAGTTTGCCCCAGGCTATGGATAATCCCTGAATTCCAGTGATTGGCAACTTTTGCACATCATTATTGTTAAGACTTGCTGCTGCTACTGCTGTACAGTGTGTGTAACATGTATGTCACTCGCCATACCTTTCAAGAACCACAGTGGTCATGTCCTTCATGAGGGGTCACCCATCTTTTCTCCTCCGTTTTCCTACTATACAATCAATAATTATGTTCCTATTTTTATTTACAACTAAGGCTTAGGGGGTGTGAGAACGGTGAGGGGCTCGTTGAGGTGAGGTGGACACGGTCCCTGTCGGGGAACACCCCCCTCGTCCTCGTCCTTTGCTCGGTGCCAAAGGGGAATAATCCCCGTCACGTCCCTTTTCTCAAGAAAAAAATTGAACGTGGGCATTAAAAAATATGAATGTTTGGTTGTTACCGTTGGAAAAAAAAATTACTTTTCCTTTATTTAAACCATTTCAACCTTTAAAACTTCAACATTTTCTTAAACTTTAACCAACCAATCTCACATACAACTTTTATATTTTTATAAACTTTCAAGTTATTCCCATGGATCTAGGCACCCGTTCTTCCTAAACACACCCGCTAATCCCTCGACCCAAGCCCCGTTCGGTTTTCCCTCGACCTTGAGCACACATCCAAGACCTTGATGTGAAGCATCGTAATAAACCACGAAATCATCGGTACCTTCAGTGAGAGAAAGAATCGGAGCACTGCACAAACGGTTCTTCAAAACTTGAAACGCTTTCTCTTGTTTGATCCCCAATCGAACTTCTTGTCTTTTGTGTCAAGACTGTAAGTGGCTGGGCAATCTTAGAGAAATTTTCAACGAACCGATGGTAATAACCATCTAAGCCCAAAAATTGTCTCACTTCGGTTGGGGTTTTGGGCGCATCCCAAACTTTGATTGCTTCAATTTTGGTAGGGTCAACTTGGATGCCCTTTTCGTTCATAACGTGACCAAGAAAATGAACTTCTCGAATCCAAAACTCGCATTTAGAGAACTTGGCGAACAACTTCTCGTTTTTGAGCAATTCCAAGATCAGTCTGAGATGATGTTCGTGCTCGTCTTTGATTTGCGAGTAGATTAAGATGTCATCAATGAAAACGATCACGAATTTGTCCAAGTAGGGCTTGCTGACACGATTCATAAAATCCATAAAAACAGTAGGTGCATTCGTCAAACCGAATGGCATAACCAAAAACTCATAGTGCCCATAACGAGTCCGGAAAGCAGTTTTCGGTGTGCCGTCCTCTTGAATCTGCAACTGATGATACCCCGAACGCACGTCAATCTTCGAATAGTAGCTGGAACCCTGCAATTGGTCAAATAGATCGTCGATTCTCGGCAGTGGGTACTTGTTCTTGATGGTCAGCTTGTTCAATTGTTGATAGTCGATGCACATACGAAAACTCCGTCCTTCTTCTTCACGAACAAAACAGGTGCTCCCCATGGAGAAAAACTCGGGCGAATGAAACCTTTGTCTAACAATTCCTGAAGCTGTTTAGACAATTCTTGCATCTTAGATGGTGCCAAACGATATGGAGTGCGAGTTACTGGGGCAACTCCTGGGACTAGGTCAATGTGAAACTCGACTTGTCGTGGCGATGATAGCCCCAACAACTCTTCGGGATAGTCTCGCACTACTGGTATGTCCACAAGTTTCCGATCTTTAGCTTTCTGTTCAACATGTGCCAGGAACGTGACACGAGCCTTCCTTAAACATTTATGTTCCTTGATATAAGATATAACTCGAAGAGTAAGTCCACCACGGTCTCCTCGAATCGAGAGGGTTTCACTATTGGACAAGGGGATACGAACCAATTTCTCATGACAGACAATCTCTGCACGATTCCTGGATAACCAAACCATGCTAATGACAACATAGAAATTACCCAACTGAATAGGCAGTAGATCAATACGGAAAACACGATCACCAAGTTTCAAAACACAATCCTTAACAACTTCTTCAGACTAAATTAACTTACCATTGTCCAATTCTAAGGTATAGTGTGTATCCAACTTACTTAATTCTAACCCAAGGGATTTCTTAAAGTTGGTGGACACAAAGCTCAAATCAGCACCTGAATCAAAAAGTACCAATGCATAATGGTTGTTAAGGAGAAACGTACCGGTAACCACGTTCGGATCTTCACGAGCTTCATTGGCTCCTAGCACAAATGCTCGTCCGTAAGTTTGATCCTTAGCCTTTGGGCAATCCTCGCGGAAATGACCTGCTGCGTCACATTCGTAACACTCGTTTTTGACACGGGAAGTGCTGGTGGCTTTGGCTTTGCAGTTAGCGGTTTGGTGACCACGACGGTTGCAGTTATGGCATAGAATACTCTCACATGTGCCCAAATGGTGGTAATTGCACTTGCTGCAATAAGGATGGGGCCCGTTGTACTTCCGTTTGGGCTCCGTAGCAGTTGTGGCAGCAAAAACCTTCACCGAGTCTTGGCACTCGTAGGAGGAGTTCCTACCCCTCTTGGAGTGAGATCGCTTGCACTTGTCTCCAGAACTCTCACCAGCAACTTCAAACCTTACGATTCAGAGAACCCATACGAGCAACATCATCGGTGAGACTGTGAGCTAGTGTGACAGCACTCTAGACGGTAGTGGGTGCAGACGTAGTGACCATGCTTCGAATCTTGGGAGACAAACCCCAAATATACCGCTCGACTCTCTTGTATTCAGGTGTGACCATGTGGGGTACAAGTCGAGAGAGCTCGTGGAAACGGGTAGTGTAAACAGTCACATTAGCATTCACCATAGAGAGATTCCAGAATTCTGCTTCAAGTTTTTGTAGTTCGCTCCTAGGATAGTACTTTTCCACGAGTAGAGTTTTCAGATCGGCCCAAGTGAGTTGCAGGCCGCGTCTCTACCCAAGGGTTGCACATGGAGATTATACCAGGTAAGAGCTTCAACTTGGAAAGTGCAAGTAGTGTACTTCGCTTTCTGATTCTCGAAACAACTGTTGATGTCAAGAACTGACTCAGTCTTTGTCACACCCTCAAATTCCACTTGCGGGGTTTTACCGCGAGGCGCGTGACATACCAGGATCCAAGTCAACGGTCACAATAAACGACAACTATATGCTATGAAAAGTACGTAGAAATACCAACCACGCAGTTTATAAGTTTAAAAGTAAAGCAGATAATGACAGCGGAAGCTTAAAATGTTTACAAAACCATGATTCAAAGTTCAAATGTATGAATGCAAACCAACAGTGTTTGCTTATGTATGCAAGACCAGACACAGTGTGACTCCAGTGCGCCTAAGACCCCCTGCTACCTTAGTGACCTGAGAAAACATGCAAAGTTAGACAACATATATAGTGCCGGTGAGTCCCAAAGATATAGTTTGCAAAATTTTGTAACAGTAGTAAACCAGACCCAACAATCCTTACAGCTATACTTGATGCTAGCTAGACATCGTTACATGATACTATAGTGTCGTGAACCACTGTTGAACGTTTAGAATGCCTCAAACCCGTCACTGGTTCATCACCTGGTGCCGTAAGATATAGGACAAATATGCACCCACCACCGACCTCCAGTCTGCCCGAGTGAGGCTTGCCAGGCCCAATAGATATATTCACACTTTCCCTGCTATGTGTCCACATATTAATGGTTCAGTAAGAATTGAGAGGACTTTACTGATGAAATAAGAGTCACTAAGTATCCATGAGATATAATGTAATATGTTGGTCTAAAGTAAGAAAGTTTGTACCGCATGTTTCTCCCCCAAAAGTTACGAAAACAGTAAAGGATGGGGCTGTGACACTCACCTTAGGTTGCGTTCTTCAAATTAAAGATAAAAGACAAGTCTTGATAGTCCCAAATACCGGAGATCTATCATGAAAGTTTGTATAAGTGTTTTGACTAATAACCCTAAGGTTATCTAGTCCTCGATTGTCCAAATCGTGACTAAGTATGTTTGAAAATGTGTTTGACTGTTAAACCGACACACCCGACCGACCCGACATCCCGTTGGTGACCCATTACATAAACTAATCAAGTACACATAGGGTTCAAGCATAAAACACTTAGTTTGCATCAAAAATCGCACATACGTAGTTTTAAGGTCGAATCAGCATGGAGATGGACTAGGTTCGACCTAAACAACCTTGGTTCGACCCCCAATAGGTTCCTTCGACCCTTACTTAAGTTCATACAACCTATCACATGTTCATTCAACCTTAACACATGTTAATTCGACCCAAACATGTGTTAATTCGACCTAAATCAAGTTCGTTCGACCTAAATAAGCTTGGTTCGACCCTGTTAGCATCTGGTTCGACCCCAGAGTCTCTCCTTCGACCCCATGACAGGTCGAATGAGACTCTGGTTCGACCCCACCTGCTGAGTTTGTCCCAAAACGCAGCAAATCGCATCAAAACCGTCCGAAAACATCATGAAATATCATGAAACACAGCAGTCGAGCATGAATAACATATCCCCACAAAACCCTACTAATTTTACTTCAAAATTAGTCTGTTTTAATGTTTACCCAGAATGGTAAAATTATGGAAATGTCACATCATGCATGAAAACTTTACCCGATTTGGAAACTTTGTGAAATCTTTCAATAATCATCCCCAATTTGCTCAGATCATCAAGTGTATGAAAACCCCCAATCATTTCATCAACAATAATATGAAAATAAAAACCCTAGATCTAACAAAAATCCCCAAAATGAGTAAATTATCAACATCTAACATTTGATAACCTAAGATAACCAAAACCCATCATTAACAACAGTTCTAGAATAGTTCTATAACATCCAAACATCACACAATCATCAAACAACACATAACATAACCTAAAACATCATTAACATATGTTAAATTGCGTGAAAACTCATGTTTTATGATAGAGTTTTATTTAGAAATGTATTAGAAAGGTTTTTAATCATAAAAACTATATTAAAATAGATCTGGACCTTTGGGGTTTAATAGAAACGAATCAATAGTTCTTAAAATGATTTTAGATCAAGAACACACCTTAGATCTTCTCTTGTTTATGATATAGGAGATGTTTGTAGGTTAGATTATGAAAAACGAGATCAAAAACTCCTTCCCCAGTGATTAAAGTTGAAAGAGAGTGTTTAGAGGCGTTTAGGCTTTGTGAAATGATGAAAAATGACAAAGTATGGTATTTATAGTGTTGCCTGGTTCGACCTCATGCATAGGTCGAATGAGACTTCCTGATGGTCGAATGAGATTTTTAACCAGCACAAAGTCTGGTTCGACCCTCCTTAAGGTCGAACCAGATCTGATCATTTCCAGATTTTCCAGTTTTATTGTTTTAACGCATTTTAACACATCCTAACACACGAACATGCAATCCTAACATATGTTAATCATATAGAACCATGTTTAATCATATAAACATCGTTAAAACACGTATTTGCATATTGTATAACATATACGAATCAATCTACTCATAACACTTAATCTAATTTACGTAATTCGCCAACAACGGGACTCAAGACTCGCGTGTGTATAAAATAATACCAATGATCCTCCAGATCATTGAACCTTGGACAATACGTAAAGTAACCCGACTCAACTGACCTAGTTAAGTACGTTAATAAAATGTTTCTCACTAAGGTAGACTTATACGTTTGTAAAATGTTAAGTCAAATATGCCGGGTGTCACAGTGTTCTCAATCCAACAGACAATCCCAACAGCACCTTCGGTACCACGAAAATTCCATGGTTGTCCATATCGCTTCCCCGTTGTCCATATCGCTTCCCTGTCGGGGACCAGTACCTCCAGAACTGCCGCTAGAATCGGCTCGAGCTACGTCGTGTCGAGCAATCGCATCAGCAATTACCCTAGCCAGCTTAGTGGGAGTGGTTAGGAGTGGCTCGCCATCGTTGGTTATTGCAGATTGTCGGGTTTGCATGTTTTCCTTCTAATACATCACATATCAAAAGTATAAGACATATATTTCACAAATATTGTCATTAATACAAATATAACAACCAAATATAACCATGAATAGTAAGTCAATCACAACCACAAGACAAAAGATTAAATAAGGCACATCATGAATTAAAAATACTATTACAACCAGTCTATTTCACCTCGTAATTCAAATACAATATTTGTTTTGTTACAAAAGATAGACGACTTAGCCGTTCATATCCAAACCACAAGTACAAAATAAAACATCATAAAGTATATCCATGAAACCTCCTAAGAAGGCGAAGATGGAAAAGCGGTAGCAAGGGCAGTGACTGCAGACCTCATACGCTGGTCCAACTTGGTCATCCTCTGCTCTAGCGCCTCCAAACGTCTCTGCACCTTCATCCATCCTATGGCAGCTGCAAGCCTCCCCTGCTCGGCCTCTGATGCACGATCCTCCAACTCCCGGATGCGAACCCAAGCTCACCAACTACGAGTCGTGAGACAGAAGAACACCACGCTCCGTGTACGATGGCCTGCCAGAAGATTCGCCTAGGGTCATCGCCTCCTCATCGTCCTCCTCGTCCCAATGTGCTAAGTCAGCCACGAGAGTGGGAAGGTAAGGCTGCTTGCGGGCCTATGATCGCCTCCTCATCGTCGGGATGGCTCGGGCACGGGCACGGTTTCCTCCTCAGCAGGTTGCTCCGGTATGGGGTCAGCGGGATGGTCGGGCTCATCAGGAACAACAGGGTCGGCGGACGGTACAGAACCCGGAGCAAGAGCGGGGATAACAAGGACGATCGGCTGTCGCACCCACTTTCGGGGGGTGCACCTATGGAGAGCACTGCCTGAGAAGTGGCAGAAAGTGCAAAATGAGGGTTCCGGGTCTAAGGCAGGCTGTGCCTCATGAGGAACCATCGCGGGATGGACGTCAGGGTCAGCAAGAGCAGGAGGGACGTCATCCTCGGTGTTGTCATCAGAGACACGATGATCCGCGGGTCAGGGTCCACGTCGATGTCAGAGTCATTCGAGAAAAAGCTGCCACCGTGGTGCGGGAAATTAGGTGCCTCGTACGGAATTCAAAGCAATGTGTCCCTTACGAGGTCTCAAGTATGGACAATTTAATACAACATGTCCGACCTCTTGACATTTAAAGCATGTTCTCTATTCATGCTGGTTGTGAGAAACATGATTTGACTGCCTGGGAGCTTGCACAACAGACTTGCAACTGGAACTTTTAGATTTGAAGGAACAAGCCTCATGGTCATGTGATCTACGTGACAACTTCCTTTGATCTTGTTGTCTAAAATGAGCAACACTGGAAGTATTCTCAAAGTGTTGCACCTGATCAGTTCTAGTTGGATTGAACAATGCTATTCGTTGCCATGGTGGACCAGGTCTTGCCCTTCTAGTTTTTTTTGAAAGTAATCCAATGGATATCCTTATGTTATTGATAAGAAGGAATTCTGGGTTTCCTTGTTGGAACTGGTGGTGGCTGTCTTACTTTACTAGCTTGACCACTTTGACTGCTGGTTTGTTGGTTAGTGACTGATGTTGATTCATTTGAAAGTTTTTGTTCAATTTATTTTTCATTTACAAATTTAAAAACTTTCATGATTAAAAATTTATCCATGTTCTTAATAGGAAATTTCTTGTTTGAATAGATTTTTGTGAAATCTCTAACCATGTAATACAAACTAGAGTCACCTCACGACTCATCCTCATCTGAATCAGAATCAGAATCAGGATCACACGCGATGTGATTCTCATGCGGTATCCTATTCTTATGTTTCTCATGACCAAGACCCGGTTTGCTGTCCTCCTTATCACCATCCTTATCATCAGTTTCAATTAATCAGTAGTGGTCATCTTTAACAACTTCTGCTTTCTTGATTTTAGTTGGGTCAGCAACAAGGGGTGTTGTGACCTGAAACTGTGTGATTTCAGTCTCATCTGGTGTCTGTGAATAATTGGCACGCAGAGGTGGAGGAACAACTTTGTAGCCTAATCCACATATACTCTTTTTAGTTCAATTATGTGATCAAGCATATACTTGCAGTTTGAATAATTGTCAAGTTTTTCTTCATGGCCTCATAATCACATTGTGCCACAGCCAATGTCTTTTTAGTTTGTGTTAGATGAGTAATGTAATTGTTAATGGCATCTTGTGTATTTAGAATGGTTCATTTCAGCTCATTAACATCCTTTTTTCAATAACATTACTGTTTCCTTGAATTCTTTTTCATTTAATTTTAAAATAGTGTTTGCATCAGTGCTCGATTTGAAGATCACATACCAAGATGGTATTATGTTCTTTAATCAATTCAATTCGGGCCTCTAACTCAACGCATTGTGAAAATTTTGGAGTTTCAGAAGAACTGACCTAGTTATCTTGAATGTTGGCATAAAAGCAAAGTGAGAAGACGGGTCATCAGTAGACAAATATTTCGAATAATCCATAGTAGACTCTACCAGATCTTGAACAAAACAGGATTTCTGATTGGTCAAGAAGTCAGCTTTAGCTAGCAACCTATCAACATCATCATCCAGCGAGTCTGCATTGCTTTCTGATGATCTTGACTGTTGTCTAGAAGACTCTTATGAACTCTCATCATCGCTCGAACTCTCCTCTTATGATGATCCCGCTGCAACTTGTTGCACATCTTTAATAATCTTAAAATAACATGCAGCTCCACCTACATTCACCTCTCCATTTCCTCCCAACTGCAGATTCATGTCGACCCTTTCATCAGCTTGGACTACCATAGCCCTAGCCTGGTTATTGGCTTGTGGTTTAGGCTATGGTAGTGGGTTGTTCACTAGCACGATAGCACGTTCCTGGTTTGGAACATGTGCTTGCTGCTGAGGTCTTTGCTAGAACGGATTTTGCTGCCTCTGATATCTGTTTGCTCTGAATGGATACTGATTTCCCTATTAGATAGGCTTATCACACTCTCTCTTGAAATGTCCCCGTACTCTGCAATTGAAGCACGTAAGTTTTTGTTTGTTGAAGCCATATTTGGTATCCTTGGTCGTCTGCCAGTCTATTCGACATGTTCTTTCCATGAAATCTTTAGCTCTCCTAACCACACTACCAAAATGCCACTGTATATCCATTAACTCCATTTCATCCTTGTCCACCTTACCATAATCCTCCCTAGTTAGGTTGACATTTTCGGTAATCCTCCCTACATAAGCAGACAAACGTGCGACACACTCTTTTGCAACTTCTAGGGTCACATTCCCGAAGTTGTTCATTGAGGGTTCTGCCATCATGGTATTGGAAGAAACATATGCTGATTTGTGGGGAGCGGACGTGTTTGGGTGAATATAAGTGTTTGTAGGTTGTGGTGGGGTTAGGCATTAACTGGTATAAGTGGAAGGAGGTGGTGTGTAATGGTAAGCTCTGGAATAATTCAATATTGGATCTGGAATTGGTACAGTTTATGGAGGTGGGTTATAAGAAAATGGGTCATTAACCACAGAAGAAAAAAATGTTTTCCGCAGTTGGGAACTAGTTATGATGATAGAAGTAGCAGGAGTACTGGCATGGTATATATCTGGATTTTGAGGTGATGGATTTCTCTTGGCCATCCGTGACTCCTCTATTTCCCTATTTTCCAGTTTGATCAGGAACTCACCAATCGACAACCTTTCATACTGACCCAGTTCCTTGATAACATCCACGTAAAGCATCCACTAAGGTGGCAGCGCATCTGCAAAACATTCAATTAATTCAAAGGAAGTGTATTTAAGTTTGTACTTACGCAGTTCACTCATAAGATGGTAGTATCGACACCGCATGTCTCAATGATTCTTGTCCAATGTGGTAGAACGCTTCATATTCCTTCTTCAATTAATCTTGCCTGATCTTGAATTTACGTTCATCTCCTTCACACCTTTTCTTCAGCAATGCCCACAAATCATAAGCATTTTCACATACCTCGTACTGATGTAAGATATCCTTCAGTAATGAATGTGTAAGAATAGAGAACGCATTTCTCTCAATCTTATAGTTCTTCTCATCATCATTCATCTGAGAAATCTCTACTGATAGATGTGAGTTTCCTTGCAAGGTTCTAACCAATGGATGTTCTACCTAGTACCATATCTCGGCCTCAACCCCTCTATGTGTCGTTATATTCTACCCTTCTAGGACTGATATTCCTTAAGTTGTTCCATCTTGGGAGCTTTGTTGCTACTTCATGTCTCGTTGTCGCTTTTCATCATCTGATGAATGCTCTGAACTTGGCTTGTCGTCGAAACCACCACCCATGAATTAGCCAACATGGGCACTTGCTGCTGAGGTAGGGTAGAAAATTGACAGTATAGTGTACCAACATTCTCTTGCTGTGGAGGATTCATGGCGTTCACAGCAACGTATGGATGAGTCACTTAAGGTGCGGGTTGTTGCTGGATATGCTCGGGACGGATGACTTGGGTAAGGTAATTCCAACTCATGGTGATTGGAATGATATCAGATGAAAATACGATGTTTTGGGTGAGAAATATACAATGTCAAACTTGAAATGGGTCAAAATTTGACTAATATAGGTTTCCACACGTAGGGAAGGTATTTCCACATATATGGGACAAGTGTCACACGTATGAAGGCTGTTACACAAGTATGGGAGGTGGTTATTGGCGTAGGGGATGAAAACCAGACATATGAAGAAGTCACACGTATGGGTCAGGATATGGGAGACTAGTCACATGTAAGGTCCTTACGCCAGACACTATTCAGACGTATGGCCCTGTTTCACCCATATGGGAGCAGTTTTTTATGAACATGGTGATTTTTGGTTATTTTTTATGAAAGTGAAGGTATGGATAATCCAATGATTAGGTTATGTGAGGAATTTGATGTAGATCACGAAAATGATGCCCAAACACCTTCAAAAAACATGAAATCCAATCCAAATCAATCAAAAACACCAAGAAGACACACTTGAAACTTTTTTAACTAAAAATCCAGACTTGGAACAATTTAACGTTTATGATGACCAAATGATTCGAACACTTTCTATATCAGATTATGCAATCAAAACAACAATCAAAACACTAATTCTACCAGATTCAATCAAAAATCATGTTTATGCTTGAAAACGGGTCAAAATGTTTTTCTATCAAAACATGAACATTTGCTTTCTAAATCAGATCTGTTAATACTCCAATCTAACAACACGCGAGGTATGAGCCAAGATCTGATACCACTTGTAGGATCGACTCAAGATTTGATGATACCATGCGCGTATGATCGAGTCCAAAGGAGGAATCAATGGACCGATTGTTGTTAGAGATGAGATGTGATTAAGGAAAAGTTTGGAAATGAAAAACACACACAAACACATTCAATATTGGGCAGCACTTTATTTAGGGTTTAGGAAAAAGTTACAAAAATGATGGCTCAGGGGTCCTATATATAGGGCGGCTCCATACGCCTGAACCTTTCCAGGCATAGGGGTTTCATACTATTGACCTTGCCAGGCGTTTGAACTTTATACGCCTGGTAAGGGTTATAAAATTACTAAAATACCCCTAGGACCCTTTTTTCATCCCGTAAACATCTAGAAACATGTACAGGAGATCCTAACTACATATTTGAGCTAAGGACATGGCCGTAAGGTGCACTAACAAACCCGTTATCTAGCTAAGATCTAAGGTGTGTAACTAATCCAAAACCTTTTCCTTTCATTTTAATGATTATTTTCACAAACCCTTGAAGTCCAGATCTGAGTTTGTAAAGTTTTCATCAACAAAACCTATCTAAAACCTTTTCTAACTTATATCTAATCATTCTAATGTGTTTCTTCTAAAAACCAACGTTTTTAAAAGATGATAATGGTCTAATAATTGGGGCTTTTGCATGATATGATGTTAGGATTGTGTTATGATGTAATTGTGATGGTTTTTTATGCATTAGAAACATGTTTAGGATGTGTTTAGTTTGAATATGATATTATATGAGTTTCGACCCATTTGGGGATTTATATGAGATTTAGGGTTTGAGATGATGAATTTGATGATGGTAATAGGTTAGGAGTCATGCTAGATTAGTCATAAATGAGATTGATGATTATATTAACATACTTTGATGATGATATTTGGTTTTACCTATTATGGAAACAATTACATGCATGGTGTGACATGTCCATAATCTTTGCCATTTTGGAAAAGTAGTTATTGTGCTTGAAACCTAATCCAACAAGGTGCTAAGTGGTGTACCATGATGCGAATAGGCTAGGTATTGGTTTGGTATTGATTGGTCATGATTCGGCAAGCTTCAGGGTCGATTTGGAGGGTTTTGCGCGACAAAACTTCGCCCAGTTGTGACCTTTTCACCTAGAAATGACCCCTTCTTCTAGAATTATGCCCTCTTCATGTATAATTGTGACCCCTTCATGTAAAACATGCTGATATGACACATAACATGCAAATTTACGTGTTTTACATGTACGGGTACCTAATAACATATATATGACCGTTAAGTTGATATTGAGGGTCACAAACGGAATGTCGAGTCTTGTGTGGTTGTGTCAAGGTCTAAACACTTATGCAAACATACAAAGTGTAAGCGTTCGTATTTTTTCTTTAAATTATAACCTTTGATAAATAATAAAATTCCCGTTTATTTTGCTCATTGTGGCTTTCCTATGTTACGTTAATTATTTGGTGAATAAAATTATGTTAAACTTTGTTTAAGTAAATAATATTATACTTAAATTAATAAAAAACGATTTTAAAAAAATATTGGTTGGGCCGGGACTCGAACCCGCGCCCCGACCCGGTTCACCACAACAAACACCACTAATCACTAGACCAAGCTTGGTGTTTGTGTTTACCTTGGAAACAAATTAAACTTGACCCTTTTGAAATCTCGTGGTCAACAATCCTGAAGTCAAACACAAAGTCAACCAATGAAGAACAATCAATTTGACGCACCTTCGATCTGGAAATGGAAACAAGCTTGATTGACATATCACTTTCTTGCTTTACACGCCCAATTACAGCAAATCATTCCTATTATGAATCAAATAACGCGTTTGTCTTTCAAAGCTAGTCAAACTTTCCAATTCATTGAATCCGTATGAAATACTCTAAATTGAACCCTCTCATACACCCTAAGAGTGCCGATTTACACACCTACACTCTCAATTCTTTTTGTTTTTCACCATTGTGCGAGTAATCGAGTCTTTTTTACCGTACGGTTGACTCGTGATTTGGAAGCTTTACACTCGGGAATGATATAATTCATTCTTTCTGTACTCTAATCGGCCCTTGATAACAATTTACCCCATGGTTAGTCGGCCTCTATTATCGCATTTAATCAGATTAGAAAACTAGGGTTCTTAGTTATTATATTTGGGGAAGATGATAGTTAACCATATCTGTTTTTATTTAAAACCGAACAATAATAAACACAAACTGATCTGCAGATCATTTGGTGAAACAGTATGTTACTTAGAGTCTGGTCAGCCGTTTGCCTTGGGTTCGATCCCAGGCACGTTGTTTTTATTTTTCTGATAATTATGATCTGACCAAGGAAGCCTATACATTTAATTGCATCCAAAAGCTTTCATTCTCAGGGTCTAGACCAGTTGGTCTAGGCTTGTGATCCTAAACATCGAACCGGCCAGAGGCCCGGATTCGATTCCCAGCACCCTCAAACTTTTTTTTTTTTTTTTTAAAAAAACTTTACGTTTATATTCTTTGTTATTATCTTTTAAAATAATTTTAAAATAGCAAATCTAATTTATAAATTCTAAAAAATTTATTTTATGTTATATAAATAATAAAATTTATTATAAAATTTTTATTTTCACAAAAATAACTTATTTAATATATATAATATATATTACAAGTTTATTCATAAATAAATTAAAAATTCTAAAAATATAACTAAACAATTTTATAAAATTCCACAAAAATTATTTTAGACTTATAAACTAATAAACTTTATAAACTACATTTTATTTTCGGAAAAAGATTTATTAATTATTTTAATCATTTTATTCTATTTTAATCGTAATAATTTCATAATAAATTCATTTTCCATCATTTTTTAACCAAAATTTCACATAAATTAATTTTACTATTCTAGATCTAGAATATAATTATATACCTAAAATTTATGAAAATTAGTATTTTTGAATATTTTTAACATGTTTTGATTAATAAGTTATATTATATACACTTTAGTTATAAAAATAATTTTATAAAAATTATTTGCTCACTATAATATTTTAGTACAACCAGCCTTGATCAAGATCTTATGAAAATCTTTTTTATATATTTATTTGTTTCCTTAATTTCTTTACTTATTATTTAACTAACAATTATTTTAAATCAATTAATAAACGATTTTCAATTCCCAAATTAGGAACCCTAGAATACCTTTAGACTAGAAAATTTAGACTTTTCAGTTTTCCCAACACTTATTTTATTGCCTTGAACATAGGGTGATACTTGGAAACATTTGGGTCACAACTAGACTATCTCAATGGATTCAATACTGTGGTTAAGGTGAGTTTACATAGCCACTTTTTACTGTTTTACATTTTTGGGGTGAAACATGTTAAACACTTATACTCAACATATACAATTCTATTACGTGTTTTGTGTGATTTCTATGTTGCATTATGTCTTAAACAATACTTTGGTAAACACAATTAGACTCGCGTAATCATTAACTCCGTACAAGCCGACGATAAATAATGATAGTTCTATTGGATTGACAACCCCACCCGGATACGTGTACCCCGAATATGGGTAACGTGGGTGATTGTTATCGAACACATAAACACAAATGAGTGAACCATATGTGTATGGGATGGACCACAATAAACATGTCACATGGGTTGATTATGCAAACGCTTTACCTAGTAGTTTGTTTTCACATATAGACTAGATTTGCCATGACACTAGCATTGCACAAGTTTTATATTCATGTCACAATTTTCAAACCTATGTAATTCTCACAAACTTTTGTTGACCCAAAATATTTTTCAACTTAACATGTTTCAGGTATAGTGTTGCTTGAAGATTAGAGTTCATGCTTGAAGATTTATATTAGTGTTTCTCATTTGATGTACAAATTCCTTTTACAACAATTGTATGTAATTTATTTAATTGATTATTGAAACTTATTATTTACCATGAGCTACTGAACAATCGTCAATACGTGACACCTCAATGTTTCCGCCATCGGTTTGGGTGTTACACAAAGACATGGTTTGGACAACCAAGGGTTATTAGACCAATATGTTATCGGTCAAACATTTATAGACTTCTTGTGATAGGTTTCCAGTAGTTAGAACTATCATCTCATATATGATTTATGTCACACCCTCAAATTTCCACTGCGGGGTTTATACCGCGAGGCGCATGACAAACCAGGATTCCATAGCCATAAGTCACATGAACGACTCTAAATGCCCAAACCATTTAGTTCGTTTTGTAAAACCAAGTTGAAAAAGTTTTAATCAGACAAAATTTAGTATAGCGGAAGAGAATAAACAAAATAGTTAAATAAAGTCTACGCAAAACACCGCGCCCGGAACCAGGAGTAAATAGTTAAACGTAAAAGAAATAGTTTAAATGTTCATTATCCCATGACATATCGTAATGCATGTCCTAGTCGTGCTCCATACCTAGTTACCTGCAAAAGCATGCTAACGTATATCAACATAAAGTCGGTGAGTTCACAAAGTAAAGCAAATGAGTATATAAATGCCCTGGATTCCAAAAACCACGTAATCAATTTAAAAACATAGGTCCTCCAGACCAAAATATTCAAGAGTTATCAGTTTAAGTGTGTCAGGGGTAGCTAACCCACTCATTGCAACTAAACAGAATTATTAGGACACCTTCAGTAACATAATAATTTGCCTCAATAACTGGTGTCTATCAACACCAGTTCTCAAATGTGGTCAGAAGTTCATGCCTGTGCCTCAAGCACCTCAGGCATGAGGTTGCTGCACAACCTAAAAGCGCTATTTACTAATACCCCATTCCCCTCCAGCGATTAACCTAATAATATGCAAGGACTTTCCAAAAGATAGAGTGTTTAGTTCGTAAAGGGACAATAAGTTTTAAACTGATCAAACACCCGACCCACACAAGGAATCGTAAATCCGACCCACACAAAGAGTCAAAACCTGCGTTGTCCCAAACTGGACCAGAAAAACATTTACTAAAGTTGTCTCGCCCTAAGACGCATGCTTTTGAGGAAAAGAGTAGTGAAACTCACCTTAGGTTGCACGCGAATGATCCAAATCCCTCAAACAGCAACGAGCTACCGACTCCCTATTACAAGTGTCACTAGGTGAGTATATGTGCATACCAACACATCATGCAACTTGATTGTCCGAAACTTCTAAAGTTCCAATTCGTGTAATGACGCCTAGTGACTCTACATGCACAAATAAGTCCTACGTATCCCGTTGGTGATCATAATGATTATTGTCAGTTTTATACCTTATACACATCTCCTATAAGTATTCATATAAGTTCATGTCAACTACATATCACATAAGACCACAAATAGTCACATAAACACATAATACACAATCTGCATTTTTAGGACAGATTGTGCGCCACGAAAACTAATTTATTTAAAATACCAAATCAATGAATTAAACTCCCAAATTTTTACTGAATATTATTTGGGATTTATTTAATAAATCATATTTTTGTTTTGTCCTAAAACTAAACACAAAAATTATTAAAATTATACAACACAGCTATGTCCAGAAACTTTCCACAACAGGTCAGTTTAGTAGAAAAATTCCCAAAAATTGTGTATTCACCCAAACGAGGTGAATCCACTTGGAAAAGACAAAATTTTCCAATATTGACCTCCTGTAAAAATTTCATAACTTAATTGTTTGTAAAACTTGAGTTATACCCGTTTAAAGTTGACTCAATTTATAACTCCGAAATTCTGATATGACCTTTAATCAAATAAAATTCCAAAAACATATCAAACGACATCCAAATCAGATGATTTTTCCCATTCTAAAAAGCTAAGACCATGTACAATCCATTCATGCAAAGAATCGATCAAAACAACCAATTTAACATCAAGATACAGCCCCTACAAAACACCCTAATGAATCTGCAACAAGGGAGGAAGGGGTAGGGTTTTATTTTTTTTTTGTCTCCTAATTATGAGAGGGCTTGGCTTGTTCCCCAAGAAATTGGGTATTAGGGCCCCTTTTAGTCCATTAACTGGACCCGTTAGTCATGTTCTAGTCCAATATCGGGCCCGATGATATTAATCACCCTAAATTGCATAAAAACTATTGTTTTTATTATTTCATAACATATCAATCATAAGGTTCACGTAACTTGCATGGTTTACATATTAATTCTTAGTCAAGCGATAACTCACATAAGCATGTACTCCACACAAACATAAAACACTACATCCATCAGAATTCTATTGTGCTTATTATTATGCTTGCCAGATTAATCACCAACGTTCGGGATGCAGGACTCGTGTGTCTGACAAAACAAGGTTTTTCCTACTTATAACATATGTTAATAGCATCTAACATATGTTAAGCCTACTTAACTATCCCTAGTTAAGTATTTGATCACTGTGAATATGCAAGTTAACTAGAGTTCAGTAAAAAGTGTTAACCTGAAAATGTGGGGTATCACATCATCCCCAAGTTGAAAAGAATTTCGTCCCGAAATTCAGCAAATAAACAATAAAGCCAGCTAGAAAGGTGTGCGCTTGGTTCCTGGATGTCACATCATCCCCAAGTTGAAAGGAATTTCGCCCCGAAATTCACTTTGAGCGAGCTGCTTTATGTTCGGCTTTCGATCTATGCACAGGTTCAGGTTCAGTAAAGAGGTGTGGATATTTGAGCCGCATCTGATCTCTGCGCTCCCACGTGTATTCCGGTCCTAGACGAGAATTCCACCGTACCTTAACAATAGGTATAGTGCTTTGTCTGAGTTTCTTGACGCCCTGCTCAAGAATCTCCACTGGTTCTTCCACAAACCGTAGCTGGTCGTCCACCTGGATCTCCTCCAGTGGCACCACCAGTGTCGTATCCGATAGGCATTTCTTCAGGTTTGAAACGTGGAATACATTGTGCACTCCACTGAGTTCATCAGGTAAGCTACCGGACCAATCCTTTTGACAATCTCGAATGCTCCAATGTATCGTGGGTTCAGTTTTCCCCGCTTCCCAAAACGTATCACCCCTTTCCAAGGTGACACCTTTAACAAGACCTTGTCCCCAATTTGGAATTCCAAAGGTTTCCTACGTTTATCAGCGTAACTTTTCTGTCGATCCCGAGCAGCAGCCATCCGGTTTCTGATTTGCACTATCTTCTCAGAAGTCTCGTGCACGAGTTCGGGACCTGTTAGTTGGCTATCCCCAACCTCAGTCCAACATATGGGAGACCTACACTTGCGCCCATAAAGTGCCTCAAAAGGCGCACACTGTATCGAAGTGTGATAGCTGTTGTTATAAGAGAATTCGATCAAAGGCAAGTGCTTATCCCAACTATTGCCAAAATCCACCACGCACGCTCGTAACAGATCCTCCAACGTTTGGATGGTACGTTCACTTTGTCCATCCGTCTGCGGGTGATAGGCTGTGCTCATATCCAGGCGAGTTCCCAAAGCATCTTGGAGAGTAATCCAGAAACGAGCAGTGAATCGCCCATCGTGATCAGATATAATAGAAGTAGGCACCCCATGCCTAGAGACTATCTCCTTGATGTAAAGGTTCGCTAGCTTCTCCAATGAGTCTGTTTCCTTTATAGCCAGAAAGTGGGCCGATTTGGTTAAACGATCCACGATAACCCAAATCATGTTATGGCCCGTTGGTGTTCTAGGAAGCTTTGTAATAAAATCCATGGAAATCCCATCCCATTTCCACATAGGGATTTCTGGTTGTTGGAGTAGGCCTGAAGGTTTCTGATATTCAATCTTAACCTTCGCACAAGTCAAGAACTTACTAACATAAGTGGCTATTTCGGCTTTCATGTTTGGCCACCAGTAAAGAGTCTTAAGATCTTGGTACATCTTGTCCGAACCAGGATGTACCGAATATCGAGAGGTGTGTGCTTCATCAAGCACCAGTTGCCTAAGATCCCCAAAACGTGGTATCCAGACTCGATCCATGAAATACTGAAGGCCATCCGTTTTTAGTTCCAAGTGCTTATCAGCACCATGTAAGGTTTCAAGCTCGATGTTTTCTCCCTTCAAAGCTTCGCCCTGGGCTTCTCGTATCTTATCAGGAAGATTGGAATGAATGGTGAGTTGTAAGGCTCGCACCCGTTTAGGTTTCGTTTCTTTTCGACTAAGGGCATCAGCTACTACATTAGCCTTCCCTGGATGATACTTGATGGCACAATCATAATCATTCAAAATTTCAACCCAGCGACGTTGTCGTATATTCAGCACCATCTGATCAAATATATGCTGAAGGCTCTTGTGATCAATGAAAATTTTGCACTTTGTTCCGTAGAGGTAGTGCCTCTAGATTTTGAGAGCGAAAACCACCGCTCCCAGTTCCAAATCGTGAATGGGGTAATTCTTCTCATGGACCTTCAATGTCGTGATGCATACGCGATTACCTTATCACGTTGCATCAGCACACACCCTAAGCCCTGGATAGACGCATCACAGTACACTACAAAGTCCTCTGTACCCTCAGGTAATGATAGTATCGGTGCACTGCAAAGTTTTGACTTTAGTAGCTGAAAAACAGATTCTTGGGCGTCTCCCCACTTATAAGTAATACCTTTCTGTGTTAGGGCGGTGAGAGGTTGAGCGATCTTAGAGAATCCCTCAATAAATCTGCGATAGTACCCCGCGAGACCAAGGAATTGGCGCACCTCAGTAGGGGTCTTAGGAGCCTCCCACTTTTTGATAGCATCAATCTTGGCGGGGTCAACATGTATTCTTGCCTCGTTCACCACATGACCAAGAAATTGGACTTCTCGAATCCAAAAGTAACATTTAGAGAATTTCGCATACAACTGCTCATTTCTCAATAGTTCCAAGATTAACTGCAGGTGTTGCTCGTGCTCTTCCCTGTTCTTGGAATAAATCAATATGTCATCTATGAACACTATGACGAATTTGTCCAAGTAGGGCTTGCACACACGGTTCATTAGATCCATGAACACCGCCGGTGCATTAGTTAGCCCAAATGGCATCACTAAAAACTCGTAATGTCCATAACGAGTTCGAAACGCCGTCTTTGCCACATCCTCCTCTCGGACTCTCTGCTGATGGTATCGTGACCTCAAGTCAATCTTAGAGTAGAAACTCGACCCTTGCAGTTGGTCAAACAAGTCATCAATACGAGGCAGAGGGAAACAATTCTTAATCGTCACCTTGTTCAACTCCCGATAATCAATGCACATGCGAAAGCTCCCGTCTTTCTTCTTAACAAACAGAACTGGAGCTCCCCACGGCGAAGAACTAGGTCTAAAGAAACCCCTATCCAATAACTCTTGGAGTTGGGTAGATAGTTCTTGAAGTTCGCCTGGTGCTAGGCGGTATGGTGCGCGTGCGATTGGTGCTGCTCCAGGCACAAGATCAATCTGGAACTCCACTTGACGAACGGGTGGAAGTCCAGGTAATTCCTCTGGGAAGACATCTGGGAAATCTCGGACCACTGGGATGTCCTCGATCTTGGTTTCAGTTTCAGCTCGAGTGTCAGATATGTTAGCCAAAATGGCTGGATAGCCCTTACGAATACACCTCTGGGCCTTCAGATAGGAGATGATGCCCACCATGGCACCACCTCGATCACCCTGGATAGATAAAAGTTCTCCACTTGGGAGGGGAATACGAACAATCTTCTCCTGACGGAGAATTTCAGCATGCTGCTTGGACAACCAGTCCATGCCAACCACGAGGTCAAAGCTACCTAGGGTAATAGGTAAGAGGTCGATGGCAAACAATTGCCCATTCAACTCGAGCTTACAGTCTCGATGTATATGGGTTACCTTGACAGGCTTCCCATCAGCGAATTCAATAGAGTATGGGATATCAAGAAGAGTAGGAACCATCCCTAATCGTTCACTAAGTTTTGATGAAACAAAACTATAGTCCGCACCAGTATTATATAAAATAGAAGGAAGAGCGTCGTTCAAGAAGCACGTACCCGTCACGACGTTATTATCAGTCCTAGCTTCCCCAGAGCCAATCACGAATGCTCTCCCGCGAGCCCCATTGTTGTTGTTCCCGTTGTTGTTGTTGTTGTTCCCAGCATTGGTGGTGTTGTTGTTTCCTGCCCTGTTACCACCACCGTTGTTGTTATTGCCCCTGTTGTTACCATTACCATTCCCATTACCATTTAGCTGTGGACAGTTCCTCTTGAAATGATTTTCACTTCCACACTGGTAACAACCTTTACCACCAATCTGCTGTTGCCCCTGCTGTGCAGCTGGCAGATTTCCCGGGATATACACCCTGCAATCCCTCTGCTTATGACCCATCTTGCCACATCGATCACACTTAATTTTGCTACAAGCCCAGTGTGATGCCTATTGCACCTGTTGCACTTAGGCTGGTTCCCCTCATAACCTCCCTGCGAGTTGTTGCGGTTGTTACTACTGCCATGATTGTCATGTCTCTTATTCTGCAGCTGCTGCTGACTGCCATTCCCTGGGGGTTTGCCAGATGCATTCTCCCACTTCCTCTTGTTATCATTAGTACCAGAAGATGAAGTACCACGAGGAGGTAACAATCCCTCTTCCACCTTCTGATCAGTCAGCTGATGAGCCATGCGAATAACTTGCTGCATGGTGTTAAGATTAGCAGCAGTAACCATGCTCTTGATTTGGGGCACCAAGCCCTTGATGTATAATTCGATCATCTTGTAAGGCGGGTTGGAGTAATTTGGGCACATTGCCGCCAGTTCATGCGATCTGGTGGTATATTTCTCAATCTCCGATCCCACCATCTTCAGATTGAGATACTCAGTCACTAACTTTTGGATTTCATCTCGAGGACAGTACTCCTCCTTCATCAGTTCCTTGAAATCCGCCCAAGGTGTTGCATTAGCTACTTCCACACCTAGCATCTGCACTTGAGAGTTCCACCATGATAATGCCAAATTTTCGAGAGTAGCAGTGGCATATTTCACCCGGTCGGCTGGTGGACAATTACACATAGCGAAGCAAGATTCCAGTTTTTCGAACCACCTCACTAGCCCGACAGCCCCTTTAGACCCACCGAAGTTATGTGGCTTGCAGTCCATGAAGGACTTGTAGGTGCAGACTGGAGGGTGATGCCCAGGTTGACCTGGGTTACAAAAAGCGAAGAAACCACGAATGAATAAAAGAGCGTGACGTTGGAGTCTAGAGGAAAGTTTAGAGCAAGATAGAGTTACCAGCTTGAAAAGCTCCGAGGGCTTCCACCACCCTGTCATTGATAAGTGCATTCAACTCCGCTTGAGTCATGTTGATGTTGCCTCTCCCATGTCCTCTTCCCGCCATAGTAATTCTACATTTACACTATACTCATTAGAAAACAATAATATGTCCCACATACAATCGTTCACACAGTACAAGTAAACTAGAATATAAATAACATGCGCGAGAATAGAATAAAGGAATCAATTAATAGTAGTAAATAAGAATCCAATCATAAGATAAACAATCCTCAAGTCTCGCAACGATAAAACAAAGTCGTAATAAGAATGTTTATAGAACACTAAGATTACAAGAAGATAAAAAGTAATCAATCATCCCCACGATCCATGGAGATACATGAGCCCTCATCCTCGCTCTCATCCTCAATCTCTATCTCCAGTGGCTCCTCCTCCTCAGGCTCAAGCTCTTCCTCGAGCGCCGCATCCAATGCTTCCTCGAGAGCATCAAATCCTTCTGCTGCAGGCTCCTTATCAACCCTTTCCAATTCACCAAACAAGTGATTGATTTCTCTTTCCATGCGTTTAATAGATCCATCGGCATTCTGCCTCCAAGACTGAAATTGCCTCACGGCATTATAGGCATTCTCTAGCTCTGTATGCACGTGCCTAACCATCCCTGCTAAAGACCTCTCCAATGAGTCAATAATGGGAGGGACCTGAGCTGGCACTCCGTACCCTACAACCCACGAGTGTAACATATCTGTGAACCACACCCAGCGATTGGTATTCTCATCCGGGTTCCCTGTCTGAGCTGGTTGTTCATACGGGTTCAAAGACGTATCTTGCGAACTCCCGAGAGGACGATAAGAAGAGTAATTACGATGAGCGGGGTTAGTCATGTTTTCCTGCAATACGTTAGATTAGTATACGTATCCAAGAAATAACAAGTAGTGTGCTGAGGATAGCGTGTGTACTAATACTTATGCTATGATGATCATAGACTAGATGCAATTCCTAGTTCACTATAACCAATGGCTCTGATACCAATCTGTCACACCCTCAAATTTCCACTGCGGGGTTTATACCGCGAGGCGCATGACAAACCAGGATCCCATAGCCATAAGTCACATGAACGACTCTAAATGCCCAAACCATTTAGTTCGTTTTGTAAAATCAAGTTGAAAAAGCTTTAATTAGACAAAATTTAGTATAGTGGAAGCGAATAAACAAAATAGTTAAATAAAGTCTACGCAAAACACCGCGCCCGAAACCAGGAGTATATAGTTAAACGTAAAAGAAATAGTATAAATGTTTATTATCCCTGACATATCGTGATGCATGTCCTAGTCGTGCTCCATACCTAGTTACCTGCAAAAGCATGCTAACGTATATCAACATAATGTCGGTGAGTTCACAAAGTAAAGCAAATGAGTATATAAATGCGCTGGTTTCCAAAAACCACGTAATCAATTTAAAAACATAGGTCCTCCAGACCAAAATATTCAAGAGTTATCAGTTTAAGTGTGTCATGGGTAGCTAACCCACTCATTGCAACTAAACAGAATTATTGGGACACCTTCAGTAACATAATAATTTGCCTCAATAACTGGTGTCTATCAACACCAGTTCTCAAATGTGGTCAGAAGTTCATGCCCGTGCCTCAAGCACCTCAGGCATGAGGTTGCTGCACAACCTAATAGCGCTATCAACTAATACCTCGTTCGCCTCCAGCGATTAACCCAATAATATGCAAGGACTTTCCAAAAGATAGAGTGTTTAGTTCGCAAAGGACCAATAAGTTTTAAACTGATCAAACACCCGACCCACACAAGGAATCGTAAATCCGATCCACACAAGGAGTCAACACTTGCGTAGTCCCAAACTGGACCAGAAAAATGTTTACCAAAGTTGTCTCGCCCTGAGACGCATGCTTTTGAGGAAAAGAGTAGTGAAACTCACCTTAGGTTGCACGCGAATGATCCAAATCCCTCAAACAGTAACGAGCTACCGACTCCCTATTACAAGTGTCACTAGGTGAGTATATGTGCATACCAACACATCATGCAACTTGATTGTCCGAAACTTCTAAAGTTCCAATTCGTGTAATGACGCCTAGTGACTCTACATGCACAAATAAGTCCTACGTATCCCGTTGGTGATCATAATGATTATTGTCAGTTTTATACCTTATACACATCTCCTATAAGTATTCATATAAGTTCATGTCAACTACATATCACATAAGACCACAAATAGTCACATAAACACATAATACACAATCTGCATTTTTAGGACAGATTGTGCGCCACGAAAACTAATTTATTTAAAATACCAAATCAATGAATTAAACTCCCAAATTTTTACTGAATATTATTTGGGATTTATTTAATAAATCATATTTTTGTTTTGTCCTAAAACTAAACACAAAAATTATTAAAATTATACAACACAGCTATGTCCAGAAACTTTCCACAACAGGTCAGTTTAGTAGAAAAATTCCCAAAAATTGTGTATTCACCCAAACGAGGTGAATCCACTTGGAAAAGACAAAATTTTCCAATATTGACCTCCTGTAAAAATTTCATAACTTAATTGTTTGTAAAACTTGAGTTATACCCGTTTAAAGTTGACTCAATTTATAACTCCGAAATTCTGATATGACCTTTAATCAAATAAAATTCCAAAAACATATCAAACGACATCCAAATCAGATGATTTTTCCCATTCTAAAAAGCTAAGACCATGTACAATCCATTCATGCAAAGAATCGATCAAAACAACCAATTTAACATCAAGATACAGCCCCTACAAAATACCCTAATGAATCTGCCAGAAACTGAAACTTGCTCCCCAAGTTATTCGCAAACCCTAATCATACATAAAAATCTCTAATACATGCATAACTCATATTATTCTGATTAAACACATATATAATCATGTAAAAACCCTAATTATGATTACTAACAACCATCATCATCATCAATACACAATGAACATTCAAGAACTCCTACTAACATGTGTTATGCGATTTATATGTATGCATGCCTTATGATTTTTAAACTTTTTAATCATTAATAACCATCATAATATATGTAAAGATTATACCTTTCAAAGCAAGAGTCCTCAAAGCCTAAAGATTACACCACAACTAGCTTGAAGGAATGAGTAGGATTGATGTTTGTTGAAAATCAAAGGGAAGGGGATGCGGGTGGGTTCACGGCGCAACAAGGGAGGAAGGGGTAGGGTTTTATTTTTTTTTGTCTCCTAATTATAAGAGGGCTTGGCTTGTTCCCCAAGCAATTGGGTATTAGGGCCCCTTTTAGTCCATTAACTGGACCCGTTAGTCATGTTCTAGTCCAATACTGGGCCCGATGATATTAATCACCCTAAATTGCATAAAAACTATTGTTTTTATTATTTCATAACATATCAATCATAAGGTTCACGTAACTTGCATGGTTTACATATTAATTCTTAGTCAAGCGATAATTCACATAAGCATGTACTCCACACAAACATGTAACACTACATCCATCAGAATTCTATTGTGCTTATTATTATGCTTGCCAGATTAATCACCAACGTTCGGGATGCAGGACTCGTGTGTGTGACAAAACAAGGTTTTTCCTACTTATAACATATGTTAATAGCATCTAACATATGTTAATCCTACTTAACTAACCCTAGTTAAGTATTTGATCACTGTGAATATGCAAGTTAACTAGAGTTCAGTAAAAAGTGTTAACCTGAAAATGCGGGGTATCACAATTTACGAACACTAAAGACACAACCTATGGTGTGTTTCACAACCCCTCTTTTACTGTTATCCTGTTGGGGGAGAAACATGCTACCCAAACACAAACACGGTAGTTCACGTAAATTCCATTATATCACATGTATACTAAGTGACTCATCTAAAGTCCTTCTAACAGTATGAACCATTAATATGTGGAACATAGCGGGGAAAGTGTGAGATCTATTAGGTCCGACAAGCCCCACCAGTGTAGACTGGAGGTCCCATGGGTTCATATTTGTCCTATCTAACATTCCGTCACAAGGTGATGACCAGTGACAGGGAAACAACGCATACATATTACTACCGGTTAGCATTGGTTCATAACGCTTAAGTAACTTATAACGATGTCTTGTTAGCATCAGATATAGATGTAAGGATTATGTGGGTCTATTTTTCAACAGTTCCTTTTACTGTAAACTTTAAACATGTGAACTCACCATCATTACATGTTTACATACATAGCATGTTTTCTCAGGTCACTAAGGTAGCATGCTTTGGATAGGACGCACGGGGTCGCACTGCATTCTGTCATTTTACTTTTATCATTTTAGACATTGATCATTAACTATTTTGGAAACACTGTTTTATGTCAGTATTTTGGGATTGTAAACCTTAACTGCTTCCACTTTATTTTTGTTAACTCTTTTAAACTGTATTGCTGGTTGGACATTATTTTACTCTATAGTTGTCGTTCTATGTGATCATTGACTTGGATCCTGGTGTGTCATGCGCCTCGTGGTAATACCACACAAAGAAGAATTTGAGGGTGTGACAGTCCTACAGTGTTTGTGTGTGTGTGTGTGTCTATATATATAATGAAAACCCACATTAGGGAGAAAACTTTAGGAAACCCTGTGTAACGAACTTATTTTTCAAAGAAAATCTTAAGGCATGTAATATACATGTTTTCAAGCGTTTAGAGCTTTGAAAAACTTCATGTTTTTTTTTTTTAAAAAAATCAATTTTATGTAACATGTGTAACAAACGCTATATTTAGTGTTACATGTTGTTATACAAAAACTTATTTATTTAAAGAAAAACGATTCAACACATTTTTTTTGTTTAAAAAAAGTTGTTACATCGAATTTCTCTCTATCAATAAGTTTCCTATATATCCTTACTATATATATATATATATATATATATATATATATATATATATATAGAGGTTTAGGATCTTGTACAAAGTACATTTTTCGTGAGAAATTTGAGAAGGACTAAGAATTGACATATTGACATCATGTTTTGGATTTAGGAATGCTGTTTTAAGTTGTTTTAACTTGAAAAACACCAAACACAACAATCTAAAACACAATACATGGTATTATAGTCATTAAATTTAAAAAACAGCTAAAACACACTACTTAACGCTTAAAACACACTGCTAATGTTCTTAGCATGGTGTTTTAAGTTTTAAGCCTAAAATACATTGTTTTCGGTTTTTAATTGTTATGTTTGGTGTTTTTATAGGCAAAACAATCCATAACATCACGACTAAGTTCAAAAAATGATGCCTAAGTATCAATTTTTAATACTTCTCACACTTCTCACAAAAAAAACACTTTGTACATGATCTTGACCCTATATATATATATATATGGGAGGGTTATCAAAATCAAATTTTTTTAATACAAATCCCATTATAATCAAAATACAACATTAATAAATGAATTTTCTTTTCAAATAATCCATCTTTTCTTGCAAAAACACTTTAAAATTAACTTTTTACACATGTGTAAATGAAACAGTTTACACATGTATAAACAGCAAATTTACACATGTGTAAAAACAAATTATTTTCGTATACGTTTGAATTTTTACGCGTAAATTGTGTTTTGGGGATTGTATTTTAGTAATAAAGACAAGTGTAAAAAGAAATTTTGAATTTGAATGGTTTTAGATGCCGTTCTCACAATTCGCACGAAATATAGTGTTCTCAAAATAACTTTCCCCTATATATATATAGGGTTAGGATACTTTGAGAACTCGATGAGTTGTGAGAACTCGTGAGAACTCGACGTAAAATGCGGAAAAAAATAAATTTTTTTTTGCACACTCGTGTAAAAACACGTAAACCCCGCTGTAAATTTTTTAAAAAACAAAAATACATTAATTTACGCCAAATTACACCGGTGCAAGGGATTTTTATCCACGTATAAGTATATTAACATTTTATTCATTATTTTATTGTTGATTAATTATGGACCACAAATTCATTTTTGATTAAAAAAAGTATGTGGTTATAAAGTGAGCTCCTATGGTTCTCACAACTCATAGGAGTTTTCAAAATATCCAGATCATATATATATATATATATATATATATATATATATATATATATATATATATATATATATATATATATATATATATATAGGGTAGAGATCCTAAGAGAACCAACCCCTATTTGAGAACTGAGAGAACCATTCTGAGCCACACATTTCATATAAAGGCAAAAAAAAAAAAAAAATTTTTTTTTTTTTTTTTTTTTTTTTTTTTTTTTTTTTGCTTTAATCGCACATTTTTATGCAAGGAAAAAATTTTTTTTTATTTTTTTTGAATTTTTTTTTCATTTATACATATGTGTATATAACAATTATACATATGTGTATATAGCAATTATACATATGTGTATATAGCATTTTTCAGCTATACATATGTGTATATTTCAGTTATACATATGTGTATATAGCATTATACATATGTGTATAATGCAATTATACACATGTGTATACTGAAAAAAAAAATACAAAAAAAATAAAAAAAAAAATTTTCCTTACATATAAAGCAGCGATTTTTGCAAAAAAAAAAAATAATAAAAAATAAAAAAAAAAAAAAAAATTTGCCTTAGAGAAATGTATGGCCAGAATGGTTCTCTAGTTCTCAATTTGAGAAAAGGTTCTCATTTGAACAAATTTTTTTTTTTTTTTTTTTTTTTTTTTTTTTTTTTTTTTGCAAAAATCGCTGCTTTATATGTAAGGAAAAAAATTTTTTTTTATTTTTTTTGTATTTTTTTTTCAGTATACACATGTGTATAATTGCATTATACACATATGTATAATGCTATATACACATATGTATAACTGAAATATACACATATGTATAGCTGAAAAATGCTATATACACATATGTATAATTGCTATATACACATATGTATAATTGTCATATACACATATGTATAAATGAAAAAAAAATTCAAAAAAAATAAAAAAATAAAAATTTCCTTGCATAAAAATGTGCGATTAAAGCAAAAAAAAAAAAAAAAAAAAAATATATTTTTTTTTTTTGCCTTTATATGAAATGTGTGGCTCAGAATGGTTCTCTCAGTTCTCAAATAGGGGTTGGTTCTCTTAGGATCTCTACCCTATATATATATATATATATATATATATATATATATATATAGAGAGAGAGAGAGAGAGAGAGAGAGAGAGGGAGGGAGAAAGTGAGGAAGGTTAATTTGAGAACATATATATTTCATGCGAACCGTGAGAACGCTATCTAAAACCATTCAAATTCAAGATTTCCTTTTTACACTTATCTTTATGATTAAAATACAATCTCAAAACACAATTTATGTTTAAAATTTGAACACATACGCATATAAAGTGTTTTTACACATGTGTAAATTTATTGAATATACATATATAAACTGTTTCATTTACACAAATGTAAAAAGTTAATTTTAAAGTGTTTTTTTTTTTTTTTTTTTTTTTTTTGCATTTAAAGATAAATTATTTGGAAAGAATATTCGTTTTTTTAATGTTGTATTTTAATTGTAATGAGGTTTTGTATTAAAAAAATTGATTTTGATTGATTTTTTTTATATGTTCTCACGATATTTAATATTATCAGGATAACCCTCCCCTATATGTATGAGTTATCTCGAGAGATTTAAACATTGCAAGAACCATGAGAACGAATGAAATAAACAATCATCAATTTTTCGCATTTGTAAATGAAAAACTAACACATTTTATAATATATATATATATATATATATATATATATATATATATATATATTATTTGTATACGTTTAAGTTAAATACGTAAATTTAATTTCTAATGTTGCATTTGTAGCAATGATAAGTGTAAATAGAAGTTTTAAATTTGAATAGTTCATGATTGAGTTTTTGATGTGAGTTACTAATATAACCATACCATATATGTTGTATATCTGTATATCTATGTAAAATGTTTGACATATAGTTGCAATTTCTCACATATTTGAGTTCTAACACAAATTTTCGTAAAACCCATTGTTATATACAAATTGATATTAATCTTTTTTACATGTTAAATGAACTATTTATATAATTAACTCAAGTAATAAAAACTATGAAATGTTATATAATAAAATAAAATAAAATTACTATATGTGCGAGCCTGTGTGAAGGGGTGTGAGCATAATGGTGACGTGTTGGTGCATTTGAAACACAAGAAATGAGGCAACTTTTGCGGATGGCTAAGTACAAATCCAAAAGTTATTGGGAGGAATTAAATCCAGTGCTTACTTATGGATTAGGAATAGGTCCCCAAATAAGAATCTAAAGTGGATAGATTGGATGCATTTTAATTTGTAACAATTGATGTAGTTGTATGTGTTCTTTTGGCTCTAGTACCTTGCTAGTAGCCGGTATTAATGAAGGTCGTCATTCAAAAAAAAAAGCTATATGATGAGAATTAAATATTTAAAAATATCAAAAAAATCTCACCTTTGTAAGTGGTCGATTCAATTTTCTTAACACAATAACATTTTAGTGATTAAGCAAGAAAATATCCCTCTTCTCTACCTTTTATGCTTTGAAATTGAAATGTAGAGTTCAAGAGATTAAACAAACATTAATTATTTTGGTATTTGCATTTAACAGACTATTTAAAAAAAAACTAGCTTATTCATTTTATGTGTTTGATGAAATGACCAAGACGGAGGTAATAGAAATTTGGATGCTAAAGTAGATGTGTGGGTACGCTAGGAAAGACCGAATAAAAAATAAGGTTATTAGGGAAATGTTTGGGGTAGCTAGTATATCAGACAGGATAAAAGATGGAAGATTAAGATGGTATGTGTATGTGAAGAGGAGGCAAGTGACGGCCCCGATTAGAGTAGTGGAAACCCTCCCTGTAGATGGAAAGAGGTGTAGATGCAGACCAAAATTGACTTGGGATGAGAGGATTGGGCATGATTTAGTAGAGATGCACCTCTCTTAGTACATGGTCGATGATTGGGATTCGTGGAGGCACACGATTAAGGTTAAGGATTATTAGGGAGGGTTTGGTTTTATCGTAGCGTGGTTCTAGGAACTTAGACGTTTTCTCACACTGGTAGGAGGTGTGTAAGGGTAGTTTATATTTGGGTGTTTATGGGTATGTTGTTTTTTGATGGCATATATACCTTTGTTTTACTACGTGACGCTTCCAATGTTTCTCTAATTTCAGTAGCTATTTATCACTTTTTTAGGGTTGTTTGCTTGGCGTTTGTGTGTTGTGAAGTCGAGGGTCTCTTTGGAAGCAGTCTCTCTATCCGCAAGGATAGGGTTAAGGTCTGCCTACATCTCACCCTCCACAGACCCTACTTTTAGCTTTACTATTTGTGGGATTTACTGCGTAAGATTGTTGTTGTTTGATGAAATGACCTTCAAAGTTATGTATGTACTCATTTGATAATGCATTCTATGTATACTTAATACCCATTGGAGGAAGATTTATTCGTAACTAAGTGAATACACCTGAACTTTTAATAGTGTTTTTACGAGTGAATACAGTCTATTATACATGTGAAAACATGAACATGCTAGAGTTTTTAACATGTTCATAACCGGGAAAACAATATTTGTGTAACTATTACATGCTAATATATTCACAATTAAATATACTTATTGATCAACGAGAATGGCAATGACTGTGAGTCTGTGACTCATTGCCAGAGTGACAATCATCCGATTTTTCACTTGAACTTGCATGCATTTTTGCAAACTCATTGCAATTAGGAATAACAATCACCTTGCTCAATGGCAATGGTGACGAGTCCTTGCATTTTACAAACTCAGCCTCTTATGCACCTATATTTTCAGTGATTGCCATTCACGAAGGACGATGACCACACAGTGGCGGACCTAGGATTTGTATTCACTACTAGAAAAAAGGTATCCCTTGACATTTTTTTATGACATGCCACATTTTATGACATGCAAAAGTGCATGTCATAAAAAAATGTCATCTTTGGAGAAAAAAATGATGATTTCTTGGCGTTTTTTTTATGCGTGTCAATAATTTACCGTCATAAAATAAAAAAACATGACAGTTTTGAAATCGCGTGTCATGATTTGTGTCACCTAAAATTTCAAAATATTTCACTCCCCGCGTGTTTCTCCATAAACCTTCCAGCTCTGATCAAATCATAGCCCCCCCCCCCCCCCCCCCTCTCACCACTTTTCAACACACAACACAATTAATCCCTAACATTCTGCTCGTTCACCCCTAAATAGGCCGGCTGTGAAGAAATTAAACCTCCCAACCCTAAAATTCTGCTCGTTCATCCCTAAATTTCTTCTTTCCTTGAGCTGTGGAGGCGAGGGAGCTGTTAAATAACTTGCTTAAATAAGCTAAAGCCCTAACCCTCTGGCTCAAATCCGAACATGTCTGGCTCTCTAACTCAGGTATGCTTCTTTCATAACTCTGTCCACGATTATCATAAGTTTTTAAAATTGTAGTGTTTTTAGTTTTTATTTAAGTTTTTTACTCTAATAGGGGTCTGTTGAGTGTTGATTGTTGCAGTTAAAATCAACCCCTTTATAATTCTATGGGTAAAAAAATGGGTTAGTTTGGTTATAGTTTTTGTTGCAGTTTAAGATTTTTACTCTAAAAGGGTCTGTTGAGGTCGGTTTCATGTGGTTTGTTGTTATGTTGCAAATGTCCAGATCTTTGAGGTTGGGTTTGGTATGTAAATGAGATTAGAAATGGGTATAGGTTTGAAAGAAAACAAGAGAAAACTATGATAGTTTAAAAATAATTGTGTGTTTTATAAGTTCGGATAGGAATTGGATAGTATTAGAAATATAAGTTAATATAAAAAAAGGATCTGCGCCTGGGCAGCTTGGTTTTAAAAATCTAGCCTCGCGAGGCGCAATGCCTAGTGCCTCAAGGACCTGCGCCTGGGCAGCTTCCATGAAGCGCTATAAAAAGCGCTTATATGTGATTAGTCCATAGTTAAAGACCTGCTGTTCATTACAAATCTAGCCACTGTTTGAAACTTTGAATGCTTTAAAATGTTCAAATAGTACATATCTATACATTTTCTAAACTAAATATCACTTGGCAATAAATTTATCATCATGAACTTCTATTTCTATATCCCTTTTGTTCAAGGAACTAAAAGTCTATGTAAGAATAACCAACAGGATCATCTATACATCTGTAATATATATGGTTTTATAAAATAAAAGATTAAGCATATGCCATGTAGGACATCTAGGAATAGAGCAGAAATTCTTTATAATAAGTTTTATAGATGAATGGATTTTTTATTTAAGTTTTTAATAAGTTTTTTAACTCAGGTAATCTGACTGCTAATTATCCGTTATTTAGTTTTTTATTTAAGTTTTTTTATTCTAGTTTAACTACTAATTATCTAGCTGCTAGGGTAACTTTTGTTTTAATGATGTGTTTTAAGCATATGAATTACATATTTGATCAGTTTTGTTAGTTCAAGTTGTTGATGCTCATGATTTTGTTATACCTGAAATATATGATATTATTTTTGTTTTTGTTTTAAGGTGAAAACTTTGAAGATTTTTGTGGGAATTATAAAGCTAAAATTGTCTATTTGCTCGTTCTGCTCCTGCTCGTTCCTGCTCGTCGGCTCATTCATCTAGGAATCCACATTACAATTCTGACCTGTTTGTGCTCGGTAAGTTCCAATTCTGACCTGTTTGGATCTCTCCTTGTTAGATTCAGTTTGCTGTTATATTGTGGTTACATTGTGAGTTTGTGACCTATTTTAGGTATTTTAGGCTCATTTAGTTTGTTTTTACATGTTGATATTAATATGGTGGTTGAAAGGCATGTTACTGTTTGTGTAGGTATTTTAGGCTCAATTAGGTATTTTAAGCTCAATTAGTTTGTCTATACATTCTGGATGTTTCGGTTTCGGTCTTGGTTTATATGGTTTTTTTTTCATCAGAAGGTAATAATCTTTGCATAAGTCATGGATAAATCGTGGATTTCGTCAGATAGATTATCAAATGCATATGAAGAGGGTGTTGAGGCTTTTTTAAAGTTGGCGCAATCTACTTATCCAAATGCAGATGCTATTCCATGTCCTTGTGTAGATTGTATTAATTTTTCTTACCAGTCAGCATAAAATGTGGAAGCATAAAATGTGGATTTTACGTCATAAAATTCATGAAAGAGATAGTGTAAGGAGGAGTCAAAATATTGGGCTATGTAAGTTATGGCAAAATAAACGTAGCGATGTGTTATGATTTATGTAAAATAATTGGCCGGCCTCGATTAATGTATTAAGTTTATTGTTGTCTCAGGTTGGGGGAGGAGCGGATCATTACAGGGATGAAGACATGGATGCCGTTCGCGAAGAATGGTCAGGATATGCCGCAACATTTATTTTCAAATGATCCAAACTTGTTTGTTTGAAGGCAATGTAATGTCGATACAATATTTTTGTAAACGTTAAACGTCTCGGATTATATAATGAAATGATGTTTTTGTTATTAGTTTGCTAATTATTTTGCATATAATAAAATAGCTATAAATCCAGGTGGGTAAATATATAATTTTACAGGATTTTTTTTAAATTAATAAATTTATGACACGCAAAAGAACGTCATAAAATTCTATCATAATATATGTTGAAAAAATGCCAACAAAAACTGTCATAAAAATGTGTCATTAAAAAGTTTCATAACGTATGTCACTAAATGTTGTCATAAATGTGTGTCATAAACAGATGACACGTGAAAATATCTCATATTAAATTTATGACACCGCCATCCTTGACGTTTTTTTTTTTCTTTTCATCAGACCCCTTTCTTGACATGCAAAGACCTTTTTTCTAGCAGTGATTCTAGGGGTCGATCGGTGGTTTAACCAAACTTTTATTGGGGTGATTGGGATTTTTGCTTACAAACTACACTAACTTTTTTTTATTTATTTTAAGGTAGGCGCCCGCCCACCTTGGCTATAGTGTGGGTGTTGGAATATTGATACCAAAGACAAAATTGATTAAGCCAAAACTTGTTCTTATTATTTGATGTCATAATAAACTTACAAAAGACCCATCTATTTATAACCCTATATTCTAGATGAACAGGGAACTATTATCAATATCTAAACAATTATGTCTCCCTAATAAGAGACCTCTTTGACTTAGAGCACTCACATCCCATCCACCAAATGTATGTGAGTGTGTCCACCAAATTATATGGGGTGAGTGGTGGTTGTGAGTGAAGGAGAGAGAAAATATTTGGTGGAAGCACTGTTCCACCCTAAATATGAAATGCTACTATTCACCCCTATATATATTTTAATATTTTTTGTAAGTAGTTGTGAGTGAGGAGAGAGAAAATGTAATGATAAAAGTATGAAAAAGTATTATTATTTTAATTAAGAGAGAGAAGATTTGGGGATGAAGTAGTGATTTTTAGTGTAATTTGATGGATGGGATTTAGTGGATGGGATGTGAATGCTCTTATACTAGGATGCAAAAACTATCTCAAAAACACCCTTTAGGTTTGCTCTTGTTGGGTTTGCTGACCTAGAGAACAACAAATGATTTGAAAAGCCAAAACATACTATATATATGATCCATAATAAAACAGTAGTTCACAAGATTATCCTCCCAAAAGACTGTTGACTCTAACAACTGCTGTTCCTCCAAACAACCGCTGGTGTACAAGTGCTGATCACAAAAACAACTGATGAGCAAAAGACTGTTGGAGCCAACAACACTTAGGCTCCAACAGAGGATACAAGCCATCAGAGTTTTACCCATCAATTGTTTAGTCATCGGAGTTTATCTATGTAACAGTGTCTGTATTCATTAGTTGTTTTATGTTGTTATATATCTGTTAGATTTCGCTGTCTTAGGTGATGTGAGCCATAGGTCATCAGAGGTTTAGTTTGTCTATAAATAGAACAGTGTCTGTACTGTTCTATTCATCACTCCAAACATTCTCTTAGGCAAACATCTGTGAGTGATCAGGCTGAGGGGGAGAACTTGTGTAATCATACTAATCTGTGTTAACGAATGAGAAGTTTGATTCGAAAACAATTATCCCATTTGTTTTAATTTACAGTTTACTATTTCGCTACACTTTCCATATTTGTTTATCTTCGTTCATATTTCATTTATAAACTATCAAAACAAATCAAACTCAGATCCTAACAATTGGTATCAGAGCTTGGTCAATTAAATTCGATCTAACCAATCAATTTAATATAAACAGATTAGCTCACAATTATTGATATCGTTTTGTTTATCGGATTGAAAACAGAGTAAAAGTTTATTTACGTTCAAAGTTTTCTAAACACACTTTGTTTTACAAACAATCAGAGAATGGCTTCAATCAATTAGGATCCATATAACACTGGCACGAACAATAAGCCACCGATGCTTGTCAGATCTGAATACAATATCTGGCAACGTTGGATGAGCCATGTTCTTGCTCAACAGAACACCAGGTGTTGGAAGTCGGTTATCTTCGGACCACATGTTCCGATGGTGCCGAGTACCGAATATCCCAAGGTTCAATAGCCAAAGAAATTAGAAAACTACTATCAGATAGATTTTCAGAAAATTGAGTTAGATGCTAAGGCCTTCAGTATTGTGGCCATGGCTCTACCAAATGATATCTATGCTAGGCTGTTACACTGTAACAGTGCAAAGGAGTTGTGGGATGCTTTGAAAGAACAATTTGGTGGGACTGATGAGATTATTGAAAACAACCGTGAAATACTTAACCAACAATATGAAACATTTAGTCATGTGAGGTTTAACTGTCTAATTAGTGAACTAAAACTGGTGGGTCTAACTTATCCTAATTCAACATTGAACCATAGGTTTTTGAGATTATTACCAGACAAATGGGACACTATTGCTATTGTTATGAGAAACTCAATTGGTTTCAAGGAGTTATCTCTGACCCAACTTCATGGTAAGCTCTTGACTTATGAGAGAGAGCTTAACCAGGAAAAGAAGCTTCAGAACTCTTGAAAATTTCTGATGATTATGTATTTGGTAATACAACAGTTTTGGGTCAGGATGAGGTGTCTGGTAATAATAAGGATCAGAGTTATGATCATTTCATTGACATAACTTTAGGTTTTAACTCTGTTTATAACTCTGATTCTTATTCACCCAGCTATGCTTTTGAGCAAGTGGTGGTTATATTCAGGCATCTGATAACATATCCTTTGAGTATAATGACCTTTAATATTTTGACCCTGATGACTTAGAAGAAACGGACATAATGCACCAACTGGCTCTGCTCAGTGTTAGAACTAACAATTTATATAAGAAAACTGGCAGAAGATTTTCAAGTTTAAATGGCAGGTCAAAGGTGGGGTTGGATAAATCTAAGATTAAGTGTTATAAATGTCATAGACTTGGTCATTTTGCTAGGGAATGTATGAGTCAACATGGTACACCTATGATTACCTATCCAAATCAAAGGCCACAGACAAACACTTATCAAGTTTCCCATAATACCCCTGGACCAAATGTGCAAAACACTGCTCACTTTGCACAGTCCTCATCCACTGTTCCTGTCCATTATGTCCAAACCACTGTTCCTCAGATTCACTATGTTGAACCCCTGTTGCTCAGGCTCTGTCACACCCTCAAATTTCCACTTGCGGAGTTTTACCGCGAGGCGCATGACAAACCAGGATCCAAGTCAATGGTCACAATAAACAACACTATATGAAATACGTAAACTCAAAACATAGTTCTCAATTTATAAAACCATAGCGGAAGCATTTAACCAGTTAAAACCATAGTATGACATATGTTAGCAAAATAGTTTAGCGCATGTTTTCTCCCCCAAAAGTTAAAGCTGTAAAAGTGGGGCCGTGAACTCACCTTAGATTGCGTTCCTCGTAAATAGTAAAATGCTAAGCCCTTGATAATCCCTCTACCGGAGATCTATCAAAATGTTCACATAAGTGTTCCGACTAATAACCATAAGGTTATATAGTCCCCGATTGTCCAGATCGTAACCAAGTATGCTTTAAAACGTGTTTAAATGTTCAACCGACACACTAGACCGACCTGACATCCCGTTGGTGACTCATTACTCTAACTAATCAAGTACACATAGGTTACACACAAGGTTCAAGCATAAAAACACTTACTTTGTATCAAAAATCTCATTTTTACATCAGAACTGTCGAACCAGGCAATTAATTCTCCTTCGCCCCTTTTTAAGTCTCCTTCGCCCGTTTAGTGTCACGTTCGACCGTTTGATGCCACGTTCGACCGTTTGATCTGGTTCGCCCAAACATTTCCCAGGTTCACCCTGGAACCTCTCATTCGACCACTCGTTTGGTCAAAGGAGCCCAGGTTCGACCCTGTCAGCAAAGTTTCTCCAAAAACGCTTCAAACACATTCAAAACATCGCGAAACATCATCAAACACAGCAGTCAAGCATGAATAACTTATCCCTACAAAACCCCACCAATTTTGCCCCAAAACCAGTTTGTTTTGACACTTACCCAAAATGGCAAAGATTATGGAAGTGTCACATCATGCATGTAATCTTTACCCAATTTGGAAACTTTTTAATACCAATCCATAATCATCTACAAATGCTCAGTTTATCTTATAATTGAAAACCCCCAATCATGTCATTGATAATACTAACATGCACAAGCCCTAGACTTCATAAAATCCCCAAATTAGACTTTATATCATCATCTATCTAATTATAACCTTTTTCAACACAAAACTATCATTCATAGCAGCCCTAGATCATGTTTCTAGCATTAGAACAGCAGCAAATCATTAAACAACACATAACATCAAATAACACATAATTAACATATGTTTATTGATACAAAACCTATGTTTAATGATAGGATTTAGATTTAGAAAGGTGTTTAAAAGGTTTTTATTGATAAGTACATCCTTAGAACAGATCTGGACATTTAGTGTTAGATGAAAACGAATTAAAATGCCTTAAAAAGGTTTAGGATTAAGAACACACCTTGGATTCTTGTTTAGATGTTGTAGATAGGTTAGATTATGAAAAAGAAGAGCAAAAACTCCTTCCTTAGTGATTAAAATCGTTTGAGAGTGTTTTGAGACGGTTAGGGTTTGTGAAATGGTGAAAAATGACAAAGTTTGGTATTTATACTAGTCTACCTTCGACACTTGTTCCTGGTCGAATGAAGCCTCCTTCGACCCTTTCACAAGGTCGAATGTACCTTGACTTGGTCGAATGAAATTCTTTCAATTCCATATCCCAGGTTCGCCCCTTTGCAAAGGGTCGAACCAAGACATATTTCCAGGTTCGCCCACTCGAAGTGGTCGAACCAAGACCTATGTTTTCTAGTTTTCCAGTTTGTCGTGTTTAACGCATTTTAATGCACCTTAACATATGAGCATGCAACCTTAGTCTATGTTTATCATATTTAAGCATGGATAATCATCTACACCTCATTTAAACACATCTATGTATATAATCCACCACACGACCAATAATCTACACATACACTTAATTAGTTTATGTAATTTCACCAACAACGGAACCCGGTACTAGTGTATTCCCAAAATGACTCCCAATGATCCTCCAAATCATTGAACCTTGGACAATCCTAACTTGACCCGACTCAACTAACCTAGTTAAGTCTGTTTATAAACGTTTCCCGCTAAGGTAGACTTAGATGTTACTAAAATGTTTAAGCCAAATATGGCGGGTGTCACATCATCCCCACGTTGAAAGAATTTTCGTCCCGAATATTGAACAAATCCCAAAAATAAAAGAGACGGAGAGAACGAAACGAAAAGAAAATTTACCGGATGTCACATCATCCCCACGTTGAAAGGAATCTCGACCCGAGATTCATTCCGCTTCAGCAGTAACATGCCTTGATTCGAATGCGCGCTTCGGAAAGAGATGAGGATACTTAGCTTTCATCTGATCCTCCCGTTCCCACGTGAACTCCGGTCCACGGTTCGAGTTCCAACGAACTTGGACGATGCGGATTTTACTCTGACGAAGGCTACGAATCTTATAGTCGCGAATCTCGACAGGTTCCTCCACAATGCGAAGATGATCATCAACCTTGATCTCTTCCAGTGGTACAATGAGAGATTCATCAGCCAAACACTTCTTTAAGTTAGACACGTGGAAGACGTTGTGAACACTACCGAGCTCCGCCGGTAAGTCAAGTCTATATGCCACCGGCCCAATCCGTTCCAGGATTGCGAACGGTCCGACATAATGAGGGTTAAGTTTGCCACGCATTCCAAAGCGTATGACGCCCTTCCACGGTGAAACTTTCAGAAGTACCCTGTCCCCAACCTGGAACTCCAAAGGTTTACGACGACGATCGGCATAGCTCTTCTGACAATCCCGCGCAGCAGCCAAACGGTTACGAATTTGTACGATTTTCTCCGAAGTTTCGTACACAAGTTCCGGACCAGTGAGCTGGCTCTCGCCCACCTCGGCCCAACAAAGAGGTGATCGACATTTTCGTCCGTAGAGAGCCTCGAACGGAATTGCCTTGATACTAGAGTGATAGCTGTTGTTGTAGGAGAATTCTACCAACGGTAGATGGATCTCCCAGCTTTTGCCAAAATCGACATCACATGTCCGAAGCAGATCTTCCAAGGTTTGGATCGTCCGCTCGCTCTGTCCATCAGTTTGCGGATGATAAGCCGTACTCATATCCAACTGAGTACCCAAAGCCTTGTGCAGAGCCTTCCAGAAACGCGAAGCAAAACGAGAATCACGATCAGAGATAATAGAAACAGGCACCCCGTGCCGAGCAACCACCTCCTTAAGGTAAAGTCGAGTCAACCGCTCGAGTCCATCGGTTTCCTTAATAGGTATGAAACGTGCTGATTTTGTCAACCTGTCAACAATCACCCAGATCATATCATAACCACTAGGTGACCTTGGCAGCTTGGTAACGAAATCCATCGTGATTCGCTCCCACTTCCATTCTGGAACCTCTGGTTGTTGCAGGAGACCAGACGGCCTCTGATACTCCACCTTGACTTTAGCACAAGTCAAGCATTTGATGACATAAGAAGCTATATCAGCCTTCATGTTTGGCCACCAATAAAGTATCTTCAAATCCTGATACATCTTATCGGAGCCAGGGTGAATAGAATACCGGGAATTGTGAGCTTCATCCAAAACAAGCTCGCGTAATCCTCCAAACAAGGGAACCCAAACACGTCCCGCAAAATAGTGCAAGCCATCGGTCCCGAGTTCAAGATGCTTGTCTGCACTGTGCATAGTTTCAGCCTTAAGCTTCTCATCTTTTAAAGCTTCCAACTGTGCAGAACGGATTCGGTCATGCAACGAGGAATGAATGGTGAGCTGTAAGGCTCGAACACGACGAGGATTTGCAGATTCCTTCCTGCTCAAGGCGTCCGCCACAACGTTCGCCTTGCCAGGATGGTATTTGATAGCACAGTCATAGTCGTTCAGGTGTTCAACCCAGCGACGCTGCCGCATGTTCAACACCTTCTGGTCGAAAATATGCTGAAGACTCTTGTGATCGGTGTATACTTCACACTTGGTACCGTACAAGTAATGTCTCCAGATTTTCAACGCAAAGACCACCGCGCCCAATTCCAAATCATGAGTAGTGTAGTTCTTCTCATGAACCTTGAGTTGACGAGAAGCATCAGCAATAACCTTCCCGCGTTGCATCAACACACAACCGAGACCACGAATAGAAGCATCACAGTACACAACGAAGTCATCTGTACCCTCAGGTAAAGATAAGATAGGTGCAGAACAAAGTTTAAGCTTCAGCATCTGAAATGCTGATTCCTGTGGTTCATCCCAGTCAAACTTTCGGTCCTTCTGGGTAAGAGTGGTGAGGGGTTGAGCGATCTTCGAAAAGCCCTCAATGAAACGACGATAGTAACCCGCAAGACCTAGGAATTGCCGCATTTTCAGATGGCGTCTTTGGTGCTTCCCAGTCTTTAATAGCTTCGATCTTAGCCGGATCAACATGAATTCCCAGTTCATTAACCACATGCCCTTGGAATTGAACTTCACGTAACCAAAAATCACACTTTGAGAACTTAGCATAAAACTGCTCCTGTCTCAAAAGTTCCAAGACCAACCGTAGGTGTTCCTCATGATCCGTCTTGTTCTTAGAATAAATCAGAATATCATCGATAAACACGATAACGAACTTATCAAGGTAAGGTTTGCAAACGCGATTCATCAAGTCCATGAACACCGCCGGTGCGTTAGTGAGACCAAAAGGCATGACCAAGAACTCAAAGTGGCCATATCGAGTGCGAAAAGCAGTCTTCTGAATGTCAGCTTCCCGGACGCGTAACTGGTGGTAACCGGACCGCAAATCAATCTTCGAATAGTAGCTGGAGCCCTGGAGCTGGTCAAAGAGATCATCAATGCGAGGAAGAGGATAACGATTCTTGATGGTCACTTTGTTCAGCTCATGATAATCAATACACATGCGAAGACTTCCGTCCTTCTTCTTTACAAACAAAATAGGAGCTCCCCACGGGGAAGAACTCGGTCGGATGAAACCCTTTTCCAAGAGTTCCTGCAACTGGCTGGACAACTCTTGCATCTCGGGAGGTGCAAGACGATACGGAGCTCGGGCAATAGAAGCTGCACCCGGAGTAAGATCAATACCAAACTCAACCTGACGATGGGGAGGAAGACCAGGTAAATCATCAGGAAATACATCAGGAAAATCACGAACCACCGAAATATCCTTGATCTTCTTCTCATCGCTAGTAGAAACGTTAACAAGTGCCAGAATGGCCGAACAACCCTTCCGAAGGTACTTACGAGCTTTCATACTAGAAATGATACTCAGCGGAGCACCGCTTTTCTCGCCATGAACCGAAAGAGTCTCTCCATCGGGGAGAGGGATCCGAATGATCTTTCGAAACAAACGATCTCCGCACGATACAATGATAACCAATCCATGCCGACAACGACATCAAAACTACCTAGGGGTACCGGCATAAGGTCAATGGGGAAAGACAAACCCGACAGTTCCAAGCGACATTCCCTAAGGGTGTGAGTCGCTTCGATTTTCTTACCATCAGCCAATTCTATTAAGTACTTAGCCTCTAAAGGTGTGGGTACTATATCTAGCAATCAGCTAATGTCCACAGACACAAAACTCTTATCGGCACCAGAATCAAACAAGACAGAAACATAGCGATCATTAAGAAGGAACGTATCGGTAACTGTGTCTGGATCCTGCCTAGCCTCTGCAGATCCAATGACGAAAGCACATGCAGTCCTGCCTCCGCCCCCGTTGTTCCCGTTACCGTTCCCCCTTCCATTATCACCCTGCTTCAGCTTAGGACATTCACGCTTGAAGTGTCCCGTGTCACCACAGTTATAGCACCCCTGCTTCACTGGAGTCCCCTGAGCAGCAGGAGTAGGAGTAGCAGCAGGAGTCTGAGTTGGGGTAAGTGCCACCCTGCAATCCTTAGCATGATGCCCCAACTGATGGCACCGATGACAACGAGCCCGATCACAATTCCCAGAGTGGTGAAAACCACACTTGTTGCACTTGGGATGCTTCCCAACATACCCACCTGACTTCTGCCCTGAAGAAGACCCAGATGAATCAAACTTCTTCGCCGGCTGAGATGGCGCCGGCACAACACTCTTCCCCACACTATCCCACTTCCTCTTGTTCCCTTTAGTAACCTTCACAGCAGCACCCTTAGGAGGCAAAACACCTTCTGCCACCTTCAGGTTAGTCATTCGATGAGCTGATCGGACAACTTCAGCAAGAGTGGGAAGATTCCTAGCAGCCACCAATCCAGCAATCTCTGGCACTAGCCCAGATACATAGTGCTCGATCATCCTATTCTCGGGTGTGTGCAAATCAGGACACAACACCGCCAGCTCGTTCCTCCTCTTAGTGTACTCTTCAATCTCTGACCCGACCATCTTGTAGCTCCAGACTTCATGTTCCAACTTCTGTACCTCCTCCCTCGGACAATACTCGCCTCTCAACAGTTGCACAAACTCCGCCCAAGGCATAGCAATAGCCTCCCCCAATCCCATGTTCTGAGTAGTAGCATTCCACCACGACAGTGCAGGCCCCTCGAATGTCGCAGTAGCATACCTTCTCAAGCCATCGGAGCAGTCCCAGCGAAGTTATGAGGCTGACAGTCCCGAAACTTCTTATAAGAGCACTGAGGTGGAGGTGGATTGGCAGCGATACCTGAAACACGATACACGAGTAAAACACAAAACGAAAGAACATGACACCCAATAATGAGGCAAAGTCGACAGAAATCAACTCACCACCCATGGCGTTAATCCCAGCCTGGAAATTAGCCATAGCCATGTTCACTTGCTGCTGTAGCAAGTTATTCAGCTCTGCTTGGGTCATGATGATGTTGCCACGACCACCGCCGCCAGCACGACCACCGCCGCCAGCACGACGTCCACCACCGCGAGCACCAGACATGATCTATCAAATCAAGAAATCGAGGGATTCAGATTCACCTCTAGTGTCAACCACTAGAAATTTACAAGAATTAACTTAGGGACAAATCCAGGACTATACATCCAAACTCAAAGTCCATCGGGATTTTCATGCATTTCAGTTTATTATTTCGTGTGCACCCGAAATGATAAACTGCTCTACATGGTCCTCCAAATGTACTCCTAGTCCAGACTCCAGTCACCAAATATCGTCACCTGGTGATGTGTTACGATAGGTGCAAGTGTAAGAAAGCATGTGTGTGCTAGAGTCAACAGATCAGCCTCTTCCTCTTCAACCCTGAAGAAGAAGACAAGAGCAAATAAGAACCCAAATAGAAGCGGATGATGTAACAATGAAGTATGATGATGATGTAAGGACACCCCGACAACGTTAGTACGTATCCCACTAATAGACTCAAAGTATGTGACCGTCTAGTGTGTGCGACTCAGCTATAGACCAGACTCTACATGCAGATCCTAGTTCACTATAACCATTGGCTCTGATACCAATCTGTCACACCCTCAAATTTCCACTTGCAGAGTTTTACCGCGAGGCGCATGACAAACCAGGAACCAAGTCAACGGTCACAATAAACAACACTATATGAAATACGTAAACTCAAAACATAGTTCTCAATTTATAAAACCGTAGCGGAAGCATTTAACTAGTTACAAACCATGTACGACAATGTTCAAATAGTTTAATTCAAAAACATGAAACTAAGCCTAGACGCCATGCAGACTCGTGCGCCTAGTCCTCTGTTGCTACCTTTGCTAGGGAATGTATGAGTCAACATGGTACACCTATGATTACCTATCCAAATCAAAGGCCACAGACAAACACTTATCAAGTTTCCCATAATACCCCTGGACCAAATGTGCAAAACAGTGCTCACTTTGCACAGTCCTCATCCACTGATCCTGTCAATTATGTCCAAACCATTGTTCCTCAGATTCACTATGTTCAACCCCTATTGCTCAGGCTCCGTCACACCCTCAAATTTCCACTTGCGGAGTTTTACCGCGAGGCGCATGACAAACCAGGATCCAAGTCAACGGTCACAATAAACAACACTATATGAAATACGTAAACTCAAAACATAGTTCTCAATTTATAAAACCGTAGCGGAAGCATTTAACCAGTTAAAACCATAGTATGACATATGTTAGCAAAATAGTTTAGCGCATGTTTTCTTCCCCAAAAGTTAAAGCTGTAAAAGTGGGGCCGTGAATTCACCTTAGATTGCGTTCCTCGTAAATAGTAAAATGCTAAGCCCTTGATAATCCCTCTACCGGAGATCTATCAAAATGTTCACATAAGTGTTCCGACTAATAACCATAAGGTTATCTAGTCCCCGATTGTCCAGATCGTAACCAAGTATGCTTTAAAACGTGTTTAAATGTTCAACCGACACACTAGACCGACCTGACATCCCGTTGGTGACTCATTACTCTAACTAATTAAGTACACATAGGTTACACACAAGGTTCAAGCATAAAAACACTTAGTTTGTATCAAAAATCTCATTTTTACATCAGAACGGTCGAACTAGGCAATTAATTCTCCTTCGCCCCTTTTTAAGTCTCCTTCGCTCGTTTAGTGTCATGTTCGACCGTTTGATGCCACGTTCGACCGTTTGATCTGGTTCACCCAAACATTTCCCAGATTCGACCCTGGAACCTCTCATTCGACCACTTGTTTGGTCAAAGGAGCCCAGGTTCGACCCTGTCAGCAAAGTTTCCCCAAAAACGCTTCAAACACATTCAAAACATCGCGAAACATCATCAAACACAGCAGTCAAGCATGAATAACTTATCCCTACAAAACCCTACCAATTTTGCCCCAAACCAGTTTGTTTTGACACTTTCCCAAAATGGCAAAGATTATGGAAGTGTCACATCATGCATGTAATCTTTACCCAATTTGGAAACTTTTTAATACCAATCCATAATCATCTACAAATGCTCAGTTTATCTTGTAATTGAAACCCCCAATCATTTCATTGATAATACTAACATGCACAAGCCCTAGACTTCATAAAATCCCCAAATTAGACTTGATATCATCATCTATCTAATTATAACCTTTTTCAACACAAAACTATCATTCATAGCAGCCCTAGATCATGTTTCTAGCATTAGAACAGCAGCAAATCATTAAACAACACATAACATCACATAACACATAATTAACATATGTTTATTGATACCAAACCTATGGTTAATGATAGGATTTAGATTTAGAAAGGTGTTTAAAAGGTTTTTATTGATAAGAACATCCTTAGAACAGATCTGGACATTTAGAGTTAGATGAAAACGAATTAAAATGCCTTAAAAAGGTTTAGGATTAAGAACACACCTTGGATTCTTGTTTAGATGTTGTAGATAGGTTAGATTATGAAAAAGAAGAGCAAAAACTCCTTCCTTAGTGATTAAAATTCGTTTGAGAGTGTTTTGAGACGGTTAGGGTTTGTGAAATGGTGAAAAATGACAAAGTTTGGTATTTATACTAGTCTACCTTCGACCCTTGTTCCTGGTCGAATGAAGCCTCCTTCGACCCTTTCACAGGGTCGAATGTACCCTGACTTGGTCGAATGAAATTCTTTCAATTCCATATCCCAGGTTCGCCCCTTTGCAAAGGGTCGAACCAAGACATATTTCCAGGTTCGCCCACTCGAAGTGGTCAAACCAGGACCTATGTTTTCTAGTTTTCCAGTTTGTCGTGTTTAACGCATTTTAACGCACCTTAACATATGAGCATGCAACCTTAGTCTATGTTTATCATATTTAAGCATGGATAATCATCTACACATCATTTAAACACATCTATGTATATAATCCACCACACGACCAATAATCTACACATACACTTAATTAGTTTATGTAATTTCACCAACAACGAGACACGGTACTAGTGTATTCCCAAAATGACTCCCAATGATCCTCCAGATCATTGAACCCTGGACAATCCTAACTTGACCCGGCTCAACTAACCTAGTTAAGTCCGTTTATAAACGTTTCCCGCTAAGGTAAACTTAGATGTTACTAAAATGTTTAAGCCAAATATGTCGGGTGTCACAGGCTCAAATGCCAATATCTGCTATTCCACCCTCTGCCCCTGAAGAGACCAGTCAACAGAGCTTTTTCACACAAGGCTTTGTTGATTGGAGCAGTTTACCAGATGAGTTAATAGATGAGAATTTTGCTCTTGTTGCCAAAGCTGAAAATGAACCAGAAAATTTTTGTTTCATGGCTTTGGACACAATAGTAGCAGAAGTTGAATCTGAGGATGTGGTGTCTGAGTCTGAAAATGTGACTAATGATGTTGTTGATGCAGTAGTTTCAGATGAAAAGTCTAAAGAAGAGGTTGTGAATCTCTTAGATCCATGGGGTGATAATGATTGTGAGTGCAAGTGTAATTGTGCATTGATGGCTGCTGCTAAGGTATCTCCTCAAATCCTAAATGATTTGTGTTTAAACAAATGTGTAATAGCATTTGCAAACATTAAAGAGGTGAATGAAAACCTTAGAAAGAAAATTTTAGATGATGAAGTTCAATTTGAAAAACTTTCAAAAAAGTTAAAATCAAAATTGGCTGAAAAGAATCTGAAATCAGCAGTTTAAAACATGAAGCAAGTATAACCAAAGACCAGCTCCAAACTATGATAACAAAATATCAGAGTTGTAAAAATGAGCTTGAGTCCACCCAAGTTGAGTGTGAAAAATGGGTGGAATCATGTAAAGGTTTTGAGATGCTCCTCAACAAACAGACCACAAGTCATGTGAAATTTGGCATTGGTTGTGAAACCACTGTTTAAGTTTCTCAAAACACTGACAAAAGGGAACCAAAGTTGGTTGAGGTTGTTCCAACTAATTTGGAGGGTTAAGAAATTAAAATCACTGAACCTAATGGTAAGAAAATTATTCTTGAAAAACTTGAGGGTTCCTCATCATTTACCGAAATTGAAAAATATCAGTTTAAACCAACTTGGTCAGATGAGTGTGATATTCTTGAAAACTTCAAACTAGTTGATTTTGAAACCCCTTGCTGGTAAGAAAGCACCACAGGCAAAAATCATTCCCTTGAAAGATCTTCCAGCAGATGCTCAAACATCTGTTGAAAAGAAGGTGGAAAAAGGGAAGAAGAAAGAAAAGGGTGTACACTTGTTCTGTGATTTCTATGAAAAAAAGAAACATGTTACCAAAAACTATTTTCTTCTAAAAGCATATGATATTAACAAAGGAACAAGTGTGTGTGATTCTAAAACTATATGCTCAATATGTGGTAAAAAGAATCATAAAACCAAATAGTGTCTTTATCTCAAAAATTTTGATGTCAAAATACAAGAGTATAAAGCTAAAACTCAAGCAAGTCAAGTGGTTAGTACCCCAAAAGGAAAGCCCAAATAGACTTTTGCACCAGCCCAAACATCTGTTACCAAAAGTCTTCAATCATCTGTTCTCAGGGATGTCCAAGTAACAGATGCTCCACCCTCAAACAAGTATCCAAGAGGACATGGACAACCACCTTGTTTTAGTCTGTCACGTGTTTATGAAGAGCCCAAAAGCCGAACCAAGAGTGAACAGGCATCCCTATGGATACTATCATCTGGCAGGAAATGGTAAAACATCTGTTGCACCAAGTGTTGACATACAAACACTAGCAAATGGTCAACAACAGTTGTTGAACTTAGTTCAAAAACTGGTTCAAACCACTGGTCATTCTTCTAAACTTGAGGCTGTAAAGTCTGGGAACCCATCCAAAGCCAACTTGGCTTTGGACACTCACCAAAACTAATCCATTATTGATGTGCAGGGAGCTTCTGCATGCTCAGATAGTCTATGGTATGTAGATGGTGGAGGCTCCAGGCACATGACAGGATGTAGAGCCCTACTTCTGGACTTCTTAGCTCATGGAATGGGTGATATATCCTTTGGTAATGATTCTAAAGGTAAGGTGTTGGGTTCAGGGACTGTTCAGGCTGGGAAACTCAAGTTTGAAAATGTCAATCTTATTGATAATCTTAAATTTAATCTTCTTAGTGTCTCATAAATGAGTGACAAAGGCTATGGGTCATACTTCACTAAGAAAACTTGTAAGATTATTAGGACATAAGTGGTTAAAAAGATTGACACCATCATAGCCGAGAGCAAAGCACAACTTGTTGCTCACAGGAGTGGCAATGTGTATGTAGTTGATATGTTGAAGGATAATCCAATGGCAAATGTTTTTCTATTCTCTACTGCCTCAACTAAAGAGACAGAAGTGTGGCATAGGAGACTTGGTCACACCAACCTTCAAACTACCAACTCACTCTCTAAACAAAGCCTTGTGAGAGGCCTTCCATCAAAGGAATTCAAATGTGATGAGCATTGTGTTTCTTGTTTAAAAGGTAAACAACATAAAAGCTCTTACAAATCCATTGATGAGTCCAAAACAAGTCAATGTCTTCAATTGTTGCACATGGACTTGTTTGGCCCAGTTCAAATCATGAGTCTAAGGAAAAAGAGATTTTGTCTTGTCATAGTTGATGATTTTCTAGGTTTACATAGACTTACTTTTTACACTCTAAGGATGAGACTGCAGGTATTTTGAAGGACTTTGTGACCAAAGTTGAAAAATAATATGACTTGCCAGTAAAAGTATTTAAAAGTGACAATGGAACAGAGTTCAAAATAAGGAGTTGGATGATTTCTATGTGTCAAAAGGAATTGTGAGGCAGTACAGCATTCCAAGAACACTAGAACAAAATGGGGTGGTTGAAAGGAAAAACAAAACTCTCATTAAGGCTGCAAGAACTATGCTAGCAGATTCTGATTTGCCACTGTCCTTTTGGGCAGAAGCTGTAAACACTGCTTGCTATGTTTAAAACATAGTTTTAATTAACCCTAGACATCAAAAGACTGGTTATGAAATTCTGTTCAAAATCAAACCACTGATATCATTTTTCAAAATCTTTGGCTGCCCATGTTTTCATTTTAAATCTTAAAGATTCCATTTCAAAATTTGCAGCCAAAGTAGATTGTGGGTATTTTCTGGGATATTCTTCTATTTCCAAGGCCTATAAAGTTTTAACACAAGGAATATGGTAATAGAAGAAACTCTGAATGTAAAGTTCAATGAACTTTCATCCTTAAAAATCCCAGCAAATCCTGCTGAACTTTTTGAATTAGACAAATTCAAATTTGAAGATATTGCTGCTAAAGCTAACAGTGCAGGTATACCACAGTCTCCACAACAGGATTACAGAATTGATGTTGTGATTCCTTCTTACTACAAAGTCACTTCTGCATCAGGGGAAGCAGATGTTCAAAACACCTGTCAAAACTCTGCCACAGCTGTGTTAATCACTATTGACCAGTCTTACCCTCAAACCACTGCCTCATCCAGTTCAACCACTGTTCAAACATCTGTTGACAAAAGTCCAACCTCTATTGACAATAGTCAGTCCAACTTTACACCACTTGGACCCATTCCCTCACCTCCATTTCAAACATATGTTGGCACTACAGAAGTGCAAACAGATGTTACAACAACAGAGTCACCAAACCTCTGTTCCTCACCTCAAAATGTCATCATACCATATTAGGGAGATTTAATCTACCTAAGAGCTCATCCACCAGACCAAATCATTGGCAACATCAGAGAGGGAGTGCTCACAAGGAGCCAATCCTCAAATAGCTGTCTTTTTGCAGGTTTTCTATCCCTCACACAGCCTGTCAAGTACCAAGAGGCACCGAAAGACAACAGTTGGGTAGAGGCCATGCAAGAAGAGCTCATTCAGTTTAAAAGACAATAAGTATGGGAACTTATGCCAATGCCAAAGGATGTATGTTTAATTGGCACAAAGTGAGTCTTTAAAAAAAACTGATGAAAGGGGTATAGTTGTTAAGAACAAAGCCAGGCTTGTGGTTCAAGGCTTCAGACAAGAAGATGGGATAAACTATGATGAAACCTTTGCTCCTGTAGCTAGGCTAGAAGCTATCAGACTCTTCCTAGCCTTTGCTGTCAACCACAACATCAAGGTGTATCAGATGGACATCAAATGTGCATTCCTATATGGAAAAATTCAGGAAGAGGTATATGTATGTCAACCACCTGGTTTTGAAGACACATTCCATCCTGATCATGTCTACAAGCTTAATAAATCTTTGTATGGACTCAAGCAAGCACCTAGGGCCTGGTATGAAACTCTTTCCACATTTCTCTTATCCATTGGTTTCACAAGAGGTAAAACTGATAAAACCTTATTTTTAAAATGGAGAGGGAAAGATTTAATGATTGTTCAAATATATGTGGATGACATCATTTTTGGATCCACATGTAACAAAATGTGTGAAGAGTTTAGGGAACTCATGACAGTAGAGTTTGAAATGAGTGCTATGGGTGAACTTCAGTGTTTCCTTGGTCTCCAAGTGAAGTAGCTGCAAAATGGCACATTCATTCATCAAAACAAATATGTGAAAAACTTATTAACTAGATTTGAGATGAATGACTGTAAGCCATGTAGTACACCCATGAGTACAGTTAAGCTACTCACTATTGATGACAAGGATGAACTGGTTGACCAAACACATTACAGATGCATGATTGGGTCTTTATTGTACTTAACTACATCCAGGCCAGACATTATGTTTGCCACTTGTGTCTGTGCAAGATCCCAGGCATCACCTAGAAAGTCATACCTTATTGCTGTGAAGAGGATATTCAGATACCTAAAAGATGCTCCCACACTTGGTATCTGGTATCCTGCTAATGGAAATATTGAGATTTCAGGTTATTCAGATAGTGATTTTGCTGGTTGCCACACCACAAGGAAGTCCACATCAGGTGGGTGCCAATTTCTAGGGAATGCATTAGTTTCTTGGCAAAGCAAAAAACAAGCAGCTGTTTCAACTTCAACATCAGAGGCTGAATACATTGTTGCTACAAGCTGTACAGCTCAACTCATGTGGCTTCAAAATCAATTACTGGATTTTGGTATAACTCCACTAAGGACTCCACTCATGCTGGATAGCCAAGCTGCTGAAAATATCAACAACAATCCAGTCTCTCACTCCACCACAAAGCATATTGACATCAGACATCATTTTGTGAGAGGCAACTATGAAAAGAGTTTGATTTCTCTGCACCATGTTCCAACAGAGGATCAGCTAGCAGATATGTTGACAAAATCTTTAGACACATCTACCTTTGAAAATCTGATCTCTCGAATTGGTATGCTATACATGGATTAACAACAAAAAAATTTTCTTAAATAAAACATTAAAATGTTTTCAGAAAATCAAAAACATCCTTAAAAATAGCTTTTGGTTGAAAAATTTGATAAAGATAAAACAACCACTGTTTCATACATTATATCATCTGTTGGTTGAAAAATCTGTTTCAAACATCTGATCAAATAAAACAACTGTTTGGTTGAAAAATCTGTTTCAAGCATCTGATCAGATAAAACAACTATTCTCCATATATAAATCCATCAGCACTTTGGAAAATATCAACAGCTGTTTGCCACGTCTGCTCTCAAAAGCAGTGCTTTGGCCACATCAACGGTTTCATCGGAGGCTATAAAACCCCTGTTTTCCCCAACAGTTGTTACACTGTCTCATTGTATTCAAAATACTGAAACGACCTTCTTCAACCTCAAACCCTCATACAAATTCCTTCATTCATCCCAATCGAAATCCATAACAATGGATCTTCAAGAAAAAGCCCCCCTACAATTACCTACCATATCTGGTTAAAACAGATGAAAACACTCCATTCCACACCATCATTGACGTCATCCTCAAATCCAAATACTTGCCTATCCTCACCGCTGATGCACCCATATTCATTGACACTCTTCAAGAATTCTGGTTAAATGCTGAGTTTTTACTTCAAGGCAAAAAGCCAACAACCATTATTTCAAAAATTGGAGATACAAATGTCACCATAACCCCTCAAACCATATCCACAACCTTCTTTCTAAACGACTTGGCAGGTATGGATTATTTCCCTAAGGCTGAACTTCACACAGAGTTTCTAGAAAGGGGTTATGATTCACAAATGACTGGAGCAACAATTTACAAAAAAAATATTCTCCACCAGTCATGAAATATTTCTTTCATACACTCCTCATCTGTCTCCCATCTAAAACCACTGCTTTCAATGAAATCCCATTGAAAGTTCAGTACTTGGGATATGCAATGTTGTCAGAATCTGACTACAATCTATCCCAGGCTCTGTTTTTGGATTTAGTAGCAAATGTGAAGGGAATCAAGTTTGGGTCGAACAATGCTTTTCTCTTATACCCAAGACTTTTAAGTTTTATCCTACAAAAGATTTTACCTGAAAAGGATTTTAAAAAGGGTGAATCTCTTCAAATGAAAAGTCTCTCCCAAGAAACTTTTAAAAGAATACTGAGTCCAAACACCCAAGAAAAAGTGTCAAAAGTTAAAGTTTCCAAATCACAAGCAAAGGGGGGTGTTAAGACAACAACTGTTGTCCAAACCTATGTTGCTGAGCCCACTGCTCCTAGTGATCATGGCACTACATCCAGTGCTATGAAACCCACACCAGCCACTTCCAAAAAGAAACTTCCATCCACTAGACCCCCCAAGAAACCAAAGAGGGTAACTCTGGAAGATGAGATACCAGAGGAAACCCCTGTTGTAGCACCAAAGCAATAACAAACCACCGTTGATACTTCCTCTCAACAGATGGATATATCTCCACCCAGCTAAACTTTCATGTTATACGCTCCCATCGCTTGCTTTCTGGTCATGTGTCACAGATCTGAGTTGGACGTGTGACACACGGTAGTCCGGTTGAAAGCCTTGATAGGGATCTAAAGGTATCGAAGTTTAGATACCTAAGACGCGCATGCCACAACCATTCCTCATCATCGAGCTTAACCTGCAATGAAGCTGGAGAAACAACTTTGAGGTTAATTTTATAAACTTGATTTGTTGACTTGGGGTACCTTCATCATCACTGCTCTGTTGGACTCGTACATCCATAGCACACCATGTTCAATGGTAATTTTATGTCCTGCCTCGTCCCTTTGTCCGACACTAATGATGTTACTCTTCAATGATAGTACGTAATATACATCCTCCAAGACACTTTTTTTCCTGTTCTTCCTTCTAGGATGATTCTCCCCTTCCTATGATTTCATTGCAAGAGTAGTCTCCGAGTCTAACTCTTCCTTTGATCCGTTGATCCAGATTTGAGAACAACCCGCGGTTACCCGACGTATGATTGCTAGCTCCGTTGTCAAGAAACCATGTATTTGTTTCACCCGGAATCTTGGTATATATTTTCGAATCCACCTTATCTTCGTTTAAAAATATTACCTCTTCGCCGTGGGTAGCCATGTAGAGCACCGGTCCATTCTCTTGAACTAAATTGTTTTTTTTTTTTTGGGTTTTCTGCACGTAGGACAATCACTTGAAAAGTTTCCTAGTTCATCGCACCGGAAGCACTTGATCTTCGAGTAGTCCTTCGTTAGTTTCTTCGTAGCTTCCTTTTCCTTTCCCCGCCAAGAGGATTTTCCTCGACCGTGTCCTCATCCTCTTGGTGATGATTCAGCCAATCATTTTCCTCGTCCGAAACTTCCTCCATCACTCCTTTTCTTCGCTTCCCATTCTTCATATGTAAACAAGAGTTGATCTTGTTTTGCCGAATGCACCTTTTCTTCGGACCCTATTCTTTCTTCATAAGCTTTGAGGCGTCCGACTACGTCATCAAAACTGACAGTCTTCAAGTCATTCACTTGTTCCAGAGAGGCTATACCATATGTATAAACTTTCTTGGCAAACCATTCAAAAATTTCTTTACTAATTTTTGTTCCTCAATTTTATCTCCAAGTGATGCAGCCTTCGAAGCTATACTCGAGATCTTGCTAGCAAACTCATCTACCTTGCTCTCTTCCTTCATTCATAGTCTTTTAAACTCGGACATCAATGTTTGAAGCCGAGCCTCCTTAAGTCTTTCGACGCCTTGATGTCGAACCTTGACCGCGTCCCACATACTCTTGGCTGTTGAGAGATTCCCGATCTGCAAAACTAATTCTTCAGGAATGGACTGAAATAATATGGTCGTGGCTATGTTGTTCTTCTTCACATCAGCAGATGTCCCTAGTTCGATCATCTCCCAAACCCCATTAACATTGAATATCATCTTCATCTTCATCGCTCATACAGTATAGTTTGTAGTTGTTAGTTGTGGGATTCGAAGGGATGTCGTATTATGCTCTTTCATAGTAACAAGCTGCCGACTTGCTTCATCTCCCATCGTGAGCTTCCTTGTGCGACAAGTTTCCTTCTGTTGCAACTTTATCGATCTCACAAAAACCTTCCGCAAGAAACTTTCAGTTGCTAATCCTTCGCAGACTGATCTAGCATTGCCGGATGTGAGAATCAGTTACCGGTTACCTCTTGAACAAAAGAACCCTAAGCTTTGACACCAATTGTTTGAATATTGATATCAAAGACGCAATTGATTAAGCCAAAACTTGCTCTTATTATTTGATGTGATAATAAACTTACAAAAGACCCATTTATTTATAAGCCTATAATTCTAGATGAACAAGGAACTATTATCAATATCTAAACAATTATGTCTATCTAATAAGAGACCTCTTTGATTTATACTAGGATGTTAGAAACTATCTTAAAAACACTCTTTAGGTTTGCTCCTTTTTAACAAACCTACACAAGCCACTGTGACCACATTGTAAATGGTTATAAAAACCAGCCCCCCTTGTGATGATCGTTTTATTTTTTTACCCCCCAAATGCAAACCAAAATTACGATAACACTCTTATTTAAATCATCAAATGCATTTGATTAATCACATAAACTATAATTACTCTTGTGATCCGGTGAATTATAAGTTACACCAAAGAATAAACAAATGTGCAACATGCTCATTCTTATAGTGATGAGTATGTCGACCAACTTTCTTCGACGGTCGAACCAAAACTCTTCGAGCAAAAGTTAAATTTCTTGACTGAAAATATCTTGACGGGGCGTAATTACTTCACGTGCATGCCCACCAGGAGCGTGTTAGCATTATCTTTGACCATTTGTAGGCAGGTAATAAGTGATTCAATCATTATTATGAGGACAAATCAATAAAATAATATAAAATAAATGCGAATATGGTTTTCATTTCCCATAACTAACAAGAATGATTGAATAATATGTATATTGAACGTTATATTTTTGCTTTCGTGTTTCAATCCTCTCCTCACACTCAAATCTTGGACCCCCCACCCCCACCGCCCTTCTATTCCCTCTCTCACACATATACACATGTATGAATGTGTATACAAGTTAAGAGAGCATGCATAATTGCATATATATATTTGTTTATGTATCTGTACACACACATGCATGTGTACAATCAATTAAGTAGGTGTAGTTAGATAAAGATACGCACAGGGTCGAGTGAGTTATGTTGAATCTTCGAGAAAAACATTATGACTTTGATAATACGATATGATCTAATATGATATGTTATGATTAGATACGTAAATGTATAAGTAATTCCCTTTTAATGTATACGCACATTTATACATACATAAATCTATGCTTGCATGAGGATATTTTCAAATTTATTCTTGTGTCTACATATTTATATGTAATGAATAATGACAAAAATCACCTACAATTCCAGGTACATTCAGGCACCCTTTTGCTCCCAGCCTAAAAAATATTGAAAGATTTCTTGTTTATGAGGTGTACGTTTTGAATCATATGATAGAAGTTGTTGTTTTCTGTTGAATAAAATAAATAAATGTAATCATGTCTCCTATGATATACTCACATGTACATAAAGCATCTATACCTGTTCCCTGTAACATGCATGCATACTCACTCGTCTGTCTAGAGTGATGGTTTTCCCCACAGGTTTCAAGTTCGAGTCTTGGGGTTTTCCGCACTGGGATAATCAACCCTCAGATCTGGGGTGGGCCAGGTTGTGCCCCTGTTTTTGCCACTGGGGGTCGCTCAGTGGGTTTGGTCGTAAAAAAAATATACGTGCATAATTAACTATTCGTGTTTCTTTTTTATTTTTTATTTCTGGTCATGTTTTTTTTTTATTTCGAAGAATTGATCATTTCTTAAGGTTCATGACTTCAAAAATCTTGAAGAAATGTAATTGGCTATGCATGATCTAACACAGGTTTGTTATTATGGATATGTTTGTCGGTGATTTTAGTGTTATCAAGTTACTAAAATAAATTAAAATAAACATAAAATGATACGAGTTAAAAGGTATTGAGTGTACACTAGGTTGTTCTAATTTCAGACATAATAGAACCTCAATGGTTTTAAGTCGTAACTTAATTAACGGTGGAAATTGAGAGCAATGACAATCATAGTTACCAACTATCATACTCTTTTACTAGGACTAGCGATGCTTTACCCCAACTATTTCGACCCTTATATATGAAGTTGTTCATCCAACTGTTTTAGTTATAACTTATCGGTTCGATTTTTACACGAAGATTAACATCTCATTCTCTATGTCTTATCCAATCATTGTCATAACCACTTCAAAGAAAAGACCAAAACATACTTGAACATCAACTTGCAACGTATCTTCGTAAAGTTCTAAAAGATTTTTTCGGCTAACTTGAATGGCATAGCTAACATTGCTAAAGATATGGTGGAAGCAAAGAAATGTCTCTCACTCTATCCTATCCTTTGGTCTACCTATTATTATAGCTCACATTGGTTTTAAGATTTATCGAAAATCAAGCATGTAAAGTACTTAGTCAAGTTACTTAATTCTATTGTTGACGTGTTTTTAAGGCTTACGTAAGTTTGTGCCATTGATGTAGGAATTTTTTTTCATAAGTAGGCAACGGATGTCAGCAGTTGAATACAGAGCCATCCTTAAATACCGGCTTATGATTCCCCTTTTTCCGCCAGACGACTCTTGCCCCATTTGTAAAAAAGCCTGTTTGGATAGATTTGGCGAGCATGCCCTCCACTGTAAGGAATTGCCGGGATTCAAATATCGTCATGACTGGGTTAGAGATGTTTTATGGGATGTGCTTAGGCGTGCCGGGATCTCAGCCAAAAAAGAAGCCCCTGTTAATTTTCTGACTGACCCACAAGAGGGAAGATCTACCCTGCGTCCTGCGGACATCCTTGTGTTTGGTTGGGCAGGGGGTAAGCACGCGTGTGTGGACCTCACTGGGGTGTCCCCACTGGTGGGGCTGAGAGATAGTGGATTCGTTTCGGGACAGGCAGTTTTGAAGGCGGAAGCTAGGAAGGTTGCTAAGCAAGAGGCAGCATGTCTAGAGAATCAGCATGTGTTCATTCCGTTTGCCTTCGATACTTTTGGATCCCTAGCCCCTGAGGCAGTTCGCTTTTTGGAGCGGGTGCAGAAGGTGGTCCACAGTGACTCGCAAAGCCCGAGGAACCAAGGGTTTGTATTTAGTAGAATAGGCTTTGCGATTCAAAACGGGATAGCGGCGCAGCTTGTTGCTCGCTTACCTATTATCCAGATGTAACTTGGTTTTTATCGTGAAATTAATGAAAAAAATAAGTAGGCGATTTCAAAGAGTGAAGAGTGTTTTGGGTGTTGGATGAGATTTTTCGTGAAAATTGGTAGGTCGCTACTTCGAGTAGTGACCTTCAAATTCTGATTTTCAAGATTGCAAGTCCAAGTAGGAACCTTCTATCAAGATCGCTGGTCGGTGTAGCTATCTTCAGAAGTCGCTGATTCATTCGACGAGCTCCATCCAAGGTCGTTGGTCCAAGGCACGAGCTCTCCCCTAAGTCGCTAGTCCAATCGGTGAACTTCAATGTTTTGTTTTTTTTTTTTTTTCACGTTAAGGAGCAGCATGCAACATTGTCTTTAATTTGTTTGTAGGTTCACGTGATGCATTCAAAAGATGAAGTGAATCTATGTAGGTTGATAGTATTTTATTAGTGTGTGTATAGGATACCATGCATATACTTACAAGGATGGTAAGACTAATACATAGGCCTAATAGTGTTTTGCCGTGATTTGATAGGTGTGCAAGTAATAGTGCTATGCTGATGAATCTTGCAAGAAAATATATTGAATTATGAAGTTGGACATGATTGATGATAATATTGATGTTATAAATACACAATGAGGAAATCTATTAGACATGCACAAAACAATCTGATCATTTGTTTATCAAAGTGTTTTGTAGTCTGGTTATTTGAAAATAATTTGTTTCTCAATCGTTTGTGGTTGGTTATCACTTTCAATTTTTTTTTTTTTGAAAATGAGTTACGAATTACACCCGGGTCCTCTTACTAACGATATGTTGTTTCTACATAATGCGCACCGTGCGTTGTGTTTTTCAAGCATCTAGAAAATTACAAGGCTTCCATAAATGTTAAGCGTGGTGACAGAAATATTTGGCAAATACTTAAGTAAAAACCTATAGGGGAACAAGCTAAAAGTATCATACAACAAGCCGGGTTTGGTGGGGTTTTAAGCTGTGGTTATCGATACATCGACCACGCATTAATAACTGCGTTGGTCGAGCGATGGAGGCCAGAAACCCACACATTTTATATACCGGTGGGTGAAGCGAGCATCACGTTAAAGGATAGAACGTGTTGTAGGGATTTCTGGTTGAGGGTGTTGTGGTATCGGTTGCGAAAACTCGCATGACACCGCAGTTTGACACCATTTTTTGGACTCTGTGATTGGTAGTGTGTACTAATTTGTTTTTTTCTTTCATCTTTTTTGGGGGAGTTTCAGGAACAAAACCAAACTCATGATATGATTGTTGAAGATCCTCCATTTATATGGTTATTACTATGGGACTCCATTATCTAGTAGCCTATTGGTGTGCATTCCTTGGTGCGTGTTCCCGGTATGTATAGACAAATAACAGTATGACCCACTTTGTTTTTTAGTAACAAATACTTACACCTCGGGGGCCCTTTTGGGAGCTCTTTATCAACGCACTTGGCCAGTCGGCACGGTCCTCAGACAATATATCAACACCCATGGAAATTTTGGCTCTAAAAATATCCAAATCACATCATTCGATCAGCGACAAAACCTTAAAAAAAGGCTTCAAAATGCACTTCTATTAAAAAAAATTTCCAACTGTTAATGGTTAGCTATTCATTTTTAAATTTAGGCTACGCCTTGAAAATGGCCTCAAGAGCCCTTTTTGGGCCTTTTTATCAATGCACTCGGCCGGTCGGCATGGTCGTCGGGACGGTCAACGCGTTGTCCTCAAGCGATATATCAACGCCTACCGAAAATCTGGCACTAAAAATATCCACATGACATTATTTGATCCACAACAAAACGTTAAAAATGCTTCAAAAGGCCTTTCTGACAACAAAATTTCCAACTGTTAATGCTTAGCTATTTGTTTTTAAATTTAGGCTACGTCTTGAAAATGGCATCGAGGGCCCTTTTTGGGCCTCTTTATCAACGCACTTGGCTGTTCGTCACGATCGCCGGGATGGTCAACGCGTTGTCATCTAACGATATATCAACGCCCACCAAAAATCTGGCACTAAAAATATCCATATCACATCATATGATTCGCGACAAAACGTTACAAAAAGCAATTTACCAACTATTATTAGCAACTAGTAAAGCTTTAGAATATTCAAACCTTTAACAATTGTAAAAATACCAGCCATTACAAATTACAGTATATACAATGTATATCCGAATTGACAACCTAAACAAATAACAGTTACAAAACAATATATATCTGAGTTAGTTGTGCAGCATTTACACCACAACCAACTGTAATAAAACATGCACTAATGTTTTTGGTGAAAGCACCACATCTCAATATACGTAACTCTCCATGCAGGGGTAACATCGATCCAATGAGCACCGAAGCGTGCTTTTTCCGAGAACATCAACTCCAACTTTATAAGGGTAACCCAAACTATGGTTACCACCGTAACTACAGTTACCATGGCAGCATTTCCAAACGCATTGGTCATGGGTGGGCCTTGGAAGTTACCATACCAAATACAATCAAGGGATTCTTCATCCAAAATCTCAAGGATAAGTATGTTAACTCTGCATGATGTAGATCTGGGAGGCACACCACAGCTCCACTATTATTATATCTCCATGCAGACGTAACATCGATCCAATAAGCACAATAGTGTGCTTTTTTTAGAACACTAATTCCAACTTTTGACGGTGGGCAGAAACGTTGCCGCCTGAGTGTTTTCCCTAGGCTGTTGATGACGCCATTGAAAACAGAAGATACAAAATGACACTCGAGTGTAAGTAGCAGATGTAACATCAATCCAAAAAGAATAGGACGTTGTCAAGCGCGGTAGAAAGAAGAGACCAAATGGCCATGAGGTTGGAGATTTGAGCAAACAACCAATTCCATATTATAGGAGTTTCTTGCAGATGTAGAATCAATCCAAACCAGGAGTAGACAAAAAAACCAACACCGGAAATCCGTTCTAAAAAATCTGAAGCAGAAAAAGTTAAACCAGAAGATAACCGAAGAGTCTGCGCGATCCACGAAATGACGGAAGAAACATGACTTTGTTGGAACTGGCCACACCAAAATACAACAAAGGTCATCTTCACCCATCATCTCCGTCATAACAACAACCTAGGATTCAGCTCCACCCATGACAAGTTCCACCGCTCCAACTATCACTTATGACGCGGTTTCAAATAGTATGCTGAATATTCTTAACAGTCGTTATTTCATGCAGATGTAACATCGATCCAAAATAACAGCAAGCCGACCAACAATATCATTGTTATTCATGTTGCCGAATCATGCATCCTGCCCGAAAGAGTTTTTTGGCATGACCTACATACGAGTGTGATAGGTACCACTGAATCCCTTCAACATGGCCATGCACGCCAAAGCACCTCATCAAGCACATAGCACGGCCCATCCTCCTCAGTGGTGGCAACTCTACTACTACCGGGGAAACAGTCGTTGACGGGATGGAAATAGGAGGCTGGATGGGCTTTTCTACAGCCCCAATCCTCCGTGCATCCCGCCACCACTGCTACTGCTCGGGAAATAGTCCAGTAAGGGATGCAAAAAAGAACCTGGATGGACTTTTCTCCAACCTTGGGGCACTCCAGTATTAATATATTTGAAATTACCTAACCGAAGTAACATTCTACACGTTTTATTCTACGTGCAGATGTAACATCGATCCAAGTAATTTCACACAGATGTAACAGCGATCCAACAACACTAAAAAACCATAGCCTCCATACCACGTTCTTCAAATTGTCGAACACCACCATTTTTTCTTCTTTTTTATATACCACGTACAATAACACAATGTGTAACCCGATTTTTTTGCTTTGTGTTGAAAATAATATAACACCATGGAAAACAATATTGAATGTTTATACATGCATGTATGGAAAATAATATTGCATGTGAATTTCCATATCTATGCAAGAATAATCGTGTGTATTCATTGCTATATATATATGACTTGGATTCAGCAGATTGTATCTCTAGGAAGATTGTACATCGAACTAGCGACCTTACTTGAAGATTACTGAACCGATCAACGACCTTGTGAACGTCTTCAAATGGACCAGCGACCCAGAAAACCAATCGTTGAAGGTCACTACTTGGACTTGCAATCTTGAAAATCAGAATTTGAAGGACTCTACTTCTATTCGAAGTAGCGACCTACCCATTAAAAAAAAAAAAAAAAAAAAAAAAAAAAAAAAAAAAAAAACCTCATCCAACACCACAAAAGAAAAAAAATATTCTTCACTCTTTTAAATCGTATAGTTATGAAAAAAATTCTTGATGTAGATGGAAGTGTAGTGTTACTAAACAAGACAAATGTAAAATGTATTTTTTTTTATTATTATTTATTGAACTATGTTAATGTTAATTGAGTTATGCTTTATTGGTTGACGTTATTTTATCATTGTTTGTTTTTCTTAGATCGGCCTATTTTTAGGTAGTGAAATTTTCTAAATCCATTCACTAATTGTTGTTGTTAATATATTATTATTATTAATCATGACAAAATTTATTGTAAAAATATATTTTTTTTTAATTTTGTGACGGTCTTTATTCATATTTCAATCGAAGTAAACCGAAAATAAATCAAGTATATATCATGTTCCACCTTAATCTAGGTCATCTAAAAGACTTTCAAAATAAAAGCTAAGACTGTCCGTTGTCGGTCGCGAGTGAGTAGGTGCGAGCCACCGATTCACTCTCAAGTAACCCAGTCATTTGACCTCGTTGTGCCACCTACTTTCTACCGTTAACGCATGTGACAACCATCGCCTGTGCTCGAGACGTGGCTGTTCGCGTGGGGCTTGTGTGGCTGGGGGTGAGCGCCAGCTCGCTCGCGACCCACAACGAATAGTCTAAGCTGATATCAAAGAGGATTTATAAAAATAGGAATGTGTTCAAAAAAAAAATTGACCACAACACATTTTGGACCACACATTTCTCTAAGGCAAAAAAATGGCTTTAATCGCTGCTTTTTATACAAGGGTAATTTTTTTTTTCAATATAATCATGTGTATAATTTCTTTATAGGAGGAAATGTCGGTCTCAACTTTGTTGGGCTGAGATGGGCGAGAGCCAACTCAGTGGCCCGGAACTTGTGTACGAACTTCTGAGAAGATCGTACGGATTCGCAATCGTTTGGCAGCGGCTCGGGATCGTTAGAAGAGCTATGCCGATCATCGAGTGAATTTTGGGGCAAAATTTATTTCAACAGGGGGATGATGTAGCAACCACAATAATTTCTTTCTTTCCTTTCGACTTCGAGTAATTTTCAGGATGAAATTTTCTTTCAACAAGGGGACGATGTGACACCCGGCAAACTCAGGCAAATAACTTTTATCAAAAGCATAAGTCTACCTTATCAAAACATTCATAATACATACTTAACTAGGTTAGTTGAATCAGTTCAATGATTCGGAGAATCATCATGGATTAGTTTACACTCACGTAATGTCCATGGTTTAATGATTCGAAGAATCATTGGGGGGAAACGCACACATACGCACGACTCTTGAGTCCTGTTATTGGTGAAATTACATGGTTAGGATAATTTATCAAGTATTATATGTTCTATGAGTGATTAACAACTTGTGAATGCATGTTTATGAGATTAGGTGTGATGTCATATGTTAAAATGACAAATTGGTAGTCGTAGGTTCGAATAAGAAATTTGAATTCTCATTCGTACCCTGGAAGGTACGAATGAGATCAGAGTATAAATATATCTCTTTGTCTCATTTTCATCATTTCAAAACCCTAACTCGCCCCCAAGTGCTCTCTCTCAAACCCTTTCCTGTAGAAACGAGTTTTTGCCCTTATTTCTTGTATCCTAAAGCTAAAACAAGTTTTATATCAATATCAGATGAAGATTCAAGGTGTGTTAATCATCTAAACCCTTATTAATGTATTTTTATGCATTTTTTAAATAAAGCCTTTCTAACATCTTTCTAAACTAGATCTAGACCTAAATAATGAGTTTTCTTACGAAAACCCAAGTGTTAATGATGTTGGTGACTATCCTATGTGTTTTGTGTTGTTGAAATGATATATGAATGATGTTTAGGTGATTTAGGACTGTTTTGGAACATGATTTATTGAGGTATGAATTATTATTGATGTTTTGTAGACTTTTACCCATTTTGGGGATTTATGTTAGAAACCTAGGGTTTGTAACATGAACGTGATGATGATAATATGATTAGGGATTTGTTAGCATATGTAAATCTGTGTTTATTGATCTGAATATGATGTCTCCATAATTTTCTACTTTGGGTAAAGTTGTGATTTGGTATGTGAAATGGATGCATTTATGAATGAAATAGGTGTAGTGACATCTGGATAGCATAGATAAGGTTGACTGCAACGTTTGGTAGCATTTCGTGAAGTATTCAATCAGATTTGAAGGGTTTTTGTTCGTCGAAATAGTCCATCGGTTGTGCAGGGCGAATGAATTCTTATTCATACCCTCGAAGGTAAGAACGAGAGAGAAGATTTCTCATTCTTGCTAATAAAGGTACGAATGAGAGGGAATATTTCTCATTCGTGCTAATGAGAGGAAAGATTTCCCATTTGTGCAAATAAAGTTATGAAAGAGAGGAAAGGTTCCTCATTTGTGCCAATGAAGGTACAAATGAGAGGATATATTTTCCCATTCGTACCAACGTGTAAATTTGTGAATCTTTGATATAAACTAAGTGTTCTATGTACATTGCTTGTATGTAAACTATATATGCTTGATCAACTGATGTAATGGGTCACCAACGGGATGTTGAGACTTGTGTAGTCGAGTCAAACATTCAAACATGTTTTCAAACGTGCGTAGTCAAGGTCTGGACAATCGAGGACTAGTTAGCCTACGGGTTATTAGTCAAGACACTTATACACATTTCATGATAGGTCGCCGGTATTAGGGGCTATCATAACATGGTCAGTCAGTCTGTTTTAGAAGAACACAACCTAAGGTGAGTGTCACGTCCCCACTTTTACATTTATTCTCATAGTGGAGAAACATGCTATGCACTTTGATTTCTTAAAGATCATGTTTTACTATGGTTATCATTTGTTTACTATGCGACTCATCTAAATCCCAAGGAAACCACTAATACGGATATATAACAGGGAAATGTGGATAGATCTATTGGGCTTGACAAACCCCACCCAAGTCGATTGGAGGTCGGACGGGTGCATATTGTCTCAAACACACAGGGCCTACCTAGGATGACGGTAGTCCGAAGGGTACACACTTATGGAGCAACTTAGTCAGAAATGGTTTCAATCATAGTTGTAACATTCTTAAAATCTAGCTAACGCTCATATAACATAGTAGTAACAGGAATGATCTATCACACATATGGAAACGTTTTGTAGAACCTGTCAACTCACCAGCATGTTTTCTCAGGTACCTAAGGTAGCAGATTTGGAATAGGCGCACGGGGTCTCGCGGTGTCTAAGATCATATGCATGGCTTTTGAGCACTTTTAAACTATTGTATTTTCTTCTTTGGGGAATTTAAACTTATTTATGCATCCGCTGTTTTGTTCACGCGCCTCGCGGTAAAACCTCGCATGTGGATTTTGAGGGTGTGACAGATTGGTATAGGAGCCAATGGTTATAGTGAACTAGGACTGCATGTGGAGTCTAGTCTATAGTCGAGTCTCACATACTAGACGGTCACACACTTATGAATCGTAATTTGTGGGAACCTTACTAACAGTGTTGCGGTGTCAATATCATCATCATTTACATGTTGCGCCATCCATCTTACCTATTATCTATTTCGATCTTCTATTCCTACCTTTTCTTCTTATTCGGGTTTGAGGACGAAGAGGCTAACTCATTGGATTTGCACGGCGGTGGCGTACATTGGAGTAGCTACGGCTTACCCAAGAGATCTTTTAGGATTCAAACATCTCCCTTCTATGCTCCAATGGACACACATGCCTACACACACTATCTTGCACTTGTACTTGTCATATTACACCTCCAAGTGACTGTTCACTTGGAGATTCCTATAAGCTGAGATGTCTTGGTCGGGTGACTTGTAGTTGATACAAGTTGGTCGGGTCGGGATGATTCTCTATTATGCTTGATAGTACTTACATACTAGTGATGATTCTGAATATCTCATTTTTTGTGAATGTCAGAAGATGTCAGGAGCTCGTGGTGGTCGTCGTGGTTGATGTAACAGTGTTCGTGGGGGCATTGGGGGTCGTGGCAACATCAACATGACCCAGGAGGAACTGAATAACTTGATCCAGGAGCAGGTGTCCATTTCTCTTGCTGCTTTCCAGGCCGCTCAGCAAGGCCTCAGTGATAATTTGATTACTGCTACTCTTATCTATGTTTTAGGTAATGTGTTTATTTTGGTTAAACAGAGTTGCCCATTTATACACGGAATGTTGTCAACCAGCAACCACCTCCACCACCACCTCCTCCGGTGTAACCGGTTTGTACGTTTAAGGCTTTCATGGACTTCAAGCCTCATACCTTCAGTGGGACTAGGGTTGTAGTGGGATTACTTAGGTGGGTGGAGAAGATTGAATCTATGTCTGCTTTGTGTAATTGTCCTATGGTGGATTGTGTGAAGTTTGCTTCGGGTACCTTGGAAGGTCCAGCTTTGATGTCGTGGAATTCTACTACCCAGACTATTGGTTTAGGTGAAGCCAATGCTATGCTTAGCATAGAATTTGTTCATCGTTTGAAGTGTGAGTACTGCCCTCGGGATGAGGTGCAAAAGTTAGAACATGAGCTTTGGAATCACAGGATGGTGGGATCGGAGATCGAGGAGTACACAACTAAGCATCATGAGTGGGTTAGTGCCGGAAGTTCGTGGGTTAGTGACTGCAAATGACTCGACTACTCTACAGTGTACTATCAGGTTAGCCCATAAGCTGACCAATCAGAAGGTTGAAGAAGGTGTTCAACCTCCCAAGCGTGCAGATCTAAAGGCACATGATAGCAATAAAAGGAAATGGGATAGCTCCGGGAAGAATCTGGCTCCAGTTCAGCCGCAGCAGAAATCAAGAAAGTGTGAAGCGTCAGGATCATCGTCTGGTCAGAAGCAGGGAGGGTATGCTGGCAAAAATCCGAAGTGCAATCAGTGTGGTTTTCATCATGTTGGGAATTGTGATAAGTTCCGTTGTTATCACTGTCACCGGACTGGTTATTTTGCTAAAGATTATCGGGTTAATCTTCAGCCTAAGCAGGCTAGGCTGCTGTTACTGCTCCTGCTCCATAGGGAAATCAGGGTTGTTATAACTGTGTTTAAGTGGGGCACTTTAAGCGGGACTACCCGTAGTTGAAGCAGGGCGATGTTGGGAAAATGGGAATGGTAATGGTAACAACGGGGATGGCAGCAGGAATGCGCGTGCCTTCGTCATTGGTTAGGGGGAAGCCCAACTGGACGCAGAAACAGTTACCGATATGTTTCTTCTTAATGATCGCTATGCTTCGGTTTTATTTGATTCTGGTGCCAATATGAGCTTCATATCTGCTACATTTAGTCAGTTTCAAGACATAGTACCTACACCTTTAGACGCTAAGTACTTGATAGAATTGGCTAACGATAAACAAATCGAGGCTACACACATTTTTAAGGGGTGTCCCCACTGATCTTATGCTAGCTGATTGGGTAGTTTTGACGTCGTCATGGGTATGGATTGGTTATCCCTGTATCGGGCTGAGATTTTTTGTTTTGATAAGGTTATTCGACTTCCACTTCCTGACGGCAAGATTTTGTCGGTTTATGGTGAGAAGATTGGTGTTCCCTTGAGTATCATCTCTTGTATGAAGGCCTATAAGTATCTTAAGAATGGGTATACCACCATTCTGGCACTTGTTTCTGTATCATTTGCGGAAGAGAAAAAGATTGAAGACATTCCGGTTGTGCGTGACTTTTCTGATGTATTTCCTGATGATTTGCCTAGTCTTCCGCCTCAGCGTCAGGTTGAGTTTCGTATTGATCTTGCACTTGGTGCAACTCCTATCTCTCGAGCCCCTTTTCTTCTTGCACCTCCCGAGATGCAGGAATTATCCAACCAACTATAGAAGTTATTAGAGAAAGGTTTCATTCGGCATAGTTCATCTCCTGTTTGTCAAGAAGAAAGATGGAAGCCTCCGTATGTGCATTGACTACTGTGAACTGAACAAGGTGACGATCAAGAATCAGTATCCTTTTCCTCGTATTGATGACCTATTCGACCAGCTTCAGCATTCCAATTATTATTTGAAGATTGATCTGAGATCCAGATACCATCAACTTAGAGTACATGAATCAGATATTCCGAAGACTACCTTTCGAAGACGTTGTGGCCATTTTGAGTTCTTGGTCATGCCTTTCGGTCTCACCAAGGCCCCAATAGTATTTATGGATTTGATGAACCGTATTTGCAAGCCTTATCTTGAGAAGTTCGTCATTGTCTTTATTGATGACATCCTGGTCTATTACAAAAGCAGGGTGGACCATGAGGAACACCTGCGAGTTGTCTCGGAATTCTTACGAAGAGAACATCTCTATGCTAAGTTCTCGAAATGTGACTTCTAGTTGTGTGAAGTTCAATTCCTTGGTCAAGTGGTGAATGAACTGGGAAGCACCGAAGACGCCAACAGAGGTGCAACGATTCCTATGTCTCGCAGGTTACTATCGTCGTTTCATTAAGGGATTTTCAAAGATTGCTAAACCCCTCACATCTCTTACCCAGAAAGACCGACAATTCGACTGAGGTGATTCTCAGGAGTCAGCGTTTCAGACGCTGAAGCTTAAACTCTTTTCTACACCTATATTATATTTGCCTGAGGGTACGGATGATTTCGTTGTTTATTGTGATGCTTCTATTCACGGTCTCGGTTACGTGTTGATGCAACGCGAGAAGGTTATCGCTTATGCTTCTCGTCAGCTAAGGTTCATGAGAAGAACTATACTACCCATGATCTGGAACTGGGTGCGGTTATTTTTGTTTTGAAGATCTGGAGACACTACTTGTACGGTACCAAGTGCACCATATACACCAATCACAGGAGTCTTCAGCATATCTTTGATCAGAAGGATTTGAACATGCGACAGCGTCGATGGGTCGAACTTCTGAATAATTATGATTGTGCAATCAAATACCATCATGGTAAGGAGAATGTTATGGAAGACGCCTTAAGCAGAAAGGAGTCTCTTAAACCGCGGCGCGTTCGAGCCTTACAGCTCACCATCCATTCCGGGTTGCCCGACCTTATCCGTTCTGCACAACAAGAAGCTTTGAAGGAGGAAATCCTTAAAGCTGAGACCATGCATGGTGCTAACAGGCACCTGGAACTCAAGTCTGATGGCCTGCATTACTTTGTAGAGCGTGTTTGGGTACCTTTATTCGGTAATTTACGGGAGCTTGTCTTGGACAAAGTTTACAAGCCCCGGTATTCCATTCACCCCAGCTCTGATAAGATGTATCAAGATTTGAAGATACTTTATTGGTGGCCGAACATGAAGGCTAACATAGCTTCGTATGTAAGTAAATGCTTGACTTGTGCTAAGGTCAAGGTTGAATATCAAAAGTCGTCTAGTCTTCTTCAGCAACGTGAAATTCCCGAATGGAAGTGGGAACAAATCACGATTGATTTTGTAACCAAGATCCCGAAGTCACCAAGTGGTTGTGATTCTATTTGGGTGATTTTCGATCGATTGACAAAATTTGCACACTTCCTGGCTATTAAGGAAAGTGACAGTTTGGAGCAATTAGCTCGCGTCTATCTTAAGGAAGTGGTCTCTCGGCACGGGGTGCATGTCTCTATTTTCTCTGATCGTGATTCTTGTTTCACTTCGCATTTCTGGAAGGCCTTGCAGAAGGCTTTGGGTACTCAGTTGGATATGAGTACGGCCTATCATCCGCAAACTGATGGTCAAAGTGAGCGGACAATTCAAACAATGGAGGACATGCTACGGGCGTGTTTCATTAACATTGGCAAGAGTTAGGAGACTCATCTACCATTGGTGGAATTCTCTTACAACAATAGCTACCATTCTAGCATTAAGGCAGCTCCGTTCGTGGTTCTTTACGGGCAGAAATGTCGGTCTCCACTTTGTTGGGCTGAGGTGGGCGAGAGCCAACTCACTGGCCTGGAACTCGTGTACGAAACTTCTGAGAAGGTCGTACAGATTTGCAATCATATGGCAGCAGCTCGGGATCGTCAGTAGAGCTATGCCGATCATCGTCACAAATTGTTCGAATTCCAGGTTGGCGAAAGGGTACTTTTGAAAGTCTCTGCATGGAAGGGCGTTATATGTTTTGGGAAGTGTGGTAAACAGAATCCTTGTTATGCCGGACCGTTCGCAATTCTGGAATGGATTGGACCAGTTGCATACAAACTTGACTTACCATCTGAGCTCAGTAACGTGCATAATGTCTTCCATATCATGAATCTTAAGAAGTGTCTGACGGACGGAACACTCATTGTTCCTCTCAAAGAGATCAAGGTTTATGAGCGTTTGTGTATCGTGGAGGAACCGATCGAGATCTTGGATTATAAGATTTGAAGCCTTCGTCGGAGTAAAATCCGCATCGCTAAAGTTCGTTGGAACTCCAACTGTGGACCGGAGTTCACAAGGGAAGGGGAGGATCAGATGAAGCTTAAGTATCCTCATTTGTTCCCAACTCCAGCACCAAAACCAGCACCTGTTACAGTTGAAGCCGAGTGAATTTCAGGGCGAAATTCCTTTCAACAGAGGGATAATGTAGCAACCAGAAAATTTTTCGGAGGATCCGCACCCGTTATTGGTGAAATTACATGGTTGGGATAATTTATCAAGTATTATATGTTCTAAGAGTGATTAACAACTTGTGAATGCATGTTTATGAGATTTGGTGTGATATCATATGTTAAATGACAAATTGGTAGTCATAGGTTCGAATAGGAAATTTGGATTCTCATTCGTACCCTAGAAGGTACGAATTAAAAGAAAGTATAAATATATCCCTTTGCCTCATTTTTATCATTTCACAACCCTAAATCGCCCGTAAGTGCTCTCTCTCAAACCCTTACGTGAATAAACGAGTTTTTGCACTTATTTCTTGGATCCTAAAGCTAAAACAAGTTTTATATCAATATCAAGTGAAGATTCAAGGTGTGTTAATCATCTAAACCCTTATTAATGTATTTTTATGCATTTTTATAAACCCTAAGTGTCCAGATCTGATCTTAATAAGTTCTCTTGAATAAAAACCTTTCTAACATCTTTCTAAACTAGATCTAGACCTAAATAAAGAGTTTTCTTACAAAAACCCAAGTGTTAATGATGTTAGTGACTATCCTATTTGTTTTGTGTTGTTGAAATGATATATGAATGATGTTTAGGTGATTTAGGACTGTTTTGGAACATGATTTATTGAGGTATGAATTATTATTGATGTTTTGTAGACTTTTACCCATTTTGGGGATTTATATTAGAAGCCTAGGGTTTGTAACATGAACGTGATGATGATAATATTATTAGGGATTTGTTAGCATATGGAAATCTGTGTTTATTGATCTGAATATGATATTGTTTCAATAATTTCCATTTTGGGTAAATTTCTCATCCAATTGATGTGACAGTCCCCATAATTTGCTATTTTAGGTAAAGTTGTGATTTGGTATGTGAAATGGATGGATTGATGTATGAAATAGGTGTAGTAACATGTGGATAGGATAGATAAGGTTAAGTGCAGCCTTTGGTAGCATTTCATTAAGTTTCAATCAGATTTGAAGGGTTTTTGTTCGTCGAAATAGTCCATTTGTTGTGCAGGGCGAATGAACTCTCATTCGTGCTAATGAGAGGAAAGATTACCCATTCGTTCTAATAAAGGTACCAATGAGAGGAAAGGTTCCTCATTCGTGCCAATGAAGGTATGAATGAGAGGATATATTTTCCCATTCGTACCAACGTGTAAATTTGTGAATGTTTGATATAAACTAAGTCTTCTATGTGTATTGCTTGTATGTAAACTATATATGCTTGATCAACTGATGTAACGGGTCACCAACGGGATGTCGAGACTTGTGTAGTCATGTCAAACATTCAAACACGTTTTTAAACGTACGTAGCCATGGTCTAGACAATCGGGCACTAGTTAGCCTATTGGTTATTAGTCAAGACACTTATACACATTTTATGATAGGTCGCTGGTATTAGGGGCTATCATAACTTGGTCAGTCGGTCTGTTTTAGAAGAACGCAACCTAAGGGGAGTGTCACGGCCCACTTTTACATTTATTCTCATGGGGGAGAAACATGCTACGCACTTTGATTTCTTAAAGATCATATTTTACTATGGTTATCATTTGTTTTCTATGCGACTCAACTAAATCCTAAGGAAACCACTAATATGGGTATATAGCGGGGAAATGTGGATAGATCTATTGGGCTTGACAAACCCCAACCGGGTCGATTGGAGGTCGGACGGGTGCATATTGTCTCCAACATACAGGGCATACCGGGGATGACGGTAGTCCGAAGTGTACATACTTAACGTCTAGCTAACGCTCATATAACATATTAGTAACAGGAATGATCTTTCACACATATGGAAACGTTTTGTAGAACCTGTGAACTCACCAGCCTATTATGTTGACACTTTTAGCATGTTTTCTCGGGTCGCTAAAGTTATGGATTTGGAATAGGCGCACGGGGTCTCATGGCGTCTAGGATCATATGCCTGGCTTTTGAACACTTTTAAACTATTGTCTTTTCTTTTTTGGGGATTGTAAACTTATTTATGCTTCCGCTCTTTTGTTGGGTTAAACTTTTAAACTGCGTGGTTGGTTTTATTACGTTATTTTCATATCATATAGGTGTCGTTTATTGTGACCGTTGACTTGGATTTGGTATGTCAAGCGCCTCGCGGTAAAACCCCGCACGTGTAATTTGAGGGTGTGACATAGATACACGTAACAATATTTGAAAACATAAAGTACAAAACATACCAATTTTAAAAATAAAGGACATGCGTTGAAATTTACAATTTTAAAAATAAAGGACATGCGTTGAAATTTAATATAAAAATAAGTGACAAAATTTGTAATTCACTCTTTAGAAATTTTAAGAAGTTAATTTTTTTTTTTTACTTTTTATTTATCCTTGATATAAAAAAACTGGTGAAATGCCCTCATGCTATACAACGAGAATTCAGTCAGTGTCAGTTGGGTTTTTACAGTATCATAACTCTCTTTAGCAATCGAAAGAGAAATGAAACAGAGTCATGATATGCAAAAAAGGATATTGACACGTTTCCAACATTGATCAAAAACCACAAAATTGATTATCGGTTGTGGCTGTGATGTTGTTCGATCAAAATTGGTTAGTTTTATTATATACATGTGTAACACACATAGACAAAAAAATCAACTTGGGGTGTGAATGGAGAGAATTTTTTTATGATGACCTTTCAACCAGGTGCGATATTAGTCGGTAACTGTTTGTAAAAATTATGTTTCTAATTAATATGCCTCTTCATGTCTTCAATTAATTGAAACATCCCATATATTTAAGCTTACTGTTGCGTTGGTACGAAGGGGTGTGTGTTGCCAACCGTTGCGTTGGTTCCAAGGGATGTGTGTTCACCAACCGTTGCGTTGCTTCAAACAGGTGTATGTATCACCTATAAATACAACCTATATATATACAAACACACACATCTACTTTATGTTTCATAATAGTGGATTAGTGTACGGTTTATCCTTTGAGCCTAACCCATTTTTTTTTTTTGTTAAATCAAATTGATCATATGGGCCCTATGTGAGGGTAGTATTGTCCTTTTTCATCCTAATACGTAACTGTCTTTAAAATGAAAAGGAAAAACAACCCACCTACTTATTCTCTCTCTAAATACACTACCTCTAACACCCCTCCCACTCACTCTCTCTATCCCTCTCTTGCATACACAAACACACCCCCCACTCGCTGTTTTATACCTGCCACCACTTGGCCACCACCTCATTTGAAATTCAAATCCTCCAAAACAATTCCTAAATATGACCAATCTAAAACACAAACTCTAAATCTCACTGGTCTGAAATTTGATAATGGTGTCTACGTGGAACCACCACCACTGTAACACATGTGATCCAAACGTTAACTCAGAACCAATAAGCCATAATCAAACCCTAGACACCATCGTCGTATCATCGTAAACCACTCCACCATCTCGGAGCTCGGAACAAACCTCATCTAAGCATCATCATCTTATATTTGTGTCTTTGTCGCTGGAATAGGAAGCCGACAGTGGTTAGTGTTGGTTTGACAAAAGGGGTTTGACCAGATCTAGCATTTAGTGGGTAGAGAGTGGAGATGGAGGTAACAGTTTGAACCTTGATGATTTGGAGTTAGGGTTAAAAGGTTTTGATGCTGACAGTGGTGGAAGTGGTGCTCACAAGGGAGTGACAATGGTAGTGGTTGGAGTGACAAAGGTGGTGCTGACAAGGGGGTAATTGGTGGTGATAGTTGTGGTGGTGGCCATATCGAAGTTATCCTTCATACTAAATAAGGTTTGCTTTGGAAGAATATATTTTAAAAACTAATACGAGTTTCATTTTTTTGGGGTATTGGATTTTAATAATCCAAACTTTCACTCATTGGCCAGCAATAATCTGTACTTCAAAAATTCCCAACAACGATCCCAACTTTCAATGCATTGGCCGACAATAAACCTTTGTTAACTAAGAACTAACTCAGTTAGTTGATGCTGACGTGGACGTTGACGTGGCATGCTCACGTTGACGTGGCATGCCAAACACATGCATGGATGATGACGTGAATGCTAACATGACATGGCATGCCACGTCAGCATCCATGTCATCTCAGTTAACAAAGGTTCATTGCCGGCCAATACGTTGAAAGTTGGGATCGTTGTTGGGAAAAAGTACAGATTATTGTCGGCCAATGGGTGAAAGTTTGGATTATTAAAATCCAATACCACTTTTTTAAACTAGTTTAAATGGGTTACAAAAAATTAATAATTTATTTAGCATTAAATACGATTATTAAATAAAAAAATCCTATTGGTTTAAATTTGTTTTTTTTTTCTTCTTACAAGACATTTTCTTCTCATTTGAACTCTCTAATATATATATATATATATATATATATAGGTTAAGTATATAGAGAAAACCCACTCAAATTGAGAAAACCATGGAAATTCTGACTTACCGAGCTTTTTATTATCTGAAGCTTGTATGTAATATATATGTTTTTAAGAGTTTTGAGCCAAAAAATCAAAAACGCGCCGAGTGGATTTTTTAAAAAAATAAATAAGTTTTTTTGTATAACGTATATTACACACTTTACAGACAGGTAACATATGTAATACAAAAAACTTATTCATTTTTTAAAAAAAGTCCACTTGGCGATTTTTTGATTTTTTTGACTCAAAACTCTTAAAAACATGTATATTACATACCCTAATTTTTTTAGATAATAAAAAGCTTGGGAAGTCGGAGTTTCCAGGGTTTTCTTAATTTGAGTGGGTTTTCTATATAACCATCCCCTATATATATATATATATATATATATATATATATATATATATATATATATATATATATATATATATATATATATATATATAGGGTGGGGTTAGGGTACAAAAACCATATTTCGTGAGAAATGTGAAAAGGATTAAGAATTGATATGTAGACATTATTTTTCGGACTTATTCATGATGTTTTGGATTGTTTATCGTAAAATAACACCAAACATAACAATTAAAAACACAAAACAATTTATTTTAGGTTTAAAAACTTAAAGCACAATGCTAAGCACATGTGTTTTAAGTTGTTGTGTTTTAACTATGTGTTTTAGTTATGTTTTAAATTCTATGGCTATAATACATTACATTGTGTTTTAAATTGTTGTGTTTGGTGTTTTTCTAGCAAAAACAACCCAAAACACCATATTTAAAATCCAAAACATGATGCCTACATGTCAATTCTTGATCTTTCTCACACTTGTTATGAAATATGGCTTTTGTACCCGAACCTTTACATATATATATATATATATAGGGTAGGATCCATAGAAAACCCTCCTTATCTAGAAAACTCTGGAAACTCTGATTTCCCGAGCTTTTTAGGGCCTGAAAATTTTAGGGCATGTATTATACATGATTTTAAGCATTTTGAGCCAAAAAAAAAAAAATCAAAAAAGCACCGAGCACTTTTTTTTAAAAAAAAAAATAAGTTTTCGGGTAACACATGTTAAGCAAAAATAACATGTGTTAACAATGTGTTACCCGAAAACTTATTTATCTTTTTAAAAAAAAAAGTGCTCGGCGCTTTTTTGATTTTTTTGGCTTAAAATGCTTAAAATCATGTATATTACATGCCCTAAAATTTTCATATAAAAAAAAGCTCGGGAAGTTAGAGTTTCCAGAGTTTTCACTATAACAAGGGTTTCCAATATATCCTTTACCTATATATATATATATATACATATAATTTGTGTAATGTAATTTTGTTCTAGGTATTAAAAAATTTAAGTAAATGGGTAGAAAGACCTAACTACCATTGTGTGACCAAATTTAACAAGAAATTTTAACTAGGTTAGAGACAAAGGACAAATTGTGCAAGATTATGAAACATAAATACAAAATTAATCAATTTAAAAGACAAATGTTATCGCATGAAATCTGGAATAAACGTAAATGACAAAACTTGTAACTTAGTTTAAAAATAAAATGACAAAATTGGGACTCAAACCCTAATAATTTAAATAAAATTCATACATGAAATATATTTAAAAATAAAAATTTCAGGCATTCCGCGAGTTCGGACCGTGGGTTGTCACTCACCTCACCCATGTCCCAAACGGGGCGTGTATGCAATATAGTTTCCTCGTGCAAAAGTTAATCTCCAGTTTGAATTTCCCTACCAAGTATATTTTCCTCTGCGTACTATGTTACAAAAGTCACGTCCTGCGGCCTTTGTACGCTTTGCACAAAAAGAAGAATTTGTATATTAAGTTACAGGGCCATCCATCAAGGGGGTGGGAAGGGCTCCCGGTCTGGACCTAATTTCTAGGGGCATATTGTTTAATATAAAAGTTATAATCCATTTAAAATTAGTAATAACTACACCAATGAGCTAGAAAATTATGCTAGTTTGTATAAGCCCATTATAACTCCAAAGTCCAAAACTCAACCCTATTAAGCTATTAGCCCATTTAAGTAACTTAACCATTAGTCATTTAACTTCACTCATCACCGGTTAGCTATTCATTTACTACGGTATGTCATTAACTCATTGAAGCTTAGCCCACTTAACTTCACTCATCATCGGCTAGCTATTCGTTTATTACGGTATGTCATTAACTCATTGAAATACTATATTTCTGTAAATTTGGTCATTTCAATTTTATTGATATTACTTTAACCGTCATCTAAAAGAAATATTTTACGTTATTTATTTCGTTAAGTCCTGAGACTAAGGGCGCATTTTTCGCAACTCAACCCGGGCACATGATTTCTGAGGAATGAACCTAGTAACTTACCCATATATATATATATATATATATATATATATATATATATATAGTGTAATTTTTTTTAGAATTTTTTTCCCATGTGCTTAAACATACTTTCTAGATGAATAATACAAAAAAAATTTAAAAAAATTTTTAGTGTAATTGCGTCATTAAAGTAAATACATTAGTTTACACTAAAGTAATTATGTAATTACTCTACAATAGTAATTACGTAATTACTCTACACCAAAATTTATTTTTATTTTGTTTTTTTAGATTTCAATACTATAATACATGTTTAACAATATGGGAAAAAAATTTCGAAAAGAAAAATAAAAAGATTTTCCCTCTTTGATTCTCATAGTTCTCACAAAAAACACTTTATATTTGATCTTTACACTATATATATATATATATATATATATATATATATATATATATATTGTGAGAACTGTGAGAATCAAAGGGGGAAAAAACTTTAATTATTTTTAGAATTTTTTTCTCATGTGCTTAAACATACTTTCTAGATGAATAATACAAAAAAAAATAGTGTAATTATGTGTTTTTAAGAGTTTTGAGCCAAAAAATCAAAAAAGCGTCGATCAGTTTTTTTTTTTTAATAAATAAGTTTTGCATCATAACATATGTTACCCGTGTCAACATATGCTAACATATGTTACGATGCAAAACTTATTTATTTATTTAAAAAAAACGAACGGAACTTTCTTGATTTTTTTGGATCAAAACTCTTAAAAACATATATATTACATGCCCTAAAATTTTCAAATAAAAAAACTCCGAAAGTTGGGTTTTCTAAGGTTTACTCTAAAAATGTGAGTTTTCTACCGATACTTAGCATATATATATTTTCTTAGCCGTTAAAAGAATTGTAACTTTATATTTAGATTTAGTTTAAATATAAGAACATGAGTTAACTTTAACAATAAAGAAATAACTACATCTGTATATATTAATATTTCAAAGCATGAAATCTTACAAGGCATTTATAGAAGTCATCATCCCCCTTTGAGTGTCCCATGTGACATCCTCCCTATTCCTATTCAAAAGTCTTTTTCTCTCTCATTTTTTTGACACAATTTTAAAATGTTAATAACTTTTATATATCAGATTTTTTTTAAAAAAAATGACACCAAATTAACGAACATTTTATTATTTTCTCAACGAGTACCATAATGTTATTCACACAGAAAAAAAAACAATTTTTTAGTTGGTTTTTATTCACACAGGAAAAAAACACAGCGTGTTCAGGTAATTCATTAATAATGTCTAGGCAAGTCACTAATCATGTTCAAAGTAGAAATTATATTTTCATCATGAGCAGAATATGTTAAAACGACTGCTTTCTTAAAAGAAAGAACTTTCAAGACTACCATCTCAATCACACCTTTCAATAGTTGTTTCTAGCTCTGCTCATCATCTAAACATACATCTTCTTTTTAAAAATACATTTTCATTCTTATTCACATGATTAAAGTTGGGTTTTTTTTTCATATTATAGTATATTAATTTTTATGTTACATCATAACAAATATTTTATCACATAATATTAGATTTATCTATCCTGAAAAGTTTTCGGGATATATAATCTAGTTTTCGGGATATATAATCTAGTGGAGATATAAAAGGCTATTATAAAAAGATTTTGTAAAAAGATAAAGAAGGTATAAACAATAAGATTTCAAAATACACTTAGATTATTTGTGAGAGATAAACAGCTTATAACTTCGTTTTATTAAAACATATGTTTACTTATTTAAATGTTTAATTAACGTTAGCCGACTACAAACATTGTATCGTAATCCAAATGTAGATACGCATCTCTGCATCGTACTGTTGAAATGAAACAAGGGCTAATAATGCACCAAACAAATATTAAACATATATATAATGCTGACCGTATATTATTATTATCGAGATATATTATTTTTCTAATCACTCGTTTCCGATTTAAGTTCGAAGATAGTTAATATTTTAGAGGCATGAATATTATACAATAAAATGGAACGGTGTTAATTGCATGAATGTGCGAGTACAGTTATATAAATATATACATACGAATTATAATCAAAACATATTATTTAAAATTCACAAGACAGTTATGATCATGTATTGTCTTTTGAATAGTTAAGAAAGATTTCCATATTAGCCACTACGGTCAAATGCATGTATCATGTTAGCAATAATTAAACAGTGTGTGTTTGCTGAAATAATCATGAAATTATATCAACACTTAAAAAGAACATATATTTTATCATTGACTTGTTCACATATTGTTGGTTTATGACATTCTTTTTAATTTTTTTTTTAACGAACAACTAAATGGTAGAGTAGACTCTTCAAAACCCGGTAAACCTGTCATTAATCGAGTTTTTTGTTAAAATAGTAGGTTTTTTGAGAACTTTTGTGTCATTGGTAGATGTCAGAATGAAATTTTTGAAAGTGGGAGTCTCACAATCTTAGATTGCGGGAGTAGGTGACTAGGCTGCAACGTGGACGAGATGGCAGACGTGGAAGACTTGGCACACTTTGGGTTGAGACTTGAAGGCAGACGTGGAAGACTAGGCTGCTAAAATGGTCACGTTGAGCTGGATGCAGTCCCGCAATTTCAGATTGCAGGAGTCAGAGGAAGCTTTTGCAGAGTGTTTTGGCTCTATTTTGCTGCATGTGTAATTTAATATTAGTCTCGCAATTTGAGATTGCATGAGAGCAGGTTGGAATAGTATTCTTGCAGGCACACTTGTGATATTGATTGAATGCATGTGTTTTAATTGTAGTGACTTTAGTAGGTTGTGTGAGTAGAAGAGAATCAATTCTCTGATTGCAAATAGTGTCATACTAACCAAGCTAACATTAAATCAAAGTTACAATCTGCATGCATTTGCTTTCAATATATATGAGCATACATGTTTAGTGAAAGCATAACAATTTTGAACATACACAAAGCAATAAAATTCACAAGCACAAGTATCATCTTAAAAAAAAAAAAAAAAAACTATGGCACATTTACACCCGGGTCCAAGAAACAATGAGCTTCTATGGCTGCAGCCACAACATCGTTCGGCTTATCTGTTCGAAGATGATGTTGGCCATGCCACAGAGCTTGATATTAGGCGGGGCGACCAGGCATTATTTTCTGCCATTAAAAAAAAATCCGTTAAACCCCAATGTTGAAGAGATGGTTAGAATGGCAGGCTTTGGTGGGGTTCTAGATGTTGGATACCTACTTTATGACCATGGTTTGATAACCGCGTTGGTAGAAAATATGGCGTCCAGAAACTCACATGTTTCACCTATCGTTTGGTGAAACGACGGTGACTTTAGAGGACGTGAACGTGCTCTTGGGATTGCGAGTCAACGGTCCACCATTGGGAGGACCAGAGGAAAAATGGTCATCCCAAGATCGATTGCAGCTAGTTGGGGGTTTGTTGCTCGAATGTTGAGTGGAGTTAAAACAAGATACCTTTTAAACAAACTAAAAGAAGTTCTGCCTGAAGGGGCAGATATGAATCAGATTACACAACAAGTTACACAACAAGCACGTTGTGTGGTCTTGGTTATTGTGGGTAATACATTGTTTGCTGACTCTTCTAACGGTTTCACATCATTGACATTTTTAAGGCACCTTGAATCGTTAGAAAGATGTGGTCAATATAGTTGGGGGAGTGCTGCACTGGCTTGTTTGTACAGAAATATGTGTAAAGCTATAGTCTCCACTGATATAACAATTGGAGGACCTATGATTATACTCCAGTTGTGGGCCTGGACACGAATCAGTGTACTATCCCCCAAGTGTTCAACCCGGTTGATGCTTGGAGAATCTTATGGTGCTATGTATGTATTTTATCCATTACCCTTATGCACAATACATAGGGATATTGCCGCAAAGTTGCACAGAGGGGAGTGATTGTTGGCGTTCGGATTGCTTTCTTGTGTGGTTTCAGGTGGTGGAATACCACCAAGCTAGTAGGGTCATGAGACAATTTGGATTACGTCAATGGATTCCTGAGGGACCACCCTTTACCCCCCAAGTCCACACCGAACTGCACAAAAAAACCCGTTCTGGCAGACCATACGAATCTTGGTTTGCAAACATTCATAGCGAGTATGTGCAGTCGTGGAATGACCGCAAAAATAGAATAGTGGGCGGGGAAGAAACGCCATTTCCTTCCATGTATCCCGGTTATATGGAATGGTACTTAGAAAGAACCGTGGGATACATGACGAACCGAATTTCCATCCCGGTATCGCAACCGTGGGATACATGACGAACCCAATGGTACTTAGAAAGAACCGTGAGATATAGTCAGCATGTTCATATGTCCAGTTTGTGCGTCTTCTCCCGGTACGCTTCATTTCATGCAATTTTTGGTGGACTTCAGGGGTAAGGGGAGGATCCTGAGGTCTCAATTGACAGAACCCGAACTATCTAAGGACCCTCGATGGTGAGTGGTATTTAACTATATGCATCCACACAATGTAAGACTCACAGCACCATGAATCCTCCCCGTCTTTGCAGTATTCCGGCAAAGACGCAAACGCTTCTTCATATAGTCGCCAAATAAACTTGTTCACAAAAAAAAATATTATTATTAACACATGGTACCAATTTAACCAGTAACACAATGTAGATCAACTCTTACCGACTCCTCATGAAGATTTTGTAACTCTGAACGAATTTGGCGTAAAGAGTGTGACGCGGTCTCCGTAAAGTCATGTCTCACACGCCAACTATAAATATAATTATAAAAACAATAATTAGTTAAATTAACAAGTTTTACTAAATATTATGTAGGCATCACAGAATACTTACAGGACACCAAATAGAACTCAAGCTGGGAACTGGGGTTTAATTCTGGGGGATAATACCCGGATTCTAGTCCAGGCCCACAGTTGTAACAAAAACATAGGAACTGCCACCGTGGTTGTGGTCCTTACTACTGCTTTGCATAAGTTGCGATACAACCATGCTAACACAGCACTCCCCTAACTCAACCTCCCACATTGATGAAGATTCAACAAATGTGGTAAAAAGGACAACGACACAAAACTTTGGCTTGTGTCGGGAAACAGACAAAATGACAAAATAATTAAGATCACACATCGTGCGCGTCGTGTGATCTCGCCCTCATTGGCGTCAGCGGGTAACGGAGCCTTTATTTTTTCTACAATTATGTTGGATTCCAAAGTGTTTCCGCGGAAATTGTGGGGCTCACTTTCTACACCCAACATTTCTTCGACATACTCTACCCATTCCGCATCATCTCTCATGCTGAATTGCGGTCCTGAGACCGCTGCACCATTAACCCGCAGACCCATTAGGACGTTAACGTCCTGTAACTTCATCGTGGCCTTACTCAAGACGTGTGGGTCTCAGGACGCCATCTTTCAACAAGGACAGATATTAGCCCCCGGTCAATTTTGCGGTATCCGCACTCAAGAACTTCACTAAAATCAGCGATCCGCACAAATTCTTGAATGCGTGGATCTAACGGATGCTCGCCAATGGCATGCCAAAATGGTTGGTCACCCCGTCTGCAATCCAATAAACCCTCTTCGCCATTTCCTTCAAACAGCTTCGCAGTACAATGTTGTGGTTGAGCCTAAAGAAGTGGATTATTGCAAGGACCGGGGTTTAGAGATGCCATATTAATTAATAGGGTAAATGATTTAAAGTGGTAATGTATGTGTAGATGTTGGATTCCTTGACGATTGAATTTTGTCGTTCTATTTTTAATAACAACACTTTGGTTCTCCTCATTTTACTAAACTAACATCTATATATAATAACACAAGCTACCATTTAGTCCATTGAAGTAAAAAAAACAAACATTGTACCTCTCCCGCAATCTAAGATTGCGGGTGTGTGTGCCATGCATGTCCACGTCTGCCAGAAGAGTGTGCCTCCTCGTCCACAGTCAGCAAGATCGTCCAGGTGGCAGCCCAATGTACCTCTTCCGCAATCTAAGATTGCGGGTGTTCCATTTTTGAAAACTCGTTTCTGACAACTACCTTTGGCACAAACAATCTTGAAAAAACTACCATTTCAGCAAAAAAACTCTCATTAATCCATCAACCCGGAAAACGATCCCAGATGTTGCCAGAAGAAGTTCACAATAATTCTTCCTTACAAGATTCGAACCTAGTACCTCCCCCTAACCTCCAGACTAGCTTCAATATTGCTATAATCAGCTTCACTAGACCATCCCTGGCTCTCTTTTTTCATTTAATTAGTATTCATAAAAACACTTTTTAACTTCAATAACGTTGTCAATTAATCTAACCCTCACCATAAGTAAGTGGTATATATATATATATATATATTGCAAAGGGATTAATCCTACATGTCATACTCTTATGCAATCTCTCATTTGAGAGATGCTACATAGGATGTGATGTGGCAAGTGTAAACCAATTAAAAAAGAAATAAATATGATATATATTGCAAAGGGATTAATCCTACATGTCATACCCTTATGTAATCTCTCATTTGAGAGATGCCACATAGGATGTGATGTGGCAAGTGTAAACCAATTAAAAAAAAAAATAAATATGATTTAACCTAATTTATTATAATCTTTAAGTTAATTTATTAAATACCTAATCTACTAAATCTAAATACTAAAACTTTATTATTTTTTTTCTCATATTTCCTCCCATAACTTTTAAACGTTAATATCTTTTATATACGAGATTTTTTAAAGAAAAAAATTACACCAAATTAACGAGCGTTTTATTATCTTTCCAACGAGTACCATAGTGCTATATAAAAAACGGAGAAAGAAATGACTATTTTTTGTAACCCGACAGGTATTGTGTTGGGTTTGGGATTAGTTTAAAAAAATTGTGGGTTTGGGTCGGGTCTGGGATTAGGTGATACCCGACCTGATTACCCGAAACAACATACCCAAATACCCGAACTATATACCGATCATATACCCATGAATTTTTAACGCATCACATAACCCTTAGACTAATGCGTTCGATATTTCAATAATTAACTTTTTTTTTCTTATTTCATGTTAGTTATTTTTAGAATGATCGATTACAAACTTCCGAATTCATTTGTAATGGCACTAGAATTATACCCCGGCGCAGAGATTCGTTTTTTTAATATTTGAATATGATAACTTATGGCAAAGATTTGTTTAAAATAATAATAATAATATATTTTATTATGTCATATTAAATATTTCAACCCGGGACGCTCCCGGGATAAAAACTAGTTTAGGTATAAAAGATTTGTTGTTAAAAAATATAAAAATAATTAAAAGGAAAAATAAATTTCTTCGCTTTTCTTTCCATTCTTCTCTCCTCTTTTCTAATTTCCATAGTTTTGTTCTCTCCTCTTTTCAGTTTTCTGATAATGAAAGTATATGTTAAATAAACAATGTTATTACTAAAATAACCTTAAACTCTCCGTGAAGATATTAAATTGAATTTCATGATCCAAAACGCTAGTAGATACTTGCCACCACAAGCTAGCACTAAGAGTAGTCAACTATGTAATATACTTTAATATATAACCTAGCTTTCACAAGTACTATTAGTTATCGAATAAGTTATTCAGTTTGCAAATTTTACACATTTGTCTTGTGTACAATGTCGATACATAACCCTTGCTCCATTTCTAATGTCAAACCATGATTAATTTAACAAGTCATTTAATTATGAACAAACGAATCACACATACAAAGATTAGTTATAGCATGCAGAATTTATTAGAATCGATGATCACAATAAGCATACACATCGATCACTGATTAAACTAACATATGAAGACCCTCTTTTCCTCCCATGGCGATTCTCGCATCTTCATCAACGTCACAATCTTTCTAGATTCTTTATAGTTTACGTTTTTTTTAATCATGTACTATGAAGTGTGGCGATGATGTTTGGGGCAATAGGGTAGATGGGTAGGGAGTTGATTGGCTGATGGAGCAGGGGCGGACCTAGCATAGAGCTAGGTGCCGCGTCCGTTGCTGCTAAACATCGCGCGCGTAGTGAAAAATTAGTGGAAAATTTTTTATTTTTTTTAAGAAATTTGGAAAATGTTGCTACTAAAATGAAAAAATGAAAAACGTTACTACTGAAATTCATTTCTAGATCCGCACTGCGATGGAGATGAACATAACTCCATGTCTTATGGTGAGGGTGCGGGCATGTAGGAGGGTTTTGTGACGTAAATAATATTATGGGTTTTTCTTATTAGTTTTTTTCATTTTAAATATAGGGGCACATGAGTTGATTGGCCGATGAAGATGAACATAACTCCAAGTCTTATGGTGAGAGTGTGGGCATGTAGGAGGGTGTTGTGAGTTGTGAGGTAAGTATTATGGTTTTTTCTTATTAGTTTTTTTTCATTTTAAATACATGGGCATATAAAGTTGATTGGCTGATGGAGATGAACACAACTCCAAGTCTTATGGTGAGGGTGTGGGCAGGGGCGAACGATGTTGATGGTTAGGGGTGGCCCTGGCCTCCCTGTTTTTTGGCGCAGTAGTATAAATTTGCGATTTTCGTAGGTAAATCGAGTCCGGGTTAGGTCCGGCCCCTGCCAATTAGCCACTACCGATCGAAAAAAATTGAGTCCGGCCCCTCCCGATTCGAGAACCAAGCTTCGCCCCTGGGTGCGGGCATGTAGGAGGGTGCTGTGAGTTGTGACGTAAGTATTATGGTTTTTTCTTATTAGTTTTTTTCGTTTTAAATACAGGGGCATATAGAGTTGATTGGCCGATGGAGATGAACACAACTCCAATTCTTATGGTGAGGGGGCGGGCATGTAGGAGAGTGTTGTGACGTATTTATTATGGGTTTTTCTTATTAGTTTTTTTTTTCTTGTTTTAAATATAGAGGCTTATAGAGTTGATTTGCCGATGGAGATGAACATAACTCCAAGTCTTATGGCTTTTGGTGAGGGTACGGGCATGTAGGAGGGTGTTGTAACGTAAATATTATGGGTTTTTCTTATTAGTTTTTTTCATTTTAAATATAGGCCATAAAACAAATTACAACTTATAACACTAAAAATTAACATATATCCACTTTGAGGACCATATATGTTACTCACAAGCACAGAGTGAAGACCAATGTGTAATAATGTATAAACTTTGGGATTGAAATTGTAATGTAATCATATAACAACTACTATCCATGTAACTGGTTCTAATATATGGATCACAACAGACTATCGCGCTTTTTAATATATTTGTGAGATAAAAAGATATTATTCTATGATGAGTAGAGGTAAGTTAACTTCATTAAACACAAGTGAAGATAGGTATCTCCAAGCTAGAGATACCCACTCGCACAAAATTGCATCACATCAATACAAAACGAGTTCCAACCTTTCCAATCTACCTTACCCCCCTTTGAATCGACTCATATACCATAAATAACCCAAAGCTTTGATATCGGACACTATCTTCGATACATTAACTTCCTTATTATTGAATTTTTTTCTCGTTCCTAGCTTTCTATGTGCACCAACATGTCAGCACGAGCACCCCATAAACGACTTCTTTCTTGATCTTTGACCCATCAACGTAGTCGGCCATCTCCAAAACATCTCGAAAGGAAAATAAAAACCCATTTGAAAGGTTACACCAAGACGAAATACCCCACTCCCCCATACACCATTGGCGATAAAACACGCCGTGAAAATGTGATCCGTATTCTCATCCGACTCTCCACACATCGTGCATAAACCATCTCCAAAAACAATATTCCTCCTCGCAAGAGTGGCCATGGTCGGTATTCTATCCAAGTTCGCCCTCCACATAACTAAATTACACTTGTTTGGGAGCCACTTGCACCACTTATAGACATTAGAACTCTCTCACGGAACATCCCCTAAGAGCCATTTCCTCGTCTCCTTCACCGAATACTCCATATGGTCCTCTTTGTTCCAAACCCACTCATCTCGTTTGTTTGATACTCGAACTGCCACAAGAAGACGATGACACTCCAGCAACTCCTGAACTTCAATATCCGAACTTCAATATCCGAAGAAGGATACCTGCTCCAATTCCGTATTATCGACCCAACCTCTGAATCTACTCCTAGCCGATCGGATACTGTACACCACTTATCACCATCTACCCGAAAGATATTAGGAAACAAAATTCTCAACGGTTCGTTTTATCACCCAAGGATCAATCCAGAATTTTATTTTCGTGCCCCTACCAACATTGCCCCGAATCATACTAACAAACTGAGTACCTTGAACTTTCAACCAATACCCAAGTTTAACCACTTTAGACCAAGTACCACGAATGTTATTATTTGAAGGATAAGCATCCCATCTTCTTCCAGAAATATGTACCGCATCAATCACTTTTTGCCAAAGAGCATTATGCTCCACTTTGTATCTCTATAACCATTTTAAAATCAATGCATTATTAACCATATCAAGTTTGTTTAAACCCAAACCTCCATCAACTCTCGGTTTCGTCACTTTATCCCACGCCACCCAATGAGTCTTACTAACTTCGTTATTCCCACCCCATAAGAATCTCTTCATAATCCATTCAATCTTATTAACCACCGCAATAGGAGCCTTATACAGCGAAAAATAGTAAAAAGGGAGACTATCTAACACCGATTTTATCAAAACAACTCTCCCCCCCCCCCCCCCCCATCGAAAGAACATTAGCCTTCCACTTGGACAATCGATTCCTAAACACCTTGATAATCGGCTCCCAATTGTTAATGCGACCCATATTGACTCCCATTAGAATACCCAAATACTTAAACGGGGTAATACCTGGTTTACACCCCAACGCTTCGGCTTCAACCTGAACTTGATCGGCACTCCTTCCCACCCCGAAAGAGTTGATTTGTTTATATTGATACGAAGACCCGAGCATAAGTGAAAAATACGTAACAACCTCCTTAGAGCATTAAAATTAAAATAAGACCATTCGCCCATAACCATGGCGTCATCCGCATAGAGCAAATGCGAAATATTAGGACCCCTATCCGATAACTTCACACCATTAAACACTCCAATATCACAAGCTTTTCGAAGAATACTCGAAAAGGCCTCCATAACAATAGTAAATAAAAACGGGGAAATAGGATCACCTTGACGTAAACCTTTACCACAACCAAATTCGAAAGTCGGCGAGCCATTCACAAGAACCGAAGTCTTCGGAAATCGCATTTGTCTCATAACCGATAACAAGAATTTCCAATTAACGTTATCATATGCTTTCTCAAAATCAATTTTAAACATAAATAACTCTTTCCCCTTCCTATTTTCCCACGATAAATTTCACTAATCATGAGTGGCCCGTCCAAAATGTATCTCCCCGTCAAGAAAGCAGATTGCGTTTCATGAGTAATAACTCCCATAACTGTCCTAAGCCTATTCGCTAACACCTTAGAAATAACCTTACACAACACCCCCAATAAGATTAATAGGCATGTACTCGCCGAGAGCAAACGGATCAGTAACTTTCGGTATCAATGTAATCAACGAAGAACCCACTCCTCTACTAATAGTAGTCGAGTCCGAAAACTTGTGAAAATCCAAACAAAATCATCAGACAATAAGCTCCAATATTTTTTAACAAACCAAAAATTGAAACCATCGGACCACGGAGCTTTGTCACTACCACAGTCAAACACCGCTTCTTTAATCTCACTTTCCACAAACGGTCTCGTTAAATTTTCCGCCATCTCATCAGTAATCATGCGCAAAGCATAGCACTCTAAAGAAGGCCGATCCTGCATCTCTTCCACAAACTTCCTTTTGAAAAACCCGAGCACTTCTTTTTTTGACAAGTGTTGGTTTTGTCACCCAAACCCCATTAATAACAAACCTAGGAATAGAATTGGACACTCTTCGTTTATTAATAACCCCATGAAAGAATCGGGTATTTTCATCCCCTTCCTTCGCCCAACGAACCCTCGACTTTTGTCTAAGATCTTTAGCTTTGAAAGCTTCCAAGTCTTTGATCCTAGCTTTAGCTTCCTCGTATACCCACTGTTCTGCCTCCGTGAAATCCCGTTCTTCAATAGTCAGATCCAAATCTTGGACCTCTTAAACCAAGCTCTCCTCCTCTTCACCCTCGGCCTTGGTCACAGAAGTTTTCCAACATAAGATAGCTTGTCGCAAAACTTTAAGCTTGTTCATAAATATGACATCAGGGTCCCCATTTCCATTAAAAGCCGCAAGTGCCTTCGAGACAACCTCATCGAAATCTTTTCTTTGTAACCAAGAATTGGAAATTTTGAACGGCTTAGAACCAAAATTTCGATCCTCCACCTTCAAAATTAACGGGCTGTGATCCGACTTTTCTCTAGCTAACGCACGATATTCAGCATTCGGCCAATCGGACATAACATTCCAAGACAGAAAATACAATCTATTCGGCTACACTTATTCCCAACCACATAAGTAAATTTACGGCCCCTTAAAACAAACTCGTGAAGCCCGACCTCTTCTAAAAAATCATTAAAATCATTTGTAGTACCAAATTAAACTTGGAGTTTCTATGTTCATCTTTGTCCCGAACACAATTAAAATCACCTCCAACTATCGCCAACCCTAAATAATTACCAAAAAGATGCGCTAATTCTTCCCACAACGCCTTCTTATCCGCCGCCTTCTGAGGAGCATAAATATTGGTAATAACTAAGTCTTTGCCACTATCCTTCAAAATCCCACGAATAGAAAAAAAAATACCGATGCTTGACAACCGAAACCATATCAAACCTTTTAGTATCCCAAATAGACACCAAACCGCTCGATCTTCCTGTCGCATCTACCCATTCCAAACCAAAATTACCATTACCCCAATATCTACCCAATTCGACACCCTCCAAAGCGTAAAATTGCGTGTATTGCAACATAACAAAAGCAACATCATTTTGAATGCGAAGTTTACGAATCCAATCCCCCTTTTCTTCATTACCCAGTCCTCGAATATTCACCGACAACACATTCATTGATCGACCAATTGAAACCCTTCTTCATTAATCTCTTTAGCAATAGAATCTTCAAACTTATCCATGTTATCGGCCCCCAATACTTTAGCCAATGCAATCATCTCCTGCACTTCATTACAATGAGCTGCCTTTAAACCTATAACGGTAGCACCATTAACATGTAACATCGCGAAAATTTTCCCCAAATTTTAATATAAAACGCCCTTATTTTCGTTACATTTTATATAAACGTCATTAAGTCTCCATTACCCTAACTCATAATATATATAGATATATATACATATATATAATAATAATAATAATAATAATAATAATAAAAAATTCAGATTTTATTACATATATATATATATACACTTTTGATTCTATTTTAACCCATTACCAAACCCAATACCCATATCCCTAATATTGCTAAAACCCAATGATCTGAGCCCAAGCCCAAGAAACGTGGCCCAGACAACTAGACCCAATCCATTTCACCCTTAACTGTTTTAAAAAAAAAAAAACAAAAATGCTTTGGCCGGGGTTCGAACCCGCGCCAAAGCCACACATACACACATACACAACCATCTGGGCTGGACCTTCTGTTTTGAAATAACCCGGACGCGTATTATATAAATACACACATTAAAACCTCACAGTTGACAAGGAAAGTCAACTGTGGGTTGCCTTGTTGATCAATCCATCAAATTAACTCGTAATTGATCTATCTTTGGTAAATTTATTTGATTGCCGGCATATTACAACACGATTACACGTCATATACACATCAATCGTTGACCCATTTGATCAATTATACGCGTATGCATTCAATAAGCGGTCAACTTTCCAATTAACCTTAATCATCAACCCTCAGTATAAATAGATGGTTTGCGAACCTTGTTTACTCGCTCACAACTCTCTCTCAACCTCCCAATCTCTCTAATTCACTCTGAATATTATTATTTTGCTCGTTTGTTGACTTTTGCTTTGACCCGACGTTTGCAATCAAATCATCACTGTGAGTACGATTAATTTTGTGGGTTTTATTCATCGGCTATCAAAAAACAATAGCCCTAACATTAATCGGGCTAAAGTTGTCTGAATCATCCAATTGAAATTCTAGGGTTCGTCGATTTGAAATTGGGGATAAATCTGATATCATTTATTTATTTTGAAACCAGAAACATCACAACCACCGGCCTAGGCCAAGTGGTTGTGACCATGGTCCTCCACAATGGTCACCCGGATTCGAGTCCCGGCACTGACCTTTCTTTTGTTCTTTTCTTTTCTTTTTTTTAACAAACATATATATATATATATATTAAATCCTTTTAATCTTTTAAATTCATTTTAAAATATCAAAACTATTTTATAAATTCTAAAAAAATTACATTTGTTTAATCTGATATAAAAGTTTTATTTATAATTTTTATTTTTCAGAAATTCATTTATTTAACATTTATAATAATTAAATCATTTTTATACTATTATATTTATAAAAATCCATTTATATATCAAAACAACTTTATTAAATTCTCCAAAAATTATCCTGACTTTTTATAAGGATAAACTTTACTGAAATAATTTTTAATTCAGTAAAATCATTTATTTTATATTTTTAAACAATTTTTGTTAGATTTAATCATAATTAAATCATAATAAATCAAATTTTCATCATTTTTGCACCAAAATTTTATACAAATTATTTTTAATTATTTAGAACAGAAATATGATTTTTAAAATAGAAATTCTTTAATTTTAGTATTTTTGAATATTAAAGTTAAAGTTTGTCAATTTGTATAAATAGATTTAATAATCTATTTTAAAGAAAATAATTTTATAAAAATTATTTTTATACTTTAAACACATTCTTGTGACCATCCTAGATTTAACATTTATAAAAAGATTTTTAGTTATTTATTTACTAAATTTCTCTCAATTGGCGAATATTTTTAATAATAATCAAACGAGCTATTATCCCCAAATTCGAAGCCCTAGAACTTATACATTTGTAGACTTTATAGACTTAGACATATTTATTACCTCATTTTAGGGTGATACTTGATACATTTGGTCAACACATTTCTCAACAGATATAACATTTTACCAAGGTGAGTTTTACATAGCCCATTTTCTATTTATCACCGTTTTTGGGGTGAAACATGTTACAACATCATTTATGCAATTCAATCATCAATGTGTCTATGTGTTTTCTATGTTGCATTATGTCTTGAGCATGATTAGAGTAAGCACCATTCTAGCATAATCATTAACATTGATCAGCCGGCGGTATACATTGATAGATCTATTGGACTGACAATCCCACCCGGATACGTGCCTCCTACAAAGGTTACGTGGGTGTTTGTTATCGTATAACATATTGGACCATGAGCGTATGGTATGTATCATTTTATAACAGTCATCAGGGTTGATTATGCACTCGATTTATTTCTAGTATGTTCTCACATATGGACTAGATTGACATGACACATGAATTGCACATCATTTTTACTCAATTATCAAAAACCTATGTAATTCTCACCAACTTTTATTGACCCAAAACATTTTCAACTTAACATGTTTCAGGTTCTATTTGCTTGAATATTTGTATTGATGATTGAAGATATGTGTATAGTTTCAATCAATTTGATGTACAAAATCTAGAACAAATGTATGTAATTCATTTAAATCATATAATGAAAGTTATTATTTACCGTGAGCTACTGAACAATCATCATTACGTGACATCCCGATGTTTCCGCCATCGGTTGGGGTGTTACAGATTGGTATCAGAGCCATGGTTATAGGGAATTAGGTTATTAGAAAAATAATCTAGTCTATAACCATAGGATTTAACAAGTACTTGCTTCTTTTGCTTGCTATTCTCTATCTCCTACTTCTTATCCCTACTATCATCCCTACAAGAAAGTTACTCTCCATCACTGGATCTACTCCTAGACTAATAGGACAAATTCCTCAGGTTTAACCTGAACCACCTTGAGATCTCGTCGAAGTTCTAGATTTTAATAACGAACACGTGCAATCTGGAAGGGTGAACGCCTGTATTCTGAGTCTTCTGTCTAGGCTGGCATTGCGCATATATCCCAATCAGACGAGGGACCCGGATGCCTACCTGGGAATTCTCGGGATGAGTGTTCACTTATAGGCTAAAGCATGTCTTCATATGTTATTAGAATTTAGAATCTTTGATAAGTCAACGTTTTCGTTTATTCGTTTTAATTAAATGAATAAATGATTACATTCCTTATATTACCTCATTGTCCTTCATTCAACCCATATCTTATTGAACATTCATTACCCAAATCACTTCCGTAACCGATGCCCTAAACTAAACCGAGATCAAGACCCTCCAGTTACTTAACAGCAAGTCCAACTATTTAAACGTTGTTTGCTTTCAATTCTATGTAATGGCGCTTTTGATTCAAGTAATAAATTCGAGTATTATCATAACATTTGTGTGCATGCTTGTTTGAATGTGAACTGATTGATATATCTATGATCATACGTGCTTACTTGTACAACAATCTACTTAACGATTGGTAGAGGTCATCATGTCTTTCCAACAGTCGGGAGAGGCCCTACCACCTACTCAACGACTGGTGGGGACTATCAGACCTGCTCAACAATCGGAAGAGTCATAGAAGGACACAAAACCCTAATGTAAGGTAAATTGGTGATTATGGTCCGGAACGTAATCATGAATTTACAAGTACGTTAAGGTAGTGTGAAATTTTATCAAGGTTTCAGGTAGTTGACCAATTGTAACCCTGGTTTTCTCTTAACTTCGGGACGAAGTTCCTAAAAGTAGGGGAGACTGTAACATCGCGAAAATTTTCCCCAAATTTTAATATAAAACGCCCTTATTTTCGTTACATTTTATATAAACGTCATTAAGTCTCCATTACCCTAACTCATAATATATATAGATATATATACATATATAATAATAATAATAATAATAATAATAAAAAATTCAGATTTTATTACATATATATATATATACACTTTTGATTCTATTTTAACCCATTACCAAACCCAATACCCATATCCCTAATATTGCTAAAACCCAATGATCTGAGCCCAAGCCCAAGAAACGTGGCCCAGACAACTAGACCCAATCCATTTCACCCTTAACTGTTTAAAAAAAAAAAAAACAAAAATGCTTTGGCCGGGGTTCGAACCCGCGCCAAAGCCACACATACACACATACACAACCATCTGGGCTGGACCTTCTGTTTTGAAATAACCCGGACGCGTATTATATAAATACACACATTAAAACCTCACAGTTGACAAGGAAAGTCAACTGTGGGTTGCCTTGTTGATCAATCCATCAAATTAACTCGTAATTGATCTATCTTTGGTAAATTTATTTGATTGCCGGCCTATTACAACACGATTACACGTCATATACACATCAATCGTTGACCCATTTGATCAATTATACGCGTATGCATTCAATAAGCGGTCAACTTTCCAATTAACCTTAATCATCAACCCTCAGTATAAATAGATGGTTTGCGAACCTTGTTTACTCGCTCACAACTCTCTCTCAACCTCCCAATCTCTCTAATTCACTCTGAATATTATTATTTTGCTCGTTTGTTGACTTTTGCTTTGACCCGACGTTTGCAATCAAATCATCACTGTGAGTACGATTAATTTTGTGGGTTTTATTCATCGGCTATCAAAAAACAATAGCCCTAACATTAATCGGGCTAAAGTTGTCTGAATCATCCAATTGAAATTCTAGGGTTCGTCGATTTGAAATTGGGGATAAATCTGATATCATTTATTTATTTTGAAACCAGAAACATCACAACCACCGGCCTAGGCCAAGTGGTTGTGACCATGGTCCTCCACAATGGTCACCCGGATTCGAGTCCCGGCACTGACCTTTCTTTTGTTCTTTTCTTTTCTTTTTTTTAACAAACATATATATATATATATATATATATATATATATATATATATATATATATATATATATATATATATTAAATCCTTTTAATCTTTTAAATTCATTTTAAAATATCAAAACTATTTTATAAATTCTAAAAAAATTACATTTGTTTAATCTGATATAAAAGTTTTATTTATAATTTTTATTTTTCAGAAATTCATTTATTTAACATTTATAATAATTAAATCATTTTTATACTATTATATTTATAAAAATCCATTTATATATCAAAACAACTTTATTAAATTCTCCAAAAATTATCCTGACTTTTTATAAGGATAAACTTTACTGAAATAATTTTTAATTCAGTAAAATCATTTATTTTATATTTTTAAACAATTTTTGTTAGATTTAATCATAATTAAATCATAATAAATCAAATTTTCATCATTTTTGCACCAAAATTTTATACAAATTATTTTTAATTATTTAGAACAGAAATATGATTTTTAAAATAGAAATTCTTTAATTTTAGTATTTTTGAATATTAAAGTTAAAGTTTGTCAATTTGTATAAATAGATTTAATAATCTATTTTAAAGAAAATAATTTTATAAAAATTATTTTTATACTTTAAACACATTCTTGTGACCATCCTAGATTTAACATTTATAAAAAGATTTTTAGTTATTTATTTACTAAATTTCTCTCAATTGGCGAATATTTTTAATAATAATCAAACGAGCTATTATCCCCAAATTCGAAGCCCTAGAACTTATACATTTGTAGACTTGATAGACTTAGACATATTTATTACCTCATTTTAGGGTGATACTTGATACATTTGGTCAACACATTTCTCAACAGATATAACATTTTACCAAGGTGAGTTTTACATAGCCCCTTTTCTATTTATCACCGTTTTTGGGGTGAAACATGTTACAACATCATTTATGCAATTCAATCATCAATGTGTCTATGTGTTTTCTATGTTGCATTATGTCTTGAGCATGATTAGAGTAAGCACCATTCTAGCATAATCATTAACATTGATCAGCCGGCGGTATACATTGATAGATCTATTGGACTGACAATCCCACCCGGATACGTGCCTCCTACAAAGGTTACGTGGGTGTTTGTTATCGTATAACATATTGGACCATGAGCGTATGGTATGTATCATTTTATAACAGTCATCAGGGTTGATTATGCACTCGATTTATTTCTAGTATGTTCTCACATATGGACTAGATTGACATGACACATGAATTGCACATCATTTTTACTCAATTATCAAAAACCTATGTAATTCTCACCAACTTTTATTGACCCAAAACATTTTCAACTTAACATGTTTCAGGTTCTATTTGCTTGAATATTTGTATTGATGATTGAAGATATGTGTATAGTTTCAATCAATTTGATGTACAAAATCTAGAACAAATGTATGTAATTCATTTAAATCATATAATGAAAGTTATTATTTACCGTGAGCTACTGAACAATCATCATTACGTGACATCCCGATGTTTCCGCCATCGGTTGGGGTGTTACATAACACTTCCAACAACATCGGACCCCCCAAAGACTGTACCCATCCTCATTCGATTCTAACCCTCTATTCAAATTCGGAGTTAAAAAACCCTAGAATTTTCTACAGATTCATTTTCCTTTGAAGATGTTTGGAACTCCGGAAATATGAATCTATCAATGTCATAAGGGTCGTCCCCATCCCGTTGACGCTTCTTAGGCCTTTCATGATCTGAGTGGGACGGAGATTTTCCTGGTGTCGACTTCTTTCTAGAACACTTCCCCTCCTTTGTTTTGATATAGCTGATCGGCTACCTTGATCAATATATATACACACAAGGAAGATGAGTTGAATAGTGTAGGTATCGTTCGCACATAAAATTAAATAAACAATTTTTATTAATTTAAAATACAAGAAGCAAAGGAATTTTACAAATACTAGTACTATTACAACTTAAATAAAAGAAAGATTGCAAGAAAAGAGATGAAGAAAAGAAATTTTGTGGCTGAGGATCGTGTTAGACACGGGGCCCTTAAAACAAATTCCGAGCCTACCAAAGACTCGTTTTGTTTCGCAGGGTACAGCAGCCGAAGCAGCGTGTAATGCCAGAGTGAGCACTAAACCCGAAGTGTTCCTAATTAAAAGAAGAATATAGCATCAAATGCAAAGAAAATTTTAGAGAAGAAGTGTAGAGATGAAACTCTTGGTGTGATCTGCAGTAGCCAAATCCTTGGCTTTTTTAGGAGCCAAGGGTTGTTACAAGTCAAGGGAATTAAAACAAAATATTAAATGTTATTAAACGTCTTCAATGGCATTCAATTGTTGCTTTAATTCTCAGTCAAAACTGTTGAATCATCAGTTACACTGCAGCTCTGATTCAGCTAACCTACTAGGATTTAGCGCGCGCATCAGATACACACTGGTGTCTGACCCGCCATGCAAGAGCAGGCTACGCGCGCCATGCAGGACAAGGCGCCACTTGTCTCTGCCTTCCAACGCCACGCGTTAGTGGAAGTCACAACGTCTCGTATGCGGAGCAGTCCGTTCTCCGTATTTACGTCAACCGTCCACCAACTTACGGAACTACCTATGCACCTATGTAAAGTGCGCCATCAAAGCGCCACATTGCACCTCATCACCACGCCACGCGCGGCTTCCATAGTGTGTGATTCCATGGAACACTTAGGATGGGGAGTTACTCCTTATAAACAAGTTCAAGATTCATCTCCCTTCCAATGTGGGACAAGTTCTCCATGCCACTTTCCATTTCACATTCCCAACTGAGTTGTTTCACTCCTCTACTTTTGAGCATCGACATCTCATTCATCTTAGCTCCGTTTTGGACGCAGTTTGGTTCTTGCGGAGCTCTCACAACATAGAACATAAACCCACAAAGAAATATATAAATAAACCACAGTTTCAAATATATATTTTTGTCCAAAACTTAAGAAAAATCATTTTCCTAAAATTATGAAAATACCATTTTCACCCATTTTTCTAACAAATAGTTGATGACATTGTTTTAACTAATTTTTTAATAACAAGGACCACCTTTATATATATATATATATATATATATATATATATATATATATATATATATATATATATATATATATACTGCCGCTATTTTAGGCTTGTTAGCATTTATATAGGAGATAAACATCACCAAGGAACCTTTTTATGTGTACCACAAGTTCTATGATTTTTTGTATTTAAATTATAAGTTAGAGATTGTAATATAAGTATAGGGTTACATACAAAACAAAACAAAAGAAAATAAAATATAATAAAAATAAAAATGACGCTCAGGGGTAGATATAGTGTGTAAGCAGGGGTGACACTCGCTACCCCTCAACTTTTCTGATGTAGTGCAATTTTGTTTTGGTTTTTTAAAGTTTTTTTTTTTTGGAGTAAAAGAGAAACGAGAAATTGTGAAGATTAGTGAATATCTGGTTTTTTCGGCCTGTAACTCGCTAAAAGAAATAAGATGTATGAGAAGAGACATGAAGAAGATAATTGAATGAAATATTTTAATAACCAACTTTTGTCACTTATATATATACTAGTGGGAAGGCTCGCGCATTGCGGCGGGTATTTATGTTTTTTTTCACGCACGTTGCACGACGGGTTTCACGTTTTGCAGCACTTTGTTTGTTTTTCAACGTTTTGTTTTATGTTTGGTTATGTTCTTTGTGTGGAATACCTACATAATGAATTCCCGTGAGTAAGGAATGAAAAGAGGTAACGTTTAGTAAAGGAATTGTTCTTATGCAAATCGTAACTGTAGGAAGTAATGGGCATAATTTTGTCCATTTCAGGTGGGGCCATGTCTTCTTAAAGTTTCAAGGGAATGGTGATTGTCGATGTACTACCGTTGAGTGGTATCACTCAAATTTTGGCTGGTGCTTAACAGCTTTGGTTGAAGCATAGTATCACTTGTTACATTTATTTCTTAGTGTAAGTGAGGCAGTTGGATTGGGTCGGCCTCCTTTTTACCCATTAGACATTCTGGGTATAGTGTAAATATATCGTTTTAAACACTTGATACAAGTGCATTGTTAATCACTACAAATTAACAAGTATGAACTTCAATCCACTACAACGGATGTTGCATAACATTACACATAAAGTCAAAATTTGGAGAAGATGAACATTTTAGGATTTCTCCTTTAGTTCACTACAACGGGTGTTGCAGCTTGTGGATGTTATCCATAGGACACAAAGAGATTTGATTTATAAATATTAAAAATTTTGATTTATATTCTCAATCAAGCAAATTCTTACCTACAAAAAATTTCAATGAATAGGATCACATACATTACCATGTCGTATAGACATGTTCTAATTTTTCATCTTTATTTTTAAAAAAGAAATGCATACAAACATATTTTTTACTATATAGGAGTTTTAACAAACAAAAAAAATGGCAAAGCCGGTTCCCAAGCTGAGCAAGCATGGTCTTGGGTTGTCGTTCCAATATAGGCATGATAAGTGTATATTAAAATTTTAGATTAACTTCCAACAACTAAACCATTGGTTTTTGTTTCTCAATGCTATCAGCGGTTGGTGATAATATAACACAATATCAAGGTACACACTATTTCCTATTTACTATACTTATGCACCCGATCCATTTGTTAGTTGTATGTTTCTTACTAATATTATTAACAAGAACTAATTTGAATTTGAATTTTAATTAGGAAAAAAAAAGACTAACAAAGAGAGGAAGACAACCTTATTGATGATCAAGGAACCATTTAACTTATATATTTTAATTGTGAATTTAGCTTTTAAAAGATCCGTTTTGGCATTACTCAGTTCTTTCTAACGTGGTCTATTTATGCACCCACTACAAAAAAAACTTCTAAATCTATCATGGATATTGCTCCAAGGTTCGCCCGAATATTAACTGAGTATGTTGGTAAGATAAATACATCACTAATATCTCATTATTCCAAGAGTAATAGCAGATTAGCAGCACAACATATGGAGTCGAATGACTCAAATGAAAAGAATCTTGTACAGAGTAATAGTAACACATCTTAATAACTTGCCTAACATTATTTTAAAAATTCCTTTTCACAAAGAGGCATGTTGATTGTTGGTGTCTTGATCTTTTCCCTATATGTAGTCAATAAATTTGGTAAATTTAGTGTATTAGCATCCACCTTTTGTCACACATTCATTCATTTTAATAATCAAACTATAATGATTCATAAATATAATAGAGAAAGAATAAAGAGAAACATACATAAAAAAAATTTAGCCCAAACTTACCTCTCTCCATATTTTTCCTCAAAAAGAAGTCGCCCAACTTGTATCTTGTAGTAGGAAGTGAATTAATAAGATCTCCAGAAAGACCCTGACTCTCAGTCCCAATAGCCTCGCCTAAATCAAGTAATTCCTGCATGAATTAAACAAGGGTATTTTAAATCTGTTCTTGCTGTAATTTATTAAGAATACATTAACATTAGCATTAACCAATGAACACTAAATAGCAAACCTCTTATGTCATATTGTCTGGATCGATATCATCCTGCCAAACAACCTGAAAAGCACACATGTTAACTTTTTGTTGCAATGAGTGTATCACAGACAAAATACGGTCAAACTGTCAACTAATAAAGCTAATTCTCAGATTGGATAATAAGCCTGATTATGGACTCAAGGCATTCATAAAGGCCCATGAAAAAAAATCAAACTAAAAAAGCATACCTAAGAACTTGAAGCACTGTTTGGACTATACTACCTACGACATTAAAAAAATGGCATAAGTAAATTTGATCATCAACTAAAGTTGATATGAAGAATCAAATTAGCTACATAAGATATGAGTAAAGATTAAATTAACCACTATATGTAAATTCTAGCTTAACTTCCTAAAAGGCAGCTACTTTTGGTTTATATGTATAAACATACACACACACACACACATAAATATAGAGGTTTGTTGAAACATAACCAACATTAAGTAGAGAAACTACGAGAAGCACATAAATGCTTTTTAATCATGGTGTTAAAACTTGTGGAACAAATAATAATGAAAATGTGGTTGAATCAAGAATAGAAAAACTTATCTCTATAAGTTCTTAACACATGGGTCAAGTTTTTCTTCTTCTTCTTCTTCAAGAATTCTTTTATGAATCCTCTTCTTTATTTTTCTTGTATTTTTTTCTAGTCTTTCAAATGAGGCACAAAGTCTTCTATGTATACAAGACTTAAGGATGAGTGAAGAGACTAACTTAATTAGAGCCATAAACTCTAATAAAGTGAAATAAAGAACTCTATTCAAGAGTCTCCTTAATAAATTAATAAAAATCAATTAAATTCCATTCATCATATTATTAAATTTTTGTAATTTCCAACATCTTCTTCAATGAAACATTCATTGGTAACATTGATGATGAAGAAGGAAAACCATAAGATAAAGGATGTTTGTGAGGGTAGGGATGAAAGAAGGAGGGTAGTATTGTAAAAGTGTTTTGATATTGTAAAGCATGAGGTGGGTAAAATGTCTACATTGCCCCTTTAAGTGTCTTAATTGTCACAACTATCCCCATAATACCCTTGAATTTCATGCTTTAATATGTTGTGCAAGTTGCATCTTAAGTTATACGGAAATGCAAATTACTAAATGGTACATTACTCCTCCTTTATAAAGTAGTATAGATATAGATATAGATATCAATCAATAACACATGTTTATGCCAGTGGGTTTTTGTTTTCTTTCATAATAACCACCGATGTTTTTGTTTTCCTTCCTTTACCACTGTTTCTTCCTATAATCTTCCCCACAATTTAAAAAGGCCTGGAAATACGCCATACAACTAGATAGTTAAGTATTAGTGATGTCATGGATATCCATAGGAATTGAACAATGGTCGTTATAATTGTAGTAATCAAAAGTTCTTTTTTATGGTTAGTTATGTACTAAGCATTTATTTAGCTTATGCTAATATCGAAAATGATATTTTTAAGGAAGGGACCTTCAAAAAGACGACAACCCAACATGCTGAAAATTAAGACTTACGCTTTTACCAGCTAGGCTCCTAGGCTCCTGTTAAAGCTGAAGAGTGGTGTTGGAAATTAGTGAAAGAAAAACAAAGGCTAGACAAAGGATTAAGAAAATAGAGGACATCAAAGAGTAATCAAAGGGTGATTTCTAAGATTCTTTGAGATGTTACAAATATATCTGGCGGACCTACTTCTTCTGGAGTAAACTCATCATGTCCTCCAAAAAAGCCGCCAAAGTATTATCACTGCAGGTTTGCATCAAAATTCTTCGTACTTTGTGTGTAGTTAAATGTACTAAGTTAAATCGAATATGTTAACTCAGGTGGTTTAGTTGGTTTAGTAAATCATCACGCCACGAAGCGCGGGGTTTTTTACTTGTTGGAATAAACCTACAACCCACCCTCTGTCAAAACCTATATTTATTTATGACTATTTATCGGTTTCTTTCCTTTTATCAATTGAAATAAAAAAAATATAGTACACAAATATCAACTGTGTATAGTCCATAGTTCCTAATTTCTTTTCTATTTATTTACAATATTTCATTTTTTTAACAACGATTTCTTGATTTATTTGTCATACATTTTATTTTGTGGTTATTAACTTAGCAATAAAACAAGCAAATCAAAAGTTTTCTTGTTGAGCCTTTTAACTTAGATCATTTTAGATTATTTTTTGTAAGGTTGTTAGTAGTGAACACTAGAAGAGAAAGTAAAGAGAAAAGCTAAGACCATTCATAGTTGGTTGTTCGTGTATTAGTGAGTGAAATTTTCATATTTTAATGTAGAGCTTTTATCTATAAAAACATCTCTCTCATTTTTATCAACTACTTAACCTTTATCAAATTTGTTAAATGCTATTGAAAATAATAACAGTGTGAAAGAAAACCTTGGTGACCGATCATGAGTAGAATACTGAGTGACTAAAAAACGTAGTTGGTGTGTAATAACAAATGTAAACCTTTTTCATTCTGACCCTCCAAAGAAAATTTTCTGGTTCCGTCACTGCAAACCGATAAAGTTTCTAAAATAAAGCTTATCAAGACAAATTTATACAAACAAATCGGTGAAAAATATTTGAATAATGCTCTAATTTGTGCGGTCGAAAAGAAACTTTCGATAAAGTAAAATAAGAGGATGTAATGGCTCGATTTCAAGGTTTCAAAACCGAAAAGGATAAATCTATTAGGTATGTGTTTAATTTTATTTATTATCGTGTTTTTTGTTTTTGTTTTGTTTACATTGTATGAAAGTACGATTAAAAAAATTTGAGCACTACCCCTGAAACTTTGATTTAAATCCGCACGTGTTGATGGTGTATATTTACCAATAATTATCTGATTATTTTCTAGAAGGAAGATTGGGAATACTTGCTTTTTATATAAAAGAAAATTTTTAAATAAACCATTATATTGCGTGATTAATGTACGTCTTAGTTCAAATTAAAACTACCAAATATAGATACTAAAATAATAATGTAATTTTTTTTTCTTTAGCCGAATAGAGTTTGCAATTCAAAAGATAGTATCGGTGCAATTTGTTACTCGTTTACCTGTCACCCTTATTATGTAGTGTGTTTGTGGACTGAAATATACTTATGAAAACAATTTATGTCAAAACAAAATAACAAATTGAGTATTTGATCATAGAAAAGACAAAAGGAATTACGGTCACCATTCATGAAGTAGAGCAGAGATCTAAGAACCATGATCCGATACCTAAAAGTGAACCCATAATCCCTTTAGTTCCCAATTATTCATTCTCACGAACCCTATGAATATGTTAGAAACCATATAATAACAATATAATTCTTCATATTATCATATAGGATCTTGAAGCCGGACTTTGATAATGACTGACCACATTGACGACATGCTTCTTAAAATAATATTATGCAGGCAATTGCGGCAATATAAAAGTGTTGAGATGCAACATGATTATAGTATCCATATTCCATATGTTACATATGACAACCAAAAAAATTAAAGAATGCAAGACGTGAGAGACAATAGAAGAAGCCACGTCTCAGTGAGTTCATAATTTCTCCACCAAATCAATATGCATATGCAATCTTCTGATCCCACATGCATCATTGGCCCCACACCATACAAATCAGTAACATGATTGTGTCAACACGAAACATTTTCATCTATTAGCACGGCGCTAATTCAATTTTCATACCCTCTGCATCATTACGTAGGGGCGCTAATGTTTAAAAAAAAAGGCTTGAACGTTTTATTTTTAGTGCTACCAACCAATCTTGCTTCGTTACTTCTACGTTCAAATATTTGGAACGGACAAATAATTTATTTTTTCAATTAACATTATATATACAAATCATATAGTACAACACCACAACACAAATCATTCAACCATCAAACAAAAACACCACAAAATTTAAAAAAAATGGGTCCCCCGCATCATCATTTGTTGCCAAGTAATATTACAAAGACTTTCTAGGTGATTGAGGGTGAATTGACAGACGAAGAGTTTAAGTAAGATGCGGTTACGTGTGCGTGTATGCTTGTGGCGAGATATATGGAACAAACTAGTGCACATACACGTCCAAAAGTGTCTAGACAATATTACGAACGAGATCTGAATCGGCAAATGCTCGTTTAATGAAGGATTACTTTGATGAAAACCCGACTTACCCCGACCAAAAGATTTTTATGCGGCGTTTCCGGATGAGTAAACGTTTATTTCTAAGTATTACCGGAGACTTGGAAAACACGTTTCCTTACTTTCAGCAAAAAGCGAATGCGAGGGGGATGATGGGATTTACCGCCATTGAAAAGTGTATCTCGGCACTGCGTATACTCGCATACGGTAACACGACCGATATCAACGACGAGTATTTAAAAATGGCTGAGAAAGCAACACACGATTCTTTGGAGTATTTTTTTCAAGGTACATCACATTTTTTTAAAGTAAATTCATTTACCTTTTATATATTTAATCTAATAACATATATATATATATATATATATATATATATATTTGTTTTTTAGGAATAGTATAGTTGTACAGGGCCTGTTATCTTAGAAGGCCCACTTGGTACGATTTACAAAAATTTTACGAGATGCATACGAATGAACATGGTTTACCAGGAATGCTTGGTAACATAGACTGTCGTTATTGGAGGTGGTATAATTGCCCAAACGCTTGGGGAGGTCAACACACACGTGGTGACCAAAAAGGACCATCGGTTATTCTTCACGCGATGGCTTCAGTCGACCTTTGGGTTTGGTCGGCCTATTTTGGTGTTTCGGGTTCATGCAACGACTTAAACGTTTTTGAGCAGTCGCCTATAATTGAGGATTTCATTTCCGGCAGAGTAGCAAATGCGTCGTTTTATTATCGTTAAGAGGTTTAGTAACCCGTACGATGAAAAAAAGGGCACACTTTAAGAAAGTTCAAGAGGCCACGCGAAAGGACATAGAGAGTTGCTTTGGGGTTCTTCAACAGCGTTGGCATTATTTAAGAAATCCTTGTCGTGCATGGACCAAAGATAAAATGAGAGATTCTATGTATGCATGTATAATCATGCATAATATGATATTAGAAGACGAAGGTAAAGCATTATGTCAAAATTATGTACCGGAAGCCGTTCAGGATCTACCGCAAAACGACAATGGCTGAAAGAATACTCAACGCACATGAATTTCGTGACCACACTACTAGAAAAATACCACTATCTTGACGCGCATTGCGCGTCATAAAAGGGTGTTTATGACACACAGCAAAGTGTCAAGGAAGAACATGTCATTAAATTTTTATGACATGCAAGCGCGTGTCATCTTTTAATGACGCGTTTATGACACGCTTTTTTGACACGCATTTATGACACGCTTTCATGACACTCTTTAATGACCCTCTTTAATGACATACATTCTTGACACACCTTTGTGACACTCATTTTGCGTGTCATGGTTTTTTTTTTACCTAAAAATAAATTCTACAAAATGACTAATATCCCTGGATTTATATTTAAATTTATAATTACAAAATCAATAAATTACATAATAAAACTGCATTTATTATATATATCACCAAAAAAATCCATTACAATATAAGCATTTATCGAATCCTACCACAAGTATTAACGGCTACAAAAATATTGTGTCAATACATTACGTTAGTCTATACCTAAACATACGGAGCACTTGAAAATGAAGGTTACGGCATAACTTGACCATTCTTCACGACTGACATCAATATCCGCATCCGTGTAAACATCTACTCCTCCCCAACCTGAGACAACAATTAATTATGTTAAAGCCTTTGAATAACCTCAACCTTAGCCATTTAAAAAACTAAGCAAAAGAGTGACATTTATACAGCAAGTCAACAATAGTCAACTTCCAGTCACACAAAAAGTTAAATATATCATTACATGAGCATTCTTCGGTACAATTGTTAAAATAGACAGCACATTAAGATGAAGGATCTAACACATGGTAATGAATTACTATCCAGCAATAACTTATTTCATATTTAGCCTCTGCTAAGATGTCTATATCTAGAGCAACTTCACCACAAAATACAAAAGAATATGAAAGAAGCATGCGATGAAAAACTCGGTATATCTTAGGTTTAAGGATAAAAAACTATGAAGCTAATAGAAATATAGTCGCTAAAGTTGAGGCTTTACACATGCAGCTTGAACTCTATGGAACGATAAAAACTGAAGCATTACCTAAGAGGATCAAAATTACATATGAATTATGATAACCCATTCAAATGAAACTAACAAAAATGATGAATTACCATGTTATAATTCTTATCATTCCGAAAGAAACTGTATACCAGAATCACAATCTGGACCTTAGTCAGCTAAAGGTGCAGACAACAAAGACAACAAAGGCGCAGACAAAATGCACCACATTAGCTGGTTGCGATGCAACGACGCCATCACGGCTAACAGTTAAATGCGCACTTGTCATCGGCCGACACATTACAGCCAAATAAAACAAAGCATCTCATTAAGCCTGAATAGAAGTCATGAAACTGTACAATTGTTAGCTATTACAAAGCATAAGATATAATCAGGTGTAACGAACATAAGCCTAGGACAATGCACAACACCTTACACATTAGCGAGTGGCAATGCAATGGCGCCGTCACTTCGTCATCACCCGCCACATTACAACCGAATAAAACGAACCATCGAAAGCATCTTATTAATCCCTGAACAGAATTTGTGAAACGGTAGAGCCAAGTCCCGGCTCGGATTCTGAAAAATCATCATATACAACGAACGCGTTGAGGCTCAGATAGCGCGTGACACATTAACCGGTTGCGATGCATTGACGCCATCACGGTTGACGGTACAGCAAATGCGTAGTCATCGCATATGAAATTGGAAATTTGGAAATTACCTGATGTAAACCTCATACACAACATAAATGCCTGTACCAAAAGATATTATCTCATAGGTATATTAATGATTTTGAAATTTTGATTTCATGCCAGTAACATATATAGTTTAATAAGATGAAAGGAAATTGTAGGTATCTATATTCAACAAAGGTTTCAAAAGCACTCCAAGAGTTTTAATGCAACATGCATACAAATATTGCATACATTGGTAAAAAGTGAATAATGCATTGCATTGATAATGATACTGTGTCTCGCTCTTGCCTTTCCGTAACTGAACACCTGAATCGGTTTTATTTTTGGCAGCAACTACAGCATGTGCAGGTGTGAGTTCAAGGGCAATTCCCACCCACTATCGCCTTCTAAAAATGATCAGCAAACATCTAGCCTTTGTTAGTTAAAACAACGGCTACCTACATACTGACAATGTCAAGATGGACTACGTATGGCTGACAGCAACTTTGACAAAAGGTGCGTTCAGTGGTCTTAAATGGCTCAAACATAAAAGTAAAGCAGAGCGCATACGCAATATGGCAACAAATCAGCTGGTTGCGTTGTCAGCGCATTATGATTGACATCGCCTTTCCGGCCGGTATGCAAAGCCAATAGCAGGCCTCATAGCTATGGAAAAAACGATGTTTTCATCATTGCCGAAAACGACAATTAAACGCGCAATAACAGGATGCCACAATGATAGGGAAAATACCACAATGATGGCCTTAAGGCGCCCCTCTTACATTATCAGCATGGTCAACGCATACAACTATCTCCAAGGCTCAAATTAGCCCAAGAAGTTAGGATTTACACCACCTATCATAAAGCAAAAAACAACAGAGACGACACCAAAAAGGTATTACAACCAAGACAGCAAACCATAATCGAACCACCATACCTCTTAAGCAAAAGATTGTCATCATCATCGAGGCGAGCGTGGTTGGCCGTTTTTTATAGAGGCAGAAGGAACAGAGGCAATACATACAGGGCATTTGCTATGACCCGGGAAACGGCTCGGTTAAATACCCGTTTTAATCTAGAAACCTCGGGCACAATCCAAATGGTGTTTTTTAGTAGTATCAAGCTGCCATTGATGCTTGTTGTCTCTTTGAATTCTAGCGGGATTTCGAAGCCTACACATTGCACACTGCTCAATAACATATAAAATTGTCTATACAGTATGTATTGTGTAACAATTGCCATAAAGTTAATTTTTAACTATTTTTTAAGAACAGAAGGTTGAATATAACGACAGAACCCATATGCATCAATGTTAAACACCTAGATTTAGAGGCAGGTGCTGTAAAAAAAATATGAACGATGCAAAAGCAAAAGGCTTACCGGAAGCAGTTGGGGGCCATACCGGTTGACCGGCCGACGCAGTTGATCGGGAAAAACCCACAACCGAACATCACCGTCAGTACAACGATACCCTAACCGGCAACAGTAATAACCGTACACAAAAAACCTCATTCGTTTATCACTCCATCTCCCACCTCCCCCTGTCTCCGTCGGCGGATTAACCGGAAAGCCACCGCCGAAGATGGCCTAAGACCAAATGGCAACAGCAGTAACCGGTGACCGTAAGCATCGCCATCGAGAAAGAAAGGTAGAAAATAAAGACCGAGATAGAGATGTAGAGATTCAGGTTAGGGTTTAGCTAAATGGATGAGATGAGAGCACGTAGGAGGAATGACGAACGTGGAAGATTATAGACCATCCAGATTGCTACAGTAATGGCCCCTCACGTCAAACTCTACCAATTATATATATATATATATATAATATATAATATGACACCAAGGATGACACACAAAATTGGATAGTGTCATATCTTTTATTTCTTGACATTGCATTTCTTGACACACAAAAAAGTGTGTCATTATTTAACTAGTTTTTTTAAAACATGACAATTTTTTATGACACGCGTTTTTTAGTGTCATAAATCAGTGCGTGTCATAAAATGTGTGTCAAGATAGGGGTATTTTTCTAGTAGTGCCATCAAATACATGACGCGTTAGCGGCGGATATGGTCCAACATTCTTGGTCGGTTCGGTATTATTCCAAACGAAGGCGAAAGTAAAGACGAAGACGGAGATGAAGAAGACGAAGATGAAGACGAAGACGAAGATGAAGCTGAGACGAAAGCGGAGATGAAAATTAACATTATTTTTGTTTTTTATATATTATTTGTGTGTTTTTAATATTACTAGCAGGATCCCGCGCGTTGCGGCAGTGCTGTAGAATGTTTGGATGTTGGGTTTGGTCAAATTTATGATTTTCGACCTGATTCGACCTGAAAATTCAAATTGAATTATATATAACTTGAATTTCTTTTATAAAAAGTGCACATATATAGTTTTGTTTATTTAGCTCGATTCGAATTCAACATAAATCAAATCTATCCTTTATAGATTAAAAAAGAACATTACGCTGTTATCCAAAAGCATGATGGGTAAAGTGCATTCTTTCAACTTGTTTGTTAATCTCCACAGGCTAATTCTAAAAATTATATAACGAACATGTGAGTTTGTTTGCGGTTAATTTATTGTAGATAAGACATACAAAATATAAGGGGTTAAATTTGTGAATGGTGTAATATTATACAAACTATTTTTTTGTTTCTTGTTTTTGCCTTTTTTTAACCTTCAACTGTTAATCATTAATCATTAATTTTTTGTTTTTTTGTCATTAGTTAATAGAAATTAATAGTTGCATTAAATTTGTCTTGTCATTATAATGAAATTACAATTCTACCCTTATGCATAAACATGAAATGACAACTTTACCCGTCTAGCACCCACTATATAGTAAAATAATAAAATAAAAAATAGATTTGAAACTTTTTTTAATATTATTTGTGCTTTTTTTTTACTTATACTTGATTAATTTTAAAAAATAATAATAATTACCCAATCATTGGATGGGATCTTAAATTTAACCCCCCCCCCCCCCCACTACATATTTTAAATTAAAGTCTCATGCTGGGCGATCTGGGCAACATGTTGGGCGATCTGGAAGTCACGAAACGATCTTATCTTCAATGGGAAAAGAGTACAAGTGGGTGGCGTCTTTGGCGAAGCATAAGCTTCGTCTTTCTCGTGGGTGAGACACAGGTTGAAACGTTCGTCATGGATTGAAGACGAGCGAGACAGAAAGTATTGATGAATATGCAGCAAAGTAGGGTGGAGTACAATCGAAGTACAAGAGCTTGGGAGCAACACTCGAAGAAGATGTTGTGGTGAGAAAATTCTTGAACCCTATGCCCGGTAAATACTTACCTAATGTTTCTTTGATAGAGCAATTCGCAGAAATCAAAACAATGCCGTTTGAAGATGTGGTCGGACATTTGAAGGCATATGAAGAAAGAAATAAGTTCAAGAATGTAAGTGAAAGTACATCCTAGAGTCAGCTTATATTCAACCAGACCGAAAAGAAAGTTGAAAACTACCAAGGACGTGGTAGAGGACGTGGAAGATACAACAGACGTGGGAGATGGAATCAAAGATGGAGTAATGAACGTGAGAATGATGAACGGGTTGAAGAGACGAAAAAGAACCCCGAAGAATGGCATGACAGAAGGAAGTATGTGAGGTGATACAACTGTGATACGATTGGGCACTATTCGTATGTATGTAAAGCTCCTAGTAAAGAGAAAGAAGAAGTCAATTTGATAAAGAAAGAAGATGTAGGTGATATTGGTCCATCTTTGTTTATGGAAGTTTGTTTAACAAAGAAAGTAAGTTTGAGTGAAGAAAGGGTTATCCCTAATGTGTTTGAAAAAGATGAAAAGAATAAAGGAACGTGGTCCTTAGATAATGGTGCAAGTCATCATATGTAGGGAAAGAAAGAGTATTTCACAACCTTGGATGAACGAGTTTTAGGTAAAGTAAAGTTTAGTGATGGGTCTATGATCGAAATCAAAGGTCCAGGTAATGTGAATGTGTTAGGTAAGAATGGAGAAAAGAAAACGTTTTTTAATGTTTTATATATGCCTAAGTTGAAGACAAATCTTCTTAGCTTGGGTCAGTTGGATGAAGAAGGATGTAAGATTGAAATAGCCAATGGGACATTGAGGCTACATGATCAGAAAGGAAGATTGTTGATGAGGTTAAGAGAAACCAGAATAGAATGTACAACATCAAGCTCCAGGTATGCTGTAATCCTAACAATCTTAAAGATGAAAAGAAAGAAAGCCCTGATGTGAAACCGATTATGAAAGTGGGAGAAATTCGATTTGGAACGATCACAAAGGATGTGTTAGCAGTTCGTGAAAGTATTGGTCAAGAACGAGTTGATGAGAAGAAGCTAATCAAGAATAAAAGTGGCAATGCAACTTCAAAGTTAAGTACGGAAGAATCCAATGCTAAGTTTGAAGAAGTAGTGAAGCAAGTATGTTATAGACAGTTGAATAGGAGGAACAAAGGCAAGAAGAAATACAATTCAAGATTAAGGGGGTGAATGAAGATTAATCTTGAATAAGTAGTAAAGTTGAAGGGGCTAAAAGTGGAAAGTTTAATTAGTTAATATTTAATTAATTATTTGAATGTTTAGAATTATGTAGTTGGTTTAATTGGTAGAGATAACAATGTGGGGTTAGTATTAGAATAGAACTGGTTAAAGTATTTGAGTATGATTAGTATGCTAATATTAGTATAAATAGGGGTCTAGGTTAAGGTTTTATTTTTCGCTTGTTTGTCTCCCCAAATATAAAGAGTCGCGGGTTCGTCTCCCCAAATATCTTATGTTTGTGCTTGTGTTTGATCTGATTGTCTGGGCCAACAAGATCTTATAGTGGTGTACTCTACAACTAAAAGAATAAGAGTTCAAATCATGCAAGGTTAATATAACGTAGTTATCATTGAAAATACATGAGTTACTGTTGAAAAAACAAACAATAAACAAAGTAATCTTTAAATTCGAAAATAGAGATTTGAAAAATGGAAACTATTTGGCTTTGTTTTAATTATATTTGTAAGATATCAAATATAATTTAGTTTGATTAACTTATAATTGTATATAACACACTATGTAGGACCCACCCACCTTATTCAACCTCCCCTCTTCACCCGTCACACCATCACCACCTTTATCTTCAACCTTCTCCCTCTCTTCTCCCAATCAAAACCCACGATGCCACGAAAACCACTAGAAAGCTTTAAATTGATTAACCAAAGCTATAAATCACATGTAAAGCTTCAATTAGGGAGTACCAGAGCTCCACCGACTCACCATTGTACCATCATCCCTTATCAGCTGTCCTTTTCTGGACATTAGACTCCGACACAATACACTGCTGCTGCTAAATCACTCGCTGGATGCCCGTCTGTAAATTGCAATCACAACCATGACCCTAGAAGCCATCTGTTCGGCTGTTCTTCGGTAGACCTCAACTTCCTTCGTTTATTCGTCTTTAATCCTGCATCGTCGCCGTCTTCATCTTTAACCTTTGAATTTTCCGAATTTGAGCGATGTGGGAACCTTCAAGGATTTAACCTTCGGTTTTCAGTTATCGGCTTTAACCTTCAAGCTCAACCAGCACCGTCTAACAATTATGGTGGATTCAGACCGGTCCCTTCACTATCATCAATGGATTTCCACACAGCAACAATGGTATTTCTCAGCGAGTTATTCCAAGGTTTGGGGTGCTTAATTTTTTGGAGGAGTTCCTTTTAATGTTACAGGTCCTCCGGGAAAAAGATGGTGCGGTGATAACCAAGTGGCGTGGTGGTGAGCAAGAGTTAGCTATTGGTGGTGGTACTAGTAGTGGTTGTGGTGGAGCCGTGGATGTGGTGGTGTTACAAAGTAGGATAAGAAATTTAGGTTTGGTGGGGGAGGGGGGGTTTTATGGACCATCCATGTAATGAAGTCTTATAGGGGCAATAAAGACATTTAGACCATTTAACGGAGAAGTTAAACGTTAGTTAAAGGTAGAAACCATCTGAGTGCAAGGTTGTATACCTCTAGGACCATCCGTGTTAATTGGGGGCATTTATGCGATCTATGTAAAGCACGAGGAACATCCGTGTAATTAACTCTAATAATTAAGAGAGAATTAAACAGATTGTCCTTTAGTTATTAGCGAAATTACACTCTCCGCCCTTTATGTTAATTTTTCACACCTTCTATCCTTTATTTTCTAAATTTACTAGACCCTCTGTTCTTTAGCCAAACTCCAATAAAAAACTTGGTTAACTTTGAAACTAAATTTACATTTTTGGCCCTTATAGTTTCTGGTTCCTAATTCAAGCCTTATAGAACCCTAACCATTGAACCCATCGATTGACCTCGAATTCGACCACGACAAATTAACCAAATCATAGGGCTATTATAGAACATCAAATTCCGATCTAAACCATATATACATGATACTAAACTATTTGAAATCGAGGTGTAATCGGTCGATAAGGTGTCGCAATTTGAAATGACAAATCTCCGGATTGGGATCGTTTTAGTAGATGTTTTTGGTATGTTTTTGATATAGAAGTGATCGAATTTGATGTATGAAGCTAATACAGATCACAATTTATCATATAATGGTCCGGATAACAAGTGGGTTCATTAAAGGTATAATAATTCGATGGTGGCTTAATAATGGGACTTTAAACATGTGATAAAGCATATATGAGTGTGATTTTGAGCTGGGACCATGTAGTAGAAACCAGATCCAAGTTTGGGAGCGATTTGGAGGTGTAAGATCTGTTTTTGTTAATGCGGGTTGAGTTCGGTTTGGGTTTTTGACTCGTTTTGCGATCCGGTTTGAACCCGTTTGATTCGATATAAGTTTTAACAAGTTTCGGTCAGGTTTCATGTTTGTCGGGTTATGTTCATCGTGACTTCCCTTAACTTCGATTACATATATTTGTATGTTTATATATAAAATGAGGTTTTTATAAAAACAAAATACGTTTTGCATCGATCGTTTTACTTTAAAATCATGGTTTATGGTTCTTAACACGGAAACTAAAAATATTCCCAATGGTACTTAACACGAAAACTAGAATTGACAATTCCGTTAATAATTAATTTAGAATCTAGAATGACCGTAAAGTAAGGTACAAAGTGAAAGGAAAAAAAAAAAAAGTTGATATTTGAGATGGAACCAAATGAGTAACCAAATGCAACATCGTCAAACTGAACCAGATGTACTAGATTACTGTTCAACTAAGAGTGTACAATTAAATTATTACAGGTACACCACAGTACCTGTGATCGTGTGAATCAACACAGGTGTTTGTTGGATTCCATTTTTTTACCTTTTAGTTGAAAGTGATTGATTTTGTTTACCTAAAATATCTTATAAATGTTGTTCATATGATTAATTAGGGCGACATATAGTGTCAAACACCATCTTAAACACGAACACGAAACAGGTAAATACGCACACGACACGATAACTTATCGTGTTATTTTTTCAAACATGAACACGAAATTGTTTATAACATGTTAACGTGATAAGATAAGAACTTGTTTTTAAACATTAACTCTAAAAATGTATCAACAAACGAATGAATGAAAGACTGAGTGGCGCCGGGATTGAGAAGGAGGACGGGGTGACAGTGGACGGGGACGGTGGATGGGTAACGAGCACGGTGGAGTTGAGAAGGAAGAGAGAGGATAGCTGAATGGTGCATATGTCCGTACTCTGTGATTTGAAAATTGAAAATTATGGTTCCTTGATATTTGATATGCATATGTATAAAGTATACCCACACCCCTTATATAACTTTTCTAAATAAAATTATTAATGTGTCTTAACGAGTGCTTAACATGTTAACAAGTCTTAAACCTGTTTAGACACGAAACCTGTTAAGGCCTTATTGTGTCGACCTATTTAAGACACGAAACCTGTTAAGGTCAAACACGAAACCTGTTAAGGTTAAACACGAAACATGTTAAAGTCGTGTAGGTTCGTGTCGTGTTATCGTGTTCGTGTCTTAATTGTCAGCCCTAATTATTTTTTAATATACGTTTGTATAAAAATATATTCAAATTCAACGGGGATGCAACTTCTGAGCGTAGACAGCAAACATCTGTTTTGAGTCGATATATTGTGAGAATTTCATGGTACCATGACTTGTACATAAGATGTGACAAATCTCGATGGGAGTTGACAAGCCAACCACTTAACAAAAAAGAGATGGATGCACTTTGATCACACAGCCCCAGTCAATCATACAACAGTACGTGTCTAATTTTTGGGTATTTTCTTTCTTTCAATTGGAAATCACACAACCAGTGGCGAAGCTTGGTTCTCGAATCGGGAGGGGCCGGACTCAATTTTTTTCGATCGGTAGTGGCAAATCGGCGGGGGCCGGACTTAACCCGGACTCAATTTACCTATGAAATCACAAATTTCTACCACTGCGCCAAAAAACGGGAGGGGCCAGGGCCACCCCTGGCCCCTAATATCCTGCGCCCCTGCACACAACTATGTTTACTTAAATAGTCTAGGTAAACTGAAAATATAGTCACATGTTTCCCGTATACATTAAAAACATGTTGGGTGGTGTTAAATATACCAAGTTGGTCAAACTTTTTAGCTTCCCCATGTGTACATAATACCTTGTATCATTTAAAAAGGGTGGTGTTAAATATACCAAGTTGGTCAAACTTTTTAACTTCCCCATGTGTACATAATACCTTGTACCATTTAAAAGGATGTTGGTATTTACACCATACTTTCAATAAATACAACCATTATATCTTAGGCTTAATTAACTTAAGTTTTTTTTTATTATTTTATTATTACTAAAAATTAGTTTTTACGATTTTTTATAGTCAATGTGTAGTTAATTTGTTTCATTTTTAAAAAAATAGAAGACAAAATGGATGTACAAGAAAAAATATATTAAGATATGATATAAAAATGAAATCTTTATTCTTTTTTAACTCGTATCTTTTTTTCGAAGGGCTCCTGTAAAGAATGGATGTACGATACCCATTTGGTACCATTTTGTTATTTTTTTTTTCTTTTTTGAGCACCCGTATGGGTACCAAGTAGGTAAATAATTATGAGTATCAATACTATACGGATACCAAATTGAAAATTTTGGTACAGGTACCAATATGGTACATGTATCAAATAGATAAAATTGATACGAATACCATAAATACCATAATACGAAGTAACACATATAATCAAATTCAATAGTATTCATGTACCATTTTGTCCCGTCTGACCTGTATTTATGTTTTAAACAACCACATGGAACGAATAATATTCATGGATAGGTCACGAGGAACTAACTCCCATGTACCATTTCTAATTAAAGTGTTATACTCGATAGTCATGGCCGAGTACCATACCGGAGTGGCCAAGGCATCAGTGGGATTTTTGGGAAGGGATAATTACAATTGAATACAAATTAATAGGCCGTGTTTAGAACTATATACCCAACATTGTCACCGTGAAAGTGGTTTTGTCGATCTAGTTGATTAAGTATTTTAATATTTGCATGTTTACTTTTTTTTTTTACTAGAGACTCGTATATTTATTTATTAATAATGAACTTTTGCATTTTTCGTATTTTTTTTATTAAAGGTTATTTATTTTTCGTTAATATTGGTATCAATATTATTAATAATAATACTACAAAATCTAAAATGTTATATAAAAAGAGTGATAGTAGTATGTATATATATATATATATATATATATATATATATATATATACTAGCTGATTACACTAGGAGGGTCCCGGGGTTGAAAAATCTAATTTTACGTGATAACCTATTGCAAATGGCTCAAGTTAACTAACCACAAAATCTCTCAATCATTGCATGTTCATAGTATTCTAATCAGTAATAACTCATATTCCCCACAAAATCTAATTTTACGGGATAACATGAATACTTTGTGTGTTTTTTCCTGTATGAACAAAACCCCACAAAAAATAGTCGATTTTTCCTCCGTTTTTTATATAGCACTATGGTACTCGTTGGAAAGATAATAAAACGCTCGTTAATTTGGTGTAATTTTTTTCTTTAAAAAATCCCGTATATAAAAGATATAAACGTTTAAAAATTATGGGAGGAAATATGAGAGAGAAAATTTTAAATTTATTTTTAAATTATTTTTTCCTAAAATAACTCAATTTAATAAAAAAAAATTGTAAACAATTCAGAAACACAAAAAACTCTCCATTATGATGCCACGTGGCACTCCGGTGCGTTCACGTGCCGGTCGGGTCGGACCGGTCCGGTGCGTTCACGTGCCGGTCGGGTCGGATCAGTCCGGTGCGTCGGTGCGTTCACGTGCCGGTCGGGTCGGACCAGTCCGGTGCGTTCACGTGCCGGTCGGGTCGGATCAGTCCGGTGCGTCGGTGCGTTCACGTGCCGGTCGGGTCGGACCAGTCCGGTGCGTTCACGTGCCGGTCGGGTTGGAACAGTCCGGTGCGTTCACGTGCCTGTCGGGTCGGAACAGTCCGGTTCGTTCACATGCCGGTCGGGTCAGAACAGTCCGGTGCGTTTCATGTGCCGGTCGGGTCGGATCAGTCCAGTGCGTCGGTGCGTTCACGTGCCGGTCGGGTCGGACCAGTCCGGTGCGTTCACGTGCCGGTCGGGTCGGATCGGATTGTTTCGGGTCGTTTAAATACTATTAATAATAATAATAATAATAATAATAATAATAATAATAAATACAATAATAATAATAATAAATACAACAACAACAATAATAATAATAATAATAATAATAATAAATAATAATAATAAATGTTCTTAAAAGTCGGATGTTTGTACCGAAAACCACAAACGAACAATTAAACCCTACCAAAACACGTTAAACAGAGACTGGAACTCCAGGATATCGATTAGACACGCGAAATTTTAATTAATATAAAACAACATGAATCGACTGTTTAGTCCGTGTATAACATATATAACAATTTATGAATGTTCTTCAAACTTGGATGTTTTTACCGAAATCCACAAATACGCAACAAACGAACCGAAACGCTTCGAACGAATTTTTATTGGTTTGGATACAACATAAAACTACTAGAAATTAATTAAAAAAAATTTTTAACCACCCAAAACTATTTTAAATGAATTTAAACAATAATTAAAAAAAATAACCAGGCGTCTCGCTTAGGTCAAAGCGAGGCGGCTGGTTAGTGTAACCGTCCTAACCAGGCGTCTCGCTTAGGCCTAAGCAAGGCGGCTGGCATAGACGGTTAGTCTAACCAGACGCCTCGCTTAGGCCTAAGCGAGACGCCTGGTTTTGGGTTTAAATCCCAAGGCAGACGGCCACTTTCCCTTTTGCTCTCTCTCCACACACACACACCCACACACCGCCGGACCCCTCCACCGCTCCTCCGCCGTGTTCCGAAGCAAGAACCACCGCCTCCTTCCTCCACCGCTCCTCCGAAGCCAAAAAAGTTAGTTTTTCTTCCTCCGTCGCTCGTTGGGTGGTTCCGGTTGGGTAGTTCGGGTTGGGTGGTTCGGGTTGGGGGTTCCGGTTGGGGATCCGTCGGGGGAAGACGACCAAAGCGTCTGGCTTTGGCCTCGGCGAGACACTTTGGTTTTGTTATTATTATTATTATTTAGATTATTATTATTATTATTATTGTTATTATTATTATTGTTATTATTATTATTGTTATTATTATTATTGTTTTTAGTATTATTACTATATTATTATTATTATTAGTATTATTATTAGGATTATTATTATTATTATTAGTTTTTTTTTATTATTATTAATATTATTATTATTATTAATATTATTATTACGATTATTATTATTATTATTATTACGATTATTATTATTATTATTACGATTATTATTATTATTATTATAATTACTAATTGCTAATTTTATTATTATTATTATTATTATTATTATTACGATTATTATTATTATTATTACGATTATTATTATTATTTTTATTATTATTATTATTATTATTATTATTACGATTATTATTATTATTGTTATTATTATTACGATTATTATTATTATTATTATTATTATTATTATTATTAGTAGTAGTATTACTAATATTATTATTATTACTTATATTATTATTATTATTATTACTAATATTATTATTATTATTATTCTTATTATTATTAGTATTACTAATATTATTATTATTACGATTATTATTATTATTATTACTTATATTATTATTATAATTACTAATATTATTATTATTATTATTAATATTATTATTATTATTACGATTATTATTATTATTATTATTACGATTATTATTATTATTTTTATTATTATTATTATTATTATTATTACGATTATTATTATTGTTATTATTATTACGCTTATTATTATTATTATTATTATAATTACTATTATTATTATTATTATTATTATTATTACTTATACTATTATTATTATTATTACTAATATTATTATTATTATTAGTATTACTAATATTATTATTATTACTTATATTATTATTATTATTATTACTATTATTATTATTATTATTATTATTATTATTATTACGATTATTATTATTATTATCACTTATATTATTATTATAATTACTAATATTATTATTATTACTATTACTTATATTATTATTATTATTATTACTAATATTATTATTATTACGATGATTATTATTATTATTATTATTATTACGAAGTTTGGGGGTTTAATTAGAACGACCCTATTTATTATTAGTATTATTATTACTGTTATTATCATTAGTAATTGAAAATTATTGTTTACATAGATATGGATATGGAGCCAGATTTTGCTGACGCTGCTTTTGGTGGTGGAGATGACGCTGGGGTCGTCTGCACCGGGGCCTTCGTCGAAGAGGAAGCGACGGGCTCCACCACCGGACCCCTTACCGGACCACCCGTACCTGGACTTTGAGGACGGGTTTGAGGATGCGCGGCGCTGCTGCACGAAGATGCGTCAAATGCCTGTCGACCCTCAGATGTACATGAGTTGGTCGCTTCTGGAGAAGGTCGGCGAGATCGGCAGGGCTCACGACTTTGTGGGGTCTGACACTCCATGGCGTCGTCTCTTTGACATAGCCAAGCTGCCTTCTTACCGGGATTTGACGATAGAGTTTTTGTCGTCGTTCGTGGTTCTGGATCAGTCCGAGAACACGAACCCGGCTCAGACTTTTCGCACCATCCGATTTCGGTTGGCGAGGAATTGGCAGCAGATGACCTATGAGGTATGTTATTTCAATTATCTATCATTTTATTATTATGTTACCAAAGTTGTTAATATTTACAATTTTTTTTGCAGGAGTTTGCTGTTGCTTCGGGGTTGTACACAGCCCCGGAGACTGAGTCTGCGTTGTACCGGGACGCTCTCATTACGGTGGATAGGCCGACCCTGGTCAGGTTTTGGAGGTTCATCGCCAAGTCGCACTTTGGTAAGAATACTGCGAAGGCGACGTCGATTAGGGACCCCCTGTACTATTACTTTCAGCATGCGATCGCCACCTCTATCGCAGGACGGGGGAACAGTCGGGAGAAGGTCAACCAGACTGACCTTTTCTTTTTGTACTGTTTGATTATGCGGCAGCCGTGCAACCTAGCCGCGTCCCTGGTCGACTACTTTAAGTGCTGCCACATGCGCCAGGCTCGCGCACATCTCTTTGGCGGGGCGTTCATCACTTACATCGCGCGTCATCTGGAGCTCTCGCCAGATACCGACCATCACTTGCTGCCCTCGATCCCATCGGTAGTGCTGGGTGAGGCCAATGCCCGGAGCATGGGGATCCTCTTCGAGGTCTCGAAGGGTGTGCATCGGTTTCGAGCTATCGGAACCAGGAGGGCTTTTGCGCCGGCCCCCTTCCTACTTTCCAGGATATACGGCTCTACGTTGAGGTGCGTCCGGGAGAGCCTCTCCTGGTAGAGATGGCGGGTCAGGACGACGAGGCTGACGACGATGACCCCCCCACCTCCTCCGCCGCCACCACAGCAGCAGTACCCCCGTCATATTTATGATGACCTCACTCCTGCTGCGCGTTTCGTGGCAGAGGACATGGATCGCCGCATCGGTGAGCTCCGGAAGGTTCAGGAGTGGACGGTCGACGCGATGCAGGCGATGGCGAGGCATTGGCAGGTAGAGTTACGCCCACCACCACACCGTGGACCAGCACAGGGGGCCCTACCACCACCGCCGCAGTAGACTCATTTTACTTGTATTTTTTTTATGATGTGTATGGACAAACTTATTACCCTTATTATTATTATTATTATTATTATGCATTTTGATCGTTTGTTTATATATATATATATATATATGTTGTGTGTTTTGAATGTTTAATTGTCTAAAAAATACTAAACCCATAAATAATAAACGAACTAAAACCAAATTATAAATTGCAAGCCAGTAAAACCAATGAGATCCAAACAGTAAACATTCGATTATAAACGTTAAAAGATCACTCAACCCTTTCAATCCCAAACCAAATAAAAATTACATGTTATGAACCAAAACGACGCCACGTTGACCATCAACCACCATATTCGTATCAAAATTCGCGAATTCGTTCAATCTTTCTTCGACGAGGTCTTCTCCGTGAATAATTTATCCAGTCACAGTGACAATCGAACACTTTATTAATAGGTTAAAGTTGGGATTACTTGATTAATTATAGTTTGATTAGGGTTATTACGTTGTTTTTTAAATTTTAAAAAATTACAATAGATAAAGACCCTAAATCAATAAAAAAGATTTAGAAAAAACACTGGTTATTTCGGTGTTTTTAAAATTTTTAAATTTAAAAAAATTACAATAGATAAAGACCCTAAATAGATAAAAAAGTTAAAAACAAAAAAAAAAAAACACTTAAAAAAAAACACTTCAAAACAAACAAAAAAAACAAAAAAAATCCAAACCAAAACCTTCCCAACATCAAAATGTCCAGATTCACCCCCCCTGTTGCCAAGCACCTCGCTTTGACCAAAGCGAGGCGCTTGGCCCCTTTTTTTCAAACTCCCATGCAACCTCGTACTGATTTGTAATTAATGTGGCCGAAGCGCCTCGCTTTGGCCTAAGCGAGGCGCTTCGGAGGGGAGTTAAAATAGAAGTTGAGGGGGGTGCCAATAGACAGACCCTATATTTTATTATGTCATATTAGATATTTCAACCCGGGACGCTCTCGAGATAAAAACTAGTAGTAATATAAATAGTAAATTCTAACTTAATCATTATTTAATTAGTTGGTAGATTAGCTCATTAAATGCAGTTTGACTAAATTGGTAGATTAATCCTCTTAGTTGGTATATTTAGGGTGGTTATATTTAAACCCCCAGCTTCTATTTTCACCCCCTTAAAGCGCCTCGCTTAGGCCTAAGCGAGACGCTTGGAGGGGGTAATTTATTTTGGTAGTTTTTTGATGTTTTGAGTTGTTTTTTTTTTAATTTAATAATTATAAAAAGTTAAAAAAAATTAAAAAACAAAGTAATAACCCTCAACATTGTCATTGACTTAAACTTGACATCATCAACCACGTAAAGTCAATGAATGCGGTATGCGCGTTAAATTTCATTAAATACGGCAACACAGGCAAGTCCTCGTCTGATAACAACTGAAAAGTAGCCGGTGCAAGTTATGTTGTAGCTTCCAAAACCAATCGGCCCCGTTGTTGCTCATATGTTATTATCTCTTCTCTTATTCTCTGTTTCTCTAGTTCTCAATGGATTATTGCTCTCATATCATGGATCAGAGAGATTCAAGCTAATTAAACTCATATCTCAAGCCGGTGCAAGTTATGTTGTAGCATATCATTGTAGAGGTGTATAGGTTACTCATTACCGTTGGACGTTGAAGGTAAACATGGACAGTGAGAAGTGAGATTGATAACTTCTCTATGGAAGTTGCTAAAATAGTTAAACAAAAGCTGAAATTGAACAGTTATTTGGCAATATACTTGAAATCAATGGGAAGATAAACAATCCTCATCCACAATGTTCTTACCTATGAGTTTAATTAGCTTGAATCTCTCTGATCCATGGTATCCACTTTCAGAATCTGAAGAGAAGCTATCATCTCAGAGAGATATCTGTCAAGTCCAAATATTGCAAGTCCAAATCATTATATGATGTCTTTTTCAGAGGACCTCGACTCTTGAGATGTTGCAGGTGTTTGAAAAGTTTGAACTGAAATTGAACTTTTCATGCAAGCAAGTAAAATTCAGTTGTTTTACTAATTTCATAGTCTTGATACTTTTAACAATCGGATCGGCGCTAAACAATAGAAAGTAATTACAAATATTGCTAGAGGGTCACTATCTCTCAGTTGTTTTCAGGTTGTCTTCATCGTTGACCGCTATCTCTCGGATAACAACTGAAAAGTTTTCTCATTAATTCCAATTCCACCGGTGCAATCAGAATCTGAAGAGAAGCTATCATCTCAGAGAGATATCTGTCAACGATGATGGCGCAGAGGTTAGCGGTAACTTTAAATTTTGAATGATCGTCGGTTTGCTCTCTATATACCAATCAACAGTAGTGATCATTACAGTTATTTGGAATGTTTCTGATCATTGTCAGAGGGTCACTATTCATACATAAAGAGCATAATCAAACAAGGGTCGTTATCGGAGAGATATCGGTCAACGATGAAGGCAACCTGAAACGACATGAACATTTATAACCTTTTTGTACCTGTGGCCAAAAGAACCTGATAAAGGCTGTACACGAGTATAATCAAACAAGGGTTTCCCGGAGTTTGATTAGCTTGAATCTCTCTGATCCATGGTATCCACTAACCGTAGCGATCATTACAGTTATTTGGACTGTTGCTAAATTAGTTAAACAAAAGCTTAAATTATACAGTTATTTGGAATATTATTGATTATTACAGTGAGATTGATAACTTCTCTATGGAAGTAACAAATTCAAAACAGAGGTAGGTTTGCCAGAGGGTCACTATTCATACATAAAGAGTATAATCGTGATGTGATGGATTTTTATATTTGCAACGTAGTTCCTTTTTACCTGGTTGCAAAGGAACTTCAGGTCAGCCAGACGTTTGTCAAAAGCAAGTGTGAAGATCAAGATCAAGAAGACTGGATACCATGGATTAAAGAGATTCAAGCTAATCAAACTCATATCTCAAGTTGGTCTAACAACTGAATTTGACTTGCTTGCATAGGAATCTTGTACGAAATTATACAGTTATTTGGAATGTTCCTGATCATTACGGTCAACGATGAAGGTGTGTTGTATGTATAAAATTGTGAATAATTGTGAGAGTCGATATGAGAGCAATAATCCATCGAGAACTAGAGAAACAGAGAATAAGAGAAGAGATAATAACATATGAGCTACAACGATAGGCGTTTTCGATTTCTAAATGAATCAACGACTTAAACTTGACATCATCAACCACGTATAGTCAAATATTTATTCTCCATGTCCATACCTTGTTTCAAGTATCTTGTAAAATTCATTTCGTCTTCAAGACTCCTATGAGTCAACAAAGGTTGACTTTTTTGAGCATTAACAATGACTATATTACATTATTATTATTATTATTTTTTTATTATATTTGTAATTTAGTTCCTTTGTTTTATTATTATAATAATTTGTTATTATCAAGAATCCGAAATTAGTAAAACGATTTATGAAAGTATCAAGAATCGGAAATTAGTAAAACGATTTAATAAATCATTGCTCAGACGTTAGGGTTTGATAAACACAAAACTTATTATTTATAAAGCAACAAAAACACAAATCGTACCGTGAAATAAAGAGAGGCCCATTAGGAGTGCCGTGGAGGAAGATCATCGGTTTGCTGTAGTCGATGATGGCACAGAGGTTAGCGGTAACTTTAAATTTTGAATGATCGTCGGTTTGTATAATGAATTTTACCTGCTTTGCATGAAAAGTTATTTTTAAATGTTTGATCTGCAATATTTGAAAATTATCATTTCTTGACATGCTTGGTAACACCTTGATCTGTAATATCTGAAAATTATAATTTCTCGAAAAGTAATTAAAAACACTTAAAAATGAATTAAAAACAATTGTTGCGAGTTAGGTTTAGTCGGAGGACCACGTACAATGATTCATCAAAGTTGTACAAAGCTGGATGTTTTTACTGGAAAACCAAAACGAGCAATTAACGAAGCGAAACGGAGAGTTATAATTTTCTTGGCTTGGAAACAACTTAAAAGAACCAAAAATGAATTAAAATTATTTTTTGGTGATTAACAGATAATTTTAAAGAATTAAAAGAAATTCAAAATTTAAAAAAAAAAGGCCAAAGCACCTCGCTTTGATCAAAGCGAGGCGCCTGTGGTCTAATCAAACCACTAAAGCACCTCGCTTTGGTCAAAGCGAGGCACTAAAGCGCCTCGCTTTGACCAAAGCGAGGTGCTTTGGCCTTTTTTTAAAAAACTTTGAATTTCTTTTAATTCTTTAAAATTATCTGTTAATCACCAAAAAATAATTTTAATTCATTTTTGGTTCTTTTAAGTTGTTTCCAAGCCAAGAAAATTATAGCTCTCCGTTTCGCTTCGTTAATTGCTCGTTTTGGTTTTCCAGTAAAAACATCCAGCTTTGTACAACTTTGATGAATCATTGTATGTGGTCCTCCGACTAAACCTAACTCGCAACAATTGTTTTTAATTCATTTTTAAGTGTTTTTAATTACTTTTTGAGAAATTATAATTTTCAGATATTACAGATCAAGGTGTTACCAAGCATGTCAAGAAATGATAATTTTCAAATATTACAGATCAAGGTGTTACCAAGCATGTCAAGAAATGATAATTTTCAAATATTGCAGATCAAGGAAAGAATGAAAATACGTGATGCACATACCGTGAGTGTAGTCCATTGATGTATTAATATATTATTTAATCGCAAGTTTCAATACTAGATAATGCACGTAACTCCCTAGGCACATTTCCCACCCTTTAAATAAGCATTAAATACTTTCACATTATATATTAAATACTTCTTCAATTCCTATATAATATTCCTTAACTTTCTCTCTTCCCCTTCTCTAACCTAATTCTGTCAAAAAGAAGATGTATTCACCATTTCAAACGATTTGCCTCCTTTTGAATTTAGGTAGTACTAGTTAAGGAATTGCCAAAGACCGATCGAACATCTTTTTGTTTGTTTGTTTGCTTTGAATGTCTATGGAAACAACAATGGATTTGTCAAAAGCAAGTGTGAAGATCAAGATTAAAGAAGACAATACGTTCAACGATGAAGTTGTGTTGTATGTATAAAAATAGTGAATAATTGTAGTGTGTTCGGTGCAGTCGACGAACATCATTCAAAATTTCAACTTCCCGTTCAGGTGCTTAAGTCCACCTTGAGATATGAGTTTAATTAGCTTGAATCTCTCTGATCCATGGTATCCGGTTGTTTTCAGGTTGTCTTCATCGTTGACCGCTATCTCTCGGATAACAACTGAAAAGTTGTCTCATTAATTCCAATTCCACCGGTGCAATCAGAATCTGAAGAGAAGCTATCATCTCAGAGAGATATCTGTCAACGATGATGGCGCAGAGGTTAGCGGTAACTTTAAATTTTGAATGATCATCGGTTTGCTCTCTATATACCAATCAACAGTAGCGATCATTACAGTTATTTGGAATGTTTTTGATCATTGTCAGAGGGTCACTATTCATACATAAAGAGATAAAGGTTGTACACGAGTATAATCAAACAAGGGTTGCCCGGAGTTTGATTAGCTTGAATCTCTTTGATCCATGGTATCCACTAACCGTAGCGATCATTACAGTTATTTGGACTGTTGCTAAATTAGTTAAACGAAAGCTTAAATTATACTGTTATTTGGAATATTATTGATCATTACAGTGAGATATGAGTTTAATTAGCTTAAATCTCTCTGAGCCATGATATGAGAGCAAATAATCCATCAAGAACTTGAGAAAGAGAGAATAAGAGAAGAGATAATAACATATGAGCTACAACATAACTTGCACCGACTTGAGATATAGAGTTTAATTAGCTTGAATCTCTCTGATCCATGGTATCCGGTTGTTTTCAGGTTGTCTTCATCGTTGACCGCTATCTCTCGGATAACAACTGAAAAGTTGTCTCATTAATTCCAAAACCTAAAGAGAAGATATCATCTCAGTGAGATTGATAACTTCTCTATGGAAGTTGCTACAATAGTTAAACAAAAGCTGAAATTGAACAGTTATTTGGAATGTTTCTGATCATTACAGTTATGCCTTTTTTGGTGAAATGAACTTGAAGAAATGATTTGGTGGATATATCATGAGTTAAACAAAAGCTGAAATTGGACGGTTATTTGGAATGTTCCTGATCATTACTTTTCATGCAAGCAAGTAAAATTCAGATCATTACTTTTCATGCAAGCAAGTAAAATTCAGTTGTTGGACAGTGAGATTGATAACTGGACAGGTTAGCCAAACCATACGAGGGTGGCAGGAAAAAGTTGACATTTTGATCCAAAGGAAATTCAGGTTAGCCAGACGTTTGTCAAAAAGAACATTTTTTTTATAATAATTATATTAAAAAAAACAAAAAACTAACTCAAAAGATCAAAAAAAAAAAAAAAAAAAAATTTTTGATCCGAAGAGCCTCGCTTAGGCCTAAGCGAGGCGCTTCGAATTAAAAATTAGCTTTTTCTGCCCCTCGTACTGACCTCCTCTGATTGAATTCAAAGCGCCTCGCTTAGGCCTAAGCGAGGCGCTTTGAGGGGGTGGAAATAGAAGGTGGGGGGGGTGGGAATAGACGGAGCCTATATTTAACATAACCCAAACATGTTTTATCGTTAATCTTCAAATGTGTGTGGTGTATCCTTATAAGTAAAATTGAATCTATCACTCACAAACTTCCTACACAAGAATACAAAAAAACGAGAACAAGAAAGACTATAGACACAAAGTCTTTTCTTATTAATCAAAACCACAAATGATAAAACAATCCTTCACTTATGTTTATACTAATCGTAACTTGTAGACTAGTCTACTTCCAGTGGCGCATTCAGGACGGATTTTCAGGGGGTTCCTTTCGTAGATTTTAACTGATTTTCACTAATTTTTTTTACATTTTCCACTAAATTTTTCAATTTTTTCCAAACCGAGAGGGTTCGTGGGAACCCACAAAAACCCCCTATATCCCTATATCTGCCCCTGTCTACTTCTAACTCCTAATAATACTCAACATATTACTATACAATTATCTCTAATTCACTATGAATTATCTTTATCTTTAACGTTTATTTTCCCAACTTTCACATATGAACTGATTAACCCTATTGTAGTCAAGATTATCATCATCATCATCATCATCATCATCATCATCATCATCATCATCATCATCATCATAATACTCATTTAATCCCACCAATAGCAAAAGCTAAGGTAGAGTCTGAGGAGGGTAATATGTAAACAACCTTACCTCTACCCCATAGGAATAGAGAGGCTGTTTCCAATGAGACCCCCGGCTCGATAGTGGTTTTGTATCAAGCCTTGGACATAAGACACATAACACTTAGTAACCAGGACAAACCCGATTGGTGCATGTACCCCATTGTCTTTTGGCTACCAACGTCATCACCTGATGCATGATTAACCGTTCGTCATTTTTAACGTTATTTTCACGAAATTTGTAAAATAACGTTAAAAATTAGTGCAACTTTACTTTTGCCCCCTGAGGGCCACACATATATACATTATATGTGCACAGCCGTAAACGGGACTAAATATTCACTAGAAAGGAAGAATATAAGAACTTCTGGGACAAGTCGAAATATTTAGCATAGGCTCACTATTATATCAATAACAATCATGCCCAGTAAAATCATACCTCTATCTTAGATGACATACATGTTGCTTACAAAGAGAACCTATAACACCCCAACCGATGGTGGAATCATCGAGGTGTCACGTACTGACGATTGTTCAAAAGCACATGGTACTAAAATGTAAATATATTATTGAATAATTTAAATTGTCTTACATGGATGAAATGGGAAAAATACAACAGTCTGAACAAAACATGAATTTGAAATAAATTATTAAAGGCAAGAACTAAAATCCAATGCTATGGAACTAAGATCATACTGCACCTGAAACATGTACAAAATAAGTTTTGTCAACATATGAAATGTTGGTGAGCATTCCTAGTTTTAATACATATAGTAAGTTGGAAAATGTTATACAATTCAAGTGCAAAGCTGCAGTGCACTTATGTAAACTATGTATCATACAAATGAGCGAAATCAATCCTGTAACTGTATAAATGTACTAAAATGAACGGCGGTGTACTTATCCAACAAATGGATAATAACAAAACAATGACCATGGATTCTCCGATGAAAAAAGGGGAGAATCTCCTAGGTGGGTTCAATCCAATAGTGTTATCCAATGTTAAGGTCAGCTTGTACATGGTTAATGATTTCACTAAGTACAAATGTATTCTACATGTAATGTCTAAGCATAAAGCACGTATGTAAGCAAATGCACAATGTACTAGAATTGTATTGTAAAAATGTGAACTTGTATGTGTATTTTGAATAAGTGTACATGTAATACCCCAAAAGTGAATAAAGACAAAAGGAGGATAGGAAATACTTACCTTAGTGCTAGAATTGAGTTCCTTAATATAGTATATTTGTGGCTCTTGTGTCTAACTATCACCCTATTTGTAAGGCAATAATTGAGTAAAAGGGAAAACTTAAAAGTCTAAGTTTTCTAGTCTACAATTAGTTCTAGGGTTCCTAATTTAGGGATAAGTAATTTTTTAATTATTAATTATGTAAATTGTTAATAAATAAAAGAAATTCGGTAAATAATTAAATAAAAGACTATTGTAGGTTTTTGATTAAAGATGGTCATGTTATAAGGTTTTAAGTATGAAAATAATTTTTATAAAATTATTTTCTCCAAAAATTAGATATTTAGTTTATTTATTTCTATTTGTCAAAAAAAAATTTTAATATCTAAAAATATTAAAATTAAATAATTTTGAAATTAAAATTTGTATTTCTGTGCTAAATGGATATAAATAATTTATGTAAAATTTTGGTATAAAAATATTGAAAAATTAATTTGTTATGATTTATTTATGATTAAAACTAACAAAAATTAATTAAAAATATTAACTAAATGGTTTTTCTAGAATAAAATTTATTTTTGAAATGATTATTGATCTACAAGTTTAAAATAATTTTCGTGGATATTTATAAGAACGTTTAGATATTTTTATAAAATTTTAAAATTATAAATGAATAAACTTGCAATATTTATAATATATATTAAATAAATTATTTTTGAAAAACTAAAAATTGTATAATAAACTTTATCATTAGATTAACCTAAAATAATTTTTATAGAAATTTTAAACCACTTTTAGTATTTAAAATCTATTTTAAAAGATTAATTGGTTAAAGATATAAATAAAAGGTTTTTTTTTTAAAATAAAAAATGTTTGTTGTTGGCTAGAATCGAACCCGAGCCTCTGGCTGGTTCGCATTTTATAATCACAAGTCCGACCAACTGGTCTAGACCCTGAGAACGTTAATATTTGATTTCAGAATCTTATAAGGTGTATTAGATATTTATTTATATAATTAAAAATAATAAAAATGTTGTGCCAGGTATCGAACCCGGACCAGTAGCCGGCCCGAACAAAATCCAACACGTGAAAACCACCAGACCACGCGTCTGGTTTGTGTTTTATTTTAGATTGAAAATTCTTTATAACATAACTCATTCGAACCATCTTCCCCAAATTTAAAAACTAAGAACCCTAGATTCCTAATCAATTGTAATACGCGATTAAACCTCAATTAATGATGGGGTTAATGATCGACCAGGAACGGATATTATACAGCAATAAACAATTAGAAGCATACCTATCCCAAACACTCTTAAACGCGAGTCAACGAAACTGTCAACCAAGATAAAAACTCCTTGATTTACAACGAACTGTGATAGAAAAGAATTTTTGAGGGTAGGGGTTTGTTTTTCGGTGTGTTTAGGATAAAAAAGGAGGGTTCAATTTATACTAACAACGTCTAATCGTATATTTGGATGTTTGACCCCTATTGAATAATTATACGCGTATAATACATGTAATTGGAAGGTTTTAATGGTTAATTGGCGTGGGGATTAAGCAGATGAGGTCGGCCAAAGTCATTCCATGTATAAACATGATCAAATACGCGAATTGAAGTTGTTTTAGGAAAGGTTTGATTGCAGTTGACTTTTGATAGTCAACTGTATGTTTGTGGAAGATGTTAAGTGTATTCTGGTTGGATAATAATCACAAAAACACTATAGCTCAGTTGGTTGTTGGACAGTTTTGCTTGGCTGTGGATGCGGGTTCGAGTCTCGATCCACGCAATTCATTTTTTTTTGCAATTATATCCCTAATATTTTATTATTATAACTTCATATTATCATTACATAAGTCCGAAAATAGTACGAAATATTTTTAGAACGTACTAGAAAGATAAAATGTGACGTACAAGATAGGAGATACGAAATGTTACAGTAAAAAAAATAAAAACGAAAGGTGACGGATGTCACAGCATCCCCTACTTTTAGAAATTCCGTCCCAAAATTCCTTCAAGTGGTAGTCTTTTGTGAAAGATGAGGATACTTAGACATCATTTGGTCCTCACGCTCCCAAGTAAACTCTGGGCCTCGTTTGGACTCCCAACGAATTTTGACAATTAGAATTTGGCTTCGTTTAAGTGTCTTGACATCTCGATCCATAATCTCCATAGGTTTTTCTATGAAGCGCATCGATTCGTCAATCTGGATATCCTCAAAAGGAACATGGAGGTTATCTTTAGCCAAACACTTCTTTAGATTAGAAACGTGAAATGTTGGATGGATATTGCTGAGCTCTGGTGGTAGATCGAGCTTGTAAGCTACCTTCCCAATTCGTTCAAGGATCTTAAAAGGGCCTACAAACTGAGGTGCAAGTTTCCCTTTCTTTCCAAATCGAAACATACCCTTACAAGGTGAAACCTTGAGAAGTACCGTATCCCCGACTTGAAATTCTAGAGGCTTGCGTCTTTGATCGGCATAACTTTTCTGTCTGCTTCGAGCAACTTGCAAATTGTGACGAATGCGAAGAATTTTGTTTGTCGTTTCCTGTATTAGCTCGGGACCGGTGAGTTGTGTTTCTCCGATCTCATTCCAACAAACAGGGGAACGACATTTGCGACCATAAAGTGCCTCAAATGGTGCAATGTTAATGCTGGAATGGTAGTTGTTTTTATACGAGAACTCAACCAAAGGTAAGTGTGTGTCCCAATTGCCACCAAAGTCAATGACGCACGCTCTAAGCATATCCTCCAATGTTTGGATGGTTCGTTCAGTTTGACCATCCGTCTGTGGGTGATAGGCCGTGCTAAGTTTTAGTTGAGTACCAAGTGCGGATTGAAGTGTTTGCCAAAAGCGAGAAGTAAACCGACTATCACGATCAGAAATAATGTCTAGAGGAATACCATGACGACTGACAATCTCATCGATATAGATTCTAGCCAGTTTCTCAACTGGGCAGGTCTCACGAATGGGTAGGACATGAGCAGATTTGGTCAATCGGTCGACGATGACCCAAATACTGTCATGACCACGAGTGGTGCGTGGAAGTTTTTGTAATGAAGTCCATAGTAATGTTCTCCCACTTCCACATTGGAATTTCTAGTTGCACAGGCAAACCAGATGGACGTTGGTGCTCGGCTTTGACTTTGGAACAAGTAAGACATTTAGCCACATAAAGATGTCACACCCTCAAAATCCACTTGCGGAGTTTTACCGCGAGGCGCATGACAAACCAGGATCCAAACCAACGATCACAATAAACAAGTCTAACATGAACATAATGCAATTTCAAAACAATGTTTAAAATCCCCGTTTACAGCGGAAGCTTATTCAAAACAATTATTCAATATTAAACCAATGTTCAACGTTTGTAAAACCATGCAACTCTAACTAGACGCCGTGCAGACGCGTGCGCCCTAGTTCCATTGTGCTACCTTAGCGACCTGAGAAAACATGTAAAAGTTTACGTCAGCACAAAAATGCTGGTGAGTTTACAGGTTTTGTATCCAAGTACCAAGACCACCTGTCCATACTATAACAAATCGAAAACCAGTGTACGCTAGCTAGGCGTATGTTTTGTTACTACCACGATTGGAAAACCATTACTAACTCGAATACCAGATGTTGTGCCCGAAAAGTAAACCAGTTGTTCCTGTTGTTCCTGTTTGAGACAATATGCACTCGCCCGGCCCTCCAAGCCGACGAGCGGGGTTGGTCACTCCCAATAGCGCTATTCACATTTCCCCGTTGTGCAAACCCGCACATTCATGGTTCCCCCCGGGACTTCCAAAGATCGTGTAGTACACAATAGAAACCCATAGTATGACAGTAGTTACCACATAATCGTTTTAACACATGTTTTCTCCCCCGAAAGTATAAAACCAGTTTAAAAGAGGGGCCGTAAACTCACCTTAACGTGCAAGCAAAGAATCCGAACAGCAAGCAATATATGCTACCGACACCCTAATAACAGTGTCGCTCAGTGAGTATAGGCGTAATATCATTACCCATATAACTCGTTTGTCCAAGGCGTTTCAAATGTTCAAAAGTGTGTATGCGACGCCTAGTGATTCTACATGCAATAGTAAACCCTACGGACCCGTTGGTGAATACATTGGTTACAATTAGTTTCTACATTCCGTATGTGTCTCAGACAAGTGTACTTCAGTTACATGTCAATTCCATACCACCTAAGACCTCAATTATTCACAGAAGCACATAATACACAATCTGTGTTTTCAGGACAGATTGTGCGCCATCAAAACGAATTTATTTAAAATAGCAATTCAGTGAGTTAACCTCCCAAATTTTTACTGAATTTTCTTTGGGATTCACTCGACAATACCTATTTTTGTTTTGTCTCAATTCCAAACACAAAAATTATGAAAATTCGAAAAATACAGCTATGTCCAGAAAATCTCCTCAACAGGTCAGTTTAGTAGGAAAATTCTTAAAAATTGTGTATTCATCCAAACGAGATGAATCCACTTGGAAAAGCTCTATTTTTCCAGTATTGACCTACTGTAAACATTTCATAACCTAACTCCTTGTAAATCTCAAGTTATGACCATTTAAAATTAGCCCAATTTACAAATCCGAAAATCTGATATGACCCCTAATCAATTAAAATTCCAAAAACGACTCAAACGATGTCCAAATTCTATGGTTTTGCCCATTATGAAAAGCTAAGACCTTGTAAATTACAATCATGCAAAGAATAGATCAAACCAATTATTTTCAAGCCACGAAACAGACCCTACAAATCGACATTCAGAATCTGTCCAGATTCTAATCGTGCAATATTATCAATTATATCAAACCCTAGTTGCATATTATCAATCAATAACACCTAATAATCATCATACAACTTTCCTAATACCTATTCCCATCAGATCCTATTATCAAACATGTCAAGATCGAAGCTTTTAGGATCAAAACACCAATAACTTGCGCAACAAGCATCCTATGATGTTACTACGCGTTTATTAATAGGTTTAATCCGTTTAATCTTCAAAAAGACTTATGTTTTAATGTTTATTAAACCCATTCAGACCTGGACAAACTTGTTATATGATTTTTACAATAAAACATAAAGTAAAAAGCGTAAGAAATCATGAGTTATACCCTTAGCTCTTCAAATCAATCAATCGCGCGCCTTGGAGCCTCCCAATTGATGATCTTGAGCCTTAGCCGGAGTTTTTGGAGTGAAATATTCGTGTGGGGCAGTAAGGGGGCGATTAGGGTTGAGTATGGGGGTTGCATGGGAGTTAAGGATGTTTAAATATGAGTTTGAGGCGGTTTAAACCCGCCAGGTAGCATTGAGCGGCCGCTCGGAGCCTGTGAGCGGCCGCTCACAGGTCCGGGGCGCGCGTTTTTGCTTCGTTTAGCCTCCCGACGCGTTACCCATCGACGTTTTCGTTGTTTCGAACCGTAACAAGTGTAACCCCATGCGTTAAGACCCTAATCAACCTCATACTCCAGTTTTAATAATTTTTATTAACGTGTTCGGTCTAGGTTCACATAATCACGTATGGTTTTCACATAAGTTGTCAGATATCACCGAGACACCTAAGTTTATTATTCACCAACGTCCGAGGTTCACTAATCATGCAATCACACGTTAACTCACACAAGGAGTCAGAACCCGACCCACACAAGGTGTCAAAGCATCTCATAACCCGAGATGTGAAAGTAGTAACCCGACCCACACAAGGAGTCAAAGCATCTCATAACCCGAGATGTGAAAGTAGTCCCAAACCGGACTAGAAAATGTTTTGTAAGTTGTCTCAAACCCGAGACAATGCACGTATGTCCTTTCTAGCTATCTAGCTAACCCTCGTTAAGTATAATATACGCGTGACTCGCTAAGGTAGACTTTCATCTAGACAATGTTGTTAACCAGAATTTGCCGGGTGTCACATCATCCCCACATTAAAAGAATTTTCGTCCCGAAAATTGCACAAGTACCAAAAGGAATAACGAAGGAAACAACAAAAGATAGAAACCAAAAAGAGAGATTTACCCGAGTTGTCACATCATCCCCACGTTAAAAGGAATCTCGCCCCGAGATTCATTCAGTTGCAGAAGAGACATATCTCGACTCGAACGCTTCCTTAGGAAAGAGATGAGGATATTTAGACTTCATCTGATCTTCCCGTTCCCATGTATACTCTGGTCCCCGGTTCGAGTTCCACCGAACCTTAACGATACGAATCTTGCTGTGACGTAGGCTACGAATCTTGTAATCCAGAATCTCCACAGGTTCTTCCACAATCCGAAGACGATCATCAACCTTGATCTCTTCCAGTGGAACGATGAGAGACTCGTCAGCCAGACACTTCTTCAAGTTTGACACGTGGAAGACGTTATGTACGTTACCGAGCTCCGTCGGTAAATCAAGACGATATGCCACCGGTCCAATCCGTTCCAGGATCGTAAATGGGCCGATATACCGCGGATTGAGTTTGCCACGCTTCCCAAAGCGTATGACGCCCTTCCACGGTGAAACTTTCAGAAGTACTTTGTCATCAACTTGGGATTCCAATGGTTTGCGACGCTGATCGGCATAACTCTTTTGCCGGTCCCGTGCCGCTGCCAACCGGTTACGAATCTGTACGATCTTTTCCGAAGTTTCGTACACTAGTTCAGGCCCAGTGAGTTGACTCTCACCCACTTCAGCCTAACAAAGAGGAGAACGGCATTTCCGTTCGTACAGTGCTTCGAACGGAGCCGCCTTGATGCTCGTGTGATAACTGTTGTTGTACGAGAATTCTACTAACGGTAGATGAGCTTCCCAACCCTTGCCAAAATCGATCACACATGCCCGCAGCATGTCTTCTAAAGTTTGAATCGTGCGCTCACTTTGACCGTCAGTCTGTGGATGGTAAGCTGTACTCATGTCTAGTTGGGTACCCAAAGCCTTGTGCAATGACTTCCAGAAGTGAGAAGTAAAATGGGAGTCACGATCCGAGATAATAGAAACTGGCACCCCGTGCTTAGAAACAACTTCCTTCAAATAAAGACGAGCCAAACGATCCATGGTGTCGGTCTCCTTAATAGCAAGAAAATGGGCTGATTTCGTCAACCGATCGACAATCACCCATATCTTGTCATTCCCGCTTGGTGATTTAGGAAGTTGCGTGACAAAATCCATGGTAATTCGTTCCCATTTCCATTCCGGAATTTCAGGTTGTTGCAAGAGACCCGACGGTTTCTGGTATTCCACCTTGACCTTAGCACAGGTCAATCATTTGCTCACGTATGAGGCTATATCCGACCTCATGTTTGGCCACCAGTAAAGCACCTTCAGATCTTGGTACATCTTATCCGAACCAGGATGAATAGAATACCGGGACTTATGAGCCTCATCAAGGACAAGCTCCCGTAGTCCCCCGAATAAAGGAACCCATATGCATTCTGCGAAATAATGCAGGCCATCAGGCCTTCGCTCGAGGTGCTTGTTGGCACCGTGCATAGTCTCAGCTTTAAGGTTTTCCTCCTTCAAAGCTTCTAACTGGGCAGAACGGAGTTGATCAGGTAGGGATGAATGAATGGTGAGCTGCAACGCCCGAACGCGACGAGGTTTAGTTGATTCCTTCCTGCTCAAGGCGTCTGCTACAACATTCGCCTTGCCAGGATGGTACTTAATGGCACAATCATAGTCGTTCAGAAGTTCAATCCAACGACGCTGCCGTATGTTCAGATGTTGTTGGTCGAAAATGTGTTGGAGACTCTTGTGATCGGTGTAGATGGTGCATTTAGTACCGTACAAGTAATGTCTCCAAATTTTCAACGCGAAAACCACTGCACCCAACTCCAAGTCATGGGTGGTGTAGTTCTTCTCGTGCACCTTGAGTTGACGAGAAGCATACGCAATCACCTTCTCGCGTTGCATCAACACACAACCGAGACCATGAATAGAAGCATCACAGTAAACAACGAAATCATCAGGGCCTTCAGGTAAAGACAAAATAGGAGCAGAACACAGTTTGGACTTCAGTTCTTCAAACGCTGACTCTTGTGGTTCACCCCAGTCGAATTTCCTATCCTTCTGCGTGAGAGTGGTCAGGGGTTGAGCGATCTTCAAGAACCCTTGAATGAAACGACGATAGTAGCCCGCAAGGCCTAGGAATTGCCGCACCTCAGTTGGCGTCTTTGGTGCTCCCCAGTCCTTGATCGCTTCGATCTTAGCTGGATCGACATGAATTCCTAGTTCATTAACCACATGTCCTAGGAACTGAACTTCGCGTAACCAGAAGTCACACTTTGAGAACTTAGCGTAAAGTTGTTCCCGTCGCAAGAGTTCCAAAACCAAACGTAGGTGTTCCTCGTGTTCGGTTTTGTTCTTAGAGTAGATCAGAATGTCATCAATAAACACAATGACGAACTTGTCCAGATATGGTTTGCAAACGCGGTTCATCAAGTCCATGAAAACCGCCGGTGCGTTCGTGAGACCAAAAGGCATGACCAAGAATTCGAAATGGCCATAACGTGTTCGAAAGGCCGTCTTTGCAACGTCAGCCTCCCTGACGCGCAACTGGTGATAACCGGACCTCAAGTCAATCTTGGAATAATAACTAGAACCCTGGAGCTGGTCGAATAGATCATCAATGCGTGGAAGAGGATAACGGTTCTTGACGGTCAATTTGTTCAGTTCTCTGTAGTCTACACACAATCGGAAACTTCCATCCTTCTTCTTCACGAATAGAATCGGGGCTCCCCAAGGGGTAGAACTTGGTCTGATGAAACCCTTGTCCAAGAGTTCCTGTAACTGACTAGATAATTCCTGCATCTCGGGAGGTGCAAGACGGTAGGGGGCCCGAGCGATAGGAGCAGCCCCTGGTACAAGATCAATACCGAACTCGACTTGACGATGGGGAGGAAGACCGGATAAATCATCGGGAAAAACATCAGGAAACTCGCGTACAACCGGAATATCGTCGATCTTCCTCTCATCACCAGAGGTAACAGATAAATGTGCCAAAACGGCTGGATAACCCTTTCGAAGACACTTAAGGGCTTTCATGCTAGAGATGATATTCAGCGGAACACCACCCTTGATACCGTAAACAGATAGGAATTCTCCATCAGGGAGAGGAATCCGAATAACCTTATCGTAACAGACAATCTCCGCCGATACAGGGACAACCAATCCATGCCTACCACTACGTCAAAACTACCCAAAGGTACCGGTATAAGGTCGATGGGGAACGATAAACCCGACAACTCCAATTGACACTCCCGAAGGACACTAGTAGCGTCAATCTTTTTACCGTCAGCCAACTCAATAATATACTTGGTCTCTAATGGTACGGGTACTACATCTAGCAGTCGACTAACATCCATGGATACAAAACTCTTGTCGGCACCGGAATCAAATAACACACTAACAGAACGATTACTGAGAAGGAACGTACCGGTGACTGTGTCAGGGTCCTGTCTAGCCTCAGCGGCTCCAATGACGAAGGCGCGTGCATTCCTGCCACCGCCCCCGTTGTTCCCATTTCCGTTGTTCCCGCCCTGCTTCAGTTTTGGACAATCCTTCTTGTAATGACCGGTCTCACCACAATTGTAACATCCTTGTCTTCCCGTAGTCCCTTGAGTAGTCGGAGCTGAGTTAGTAGTCGGAGCCTAGGTCGATGGAAGTGTAACCCGACAATCTTTAGCATAATGCCCTGTTCGCTGGCAGCGATGACAACGGTTACTGTCGCAGTTCCCTTGATGATGACGTCCACACTTGTTACATTTGGGCAGTTTCCCCGCATAACCACCCTGCTTGTTACCCGAAGAAGAAGAACCCCCATTATCAAACCTCTTACCCTGCTGTGTTGGCCCAGATCCTTTCCCGTCATTTTCCCACTTGCGCTTGTTGTTCTCTAGGGCCTTAACAGTCGAACCCTTCGCAGGCAAAATACCCTCATTCACCTTTAAGTTGGTCATCCTATGAGCCGATCGAACCACCTCTGCGTATGTAGGATGATTTCCCGCAGCCACTAACCCTGCGATTTCTGGTACTAACCCCGAGACATAATGCTCAATCCTCCTGTACTCCGGCACATGCAGATCAGGACACAGCACTGCCAACTCGTTCCGCCTCACAGTATACTTTTCAATTTCAGACCCAGTCATCTTGAGGTTCCACACCTCGTGCTCTAGCTTCTGCACCTCTTCCCTCGGACAGTATTCACGCTTCAGCAGCTGCACAAAATTCTCCCAAGGCATAGCATACGCCTCCCCAATACCCATATTCTGGGTGATGTTATTCCACCAGGTCAGAGCAACATCCTGGAATAACGCAGCATCATACTTAACCCGATCTTCTGGGAGACAGTTACACATCAGAAACACTGACTCCACTTTCTCCAGCCACCTAAGCAAGCTCACCGCACCCTCAGTGCCAGAGAATTCCTGAGGCTTACAATCCCGAAACATCTTGTAGGTACACATAGGTGGGGGTGGGTTAACAGGACCACCTGAAATGAAACGCATGAGAAACCACGAAGAATGTAAACAAGGTTCACCAATGAGGCAAGGAAAATGGATAAATCAACTTACCACCACCGTTGTGCCCTAACTGAAAAGCAGCTTGGAGTAAGTTGTTCAGATCATCCTGCGATAGGTTAATACCTCCACGACCACCAGCACCACCGCGACCACCACCACGTCCACCATTGCGACCACCTCCACGTCCTCCTCGTACTCCAGACATGATTCTGGCAGAAAGAACGAGAAAATTTAGTTTCACAGCTAATGGTAACCACTAGCGTTCGCAAGATCAAAGCTAGGTCCAATCCAGGACTATCCATTCAAACCCAGAGCTCACTAGGGCTTCCATGCATTTCGGTTTATGATTTTGTGTGCACCCAAAATGATAAACCGCTCTACATGGTCCTCCAAGTGTCCCCCTAGTTCAAAGTTCAAATCACCAGACATAGACTCCTAGCTATACACCGAAATGCTACGGTAGTTCATGGCAAGTGTTTCTATTGGAGTATGAAAGGGAGATGTCCGAACCTTGGACAAATCTCAAGAGTATACGAGTTACTCCAATATACTACACTGCCTAGAAAGCAAGTAACCCGACCTAAGATAGAACGGATGATGTAACATAGAGAGACCAAATGATTTAGAGACACCCCGACAAGACCATACGTAAATCACCATAATGTTTAGTACCATGTGATCGTCTAGTGTGTGCGACTCGGCTATAGACTAGACTCTACATGCAGTCCTAGTTCACTATAACCATTGGCTCTGATACCAATCTGTCACACCCTCAAAATCCACTTGCGGAGTTTTACCGCGAGGCGCATGTCAAACCAGGATCCAAACCAACGATCACAATAAACAAGTCTAACATGAACATAATGCAATTTTAAAACAATGTTTAAAATCCCCGTTTACAGCGGAAGCTTATTCAAAACAATTATTCAATATTAAACCAATGTTCAACGTTTGTAAAACCATGCAACTCTAACTAGACGCCGTGCAGACGCGTGCGCCCTAGTTCCATTGTGCTACCTTAGCGACCTGAGAAAACATGTAAAAGTTTACGTCAGCACAAAAATGCTGGTGAGTTTACAGGTTTTGTATCCAAGTACCAAGACCACCTGTCCATACTATAACAAATCGAAAACCAGTGTACGCTAGCTAGGCGTATGTTTTGTTACTACCACGATTGGAAAACCATTACTAACTCGAATACCAGATGTTGTGCCCGAAAAGTAAACCAGTTGTTCCTGTTGTTCCTGTTTGAGACAATATGCACTCGCCCGGCCGTCCAAGCCGACGAGCGGGGTTGGTCACTCCTAATAGCGCTATTCACATTTCCCCGTTGTGCAAACCCGCACATTCATGGTTCCCCCCGGGACTTCCAAAGATCGTGTAGTACACAATAGAAACCCATAGTATGACAGTAGTTACCATATAATCGTTTTAACACATGTTTTCTCCCCCGAAAGTATAAAACCAGTTTAAAAGAGGGGCCGTAAACTCACCTTAACGTGCAAGCAAAGAATCCGAACAGCAAGCAATATATGCTACCGACACCCTAATAACAGTGTCGCTCAGTGAGTATAGGCGTAATATCATTACCCATATAACTCATTTGTCCAAGGCGTTTCAAATGTTCAAAAGTGTGTATGCGACGCCTGGTGATTCTACATGCAATAGTAAACCCTACGGACCCATTGGTGAATACATTGGTTACAATTAGTTTCTACATTCCGTATGTGTCTCAGACAAGTGTACTTCAGTTACATGTCAATTCCATACCACCTAAGACCTCAATTAATCACAGAAGCACATAATACACAATCTGTGTTTTCAGGACAGATTGTGCGCCATCAAAACGAATTTATTTAAAATAGCAATTCAGTGAGTTAACCTCCCAAATTTTTACTGAATTTTCTTTGGGATTCACTCGACAATTCCTATTTTTGTTTTGTCTCAATTCCAAACACAAAAATTATGAAAATTCGTACAATACAGCTATGTCCAGAAAATCTCCTCAACAGGTCAGTTTAGTAGGAAAATTCTTAAAAATTGTGTATTCTTCCAAACGAGATGAATCCACTTGGAAAAGCTCTATTTTTCCAGTATTGACCTACTGTAAAAAGTTCATAACCTAACTCCTTGTAAATCTCAAGTTATGACCATTTAAAGTTAGCCCAATTTACAAATCCGAAAATCTGATATGACCCCTAATCAATTAAAATTCCAAAAACGTCTCAAACGATGTCCAAATTCTATAGTTTTGCCCATTATGAAAAGCTAAGACCTTGTAAATTACAATCATGCAAAGAATAGATCAAACCAATTATTTTCAAGCCACGAAACAGACCCTACAAGTCGACATTCAGAATCTGTCCAGATTCTAATCGTGCAATATTATCAATTATATCAAACCCTAGTTGCATATTATCAATCAATAACACCTAATAATCATCATACAACTTTCCTAATACCTATTCCCATCAGATCCTATTATCAAACATGTCAAGATCGAAGCTTTTAGGATCAAAACACCAATAACTTGCGCAACAAGCATCCTATGATGTTACTACGCGTTTATTAATAGGTTTAATCCGTTTAATCTTCAAAAAGACTTATGTTTTAATATTTATTAAACCCATTCAGACCTGGAAAAACTTGTTATATGATTTTTACAATAAAACATAAAGTAAAAAGCGTAAGAAATCATGAGTTATACCCTTAGCTCTTCAAATCAATCAATCGCGCGCCTTGGAGCCTCCCAATTGATGATCTTGAGCCTTAGCAGGAGTTTTTGGAGTGAAATATTCGTGTGGGGCAGTAAGGGGGCGATTAGGGTTGAGTATGGGGGTTGCATGGGAGTTAAGGATGTTTAAATATGAGTTTGATGCGGTTTAAACCCGTCAGGTAGCATTGAGCGGCCGCTCGGAGCCTGTGAGCGGCCGCTCACAGGTCCGGGGCGCGCGTTTTTGCTTCGTTTAGCCTCCCGACGCGTTACCCATCGACGTTTTCGTTGTTTCGAACCGTAACAAGTGTAACCCCATGCGTTAAGACCCTAATCAACCTCATACTCCACTTTTAATAATTTTTATTAACGTGTTCGGTCTAGGTACACATAATCACGTATGGTTTTCACATAAGTTGTCAGATATCACCGAGACACCTAAGTTTATTATTCACCAACGTCCGAGGTTCACTAATCATGCAATCACACGTTAACTCACACAAGGAGTCAGAACCCGACCCACACAAGGAGTCAAAGCATCTCATAACCCGAGATGTGAAAGTAGTAACCCGACCCACACAAGGAGTCAAAGCATCTCATAACCCGAGATGTGAAAGTAGTCCCAAACCGGACTAGAAAACGTTTTGTAAGTTGTCTCAAACCCGAGACAATGCACGTATGTCCTTTCTAGCTATCTAGCTAACCCTCGTTAAGTATAATATACGCGTGACTCGCTAAGGTAGACTTTCATCTAGACAATGTTGTTAACCAGAATTTGCCGGGTGTCACATCATCCCCACGTTAAAAGAATTTTCGTCCCGAAAATTGCACAAGTACCAAAAGGAATAACGAAGGAAACAACAAAAGATAGAAACCAAAAAGAGAGATTTACCCGAGTTGTCACAAAAGAGCTATGTCCTTTTTCATACCGGGCCACCAATACAAAGTACGCAGATCCTGATACATCTTATCTGCACCAGGGTGAATGGAGTAACAAGACTTGTGAGACTCATCCATGAGAAAAGTACGTAGGTTGTCACAATTATGAATCCAAAGACGGTTCATGAAGTAAAGTAAACCATGTTTGGTTTCCAACTGGTTTTCGGCTCCACACGACATTTCATCGTACATGTTGCCTTCAGTAATAGAGACATGTTGGGCTTCAAAAATGCGGAGTTTGATATCAGACTGGACCTGGGAACAATAAAGCTGGGCATGATCTTTACGACTGAGGGCATCGGCTACAACATTCGCTTTGCCAGGATGGTAGCGAATCTCGCAGTCGTAGTCGTTTAACAACTTGACCCATCATCGTTGACGCATATTCAGATCTTTCTGGTTAAAAATGTGTTGAAGGCTTTTGTGATCAGTGAAAACCACACATTTTGTACCATATAAATAGTTCCTCCAAATCTTAAGTGCGAAAACGACCACTCCGAGTTCAAAATCATGGGTAGTATAATTTTTCTCATGGGTTTTCAATTGTCGCGATGCATATGCTATAAATTTGCCTCGTTGCACGAGAACACAACCAACTCCTTGGTTAGAGGCATCGCAATAAACCACAAAGTCCTCATTTCCGTCAGGTAGAGAAAGGATCGGAGCATCACAAAGTTTCTGTTTCAAGGTTTGGAACGCTTCTTCCTGACTGGGTCCCCATACATAGGGTTTATCTTTATGGGTTAAAGAAGTGAGAGGTGTAACACCCTAACCGATGGCGGAAACATCGAGGTGCCAAGTATGAATGATTGTTCAGTAGCTCATGGTAGTACACAAGTTTAAATAATCCTTTATTTCATTACAATATTGAATTACATTAAAGTCTACATCAAATAATCAAACAAAGCTTCAAATATCTCCTCATGCTAGCTCTAGAGTTTAAGCATCAGTATTTCCTATTGAGTTTGGAAAAAAATGGGGGGGGGGGGGGGTCAACTAGAAGTTGGTGAGAATACATAAGCCATGTCATCCAATTAAGTGTAAGAATAAAAGTTTAGCAATTCATATGTTTATCGTAAGTTTAAGTCTACATGAATAAACATGAAATGTTGAATCGACATAATCAAACCTCCGACTAGTTTAGGTCCATCCCGTCATCCACGGTTCACCTTAATAATATGTTGGAACGATAACAATCACCCGCGCTCCCCATAAAAGATGGTCAACGAATCTAGGTGGGATTGTCAATCCAATAGATCTATTATTAAGTATCGCCGGCTTGGCCATAGCTAATGATTATGTATTGTTGAAACGAGTCTAACTGTTGTTGTTGTCTAAATCATGAGGCATTAAAGTTTACAACTAGACATGTATGTAGAATTGCTTAAGTATAATGTTGCAAGTATAAAGAATTGCATAAACATGGTTACGTAAACTCACATTGGCTAAGGTGAATTATCCTCTAAGTGTTGTGAATGTATGCGAGGCAAATCCCAAAGACTCAACAACGTTGTTAGTCCAAATTGAAGAAATAAAAAAACGAAAAAGAAAGAATATCAAGCTTCCAATTCGCCAATTACAAGAGCTTATAATCAAAGCTTCAATTGTAGAAGTAATAGACTATAGAAGAAAGGTATGAGGGAAAGTTTAATCGGATTGAAACAATCGATTTAGAGGTGCCAAGTATAATGGGTCATAGGTGGGTTTTTATACTAGTTTTGGATTCAATTAGCCATTAAAATTGATCAACACCATAAAGTAAGGTTTTATGATGAATTGACTATTTGACTAAGACTTTGACCAGGACTTTGACCAGGACTTTGACTATTTGACTGTCTTCGCAGACTACGAGAACTAAAAAAAAAAATCAAATTTTCTAATTTAATCAGTTTTAAGTTCCGGACTTGTTTCCTTCGGTTTCTAAGTTGTTTTAGGACCGAAAATTAAGGGTTTTGAGTATCAAGGTCTGAAACATACGTGCTCGGGTGTAGATGTGAGTATAAAACGTGCAATACTTTTACTTATAAAAATTATAAGTTTTATTAAATTATGACATTTGGTCCTATTAAAATAGGAGGATTAAAAATGAAAATTTTGAAATAGTTGAGTGACCAATTATGCACATTTATGAAAAGTGAAGGGTGCAGGTTGTCACAATCTCCCCTACTTTAGAAAATTTCGTCCCGAAATTATTAAAAACACAAGGTTGAGGGTGTTTAGGTAGAAATTAGGGCAGCTGTGGTTTGGGTTAAGGCACGACATGAATTAGCAAGGAGAATCTAACTATATAATTATTTCAAATCAAGATTTATCGTTCTCAGGGTCCAGACCAACTGGTCTGGGCTTGTGATTTAAAAACCCCGACCCGGGTTTGACGCGGGTTCGAGCCATAGCACACACAAAACCAATCTGTAACACCCCAACCGATGGCGGAAACATCGAGGTGCCACGTATGAATGATTGTTCAGTAGCTCATGGTAGTACACAAGTTTAAATAATCCTTTATTTCATTACAATATTGAATTACATTAAAGTCTACATCAAATAATCAAACAAAGCTTCAAATATCTCCTCATGCTAGCTCTAGACTTCAAGCATCAATATTTCCTGTTGATTTTGGAAAAAAATAGGGGGGGGGGGGGTCAACTAGAAGTTGGTGAGAATACATAAGCCATGTCAAGCAATTAAGTTTAAGAACAAAAGTTTAGCAATTCATATGTCTATCGTAAGTTTAAGTCTACATGAATAAACATGAAGTGTTGAATCCACATAATCAAACATCCGACTAGTTTAGGTCCATCCCGTCATCCACGGTTCACCTTAATATTATGTTGGAACGATAACAATCACCCGCGCTCCCCATAAAAGATGGTCAACGAATCTAGGTGGGATTGTCAATCCAATAGATCTATTATTGAGTATCGCCGGCTTGGCCATAGCTAATGATTATGTATTGTTGAAACAAGTCTAACTGTTGTTGTTGTCTAAATCACGAGGCATTAAAGTTTACAACTAGACATGTATGTAGAATTGCTTAAGTATAATGTTGCAAGTATAAAGAATTGCATAAACATGGTTACGTAAACTCACTTTAGCAAAGTATTAAGTCTCGAGAAAAAGTATAAGTGTAGCCCCAAAGTTGCCAAGCATTACCCTATGTATAAGGTAACAAATAAGTCTAAGTCTATCTAGTCTACAAGTATTTTCTAGGGTTTCGAATTGGGGATAAGTATTCGTTTGATTAATAAATAAAATGTTTAATAAATAAGAGAAATTGACAAATAAATAAACAAAAGTCTTTTTGTAAATTTTAGATTAAAGATGGTCACATCATGAAGTTTTAAGTACTGGTTAAATCCTATGGTTATAGACTAGATTATTTTTCTAATAACCTAATTCCCAATAAACCTGGCTCTGATACCAATCTGTAACACCCCAACCGATGGCGGAAATATCGAGGTGTCACGTAAGAATGAGTATACAATGTATCCAAAAATAAGTCCAAATGTTGAGCAGGAAAAAGACCTCTACCAGTCAGTGAGTAAGAACCTCTACCGATTGTTGAGCAATACTTTATCCTCTATCAGTTGCTTGATTAAGTGTACCAATTATTACACACATGAATTGCAAATTGATAATATGTACATGTAAGCAATCAAGTATCAAGTATAGCATACGAGTTGTAATAGAGTTGAGAGTGAATTGGATGGTTCAATTTATAGAGTGAGGGTACGGGTTGACGAATTGGAAAGTTGACTCGCTATGATGATGATGACGCGTTAATTGGTGTGAAATTGGAATGTTTCGAACGACAATTGATGGTGTAATTGATGCGAAAACAGTCAGACAATCACCAATCATTCCTAATCAAGAATCAAAACGCGTTTGAATGTGTTAATTTAGGTAAATTGTTGTCTCAGTTGACTTTCCTAGTCAACTATTATGAATCAACCTCAATATATAATTAATATGTGTTGGAAATAAATCAAGTGTGTTGTGTAGACCAGTTGGTTGTGTTGCTTGGTGTGGTGAACCGGCCATGGGCTCGGGTTCGAATCCCGGCCCAGGCCTTTTATTTTTGATAATTATTTCCTACATATATGTAATATATATATATATATATAACACATAGTATTAGGAGTCCAAATGCGTCACGAAATAATTTTAAAAGACGATAAATGAAGAAACTTGACGTTTTATTCATTATAATCGTAACGTACAAGTATTTAAATGCGAAATGTTACAAGAGGTAAGGCAATCTTGGATAAGTTGAGAATGAAACGACGATAATAACCCGCTAGACCAAGGAAATAACGAACTTCAGTGGGAGACTTAGGTGTAACCCAATTTTTAACGGCCTCAATCTTAGCTGGATCCACGTGTATTCCCTTATCATTGATAATGTGCCCCAAAAATTGAACTTCCTTAAGCCAAAATTCACACTTGGAGAATTTGGCATACAGTTGTTCATTCTTCAAAAGACTCAAAATTTGTCTAAGGTGTTGTTCGTGGGCTGATTTGGTTTTGAAGTAAATGAGAATATCATCAATGAAAACGATTAAAAATTTATCCAAGAAGGGTTTGCACACGCGATTCATGAGATTCATGAAGACAACGGGTGCATTGGTTAGTCCAAAAGGCATAACCATGAACTCGTAATGACCATAACATGTACGAAAAGAAGTTTTTGGAATATCATCTTCATGAACTCGAAGTTGATGATATCCAGAACGAAGATCGATTTTTGAAAAACAAGTCGAGCCTTGGAGTTGGTCAAAGAGATCATCAATGCGGGGTAATGGGTAACGGTTTTTAATGGTAAGTTTATTAAGCTCCCGATAATCGATACACATTTGGAAAGATCCATCCTTCTTCTTTACAAATAAGACCGGAGCTCCCCAAGGTGATGAACTGGTACGAATGAAGCCCTTATCTGCCAACTCTTGAAGTTGACTCGCAAGTTCTTGCATCTCAGAAGGTGCAAGGCGATATGGAGATTTTGCAACGGGTGTGGCGCCAGGTACAAGGTCAATACGAAATTCAACAGAACGCACAGGTGTAAGACCAGGTAAGTCATCAGGAAAGACTTCTGGAAATTCACGAACAACAGGAACATCTTGGATACTCTTGACTTTGTCTTTCCTTTCCATGACATGGGCCAAGAAAGCTACGTATTTCTTACATAGATGTTTTTTGTGCTTGAGTGCAGGACATGAGTTTAAGACCACTGGATGGTTTTTCACCATAAACCCGTAAAAAGTCATCCGATGAGAGAGGAACTCGAATAAATTTTTCAAAGCAAACAACTTCAGCATGGTGTTTAGAAAGTCAATCCATACCCACTATGATGTCAAAACTACCCAATTTCATGGGTATGAGATCAATGGAGAAGTCATGGTCGTTAAGACTAAGAGTACAACCACGAATGATGGAATCGATTGAGATGGGGTTTCCATCCGCAACCTCGACAATGAAGGGCGCTCTTAATCTAGAGCGAGTGTGAGATAGTAAAGGTTCGAATGCTAATGACACAAAACTTTTATCCGCACCAGTATCAAATAAAATCGAAGCATAATGACCATCGATTAAAAACGTACCATTCACAACATCATTTGTTGCCTGGGCTTCTGCTGCATTGATGTTAAAAGCCCTACCACGAGCCACTGGGTTTGTTGTACGGTTTGCTGCGACAAGATCTGGACACTAATTTCTGAGGTGGTTTGGATCACCACGATTGAAACAGGCTCGAGCATATGCTATGGGTTGTGGGTTTTGGCGAGCTGGTTGAGGGTTGCCTGGTTGAGAGTTAACTGGTTGAGGTCTAAACACTGAACGACAGGTGGTAGCTACATGACCATACCTACCACATGTGGTACAGTGGCGACAGGGAAAGTTTGAGGGGTGATGGTACTAACAGGTAGCACATTTGGGCAGGTTTCCCCCATAAACTTTCTTAGCAGGAGGAGCCTGGACCATTGGAACCTGGGTTACTGGGGCTACAACAACAGAGTTTTTACTCCCGAATTTCCGCTTCTTGGAGTTAGAACCGGTATTATCTAAAGCGACTCTTGATGATTCAGTAGTAGGGGTGGGGGCCTTCTCAGCTGGTTTCTTAGTACCTTTCCTAACCAGATTTCCCTTTTTCACGTGCTTGTCAGTCAAAGAGGCTGCAAGCTGGATAGCTTCTTCCACCGTAGTGGGTATGCTTCCAGTGACGAAGTCTTGAATCAGGTCAGGTAATCCCTCGATATATTTCTTGATTGCTCGAGAGACCGGGGTAACCATGTGTGGAACCAATATGCTGAGTTCATGATATCGAGTATTATACGCAAGATTCTCACCACTGTCTTGTTTCAACCCATGAAACTCATCCTCTAATTTCTTGATTTCGTTCCTAGGGCAGAATTTGGCGATCATGAGTTCCTTAACCTCAGCCCAAGACAAAGATAAAGCAACATTAGCGCCCCGATTACGCTTTTCGCCGTTCCACCAAGTTAGTGCCCCCTTTTGAAGGACACTGGTGGCATAGCGAACGCGGAGTTCATCAGGACACTCGCTGTTCACAAAGGTGCTCTCCATGCTTTCAAACCATTGGAGGAGGCCAGTAGCACCCTCCTCTCCAGTGAATTTTGTGGGGTTGCAGGAGTTAAAGTGTTTGAAAGTGCACTGAAATTGAGTCGCACCCTCTGTGTTGGCACTGTTACTATTCTGGGTTAACTCATTGACAAGATTTGGGATCACTGCAGCAATTTGCTCTGCTGGAATCACGAAGCATGCGGCGAGTAGACATCTACAAGACAGCCAATGAATAATCATGAGATTTGAATCAGTAGTTGAATAATCATAAGCATATAAATGTAAGTGTATAACTGCACAAATGATTATGAAAGTATGAACTTGTAAACAAAACATGAAAATCATGAAATACAAAATATTGTATATGAAACGAGAGAGTATTATTGAAAAACTTGCATAAAATACTTGGATTATCCTTGTCTAGTTGTAAATCCCAACAAGAACGTTGACTTTTCAAAGGAATTGAACCCAATGGTGATCAAAGAAGACATGCTTTAGCCTATAAGTGGACACTCACTCCAGGAATCCCCAGGTAAGCATAACAGGTCCGTCATTGGATTTATGCGCTATGCTTGCCAATGCCAGAAAACCCAGTGTACAGTCATCCACCCTTCCAGATTGCACGTGTTCCATCACACTCATTAAAGCTCAACACTTTGAAGGAGCAAAATAAAATCAATGAAATAAAAGTAGGCATCATGCCTAAGAGTGTCTTCATGAAAGGTACTGCTCCCGTTCCATGATGATGTAGACTTTCCACTCTTTGTAGGACACCATCTCTATGCACCATGATGAAAGATGAGAAGAATGGAGAGAGAAGAAGGGAAAGATAGAGGGAGGAAAGTAGAGGGAAATGAGGGAAATGGAAATTTAGGGAGTATTATGCATGAAAGTTGAAGTTCGGTTATAGTCTAAGCCATTTTATCTAATAACCTAGTTCCCTATAACCATGTCTCTGATATCAATCTGTAACACCCCAACCGATGGCGGAATCATCGAGGTGTTACGTACTGACGATTGTTCAAAAGCACATGGTACTAAAATGTAAATATATTATTGAATAATTTAAATTGTCTTACATGGATGAAATGGGAAAAATACAAAAGTCTGAACAAAACATGAAATTTGAAATAAATTATTAAAGGCCAGCACTAAAATCCAATGCTATGGAACTAAGATCATACTGCACCTGAAACATGTACAAAATAAGTTTTGTCAACATATGAAATGTTGGTGAGCATTCCTAGTTTTAATACATATAGTAAGTTGGAAAATGTTATACAATTGAAGTGCAAAGCTACAGTGCACTTATGTAAACTATGTATCATACAAATGAGCGAAATCAAACTTGTGACTATATAAATGTACTAAAATGAACGGCGGTGTACTTATCCAACAAATGGATAATAACTTAATAATGACCATGGATTCTCCGATGAAAAGGGGGAGAATCTCCTAGGTGGGTTGTCAATCCAATAGCGCTATCCAATGTTAAGGTCGGCTTGTACATGGTTAATGATTTCACTAAGTACAAATGTATTCTACATGCAATGTCTAAGCATAAAGCACGTATGTAAGCAAATGCACAATGTACTAGAATTGTATTGTAAAAATGTGAACTCGTATGTGTATTTTGTATAAGTGTATTTTGTATAGGAAATACTCACCTTAGTGCTAGAATTGAGTTCCTTGATATAGTATATTTGTGGCTCTTGTGTCCAACTATCACCCTATTTATAAGGCAATAATTGAGTAAAAGGGAAAACTTAAAAGTCTAAGTTTTCTAGTCTACAAGTAGTTCTAGGGTTCCTAATTTAGGGATAAGTAATTGTTTAATTATTAATTAGGTAAATTGTTAATAAATAAAAGAAATTCGGTAACTAATTAAATAAAAGACTATTGTAGGTTTTTGATTAAGGATGGTCATGTTATAAGGTTTTAAGTATGAAAATAATTTTTATAAAATTATTTTCTCCAAAAATTATATATTTAGTTTATTTAGTTTTATTTGTCAAAACAAATTTTTAATATCTAAAAATATTAAAATTAAAGAATTTTCAAATTAAAATTTGTATTTCTGTGCTAAATGGATAGAAATAATTTATGTAAAATTTTGGTATAAAAATATTGAAAAATGAATTTGTTATGATTTATTTATGATTAAAACTAACAAAAATTAATTAAAAATATTAAATAAACGGTTTTTCTGGAATAAAATTTATTTTTGAAATGATTATTGATCTACAAGTTTAAAATAATTTTCGTGGATATTTATAAGAACGTTTAGATATTTTTATAAATTTTTAAAATTATAAATGAATAAACTTGCAATATTTATAATATATATGGTAAATAAATTATTTTTGAAAAACTAAAAATTGTATAATAAACTTGATCATTAGATTAACCTAAAATAATTTTTATAAAATTTTTAAACCACTTTTAGTATTTAAAATCTATTTTAAAAGATTAATTGGTTAAAGATATAAATAAAATGGTTTTTTTTATAAAAAAATGTTTGTTGTTGGCAAGAATCGAACCGAGCCTTTGGCCGGTTCGCATTTTATAATCACAAGTCCGACCAACTGGTCTAGACCCTGAAAACGTTAATATTTGATTACAGAATCTTATAAGGTGTATTAGATATTTATTTATATAATTAAAAATAATAAAAATGTTGTGCCAGGTATCGAACCCGGACCAGTAGCCGGCCCGAACAAAATCCAACACGTGAAAACCACCAGACCACGCGTCTGGTTTATGTTTTATTTTAGATTGAAAATTCTTTATAACATAACTCATTCGAACCATCTTCCCCAAATTTAAAAACTAAGAACCCTAGATTCCTAATCAATTGTAATACGCGATTAAACCCCAATTAATGATGGGGTTAATGATCGACCAGGAACGGATATTATACAGCAATAAACAATTAGAAGCATACCTATCCCAAACACTCTTAAACGCGAGTCAACGAAACTGTCAACCAAGATAAAAACTCCTTGATTTACAACGAACTGTGATAGAAAAGAATTTTTGAGGGTAGGGGTTTGTTTTTCGGTGTGTTTAGGATAAAAAGGAGGGTTCAATTTATACTAACAACGTCTAATCGTATATTTGGATGTTTGACCCCTATTGAATAATTATACGCGTATAATACATGTAATTGGAAGGTTTTAATTGTTAATTGGCGTGGGGATTAAGCAGATGAGGTCGGCCAAAGTCATTCCATGTATAAACACGATCAAATACGCGGATTGAATTTGTTTTAGGAAAGGTTTGATTGCAGTTGACTTTTGATAGTCAACTGTATGTTTGTGGAAGATGTTAAGTGTATTTTGGTTGGATAATAATCACAAAAACACTATAGCTCAGTTGGTTGTTGGACAGTTTTGCTTGGCTGTATACGCGGGTTCGAGTCTCGATCCACGCAATTCATTTTTTTGCAATTATATCCCTAATCTTTTATTTTTATAACTTCATATTATCATTACATAAGTCCGAAAATAGTACGAAATATTTTTAGAACGTACTAGAAAGATAAAATGCGACGTACAAGATAGAAGATACGAAATGTTACAGTAAAAAACATAAAAACGAAAGGTGACGGATGTCACAGAACCCCGACTAGCTCTAGAGCCTTATCTAAACTCCTTACAATTACAACATTGTATGGTTTAACTCCCGTCCCATACTTTTGTATTGTAAATTATGTTACACAAATCATCAGGACACTGATTTTTTTTGAACATCCAACCGAAGCTTTATTTCATATTGACAAGATACAATATACATAAAACAATCTGTCCAGATAGCCAGTGATTAGTTGGACAGAATCCCATAAACACCAACAAAGGCAAGCCAATCACTTCCCGACCCATAATACCCTACTACATATAGTTTTCGTATCTAACCAAAATCGATATTCGAGAACTCGTACCATCTTGCTAAATCGACACCTATAATCTTTGATTTTTTTTGTGAACCACCAATAAGTCTCTTCTTTAATGTCTTCGACCACCTTAGTGGTACTTGTGTTTCTACTACCATTGAATATCTTTTCGTTTCTTCTAGTCCATAGTCTCCGAATCGTCATTAGAAAGATCGCGTACATAACTTCTTTCTGTTTCGCCCCCCGGTCAGTCGACAGACACTAAGAAAACATAGCTGAGAAATAGAGTTATACGACTGTGGGTGCGTGATCTTCAACCAAGAGTAGATGTTCCACCATAACGATCTCGACCAAACACAACCTGCAAATAAGTGATCATTTGTTTCTAGCTCCGAACTGCAAAGAAAAGTAATTGATTACTTATTGATATATATATATATATATATATATATATATATATATATATATATATATAGGGTTAGATCAAATACTTAGTGAAAGAAAAATAGGAAGTTGTAGGAAGGGTATCAAACGGACTCCGATTGAACTCATTCAAGCGGCATTGGAATCGTCTTATCGAACCCTACGTCGTTAGTTTTTAGGTCTTCGTTTTTTTGGGGTTTTAGCTTGTAGTTTTTAGAATACGCTTTATATCATTGTGTCTTTTATGTACCATTGTGTCTTTTTCTTATTTTCATCGTTGTGTCATTTTTTCAATTCATTGTGTCTTTTTTCTTCAGCATCGTGTTATATTTTTTGGCACTGTGTTATATTTTGTGGCTCATTGTGTCATATTTGATGATCTATTGTGTTTTTTGTATCCTTTTCACCCTTCTCATTTTTTTGTAGCATTTGTAGAATAACCCAACCCTATATATATATATATATATATATATATATATATATATATATATATATATATATATATATATATGAAAAAAATTAAGTTCATTACAAACTGTATCTTTTTGAAAATTTGAAATCTTCCACCACTTCAAAGCATATTATGTTGTATCATGAAATAAGTAAAGGTTGAAAAGCTTGGTTTTTTGTTATATTTTTTGTTTTATTAGTTACTTCAATAATATATAGATTTATTTCAGATGAAAAAGTAGTTGTTCAAATGAAAGGAAAACAAAATGAAAATGGTAATTTTAGTAAAGTAGAAGAACAAATATAAACAAAGTTTAAAAATTAATAATTATGGAATGAAGGTCACTACAAGCAATAAAATATCAAAATTTTAAAAATAAATTTACTTTTATATCAAGAAGTTATAAATTTATACTCTTCAAATGTGTTTTGTAAAACTATCATTGTCAAGATTTTCATGACGATCTTGTTCACTAAATATGTTTTTTTTTTTTTTTTTTTTTTTTTTTTTTTTTTTTTTAACGTTGGTATTTGTATTCATTGTGTTAAAGGGTTGTCTATGGTATAAAACTACAAATATAGTTTATAAAAGTATATATCATAATTGTGATCCTTATTAAAGATCTTTATGTACATAGTACAAAAAGAAAATCATGGAAGATTTTGTTCATGGAATTGGGGTTGGTCACAAGTGTCAACTTGGTGACTTTTGTTATGGCTAGCTATTAAGGGTGAGGCTTAACTAGGGAGTCCCATCATGGACCATGTTTTTGGGCCACATCCTAATCACTAGTGGATGATAAATTGGGGTCACGGCCTCATGGGTGGGAATATTATTTGACCACAATAACGTGTATTTAATTATTAATTTATTCAGAAATGATGTACGATAAATATACTAGTGGGAAATCCGTGCGTTGCTATGGGACAGACGGACAGTTAAGATAAATATAATTTTTTGAACAATGCACAAGCATAGCCGTGTTAGCCCACCAAGTTTTAGGAAAAATGTAAAAACATACTATCTTCCTTACATTGTCTTTGAATGCAAAACGATATATATGAAATTAATCTATTTCTCTTCATTGTTTAAACTTTGAAAAGAAACTATATTTTTTTAGATCCAACATATAAGTTCTTATAACTTTTCATGCCACACTATCTAAATTGTCTAACCATATGTCCTTAACTTACAACATCTAAGGGATGATGCGTACACAGGACACCCAAGTATAAAAAAAAATTCACTATATATGAAAATGAACTTCTTTGACCATCAAAATTCAGTCATCAGCGTTGTTCTCAAAACCAAATATGAGCATAGATAATTTTTATTCCCAAAAAGCTATATAATTTTCTACAAATTTAGACCAAACCACCATATGGATATGTATTGTCAAGCATAAACTCAAAACCAAATATGAGCATAGAAACTAAAACAGAGCAGATAAACCAAAACACAACCATTCGATATCAGTACAAACAAGTAAATAGAGAAGTAAAGAAGTATCAACAAGACATTTATTTTAATATACAAATCAAGTTTAACCTGGAAGATGAACTTGCAGATACAGTCCACTTTTGGATTGTGTCGACATTTTGCCAGATTCGCTACAACATGATTACTCTTTTCAGCTTCATCGGTCGCACCTTGTCGTTCTTATTAAATAATTAAAATAGAAAAAACCTTATCAAAAGAAAATCAAAACGTACAATACTACTTGGCGTTGTGTGTGCGTCACTTCGTACCACCATTAACACTCTGCAAAGTTGCTTCGTTTATCTTTCTGCGTGTTCTTCTGACGATCACAAGAAAAAAAAAGTAGTCATACATGTCAATGGTTGGAACAAAAACCTTGTAATGATAAGGAGTTAATTGTTAATATAAGTGATTATCTTCTAGGGGCATTTAGAGAAAAAAGTGGTAAAATTTAGAAAATTGTAAAGAAACTTTTGGTATACCTTCTTAACTTTGAACAATTTGGACATATTTGCCCATGCATCCCCCTTTATAATGTAGTATAGATACGTTATATTCCTAGGTTATCCGATTTTTAAAGTAGTGTAAATTTTGAAATTTATTTTTGGTAGAATTTAGCATTAGTGTTTAAATAACCTATACATACGGTAAGAAGGTGTGTTTTTGGTTGGATTGGTGGTATGGCGAAGGGTGTTTGAAAGATAAGTGTCCTCATCTATTCATGCTTGATGTGAATAAAAGATGCTTTATCATTAATCATATTACTCAAGCTTGTTTCGTGGGTTAGTGGGTCGAGAGCCGAATGGAGAAGAGGAAGTCTGGTATGAGGTAATGGAATGGATGAGGTAATGGAATGGAGAAGGTATTGGAATAGACAAGGGAATGAAATGGATGATTATCATTCCATGGTCTTGTTTGGTTACACGTAAGAATGGAATGAATCATTACTTTGTATTGTTGGGTATTAAGAAAAAGACAAAGGAATAAAATCAGCGGTGGTGAGTGGTGGTGATGGCTGTTGGCAGCGGGTGCTAGAGACGGTGGTAGGTGGTGGTAGTGGTAGTGGTGGTCGGTGGTGGCGGTAGCGCCGACGACGGTGGTGGTAGTGGTTGTCCGTGGCGGTGACAACGATGGGTGGTGGTGGTGGTGGGTGGCGACGTCTGGTGGTGATAGTAGCGGTGATGGTGGTGGTGGTGGTCGGTGGTGGTGTCTGGTGGTGATAGTAACGGTGACGATGGTGGTGGTTGGTGGCGGCGTCTGGTGGTGATAGTAGTGATGACGGTGGTGGTGGTCGGTGGCGGCGGGTCGCGACAAGGACTGACGACAACAGTGAGTGGTGGCAGCGACGGTTGGCGGCGGTGGTGGCAGTGGTGATCGGTGGGTGGCGATGGTCGGTGACGGAGAGTTCCGGTGGTGGCGGTCGGTGCTTGGTGGTGGAGATGGCGGGTGGTGGTGGTGGTCGGTGATGGCGGTAGTTGGTGGGTGGCGGTGGTCGGTGACGGAGAGTGGTGGCGGTGGTCGGTGACGGAGAGTGGCGGCGGTGGTCGGTGGGTGGCGGGTGGCGATGGCGGTGGTCGGTGGTGGTGGTGATTAGTGGTGTTGAAGGGTGATAGAGGGAATGGAATGAAAAAAAAAAACAGGGGTGTTGGATGGAATGAATATGGGGGTTTTTAGAAGGAATGGAATGGAGGAGGAAAGGATGATTCCATTACCTTGACCAACCAAACACCTTTTTTTTTCATTCCATCGTAATGCTCCATTCCATTTCGCCTCTCATTCGTGCATACCAAATGCTACCTCACAGCTCCATGAATGCTTGGGTGCTATGGATTCAGTTGGTTTGGCACAGATTCGGATAGATGGCTTTTGGCCAGCGACGATTGAGAGCCTTTCTCAATAAGTGCGGTTAAGAAAATGGAAAGTATCCCAACCCGGGTTGCTTTGGCAAAAAGAAACATGGGCATTCCGAATTCGTTGTGTGCCTTGTGTGATTATGACAAAGAGATTAGTGAGCACCTTTTCACTTCTTGTGGTTTCACGTTTTGGGTTTGGACCAAAGTTGGGGGTTGGTGTAAGATTCAAAACGTCTTTGCCTTTGAAGTTCGTGATTTGTTGCAAGTTTTTAAGCAAGCGGCCAAAAGAAAACAAGGAGGTAAAATTATTCATGGTATTGTTATGGTGACGTGCTGGGTTATTTGGAAGATGAGGAATGAGAAGCTCTTCAATGGTATTGAGGCTAAAGTTCAAAATTTTGTAGCAAATGTGAAATCACTATCTTTTTTGTGGTTAAAAATCCAGGCTAGGTTTAAGGATATGATTTGAAAGAATTGGAATATGTAGCCGTTGTATATGTTGTAAGTTTGGTCTTGCGTTTTTCCTCGCCTTAGGAGTGCGTTGGTTGCTTAAATGAAAGTTAATGTTAAAAAAATATGTTTAGATGTTGCATTTAAAAAAATATGCCAACTAAGAATGACTCTTTTGTTAGAAGCTGTTGCAATATAATATTTTTTCCAAAATTATGTTTGGGTGAAAGAAATATCTTATAATATCTATACTATTATATAACGGGTTTTGGATGGGTAAAAATGTCATATCATATTCATCTATAAAGGCAAGATTGTAATTTCATTAAATTTTTAAAACAAATTTAATAGAACAATTAAATAATTTGTTTTTTTTTGATCGGCGAACAACTGTGTGGCAACCACCCTTGCGGGGCGCCGTGCCCAAGAATCGACTACTCGACCTCCAGCAGCCCCCGCCTTCTCCCGATGCGCGGAAACCCGAGCCCCACCCGCCCGAAGGCACGACAATGTTATAGAACTCGGTAAAACCTCGCCGCCCGTCAGATTCGAACCGGCACCACCCGTATTCGAAGTCAAACAAATTATGTTTTTGAAGTCAAACAAATTATGATAAATAACTTAATGTAATTTCATTAAATTTGTAAGGAAAATTTAATACAACAATTAAATAACTTATTAAGTTATACTAAAATTAATACATAAAAATTTGATTATATAAAAGGTTCTAAAGAGGGAGAGATGGACCACCGCCGTAAGACTCCTATACCGGAAAATATCCAGCGTCGTATCACAAAGATTTTTGTCACTAATCTGCCAGAGGGTTGTAGCGGGACTGATTTAGCGACACAAGTTAGATCTTATTGGCTGATTTATGATTTGTATATCGCACAACAAAGAGATAGATGTTAAAGACAAGGAAGAATTATTGAAGAATCTTAGGGGTATTCGTATGGGAGATAGCAAACTCTGGTTCAATATCGCTCGTTTTGTGCTAGAAGACGGCGAAATCAATGCCGCCGGAGACAGGTATGTTACAAGGAAGTCATCTGATTCGAAACCTAAAGATGGGGAATGTTGTTCGAGGATAAAATTAGGGCCGGCTATTTCAGGAGAATTGTCTTTTAGAGATATGTTCCTTGGGAAATCTTTTAATATAGACAGCGATGTCAATGCGTTTTCTACGTTGCATGGGAGAGCCTTAGTCACGAGAATGGTTAATGTTGAAGTTTTGAAGAACATATATGTTATTTTGAATGATATTTGTCCAGGCTTAGGCAAGGTGCAGTACCTAGGTGGTTTGGATCTTTTGTTAATTTTTGAAGACGTTGAAATGGCTTTGGCGGTTCATGATGTTGCTGTGACTATGAAGGAAATATTTTCAGTCATTAGTTTTTGGGAAGGTCAATCGTTGGGCTTCGAAAGATTGGCATGGTTGAGGGTTCAAGGTATCCCTTTGCATTTGCTTTCTAATGAAGTTATTGATGTTGTTGGTGGTATGATTGGCGGGGTAGTTCATAAAGCTAAGAGATCTGAAAGAGACCATGATTTATCTTTCAAATACTTGGGTGTATTAGTCGGAGATGGGAAGAGAATTTCTAAGGAGATTACGTTGATCTGGAGAAATCAGAAGTTTCGAGTTTGGGTATCGGAGGAAATAGGTGATTGGGTGCCGGATTTTGACGAAGTTATTGGTGTTCAGAAAGACGAGACCATGGACAGTAAGAATTCGCAGGAATCTGATGCGACAAAAGATCAATCGGAATACTCACCGGAAGATTCGGTTGTCGGAGATGTTCTGCCTGACAGTGACCCAAATTTGAATGCTGACGTTGACCCGGCTTTGAATGCTGACGTTGACCAGGCTTTGAATGCTGACGTTGACCCGCCTTTGAATGCTGACGTTGACCGTGATAACTCAAAAAGTTATCATATAAAATGGACATAAACAGTCTCATAATAGGGTACAATTAAGGTAATATTGTAAGATTTGATACTTAATTTGTTCCTATTTGTATTTTACAGGAAAATGGAGCTCCAAAACGGAAATGAAGGATTTCCGGGCAAAAACAGGAGATTTCTGAAGATACGAGACTATGAGCCGGTTCACTGTATGTTTTGGAGACAATCCCGGGACTTAAACAATGCTAAAATCAGTCCTGGAGTGACCAAGCATGCCCACACACACTTGCACGAAGGTTCTGCATGCGAGAGAACAACGCAACAAACTTGGAGAGCAAGAAATCAAGACCAACAGACAGTGCACGCCCGTGCCACATACTATGGCACGCCCGTGCTAAGACAAGAAGGACAGACAATATCTGCCATGCAGCAATAGAATGTACGTGAGACAACGAGCACGCCCTTGACACATTTGGGTACGCCCGTGCTTCCCCTGGAGGTCTATAAATAGCAAGCTAACCCCCACCATTTGTTCATCCCTTCTTGTGCTCTCTTAGGCCGACTACCAAGCTTCTTCCAGAGATCTTGGTGTCCCTTGGGAGGCCTTCTGGTCCTCCTAACATCCCTCAATGGTTAGGCTTAGACCTACCTTGGTTAGCTTGGCCAAGAAGAGGATCGTAGAGTAATATGCAATAAACATCGAGGGTCGTGAGGATCATGAGAGGATACATATCACTTGGAAGATGGAGAGCTTGTCTATGAGCAACCATGATCCTTGTGTTGATCATTCTTATGGTTGAATCTTTCTATTATATGCGAACCCGCTTCGATTTGTAGACTTTTATTATTATTAGTAGTAGTTTATTTTTAGTTATTTGTTGTGCTATCTTCTTCTAATATTTATTTTTTTATCTTAGTGACAGGTTTGAATGATGAATAACTTAATAACAACCTTAACTTAATTAATTAATGGTATAATCAGCTTCTGGTAGTCCCGAGCTAGATCCAAAGCGAGGAAACCGGTAGTGAGACAGATCCTTCGGTTTCTGATATCCAAACCGGATTCTAAGAAATGGCTTCTGAAGTGGACTAGATCTGAGTGATACAGTTCTGGTTCATACCAGATGGTTGAGTGATCTTCTTGGCAAAGGATGGTTCACCTACGGGCGCACTAGTTATCTTTTGTATCATACGCCTGTAGGGTTAGGTGCCGCTTTTGTTAAGGATTTCATTCAGCTCGGGAGGTTATGGTTAGGTAATTAAGTCATCATTTATTTAATAACCAACTTTATATTTAACAGGCCTGTAATGTGTCACTAAGATAAATAAAATAAAGGTTCTTTATCTATGTTAACCAATGCAGGGACCGCCTTCCTGTGACTACTGTAAGAGAGATCTTTCGGCCTTGATCGTTAATGATAAACGTTAAAATATACATATATAAATCCCCAATTAAACTCCCAAAATACGTGTTTTCGACCCGAATTGCACGAATTCGGTACTTAACCGCTTCATATGTTTATTTCAGGTCTTAAACGGAACCCCGAAGACAAAGTCGAAGAAACCGGGCGAAATACGGACAAGATGGAAAGTTTCTGCAAAATCAGCCAAGTCTGGAAGGTGTGCACGGGCGTGCAAGATTTGTGCACGCCTGTGCGGGTCTACGTTGCTCGGACACAAGCCTGCACGGTCCGGTGCACCAGCCAGTGCACTCGAGTTACTCGGACACCAGCAGATCCCCACGACCGTGCACCCTAAGCGCACGACCGTGCGGGTATCAAAGATATTTCCAGGAATATGCCAATCCACTTGCCCACTTGCACGTCACCTCGTAAAGTTAAAGTGCACGGCCGTGCACTTTATGTGCACGACCGTGCGCATCTTCGAAACTTGTATAACAGAGCAAAACTCACTGATCAAATATTGGGTTTTCTCTGGAGGATTGGGGGCGATTTCTGGACCAACAAAGCTGTTGGAAGGCCGTCTAACAAGCTTGGGATTCAATCCGGATCATCTAGCATCATCCAATCCTTCACATTCAAGATTTATGGTTTGATCTATAAAACTTTAAGTTGATTCAAATCTGAATATTTTAGCTTGTATGTGTTTTTTATGTTTTACATTATAGTCTACGGATAATATTTAGTAATCGTTAGTAGTAAAAACAATCATTTAGATGTAATCATGTTTTGTATGAATTTGGCGTTTTTCATGTTTGGATCTTGAGGATCATAGTGCAACCTTGTTTCATTGTTGTTGGATTTGTAGTTGTGTTTGAATGACTTTGATGATTGTCGAATGTGTTAGGTGGATACATGTTGAAAAACCATCCGTTTAATCGTTCGGTAGTAGACTAGTTAACTTGTTAATAAGATTACACCATGAAACTGTAACCGGGTATTGGTTTGGTTAAAGTAACTCGGATCATGATTATAAATGTTTAACGGCACGTAAAAAGGTTTAAAAAGCTTAATGGTGTTGTTACTGATCTTTGACATGGTTAATGATCTTTGCTAGTTATTTTGGTTAAAATGGCGATCTTAGTAGATTTGTGTTCAAGGTTGGTAAAATGGAATAGGTTGTGAAATGCTCTACTTTATGCTAGTCTCGGTGGTTGTATTGTGTATTCGATATTGCTTTCCTTGATTAGTGAGGTTAGAAAACTCTTAACAGATGACTAACTTACCCTTAGAAGATTCTCATGAGATCATATCGGCTGCTCGCTAATAAACAACTTGAAGTGGTTAACGTGTGTATTCGTGCTAGCTTTCTGTATAGTTGTCATGTTAGGATGCCCGAAAGGGACACTAACTGTCAGAAAATGGGAATGTTGATCACATGCGTGTATTTCTTATTATATGTAGATGACATGCTAGGATTGGTATATTATAGTTTATATAGTTAAATTTTCTATTTGGAGTCTTACTTGTGTTATTTATATGTTTTAGAATTAATCTAGTTATAAACAAACTTCAAACTATCTTTTCCTACTGGTAAATCGGGGATAGAGTTTTAGTACCATTGCTCCGCGCGCGTCCATGGATCGATATCTGGTTCTTATCTGTACATTACTACATATATGACAGGGTACACTTGCCCTATTGTGTGTGTTCTAATATTAAGGTCTAAACCATTTTTATAAATATTAAAGCAAAACGTGTGTTTATTTATTGTAAAATTATGTGTATATCCGCACACGTCAGTTAACCAATGGGGATACGTGGTTGCCAGGATAAAGAGACCCTTCAGTACGGAACGCGAGAACTAAGGTGAGGTGTACGGTGTCCCTGGTTGGGAGTGAAGCCTCCAATTTAAGAAGATGATAAGTTAGAAGACCCGGAGACTTGACCGCGTTTTGAGGAGCCCGCTATACGCGAGGCCCTGGCGAAGTACCCAGGTGGACGCACGCTGGAGAGGTTCCGGATGATCAGGAATATGAATAACCGCTTGAACATTGAGATTCTCTGCAGTCTCCAGATCATTACCTGTATTTGATGAAGATGCAACATCTGGATTTGGGTTCACTGGTGGTGTTACCGTAGCATAATCTAAAATAGCTTCACTGAAATCATCATTATTGTCTTCAAACTCAGATGAATCAAGAGTTGTAGAAGCTTCTTGGAAAACCTCTTCTTCATTAACAGGAGCATTGGTATCATCAGAAGCCATTGCTGGGGGAGTTACGGTGATCGGACGCACTAACGGTGAAGTTACTGCATTCTAACACTCATAATATAATCGTAAAACAGCTTCTTCAACCATACTTTCTAGATTGAATGATTCAAATAATTCCTTGTAATCAAACATCCAATCGAGCCCACTTCCTTGATTATTCTGAGTGTAACGCTGAACTTCAACATTCGCCCACTCTTCAACCTGTTTGGTTCTTTTTTTAAATACGCGTTTTAGTGGTGTCGCGTATCCAACAAAGTGACCTTCTTCAGCTTTAGGTCCAAATTTCTTATTAGGATTCAACATAGTGCATGGCGCCCCGAAAGGTTCTAGAAACTCCAAGTTCGGCTTTCATCTGTTAAGCAGTTCATAAGAAGTTTTGCAAAACTTCTTCACCGTTAACACACGATTCAATGTGTAACATGTTGCGCGAATGGCTTCATTCCAAAACATGACTGGAAGATTAGAATATGCAAGCATGGTCCGTGCCGCTTCTATTAGAGTCATGTTCTTTCTCTCTACAGCGCCATTCTGTTGTGGAGTATATGGTGCACTGTACTCATGATGAATACCCTTAGATTTTCACAATGCATCCATTTGGGAATTCTTAAACCCCGTCCCGTTGTCACTTCTAATTCTTTTTATCTTCAAACCATGTATATTCTCCAACCGGGTAAACAGAACGTTCAAATTATTAAACGCTTCACTCTTGTGTTGCATGCACTTTACCCACGAAAATCTTGAAAAGTCATTGGTAACCACAAGACAATAAAGTTATCCGTTGATACTCTTACGCTTAACAGGTCCGAAAAGATCCATGTGTAAACGTTCAAGTGGAAGTTCAACTGAATTTACTTTCTTGAGTTTGTAGGACTGTTTGTGCTGTTTTCCCTTTTTTTCGACTCACACATTTGTCATTATGATGAAAATGCTTCACATTTACGCCCTCTACAAGTCCATTCTTCACCAAATGATTCATCTTTCTTAGGTGAATATGCCCCATCTTCCTGTACCACATGATAGATTCTTTTTCAGTAGCCTTGGATAGAAAGCACGTGACTTGTCCCTGTGTCGTGGTTGCCTTGCTCATGTCAAGAATGTATAGATTATTCACTCTTGGAGCTTTCAACATGATCCATTCTTTTGGAATAACGAAACCGGGTTTCCATATGTAGCAAGATTTGTCATCAAAGTGAACCGAAAACTTCTTATAACATATCTGACTCACACACAACAAATTATAATCAATTTGTTTCACATATGATATCCGTTCGAAACTCACAATCCCATTACTAACACTCCCTTCCATTTTATACAAAAACACCGTTATTGTAAATCCAAAGCGATAGTCACAACTGTGCATCTACACACCAAAATGGGTAGTTTCAAAAATATTTACCAAAATGGGTAGTTTGGTTATTAAATTCAAGGAAAGCCTAACTTTATACATTTTCACTCCTAATCTCATTGGTTAATTTCTATTCATCAACTAATTAGTCATTTAATTATTTTTAGCAACTTGTCAAACCTCAATGTTTTTTTACAAAGATTTACACCACTTTAAATATACAAGAGAAGGGAGGTAATTACTCTAAAGTTACAAGAATATAATATTACAAATAAATGAAATAATAAAGATGATTGTTGACCAGAGGATATGGAGGCATGAATCATGCTCTTGTCTAATACCCCAAGTTAATGTGAGCGGGAGGAGGTTCGACCCGAAGCATTGTACGAAATTTTTCAAAGAGTGTCTTTGGAAGACTTTTTGTTAAGATGCCGACAACTTGACAATCCGTGGAGATGAATTTAGTGTGAAGACGGCCTGCAGTGACTAGTTCTCGCACGAAATGGTAGTCGAGATCAATGTGTTTAGCTCGTTTGTGAGCAATTGGATTTTGACTTAAAATATAGCACTTTTGTTGTCACAAAACAAGGTATGAGGTCCCGGTGGTAAGGCATGAAGTTCTCGCAGAAGATGAGTGACCCAAATAATTTCCGAAGCAGTATTCACCAATGCCTTGTATTCCGATTCACAACTTGATCTTGAGACTGTTGGTTGTTTCTTTGCACTCCAAGATACTAAATTACCTCCCAAATAAATGCAATAGGCATATGTAGAGCGCCTTAATATGCGTTTGACAAGCTGAAAATGGATGGTGGTGGGATGTTGAAGGAATTGGCTTGCTTGATTAACGACAAATGATAGATCGGCGCGAGTAATGGTGAGATATTGGTGGGCACCAACAAGGGAACGGTAAAGAGTGGGGTCGTGAAAGGGCGTACCGGTAGAATTGAAGATGTCTTTGGGTGTGAGAGGGGTGGAAACGGGTTTTGACTCAAGTAAATCGGCTTTGGAGAGAATGTTATAAGCATATTTAGATTAGTTTAAGAAAAGGCCGGTTTTTGTGTGAGTTACTTCTAAGCCAAGAAAATAGCTTAAAGAACCAAGATCTTTAATTTTCAACTCCTTGTTGAGACGAGTGGTGAATGTGTTAATGAAGCGTTCATTGTTCCCCGTGACAATGATGTCATCTACATAGACAAGAAAATATATAAGAGTTGTATCACGGTGGTAAACAAATAGCGTTGGATCGGCTCGACTACAAGTGAAGCCAAGTGTGAGAAGAAAAGAGTTTAATCTTTGAAACCAAGCTCGTGGTGCTTGTTTTAGTCCATAAATAACACGATTTAGTTTGCACACATGAGTTGGGTGTTTTGGATTTCCAAATCCCGGTGGTTGTTCCATGTACACGGTATCATTAAGGTTACCATTGAGAAAGGCATTGTTTACATTAAGTTGTCGTAAGTTCCATCATCGAATAGTTACAAGACTAAGGACAACTCGGATGGTTGAGGATTTGACAACGGGACTTAAGGTGTGTGAGAAGTCTAGACCCGGTACTTAATTGAAGCCTTGTGCTACAAGCCTAGCCTTGTAGCGGTCAATGGAGCTATCAGATTTGTACTTGATACGATAAATCCATTTTAAGGCTTTTAGCCTTGTAGCCTTGTAGCGGTCAATGTAGCGAGGCACAAGGTGCCAAGTGTGATTGCCATGAAAGGCTTTTAGTTCATCGTTCATGGCATTTACCCATTTAGGATCTTTAAGAGTTGTTTTGATTCCTTTGGGTGTATGAGAAGTATGAAGTGAGTGATGGAGAGGATGGTTAGAGAATTAGGCTAGGTTAGCTTGGTGTTTGGGTTTGAAGATACCTACGTTTGCTCGGGTGGTCATAGGATGGTTGTTAGAGGTTTGAGTAGGTTGAGAAAAAGTGGGTGGTTGTGTGGGGTTGTGTGTCGGATATAGTAGGTGGGCCGGAGGGATTGGACGGGCCGGATGAAGTAGATGGTCTAGGTGAAATGGTTTGGTTGGTGTCGGATGGGGTAGGTGGGCCGTTAGGTGAAGGTAATGGGCTTAGAAGAGAGGATTGGTGGTTTTCAGAGATGGGCTCATGGGAACAGCGAGTGCACGAGTTTTGGTAAGGTTGAGGTGGTGAGATAGGTGGCGAGTTTGTTTGAGGAGGTTGAGTGGGTGAAGGAAGCGAGTCCTCAAAGTTGGTAAACAGAAGGTGAGAGTTATCGGATGGTGGGGTGTTTGTTTTGAAAGGTAGGATATCTTCATCGAATTTGGCATGTCTAGTTGTATAGATTCGGTCGGTTAAAGGTTCAAGACAATGATAACCTTTGTAACGTGGACTATAACCAATGAAGATGCAAGGAGTACTACGCGGTAGTAGTTTGTGTTTGGTATAGTCACGAAGATATGGATAGACTAGACAACCAAAAACTCGTAAGTTGGAGTAATTTAGTGGTTGATGAAAAAGAACTTCAAAAGGTGATTGATTATCAAGTGGTTTTTTGGTAATCGATTGATGATGTAGGTGGCGGAAGTGAAAGCATCAAACCAAAATTTAGGTGGTGCATTTGCATTGAACAGCATTGCTAGCCCGGTTTTGGTTATGTGGTGATGTTTCCTTTCTGCGTGCCCATTTTGTTCGGGTGTGTAGGGACATGATAATCGGTGTTGAATACCAAGTTCTTGAAAATAAGTTTGGACCCGGTTGTTTGTAAATTCGGTGCCACCATCACTTTGGAAAACCTTGATATTTGTAGAAATTTGATTTTTTTTACAAGGTTTATAAAAGTGGTTAGAATGGTATAAAATCGGATTTTGCCTTAAGTGGATAAAACCACGTGAACCGTGAGTAGTCATCTATAAAAATAACATAATATATATAACCATGGGTAAAGGCAATAGGCGCAGGTCCCCAAAGATCACAATGAACTAGATCTAAAAACTGTTGAGCACGTTTGTTGTTTTCAACAAAAGGAAGATGTTTCGCTTTTGACATTTCACAAGTATTACATAAACCCGGTTTGGGTAATAAAGATGTGACAAAGACATGACCAAGTTTATTTAAAGCTGTGATAGTATCAAATGTGACATTTCCTAGATGGCTATGCCATTTATTGTAGGATGAACGAAGATGAGATGCGAAAAGTGCGGCAATGAGTGATTTGTGACTTTAGGTGAGAATGTAGAAACCATTTTCACAAATGCTTCTAGCTAGAACTTCTTTCATTTTTCGGTCCTGAATCTAAAAGAAGTTGTTAGAAAATAAGACATCAACGGATGAGTCATTTGTGAGTCTGCTAATGGATAGTAGATTTTTTGTAAGATTAGGAACCACAAGTACGTTTTGTAAAGAAATAGATTTAGAGATACTTGTGCTTCCCGTGTGTGTAACAGGTAATGATTCACCATTACCGAATGTGACACATGTGTTACCGATTTCAATTTTTGGATTTTTTAACCCGTTGATATTATTTAGCATGTGTGTGGTTACACCCGAATCGGCGGTCCAATTGGAGACATCCGAGTTTATGTCACATTGGGCATGAAAAGCATGGGCAAGGATAGCATCTAGAGAAGAAGCCTTTTTTTGCAACGGAGGCAAGGTTCGGACATGTAGTAGCATAATGTCCATCCTTGCGACATAGTTGACAATGAGGTATCCTTTTGGAATAAGTTCCTCCACGACCTCGTGAGGAGTTAGAGCGACCACGACCACGAGAAGAGGAAGACCTTTGTGTTTTAGATTGATGGACATAAAATGCAGCTTCTGGTGGTTGAGTTACGTGAAGTTTTTGAACAAAAATTTCTTGGTTTTCGGCATTCGTGAGATCACGAAAGGGTGGGGCGAGGCGAAAGGTGTGTTGAGAAGTAGGGAGGTTTTCAAAGGAGGCTCCTAGGCCACAAAGAAACCAATGACGCTTGTCCTCGTCGCTTACCGGGTGACCGATACCGGCGAGTTGATCGGCAATGGATTTGAATTTGCGGCCAAACTCGGTTACAGACGAGTTTCCGTTTTGGAGGGTTCGAAGAGTGTCTTTGAGGATATGAATTTTCTCGATTGAACAGTGGCTATAAGCATTTGCTAATGTTTTCCAAACGGTTCGAGCAGTGGTGTAGCCAATGGTTTCGGCCATGGCTTCTTCCGAGAGTGTGGAACTGATGAGAAGGATAACTTTTTGGTCAGCCATTTTTCATTTTGTGTAATCGGGGTTGAAGGAAGAGGCATCATTGAGGGTAATGGTTTCTGGTGGTGGAGAAATGGTGCCATCGACGTGATGGATGAGGTTGAGGTAAGTTAGGACATGTGACATTTGCTTCTCCTATGTGAGATAGTTGGTGGAATTATGTTTGATAGTGATGAGATGGCTGAGGGAATGAATGGGAAGGGAAGCAAGATCGGTTGTCATGACAAAGAGACAGATAGAATTGGACAAAAAGATTTCGAACAGAAAAAATTATTATATGACTGCTAGAAAGAAGAATATTATGTGGTTTAGGATAGAAAAAATATATTAAGTGGTTGAACAGAAGGAGTTTAGAACATAGGATAATTATTTGACAAGCTCTAAATATACTAGTGATTTAGATGGAAGTGCAAGGAGCAGACAAAAAAAAAAAAAAAAAAAAAGAAAAGGGAAATTATGTGGTTGGGACTTTGGGAGATGGGTAATCAGACTCGAAGGAGGAAGAGGGAAAAGTAGCAGATTGGCCAATGTTTATTTGGGTGGAAGAAAGTGTGGGGTGATACCATTGGAACTTGTCAAACCATAATGCTTTTCAACAATAGAAGGGAGAACTTGTCAAACCATAATGAGGCGCAGGCCAGTGTTCGATAACTACGGGCTGAAACGTCTTTCTCAGGAGGATAAAATGATGCTTGTGGATCCTTTTGGGGATGAGGAGGTTTGGAGAGCCATTAAGGAGTTTGATGGCAACAAAGCACCGGGACCCGACGGCTTCTCGCTCAAATTTTTTAAGCATTTTTGGGCTGAATTGAAGCCTTTTGTGATGTCTGCTTTAACTGAGTTCCATAACACGGGGCTGATTAGCGAAGGATGCAATCCTTCTTTCGTGGCCTTGATTCCAAAGCTGGCGGATCCTTAAGGTTTGGGCGATTACAGGCCAATTTCTTTGGTTGGGTCTTACTATAAAATTGTTGCTAAAATCCTTGCGGGCCGGTTAAAGATGGTGCTGGATGGCTTAATTTCTCAAACGCAAGCGGCGTTCGTTGGAGGTAGATACATTCTCGACAATCCGTTGATCCTTAGTAAAACTATTTCTTGGGCTAAAAAGGTGAAATACAAGCTTTTGATTTACAAAGTCGATTTTGCTAAGGCTTACAACTCGTTGAATTGGAAGTTTCTATTTAAGATGATGGATATGATGGGCTTTTCGGATGTTTGGATTAGTTGGATCAAGGGCTGCCTCATCTCCGGGAAAGGGTCGGTCCTTGTTAACGGGTCACCAACCAAGGAATTCCGATTTAAGAGAGGGTTGCGCCAAGGAGATCCGTTGTCTCCTTTTCTCTTCACATTGAGCACGGAAGTGATTGATATGTTTATGCGAAAGGCGGTTGATACGGGGTTGTTTAAAGGGGTTAAATTCTCGGATTCGGGTCCTTGTATCTCGCATATCTCCTATGCGGATGATGTGGTTTTCATAGGAGAGTGGTCCGATTCAAACGCCGCAAGTTTAAAGAGATTTCTTAGATGTCTTTCATTGGTGACCGGGCTTAAGGTGAACCTCTCTAAGTGCAAGGTTTACGGGGTGGGTGTGGACAGCCACGAATCAAGCCGCATGGCTAACTTTCTTAAGTGTGATGTGGGTTCGTTCCCGTTCTTCTACCTCGGCATTCCAATTGGTTCTAATATGAAAAGATCCTCCTTGTGGCAACCGATAATTGACAAATTCAAGAGCAAACTTTCATCTTGGAAGGCGAGGTACCTTTCCTTTGCGGGAAGGGTTACTCTCGTAAAAGCCGTTCTTGGAAGTTTACCCTCTTATTATCTTTCCCTATTTCGTGCCCCGAAGTGTGTTATCAAAAAGTTGGAGGGCTTGCGAAGGGACTTCTTATGGGGGAAAGTGGGATCTTGACAAAAAATTAGATGGTTCAAATGGAATAGGGTCATTAAGCCTAAAAAAGTTGGAGGTCTTGGGATTGGTGGGTTAGAAGATTTCAATTTAGCCATGCTTTCTAAATGGTGGTGGCGTTTCAAAGATAACCCTAACCACCTTTGGGCTCAAGTTATTTTCGCTATTCATGGCTCCGAGAGGAACGATCTTATGGTTCCCATTAAGAGATCGGTTATGGGAATTGGGAAAGACATTGGTTCTATGGACGATGTGCTAGCTAAGCTGGGGATAAACATCAAAGACAAACTTTCGGTGAAGATGGGTAATGGCGGGAAGGTGCGTTTCTGGTCAGATCCGTGGGCTGGAAATGTTGCTCTGAAGACTCTTTTTCCTAACTTGTACAGGTTGGCCACTGATAAGAAGGCCTGGGTTAGGGACAATTACAAGGAGGGCGGACAAGGGATCACTTGGGGTTGGGTTTGCAGCAGGTTGCCAAGAAGCACTGCAGAGGTGACTAAGGCGTCAAGCCTCTCGTTGCGTCTGCAGCAAATCCAGTTCAGCAAGGTTGACGATAAGTGGACGTGGTGCAATGGTGAAGCTAAGCTATTTTCGACGAAAGATCTGAGATGGGCCGGGTTCCTTCTAAACAGGGCCTAAGTTCTCACGGGATTCAGCTTATCAACCTCAACTGTGACCGGTGCAATTATTGTACAGTGGATGTGGACCATTTGTTCGTTGGGTGCTTGTTTGCTAAGTGTATTTGGTGGAATGTTCTTGTTTGGCTGAAGATACCATGGCCCCCAGACAATTCAACGATTGTGGAGTTTGTTTCTAGGATCAAAGACAGCCCGGGAAGTGCCAAGTGGAAAGAGCTTGTTTTTCTTGTTATTGTGGCAACGGTTTGGCGTATTTGGGATGCTCGCAACAAAAGGGTTTTTGAAGGTCTTTTCGTTCCGGTGAGGATTTCATGCGATTTAATCAAAGAAGACAGCTTTCTTTGGATTACTCTAAGACGCGGATCGGCCAACATTTCGTGGGAGAATTGGAAGAACTTTGATGTTCCGAGTCTTGTTTAATTTGGGGTGTTTTTTCTAGTGTTGTTGCGTTTGTTTTTGGTTTGGTTTTTTTTTCTTCCGTGTTGTTTGTATTTTCTCCCTCCAGCTTCTTGCTGGGCCTATATATTTATATATATAGTTTTTGGCCGTTTTACAAATAAATAAAATAATAAAGATGATTGTTGATTAGAGGATATGGAGGTATGAATCATGCTCTTGCTTGTTGACTAGAGGATATAGAGGTATGAATCTTGCTGTTGTCTAATAATTTTTAGCATAAATATTATAAGTTTTTTATTCTTACTTTTAGTTTGAAAAAATAAATTATAATGCATAAATAAATTTTTATTTCTACTCACGGTATTTTACAAAAAAAAAAAACAATTATATATCTACGTCTTGCTTTTTTTTTCATTTTATTTTAGTATTCTTAATTTTTTGGGTTAGATTTTGTATTTTTGTTTACGTTGGTTTATAAAAAAAAAAAACCTTGTATAGGAAAGTAGTTATTTTTTCATAGATTTCTAATTTAATGCCAAAAATAAAAAAAACAAAAAATAGAATAAAATAGCTTAAAAGTAGGGGTACCTGTAGACTGCATAAATAACACACCCCGCGTAACAAGGAAAAGTAGAGAATAAACCAAACAAACAATTAAACAGATTATCACAATATCAACTACTCAATAAACACTAAGCGCACTAGCTCCCCGGCAACGGCGCCATTTGATGACCTGTCGTTAGGGTCATGCAAAACCTAATTAACCTGTGTAGTTAGGGTAAATAAGGTATCGAATCCAAGGAGCGTGTGGTCAGCGAGTGTTGTTTAGTTGATTGAAACGTACTACTTATGAAGATGCTATGTGACTTATGAAGGTTGCAATTTGTTCATTTAAGATTTTTGATTTTAAGTTGTTATTTATAATACTAATAATTAATTGAAAGTATAAATAAAAATGATGTTGTAAACAATCGGATTAAAATGATTACACTAAGGATTCGGCAATTGAATACTAGGGCTTTAACAATTGGGTAAACAGTAATAATGTAATTGGCACTAACGGAGTGATTGTTCAATAGGCTTAGGTATCAAGTTTATCAATATCAAGATAGATTAAACTATACTTCATTACCTAGAACATACAATCCTATGTTTGTGTTAACGCAAGGAATCATGCTTGTCTCACTAGAAATTGGCACAAGATCAATTAACTAAAAATGAGTTTAGCATAAGATTAATCACCAATCAGCACAGTTAATTCAAGTGCACAAAAACATTAACAAAAGTTTAAGAACAATACCCAAATGTGTCAAACCATAGATATCAAAAGCCTACATCCCCTGTGTAATACAAATAGATTAGCCAAGCATGGCCATGGTGTTCATCTTCAATTTTGTGTCTTCAATCTTCATTAAAATTCTTCAAAGAGCTGTGAGAATTGTGTGTGTGTTTCTTGGTCAATTGGGAATGAATGATAATGATGAGAATGAAGGAATGCTAGCTAAAAACGTCCCTAGGCCTCATAAATTCGTCATTAAAAAGTTTTCCACCATTATTGCTTTGAAAAAAGGAAAGTTTTGACCGAATCTGCCTTTGGCGTATCCTACGCCACTTTTGGCGTAGGCTACGCCAAGCCTCTTTTGCTTGAGCTGTTGCCTGCTGCCCTACGCTACCAATGTTGTCCCTGCCTACGCCATTGGCGTAGGGTACGCCAATTTTGGTGTATCCTACGACAAAACACCCCTTTTCTTCAGATTTTGATTTCCTAGCTCATGTAAGCTTCCGTTTCTCGCACGGGCGACTCCAAAACTTCATATTTGCTCCCTTTAATCATCGAAACCTGAAATAACATAACAATATCAAAGCAACACCATTTGACAACTTAACATTCCTTAAAACTTATTTATAGACGCTTTTATACACCTCTTTTAACTAACCCATCACATCCCCACACTTATCTGTTGCTTGCCCTCAAGCAAATCAATTAACTTTGCTCAATCAACAATTTAAACCAATTCCAACCTTTTTATCGATTCTCAAAAGACGGCCCCTAGTCATACCCTAACTCACAAGACTTACGCCTATCAGTAGATTTACATTCCAAGGTTTTTACATGTTACTAAAACAAATGCCTAGCCAAATCCAACTAGATCTGAGTTCACATTTTTCACACCCCTCACAATTGTGACACCCGGCATATTTGGCTTAAACATTTTAGTAACATCTAAGTCTACCTTAGCGGGAAACGGTTATAAACGGACTTAGTTAGGTTAGTTGAGTCGGGTCAAGTTAGGATTGTCCAGGGTTCAATGATCTGGAGGATCATTGGGAGTCGTTTTGGGAATACACTAGTACCAGGTCCCGTTGTTGGTGAAAATTACATAAACTAATTAAGTGTACCTGTAGATTAATTGTCGTGTGGTGGATTATGTGCATAGATGTGTTTAAACGATGTGTAGATAATCATCCATGCTTAAAAATGCTCATATGTTAAGGTGCGTTAAAATGCGTTAAACACGACAAACTGGAAAACTAGAAAACATAAGTCCTGGTTCGACCACTTCGAGTGGGCGAACCTGGCAATATGTCTTGGTTCGACCCTTAACAAATGGGGGAACCTGGGATATGGAGTTGAAAGAATTCCATTCGACCAAGTCAGGGTACATTCGGCCCTGTGAAAGGGTCGAAGGAGGCTACATTCGACCGGAGACAGGGGTCGAAGGTGGACTAGTATAAATACCAAACTTTGTCATTTTTCACCATTTCACAAACCCTAACCGTCTCAAAACACTCTCAAACGATTTTAATCACTAAGGAAGGAGTTTTTGCTCTTCTTTTTCATAATCTAACCTATCAACAACATCTAAGCAAGAATCCAAGGTGTGTTCTTAATCCTAAACCTTTTGAAGGCATTTTAATTCGTTTTCATCTAACCCTAAATGTCCAGATCTGTTCTAAGGATGTTTTTATCAATAAAAACCTTTTAAACACCTTTCTAAATCTAAACCCTATCATTAAACATAGGTTTTTGTATCAATAAACATATGTTAATTATGTGTTATGTGATGTTATGTGTTGTTTAATGATTTGCTGCTATTCTAATGATAGAAACATGATCTAGGGTTGTTATTGATGTTGTTTATTGTTGTTTAGGGTTACAATTAGATAGATGGTGATATTATGGGTATTTTGGGGATTTTTGATAAATCTAAGGATTGTTACATGTTATTATTATTAATAGAACTATTGGGGGGTTTTTGATAAACACATTAAACAGAGCATATTGAGATGATTATGAAAGAATTTCAAAAAGTTTCCAAATTGGGTAAGAATTCCATGCATGATGTGACATTTTCATAATTTTGCCATTTTGGGAAAGTGTCAAAACGAACTGGTTTTGGGGCAAAACTGGTGGGGTTTTGTAGGGATAAGTTATTCATGCTTGACTGCTGTGTTTGATGATGTTTCGCGATGTTTTGAATGTGTTTGAAGCGTTTTTAGGGAAATTTATCTGACAGGGTCGAACCTGGGCTCATTCGACCAAACGAGTGGTCGAATGTGAGATTCCAGGGTCGAACCTAGGAAGTGTTTGGTCGAATCAGATTAAATGGTTGAACGTGGCATCAAACGGTCAAACGTGACACCAAACGGTCGGACGTGACATTAAACGGGCGAACGTGGCTTAAAAAGGGGCGAAGGTGGATTTCTCTGGCTGGTTTGACCCTTCTGATGTAAAAATGAGATTTTTGATACAAGCTAAGTGTTTTATGTTTGAACTTTGTGTGTAATCTATGTGTACTTGATTAGTTAGGGTAATGGGTCACCAACGGGATGTCGGGTCGGTCTAGTGTGTCGGTTGAACATTTAAACACGTTTTAAAAACATACTTGATTACGATCTGGACAATCGGGGACTAGATAACCTTATGGTTATTAGTCGGAACACTTATGTGAACATTTTGATAGATCTCCGGTAGTGGGATTATTAAGGACTTGGCACTGTACTATTAATTGAAGAACGCTATCTAAGGTGCGTTCACGGCCCCACTTTTACAGCTTTAACTTTGGGGGGGGGGGGGGGGGGGGAGAAAACATGCGCTAAACTATTTTGGTAACATATGTCATACTATGGTTTTAACTTTGTATTGCTATACGATCTTTTAAAGTCCCAGGGAAAACCATGAATGTGCGGGGATGCACAACGGGGGAAGTGTGGATAGATCTATTGGGCGTGACTTGCCCCACTCGTCGGCTTGGAGGGCCGGGCGGGTGCATATTGTCTCGAACTGGTAACATTGGTATCATGCTGAACATTCGGGCTGAACATTGCTAAACATTGCTAAACGTGTCTAGTAATGGTTTTCCAATCGTAGTAGTAATAAAACATACGCCTAGCTAGCGTACTTGGTGACATTGGTATAGTATGGACATGGTAACGTTTTGTTAACTTTTGGTGACTTATTGAACAAACCTGTGAACTCACCAGCATTATATGTTGACGTCTTTTTGGCATGTTTTTCTCAGGTCGCTAAGGTAGCAACAGAGGACTAGGCGCACGAGTCTGCATGGCGTCTAGGCTGTGACACCCGTCATATTTAGCTTAAACACTTTAGTAACATCTAAGTCTACCTTAGCGGGAAACGTTTATAAACGGACTTAATTGGGTTAGTTGAGTCGGGTCAAGTTAGGATTGTCCAGGGTTCAATGATCTGGAGGATCATTAGGAGTCATTTTGGGAATACACTAGTACCGGGTCCCGTTGTTGGTGACACTACATGAACTAATTAAGTATATGTGTAGAGTATGGGTCGTGTGGTGGATTATATACATAGATGTGTTTAAATGATGTGTAAATGATTATCCGTGCTTAAATATGTTAAACATAGACTAGGGTTGCATGCTCATATGTTAAGGTGTGTTAGAATGCGTTAAACACGACAAACTGGAAAACTAGATAAACATGGATTCTGGTTCGACCACTTCGAGTAGTCAAAGGAGGAATTTTATTCTGGTTCGACCCTTTGTAAATGGGCGAACCTGGGACGTGGAATTGAAAGAATTCCCTTCGACCAGGACAGGGCTCATTCGACCCTGTGGCAGGGTCGAAGGAGGCCACCTTCGACCACTGTTAGGGGGCGAAGGAGGATTAGTATAAATACCAAACTTTGTCATTTTTCATCATTTCACAAACCCTAACCGTCTCAAAACACTCTCAAACGATTTTAATCACTAAGGAACGAGTTTTTGCTCTTTTTTTTTTCATAATCTAACCTATCTACAACATCTAAACAAGAATCCAAGGTGTGTTCTTGATCCTAAATCCTTTTTAAAGCATTTTAATTCATTTTCATCTAACCCTAATTGTCCGGATCTGTTCTAAGGGTGTTTTCATGATTAAAAACCTTTTAAACATCTTTCTAAATCAAAACCTTATCATTTAAACATAGGTTTTCATGATGATAAACATATGTAAATTGTGTATTATGTGGTGCTATGTGTTGTTCAATGGTTTGTTGTTGTATCTATGATAGAAACATGATATAGGATTGTTATTGATGCTAGTTTATTGTTGTTTAGGGTTAGAATTGGATAGATGGTGATATTGTGGGTATTTTGGGGGTTTTAACGAATCTAGACTTGATGCATGATATTTATGATCAATAGAACTAATAAGGAAAATCGAACACTCGACAAACTGAGCATTTTAAGTTGAATATGGATCGATTTCAAAAGTTTCCAAATTGGGTAAAGAATCCATGCATGATTGTGACGTTTCCATAATTCTTACCATTTTGGGAAAGGGCTGAAATGGACGTATTATTGGGGGAAATCAGTGGGGTTTTGTAGGGATAAGTTATTCATACTTGAATGCTGTGTTTGATGATGTTTCGAGGTGTTTCGAATGTGTTTGAAGCGTTTTTAGGAAAATTTGTACAACAGGGGCGAACTTGGACTCCTTCGACCAATCGGGTGGGCGAAGGAGATAATCCAGGGTCGAACCTGGAAAATGTTGGGCGAACCTGATCAAACGGTCGAACGTGGAAAAACGGGCGAAGGAGAACTTAAAAACGGGCGAAGGAGATTTAAAATGGGCGAAGGAGATTTTATCTGACTGGTTCGACCGTTCTGATGCAGAAATGAGATTTTTGATACAAACTAAGTGTTTTATGCTTGAACCTTGTGTGTAATCTATGTGTACTTGATTAGTTAGGGTAATGGGTCACCAACGGGATGTCGGGTCGGTCTAGTGTGTCGGTTAAACATTTAAACACGCTTTAAAACATACTTGGTTACGATCTGGACAATCGGGGACTAGATAACCTTATGGTTATTAGTCAGAACACTTATGTGAACATTTTGATAGATCTCCGGTAGAAGGATTATCAAGGGCTTAGCATTTTATTAGTAACCGAAGAACGGTATCTAAGGTGAGCTCACGGCCCCACTTTTACTGCTTTAACTTTTGGGGGAGAAAACATGCGCTAAACTATTTTGGTAACATATGTCATACTATGGTTTTTAACTTTGTATTGCTTTACGATCTTTGGAAGTCCCAGGGGAAACCATGAATGTGCGGGGATGCACAACGGGGGAAATGTGGATAGATCTATTAGCCGTGACCTGCCCCACTCGTCGGCTTGGAGGGCCGGGCGGGTGCATGTTGTCTCGAACAAGAACATTTGTATCATGCTGAACATTCGGGCTGCTTAAACATATGCTAAACATTGCTAAACGTGTCTAGTAATGGTTTCCAATCGTAGTAGTAATAAAACATACGCCTAGCTAGTGTACTTGGTAACACTGATATAGTATGGACATGGTAACGTTTTGGTAACACTTGGTAACATATTGAACAAACCTGTGAACTCACCAGCATTATATGTTGACGTCTTTTGGCATGTTTTTCTCAGGTCGCTAAGGTAGCAACAAATGGAACTAGGCGCACGGGTATGCATTGGCGTCTAGGTTTAGTTCATGTTTTGTAATAAACACTTGGTACATTTGGGTCTATGGTTTGTAAATTGTCTAATGCTTCCGCTACTGATTTTTGAGTTTATGAAAACTATGTCTTTTTGAATGTCATGTATCTTCATATAGAGTTGTTTATTGTGACCGTTGACTTAGATCCTGGTTTGTCATGCGCCTCGCGGTAAGACTCCGTAAGTGGAAATTAAGGGTGTGACATAGGCTTCGTTTCATGTTTTTGAATCAAACAGTTTGAACATTGTCGTACGTGGTTTTGTAATTGGTTAAATGCTTCCGCTATGGTTTTATAAAATGTGAACTATGTTTTGAGTTTACGTATTTCATATAGTGTTGTTTATTGTGACCGTTGACTTGGATCCTGGTTTGTCATGCGCCTCGCGGTAAAACTCCGCAAGTGGAAATTTGAGGGTGTGACAGATTGGTATCAGAGCCAATGGTTATAGTGAACTAGGACTGCATGTAGAGTCTGGTCTATAGCCGAGTCGCACACACTAGATGGTCACATACCTTGAGTCTATTAGTGGGATACGTACTAACTTTGGCGGGGTGCCCTTACATCATCATCATACTTCCTTGTTACATCATCCGCTTCTATTTGGGTTCTTATTTACTCTTGTCTTCTTCTTCGGGGATGAAGAGGAAGAGGCTGATTTGTCTACTCTAGCACAAAGATGCTTTCTTACACTTGCACCTATTGTAACACGTTATTAGGCGGCGATATTCAGTGACCGGAGTCTGGACTAAGAGTACATTTGGAGGACCATGTAGAGCAGTTTATCGTTCGGGTGCTCACGAAATAATAAACTGAAATGCATGAAAATCCCGGTGGACTTTGAGTTTAGGTGTACAGTCCTGTATTTGTCCCTAAGTTAACTCTTGTAAATTTCTAGTGGTTGACACTAGAGGTGAATCTGAATCCCTTGATTCCTTGATTTGTTAGATCATGTCTGGTGCTCGCGGTGGTGGACGTCGTGGTGGCGACGGTGGTCGTGCTGGTGGCGGTGGACGTGCTGGAGGCGGTGGTCATGGAAACATCAACATGACCCAAGCTGAGCTGAATAACTTGCTACAGCAACAAGTGAACATGGCTATGTCTAATTTCCAGGCTGGGATTAATGCCATGGGTGGGGAGTTGATTTCTGTCGACTTTGCCTCATTCTTGGGTGTCATGTTCTTTCGTTTGTGTTTTACCCGTGTATCGTGTTTCAGGTATCGCTGCCAATCCACCTCCACCTCAGTGTTCTTATAAGAAGTTTCGGGACTGTCAGCCCCATAACTTCGCTAGGACTGAGGGAGTGGTGGGACTGCTCCGATGGCTTGAGAAGGTTGAATCTGTGTTCGTCATGTGTAACTGTCCCGCTGGGGACCGAGTTAAGTATGCTATTGCGACATTCGAAGGGCCTGCATTGTCGTGGTGGAATGCTACTGCACAGAACATGGGATTGGGGGAGGCTATTGCTATGCCTTGGGCTGATATTGTGCATCTGTTGAGGAGTGAGTACTGTCCGAGGGAAGAGATACAGAAGTTGGAACATGAAGTGTGGAGCTACAAGATGGTTGGGTCCGAGATAGAGGAGTACACTAAGAGGAGGAACGAGCCGGCGGTTTTGTGCCCTGATTTGCACATACCCGAGTATAGGAGGATCAGAGCACTATGTATCTGGGTTAGTGTAACACCCCAACCGATGGCGCAATCATCGAGGTGTCACGTAAGAATGAGTATACAGTAGCACATGGTAATCAAATTTTAATTGAAATTATTTTAAAGTGCAAATATCCAAAAGTGAAAAATACATAATGAGTTTTAAATGGAAATCTAATACATCAAAATAATCAAATAAGCATAAACTTCAATTGGTCTTCTCAAGCTAACACTTTAGTCTTCACGCATCATTATTTCCTGTTGAGTTGTAAAAAATGGGGGGGGGGGTCAACTAGAAGTTGGTGAGAATACATAAGACATGTCAAGCAATTAAGTTTAAGAATAAAAGTTTAGCAATTCATATGTCTATCGTAAGTTTAAGTCTACATGAATAAACATGAAATGTTGAATCGACATAATCAAACCTCCGACTAGTTTAAGTCCATCCCGTCATCCACGGTTCACCTTAATAATATGTTGGAACGATAACAATCACCCGCGCTCCCCATAAAAGATGGTCAACGAATCTAGGTGGGATTGTCAATCCAATAGATCTATTATTGAGTATCGCCGGCTTGGCGATAGCTAATGATTTTGTATTGTTGAAACTTGTTGAAACGAGTCTAACTGTTGTTGTTGTCTAAATCATGAGGCATTAAAGTTTACAACTAGACATGTATGTAGAATTGCTTAAGTATAATGTTGCAAGTATAAAGAATTGCATAAACATGGTTACGTAAACTCACCTTAGCAAAGAATTAAGTCTCGAGAAAAGTATAAGTGTAGCCCCAAAGTTGCCAAGTATTACCTTATGTATAAGGTAACAAATAAGTCTAAGTCTATCTAGTCTACAAGTATATTCTAGGGTTTCGAATTGGGGATAAGTATTTGTTGGATTAATAAATAAATAAGAGAAATTTCATAATTAAATAAACAAAAGTCTTTTTAAAAATTTTAAATTAAAGATGGCCACAATATAAAGTCTTAAGTATGAAAATAATTTTTATAAAATTATTTTCTTAAAAATAGAATATTAAATCTATTTATTTCAAATTATCAAAATATAACTTTAATATTTAAAAATATTAAAATTACAGAATTATTAATTTAAAAATTGTATTTCTGTTCTAAATAAATAGAAATAATTTATATAAAATTTTGGTGCAAAAATATTGAAAAGTGAATTTATTATGATTTATTTATGATTAATACTAACAAAAATTGATTAAAAATATTAAATAAATGATTTTTCAGAAATAAAAATCATTTCAGAAAAGTTTAATGTTATATAAACTCAGAATAATTTTTGTGGAAATTTATATAATTGTTTTGATATTTTTATAGAATTTTATAAATAAAATAGATTAAACTTGAAACATTTATTATATATATTAAATAAATAATTTTTGGAAAACTAAAAATTGTATGTTAAACTTTTCTACTTGAATAACATAAAATAATTTTTGTAGAATTTATAAAAGAGTTTAAGTATTTTAAAATGAATTTTTAAAATACAAGGGAATATATATATATAAGCTAAAATGAAAAAAAATGTTTTGTTGATGCCAAGAATCGAACCCGCGTCAAACCCGGGTCGGGGTTTTAAATCACAAGCCCAGACCAGTTGGTCTGGACCCTGAGAACGAATAATCTTTGTTTAAAATATATATATATATATATATATATGTAACTTGAAATTTGATTATAAAACCCTTTTTAATGAAAAATAATTACACGCGTGTGGAAGGACTCGAACCCTGGCCATCCGGCCGGTTCGCGTCTTGGGTGTAAGGGTCACACCAACTGATCTGTTGATCAGTTGGTGATGATTTATATTCGGTAATAATTATATACACAAGACTGCAGAAGGTTTATCCCCAAATCATACCCTTCGAACCCTAGATTATTCAATAATCAGATTCAACAAGCAATAGCCCCTGATATGATGGGGCTATTGTTTGTAGGTGTCCGATGAACAAAACCCAACAACAGAATTGATACTTACAAGCTTTAATCGCGATGATTAATCGGTCAAACAGAAAAGTCAATTGCGACAAGATTAAGCTTTGAAACGTGTTTTAGATGAGAAATTTGAGATGTGGAAAGAATAATCGGCTGTGATTTGGAGGATTCAATTTATAGGGAGAGGTCCGGGTGAACGATTTGGTATGTTCGACTCGTTATGATGGAGATGACGCGTTGATTGGCACGATTTGGGAATGATTAGATGATAATTGATCGTGTAATTGACGCGTTCCAGTCAACAATCATCAATTCATTCCATATAGAGGATCAAAACGCGTGTGGATTTGTTAATTATGGTAAATCGATGCCACAGTTGACTTTCCTAGTCAACAGTTAAGAACTAAACTCGTTATATAATTATTATGTGTTGGAATTAAACCAAGTGTGTTGTGTAGACTAGCTGGTTGTGTTGCCTGTGTTGTTGACCCGGCTGTGGGCTCGGGTTCGAATCCCGGCCCAAGCCTTTTATTTTTTGATAATAAATCCACACACACATATATATATATATGCATATTATATATATATATATATATATATATATATATATATATATATATATATATATATATATATATATATATATATAGTATTGTATTAGGGGTCCAAATGCGTCACAAAAATATTTTTTTTAAAAGACGAATAATGATGAAACTTGACGTTTTATTAACAATAATCGTAACGTACAAGTATTTAATGTGTAATGTTACAGTCTCCCTTACTTTTAGGAACTTCGTCCTGAAGTTGGAGTTGGAGAGTCTGGTGGAAAAAGATGTGGGTATTTAGACCTCATCTGGTCCTTGCGTTCCCAAGTGAACTCTGGACCTTGTCTAGATTCCCAACGAACTTTAACGATCGGTATGCGACTACGCTTGAGCTTCTTGACTCCAGTATCTACGATCTCAACGGGTTTCTCGACAATGTGCATAGTTTCATCTATTTGCACATCTTCAAGAGGAACATGGAGGTTCTCATCTGCTAAGCATTTCTTGAGATTCGAAACATGAAAGGTTGGGTGAACATTGCTTAGCTCTGGTGGAAGATCAAGTTTGTAAGCCACTTTTCCAATCCTGTCAAGAACTTTGAATGGGCCTACGTATCGAGGAGCTAGTTTTCCCTTTCTACCGAAGCGAATCACTCCCTTCCAAGGGGATACCTTAAGAAGTACAAGGTCCTCGACTTGAAATTCCAAGGGCTTACGACGTTTATCAGCATAGCTCTTCTGACAACTTCTAGCCTTGAGAAGATTATCCTGAATGAGTTTGATTTTATCTGTGGTTTCCTGGATTAGTTCGGGTCCAGTAATCTGGGCTTCACCAACCTCAGTCCAACAGACAGGTGAACGACATTTACGACCATAGAGTGCCTCGAAAGGAGCCATGTTAATGCTGGCATGATAACTGTTGTTGTATGAAAACTCGACCAAAGGAAGATGAGAATCCGATGCGCCACCAAAATCGATGACACGTGCCCTGAGCATATCCTCAAGTGTCTGGATGGTCCGTTCAGTCTGACCATCTGTTTGAGGGTGATAAGTAGTACTCAGGTTCAACTTGGTGCCCAAAGCGTCTTGTAAAGAATCCCAAAAGTGAGAGGTGAAACGGCCATCACGATCAGAGATAATGTCCAAAGGTATACCATGACGACATACGACTTCACTTACGTACATCTTTGCCAACCTTTCCACAGAATACTTCTCACGAATAGGTAAGAAATGGGCTGACTTGGTCAAACGGTCGACGATTACCCAAATGTTGTCAAAACCTTTGGGTGTACGAGGGAGTTTAGTGATGAAGTCCATTGCTATGCTCTCCCATTTCCACACAGGAATTTCTGGTTGTTCGAGCATACCAGATGGTCGTTAATGTTCAGCCTTGACCTTTGAACAAGTGAGACATTTTGCAACGAAAAGAGCAATATCTTTCTTCATACCAGGCCACCAATACGAATAACGAAGATCTTGGTACATCTTGTCAGCTCCTGGATGAATAGAATAACGAGACTTGTGAGCCTCGTTCATAAGAAAGGTACAAAGATCATCACGGTCAGGAATCCGAAGTCGATTAAGAAAATAGAGTAGACCATCAGGTTTGGTTTCAAGTTGAGTCTCAGCACCACAAGACATTTCGTTGTACATGTTACCTTGGGTGACTGAAGTATGTTGAGCCTGGAGAATGCGATCCTGAAGATCAGTACAAACTCTCGCACAATGAAGTTTGATACGCTCCTTACGACTGAGTGCGTCAGCCACAACATTCGCCTTGCCAGGATGGTAGCGAATTTCGCAATCATAGTCTTTAAGTAACTCAACCCAACGCCGTTGCCTCATGTTAAGATTTTTCTGGTCGAAGACATGTTGGAGACTTTTGTGGTCCGTGAAAACCACACATTTGGTTCCATAAAGATAGTGTCTCCAAATCTTAAGAGCAAAGACGACAGCGCCCAATTCAAGATCATGGGTGGTATAATTCTTTTCGTGAGTCTTGAGTTGTCTAGACGCATAAGCAATAACCTTGCCTCGTTGCATGAGAACACAACCAAGACCTTGGTTTGATGCATCACAATAGATCACGAAGTCATCATTACCATCAGGTAGAGACAGGATAGGAGCTTCACAGAGTTTCAGCTTAAGAGTTTCAAATGCTTCCTCTTGCTTTGGTCCCCACTCATAGGGTTTACCCTTGTGAGTTAAGGTAGTGAGAGGAACAGCGATCTTAGAGAAGTTGGCAATGAATCGACGATAATAACCAGCCAAACCAAGGAAGGAACGGACTTCTGTTGGAGTTTTAGGAACACTCCAATCCTTCACAGCTTCGATCTTTGCAAGATCAACATGAATTCCGTTCATATTAATGACATGTCCCAAAAATTGAACTTCCTTAAGCTAAAATTCACATTTCGAGAACTTGGTATACAGTTGTTCCTTCTTTAGGAGACCCAAAATGGAGTGAAGATGTTGTTCGTGATCGGACTTTGATTTTGAGTAAATCAAAATGTCATCGATGAAGACGATCACGAATTTGTCAAGGTAGGGCCTACATACCCGATTCATTAGATCCATAAACACTGCGGGGGCGTTGGTTAAACCAAACGGCATGACCATGAATTCATAATGACCATAACGTGTACGAAAGGCTGTCTTAGGAATGTCTTCATCGTGGACTCTAAGCTGATGATAACCAGAACGAAGATCAATCTTTGAGAAGTGGGTTGCTCCTTGAAGTTGATCGAAAAGATCGTCAATCCTAGGCAAGGGATAACGATTCTTGATGGTGAGTTTGTTGAGTTCGCGATAGTCGATACACATCCTGAGAGATCCATCTTTCTTCTTAACGAACAAGACAGGGGCTCCCCATGGAGAAGAACTAGGGCGAATGAAACCTTTATCAGAAAGTTCCTGTAGTTGACTGGCAAGTTCTTGCATCTCAGAGGGTGCAAGACGATAAGGAGCTTTGGCGACAGGATTTGCACCAGGAACAAGATCGATCCTAAATTCCACTTGTCGAGCAGGAGGCAAACCAGGTAAATCCTCTGGAAAGACTTCAGGATAGTCCCGAATGATTGGGATGTCTTGGATACTTTTGCCCTTGTCCTTCTTTTCTATCACGTTAGCTAAGAAAGCCGTATACCCCTTTCGTAAGTATTTTTGGGCAGTAGTACAAGACATGAGCTTAAGCTCGCCACAAGGCTTCTCACCATAGATCTTCAAAATATCACCAGATTCGAGAGGAATGCGAATGACTTTCTCAAAGCATAGAATTTCAGCACGATGGGTTGACAACCAATCCATGCCTACTATGACATCAAAACTTCCAAGATGCATTGGGATGAGATCGATGGAGAAAGTATGTTCGTCGAGGTTCAACACACAGTTACGAATAATAGAATCGATCGAGATAGACTTCCCATTAGCTACCTCTACCACTAAAGGTTCCTCTAGGTTAGTTTGGGGTAAGTTAAGTAAGGGTTCAAACTTTAGTGATACAAATGACTTATCAGCTCCCGAATCAAATAATATGGATGCACAGTGGTTATTAACTAGAAACGTACCATTAACCACCTCGTTGTTGCCGCGGGCCTGGTTAGCATTGAGGTTGTAGGCGCGACCTCGAGCACCTAGGTTCTGGTTGCGGTTCTGGTTTTGGTTGCGGTTTTGGTTCTGGTTCTGGTTTCCAAGTCTAGGGCAAGCATCCCTATAATGTTCCGTGCTTCCACATTCATAGCACTGGCCACGAACAGGCCTACCATTCTGAGCATTAGGAGCTGGATTATTTCTCGCAGGGTTGCTTTGGGTGGCAGGGGTTTGGCAAGCATTGGTGTAGTGTCCATACCGCTTGCAGTTATTACATTGGCGGCATGGTCTGCCAGGAAGATGGTGGTATTGACAAGTGTTGCAAAGAGGGTGGTTCCCGCCATACGGTTTCTTGGCTGGGTTTTGTGCTGCAGGTGGGGTGGTAGCAACCATGTAGTTCCTAGCTTTGGGCTTCCTATTGCTTGAGGTCTCGGGCTTAACCTCAATAGCGGGCTGAGGAGTGTCTTTTGCAACAGTCTTCTTGGTGTTCTTGCGGAAGAGAGTACCGTTCTTCACATGAGTATCGGTGAGAGTAGCCGCTAGACGTTTGGCTTCCTCCAAGGTGGCAGGATTCCTTCCCCATACTGAGTCCTGGATTTGCATGGGCAGACCACCGATATACTTCTCGATGGCTATAGGTAAGGGAGTAACTTTATGGGGCAGTAACAAACTGAGCTCGTGAAAGCGGGTATTGTAAGCAAGGTTTTCCCCACTATCTTGAGCAAGGGTGTGGAACTCGTCTTCCAGTTTCTTAATCTCGTTGCGGGGACAGAATTCATCTTTCATAACCTCCTTGACTTGATCCCAGGTCATAGCTAGTGCAGCTTCGGTTCCTCGAGTGCGCTTTTCCTCATTCCACCAAGTGAGTGCTCGTTTGTGAAGAACACTCATGGCGTAACGAACCTTAAAGTTATCGGGACACTCACTGTTAATGAAGGTATTCTCCATACCCTCGAACCATTGTAGAAGACCCGTAGCTCCTTCTTCTCCACTGAACTTAGGGGATTACAGGTATTAAAGTGCTTAAGAGTGCAAGCTGGGAGACCATTCCCGTTTCCATTCCCGTTTCCATTGTGGTTTCCATTACCGTTTCCGTTGCCGTTGCCGTTTCCGTTTATCTGGATGACTTGAGCCAGTAAGTTAGGAACCAGAGTCGCGATTTGCTGTGCCATTTGTTGAGAAATGATCGCAGCCAGTTGAGCATCAACGCCATTGTTGTTGTTGTTATTGTTGTTGTTGTGGTTAGCGTCGTGGTTATGGTTATGGTTGTCGCCACCTTCCTCGCGGTTCTCACCATTGCTATTGCGAGTGCTGCGACGTGGAGGCATGATCTGTAAGAGACACAATGAAATGAATGAGTTTATATAAGGAATGTAATTATTTATTCATTAATTAAAACGAATAAACAAAAACGTTGACTTATCAAAGATTCTAGATTCTAATAACATAATGAAGACATGCTTTAGCCTATAAGTGAACACTCATCCCGAGAATTCCCAGGTAGGCATCCGGGTCCCTCGTCTGATTGGGATATATGCGCAATGCCAGCCAAGACATAAGACTCAAAATACAGGCGTTCACCCTTCCAGATTGCACGTGTTCGTTATTAAAATCTAGAACTTCGACGAGATCTCAAGGTGGTTCAGGTTAAACCTGAGGATTTTGTCTTATTAATCTAATGGTGGATCATGATTGCAGCAGATGAATAAGAGTAGTCACTTGTAGGCTTAGGGTTGTATAAGGTATAGGATAGAGATAAGATTAGGGAAGCAATTAGGGTTACAAGTAAGAGAAGCAAGTACTTTTTAAGTCCCTAAGGTTATAGTCTAGATTATTTTCTAATAACCTAATTCCCTATAACCAAGGCTCTGATACCAATCTGTAACACCCCAACCGATGGCGGAAACATCGAGGTGTCACGTAAGAATGAGTATACAGTAGCACATGGTAATCAAATTTTAATTGAAATTATTTTAAAGTGCAAATATCCAAAAGTGAAAAATACATAATGAGTTTTAAATGGAAATCTAATACATCAAAATAATCAAATAAGCATAAACTTCAATTGGTCTTCTCAAGCTAACACTCTAGTCTTCACGCGTCATTATTTCCTGTTGAGTTGTAAAAAATGGGGGAGGTTAACTAGAAGTTGGTGAGAATACATAAGCCATGTCAAGTAAATAAGTTTAAGTATAAAAGTTTAGCAATTCATATGTCTATCGTAAGTTTAAGTCTACATGAATAAACATGAAATGTTGAATCGACATAATCAAACCTCCGACTAGTTTAGGTCCATCCCATCATCCACGGTTCACCTTAATAATATGTTGGAACGATAACAATCACCCGCGCTCCCCATAAAAGATGGTCAACGAATCTAGGTGGGATTGTCAATCTAATAGATCTATTATTGAGTATCGTCGGCTTGGCCATAGCTAATGATTATGTATTATTGAAACTTGTTGAAACGAGTCTAACTGTTGTTGTTGTCTAAATCATGAGGCATTAAAGTTTACAACTAGACATGTATGTAGAATTGCTTAAGTATAAAGTTGCAAGTATAAAGAATTGCATAAACATGGTTACGTAAACTCACCTTAGCAAAGAATTAAGTCTCGAGAAAAGTATAAGTGTAGCACCAATGTTGCCAAGTATTACCCTATGTATAAGGTAACAAATAAGTCTAAGTCTATCTAGTCTACAAGTATATTCTAGGGTTTCGAATTGGGGATAAGTATTTGTTGGATTAATAAATAAATAAGAGAAATTTGATAATTGTAGATGCAAAAGTGCGACTAATGCTTCGGATTGAATAACTAATATGTTTTTGGTGAATGTCGTTGGTGCGAAGGAGGATTTCAGAAGGTACGAAGGAGGATTTTTGTAGGTACGAAGGTAGATGAAAGGTGCGAAGGAAGAAGACCTGGTCGAATGTGTTTATTGATTATTGTATAACTTGGTTCGACCATTCAGTTTGGGCGAACCTGCACATTCGCACAATCAATTTGGGCGAATGTGCAGTCGATAAATAGACAAGTTTGATTTTTGAATGTAACTTTTGATCATTATTATTCCCTCCACTTTCTGAAACTCTCTCTAGTATTTTGTTTAACTCTTTTAACGTTCATACCTTGATTGTAATCATATTTCAACGTGTAATCGAGTTGTTAATTAATGAAAAGCATTTGAAAATGATGATCTGTGTGTTTTAATCTGTTTGACTATTATTTTGTGATAGTTTTAGGGTTTCCGCACCTAAAACTAACTTGTTTGATCATTCTTTGTTGTTATCAGAGCCATTCTGGATCAAACAACCCCAAATTAATAGTTTCTCAGTTGATTTGGACCCAATTTTGGTCAAAAAGTTTCTGTTTTCAATGAACAAACTGATGTGATAAGATTTTGATTGATTTCAACTTGATTTCGAGGTTAAATTGGATAATTCTCTTCATTAAAGTTGTTCCAAATCAATTCCGATTCAAAACCTGATTTAGATCATCAAAATCCATCAACATTTGATAAACATGATCAAAATTAACTGATTTTCAAAGAATAACCGTTTTTGAATTTTCTAGGGTCGAAAGAGAGAGAGTGGTCGAAAGTGGAAATCTATTGGGTCGAAAGAGGGATTTTGTGGTCGAAGGAGGTGTTATAGTGGTCGAAAGTAGACTTTGATTGCTTATTTTGTTCATTCGCCTAGTTGCATCACCTTCGATTGATCGAACGGTCGAAGGAGCAGGAGAACGGTCGAAAGAGAGACGAAAGCGGTCGAAGGAGTTTTTCTTATTTCAGTTCACATTCGTATCAATCAAAACGGTCGAAGGAGAACAATATTTCTCATTCGCACGTTCGACTGTACGAAGGAGCATCCTGTTTTTAAAACATTTCTAATCTTTTCGTGTTTAATCGTTTGCAGGACAAGATGTGGAACTTCCCAACAACGCCTAGACCTACTCAAGCACCACAACAGCAGACAACACAAGATCCGTGGTCCGTTGCAGCCCAGAAGACTAGTCAACCATCACAGCCAATCAATTATATGGCAATGACTAGTTCGGCTCCTCAACAAGTTGTTCAACCATTACAACAACCGATTGACAACTATTGGGGAGTTGCAGCAGCAGCAATTCATTCACAGACGACCAACGCCATATCCACTCTTATTCATGATCTATCCTCTGGAAGCGGCAATCGTCCACCAAAGCTAATGGACATGAAAGAGTACAATACTTGGAAGACGAAGTTTAAGATTCATGTTGAGGGACAAGGACTTGAGGGAGCCGAGGCATGGCAAATGATAGTGAAGGGTTACGTTGCTCCTATTCTGGAGAATACTGGAGAACCGATACCTTTGGAGATTTTGGCGGATGATGAGAAGAAGAGGTTTGCAATAGAGAAGAAGGCATTCTCTCAGCTATCCCAGGCGATCAACACTGATTTATTGCATCAGTTTGGATCGTGTACTACATCCAAACAATTATGGGATATGCTGAGAAACCGACATGATGGTAATGAAAAGACAAGGAAACTGAGGATGGAAGAGCTTCGTAAGGAATTTAAAAACTTCAGTTACATGGGTAATGAGACCCTAAAAGAGTGGGTTCCACGGTATTGCCATTTGCTCACTGAACTGTCGAGCTATGAGATCAGCATACCAATGTCCGAACTAGTAGATAAATTTGCTGATGCTTTACCACCCTACTGGAACCAACACATTGAAGTGTTGAAGGAAAAGGATGCATACCAGTATTGGACTATTAACGAGTTCATTCAAAAGCTGGAAAACAAAGAGATGGAGGAGAAGAGAAAAGCTAAGAGAGCTCAGATTCCACAGAATCCTGATTTGTATGTGAATGGTACATCTAACTCTCTTTCTGCTTCAAGCACTACTTCTAATGTTGCTCCTCACATAGCATGTGTATCCAATGTTGTTGGACCCACAAAAGCACCTATCAACTACCTTGCCCAAACTTCATCCTACACACCATCATACACACAACAACCTTATCAAACACCAAACTTTATTCCACCTTTTTCACCACTACAACAAGCTGCATGCTACACATCAAGTCAACCTCAACAACAACAACAGTATACTCCTCACATGAATCAGATGCAGATTACTCAAGCACAATCAAGTCAAAATCCGATTGTGTTAGAGACCTCAAACCTTAACAATGTGACTGTTGAAATTGCTCAACAGCATGTTGCTCTAGTATCTGCTATGGTTGCTTCTTACAACGGTTTGGTTGCGAGTCAAATTGGAAATAACAATCTCACCAATGAGGACTACGCTCAAATCGACAAAGAGGAGATGGAGCTTATGGACATTCAGTGGGCTTTTGCAAGCATTATGAGGAGAGCCACTGACTTTATTCAGAAGACTGGCAGAACTGACCTCTCAACTTCTCCTAATACCACATATGGATTCAACAAAGCAAAAGTTACATGCTTTAATTGTGGAGAGAAGGGTCACTATAAAAGAGAGTGCACACAGCCAGCACAGCAAGGTAATCGAAACCCATTCAATTCAACATACCAAAATAGACAAAATCAAAACCAAAATCAAGTTTCATACAACAGTCCCAACATCTCAAGCTTTCAACCCCAAAACAATTATCAGAACCGTCAACAAAATACCAACACCAGACAATCCACAACTCAAAACCAACCTCAACAAAATCCAAACCGAACTATTGTTCCTATCTCTACACCTAACACACAAAACCAAAACCAAACTGACAATCAAAACCAAGCACTTGTGATCCAAAAGGATGAAGGTTTTGATTGGACGGGTATGCAATTGGGGGCGGAGGAGATTACTGCTGGGAACGTGGCTTGTGTGGCACAGCAGATGAGTTTGGATGAGAATGAGGAGATTGAAGAGGAGGTTGTGATTGAAAAAGTGTCGGAGTTGAAAATTGAGGAAGTGAATGAGGATGTGATTGCTGAGAGTGAAGACAAGAAATCGGGGATGATTCTTGATTCTGTCACAGATGCTGGAGACCACTACGATTCAGCTTACTCAGATATGGAGAGTGAATCTGATTCAGAGGCTAGTGTGAATTCACTAGATGATGACATTGACCAACTGCTAGCTGAAGCTGATTTCCTGATGACCCGCAAGTCATGTATGGTGGATGATGCGTGCACCAAGATTGACCACTCCAAATTCTTCGCAGGGAAGGAAGCTCACTTCGCTTTGATGGCAATGACAGAACCTCCTAAACCGGTAAGTTCTGAATCTCAATCTCAAGTGTGTGATAAATGTGTTAAATGTGCTGATTTTGAAAAACTAACCGATGAAAATAAGCTTCTCAAGGTTCAACTTGAGAGTGCCAAAATCAACTGTCAGATTTATCAAAAAGATTTAAAAGATTTCAACAAAGTTCTTGATGGTTATAAAAAGGATGTGTCTGAACTTAAAAAGACATTGTCAATTAAACAACTTGCCATTAATAATTACATCAATGAAATGGAAAACACTAAATTGGAAATGGCAACCATCAAGTGCTTTGCTGAAAAAGTAAACAAGAAGTTAGAGAGTTACAAGCACATAGCATATGTAGTTGACCATATCATAGAAGAACCCTCCCAGTCGAATAGTGCAAACTATAAGGCGGTACCATCTCCGGTATTCTTTGAGAACCACAACTTACATGCAATACCACCGGAGACTTTAGTCAATTCTGACTCCACATCAGAAAACAAGCCTAACACTTCCAGTGTCGGGGATCCGCATTCTGATGCGAGACCGGTACTGGGAAACAATGAGGGTGTGGTTGCTGCTGATGATTCAGATGAAGAAGATGAACAATCTGAGATGGTTGAAAATGAAAGTGATATCCCTGATGAAAATCATATAATCACTACTGAGCCAGTCTCACCGTCTCAGATCGTTCATCCCATGGCAAATGCTCATCGTAAGAATGTGGTTAAGAAAAATGAAAAGTCTGTTGGTAAGAGTGTTGAAAAGAAAGAGTTAAAGAAAGTTGAGAAAAATGTGAGAAAACCGGTTGAAAAGAAAATTGAAACTAAATTTGAGAAAAATGTGGTTAAACCGGTAGAAAAGAAAAATGAAATTAAAACTGAGAAAACCAATGAAATGAGCAACGAATCGTGTGACAAACCTGTCAAAATCTTCTATCGGATGCAAGGCTCCGATAAGATTTTATCTAATGATGAATATCCGATTAAGTTTGTCAATTATTCAAAAATCGGAAAGATCTGGCAGGAAAGTACGATTTGGTTTCCAAAATTTGAAAGAACCAATGACATTTCTCAAGAAATTTTAGATAAAATTTATTCGGATAAAGATGCCAAAGTCAATGTCACACAATTTGTTTTACCAGTTGATAAAGCAAATAGTTTTATTGAACCGACTTACTCGAAGGACCCAGCTCCTGAGAGTTTAAGGAAACAAGGCATGGTTGATTGATATCCCATTGCTAGCTTTTCCAAGTCGCCGATCAAAGAAAACTATGAGGAATACCGTGCGTATCATAAGTGCGGGGAAAGGGGACATTTACTTGCCGCCTGCCCGTACGTACGACACAAAAGGCACGAGGAGGAGATGAGGAAATATTATGATTATCCGATTGACAACTACGGTTATCCACAAAGACGGTATTTCCCTCAGCAAGAATCTTATCATAATCAAAACAATTTTTACAACAAGAGGGAAAATCGTCCGATGACGTATGATAAGCGCAACCGGATAACCACTGAAAAATCTGTTAAGAAACCTGTGATGAACTCAACTGCTGATAACAAAAAGGTTGCTCCTAAACCTAATGGAAAACAAGCAGTTGGACCTATCTCTGTTAAATCAGAGAAGGTAACCAAGAAGATTGCATTTAAAGATGAAGTAAAGAAACCGACTGAGACTTCAAAATCTCAGATCCGGATCTTGAAAAGATCTGAGCAATCTTGGTCATCTAAGGAATCTGAAGGAGCCTCTACTTCACAGAATGAGAAGAGTGAGAAAAAGAAAATTGTTAGTGAAAAGAAAGGGGTTGAGTTAACCCAAGATGTTTGTGAATTGAAAAACTCTTTGAAACAACCCGTTCAAAGACCCAAGACCAAACAGGCTTGGGTCCCCCGAAAGATCTAACTGCTTTACTTTATATGTGCAGAGAGCTCCAGCTGGCCCTGTTAGCAGCCTATGGATTGTTGACAGTGGAGCTTCTGGTCACATGACAGGGGACCTCACGCTACTCTTTGATATCAAAAACGTTAACGGAGGTTATGTGGCATTTGCTGGTAATAAGGGAGGCTACATTACGATGGAGGGTAGTGTAAGCAATGGGGTCGTAACATTTGAGCGGATATCATACGTGAAACAGATAGATTACAATTTGCTCAGTGTTAGTCAAATATGTGATAAACAATTTTCCGTGTATTTTGATGACAAATCCTGCTACATATTGAAACCTGGGTTTGAACTTCCGAAAGAGTGGGTGATGCTGAAGGCACCGAGAGTAAACAACTTGTATATTCTCGATATGTCCACAGCAAGGACCACTCATGGCCAAGTCACGTGTTTCCTCTCTAAGGCTACAGAAAAAGAATCGATTATGTGGCACAGGAGAATGGGACACATCCATTTGCGAAAGATGAACCAGTTAGTGAAGAATGAACTTGTCACGGGAGTTAATGTGTGTAACAACCGGCAAAAATAAGGTAATTCCGTACAAATTAATTAATATATGATTAACGTAATTAAATGCAATTATGTGTGATTTAATTATCAAGGCCTTAGGAGATAGCAATTTCCAAATAGTGCATATTAATGCATACGTTTAATGGTAAAGCATGATTGGATCATGTGCGAATAAGCTATCCGGTATGGACGTTGGCAATTACCCGGTAATAATTAAATAAACGAAAAGGATCCTGGACACCCAGGATATAAAATAAAGGGTATTTTCATAAGATATGATGAGTTTTGGAACTCCAAAACCATAAATGAAAACGTCTTGTACAAATCTCCCGGTAACGAATAAAATGCGCGTACCGCACCCGGTACGCGTATAACTCATAATTTCACCCGGCAAAGGCCTAAATAACCAATCAACGCTTAGATTAGACTATATTTAAGGGTTATTAAAGGTATTTTTAATGTCCGGATAACGCGTGATTAAAACCCGAAAAATACCCGAACGACACCCGAACGACGGAGGATTAAACATAACAAACAATGGGTAAATATTTGAAGTTGTGGACCCCACTTACACCCATCAAAGGGCCGGCCTACATGGCCAAAATAACATCCATGCTTTGTGGTTATGATTATTATCTAAAGCCTAAGATAAAGCATGCATATGTAAAGAAAAAAGGTGTAAGTAAACACAAGTACAAAAAGCATGCAATCCTTGTCTCCCTTGTGCAAATTTTCGGCCATATGGCCCTAATAAGCCAAGACACAATCTAAACTATCATTACACTAGTGTGCACATGCATAAGAAGGGTCTTGTATAAAGATTATGAAAGATCATAAGGCTTAGTAAGATTTACAAGCAACTTCTTCCTTTCTTCCAATAACCCACGGCCAAAACACATACATATACAATCTTTCCAAAAATCCCAAGTACACAACTCAATCTTCCATAAGATTACTTGAATCTTTAGAATGATTACATGTGAAAAGGTTATAAATAACATGTGTTAGAGACTTGGAGAATCAAAAGCAAAACTCTTCTTCTTCTTTCCTTTCCTTGGCCGTGAGTTTCCCACCTCCCCCATACATCATTCTTTCAAGTTTTTACATCTCCAAATCACTTAAAACAATCCATCATCCAAACCCCTATTGTGTGTTTCAAGCTTGGAGCTTAACCATTAAGGAAGAACACACTAAACCCCTCTCAAAATCAAAGGTTTTGTCTTCCCTAGCCTTGTGCTAGTAGTAAGCTTCTTAACCTTGTTTTTGATTATTATTATTCATGTATGTGTTCTTAGAAGCAAGTTGTACATGAAGGGTTTAAAAGGTGGTTTGAAAATAATCTTTAATAGGTTTTACATGTGTAAAATGGATGATTAAAGAATGGTAAATAAATCATGGATTTGATGATGATAATGTAATAATCTTGAAAATATATAAAGTTTACATTTAAAACTAAGTAGGATGATGTTTTGGTTAAGATTGTGGAATGAACTTGAATATGTTAAAAGTAACTTTAAATCATCTTATTATGATCATCTAAGGTATAATGTGTGGTGGAACATATTAGAAGTTCATAAATAAAGAAGATGAAAAATTAAAGTTAGCTTACTTAGAAGAATGATATTTTGTTAAAATGAGCAAACACATAAAACACACTTACAAGTAGTCTTACATATGGAATATAAGACTAACAAAAGTGTTTTGATACAAAAATAACTTACCAATAAAAAGTTGAATCTTCAAAGTCTACTATTTTGAGTGAAAAATGTTAACTTTGGAAGTTAGAGTGGAAAAATGCAACTTTTGAAAGTTGAGGGACTAATATTGTAACTTTGAAAGTTAGAGGACTAAAATGGATATTTTAGAAACTATTAGTCCAAAAATACAAGTATGGAAAGTTTGGTGTCAAAAGTGTAAGTAATAAATTTCTAAGGATGATTTTGGTAAATACTAGTAGATATACTTGGGTATTTTGTATAAAAGTATATTTTTGAGAGTTATAAAAATATGGATGGTACTAACATAAGGATTTTTATAAAATAGAGATTTTATAAAAATATTAAACAAACTTGAGAAACTTATACAAAAATGAATGCTTTTATATAAATGGGAATATAAAAGTGTTGGAAACATTTTTGTAGTTAAGTTAACAAGTTGGGTTAAAAATACATAAGTATTTTAAACCTTCCAAGTAACTTGTGTTAAGAGGAAGAAATATGGATAATATTTCTATAAAACACATGTTGGGAAAAACTTGGAAAAATTAACTAATCGAGTTAAGATATCGAACTAAGACGTGTTAACGAACCGTACACGGACAAATCATGAGAAAAATGCCATTGCGGCAAGATAAGAAAAATATATATTTTAAGAAGTAAAATATATATATACATTGGGTGAAAACTAATAAACACTTTCCTAAGTGTTAGAGGGATTATTCGTGGGAGAAACACATGACATAAACAAATAAGACGTTAAACAAACGTATACACTTAACAAGAAAAATTACACATTTATATATATGTACGCTCGTTTCGGCAAAATTCTAGTATATCTACTTAATGGGAAAGTAGATATGTGGGAAGGAAAGCCGGGACGAGTAGACAAAGATATATATATGTGTATGCCGCGCCGATAAGATCCTAGTATATTTATTTGAATGGGAAAATAAATATACGGTATGGTGAGTTGAATCGGGTGTTAAGAATATACAATCGAACGACAAGATCATAGCATATTTGTTTAAATGGGAAAACAAATGTGCGGCAAAGTGAGTCGGGTCGAGTGTCGAAATATATATTATATCGAGCGATGCGATCTTAAGTATAATTATTTAAATGGGAAAATAATTATATGTTAAGTGACGTCGAGTCGATGATAATAAGATACAAGTTAAGGAAATATTAATAAGAATAATATATAACTTGTAACACAAAGGGTAATGTAACGCCAACGAAACCGAGGATACGCGCTTAATTAAACGGGATTTGGAATAACCTGTGGTCGGGAGTTGGGTGTACAACTTGCCAAGGCACATGCACTATAGGAATAGTGACTTATACGTCTAGGACGTTTGTAGGTGCGAGACCATCTTTGCTATCCGCCTAGTAAGCCAGACAGAGTTCCAGGTGAGTTTCACGGCCCCATTTTAAACTATTTTTACGTTTTCCGGGGGAAAGATATGTTAGGGAAAATGTTTGACGGATTTATTACTTGAGGTGTGACCGCCACTCGGGGTTGAGTCCTCGCCTCTATAATCATTTATTCAGGGAAATGAAACCGGAGGAATATTGAATAGTACTATTGGTGCCTGACAAGGCCCACCCCTAATCGATAGCGTCGATTATGCATTAGGTTATGCCTGGGGTGCATATATTCTGAACTTAAGTCGTGGGAAACCGAGTAACGACTTGGAGCGGGGCATATTTATTTTATACGTCTTGGTTTGATTATAGCCTCAAGTAGAGTTATAGGAATTTGCAACTCCTATATATTGTCATAACATGGTACTTCCCAAGTAATCAAGTTTTGGAAACTAAAAACCTGTGAACTCACCAATATATTTTATATTGACGAAACTTTTAAACATATCTTTCAGGTAACTAGATGAAGGAGAACCGGGCAAGCTGGGTCGAGGAATCCTCCAATGCGGCGTCAAACTTTTGCGGGGTTTCACTTTTATTTCCCAAGGCATTTGGGATATATATGAGAAACCTCTATGATTATCTTAAAAACAATTTACTTTTGTGTAATATTTGAACAAGATTTGACGTCATAATAAATGACCCATTTTCTTAAATTACTTGTGTTTAGCAATAACCTTGACTTTATGCTTTGAACCGTCGCGCCACGTGTTTCCGCCATTGTCGTGGTGTGACAGAAGGTGGTATCAGAGCCAAGGTTATAGCGAACTAGAGTATTTTCTTTAAAAACTAGACTATAACCGGATTTGGTTCAAAAAGATAAAGTTTTCAAAAGAAAAATATTTATAGTTGCTAAAATGCAATAAAGTAATTTTTCAAGAAAGCATTGGGCATGAGGAGATTCCGACCAAGCTAGCCAGGGGTATCGTTATGCATTAGAGGTTAGAAAGGATACTGATAATGTACGCCTTAACTATCTAATTTAAATTAATTCATATATATACATGTACGGTTCTTTTGCCAGGATGTCGGACGCTGGTAGCATAGCGCCCAGTTTCGATAGTAGCATTCAGATCATCCCCGCACCACCGCCTGAGCCAGTCGAGCTGGTCGTACTTGATGCAGAAGATGACGACGTGGAGATGAACGTCGCCGGAGGTTCAGATGACGACTCGGACGAGACGGATCCTAGCGAGGATCCTGACTGGGCACCCGCCGTGGTCGACGCGCCGCTACCCATTGTACCGGCCGCACCGTTAGCCCCACGCCCCATCCGAGCTATCAGGGACTTCCCTGAGGGCTGTGCCGGACCGTCCCGGCTGAACCCAGCCCAGTCGGAGACAGTAGAGTCTCCATTCGACCGACAGGCTCACGTTGAGCATGAGCCAGCACCTGTACCCCACATCCACATTCCTCCAGGCATGAGACTCATGCCGATCTCCCGTGGGAGGAACGGGTGGATATCTGATGACTCTGACGACGAGTCCGTAGCTTCGGTAGAGCACATGCTGGTACCCGAGATTCCAGCTGTTCAGGAGGAGCCAGTGGCTCCAATGGTAGAGGACGCACCTGCTGACCCCATAGCCCCACCAGCACCACTTGAGCCCGCACCTCAGGAGGGGCCAGCCGTAGCAGCACATGTACTCGAGGGTAGCCCCGCCGATAGCTCTGAGCTACGCAGGGCAGGCATGGCAGCCTTTGCCACCGCGAGCCCTCCTACCCCCACTGTTGTGGTATCCACTCCAGAGTGGGCCACTGTTTCAGAGCCTCTAGTAGCCCCATTAGCCGAGCCTATGCCACCACCCCCAGTAGCCATGACCTTGCCGATTCCCACCCTTCCCAGCATGACACCTGCACCGTATCCTCTAGGTGCAGGGGACCCTTACATGATGCCACCCCACTTTACCCTCAGACCACCAGGTTTCACCCCATTACTACCACACATACCGATACCAGCCCCCTTTGGGCCATTCCCATCCACACACCCAGATATACCCGGACCATCCCAGCCACCTAGGATGACACCCTTGTCTGGACCAGCATGGTCCACTGCCATCACCTTAGAGCGGGACTTTCAGACTCTCGCTGACACGGTGCAGCGCACCGTAGCACAGGTAGAGCAGCAGACACGTCTGATGTGGACGAGGATGATAGACACACGGGATGCTTTGGCGCATTACGCGGAGGAGTTACTGAGCCTGGACGCTCAGTGTGGTATTACAGGGGATGCGCATTTTGCGCATCGACAGTTCTTGTATGAGCGTATCATGACGATCAGCATGACCATCAGTACGCATGCACCGCAGTACCAGTATCCGCCACCACCGCCACAGTGAGGATGTATCAGGGATGCACAGAAGAATCACCAGCTTATGTACATAGTAGCAGCAGTATGGTAGTACAGCACGGGTTATGACACTCGTCTGCATTTTGCCTAGCCGTACGGGTATTACGGCACATGATATGATGTTTTATTTATTTCAAAAACAATGTATTGTATGAGAAATGTATTCTCCATTTTGTTATTATGAACAAGCATTGTACTAGTACGATTGAAATTAATGAAAAATCTTATTATTATGGTGAAATATGTTGTTGTCTATGATTATTATTGCTTACTCCCTATGTTGTGGTTTGTGTATTGTGTGGTGATGTTGTGTTGATTACTATTTATTTCTGTATGATGTGTTGGTATGTTGTGTGATGACATGGTGTTGATTATTGTGTTCATATTCTGGTTTGTTATTTATGCTTTATATTGTATAAATGTTTGCCAAATTAACCTTTGATAATTATTATTGAAGAGAAATGGCACCGGCCACTAGAAGCAATAGCGGAGCAGACGGATTGCCCGCAACGCCAGCCGAACTTGAAACCATGATTTCTGAACGCATAGCCCGCGCGATCGCGGAGCACGAAGCTGCTCGCTCCGAAAGATCTCGCGACTTGACTGGGAGTGACCGACAAGAAACCTCCCCCACTGGTAAGAAGTTGAAAATAATTGAAAAAGCGATGGGAGAATATCCTAAAACTCCTATCCCATAATAACATACAACTTTATTGATCCAGAAACGGCCTCGCGAGAGCGTGGCTGCACCTTCAAAGCCTTCCTAGACTGCAAGCCGCTCAATTTCAACGGCACGGAAGGATCAGTCGGCCTGGTCAAGTGGTTTGAAAAGACCGAGGCAGTTATTCGTATCAGTGGGTGTACCCCACGTCAGTCGGTTATGTACTCCACCAATTTGTTCTTGGACCAAGCACTGACGTGGTGGAATAGTCAAGTGCAATCTTTGGGTGATGACACTGCTTACTCCCTGACGTGGACAGAACTGAAGGAACTTATGATTGCTGAGTACCGCCCGGCGAGCGAGGTACAGAAATTGGAAACTGAGTTCTGGAACCTCACTATGATGGGAGCGGACGTTACTGGGTACACGTCTCGATTCCATGATCTTGCCAGATTAGTGCCGCGGTTGGTCACCCCTGAGAACAACAAAATTGAGCGTTATTTGTTCGGCCTAGCACCGCAAATACGCAGCATGGTCACTGCTTCTAAACCTACGACCATGCGCGCAGCCATTGATCTTGCGCTTAGCCTCACTGAAGATGCTATACGCATGGGCACACTGATCCGACAAGTTTCGGGATTAAAAATTTCTGAGGCAAGCAGTGTTGAAGCCAAGAATTAGGGATCAAACTCAGCTGTTGTGTCGAACGACTAGGGTAACAAGCCAAGGTTTGGGAAAAGGAAGCGAGATGAAGGAAAAAGGGACCGAGCGTCGGGTAGCTCAAACAAGAAGGGAAAGGGATATGTTGCCACGGGACGTGGTACTGGTAACAAACAGGGAAATCAGGGGAGAAATAATGGGTTGACATGTGGAAAGTGCCACCGCACAGGGCACAAGACTAAAGAATGCCGTTCTGGAGCACCGAAAAATGGAGGGGCTAGGCCATGCTTTGCATGCGGGTCGTTAGATCATTGGAAGAAGGATTGCCCCAAGATCAACAACCAGGCCCGCGGCCGGTCATTTGTGATTGGAGCCGGTGATGCACGACAAGACCCCAACGTGGTCACTGGTACGTTTCCTCTTAATGGTCATTATGCCTCTGTGTTATTTGATACCGGTGCTGACTTTAGCTTCGTATCCATTGAGTTTAAAAGGCTACTTGGACTAAAAACTAGCAAACTAGATACACCCTACTCTATAGAACTGGCTAATGGTAAAACTATTGGAACGAGAGAGGTAGCAAAAGATTGTAAGTTAGAACTCTGTGGGCACGAGTTTGGGATTGATCTATTGCCGGTCGTATTGGGAAGTTTTGACATCGTTGTCGGCATGGACTGGTTGTCCGCACACCGTGCCATTGTGGTTTGCAACGATAAAGTTATTCAAGTCCCCCTCGCAAGCGGTGAAACTCTCTCAATTCAAGGGGAAAGACACGGGACGCCACTAAGGATTATTTCAAGCATGAAGGCTCGTAAGTGTCTGAGAAAAGGGCTTGTCGCATTCTTGGCACACGTAGTGGACAAGAAGGCCGACGAGCGAAAGTTGGAAGACATTCCAGTCGCCAGAGATTTTCCGGATGTATTTCTAGAAGATTTGCCGGGGTTGCCGCCACCTCGAAAAGTCGAGTTCCGCATCGACCTCGTTCCCGGAGCTGCTCCTGTGGCACGATCGCCATACCGCCTAGCTCCATCAGAGATGCAGGAACTGTCCAGCCAGCTACAAGAATTATTGGACAAAGGTTTTATAAGACCGAGTTTCTCACCTTGGGGAGCTCCCGTCTTATTTGTGAAGAAGAAGGATGGCACATTTCGCATGTGCATCGACTATCGAGAGCTGAACAAGCTAACCATCAAGAATCGCTATCCTCTCCCCAGGATCGACGATTTATTTGATCAGCTCCAAGGTTCCAGCTATTACCCCAAGATTGATTTGAGGTCTGGCTATCACCAGTTGCGTATACAAGAAGAAGATGTACCAAAAACGGCCTTCAGAACCCGGTATGGACACTATGAATTTTTGGTAATGCCGTTCGGCTTAACCAACGCACCAGCGGTTTTCATGGACCTAATGAACCGCGTGTGTAAGCCATACCTGGACAAATTCGTCATAGTCTTCATTGACGATATTTTGATCTATTCACGCACAAAAGAAGACCACGAGAATCACCTTCGGTTAATTCTCAAAGTATTACGCAAAGAGAAGCTCTACGCTAAATTCTCGAAGTGTGACTTTTGGATTCGAGAAGTTCACTTTTTAGGCCACGTGGTAAACGAGAAGGGCATACACGTCGATCCCGCCAAGATCGAGGCAATTAAAAATTGGGAAGCCCCTCGAACTCCTACCGAAGTACGACAGTTTTTAGGCCTTGCGGGTTATTACTGAAGGTTCATCGAGAACTTTTCAAAGATAGCACAAGCTTTAACCATGTTAACCCAAAAGGATAAGAAATTTGAGTGGACGGAAAGGCAAGAGGCAGCATTCCAATTACTGAAAGAAAAGTTATGTGGCGCTCCGATACTATCACTCCCCGATGGTACGGAAGACTTTGTGGTTTACTGTGATGCCTCACATCAAGGTTTGGGTTGTGTACTGATGCAACGAGAAAAAGTAATAGCATATGCTTCCAGGCAACTGAAAATCCATGAGAAGAACTACACTACACACGATTTGGAATTAGGTGCAGTGGTGTTCGCTCTCAAGATATGGAGGCACTATTTGTACGGAACCAAGTGCACGATTTTCACTGATCATAAGAGTTTGCAACACATCTTTGATCAGAAGGATTTAAACATGCGACAACGGCGATGGGTCGAATTATTAAACGATTATGATTGTGAGATAAAGTACCATCCCGGTAAGGCGAACGTCGTAGCCGACGCTTTGAGTCGCAAGGAACGGGTTAAACCATTGCGTGTTCGAGCTTTGGGTCTGACTATCCACACGAATCTGACTGAACGAATTCGTGAAGCTCAAGTGAACGCCCTTAAACCCGAGAATGTCAAAGGTGAAAGGTTACGAAAGATGGTTGATTCACTGGAACCAAAAGCGGACCAGACACTGTATTTCATGAATAGAATTTGGGTCCCAGTATATGGTGGATTGCGTGAGCTAGTATTGGCCGAAGCTCACAGTTCTAGATATTCGGTTCACCCTGGTGCAGACAAGATGTTCCACGACTTGAAGGAACTTTATTGGTGGCCGAATTTCAAAAGGGATATAGCAGCCTATGTTGCGCGATGTTTGACTTGCGCAAAGGTCAAGGCTGAGCACCAGAAACCTTCCGGTTTGCTCCAGCAACCGGAAATACCGGAATGGAAATGGGAACGAATCACCATGGATTTCATTACCAAGTTACCCAAGACGACAAGCGGCCATGACATGATCTGGGTAATCGTAGATCGATTGACGAAATCTGCACACTTCCTCCCGATACGCGAAACGGACAGGTTGGAGAAACTGACCCGTTTGTACATAAAGGAAGTGGTATCTAAACACGGTGTACCTGTTTCTATCATCTCCGATCGGGATAGTCGTTTCACTTCCAGATTTTGGGAAAGTTTAAATGAAGCCCTCGGTACTCGCCTCGACATGAGCACCGCCTATCACCCCCAAACGGATGGTCAAAGTGAACGAACCATCCAGACCTTGGAGGATATGTTACGGGCATGCGCGATTGATTTCGGAGGTAATTGGGATACGCACTTGCCATTGGTAGAATTTTCTTACAACAACAGTTATCATACGAGCATTCAAGCCGCACCGTTTGAAGCTCTATATGGACGCAAGTGCCGATCGCCATTATGTTGGACGGAAGTTGGAGAAAAACAACTCACCGGGCCCGAAATTGTTCAAGAGACCACGGATAAGGTCTTTTTGATAAAGGAACGCCTCAAAGCGGCCCGGGACCGCCAGAAAAGCTATGCGGATATGAGGCGAAAGCCTTTAGAGTTTCAAGTCGGAGACAGGGTCCTACTGAAGGTGTCACCTTAGAAAGGTGTCGCGCGCTTTGGAAAGCGCGGAAAGCTGAACCCACGATATATTGGACCGTTCGAAGTCTTGTCCAGGGTAGGCACAGTGGCATACAAGCTCAAGTTGCCTCAAGAGCTTAGTGGAATACACGACACGTTTCATGTGTCAAACATGAAAAAGTGCCTATCCGACGAAACTCTCATCATCCCAGCAGACGAAATCCAGATTGATGACAAGTTACATTTTGTTGAAGAACCAATCGAAGTAACTGATTGGAAGGTCCAAAAACTAAGGCGCAGCAAGATCAGATTGGTCAAAGTGCGCTGGAATGCCAAGCGTGGACCGGAGTTCACGTGGGAAAGGCTGGACCGGATGAAGCAAAAATACCCCGCCCTATTCGAGAAGACACCTGTACCGGAGAACTCGAAGTGAATTCCGGGACGGAATTCTCTTAACGGGGGGAGAATGTAACAACCGGCAAAAATAAGGTAATTCCGTACAAATTAATTAATATATGATTAACGTAATTAAATGCAATTATGTGTGATTTAATTATCAAGGCCTTAGGAGATAGCAATTTCCAAATAGTGCATATTAATGCATACGTTTAATGGTAAAGCATGATTGGATCATGTGCGAATAAGCTATCCGGTATGGACGTTGGCAATTACCCGGTAATAATTAAATAAACGAAAAGGATCCCGGACACCCAGGATATAAAATAAAGGGTATTTTCATAAGATATGATGAGTTTTGGAACTCCAAAACCATAAATGAAAACGTCTTGTACAAATCTCCCGGTAACGAATAAAATGCGCGTACCGCACCCGGTACGCGTATAACTCATAATTTCACCCGGCAAAGGCCTAAATAACCAATCAACGCTTAGATTAGACTATATTTAAGGGTTATTAAAGGTATTTTTAATGTCCGGATAACGCGTGATTAAAACCCGAAAAATACCCGAACGACACCCGAACGACGGAGGATTAAACATAACAAACAATGGGTAAATATTTGAAGTTGTGGACCCCACTTACACCCATCAAAGGGCCGGCCTACATGGCCAAAATAACATCCGTGCTTTGTGGTTATGATTATTATCTAAAGCCTAAGATAAAGCATGCATATGTAAAGACAAAAGGTGTAAGTAAACACAAGTACAAAAAGCATGCAATCCTTGTCTCCCTTGTGCAAATTTTCGGCCATATGGCCCTAATAAGCCAAGACACAATCTAAACTATCATTACACTAGTGTGCACATGCATAAGAAGGGTCTTGTATAAAGATTATGAAAGATCATAAGGCTTAGTAAGATTTACAAGCAACTTCTTCCTTTCTTCCAATAACCCACGGCCAAAACACATACATATACAATCTTTCCAAAAATCCCAAGTACACAACTCAATCTTCCATAAGATTACTTGAATCTTTAGAATGATTACATGTGAAAAGGTTATAAATAACATGTGTTAGAGACTTGGAGAATCAAAAGCAAAACTCTTCTTCTTCTTTCCTTTCCTTGGCCGTGAGTTTCCCACCTCCCCCATACATCATTCTTTCAAGTTTTTACATCTCCAAATCACTTAAAACAATCCATCATCCAAACCCCTATTGTGTGTTTCAAGCTTGGAGCTTAACCATTAAGGAAGAACACACTAAACCCCTCTCAAAATCAAAGGTTTTGTCTTCCCTAGCCTTGTGCTAGTAGTAAGCTTCTTAACCTTGTTTTTGATTATTATTATTCATGTATGTGTTCTTAGAAGCAAGTTGTACATGAAGGGTTTAAAAGGTGGTTTGAAAATAATCTTTAATAGGTTTTACATGTGTAAAATGGATGATTAAAGAATGGTAAATAAATCATGGATTTGATGATGATAATGTAATAATCTTGAAAATATATAAAGTTTACATTTAAAACTAAGTAGGATGATGTTTTGGTTAAGATTGTGGAATGAACTTGAATATGTTAAAAGTAACTTTAAATCATCTTATTATGATCATCTAAGGTATAATGTGTGGTGGAACATATTAGAAGTTCATAAATAAAGAAGATGAAAAATTAAAGTTAGCTTACTTAGAAGAATGATATTTTGTTAAAATGAGCAAACACATAAAACACACTTACAAGTAGTCTTACATATGGAATATAAGACTAACAAAAGTGTTTTGATACAAAAATAACTTACCAATAAAAAGTTGAATCTTCAAAGTCTACTATTTTGAGTGAAAAATGTTAACTTTGGAAGTTAGAGTGGAAAAATGCAACTTTTGAAAGTTGAGGGACTAATATTGTAACTTTGAAAGTTAGAGGACTAAAATGGATATTTTAGAAACTATTAGTCCAAAAATACAAGTATGGAAAGTTTGGTGTCAAAAGTGTAAGTAATAAATTTCTAAGGATGATTTTGGTAAATACTAGTAGATATACTTGGGTATTTTGTATAAAAGTATATTTTTGAGAGTTATAAAAATATGGATGGTACTAACATAAGGATTTTTATAAAATAGAGATTTTATAAAAATATTAAACAAACTTGAGAAACTTATACAAAAATGAATGCTTTTATATAAATGGGAATATAAAAGTGTTGGAAACATTTTTGTAGTTAAGTTAACAAGTTGGGTTAAAAATACATAAGTATTTTAAACCTTCCAAGTAACTTGTGTTAAGAGGAAGAAATATGGATAATATTTCTATAAAACACATGTTGGGAAAAACATGGAAAAATTAACTAATCGAGTTAAGATATCGAACTAAGACGTGTTAACGAACCGTACACGGACAAATCATGAGAAAAATGCCATTGCGGCAAGATAAGAAAAATATATATTTTAAGAAGTAAAATATATATATACATTGGGTGAAAACTAATAAACACTTTCCTAAGTGTTAGAGGGATTATTCGTGGGAGAAACACATGACATAAACAAATAAGACGTTAAACAAACGTATACACTTAACAAGAAAAATTACACATTTATATATATGTACGCTCGTTTCGGCAAAATTCTAGTATATCTACTTAATGGGAAAGTAGATATGTGGGAAGGAAAGCCGCGGCGAGTAGACAAAGATATATATGTGTATGCCGCGCCGATAAGATCCTAGTATATTTATTTGAATGGGAAAATAAATATACGGTATGGTGAGTTGAATCGGGTGTTAAGAATATACAATCGAACGACAAGATCATAGCATATTTGTTTAAATGGGAAAACAAATGTGCGGCAAAGTGAGTCGGGTCGAGTGTCGAAATATATATTATATCGAGCGATGCGATCTTAAGTATAATTATTTAAATGGGAAAATAATTATATGTTAAGTGACGTCGAGTCGATGATAATAAGATACAAGTTAAGGAAATATTAATAAGAATAATATATAACTTGTAACACAAAGGGTAATGTAACGCCAACGAAACCGAGGATACGCGCTTAATTAAACGGGATTTGGAATAACCTGTGGTCGGGAGTTGGGTGTACAACTTGCCAAGGCACATGCACTATAGGAATAGTGACTTATACGTCTAGGACGTTTGTAGGTGCGAGACCATCTTTGCTATCCGCCTAGTAAGCCAGACAGAGTTCCAGGTGAGTTTCACGGCCCCATTTTAAACTATTTTTACGTTTTCCGGGGGAAAGATATGTTAGGGAAAATGTTTGACGGATTTATTACTTGAGGTGTGACCGCCACTCGGGGTTGAGTCCTCGCCTCTATAATCATTTATTCAGGGAAATGAAACCGGAGGAATATTGAATAGTACTATTGGTGCCTGACAAGGCCCACCCCTAATCGATAGCGTCGATTATGCATTAGGTTATGCCTGGGGTGCATATATTCTGAACTTAAGTCGTGGGAAACCGAGTAACGACTTGGAGCGGGGCATATTTATTTTATACGTCTTGGTTTGATTATAGCCTCAAGTAGAGTTATAGGAATTTGCAACTCCTATATATTGTCATAACATGGTACTTCCCAAGTAATCAAGTTTTGGAAACTAAAAACCTGTGAACTCACCAATATATTTTATATTGACAAAACTTTTAAACATATCTTTCAGGTAACTAGATGAAGGAGAACCGGGCAAGCTGGGTCGAGGAATCCTCCAATGCGGCGTCAAACTTTTGCGGGGTTTCACTTTTATTTCCCAAGGCATTTGGGATATATATGAGAAACCTCTATGATTATCTTAAAAACAATTTACTTTTGTGTAATATTTGAACAAGATTTGACGTCATAATAAATGACCCATTTTCTTAAATTACTTGTGTTTAGCAATAACCTTGACTTTATGCTTTGAACCGTCGCGCCACGTGTTTCCGCCATTGTCGTGGTGTGACAGAAGGTGGTATCAGAGCCAAGGTTATAGCGAACTAGAGTATTTTCTTTAAAAACTAGACTATAACCGGATTTGGTTCAAAAAGATAAAGTTTTCAAAAGAAAAATATTTATAGTTGCTAAAATGCAATAAAGTAATTTTTCAAGAAAGCATTGGGCATGAGGAGATTCCGACCAAGCTAGCCAGGGGTATCGTTATGCATTAGAGGTAAGAAAGGATACTGATAATGTACGCCTTAACTATCTAATTTAAATTAATTCATATATATACATGTACGGTTCTTTTGCCAGGATGTCGGACGCTGGTAGCATAGCGCCCAGTTTCGATAGTAGCATTCAGATCATCCCCGCACCACCGCCTGAGCCAGTCGAGCTGGTCGTACTTGATGCAGAAGATGACGACGTGGAGATGAACGTCGCCGGAGGTTCAGATGACGACTCGGACGAGACGGATCCTAGCGAGGATCCTGACTGGGCACCCGCCGTGGTCGACGCGCCGCTACCCATTGTACCGGCCGCACCGTTAGCCCCACGCCCCATCCGAGCTATCAGGGACTTCCCTGAGGGCTGTGCCGGACCGTCCCGGCTGAACCCAGCCCAGTCGGAGACAGTAGAGTCTCCATTCGACCGACAGGCTCACGTTGAGCATGAGCCAGCACCTGTACCCCACATCCACATTCCTCCAGGCATGAGACTCATGCCGATCTCCCGTGGGAGGAACGGGTGGATATCTGATGACTCTGACGACGAGTCCGTAGCTTCGGTAGAGCACATGCTGGTACCCGAGATTCCAGCTGTTCAGGAGGAGCCAGTGGCTCCAATGGTAGAGGACGCACCTGCTGACCCCATAGCCCCACCAGCACCACTTGAGCCCGCACCTCAGGAGGGGCCAGCCGTAGCAGCACATGTACTCGAGGGTAGCCCCGCCGATAGCTCTGAGCTACGCAGGGCAGGCATGGCAGCCTTTGCCACCGCGAGCCCTCCTACCCCCACTGTTGTGGTATCCACTCCAGAGTGGGCCACTGTTTCAGAGCCTCTAGTAGCCCCATTAGCCGAGCCTATGCCACCACCCCCAGTAGCCATGACCTTGCCGATTCCCACCCTTCCCAGCATGACACCTGCACCGTATCCTCTAGGTGCAGGGGACCCTTACATGATGCCACCCCACTTTACCCTCAGACCACCAGGTTTCACCCCATTACTACCACACATACCGATACCAGCCCCCTTTGGGCCATTCCCATCCACACACCCAGATATACCCGGACCATCCCAGCCACCTAGGATGACACCCTTGTCTGGACCAGCATGGTCCACTGCCATCACCTTAGAGCGGGACTTTCAGACTCTCGCTGACACGGTGCAGCGCACCGTAGCACAGGTAGAGCAGCAGACACGTCTGATGTGGACGAGGATGATAGACACACGGGATGCTTTGGCGCATTACGCGGAGGAGTTACTGAGCCTGGACGCTCAGTGTGGTATTACAGGGGATGCGCATTTTGCGCATCGACAGTTCTTGTATGAGCGTATCATGACGATCAGCATGACCATCAGTACGCATGCACCGCAGTACCAGTATCCGCCACCACCGCCACAGTGAGGATGTATCAGGGATGCACAGAAGAATCACCAGCTTATGTACATAGTAGCAGCAGTATGGTAGTACAGCACGGGTTATGACACTCGTCTGCATTTTGCCTAGCCGTACGGGTATTACGGCACATGATATGATGTTTTATTTATTTCAAAAACAATGTATTGTATGAGAAATATATTCTCCATTTTGTTATTATGAACAAGCATTGTACTAGTACGATTGAAATTAATGAAAAATCTTATTATTATGGTGAAATATGTTGTTGTCTATGATTATTATTGCTTACTCCCTATGTTGTGGTTTGTGTATTGTGTGGTGATGTTGTGTTGATTACTATTTATTTCTGTATGATGTGTTGGTATGTTGTGTGATGACATGGTGTTGATTATTGTGTTCATATTCTGGTTTGTTATTTATGCTTTATATTGTATAAATGTTTGCCAAATTAACCTTTGATAATTATTATTGAAGAGAAATGGCACCGGCCACTAGAAGCAATAGCGGAGCAGACGGATTGCCCGCAACGCCAGCCGAACTTGAAACCATGATTTCTGAACGCATAGCCCGCGCGATCGCGGAGCACGAAGCTGCTCGCTCCGAAAGATCTCGCGACTTGACTGGGAGTGACCGACAAGAAACCTCCCCCACTGGTAAGAAGTTGAAAATAATTGAAAAAGCGATGGGAGAATATCCTAAAACTCCTATCCCATAATAACATACAACTTTATTGATCCAGAAACGGCCTCGCGAGAGCGTGGCTGCACCTTCAAAGCCTTCCTAGACTGCAAGCCGCTCAATTTCAACGGCACGGAAGGATCAGTCGGCCTGGTCAAGTGGTTTGAAAAGACCGAGGCAGTTATTCGTATCAGTGGGTGTACCCCACGTCAGTCGGTTATGTACTCCACCAATTTGTTCTTGGACCAAGCACTGACGTGGTGGAATAGTCAAGTGCAATCTTTGGGTGATGACACTGCTTACTCCCTGACGTGGACAGAACTGAAGGAACTTATGATTGCTGAGTACCGCCCGGCGAGCGAGGTACAGAAATTGGAAACTGAGTTCTGGAACCTCACTATGATGGGAGCGGACGTTACTGGGTACACGTCTCGATTCCATGATCTTGCCAGATTAGTGCCGCGGTTGGTCACCCCTGAGAACAACAAAATTGAGCGTTATTTGTTCGGCCTAGCACCGCAAATACGCAGCATGGTCACTGCTTCTAAACCTACGACCATGCGCGCAGCCATTGATCTTGCGCTTAGCCTCACTGAAGATGCTATACGCATGGGCACACTGATCCGACAAGTTTCGGGATTAAAAATTTCTGAGGCAAGCAGTGTTGAAGCCAAGAATCAGGGATCAAACTCAGCTGTTGTGTCGAACGACTAGGGTAACAAGCCAAGGTTTGGGAAAAGGAAGCGAGATGAAGGAAAAAGGGACCGAGCGTCGGGTAGCTCAAACAAGAAGGGAAAGGGATATGTTGCCACGGGACGTGGTACTGGTAACAAACAGGGAAATCAGGGGAGAAATAATGGGTTGACATGTGGAAAGTGCCACCGCACAGGGCACAAGACTAAAGAATGCCGTTCTGGAGCACCGAAAAATGGAGGGGCTAGGCCATGCTTTGCATGCGGGTCGTTAGATCATTGGAAGAAGGATTGCCCCAAGATCAACAACCAGGCCCGCGGCCGGTCATTTGTGATTGGAGCCGGTGATGCACGACAAGACCCCAACGTGGTCACTGGTACGTTTCCTCTTAATGGTCATTATGCCTCTGTGTTATTTGATACCGGTGCTGACTTTAGCTTCGTATCCATTGAGTTTAAAAGGCTACTTGGACTAAAAACTAGCAAACTAGATACACCCTACTCTATAGAACTGGCTAATGGTAAAACTATTGGAACGAGAGAGGTAGCAAAAGATTGTAAGTTAGAACTCTGTGGGCACGAGTTTGGGATTGATCTATTGCCGGTCGTATTGGGAAGTTTTGACATCGTTGTCGGCATGGACTGGTTGTCCGCACACCGTGCCATTGTGGTTTGCAACGATAAAGTTATTCAAGTCCCCCTCGCAAGCGGTGAAACTCTCTCAATTCAAGGGGAAAGACACGGGACGCCACTAAGGATTATTTCAAGCATGAAGGCTCGTAAGTGTCTGAGAAAAGGGCTTGTCGCATTCTTGGCACACGTAGTGGACAAGAAGGCCGACGAGCGAAAGTTGGAAGACATTCCAGTCGCCAGAGATTTTCCGGATGTATTTCTAGAAGATTTGCCGGGGTTGCCGCCACCTCGAAAAGTCGAGTTCCGCATCGACCTCGTTCCCGGAGCTGCTCCTGTGGCACGATCGCCATACCGCCTAGCTCCATCAGAGATGCAGGAACTGTCCAGCCAGCTACAAGAATTATTGGACAAAGGTTTTATAAGACCGAGTTTCTCACCTTGGGGAGCTCCCGTCTTATTTGTGAAGAAGAAGGATGGCACATTTCGCATGTGCATCGACTATCGAGAGCTGAACAAGCTAACCATCAAGAATCGCTATCCTCTCCCCAGGATCGACGATTTATTTGATCAGCTCCAAGGTTCCAGCTATTACCCCAAGATTGATTTGAGGTCTGGCTATCACCAGTTGCGTATACAAGAAGAAGATGTACCAAAAACGGCCTTCAGAACCCGGTATGGACACTATGAATTTTTGGTAATGCCGTTCGGCTTAACCAACGCACCAGCGGTTTTCATGGACCTAATGAACCGCGTGTGTAAGCCATACCTGGACAAATTCGTCATAGTCTTCATTGACGATATTTTGATCTATTCACGCACAAAAGAAGACCACGAGAATCACCTTCGGTTAATTCTCGAAGTATTACGCAAAGAGAAGCTCTACGCTAAATTCTCGAAGTGTGACTTTTGGATTCGAGAAGTTCACTTTTTAGGCCACGTGGTAAACGAGAAGGGCATACACGTCGATCCCGCCAAGATCGAGGCAATTAAAAATTGGGAAGCCCCTCGAACTCCTACCGAAGTACGACAGTTTTTAGGCCTTGCGGGTTATTACAGAAGGTTCATCGAGAACTTTTCAAAGATAGCACAAGCTTTAACCATGTTAACCCAAAAGGATAAGAAATTTGAGTGGACGGAAAGGCAAGAGGCAGCATTCCAATTACTGAAAGAAAAGTTATGTGGCGCTCCGATACTATCACTCCCCGATGGTACGGAAGACTTTGTGGTTTACTGTGATGCCTCACATCAAGGTTTGGGTTGTGTACTGATGCAACGAGAAAAAGTAATAGCATATGCTTCCAGGCAACTGAAAATCCATGAGAAGAACTACACTACACACGATTTGGAATTAGGTGCAGTGGTGTTCGCTCTCAAGATATGGAGGCACTATTTGTACGGAACCAAGTGCACGATTTTCACTGATCATAAGAGTTTGCAACACATCTTTGATCAGAAGGATTTAAACATGCGACAACGGCGATGGGTCGAATTATTAAACGATTATGATTGTGAGATAAAGTACCATCCCGGTAAGGCGAACGTCGTAGCCGACGCTTTGAGTCGCAAGGAACGGGTTAAACCATTGCGTGTTCGAGCTTTGGGTCTGACTATCCACACGAATCTGACTGAACGAATTCGTGAAGCTCAAGTGAACGCCCTTAAACCCGAGAATGTCAAAGGTGAAAGGTTACGAAAGATGGTTGATTCACTGGAACCAAAAGCGGACCAGACACTGTATTTCATGAATAGAATTTGGGTCCCAGTATATGGTGGATTGCGTGAGCTAGTATTGGCCGAAGCTCACAGTTCTAGATATTCGGTTCACCCTGGTGCAGACAAGATGTTCCACGACTTGAAGGAACTTTATTGGTGGCCGAATTTCAAAAGGGATATAGCAGCCTATGTTGCGCGATGTCTGACTTGCGCAAAGGTCAAGGCTGAGCACCAGAAACCTTCCGGTTTGCTCCAGCAACCGGAAATACCGGAATGGAAATGGGAACGAATCACCATGGATTTCATTACCAAGTTACCCAAGACGACAAGCGGCCATGACATGATCTGGGTAATCGTAGATCGATTGACGAAATCTGCACACTTCCTCCCGATACGCGAAACGGACAGGTTGGAGAAACTGACCCGTTTGTACATAAAGGAAGTGGTATCTAAACACGGTGTACCTGTTTCTATCATCTCCGATCGGGATAGTCGTTTCACTTCCAGATTTTGGGAAAGTTTAAATGAAGCCCTCGGTACTCGCCTCGACATGAGCACCGCCTATCACCCCCAAACGGATGGTCAAAGTGAACGAACCATCCAGACCTTGGAGGATATGTTACGGGCATGCGCGATTGATTTCGGAGGTAATTGGGATACGCACTTGCCATTGGTAGAATTTTCTTACAACAACAGTTATCATACGAGCATTCAAGCCGCACCGTTTGAAGCTCTATATGGACGCAAGTGCCGATCGCCATTATGTTGGGCGGAAGTTGGAGAAAAACAACTCACCGGGCCCGAAATTGTTCAAGAGACCACGGATAAGGTCTTTTTGATAAAGGAACGCCTCAAAGCGGCCCGGGACCGCCAGAAAAGCTATGCGGATATGAGGCGAAAGCCTTTAGAGTTTCAAGTCGGAGACAGGGTCCTACTGAAGGTGTCACCTTGGAAAGGTGTCGCGCGCTTTGGAAAGCGCGGAAAGCTGAACCCACGATATATTGGACCGTTCGAAGTCTTGTCCAGGGTAGGCACAGTGGCATACAAGCTCAAGTTGCCTCAAGAGCTTAGTGGAATACACGACACGTTTCATGTGTCAAACTTGAAAAAGTGCCTATCCGACGAAACTCTCATCATCCCAGCAGACGAAATCCAGATTGATGACAAGTTACATTTTGTTGAAGAACCAATCGAAGTAACTGATTGGAAGGTCCAAAAACTAAGGCGCAGCAAGATCAGATTGGTCAAAGTGCGCTGGAATGCCAAGCGTGGACCGGAGTTCACGTGGGAAAGGCTGGACCGGATGAAGCAAAAATACCCCGCCCTATTCGAGAAGACACCTGTACCGGAGAACTCGAAGTGAATTCCGGGACGGAATTCTCTTAACGGGGGGAGAATGTAACAACCGGCAAAAATAAGGTAATTCCGTACAAATTAATTAATATATGATTAACGTAATTAAATGCAATTATGTGTGATTTAATTATCAAGGCCTTAGGAGATAGCAATTTCCAAATAGTGCATATTAATGCATACGTTTAATGGTAAAGCATGATTGGATCATGTGCGAATAAGCTATCCGGTATGGACGTTGGCAATTACCCGGTAATAATTAAATAAACGAAAAGGATCCCGGACACCCAGGATATAAAATAAAGGGTATTTTCATAAGATATGATGAGTTTTGGAACTCCAAAACCATAAATGAAAACGTCTTGTACAAATCTCCCGGTAACGAATAAAATGCGCGTACCGCACCCGGTACGCGTATAACTCATAATTTCACCCGGCAAAGGCCTAAATAACCAATCAACGCTTAGATTAGACTATATTTAAGGGTTATTAAAGGTATTTTTAATGTCCGGATAACGCGTGATTAAAACCCGAAAAATACCCGAACGACACCCGAACGACGGAGGATTAAACATAACAAACAATGGGTAAATATTTGAAGTTGTGGACCCCACTTACACCCATCAAAGGGCCGGCCTACATGGCCAAAATAACATCCGTGCTTTGTGGTTATGATTATTATCTAAAGCCTAAGATAAAGCATGCATATGTAAAGACAAAAGGTGTAAGTAAACACAAGTACAAAAAGCATGCAATCCTTGTCTCCCTTGTGCAAATTTTCGGCCATATGGCCCTAATAAGCCAAGACACAATCTAAACTATCATTACACTAGTGTGCACATGCATAAGAAGGGTCTTGTATAAAGATTATGAAAGATCATAAGGCTTAGTAAGATTTACAAGCAACTTCTTCCTTTCTTCCAATAACCCACGGCCAAAACACATACATATACAATCTTTCCAAAAATCCCAAGTACACAACTCAATCTTCCATAAGATTACTTGAATCTTTAGAATGATTACATGTGAAAAGGTTATAAATAACATGTGTTAGAGACTTGGAGAATCAAAAGCAAAACTCTTCTTCTTCTTTCCTTTCCTTGGCCGTGAGTTTCCCACCTCCCCCATACATCATTCTTTCAAGTTTTTACATCTCCAAATCACTTAAAACAATCCATCATCCAAACCCCTATTGTGTGTTTCAAGCTTGGAGCTTAACCATTAAGGAAGAACACACTAAACCCCTCTCAAAATCAAAGGTTTTGTCTTCCCTAGCCTTGTGCTAGTAGTAAGCTTCTTAACCTTGTTTTTGATTATTATTATTCATGTATGTGTTCTTAGAAGCAAGTTGTACATGAAGGGTTTAAAAGGTGGTTTGAACATAATCTTTAATAGGTTTTACATGTGTAAAATGGATGATTAAAGAATGGTAAATAAATCATGGATTTGATGATGATAATGTAATAATCTTGAAAATATATAAAGTTTACATTTAAAACTAAGTAGGATGATGTTTTGGTTAAGATTGTGGAATGAACTTGAATATGTTAAAAGTAACTTTAAATCATCTTATTATGATCATCTAAGGTATAATGTGTGGTGGAACATATTAGAAGTTCATAAATAAAGAAGATGAAAAATTAAAGTTAGCTTACTTAGAAGAATGATATTTTGTTAAAATGAGCAAACACATAAAACACACTTACAAGTAGTCTTACATATGGAATATAAGACTAACAAAAGTGTTTTGATACAAAAATAACTTACCAATAAAAAGTTGAATCTTCAAAGTCTACTATTTTGAGTGAAAAATGTTAACTTTGGAAGTTAGAGTGGAAAATGCAACTTTTGAAAGTTGAGGGACTAATATTGTAACTTTGAAAGTTAGAGGACTAAAATGGATATTTTAGAAACTATTAGTCCAAAAATACAAGTATGGAAAGTTTGGTGTCAAAAGTGTAAGTAATAAATTTCTAAGGATGATTTTGGTAAATACTAGTAGATATACTTGGGTATTTTGTATAAAAGTATATTTTTGAGAGTTATAAAAATATGGATGGTACTAACATAAGGATTTTTATAAAATAGAGATTTTATAAAAATATTAAACAAACTTGAGAAACTTATACAAAAATGAATGCTTTTATATAAATGGGAATATAAAAGTGTTGGAAACATTTTTGTAGTTAAGTTAACAAGTTGGGTTAAAAATACATAAGTATTTTAAACCTTCCAAGTAACTTGTGTTAAGAGGAAGAAATATGGATAATATTTCTATAAAACACATGTTGGGAAAAACTTGGAAAAATTAACTAATTGAGTTAAGATATCGAACTAAGACGCGTTAACGAACCGTACACGGACAAATCATGAGAAAAATGCCATTGCGGCAAGATAAGAAAAATATATATTTTAAGAAGTAAAATATATATATACATTGGGTGAAAACTAATAAACACTTTCCTAAGTGTTAGAGGGATTATTCGTGGGAGAAACACATGACATAAACAAATAAGACGTTAAACAAACGTATACACTTAACAAGAAAAATTACACATTTATATATATGTACGCTCGTTTCGGCAAAATTCTAGTATATCTACTTAATGGGAAAGTAGATATGTGGGAAGGAAAGCCGCGGCGAGTAGACAAAGATATATATGTGTATGCCGCGCCGATAAGATCCTAGTATATTTATTTGAATGGGAAAATAAATATACGGTATGGTGAGTTGAATCGGGTGTTAAGAATATACAATCGAACGACAAGATCATAGCATATTTGTTTAAATGGGAAAACAAATGTGCGGCAAAGTGAGTCGGGTCGAGTGTCGAAATATATATTATATCGAGCGATGCGATCTTAAGTATAATTATTTAAATGGGAAAATAATTATATGTTAAGTGACGTCGAGTCGATGATAATAAGATACAAGTTAAGGAAATATTAATAAGAATAATATATAACTTGTAACACAAAGGGTAATGTAACGCCAACGAAACCGAGGATACGCGCTTAATTAAACGGGATTTGGAATAACCTGTGGTCGGGAGTTGGGTGTACAACTTGCCAAGGCACATGCACTATAGGAATAGTGACTTATACGTCTAGGACGTTTGTAGGTGCGAGACCATCTTTGCTATCCGCCTAGTAAGCCAGACAGAGTTCCAGGTGAGTTTCACGGCCCCATTTTAAACTATTTTTACGTTTTCCGGGGGAAAGATATGTTAGGGAAAATGTTTGACGGATTTATTACTTGAGGTGTGACCGCCACTCGGGGTTGAGTCCTCGCCTCTATAATCATTTATTCAGGGAAATGAAACCGGAGGAATATTGAATAGTACTATTGGTGCCTGACAAGGCCCACCCCTAATCGATAGCGTCGATTATGCATTAGGTTATGCCTGGGGTGCATATATTCTGAACTTAAGTCGTGGGAAACCGAGTAACGACTTGGAGCGGGGCATATTTATTTTATACGTCTTGGTTTGATTATAGCCTCAAGTAGAGTTATAGGAATTTGCAACTCCTATATATTGTCATAACATGGTACTTCCCAAGTAATCAAGTTTTGGAAACTAAAAACCTGTGAACTCACCAATATATTTTATATTGACGAAACTTTTAAACATATCTTTCAGGTAACTAGATGAAGGAGAACCGGGCAAGCTGGGTCGAGGAATCCTCCAATGCGGCGTCAAACTTTTGCGGGGTTTCACTTTTATTTCCCAAGGCATTTGGGATATATATGAGAAACCTCTATGATTATCTTAAAAACAATTTACTTTTGTGTAATATTTGAACAAGATTTGACGTCATAATAAATGACCCATTTTCTTAAATTACTTGTGTTTAGCAATAACCTTGACTTTATGCTTTGAACCGTCGCGCCACGTGTTTCCGCCATTGTCGTGGTGTGACAATGTGAAACTCTTCCATTTGAATGATAAGTGTGTTAGTTGCAAAAAGGGAAAGCAGCACAAACAATCCTATAGACCAAAGAAAGTCAATTCCGTTGAATTACCGCTTGAGCGTTTGCATATGGATTTATTCGCTCCAGTCAGACGTAAAAGTCATGCCGGGGAGTTGTACTGTCTTGTGGTGACTGATGATTATTCAAGATTTTCATGGGTCATGTGCTTGCATCAGAAAAGCGACACTTTTGACAATCTGAAGGTTCTGTTTACACGTCTGGAGAATATATATGGTCTGAAGATCAAAAGAATCCGGAATGACAATGGGACGGAGTTCAAAAACGCTCAGATGGAGGATCTTTGTGCAAACAAGGGAATTCATCATGAATATAGTGCTCCGTACACACCCCAGCAGAACGGTGTCGCAGAGAGAAAGAACAGGACTCTAATAGAGATGGCGAGAACTATGCTTGTGGATTCAAATCTTCCACTCATGTTCTGGAATGAAGCTATTTACGCAGCATGTTATACTCTTAACCGTGTTTTAACTGTGAAGAAGTTTGGCAAAACTTCTTATGAGATGTTGAACCGACGCAAGCCGAATCTGGAGTATCTAGAACCATTTGGTGCCCCGTGTACAATGCTGAATCCTTCGGAGAAGTTCGCACCAAGGGCTGAAGAAGGTTATTTTGTTGGATATGCAACCCCACTAAAACGGGTATTCAACAAAAGAACTAGAAAAGTCGAGGAGTGGGCAAACGTCGAAGTTCAAAGATACACACAAAATGTACAGGGGGGAGGACCAGATTGGATGTTTGATTACAAAGACTTCTTTGAATCATTCAATCTAGATAGCATGGTTGAAGAAGTTGTACTTCGTTTATATTACCAGGTCGAAAACGCCGTGACTTCACCGTTAGTGCGTCCGATCACGGTAAATCCTCAAGCAACTTCTAATGATACCACTGCTCCTGTGATAGAAGAAGAGGTGTTCCAAGAAGCTTCTACAACGCTTAATTCATCAGATTCAGAAGATGAAGACGATGATGCAACAAGTGAAGCTATTCTGGACAATGCTACAGTGACACCACCAGTGAACCCAACTAATACTGATGCTTCAACATCGAATGTGGGTAATGATCTGGTTTCTACAGAGAATTTGACAACTCAAACGGGAGTACAAGTACCTGATTATCCGGAATCTCGGATACATCGGATACACCCGCTTGAACAGGTTATTGGTGATCCTGGTAGCAGCGTGATGACAAGAGGGCAGTTGAGAAATGCTCAAGCCCCAGAAAATATTGGCAACCTTGCTTTATATGCCAAAATACAGAAATCTGGTTTTCAAAATGACTGGTCTTTCGCTTGTTATGTTTCGCAGGTCGAGCCGCGAACTTACAAGGATGCTCTTTTGGATGATGCCTGGGTGGATGCAATGCAGGAGGAGTTATTACAATTCCAGAAACTTGGTGTATGGACGTTGACAGATTTGCCCCCTGGAAGAAAGAAAATTGGAACCAAATGGGTGTTTAAGTGCAAGAAGGATGACAGAGGAGTCATAGTGCGAAACAAATCTCGTTTGGTCGTTCAAGGTTTTCATCAGGTTGAGGGAATCGACTACAATGAAATCTATGCACCGGTTGCACGCTTGGAAGCTATCCGAATGTTCCTAGCGTTTGCATCATGGAAGAAATTTAAGGTGTATCAGATGGATGTAAAGAGCGCATTTCTTTACGGTGTGGTCAAAGAGGAAGTTTACGTAGGTCAACCGCCAGGCTTTGAGGACCCTATTCACCGGGATAAGGTTTATGTGTTAAACAAAGCTCTTTATGGGTTGCACCAGGATCCGAGACAATGGTATGAGGAGCTGAGCACGTATCTTCTCTCGAAAGGATTCAAACGCGGACTGGTAGACTGCACACTGTTCACGAAACGAGGAATTTGAAAAAGTTATACAGGAAAAGTTCGAGATGAGCGCAATGGGAGAAATGCAGTTTTTTCCTAGGCTTGCAGGTGGAGCAAAGACCAACGGGGATCTTTATTCACCAGACAAAATACGTTTCTGAAGTCTTGAGCCGATTCCAGATGGATGATTCGAAGCCGATGGATACCCCGATACAGCCCAATCACGGGATTGGAGTTGACCTTAAGGGGGAGCTGACTGATCCATTTACATATAGAGCAATCGTCGGATCTCTGATGTATCTCACAGCGTCTAGACCCGATATAATGTTTGCAACATGTCTTTGTGCGCGATATAAATCGAAGCCGAAACAGAGTCATCTTGCAGCTGTCAAGCGTATCCTTAGATATCTGAAGGGTTGTCCATCGAAAGGACTTTGGTACCCTCATGATGATAATTTTGACCTAATCGCTTTTAGTGATGCAGATTGGGGCGGCTGTGACAAAGACAACAAATCCACAACGGCTGGATGTCAGTTTATGGGGAGCAGGCTCGTGACCTGGCAATGCAAGAAACAAACCGCGGTTGCACTATCCACATGTGAAGCAGAATACGTTTCAGCATCGAGCTGCTGCTCACAGGTTCTTTGGATCCAACAACAGATGGTGGATTACGGTTTGCAATTTCTTAAAACCCCTATTTACTGTGATAATGAGGCCGCAATCGCATTAACAAAAGACTTAGTAAATCACTCAAAGGCTAAACATATCCGGATTAAATATCATTTTATCCGTGATTGTTATGCTAAAGAGTTGATCGATATGGTCAAAATCCACACTGATTACCAACGCGCAGATCTTTTTACCAAATCTTTTGACAAATCCAGATTTGATTATCTTTTAAAAGCTAATGGTATTAAAGAAAAACAGGACTGATCATCACCCCAGTCTATCACTTTTTAGTTTAAATTTTTACTGCTTTTCAGAAAAATTTCGAAAATCTAAAAACATTGAAAAATTTCAAAATCCATAAAAATTAGAAAATTTCTTTGCTGACTGCTATATCTTCTTCCCTTAGATTAATGCCGTCAGATTTCTGTGAACAAACGATATCTGGGCATTCACATATTTGAAATGCTCCAGCTTATCCTTGGGAACAGTAAATTCGAAAATCTATAAAAATCAGAAAATTCTAAAATGATTTCCTGGAGTATAAAGGGAAATAATAGTACATCAGTGGGGATCTGACTCATTCTAAGTAATGTACTGCTATATAGGGCGTGTGTCTGAGTCTGTGCGATGTGCTGATAGGCTTCGTAGACCTATTACTGCGTGCCTGATACATACATATCAAACGAATTGTTGTGTGGATGAACTCCTCATGGGCATATGGTCTTAGTACCGTAATTTCGTTTGATAGGGTATTTGTACAAAACTCGGAGGTTTAGGGTCGTTATGTTATTAGTTGTCTGGGGATAGCCTCTCTGATCTTCTGCTGTAAGTCATTACGGACCTAGATCAGACAGGGTGTCTTTATAAAAGAGCTATATGCCAAATCCTAAAGTTACCGAATTGAGGAACTTTCCATGTTATATGATGATCAAAGATTATCTATTACATCGTATTAATCACTGATGCAAATCATGATTAATATCAGTCCTCAAACCTGATATAGTGCATATGTTACTCTGCTGCATTAATTTGCTGACCTGTAAACCTCTATGCATTATATCTTGTACAATTACAGACGATGAACGCATAATCACGCTTTACAATGAGAATTTGTGCATTTACTTCTTGATACGGGAGTATGTCGTGTGCGTGGGAACCACAGACAATTGCGTTTATACTATAAATATCAGTATCAGTATAAAGCATTGCACAAAAGTCTGCATGTGAGTTTATGTGGATCACAATATCAGCAATTGCCAGATCACACATTGTCTTTAATGATAATATTTCAAAAAGATCAACGGTGTGATCAGATTTCTCAAAAACTGATATGATCCCTTTACCAGAAATCCCAAAAACATTTACAGTTTTTCATTTACATTTCTGCATTTTATTTTCTTGTCAAAAATTACAAAACTCAAAAAGATTTTAGGTGTGTTTTAGCATAAACTTTAGAAAATCCAAAAAGATTTTTCTTTTTCATCTTATTTTTTATAACTGATGGTGGTTGATGTCGATTTTCTAATCCTTGATACACCATTTGAGCTTTGTAACTTTTACAATGTGAAAATATGATTGTTGGATGCTTAAAAGTTGGAAAATAATTGGACCGGGACTCGTTTTTGAGATTTGGAAAATTTTCAAAAATCCAATTTCTCATTCGCCCATTCGGTTGGTCGAATGTGAGATTTTACATGTTCCTTCGTATGTTTTATTTGGGTGAAGGAGAGTGTTCATGACCATTTATCTCATTCGAACCCTTTTGCCTCATTCGAACCTTTCACTAGGGTCGAAGGAGACAAAAGTTTCTCCTTCGTATGTATAGAATCGGCGAAGGAGTATGCCTATAAATACCCATTTGTCTCATTCGAACCCTATTCAAATTTTTTTCACTCTTACCTCACCTTGTTGCTTGTTTATATTGAATCAATCCATTGTGTTCGTCACTTCATTCTGATCATTTTGCACTCTTATTCACAGGTTATCATCACGGATTAAAGGATTTAATCTCTGTTTTATATTCCAAGCCCTAACTGTTCAAAACTGTTTAAAATCAACATAATTGTAACAATTTTTTATTAGGTTTTATTGTATGTGTGTTTTAGGGGGAGAATTAACAAAAACCATGGTTTAAAAACCGACTGTTTGATCAATTGATTGATAGTTGTGTTTAAACCCTAGTTTTTAAGTGAAAACACAAATACAATACATAATTGATGAATCTGCTAGTTTAGGATTGTTAATCGGCATCATTAGGTTTTGTTTCAATCAAATGGACATGATCAGAAACACTCAATTTCAAAATTGAAATTTCAAATTTAGAACTGACTCCTTCGACTAGTACGAATGGGCGAAGGAGAAGTTCAAACGGTCGAATGAAGAATATGTGGGCGAATGAAACTTTTATTCAAAATTCATACATTCGTACCATCTATGTTTCACATTCGTACCTTGCAAATTCTCTTTCGTACCCCCGTTTGGGCGAAAGAGAAGGTTTGTTACCAAAACTTTTCAATTTGAAATTTTGTCGATTTTTAACGTGTGTTTTTGTTTGTTTTGCAGATTTAAAGATGTCTGAACAAGAGAAGACGACGGAACAAGCTGGATCATCATCACAGCCTGCCAAGCTTTTAGACTTTGAAAATGCGCATAACTGCGGTGCGTATCTCGGAGATGTAAAGAAGCATACAGAGTTCGTTGGCATTATTGATTTTCTGAAGAGATGCAGGGTGATAGATGCCATTGCTACCCCGACGATTATCTACAGGGATATGATACAAGAATTTTGGTCGAATGCTATAACACCCCAACCGATGGCGGAAACATCGGGATGTCACGTATTGATTATTGTTCAGTAGCTCATGGTGAATAATAAATTTCATTATATGATTTAAATAAATTACATACAATTGTTCTACAAGAATTCGTACATCAAATAATCAAACAAAGCTTCAAATATCTCCTCATGCTAGCTCTAGACTTCAAGCATCAGTATTTCCTGTTGAGTTTGGAAAAATGGGGGGGTCAACTAGAAGTTGATGAGAATACATAAGACATGTCAAGCAATTAAGTTTAAGAATAAAAGTTTAGCAATTCATATGTCTATCGTAAGTTTAAGTCTACATGCATAAACATGATATGTTGAATCGACATAATCAAACCTTTGACTAGTTTAGGTCCATCCCGTCATCCACGGTTCACCTTAATAATATGTTGGAACGATAACAATCACCCACGCTACCTATGTAGGAGGTACTGTGAGCGAAAGAATTTGACTAAAACAGGATTATATGATCATACAAGTTACAAAACCAGGTGCGGAAACCCTAGTTCTGAACAAACTGATAAAACTCTAATCAAAACACAATCAATATCATTTTCAAAGCTTTTTCATAGATTAACTTTCTCAAATATTCAATTACAATCACACACACGTTAATCTAGATCAAATACAGACTTTCACAAAATGACCTGGAACCTGACCTTAACACATACACAACTGACAACTCTCTTTTCATTACAAAAACTCAAAACCTATTTATAGATACTGCACGTTCGCCCACAAGCACTGGTCGAATGTGGAACTTTTCCACATTCGCCCACTACCATGGTACGAGTGCGTTCTTCTGATCAAGCTCCATCTACCTTCGCCCAGTCTACTATATTTCCACCTTCGCCCACTTTTTCCACTTTCAGCCCATCAGCACTTTTTAACACATGTAATCAGCACTTTTTAACACATGTTAACATTGTAGATCCAATCACTAGTCGCAATACGTGCATCTACAAACTCCCCCTCGACTATTGATTGGATTGACTTCATGTTTAAATCTTGGTCGTTTTCTGATTATCTGAACCTTCGACATTCTGTACCGGATCACTAGCTAGGGACATACATGAATAATGCACTAACAATCTCCCCCTTGAACCTAGCTAGTGATGTACCAAAGCAGAAAGTTATCAATTCTTCAAGTCTTGATTGAAAACTTTCCATTTTCATGCATGTTAGTGTCGAAGTTCCAGAGATGAATATAGACGATAATCTTGATTTCTTCAATCTTCGTTATTTCTTTAACCTCTTACTAACTTCTGTTGTTCGGATAATCTTGATGTTCAGGTTTGGGTCTTGTTCGGTTACACAATTTTTCGATGAGTCATGAGTAGTGCACCTGTTGTATTTGATTCTGCAGAAAAATTTACTAAAAACTGCACAAACTACAACCGGCGTTAAACACGACAAAAATCTCGGAAGTACTCTTCACATTCCTTTTGACCCTCAATAGTTCTCCCCCTGAACTATACACCATTTTCAATATGTACCAGAAACTTGAAAATTTTGAAATCTTTTTCAACTTTTAAGTATCTAAGCATTCTCATACAATATCCCAACATCGGTTATCGAAAATAAAGTTGAAACAAAACTTTTTGATTTTTCAAAGTTTAAGCTAAAACACACCAAAAATCTTTTTGAATTTTCAATGTAATTGCATAAAAGTAAATTCAACATATTTTTGTGAATTTTTCCGGTTAAGAGGATCATATCAGTATTGGAACAGTCAGTCATAACTCTTTTTGATCAATTTTCTGTTTTTATCATTGAGCATCCTACAACCATTACCAGTATGTTTGTCCTCTTAAACTCAAAATCATCATTCATTGCTCAGCACTTTAGATACATTATAGTAATATTAGATACTGAAAAATCTATGGTCCCCGCATTCGCGACACATTCCCGTATCAAGAATTGCACAAAGTTTCATCGTAACGCGTGATTATACTGTAGTTATCTGTTAGTTACAAGGTATGAGGCACAGTGGTGACAGGTCAGCAAATTAATGCTTCAAAGCGACTTATGCACTCAACCAGGGTGAGGACTAATATCAATCATGATTTGCATCAATGATTGGATACGATGCATTAGATAATCTTTGATTATCATCACACATGTTAAGTTCCTCATTCGGTAACTTAAGGTTTTGTCATTAAAGATCTTTTTAATAAGATACCCTGACTGATCTAGGTCCGTAAATCAATACGACAAAAGATCAGTTAGGCTATCCCCAGATAACTTTTAATATAACGACCCGAAACCTCCGATTTTGGCAATCTATCAAACGAAATTTCGGTACTAAGACCATATGCCAACGATACGTTGATCCACATGATTATCAGTTATTGATTTTAAATTTATATCACCATGCTGAACTTTAAACTTTGATTTCAAGCCTACCAATATATAATTGTAGTGGCTACTCAATGTTTATCAATTCATTTTATTTTTAGAGTAGACTGACAGTCCACTGATGTACTATCATCTCCTCTTTTTCTCCAGGAAAAACTCATTTTTGATTTTTTTTTTATTTTGATTTTTCTGAAATTTTCTCCCCCTAAAAATCTAAAAATAAGCATATTTTTGGATTTTTAAACTTTTTGAAGAAAAACAAAATAAAATGATATCCGATGCGGTTTACCCACTGAGTTTTTTAAAAAAAAAAACCATTTTCCACTCAGATTACTAGACTCATTAAGATTTTTCAATTAGCAAATCATTTTGTCATATCTGTTATTGAAATCCAACACCTGAGAGCAATTGCAAGAGATTGCAACTTTTTCCGGCTTCGCAGATTGGAAACAGACTACAAACACTCTCCTCTCTGTTGAAATCATGTTTTCCTTCTTCAATAACCCTTCCTTGACCTTCACCTCTCCAATAAATAGTGTGTATACAGATGCTCCACTATCAACTTATCAAAGAATAGCTAATAGGTCTGTCTGGAACAATCTGCACACTTATTAAACAATTAGCATGAGAGAGGCACCCATCCCTTCACAATGATGGGTCGTCCAAGGTCATCAATTCTTGGAACATCAATCCATTCTCCTTTTGAAAAATCAATTGGTTTTTCAATGGATTGATTTGAAGTAGAAATTGGTATTGACTTAGAAAGTGATTTGGGTTTCCAAACACGTTCAGAGTTTATTTTAGATTTTGTTGAAATCATTTTGATTTTTGACTTTTCAGGTTTCATGTTTGACACCTGCTTCTGAACTTTGTTTGGAATCTTCTCAGACTTAACTGATGAAGACCCAGGTTTAGAGTTATTCTTAGACTTAGCCTTAGAACTCCCCCTTACCTTAGTAACCCGTCCACAATCTTCATTTTTATTCAAGGCAATTTTGTTACGATTGTCATACACAACCTGTTTCCCCTTTTGCTTCTTGATTGGTTTTGGGGATACAGGCTTTCTGACATTGCCTGAATTTCTAGCAAATTTCACTTCTGTCTTTTTCTGTTTAACATACGGACAGTAAGCAACTAAATGCCCACACTCTCCGCAGTTATAACAAGACCTATACTCTTCAAAATCACATGCATACCCGTCATCCCAATACCAATAGGGACAATGAGCAGCAATATGTCCAACTTCACCACATTCAAAACAGTTTCTCCATTCAACATAACCATGAGAATACTGTGGTGAATTGTTTCCCCAATAACCATCAAATCGAGATTTATATGAATAATCATAATAGTCATATAATCTAGATGAAAAATTTCTTGAATTCTTTTGATAAGAATTTTTCATCTGATCATTTCCTTTCGATTTGTTTGGTTTTGGTCCCTTTACTTTAGGACCATTCTTATTTTCAATATTTTTCTTTTGATCCTCTTTATTCTCATGTTGGTTAGGACTGAGTTCAAAATGAAGATGATCAAATTGATTTCTAAATTGATTTAACAAATCAAGATTATCAACAAAAATACATTTAAGTAGAGATTGTTCGATATTCTCAATTAGAAAATCTTTGTTGAAAATCAATTTATCATGTCCTTCCAACATGTAGGAACCTTCAACTCCTTCAGGAAAACTGAATATGGGTTTTTCTTCAGATTCAGATTCTGAAGTTGTTTCAACATTTTCAGTTTTCTGTTCAAACACTTGTTTCACTTCAGAATCAGAATTAACAACGCAAGGTGTTGTGAATTCCAACTCTGATGTGGAAGTATTCTTTGAAACATTTTTATTCATTTCTAACATTTCTTTCTTTAAAGATTCAATTTTATTTAACAAATCTTTTTCATTCTTTTCAAAAACTTTAATTTGGTTTTTACAATTTTCTAGTTCATTTGCTAGTTTCTGTTTGTACTCAAAAGGTGTCATCAATTCACAATTCAACTTGACACATTTAGAACAACTAGCACTTACCTCATCATCTGATTTATTACCATTATCAGATTTTTCATCACCATTTGAACTATCACTCTGTTCTGATGTACTTTGTTCTGAACTCGTATCAGAACTCAAATCACTCTTTAACAATTCACTGGAATCATCATGTCTCATTTGTTTGACTAAACATACAACATTCCTATGAACACCTTCTCTGTTAACACACTTGTTAACATGTACCATTTCATCAGTTGGTTTCGGTGTCATTGGAAATCCCCAAATGTTGTCAGCTTGAGAATTTTGTCTCTGTAATTGTTGTTGCTTTCTTTCAGCTTCGACTAGAGCTTTGATCTCCTCATCCGTTCTACATACGGCCATGTAATTAATCATTTTTCCAACAAAAATATCACAAAAAAAAAAAAAATTTCTCAAATCAGGTCAAAATTTTTAGGCACTAAATTCTACGTTCGCCCCTGGTAATTCTACGTTCGCCCCTTTTGATTCCACGTTCGCCCAAAAGTATCAGCCGAATGTAGAATAAACACCAGAATGTAGAATATCAAAATTCAAATTCCACGTTCGCCCAAAAATGTCTACGTTCGACCACTTCTATTTCACGTTCGCCCAAAAATTTTCAGGTTCGCCCACTACAGTTCCAGGTTCGCCCAAAAATTCCAGGTTCGCCCATTTTTGATTCCAGGTTCGCCCATTGTGTCTCTAGGTTCGCCCAGTACAGAAATTTTCAGATTTTGAAAAACGGTTACACTTGAAAAACGGTTATTTTGATCTCTGATTTTCAAAAGTTTGTGGATTTGAATGATCTTAATCAGGTTATGATTCGGAATTGATTTGGAGCAACTTTAATACTTGGAATTTTGAATTTTAACCACAAAATCAACTTCAAATCAATTTAAAACACTCAAAAACCATTTTCATGCAAAAACAGATGTATTTTGATCAAAAATATGTCCAAATCAGCTCTGAGTTTATCAAATTTGTTGTTGTATGATCCGTATGGCTCTGATACCACTTTGTAAGCGAAAGATTTTGACTAAAACAGGATTATATGATCATACAAGTTACAAAACCAGGTGCGGAAACCCTAGTTCTGAACAAACTGATAAAACTCTAATAAAAACACAATCAATATCATTTTCAAAGCTTTTTCATAGATTAACTTTCTCAAATATTCAATTACAATCACACACACGTTAATCTAGATCAAATACAGACTTTCACAAAATGACCTGGAACCTGACCTGAACACATACACAACTGACAACTCTCTTTTCATTACAAAAACTCAAAACCTATTTATAGATACTGCACGTTCGCCCACAAGCACTGGTCGAATGTGGAACTTTTCCACATTCGCCCACTACCATGGTACGAGTGCATTCTTCTGATCAAGCTCCATCTACCTTCGCCCAGTCTACTATATTTCCACCTTCGCCCACTTTTTCCATTTTCAGCCCATCAGCACTTTTTAACACATGTAATCAAAACTTTTTAACACATGTTAACATTGTAGATCCAATCACTAGTCGCAATACGTGCATCTACAAACTCCCCCTCGACTATTGATTGGATTGACTTCATGTTTAAATCTTGGTAGTTTTCTGATTATCTGAACCTTCGACATTCTGTACCGGATCACTAGCTAGGGACATACATGAATAATGCACTAACAGGTACACGTATCCGGGTGGGATTGTCAATCCAATAGATCTATTATTGAGTATCGCCAGCTTGGCCATAGCTAATGATTATGTAATGTTGAAACTCGTTGAAACTCGTTGAAACTGTTGTTGTCTAATTCATGAGGCATTAAAGTTTACAACTAGACATGTATGTAGAATTGCTTAAGTATAATGTTGCAAGTATGAAGAATTGCATAAACATGGTTACGTAAACTCACCTTAGCAAAGTATTAAGTCTCGAGAAATAGAATATGTGTAGCCCCAAAGTTGCCAATTACAAGAGCTTATAATCAAAGCTTCAATTGTAGAAGTAATAGACTATAGAAGAAAGGTATGAGGGAAAGTTTAATCGGATTGAAACAATCGATTTAGAGGTGCAAAGTATAATGGGTCATAGATGGGTTTTTATACTAGTTTTGGATTCAATTAGCCATTAAAATTGGTCAACACCATAAAGTAAGGTTATATGATGAATTGACTATTTGACTAAGACTTTGACTGTTTGACTAAGACTTTGACTAGGACTTTGACTATTTGACTCAAGGCTTTATTTAAAAAAAAATTAGAATCATATTATTATTATTATTATTATTATTATTATTATTATTATTTATATACATTTATGTATGTATATAAGTTGTGAGTTAGGATAAATAAAGACTTAGGCACATTTGTATAATTTTAATGATAAAGGTGTAATAAAAAAAATATATATATGTAAGGGCTTTTTATGTATTAAAATTTTGGGGAAATTTTGCGATGTTACAGTCTCCCCTACTTTTGGAAACTTCGTCCCGAAGTTTATTGAAAACACAGGGTTGAAGGTGATTGGGTAGAAATTAGGACAAGGGTGGTTTGGGAAGTTTCGAGTTAAGGCATGACATAAATTTATTGGTAACAGAATAAACTGTTTCGAATAATTTGGGTAAGAGTTTTGATATGTGTGGGTTTTAAGGGTTGGATTAGGTTCATCTGAAATAGCAAGGAGAATAAGAATCTTAAGTTTTAGGAGTCCTAAAAGGAATGAGTTGATGGCCTACTGAAAGACTAAATGAATTACCAGGTAACTAAGGTTTATAATTGGTCAACTACCGAAAACCTTGATAGAATTTCACACTACCTTAACGTACCTGTAAATTCATGATTACGTTCCGGACCGCAATCACCAATTTACCTTACATTAGGGTTTTGTGTCCTTCTATAACTCTAGACACACATGTAAAATAATATGATTAACCATGTATCCAAAAATGAGTCCAACTATTGAGCAGGAAAAAGACTTCTACCAGTTAGTGAGTAGGAACCTCTACCGATTGTTGAGCAGGTATGATAGCCTCTACCAGTCGTTGAGCAGGTTGTAGGGCCTCTACCGACTGTTGAGCAGGCATGATGACCTCTACCAATCGTTGAGTAGGTTATTTTGTACTCTACTAACTGTTGAGCAAGTACTTCATCCTCTATCAGTTGTTTGATTAAGTGTACCAATTATTACACACATGAATTGCAAATTGATAATATGTACATGTAAGCAATCAAGTATCAAGTATAGCATACGAGTTGTAATAGAGTTGCCCTAGATAAGGTTAATGACTCTAGGTGTGTCTATAGTAAATAGTTTATATTCCATGAATTCTAGTTTCAAATGTTCAAATAAGGCAAATAGTCGAATCCTCATGTATAACTAAGGATTATGTCTGATGCAACACACAATCAAGTTTCAATAGTTTGGTTATCATGGGTAACTAGCTCATGTGTGAGAAGGTGGAGGATATGAATTTAGTTCTTGAGAGGATGATGAAAAATTCTTGAAGCAGAATCAAAGTTGTGAGAGATAGTGAATGTGAAGATAGTTGATAAAGAGTTTATTTTATAGTATGGAGATTATATGATTTGGGTAGGGTGTTGAATATTTAAAAAGTGGCTAAGATGGTAAGGTGAAGTGTGATTGTGAAATCCATGGATGGTTATAAAATGAGATTGATTTAAGCTGTAAAATTTTGAGATTTTTGAGCTTAGTTTAAGGAAGGTGAGTGTAATCATTTATTCATTAATTAAAACGAATAAACGAAAACGTTGACTTATCAAAACTTCTAGATTCTAATAACATAGTGAAGACATGCTTTAGCCTATAAGTGAACACTCATCCCGAGAATTCCCAGGTAGGCATCCGGGTCCCTCGTCTGATTAGGATATATGCGCAATGCCAGTCCTAGACAGAAAACTCAGAATACAGGCGTTCACCCTTCCAGATTGCACGTGTTCGTTATTAAAATATAGAACTTCGACGAGATCTCAAGGTGGTTCAGGCTAAACCTGAGGATTGTCCTATTAGTCTAAGAGTAGATCTTGTGATGGAGAGCAATCTTCTTGTAGGGGTTGAAGTAGGGATAAGAAGTAGGAGTGAGATAGAGAATAGCAAGTAAAAGGAGCAAATACTGGTTATATTCCTATGGTTATAGACTAGATTTTTTTTTTCTAATAACCTAATTCCCTATAACCAAGGCTCTGATACCAATCTGTAACACCCCAACCGATGGCGGAAACATCGGGATGTCACGTATTGATGATTGTTCAGTAGCTCATGGTGAATAATAAATTTCATTATATGATTTAAATAAATTACATACAATTGTTCTACAAGAATTCGTACATCAAATAATCAAACAAAGCTTCAAATATCTCCTCATGCTAGCTCTAGACTTCAAGCATCAGTATTTCCTGTTGAGTTTGGAAAAATGGGGGGGGTCAACTAGAAGTTGGTGAGAATACATAAGCCATGTCAAGCAATTAAGTTTAAGAATAAAAGTTTAGCAATTCATATGTCTATCGTAAGTTTAAGTCTACATGAATAAACATGATATGTTGAATCGACATAATCAAACCTTTGACTAGTTTAGGTCCATCCCGTCATCCACGGTTCACCTTAATAATATGTTGGAACGATAACAATCACCCACGCTACCTATGTAGGAGGTACACGTATCCGGGTGGGATTGTCAATCCAATAGATCTATTATTGAGTATCGCCGGCTTGGCCATAGCTAATGATTATGTAATGTTGAAACTCGTTGAAATTCGTTGAAACTGTTGTTGTCTAATTCATGAGGCATTAAAGTTTACAACTAGACATGTATGTAGAATTGCTTAAGTATAATGTTGCAAGTATGAAGAATTGCATAAACATGGTTACGTAAACTCACCTTAGCAAAGTATTAAGTCTCGAGAAATAGAATATGTGTAGCCCCAAAGTTGCCAATTACAAGAGCTTATAATCAAAGCTTCAATTGTAGAAGTAATAGACTATAGAAGAAAGGTATGAGGGAAAGTTTAATCAGATTGAAACAATCGAGTTAGAGGTGCAAAGTATAATGGGTCATAGGTGGGTTTTTATACTAGTTTTGGATTCAATTAGCCATTAAAATTGGTCAACACCATAAAGTAAGGTTTTATGATGAATTGACTATTTGACTAAGACTTTGACTGTTTGACTAAGACTTTGACTAGGACTTTGACTATTTGACTCAAGGCTTTATTTAAAAAAAAATTAGAATCATATTATTATTATTATTATTATTTATATACATTTATGTATGTATATAAGTTGTGAGTTAGGATAAATAAAGACTTAGGCACATTTGTATAATTTTAATGATAAATGTGTAATAAAATATATATATATATATATATATATATATATATATATATATAAGGGCTTTTTATGTATTAAAATTTTGGGGAAATTTTGCGATGTTACAAATGCCAAGCTTGATTTCTGGAAGTGCGAATCATGTTTGACAAGCAAGATTCAAGGACAAAGAGTCATTGTTTGCGAAGAAGATCTGAGAGAAGCATTGAACTTGAATGATGAGCCGACAGATCCAAAGGAGTTTACTTTTATGGATCAGCGAAAGTACTTTCTCAGAATGAAATACAATGGACCAATCACTGACTGTTTATTGCATAAGGGAAAACTGTGCCCACAATTCAAATATCTGGCACATGTTTTGATTCATGTATTTGGATCTGCAGCTGGAGGATATGATTTGATGAGGAAGAGCATCAGTTCTATGATGGTTGCTTAAGTGTTGAACAAACCGTTCAATGTTTCTGGCATGCTGATGTCTCATTTACTAGAGCCTGTGAATGGCACGAGGAATCTGAAGTTTCTTTTATATCCTCGTTTCCTCCAGATGGTGTTTGATCACAAGTATAAGGAGCTGAAAAGAGATCCTAAGCACATTGTTGTTCAGGAACATATGTCGCTGAATACACTCGCTAGGATGAAAGCATATAAGGGATTGTCAGTTGATGAACGTCCTCCAGTAAGACGTTTATTTGGACACCTAGCTAGAGTTGATTATACAGATCCGGGCGAAGGGCTTGTGAGGCATGAGAACAGTGATTCTGATCCTGATAACCCACTACATCATGTTGATCCTGATGCGAGACGCAAAAGACAAGTTGTGAATGTCAGCGCAAAGAGTGGAAAGACAAAGAAAAAGGAGATAAGATTAGAGGATACTGAACCCGAAAAGAAGAAAAGTACGCCAAGAAGACATAAGAGCATGGCGAAGAAAGGATTACATTTAGTTGATGAAGCGTCTATTGATTCAGAAGAGACGCAGGAAGATGAATGTTGGAATTCAGATGCTGGGACAGTAGAGACCACCATGCCCAAGGCCACTGAGGCTAGTGTGTCTGCTAGCCAGAATGTAGAAGATCAAGGGAACAAAAGTCCTATTCCTGTTGATGAAGATGAGTTGATTATAAATGTAGATGAGGCGTTTACTGGTTCTCCTGTGCAAGCTACTAAGAAGAAGAAGAAACAGGAGAAGCCGAGTATCAAGAGAAAGAAAGAGATAGAATCGTTGATAGCTGGTAAGAAACTACCACCGGCTACAAGTCTAAGTCACCGGTTACTGCACTAGCACATAAAAAGCAAAAGACTGCGACAACATCGAGTACACAACAGATTGAAGATATACCTATGGATGAGGTTAATGAAGCATTGGATAACGTGCTCAAGAAGATCAGAAAAGGCAAACTGCCTGATGTTGTTGAACCACCAATGAAGAAGAAAGTTTCGGTGGATAGTGACATTATGAGTGCTGTGAATCAGAGATTGTCTGAGATGATGAATCTTATCAATAAACAACAAACTGAGATCGAGCAGTTAAAGTCGAATGATAAGAAGATGTTGGAGGTCGTAGTCACATCAGCAGATGATAATGAAGCTTTGAAGAAAACGATTAAGAGGTTAAAGAGAGAAAATAAGAAGTTGCTTAAGCATGAGCAACGAAACACCAGGAGAATCATAGTCTTGAAGGAGGAGAACAAACAGTTGAAAAAGAGTAACAAGCATATGGATGATCTGATCAAGAACTTGTACTCTCAAGCTCCCCAACTTCAAGCTGGTGAAGTAGATAAAGAAAGAGAAGAACAGGTTGATTTCGAACCATCTGATGAAGAAGAAGATGAAGAACTTGATGAAGATGCAGGAAACGATACAAAGAAGAAAAAGAAAGATGATAAGGATGATGGAGGTTCAGATGATGGTTCAAGTGATGGAAACGGCTCTTCGTTTGATGATAGTAGTGATGATGATGATAATGACGCTGACAAGTTTACATATGAGAAGCGTGACTCAAGTAAGGGTGGTGAGTCGAGCTCTAAGGCTCCTGGAGAGAATGTGGATGATGATATCTTCTGGAATGAGAAACTGCAGTCATTGTCTGAAGACGATAAGAACAAGTATCGCCAGATGCTCACTGATCGAGTCTGGACGATCGACATGACTAGTAGATTTCCAAAGATATTTGAATCGAACAATAAAATATTTGAGTTGGAGTTTGATGACCCTGATCTTGAAGATGGGGAAGTTTCTGCGGCAATTTCAAAAGAGATACTTGAGGGTTTAGCAAAGCAAGTAGGAAAGACTTTGGAAGAATTACTTGCTGACAATTTCATTCCGAAGATACCTGAGAAGGAAGCCGGGAATCATTCTGATGACCGTGACGTTCCTGCGTTTGAGGAAGTTGAAATGGAAGATATTACGAGTGAGGAGTATCCACAATACTTCAAGACTAATCAAGATTGTGGATTTTCCTTCTCAGATGAATTGCTAAACCATGCCGAGAAACTAGCGAAAGAGAAGAGCAAAGCGTTTGAAGACGAAATCTTTAAAGGGCATGACAAACCACGGTTCGAGCAGTCGGAGAGTTTGAAAGAATTCTTGAAGAAGTTAAAAGAAAAAGAAAACAATCGTCCGAAAGCTGAAATTCAAGGAAGCTTTTACAAACTTCACAGTGGTATATTCAAAGGTCGTGCTTTGGCCTGGAAGTTTGTTAAAGAATTGAGATGTATTGCAGTAAAGTGGGAAAAGGGAATCTTATACTTCGATAAATTTCATCATTTGAAGACTCTTCCCTACTGGGCAATCCGTGATATTTGTCGTCACCGTTTAACGGGAGCGTCAAATAGTCAGATTACCTACTTTGCTTAGAAAATGACTAGAGAAAGCCGAACCAAGTGGGATTTGTTTAAACCACAATATCCTAAACGTATTGTTCACAAGAAGGATATTGATCAGATTACTGGTATGCCCAAGGTGATGTTAAAGTACAAACCACCGCGAGTGTTGAAAAAGATTCCTTTGTTGCCTATCCCACAACACTTCGCCAAAGATTTCATCTGGTGGTATTACGACTGGAAAATTGCAGAGGCCGTGATTTTGTTGAAAGACGGAGATTAGAACTACAAGAAAGTACACATTTTTGATCCTATGTGGTTGATAAACTGCTCACATGAGGATATAATCATGTTGTTCTATAATCCGATCTATTCTGATGCGAAGGACGCTGAGCAAGCAGGAAAGTACCAACGTGTGGTATTTATGTGCTTTGCATATGACATTAATGCTGGATGTGACTATGGCGAGAAGCTGGGAAAGTTTGTTGAGAAGCAAAAGGTGCCTGAACTGAAAACGAAGAAGCAAAAGCAATTTCAGGAACTGGAGTTGACGAGAGAACAAAAGATTCAACGACACATCAGACTGATGAACATTAGAATGGACGAACAACGTCGACAACAATCCAAGCAATAGTCGAGGGGGAGTTTGTAGATGCAAAAGTGCGACTAATGCTTCGGATTGAATAACTAATATGTTTTTGGTGAATGTCGTTGGTGCGAAGGAGGATTTCAGAAGGTACGAAGGAGGTTTTTTGTAGGTACGAAGGTAGATGAAAGGTGCGAAGGAAGAAGACCTGGTCGAATGTGTTTATTGATTATTGTATAACTTGGTTCGACCATTCAGTTTGGGCGAACCTGCACATTCGCACAATCAATTTGGGCGAATGTGCAGTCTATAAATAGACAAGTTTGATTTTTGAATGTAACTTTTGATCATTATTATTCCCTCCACTTTCTGAAACTCTCTCTAGTAGTTTGTTTAACTCTTTTAACGTTCATACCTTGATTGTAATCATATTTCAACGTGTAATCGAGTTGTTAATTAATGAAAAGCATTTGAAAATGATGATCTGTGTGTTTTAATCTGTTTGACTATTATTTTGTGATAGTTTTAGGGTTTCCGCACCTAAAACTAACTTGTTTGATCATTCTTTGTTGTTATAAGATCCTTTAACGCGTATACAATAATTAAATAAACAAAAGTCTTTTTGAAAATTTTAAATTAAAGATGGCCACAATATAAAGTCTTAAGTATGAAAATAATTTTTATAAAATTATTTTCTTAAAAATAGAATATTAAATCAATTTATTTCAAATTGTCAAAATATAACTATAATATTTAAAAATATTAAAATTACAGAATTATTAATTTAAAAATTGTATTTCTGTTCTAAATAAATAGAAATAATTTATATAAAATTTTGGTGCAAAAATATTGAAAAGTGAATTTATTATGATTTATTTATGATTAAAACTAACAAAAATTGATTAGAAATATTAAATAAATGATTTTTCAGAAATAAAAATCATTTCAGAAAAGTTTAATGTTATATAAACAGAATAATTTTTGTGGAAATTTATATAATTGTTTTGATATTTTCATAGAATTTTATAAATAAAATAGATTAAACTTGAAATATTTATTATATATATTAAATAAATAATTTTTGGAAAACTAAAAATTGTATGTTAAACTTTTCTACTAGAATAACATAAAATAATTTTTGTAGAATTTATAAAAGAGTTTTAGTATTTTAAAATGAATTTTTAAAATACAAGGGAATATATATATATATATAAGCTAAAATGAAAAAAAATGTTTTGTTGATGCCAAGAATCGAACCCGCGTCAAACCCGGGTCGGGGTTTTAAATCACAAGCCCAGACCAGTTGGTCTGGACCCTGAGAACGAATAATCTTTGTTTAAAATATATATATGTAACTTGAAATTTGATTATAAAACCCTCTTTAATGAAAAATAATTAAACGCATGTGGAAGGACTCGAACCCTGGCCATCCGGCCGGTTCGCGTCTTGGGTGTAAGGGTCACACCAAGTCACCAACTGATCTGTTGATCAGTGGGTGATGATTTATATTCTGTAATAATTATATACACAAGACTGCAGAAGGTTTATCCCCAAATCATACCCTTCGAACCCTAGATTATTCAATAATCAGATTCAACGAGCAATAGCCCCTGATATGATGGGGCTATTGTTTGTAGGTGTCCGATGAACAAAACCCAACAACAGAATTGATACTTACAAGCTTTAATCGCGATGATTAATCGGTCTAACAGAAAAGTCAATTGCGACAAGATTAAGCTTTGAAACGTGTTTTAGATGAGAAATTTGAGATATGGAAAGAATAATCGGCGAGTGTAGAGTGATTTGGAGGATTCAATTTATAGGGAGAGGTCCGGGTGAACGAGTTGGTATGTTCGACTCGTTATGATGGTGATGACGCGTTGATTGGCACGATTTGGGAATGATTAGATGATAATTGATCGTGTAATTGACGCGTTCCAGTCAACAATCATCAATTCATTCCATATAGAGGATCAAAACGCGTGTGGATTTGTTAATTATGGTAAATCGATGCCACAGTTGACTTTCCTAGTCAACAGTTAAGAACTAAACTCGTTATATAATTATTATGTGTTGGAATTAAACCAAGTGTGTTGTGTAGACTTGCTGGTTGTGTTGCCTGTGTTGTTGACCCGGCTGTGGGCTCGGGTTCGAATCCCGGTCCAAGCCTTTTATTTTTTGATAATAAATCCACATATATATGCATATTATATATATATAGTATTGTATTAGGGGTCCAAATGTGTCACAAAAATATTTTTTTTAAAAGATGAATAATGATGAAACTTGACGTTTTATTAACAATAATCGTAACGTACAAGTATTTAATGCGTAATGTTACAGTTAGTGCCGAAGATTGCTGGATTGGTGGCTGCTGGGAATCTTCCCACTCTTACTGAAGTTGTCCGATCAGCCCATCGGATGACTAACCTGAAGGTGGCAGAAGGTGTTTTGTCTCCTAAGGGTGCTGCTTTGAAGGTTTCTGAAGGGAACAAGAGGAAGTGGGATAGTGTGGAGAAGAGTGCTGTGCCAGCGCCATCTCAGCCGGCGAAGAAGTTTGATTCATCTGGGTCTTCTTCAGGGCAGAAGTCGGGAGGGTATGTTGGGAAGCATCCCAAGTGCAACAATTGTGGTTTTCACCACTCAGGGAATTGTGATCGGGCTCGCTGTCATCGGTGCCATCAGTTGGGGCATCATGCTAAGGATTGTAGGGTGACACTTACCTCAACTCAGACTCCTGCTGCTACTCCTACTCCTGCTGCTCAGGTAACTCCAGGGAAACAGGGGTGCTATAACTGTGGTGACACGGGACACTTCAAGCGTGAATGTCCTAAGCTGAAACAGGGTGATAATGGAAGGGGCGGGAACGGTAACGGGAACAACGGGGGTGGAGGCAGGACTACGCGTGCTTTCGTCATTGGATCTGCAGAGGCCAGGCAGGATCCAGACACAGTTACCGGTACGTTCCTTCTTAATGATCGCTATGTTTCTGTCTTGTTTGATTCTGGTGCCGATAAGAGTTTCGTGTCTGTGGACATTAGTCAATTGCTAGATATAGTACCAACATCTTTAGAGGCTAAGTACTTAATAGAATTGGCTGATGGTAAGAAAATCGAAGCGACAAACACCCTTAGGGAATGTCGCTTGGAACTGTCGGGTTTGTCTTTCCCCATTGACCTTATGCAGGTACCCCTGGGTAGTTTTGATGTCGTTGTCGGCATGGATTGGTTATCGTTGTATCGTGCGGAGATCGTTTGTTTCGATAAGATTATTCGGATCCCTCTCCCTGATGGAGAGACTCTTTCGGTTCATGGCGAGAAAATCGGTACTCCGCTGAGTATCATTTCTAGCATGAAAGCCCGTAAGTACCTTCGGAAGGGTTGTTCGGACATTCTGGCACTTGTTAACGTTTCTACTGACCATGAGAAGAAGATCGAGGATATTCCGGTGGTTCGTGATTTTCCCGATGTGTTTCCTGATGATTTACCTGGTCTTCCTCCCCATCGTCAGGTCGAGTTTGGCATTGATCTTGCTCCGAGTGCAGCTCCTATTGCCCGGGCTCTGTACCGTCTTGCACCTCCTGAGATGCAAGAGTTGTCCAGCCAGTTGCAGGAACTCTTGGAAAAGGGTTTCATCCGACCGAGTTCTTCCCCGTGGGGAGCTCCTATTTTGTTTGTGAGGAAGAAGGACGGAAGTCTTCGCATGTGTATTGATTATCGTGAGCTGAACAAAGTGACCATCAAGAATCGTTATCCTCTTCCTCGCATTGATGATCTCTTTGACCAGCTCCAGGGCTCTAGTTACTATTTGAAGATTGATTTGCGGTCCGGTTATCACCAGTTACGCGTCCGGGAAGCTGACATTCAGAAGACCGCTTTTCGCACTCGATACGGCCATTTTGAGTTCTTGGTCATGCCTTTTTGGTCTCACTAACGCACCGACGGTGTTCATGGACTTGATGAATCGCGTTCGCAAACCTTACCTTGATAAGTTCGTCATCGTGTTTATTGACGATATTCTGATTTATTCTAAGAACAAGACGGATCATGAGGAACACCTACGGTTGGTCTTGGAACTTTTGAGACAGGAGCAGTTGTATGCTAAGTTCTCGAAGTGTGATTTTTGGTTACGTGAAGTTCAATTCCTAGGGCATGTGGTTAATGAACTGGGAATTCATGTCGATCCAGCTAAGATTGAAGCTATTAAAGACTGGGAAGCACCGAAGACGCCATCTGAGGTGCGGCAATTCCTAGGTCTTGCGGGTTACTATCGTCGTTTCATTGAGGGATTTTCGAAGATCGCTCAACCCCTCACCACTCTTACCCAGAAAGACCGAAAGTTCGACTGGGGTGAACAACAGGAATTAGCATTTCAGATGCTGAAGCTTAAAGTTTGTTCTGCACCTATCTTATCTTTACCTGAGGGTACGGATGACTTCGTTGTGTACTGTGATGCTTCTATTTGTGGTCTCGGTTGTGTGTTGATGCAACGCGGGAAGGTTATTGCTTATGATTCTCGTCAACTCAAGGTTCATGAGAAGAACTACACTACTCATGATTTGGAACTGGGTGCGGTGGTCTTTGCGTTGAAAATCTAGAGACATTACTTGTACGGTACCAAGTGTGAAGTATACACCGATCACAAGAGTCTTCAACATATTTTCAACCAGAAGGTGTTAAACATTCGGCAGCGTCGCTGGGTTGAACTCCTGAACGATTATGATTGTGCCATCAAATACCATCCTGGCAAGGCGAACATTGTGGCGGACGCCTTGAGCAGGAAGGAGTCTGCGAATCCTCATCGTGTTCGAGCCTTACAGCTCACCATTCATTCTTCGTTGCCTGACCGAATCCGTTCTGCACAGTTGGAAGCTTTAAAAGAGGAGAACCTTAAGGCTGAAATTATGCACAGTGCTGACAAGCATCTTGAACTAAGGACCGATGGCTTGCACTATTTTGCGGGACGTGTTTGGGTTCCCTTGTTCGGGGGATTAAGCGAGCTTGTTTTGGAAGAAGCTCACAAATCCAGGTATTCTATTCACCCTGGCTCCGATAAGATGTATCAGGATTTGAAAATACTTTATTGGTGGCCAAACATGAAGGCCGATATAGCTTCTTATGTCAGCAAATGCTTGACTTGTGCTAAAGTCAAGATGGAGTATCAGAGGCCATCTGGTCTCCTGCAACAAGCAGAGGTTCCAGAATGGAAGTGGGAGCGAATTACGATGGATTTTGTCACCAATCTGCCAAAGTCACCTAGTGGTTATGATATGATCTGGGTGATTGTTGACAGGTTGACAAAATCGGCACGTTTCATACCTATTAAGGAAACCGATGGACTCGAGCGGTTGGCTCGACTTTACCTTAAGGAGGTGGTTACTCGGCCCGGAGTACCTGTTTCTATTATCTCTGATCGTGATTCTCGTTTTGCTTCGCGTTTCTGGAAGGCTCTGCATAAGGCTTTGGGTACTCAGTTGGATATGAGTACAGCCTATCATCCGCAAACTGATGGACAGAGTGAGCGGACGATTCAAACCTTGGAAGACATGCTTCGGGCATGTGTTATCGATTTTGGTAAAAGTTGGGAGATTCACCTACCGTTGGTGGAAGTCTCCTACAACAACAGCTATCACTCTAGTATCAAAGCAGCTCCGTTCAAGGCTCTCTACGGACGGAAATGTCGATCACCTCTTTGTTGGGCCGTGGTGGGCGAGAGCCAGCTCACTGGTCCGGAACTTGTGTACGAAACTTCGGAGAAAATCGTACAAATTCGTAACCGTTTGGCTGCTGCGCGGGATCGTCAGAAGAGTTATGCCGATCGTCGTCGCAAACCTTTGGAGTTCCAGGTTAGGGACAGGGTACTTCTGAAAGTTTCACCATGGAAGGGCGTCATACGCTTTGGAAAGCGTGGCAAGCTTAACCCTCGTTATGTCGGACCATTCGCAATCCTGGATCGGATTGGACCGGTGGCATACAGACTGGACCTACCGGCGGAGCTCGGTAGTGTTCACAACGTTTTCCATGTGTCTAACTTGAAGAAGTGTTTGGCTGATGAATCTCTCATTGTACCACTGGAAGAGATCAAGGTTGATGATCGTCTTCGCATCGTGGAGGAACCTGTCAAGATCCTCGACTACAAGATTCGTAGCCTTCGTCGGAGTAAAATCCGCATCGTCAAAGTTCGTTGGAACTCGAACCGTGGACCGGAGTTCACATGGGAACGGGAGGATCAGATGAAAGCTAAGTATCCTCATCTCTTTCCGAAATGCGCATTCGAATCAAGGCATGTTACTGCTGAAGCGGAATGAATCTCGGGTCGAGATTCCTTTCAACGTGGGGATGATGTGACATCCGGTAAATTTTCTTTTCGTTTCATTCTTTCCGTCTCTTTCATTTTTGGGCTTCGTGCAATTTTCGGGACGAAAATTCTTTCAACGTGGGGATGATGTGACACCCGGCATATTTGGCTTAAACATTTTAGTAACATCTAAGTCTACCTTAGCGGGAAACGTTTATAAACGGACATAGTTAGGTTAGTTGAGTCGGGTCAAGTTAGGATTGTCCAGGGTTCAATGATCTGGAGGATCATTGGGAGTCGTTTTGGGAATACACTAGTACCAGGTCCCGTTGTTGGTGAAAATTACATAAACTAATTAAGTGTACCTGTAGATTAATTGTCGTGTGGTGGATTATGTGCATAGATACATAGACTAAGGTTGCATGCTCATATGTTAAGGTGCGTTAAAATGCGTTAAACACGACAAACTGGAAAACTAGAAAACATAAGTCCTGGTTCGACCACTTCAAGTGGGCGAACCTGGAAATATGTCTTGGTTCGACCTTTAACAAATGGGCGAACCTGGGATATGGAGTTGAAAGAATTCCATTCGACCAAGTCAGGGTACATTCGACCCTGTGAAAGGGTCGAAGGAGGCTACATTCGACCAGAGACAGGGGTCGAAGGTGGACTAGTATAAATACCAAACTTTGTCATTTTTCACCATTTCACAAACCCTAACCGTCTCAAAACACTCTCAAACGATTTTAATCACTAAGGAAGGAGTTTTTGCTCTTCTTTTTCATAATCTAACCTATCAACAACATCTAAGCAAGAATCCAAGGTGTGTTCTTAATCCTAAACCTTTTTAAGGCATTTTAAGTCGTTTTCATCTAACCCTAAATGTCCAGATCTGTTCAAAGGATGTTTTTATCAATAAAAACCCTTTAAACACCTTTCTAAATCTAAACCCTATCATTAAACATAGGTTTTTGTATCAATAAACATATGTTAATTATGTGTTATGTGATGTTATGTATTGTTTAAGGATTTGCTGCTGTTCTAATGATAGAAACATGATCTAGGGTTGTTATTGATGTTGGTTTATTGTTGTTTAGGGTTACAATTAGATAGATGGTGATATTATGGGTATTTTTGGGGATTTTTGATAAATCTAAGGATTGTTACATGTTATTATTATTAATAGAACTATTGGGGGTTTTTCATAAACACATTAAACAGAGCATATTGAGATGATTATGAAAGGATTTCAAAAAGTTTCCAAATTGGTTAAGAATTCCATGCATGATGTGACATTTCCATAAGTTTGCCATTTTGGGAAAGTGTCAAAACGAACTGGTTTTGGGGCAAAACTGGTGGGGTTTTGTAGGGATAAGTTATTCATGCTTGACTGTTGTGTTTGATGATGTTTCGCGATGTTTTGAATGTGTTTGAAGCGTTTTTAGGGAAACTTATCTGACAGGGTCGAACCTGGGCTCATTCGACCAAACGAGTGGTCGAATGTGAGATTCCAGGGTCGAACGTGGGAAGTGTTTGGTCGAATCAGATTAAACAGTCGAATGTGGCATCAAACTGTCGAACATGACACCAAATGGTCGAACGTGACATTAAACGGGCGAACGTGGCTTAAAAAGGGGCGAAGGTGGATTTCTCTGGCTGGTTCGACCCTTCTGATGTAAAAATGAGATTTTTGATACAAAGTAAGTGTTTTATGTTTGAACTTTGTGTGTAATCTATGTGTACTTGATTAGTTAGGGTAATGGGTCACCAACGGGATGTCGGGTCGGTCTAGTGTGTCGGTTGAACATTTAAACACGTTTTAAAAACATACTTGATTACGATCTGAACAATCGGGGACTAGATAACCTTATGGTTATTAGTCGGAACACTTATGTGAACATTTTGATAGATCTCCGGTAGTGGGATTATCAAGGACTTGGCACTGTACTATTAATTGAAGAACGCTATCTAAGGTGAGTTCACGGCCCCACTTTTACAGCTTTAACTTTTGGGGGGAGAAAACATGCGCTAAACTATTTTGGTAACATATGTAATACTATGGTTTGAACTTTGTATTGCTATACGATCTTTTAAAGTCCCCGGGAAAACCATGAATGTGTAGGGATGACAACGGGGGAAGTGTGGATAGATCTATTGGGCGTGACCTGCCCCACTCATCGGCTTGGAGGGCTGGGCGGGTGCATATTGTCTCGAACTGGTAACATTGGTATCATGCTGAACATTCGGGCTGAACATTGCTAAACATTGCTAAACGTGTCTAGTAATGGTTTTCCAATCGTCGTAGTAATAAAACATACGCCTAGCTAGCGTACTTGGTGACATTGGTATAGTATGGACATGGTAACGTTTTGTTAACTTTTGGTGACTTATTGAACAAACCTGTGAATTCACCAGCATTATATGTTGACGTCTTTTTGGCATGTTTTTCTCAGGTCGCTAAGGTAGCAACAGAGGACTAGGCGCACGAGTCTGCATGGCGTCTAGGCTTAGTTTCATGTTTTTGAATCAAACAGTTTGAACATTGTCGTACATGGTTTTGTAACTGGTTAAATGCTTCCGTTATGGTTTTATAAAATGTGAACTATGTTTTGAGTTTACGTATTTCATATAGTGTTGTTTATTGTGACCGTTGACTTGGATCCTGGTTTGTCATGCGCCTCGCGGTAAAACTCCGCAAGTGGAAATTTGAGGATGTGACAACAATGGTTCACTCCACTCGGTTTACTATCTAGACTAGCATGTGATGCGCTAGTATTTCATACCAATCACTCGAAACCGAGTATAGGGCATGTTAGTATAGGCTTGCAACTCAATCGCCTTTCACAAAACTTCTCAAAAGTGAACACAAGTCAAAAGGTCTTAAAGCGGGTTGTAATGGGGCTAGGCGAAGGGTATGGAAGGGGATATTTAAAAGTGACTATAATGATAAAAATCCGACTTTTATTATATCAACTAAATAACTACTAAACTATAAGGCAATGTTGCGCCTTTTATTCAATTACTAACTCAAGCATATTTTTGTGCCTTTCTATGAGAACTTTCATTCGTTTGTAGCATATTCGTTCTCATGCTTTTCAGATTTTTTTTAACTAAAATTGCAAACTATATACAATACAAATCAAAATCCTACCACCGAATTTTCATCATTTGGGTTTAATAAATGAAAAGGCTAAATGGGTCAATTGGGTTGACATGGGTAATCAATTGAAAGGTTAAAGGCTCAAATTTGTTTAACTAGGGGAGATTGTTTTTGGGTCAAGAACATCAAATTGGTGTAAAAATAAAAAGGCTAGATAGACCTAATGCCTTAATCATTCTTGTGTCACAATTGATCTAAAGTGGTAGGCGTATCAAAAATTGCAAGTTCAACCTTATGTGACTATAATAGCACACTCAATTCAATTGAACACAACATGCCAATGGATGTGAAATTTTATAAGGTGTTAGCATGTTGTGGTGGCTCAATAATCTCTCCTGAACCTAAAGGGAAAAATGGGCTGCCGATATGCAAGAATGTTATACTCTTCTCTAGTCTTTTCTAACTAGGCAATTCACATCTTTCAAAAACCTCCTTGGAAAAACACATCAAGGAACTTAAAGAGTTTATGACCATGACTAGGGGTCGCATTTTTATGATCCAATAGTCTGGCTGAATGGCTTTCTTAAGATTGAGCTTGTTTCACATTTAACTGGCTATTCCCCCATCCCCACACTTGAGAATGACATTGTCCTCAATGTACATTTGCTATGAATAAGGGGACCAAGTAGCCAAATAATAAATGTGAGGATGCCTGTTTCCGTCCCACTACATACCCCTTCTAAGGCCAAAACAAACATTCACCCAAGTCATATTCAAGCTACATACACATAATTATAGAATATAAAGCACCTGGTAAGTAATTGATGTCTTCGTTCCATCGGTGAGTCTTTGCTTTCCACACTCTACTGCTTCCTTTCCCTTGTTACTCCCTTTTCAACTGAACACTCTAACATTTACTGGTGACGTATAATCTGGGCTCACACACAAAACATCAAAATATCCAAAACAGACAAACCAAAATAAAACTGTAGAACAGAAAAGTCCAAACATACTCAAAACACACCAAAATAAAATCAAAGACGAGAAAAAAACAAACATACCAGTCTACAAACTATACAAAAAGAGTACTACCTCGACCACATATCAACGGTAATATGGGTCATTCGGACCCGGTGGCGGATAAGGAGTGCTTGGATGCCCAAAGATCGCATCCATCCATCCATGGTAATCACTGAATGGGTCAGCAGATGAAGAAGATCCTTCAGCAGGTGGTGGAGGTGGTGCCGGTCGTGGAGTGGGGAGATAACTGGAGGAGACCCCTTGAGGCCACTTAACTTGATCAATCACCTCCTGTGGCTGCTCTCTTATGGTTGAGTAGTCAACATATGGAACCGATGGCACGTATGGGCGTCCCGCTACTAGGTCTTGATGGTGCCTGATCTGTTCAGCCTCTATGAATCTGTTAACTGTATCCATTTCCCGAGCATAGTTAGCCGCCCACCAATGCTTATCTTCTCTTTCTTTCCTTTCTGCTTCTATTCTTTCTTCTCTCGCCACTCGATCCCGTATCCGCTTTTCTTCTCTTTCCACTCGCTCCTGCTCTCTCCTTATTGCCGCTTCTTCTCGTTGCCTTGCAAGTTCCATGGTTCGTGTACCCCTATTCCAAATAGATTTCTTAAATGAGGTCCAACCTTGGTAACCTGTGGGCCGTGCCCTATTGATTTCTGCCACCATTTCCATCTCTTGTCTATTCATCTCTCAAACTGGGCGCTTCCTCACAACATGCACCTCCTCTTCTAACTCCTCTTCATCATCCGTATGTACCTCTTCATCATCCTCATGTTCAACATCCTCTCGCAGAGCCATCATCTGAGTGTTACCTTGTTTGTCAAGTAGGATATGATATTCTGCGGTCCGCTCATATGTGAATCTCGCCTTGATATAATCTTCCCAGTTCATCTTAACAACATTTACTTCAATAGCCGGTGTAGACCTTGTTACCACTCCTTGAGCCTCCATCAGATATGATAAAAGTCTAACATGCGGGATCATTTTTCGCTCTTGACTTTCCCGGCTGTCCCAAATATTCATCAAAACCAAATGCCTAAATGATAGGCGCGGTGTACCAAACATTATTGCATGCACCACTCGAACATCCCAACCTCTTACCTTTGACCTATCCCCGAGTCTTGCCATTAAATTCTCAAATGAAATTCCTAATATGAATCCGGCTTCACATGCCATGTCTTCCCTGCAATATTGAGCTTCTCTTTTTCTTGGAATCACATTGTCAAACATATTTGTTAGGTTAGTGTTTAATTGTGTTTTGCCCCAAAAACATTCTTCAGGGATATAATAGTACTCATTCGCTGGACAAGAGTCAAAGTTAGCAATTTGACGCATTGTCTTGAAAGATAAGGTCATCTTCTTCTTCCCCACAGTTCCAGTCAACTTCAATGTGTGAGGTGGGTTATCACCAAAATCTCGCTCGAGCGTGGACATCCACTGCTCTATCGCCTTCATGTAAATCTTCTTCCCCCTATTCTCACAGAAATTCAAAGCTGCTTCCCAACCAATTCTTTCAAACTTCTGTGTCAGCCCTATCAATCTCAACTGCTCCACATTATACACCCTTTCGTAAACAAGAACACCCTCGGTACCATGTTGTAATGATGACATTTTTTGATACCATAATGCGGGTCTAATTGCTTCAGGGAACGTAGATAATCGCTTGGACTTCTCCTTCTAGTTGGGAAGGTCTACATCCATCCGTTCACCACGATCCAACTCATGCTGGATTTCATCTCCTTCATTGTCAGATTCATCTCGCAGATTGGACCGAATCCCCTTTTTTCGTTTGGGCTGAGTAGAAGATTCACAATGTTCCTTACCCTTTCTTCTGAAGACATTCTGCAACAACATCCATAAACAATAATGTGGTATTAGTATCCAATCTCAATGAGATTATCATGTACATCAACTACATTTTCCCAAGCATGACATCATATGGTTATGATCATATACTAGCAATCAAAAGCTTTGTACTAATCACCTAGATTCAATAACCATGTGTTCTACATTTCCATAACTCCTTCCCCACACTTATTTCTTGCTCTTATTGAAAAATTCGTTTTTTTTTTACATGAACAATACTTCTTACCCAAACAATAATCATTCCCTAAACACAAATACTCATAACATCAAGTTCTTAGACATATATGAACACATGATATATAGGTGATAAAAATAAAGAGCAAGAGTGAGAGAATACATACCTTCATGATGACGATTGAGTAGGAAGATAACTAGAAGCAAGAAATAAGCAAAATAATACAAACACCCACAAATCCGTTTTTTAACACCTTGATTCGGCCCCTAATGAGTCAAAATTAACCAATTCTAGGTTAGGGGTTTTGTAGATCTTGAAAAATTATATGATTTTGATATAAAAATTGTTGAATTTGGTGGACTATTGAAGAAGTTATGGTGATTTGGAGATTGGAAGATTTTGAAGAAGGTTTGGATAAAAGAGATGGAGTTTTTGGTTGAATGAGTGGTTGGTAGGGTTTTGATTATGTTGGGATATGTTTAAATGGTAAAAAATCTGTTTTAATGGTGTTTGGGCCCGGTCAAACTCAGTCAACCAGAGGAAGTTGAAGCTTCTCGCGAACTGGCGTATCCTACGCCAGTTTTTGCGTAGGATACGCCAATAGCGTAGGGAGTGGCCACTTGGTTAGCGTAGGACAGAGGGGCCTGGCGTATGCACAACTGAACTGGCGTATCCTACGCCAAAAATGGCGTAGGCTACGCTAATATATATATATATATATATATATATATATATATATATATATTAGAAAAACTTTAGCAATTGACTTATAAAAATAAAATTAATATAAAAATAAAAATAAAATTAATATTGTACAATTTACAACTTAAGCTTCCCACCCCCGAAAAATTTATTATTGTCCCCAATACTAGCAATTAGAATACGTACCTAGGATGGGAGCTAGCACCTGCATTTTTAATTGATTTCATAGGTTGGTAAGCCTTCTAAAAAGCTTACCAACTCAACAATGTTACTGTGCTCCGTGAGAAGTTCCATGTAAGGCTTCAGACGATGCCCGTTCACGGTTTGCTTCGACCCATCTTTCGGGTCCTCAATATCCACCTCGCCAAGCTTTCCAAACCGCGTTATTATGTACGGGCCAATCCACTTACTCTTGAGCTTCCCAGGGAAGAGCTTCAACTTGGAGTTATAGAGCCAAACTTTTTGACCCACTTCAAATTCCTTCTTACGAATCTTCGCGTCATGAGCTCTTTTCATTTGATCCTTGTATTTTGACGGGAATCTCGTAAGCTTCATCCCTTAACTCCTCCAACTCACACAACTTGAGTTTCCTTTCTTGACCTGGATCATCATAACTCAAATTAACTTTTTTAATAGCCCAATATGCCCGGTGAACTAATTCAACCGGGAGATGGCAATCTCTACCATATACTAATCGATAAGGAGTTGTTCCAATAGGTGTTTTGTAGGCTGTGCGGTAGGCCCATAAAGCATCATCTAGCTTTGTTGACCACTCCTTTCGGTCCGCACGAACCGTTTTTTGTAAAATTTCTTTAATTTGCCTATTGGAAACCTCAACTTGTCCACTAGTTTGTGGATGATATGGGGTGGCAATCCTATGATCAACACCATATCGCTTAAGCAATTTTCCAAATTTCCGGTTTTTGAAATGAGATCCCCCATCACTTATAATTGTACGAGGTAACCCAAACCTTGAAAAAATATGTGTTTGAATGAAATTGCAAACAACGATATGGTCATTGGTTTTGGTGGCAATAGCTTCAACCCATTTAGAGACATAATCTACCGCCACCAAAATGTATAGATTATCAAAAGAATTGGGAAATGGTCCCATGAAATCAATTCCCCATACATCAAACACATCAACAAGCATAATGGGTTGCATTGGCATTTCATCACTTCTTGAGATGCTTCCTAATTGTTGGCAATGTAGGCAATTTCTAGCATACTCAAACGAATCCTTAAAAATTGTTGGCCAATACAACCCACTAGACAAAACCTTGTGACCCGTCTTTTGGCCACTGAAATGTCCTCCACATGTATAAGAGTGCACGTGCTTCAACACACTCATGATCTCCTCATCCGGAATGCATCTTCAAATGATTTGATCCGCTCCCACTCTAAACAGGTCAGGATCATCCCAAATGTAATGTTTCACTTGGGACAAAAAGTGGAGCCTCTTCTTCCTTACCCAATGTTCCGGCATTGTACCTGTCACTAGAAAATTAACAATATTAGCAAACCAAGGTAATGTCGAAACAGTTAACAAGTGCTCATCTGGGAATGACTCATTAATTTCATTCGATGAGTCTTCCTCCTCAATCATCAGTCTAGACAAATGGTCAGCAACCACGTTCTCCATGCCTTTCTTATCACGGATCTCCAAATCAAACTCTTGCAATAAAAGTATCCATCTTATCAACCGGGGCTTAGCATCCTTCTTATCCATTAAGTACCTGACAGCACTATGATCAGTATAAATAATAATTTTGCTACCCCACACATAGGACCGAAATTTGTCTAGAGCATATACCACCACAAGTAGCTCTTTTTCGGTAGTAGTATAATTTAATTGTGCTTCCGAAAGAGTCTTAGTTCCGTAGTATATAGCAACGGGTTTCCTATCTACCCGTTGACCCAACACGGCCCCAACCGCGTACCCACTTGCATCACACATTATTTCAAAAGGTAAAGACCAATTAGGTGATTGCAAAATTGGAGCCTCAACCAATTTCCTTTTCAAGTTATCAAAGGCTTCGACACATTTTTCATCAAACTCAAATGGGGCGTCTTTTAATAATAATTTACATAAAGGTTTTGTAATGTCAGTTAAACCCTTAATAAATCTCCTATAAAATCCCGCATGCCCCAAAAATGATCTTATCCCTTTGACATTTGTGGGATGAGGTAAAGTTGATATGACTTGAATCTTGGCATGATCAACCTCAATCCCACGACTCGAAACAACATGACCCAATACTATCCCTTCTTGGACCATAAAGTGACTTTTCTCCCAACTCAATACCAAATTCGTTTTTACACATCTTTGTAAAACTTTTTCCAATTGATTTAAACAGGAATCAAATGAAGACCCAAAAATAGAAAAGTCATCCATGAAGATTTCCACAGACTCCCCCACCATATCTGAAAAGATACTCATCATACACCTTTGAAAGGTGGCGGGGGCATTACAAAGACCAAATGGCATTCGCCTAAATGCGAAAGTGCCATATAGGCAAGTAAAGGTAGTCTTTTGTTGATCCTCGGGATGAATAGCAATTTGATTGTAACCCGAATACCCATCCAAGAAACAATAAAAATTTTGTCCGGCTAATTTTTCTACTATTTGGTCAATGAAAGGTAAAGGAAAATGATCTTTGGATGTTGTAGCATTTAACTTCCTATAGTCAATATAAATACGCCACCCGGTTACCGGCCGGGTAGCTACCTCCTCACCTGAGTCGTTTTTCACGACTTGAATACTTGCCTTCTTTGGAACGGTTTGAGTTTGACTAACCCATTGGCTATCCGAGATGGGGTAAATGATACCCGCATCTAACCATTTCAGCACCTCTTTTTTCACAACCTCCCGCATGTTAGGGTTTAACCTCCTTTGAGCATCCTTCGCAGGAATCACCTTCTCATCTGTGATGATTTTGTGCATCACAATTGATGGACTAATACCTTTCAAATCCGCCACAGTCCAGCCAATAGCAGCTCTATGGGTCACCAACACCTTCATCAGTTTCTCTTCTTGCGGTCCGGTCAAGTTTGAAGCAATAATTACCGGGAGCGTGTTGCCTTCACCAACATAAGCATATTTTAAATGCTTAGGCAACTCCTTCAGTTCCACGTGTGGTGGCTCAACTAAAGCCGGCTTCAATTTCGTATCAATGTGATCGGGAAGACTCTCCACTTGATGAGTCCATGGTGGTCTTCCTTCCTGTACCGCCATCACTTCTTGAGTCTTTTCCTCCTCTTCCATGCTCTTCAATATCTCCCACCTGTAACCTGTTAAACATAAAACACTCCTCTATTGTGTTTTCCTCATCTACAACGGTGTCGTATAGAGGTATGCACACGTCAACAATGTCCGCCATATAGCATTCATCATTGACAAGAGGGTTAGTCCCATTTGAAAAAACATTTAACTGAAACCTACGGTTACCAAAGGTCATGTCAAGCATGCCCGTTTTGCAGTTAATTTGGGCATTGGCTGTGGAAAAAAATGGTCGACCTTGTATAACCGTTGGTTGTTTGGTTAGGTCCATGGAAACATAATCAAGTACCAGAAAGTCCACCAGATAATAAAAATCTTCAACTTTTACTATCACATCAGTAACCATCCCACGGGGTAGTTTAGGAGTCAAGTCAGCTAACACCACGGTGGTGTTAGACTCCTAAAGTGGACCAAATTCGTATTGGTCATAGAGACTACCCGGTAAGATGCTTACACTAGCTCCAAGATCCAAAAGTGCCCGTGTCATTTTGAATTCTCCAACTTGAATGGATATGATGGGCGCCCCCGGATCTTGCAACTTTGGTGGAAGTGAACCCGAAAGAATAGAACTCACATTTTCGGTTAAATCAATTTTCATTGGGATTTTGTGAATTCTCTTTTGGGTACACAAATCTTTTAAATACTTTGCATAAGAAGGAACTTGTTTGATTGCATCTAAAAGTGGTAAATTAATTTTTACTTGTTTAAAAATTTCCCACAACTCTTCTTGTTGCGGACCCCTTTTTTTAACCACTCTTTTAGATGGCTCCAACAATGCATCGGGATAAGGGATGGTATTACCCTCCCTTTTCCTTAGCCTTGGGAGCTTGTTTGCTCTCAACGGGTTTTGAGGTTTTAGAAAAATTTTCATTTTTATTTTGACCCATTTCCTCTTAATTACCACTCTCATCACTTGTATCTTCCACCACCCCTTCGACAAACTGGGGTGATGGTGGCTCAATTTTATTATCAACTTTATTATTAACAATCTTACCACTACGAAAAACAGTTACCTTATTAATGGGGGCATTATGATTGTTCTTTGAGCTCGATCCTTGATGTTGTGGGTTGATAGTAGTATCACTAGGAAGTTTCCCCGTGCTTCCTCTCCATTGAGCCATCTCTTCTACAAGTTGTCCCACTTGTTTTGCTAGAGCCTCATGAGACTTGTCTCTCACCTCATTTGCCTTGTTATTCTCTTTCATCATGTTCATTAAAGCATCCATCTTTAAACTCAAAGATTCATCACCTCCACCTTGATTGCTTGATGAACCACCTTGATTATACCATCTTTGATAATTACCACCTTGATTATAGTTTCTTTGATAACCACCACCTTGATTATAGTTACCTTGTCGGTTCTGATATGATCCACCTTGGTTACCCCCTTGAGTGTTTGGTTGAAAATTCGGATTCATCTGATTTGAAGCATTACCATACCTGAAATTAGGATGGTTCCTTAAGCCTAGATGATAAGTATTGGAGTTCATGTCATATTTCTTCTCCCCTCCATACACTTGATTCACATCAGCAGTTTCTTGAACCGAATTTTCTGGGCATTCATCAGTCTTGTGTCCCATCTCTTCACATACCCCACATACTGTATATGGTCCCGCTGGAACTTCACTCTTCTTCATACGGGCCAATTCTCTTTCCAAAGTAGCAATTCGATCTTTGGAATTGGCATTTACATCTGAAGCAGACCTTGAAATAGGGTGTTTGGTTCTTCTATCTGCGGATTCTTCAGCTTTAGAGTTCTTGCTCATTCTTTCCAAAAAATCCCAGTCTTCTTGCTCCGGGTTAGATAATAAAGTCTCGTTGCTAGTAGACTTTAAGTACTTTCTTTCCTCCTTACTCAACCCGTTCACAAAGCTGTTAACCAATTCCCATAATTCAATGTTGTGGTGTGGGCATTTCCGAATTAATTCCTTAAAACGAGTGAAGGCTTCATGAATTGGTTCCCCTTGTAACTGTTGAAAGGAACGAATCTCTAATCGTGCCCCATCCGTTTTAAAACTAGGGAAATATTCATCCAAAAACACATGTTGCATCTCTCCCTAAGTATAGATGCTGTGTGCGCGCAAAGTAAGAAACCAAGTCTTTGCCTTATCCTTGAGGGAGAACCGGAACAACCTTAACTGAACTTCATCTAAGGAGAAATTGTGACCTCCCATAGTACCGCACATTGCTTTGAATTCAGAAAGATGATCGTATGGGTCTTCAGTAGCCATTCCATGGAAATGAGGAAGAATGTTGATATAGTTTGGTTTACAATCGAAAGATCTTCTTCCTGGAGGTGGTGGTACAATTGGTGACTCATTCTCAGAAGCAAGTGGTCTAAACCGACCATTAACCCCTTGCATTGGAACTGGGGGGCCTTCTTCGTAGAGCATTAACTTCTTCATCTCTTGGTGGTCTTCTCCCATGAGGTCTTCTTTCTGCTCGACCCACAAAATTTTCACCCCGGTTTTGGTGAATGTTGAGATTTCGATGCCCTCTTGGGTTTTGCCTAGGATGATGATTATTGAAGACATGATTGTAGTAACCGTCATTACCCATATTTCGATTTGCACCCATATCGGAATGATTATCGCTTTGGTACTCTTCCTCATCCTCATGACCATCATTAACATTTCGATAACTCCAATCCTCATCTTCCTCGGTGTAATCCCTTTCTGAGTATTCATCTTCCCCCGAATGGTAAGAATGAACACTAACTCTATCCGGTAATTGATAACTCGGTACGCTAAATGGGTCATCATCATTAATGTTTGCCCTCAATTCTTCAAGATTCTCAACATGATCATCATATACGGCTTCATTGTATCGATTGACCGTATCAAATATGGGATTGCCACGGTTAGATATGGAAGAGCCTTGCTTTACATTTCGGTTGTTGGGATTTCGGTTATGAAGTGGGTGTTGTTGTGAGTGTTGGGTTCGGTTTTGATGAGGTGGAGTGGGTGGTCTTTGGTTTCACCTGAACGGCGATTTGGGTTTGAAATTGCCATTTGAACGGTTCCAAATGACAAAGGTTGACTTGTGGGTGGTGATTGGGAGTTAGAAGGAATCGGCTCCTCTAACCGGTGTTATCGGTTTCTTCTTGCTACTCTCTCAATTTCCAGTTCAAACACTAAAGGAGATGTCCTCCCCGAATGTCTTGTACGCATGCACTACCTGTAGACTGCATAAATAACATACCCCGCGTAACAAGGAAAAGTAGAGAATAAACCAAACAAACAATTAAACAGATTATCACAATATCAACTACTCAATAAACACTAAGCGCACTAGCTCCCCGGCAACGGCGCCATCTGATGACCTGTCATTAGGGTCATGCAAAACCTAATTAACCTGTGTAGTTAGGGTAAATAAGGTATCGAATCCAAGGAGCGTGTGGTCAGCGAGTGTTGTTTAGTTGATTGAAACGTACTACTTATGAAGATGCTATGTGACTTATGAAGGTTGCAATTTGTTCATTTAAGATTTTTTATTTTAAGTTGTTATTTATAATACTAATAATTAATTGAAAGTATAAATAAAAATGATGTTGTAAACAATCGGATTAAAATGATTACACTAAGGATTCGGCAATTGAATACTAGGGCTTTAACAATTGGGTAAACAGTAATAATGTAATTGGCACTAACGGAGTGATTGTTCAATAGGCTTAGGTATCAAGTTTATCAATATCAAGATAGATTAAACTATACTTCATTACCTAGAACATACAATCCTATGTTTGTGTTAACACAAGGAATCATGCTTGTCTCACTAGAAATTGGCACAAGATCAATTAACTAAAAATGAGTTTAGCATAAGATTAATCACCAATCAACACAGTTAATTCAAGTGCACAAAAACATCAACAAAAGTTTAAGAACAATAACCAAATGTGTCAAACCCTAGATATCAAAAGCCTACATCCCCAGTGTAATACAAATAGATTAGCCAAGCATGGCCATGGTGTTCATCTTCAATTTTGTGTCTTCAATCTTCATTAAAATTCTTCAAAGAGTTGTGAGAATTGTGTGTGTGTTTCTTGGTCAATTGGGAATGAATGATAATGATGAGAATGAAGGAATGCTAGCTAAAAACGTCCCTAGGCTCATAAATTCGTCATTAAAAAGTTTTCCACCATTATTACTTTGAAAAAAGGAAAGTTTTGACCGAATCTGCCTTTGGCGTATCCTACGCCACTTTTGGCGTAGGCTACGCCAAGCCTCTTTTGCTTGAGCTGTTGCCTGCTGCCCTACGCTACCAATGTTGTCCCTACCCACGCCATTGGCGTAGGGTACGCCAGTTTTGGCGTATCCTACGCCAAAACACCCCTTTTCTTCAGATTTTGATTTCCCAGCTCATCTAAGCTTCCGTTTCTCGCCCGAGCGACTCCAAAACTTCATATCTGCTCCCTTTAATCATCGAAACCTGAAATAACATAATGATATCAAAGCAACACCATTTGACAACTTAACATTCCTTAAAACTCATTTATAGACGCTTTTATACACCTCTTTTAACTAACCCATCACATATTCAAACTCAAATAAAAGGAATAGGCATCGTCCCATTCGTGACTGACTCTGTCATTAACAAAACCAAAATAAATGTAAAACAAGAATAAATGATGATTTTTAGTTTATAAGTCATTGTATATGTAATAAAAGTTTATGGTTAAAAATTACAATCAAACAAAGGTTGTGTTAATTAAAAGAAACGTCATGGTTATTTTGTTAATCACAAGCAATGTCATGGTTTCTTTTATTAAATGTCATTGTTTCTTTAATCCGCGCATACAACACAAACTTCTCCTTCATATTTATGGGTGTCTCATTAGACGAAACAATCGTCAACATGAGAAAAGACGAATACACGTTCGGAGCGTATTAGGGAATATACCACAAAATCAACCAATTAGTAAACACGAGATGGCTAACCCATCCCACATGTCATTCTTTATTTTTTTTATGGCTTCATTTAGAGTATTAGCTACTTTTTTTTAACCAGATACTGAAATTTTGTCTTCTGCTTCAAGTTTTTAGTATTCTCCTGCATCACTTTATATTTTTTATATATTGTGTTCAGGAGTATTTCTTTTAATCATTAATTTTCACTTATTTTGTATTTAGAAAACTCCATGGTGTCATCTACTTTTTCACACTCTGGATTACTTTTACACTGCATGATATTTATTACAAACTTAACGTGTTATTCTACTACAATATCTACACTTGCTTCTTACTAAAATTGTATATTCTCCGATCATATATTACACATTATCAGTATGTTTGTATAATGTACAACACCAACAACGTGATTGACCAAACGCAACAGTCAAATACAGTGCAGCCCCGTCGCAACGCGCGGGTTTCTGCTTACAAACGTATTCGGGAATCGATGGTAAGTATTGGATCTTGATAATGTCAAGATTACGGTTACTTTGACAAAAAAAAAAATAAAAAAAAAAAATAAATAAAGTTATTTTTGTTTTCTATATTTTGCTAATCAAAATTTGGAATTGCTATATATTTTGCCTCACTTCTTGTGATGTGGTGGTAAATATGTTGCACTGTGGGGGTTTTAAATGAGGGGTTGAAAGTTCAAGCCTCATAAGAGGTAAAAAAAATGTTTGTTTAAAAGAGGATGAAAAAAAAGAGGTGTAGTAAAATGAGGGAGGAAAATATATGTGACTCAATTTTAAAGTATATGTGTGTTTATCGTAGCCAATGGGAGATCATACAGTCTGTGTTGATGTTAGTGTTCTATATGTTTAAAATGAGTAGGGGTGATGAAGTAGTCCAAGATGGTGCAAAATGGACTTCTCTAGTTCTCTAATGTTCATCAAACTTTTTCTGATTTCTCAATTTTGTTTAAATTTGTTGTTCCTTCCCAAAATACATAGATTCCTTTGAAACAACTTTAAATTATATGGCAAAGATCAAGGGATTAAGAAATCGAAATAAACGAATATACATAGTGGGTTTTAGAAACCGCCCTTAGAATCAACACACAATGTCGACACGAACAAAGTCTCGTAACCAGTTTGATACATGAAACCATTTCTGTAAACTTATCGGCTCTTAAACATTGTTGTTTGTTTATAACTTTAGACTGGTGTCTCCTTTGTGAGGAAGTAAACAACATTATAAACTTCATATATATTTTTAGTTAGACACAAGCAATATGATCAATTTATGAAAATTCCACATATTGGTTCAAAATTCACTTAAAATATGTATAACTTAAAATATATAATAGTGTGGAATTTTCATATTGGTTAGACACAAGCAATATGATCAACACTTCGGTATTTTACATTATGAAATAGTGTAAAATACCGAAGTGTTAGCGTCATTTCATTTAGGTTTGTGATGGTTAAAGAACGTCCCTAAGTATGTATAAATAGGATCATCATGTATCAATCAAGTGCGGTAAATCATAATTCAAGTTAATCAATTCCATTTTTGTTCATATCAATCCACGCAAATTATCCTCCTAAGCTAGCTCTTAGTTAGTTTTAGCCGTTGAAACTATGATAGCTTTAAATCTTCAATGCTTTTGAGTTGCAACACAAGGATAAACATTTGGATCGTTTCATATATAATTATTTTTCCTATATGGCCAAGTCAGCCCGTTAAGTAAATAAAATTGGGCCAAAGGCATTATAGCCCAGCAGCGGCATCTTGGTGGTGAAATAAGACTTAGGGACCATAAGGTCCTGAGTTCGAATCTCACAAAGGGGGTTTTCTCATAATTATTATGAGTTTCCTCCTGAATTGGTGACTTGGTGGTGGAATATGATCGCGTGGCAACATTGGTGGCACGATGATACTCCAGTGTTCCATGAGTGATTCCAATTTGTTGGCCGTTTAAAAAAAAAAAAGTAAATAAAATTGGTAATCCTATTATAACATTTCGTTGAAATCAGGTTAATAGTATATGTTGTATAGCACCTACAAGACTAAGGTCATGTATCCACGTGGACCGTTACTTCTTCTTCTTTTTAACGAGCAACAAAAAATCTTAGACTTGTATTAATGGGACACCCTGAGGACAAACCCCACCCCACTCTCTTTATATATATATATATATATATATATATATATATATATATATATATATATATATATATAGGATCCGGATCATATGAGAACTCTATTGAGTTGTGAGAACTAGAGAACTCATCTGGACCACACATAGCCATATTATCATTATAATAATAAAAGGGTATCATAGTCATTTATCATTCCCTACCCCACCCCACCCCACAACACACCAACCACCTTTTATAATTATTATTCCATCAGATTTTTTTAAAATCAACTCTCTCTTCTCTCTCTTCTCTCTCTCTAAAACACACACAAGAAAAAGCAGGTCTCTCTCTCTCTCTCTCTCTCTCTCTCTCTCTAAAACACATAAGAAAAGCAGGTGGTTCGACATGGGGGTTGGGTGACCGGCGGTTTTTTTGGGGGTGACCGGTGGTTTTTGGGGTGACCGATGGTTTTACAGGGTGGTTCGATGTGTGTGACCGGTGGTGTGGTGGGTTTTCAGCGGGGGGCTTGAACGGCGGTCGATGATGGTGGAGGGATGGGGGCTGTGGTGGTTTTTTGAAGGGGTGGTTTGAACAGATCTCCAACGGGGGGTGAAGGGGAAACGGAGATCTGAAACGGTGGTTTTCAGGGGTGACGAACAGATCTGAAACAAAGGACGGTGATGAACGGGGGGGGACAATCTGTTGATGATGGCGACCGGTGGTGTTTTTCCGGTGGTGTTTTCTGAAAACAGAGGACGGTGATGAACGGGGGGACGATGATGAACGTGGGGGGTTTTCCGGTGGTGTTTTCCGATCAGGTACCCCATTTATTATTATTATTATTATTATTATTATTATTATTATTATTATTATTATTATTATTATTATTATTATTATTATTATTATTATTTTTCTGTTTATTAACCCTCTGTTATTATTAGTATTAGTATTTTTATTTATGTTATTATTTTTATTATTATTATTATTTTCTGTTATTATTATTATTATTATTTTTCTGTTATTATTATTATTATTATTTCTGTTATTGTTATTATTATTATTATTATTATTATTATTATTATTATTATTATTATGTAAAAACACCGGTGTAAAATATGAAATCTGTAAAGGTTTTGATGTGTAGATCTTTTTGTAGTTTTGGGTTTTACACTAGTGTATTTTATTTAGAAGTTTGTGATATATATGTTTTGTTTTTGGGGGGTTTACACTAGTGTTTTTGTGTAGCAGGGTTTTTGGCAGGGAGTTGATGTGAAGGAGATGATGTTTGATGGATAATGATGCTTATTCGAAGATGCAGTAGGTTTTTTTTTTAAATAATGTGTAGTATGTTTTTTTTTATAAATGTTTGGTTATTACATTGATGTAATGTACATTTTTTATAAATGTTTTGGTTGCATTTGTTGGAGTAGTTTGTGTATGGTAGATTTACATTGGTGTAAAAAACTATACCAGAGTAAATCATGGTGGATTACATCAGTGTAAATCATCCTCAACATATGTTTTGTTTGGTATTTTACACCAGCATAATTTTTGTAAAAGTTTGTGTATGCCAGTTACACTGGTGTAAATAATTACACCAGTGTTTAAATCATCCTCATCATATGTTTGTTTCGGTTTTATACCAGCGTAATTTTTGTAAAAGTTTTGTGTATGCCAGTTTACACTAGTGTAAATAATTACACCAGTGTAAATCATGGTAGATCATCCTCATCAGGATTTTATTTAAAAAATGGTTTTTTTGAATAATTGAATAAAAAATTAAAATAGTATTATATTATTTATTTTCTCTTTCATGGTTCTTTTACTAAAATGCCCCTTAATGTACTTTTTGTATTAAAATATTCTAATAATTATTTAATTAGCATGTAAAGACAAAAAAGACACCAAGATTAAATCTTAACCATAGGATCATAAGATCAATGGTCCACAAGAGTTCTCTAGTTCTCACAACTCAATGTGGTTCTCACACGATCCTAACCCTATATATATATATATATATATATATATATATATATATATATAGGGGATGGATAATACGGAAACCCTAAATAATGAGAAAACTCTAGAAAACCTTCAAAAAAACCTACTTCCCGAGCTTTTTTTTTTTAAAAAATTAGGGCATGTAATATACATGTTTTTAAGTGTTTTGAGCCAAAAAAATCAAAAAAGCGCCGAAGGGTTTTTTTTTAAAAAAAAAAATAAGTTTTGCATCATAACACATGTTAGCTTATTTTTGCACTAGTAACATATGTTATGATGCAAAACTTATTTTTTTTTAAAAAAGAAAAAACCCTTCGGCGCTTTTTTGATTTTTTTGGCTCAAAACACTAAAAAACATGTATATTACATGCCCTAATTTTTTTAAAAAAAAAAAAAAAAAGCTCGGGAAGTAGGTTTTTTTGAGGGTTTTCTAGAGTTTTTTCATTTTGAAGGGTTTTCTCCCTATCCTTCCACTCTATATATATATATTATCTTATTAAGGAAGAGTGATGTACCATATTGTAATTTTGTCATTGACACAAGTTAACAAGCAACATGCACAACATATTTAACCAAAATAATTAAGGGTATTATTGCCATAGTTGTGACAATTAAGACACTTAGGAGGGTAGATTAGTAAATTTAACATAATCCAATACCTCACATCCTTAAATCTTATCCCAATTATGCCCTTATGTCCAACTTTTAAAACACAAAATACAACATAACCTATGATTCATCTTAAATGTGAGACCTTTCAATCCCATCTATATTATTATATATACTTAATTATAATCAATTTTTTGAATGCTAATAGTCTTTTCATAACCCCAAACAAAATATTAGAGCTAATTTCATGCTTTGAAACATTGTTTTGTCCAAAAAAATTATGTCTTCATTATATGAGAAGAGAAAAAAATCAATGAGAAGTTAAGACGCTTGCAAGATATGGTTCCCAGATACTACAAGGTATAAAGATATGAGTTAATCTTTATATATATATACACATTTTTTCTACTTGTTCATATGTTCTTTGACAATTACAGAAATTTATAATTATGTCTTCATTAGATGAGAAGAGAAAAAAATCAATAAGAAGTTAAGACGCTTGCAAGATATGGTTCCCGGATGCTACAAGGTATAAAGATATGAGTTAATCTTAATATACATATATACATTTTTTCTACTTGTTCATATGTTCTTTGACAATTACAAAAATTTATCTTCATAATATATCATTGTTTTGCTCCATTTAAATTTAGTTATTTGCTATAGACAATGGGAATGCCAGTGATGTTGGATGTAATTATCAACTATGTTGGATCGTTGCAGAATCAAATTGAGGTAATTTAATTGGGCAAATAACAATTAAAACACTAAACAAACAATATTCAGAATTGTTGATAAGAAAATATTTTTCAAAAATAATTAGTACAATTTTTTATCTTCTTTGTGCATTTTTAGTTTCTCTCCATTAAGCTTTCAGAAGCCAGCATGTTCTATGACCTATTAACCTCAACTCTACTGAATTGGATGATATGGCCTCTATGAAGGTGACAGATGGTTTTCCTAAATATCCTTGTTAAGAAGTTGTGTATCTTGAATCATATATATTGTTAACTAAATAAAACGGATAAAATTATAAATATAACATTCTAGATTTGCTAATACGTTTTTAATATATCATAAATATTACTTCCACTAACTGCATGGGATGAAAACTGAAGTTGCAGGTAACAAATGGACATGAAGGACAGATGATGGAGAGGATGGCTGGAGAAGGGTATGGAGACTTTCCTCAATTTCAATTAACATGGTCTCTTTGAACGTCCTGATATAGTTAAATCTATAAATCTATATATACATGCTCAAATATAACTTTATACGTAAACTATATCTGTTCTAAGACTTTTAAGGTATTTGTTGATCTATTTAATGTTCTTGTTAAACGTTGTATGAAGTGTGGTTCACAATATTATTTTGCTTTCGGGAATTGTATATTGTTTAAGTTCTAATTCTAATTAATAAAATAAATTAAACACTAGCATAAAGAGAAAACAAAAACTTAAGTATGTGTTAATTACTTATGTTATATGTGTTAAGAAATAAGAAATCGCCATAAATTCATGCTCACACTAATGAATCAACCCGAATCTTTATCTTCTATACTATATTATAAAGCATTAGTGAATGATACCCGCAAAATTTAAGTAAATACAACATTTATTGCTTATAGTACAATGCTTATTGAAGTCATTTGGGGGGTAAAATTATCTTTCTACCTAAATATTAAATTGTTGAAGAAATTAATTTAATCATAATTATAAAATTGATGAGGAAATTAACAAAATGTGGTGACTCTTTAAATTCATAACCTCCATGTCTTTATTATGTTTGTATCAATGTTATAGCCTTATAAATAGTGCTCATGTATTTAGTATATAAATAATGTGGTGACTCTTCACGTAAATAACTTACATATCTTTCAATGTTTATAACCTTATAAATAATGGTCTTTCATTTGGTATACTAGTGGAAATGCCCGCGCGTTGCAGCGGGTGTGTCTGTTTTATTGCCTCATAGTGTTGGGGAACCAATTCAAATGCAACTTCAAAATTATTAACTTGATTCAATTTATTCGAGTATTTGAAATTCGATTCATTGAACATCTCTACACAACAACATGCATATGACGGCCTCATGGGTAGTTAATAGCTCAACATTATAACAAAACGACCAGCTATAATATTTTAAAACATGGCATTTCTCAATACCCAAGTAATTACGCACACCATCATAGTAAGTTTTAATTAAGTCATAGATTTTTTGAATCTCATGGGTAGTAATAATCTTTTATATTTTAATAATTAAGAAATTACTAAAAACTAACACTAACAAGAATCAATGAACTAAATTTGTGTGAAGTGTTGTAGACTGGCAAGTACAACTCTTAAAATAAGAAAAAAATGCAAGCACATCATGTTCTTGTCGTTGTTACAGTGTTCGCAAAAAAAACATTTTTCTTGATACAAATACAAACATGAAATGTCTAGATAATTATTAGTTCATTTCACAATTGGGATAGATGGGTTGTTTCATTAGAAAACAAGCAAACGAAAATATAGTTACAGAAATCTCAAGCTTTGATGATTTCTCCTCCACCCATAACAGCTTCCATATCATATTTACAAGCTCTAGTGTAATCAAGGAAATAAGTAACCTGTAATTGCCAACCAAAAAAATTGAGTTAAAAAATTATTAAAAAAAAAAAACTATGTATGCATGTGTGCTAAAAGAAAATAAGTTTCTAGTTAAAGACCTCCTATAACTTGGGTTTAAAGGAACTATCAAGCAATACTTCAACACCATACATAGCAGTTGGACCCTGCCTCTCTCGATGCACTAATGTTGCTGACTCAAAAACCTTCCGGATCATCCCTTTGACCTTTGAATTTATTAGCAGCCATTCAACCGCAATTGATAGAGACCCTTGTCTCTAAGTGGGAGGTATTGGGTTCAAACCCAAGCAAGGGGTATATTATTTGTAAATCCATGAGTCAGGGGAGACTCAAATTTAGCCGTATAAAAAAAACTGCAATCCCAACAGCAATCATCGTCATATCAACCAGGTGCCAAAAAAATGTCAAAATGCCAGTTATATTAAAGGCGAACAAAACAAACGTTCATGTTCATGCTCAAATTCTTTAACAAACTCTCGTGTATTCATGTGATTCAATGTTCGATATCTTATTATTTATATATAATTTGATATAGAATGGGCGTATTACAACTGCTTAGAAAAATGATTACCATCACAGTGAAGTGTGTCTCATACTCGTAAAAACTCTTTGTGTGCAAAGTGTATATATTGTTCGCCAGCCTAACCTGAAACGATATGAAACAACATTGAGGGAATACAAAATATGAATCAAATTACAAAAAGAAAAAAGGAAAAAAAAAAACCCAACCCTATAGCTCTCCTTGTTTCCTCATCAACCTACATACTTGTCCAAATGATATCTGCTTTCTTTGGTCCATTGCTGTTAACCATATGAAATTTAAAAATAAAAATAAAAATAAAACCTTGAAGGATGAACAAAGGTAATGACTAATGACAACCGGTCACTTCTAAAAGTATGAGAAAAGTACAGATAGCAGGTTCAACCTAAGACATACAAGTCAACACAACTCTATCTTACATGTAGGACTCAACACGACTCTACCGAATTCACCTTCAAGCAACACCACCCTATCCAATGTCATTACAGTTGACTTTATCAGCTAGTCAAATGTCAAACTATTAAAACTATACCGCAATGCAATCTACATAAGCCCATTGTTTACTTGTTTTTCTTTGTCAAGCTCTTCTAAACGCTTTGCTAGCTCCTCCACTCTCTTCTTTAGATCGGTGGTTCCATTTTTTGCGCTCTTTAGCTGATATTATATCATGGCATTTCAATAATGAAGTGGAAGACGCCAATATAACATTATCAATAAAAAACACTGCAGTTGTCTACTACTAATTTTAACGAATGAGCTCTGAACTTGGCTCAGATCCACAGGAGGGTCAAATGCCTTGAAAAGAAAAAAGCAAAAATATGTTAGACTTTATTCCAAACCTATCAATAGTAAGGATGAGTTATGATTTATGGACATTCAATTTTTAAATCATAAAGCCATCCGTGAAAGAACAGCAATTAGATCCACATAATATTACCCTCAGCATTTCAAAAATGAAAAAGCGATTTTTTAAGAAGCACCTATAAGAATAAAGAAGACACACTGATTAATACCTACCAAGGAACTATACCTTCTTTGGGCACAAAAAAAACTATACAATAAGTAATGAGTGATAAATAACATGTGAGTAAATATTCAGATAACAAGACAAAGTAGTATAATGAACGTAAGGAATCTTATAGTGAAAAGATAAATAACCTGAGAGGAAATGTTTATATAACAAAACAAAGTAGTAGGTAAGAAATCTTATGGTGAAAATTAATATGAATTGATTTCCCTTGATGATTCACTTGTCCTTGATTTAATAGTGGAGGAAATTTTGTAGCTCTCTTCATCAATGAATCATTCACTCCTAAAACCTTTTATTTGCATTGTAAATTCAAGATGGCATGTAAAGAAATGAAGGGTAGTAATGTAAATTTGTTTTAATATTGTAAAGAAGGATGATGGTGAAATGTCTACATAACCCTCCTAAGTGTACCAAATCGCAAACTATTCTATTGATTTTTAATGGCTAATTTTCAAAATCATTTCATGAAAAAAAAAATCTTAAATTTAAAATTAAATTTAGGCATCCAGAAAGAGATAGGGTAGCCCGTGATAAAGTTGTTATAACTTATTACATATTAATCAAATCCAAGATAAAAAGATTTGAATGCTTGTAAATCCAAGATGTAAAATTAGTGTAAACAGTAAAAGTAAAATTGCTACAAGCATAGCATTCCAAATGATGTACCATAAGTTTAGATCTTCAAAGAAGGATAAAACACTAATTAAGTTACATGCTTAAGAAAGGAAACAAACAAAAGAACCCACTTACCCACAAGCAAGTTCAAGAACATTGACTCAAATACGGTCGTACCTTTTCTATCAACAATAAGTATGAGCACTTACATCCTCACAATATCAAATTAGCTCCCCAAAACTATTTATTTATTGATGCTGACATTCAATTGAACTTTGTGTTATGCCTAATAGGCTAACCAGGACTTGCAATATCACCAATAAACCATAAACCATCCACATAATATTACCCTCAACATTTCAAAAATGAAAAAGCTATTTTTTAAGAAGCACCTACAAGAAGAAAAAAACACTGATTAATACCTACCAAGAAACTATACCTTTTTTGGGCACAAAAAAACTATACAATAAGTAATGAGTGATAAATAACCTGAGAGTAAATATTCAGATAACAAGACAAAGTAGTATAATGAAGATAAGAAATCTTATGGTGAAAAGATAAATAGCCTTAGAGGAAATGTTCATATAACTAAACAAAGTAGTAGGTAAGAAATCTTATGGTGAAAATTAATATAAATTGATTTCCATGTTGATTCACTTGTCCTTGATTTTATGGTGGAGGAAATTTTGTAGCTCTCTTCATCAATGAATCATTCATTCCTAAAACCTTTGATTTGCATTGTAAGTTTCAAGATGGCATGTAAAGAAATGAAGGGTAGTAATGTAAATTTGTTTTGATATTGTAAAGGAGGGAGATGATGAAATGTCTACATTACCCTCCTAAGTGTCTTAATTGTCACTAACATCCCCATAATACCCTTAAATTTCTTGCTTAAAAATGTTGTACATATTGCTTCTTAAGTTGTACGGAAATAAAAATGACTATGTTGGCCATCACTCCTCCTTAATAAGATAATAAGATAATATAGATAAACATATCAATGAATAAAGTTCCCTCTTCTTTCATTAGTTCTTTCTTTCCATACATGATATCTAGATTCTTCTTCTCATGTTTATATAACTTGTATGTTGGTTGCTACTAGATTAACTTTATACGTAAACTATATTTGTTCTAAGACTTTAAAGGTATTTGTTGATCTATTTAATGTTCTTGTTAAACATTGTATGAAGTGTGGTTCACAATATTATTTTGCTTTCGGCAATTGTATATTGTTTAAGTTCTAATTCTAATTAATAAAATAAATTAAACACTAGCATAAAGAGAAAACAAAAACTTAACTATGTGTTAATTACTTATGTTATTTGTTTTAAGAAATAAGAAATCGAAAAACGATAAATTCACGCTCACGCTAATGAATAAACCTGAATCTTTATCTTCTATACTATATTATAAAGCATCAGTGAAGGATACCCACAAAATTTAAGTAAATACAACCTTTATTGCTTATAGTACAATGCTTATTGAAGTCATTTAGGGGTAAAATTGTCTTTCTACATAAATATTAAATTGATGAGGAAATTAACAATAATGTGGTGACTATTTAAATTCATAATCTCTATGTCTTTCATAACTCGATATTTATATTATTTACACATGCTGGTTATAAATGCAAAGAATATATGGTGGTTAAATCTTGGGTAACAACCCATTTTTCACAAATAGGTTAAATAGATATTTATTTAAAAACTAAAAACCACTTAACTTGTTTATTTAATTAAAAGTTACTCATAAAGTTTTATAAAACATATAAAAGCAAAAGTACCTGTAATGACAATATAATATTTACCAGTAATGACAACATGACATAATTTTTTGTCGTATGCTCATGAGAGTTGTTACCTAAATACATAGTTTGCTTATATTTATTTTCTACAAGTCCAAGAGTCATCTTAAAAATAAGTCCATTAACAATATATTTACTAGATCTAGCACCCCTTTAAAATCAAATACTACACAATATATCATGAGAGGATGGATAAACTAACAGTAACATGTATCGCGCTACAAATTGTCTCTCCGCAGCAACGCGCGGGATTCCCCACTATATATATATATATATATATATATATATATATATATATATATAGGTTTAGGATCCTGTACAAAGTACATTTTTCGTGAGAAGTGTGAGATGGACTAAGAATTGACATGTAGACATCATGTTTTGGATTTAGGAATGATGTTTTAGGTTGTTTTAACTTGAAAAACACCAAACACAACAATCTAAAACACAATCAAATGTATTATAGTCTTTAAATTTAAAAAATAGCTAAAACACACTACTTAACGCTTAAAACACACTGCTAATGTTCTTAGCATGGTGTTTTAAGTTTTAAGCCTAAAATATATCGTTTTCGGTTTTTAATTGTTATGTTTGGTGTTTTTATAGGCAAAACAATCCAAAACATCACGACTAAGTTCAAAAAATGATGCTTAAGTATCAATTTTTAATATTTCTCACACTTCTCACAAAAAAAGCACTTTGTACACGATCTTGACCCTATATATATATATATATATACACACACACTAGAAGTGACCTCGCGCTACGCGGCGGGACAAATCAATTTTAGATGAAAGTTAAATGTAAATGTAGACGAAATAACAATAATAACACTAATAAAAAAACCTAAAACTAAAATGTTGTAAAATTAAAAAAAAAAAAATCTTTAGTTTTCCCCAACGCCAATCGGTTCTAGGAGATTTGGTTTTTGGCCCATCGTGGTTTCTAGCCCATGTCGATTTGGCCAAAGAACTTAAAAGAACAAAACTTGTTTTAAACCCAAACTGGTTTGAGGAAAAAAGGGTTATCTCTAGGCTAATTTAATGTAATTGACACTTTTCGGGCATTTTTTTTCTATATTTTGTTGTCAAAGATGTTGAAATATAAGTTTTTTCAAAAATACTTCAATATCCATTTAGTCTCAACAACTTCATTTATTCGGAAGCACGGATAGAAAACTTGAACCAATATGAATATCCAGTAATAATTGCAACGAACTCATCTCCTCACGTACCCTCAAATTATATTTTGTGCAAGGGTATTTTTTATATAATGTTCGTAATAAGTAATACAATGCTTTTTAGGGACGCCGGTGGAAAAAGAAGTATAATCTATAATTGGATTTAGTGAACAAATTATAGTTTTTAAACATTTGATAAATAGTTAAGTAACTTAATATTATTACATATCATATTAAACATTGTTATTTTAATTAAAAGAAATATAATGCATTTGATAAAATGTAAAGTAACTTAGGGGCTGTTTGTTTGCATCTGAATGGGTCTGAATGGCCAGGACATCTGACTCGGTCAGACCAAGGCTTGTTTGGCCGGGACGTCTGAACGGAAAAAAGGGTCTGACCAAGGCTCTTAACGGGTCAGACTTGGAGGCACATATGACTGAGTCAGAGGTTGTGTATGCGTGTGTTGCTGATAAACGAGAAAGATTATTTCATCCAACCTGAACACAAAGATGAAAACGAGAAAGGTTATGGGACTTACGACTGGCTGTGAAGGATTTGATTATTTCTTGTGATAGTTGTTGAGTACTTGAGTGTGAAGATGCTTAGTTGCAGAGAAGGATGAGCTGAATGAAAGGGATGAGTTTGAAGGTTGTGAGATGTTGGTAAAGTAAATGCATAGAGATAGAGTCTCGAAAGCAGGGAAATAAATAGTTTTTTTCCTTAGCCAAAGTTTATTATGTTAACTTATTAATTAAAATCTTCAAATTCTTATATCAGATTATCTTTATCTGATGTATTATTTTTTAGTTATTCAAATATTCAACAAAACACCACTTAATTATTCAGCACTTAATCATTCAGAACCTCTTAGCCATTCAGACATCTTACTGGTTCAGCACTTACCCATTCAGACGTTGCCAAACAGCCCCTTACTCTTATTACATATAATTAACAATATTATTTTAATTTAAAAAAATATGTTCAATTTTAGAAATAGAAAACATAATACTATTACCTATTTTGTTTTTATAAATTTCTTTAATTTTGTTTTGTTTTAATTATATATATATATATATATATATATATTTTGAAAGGTAATTATATATGTATATCAACCTTATTTTTTTATTTATAAGTATAAAAATTATTGTTGAGAAAATGCATCTAGTTCATTTAATTAGAATTATAAATTTATTAAATAAAGTATTAGTTAGTTAGAAGTTTGTATTAAATAATGTATTAATGTGTATTAATAATTTGATGTAAATTACAATTATACCCTTTTATAATAAAGTTAAATTACCTTATTGCCCATCTAGAATGCACTATATAATAGTATAGTTATACTAGGTTATCTTCCCGTGTGATACACGGGATAAACAATTTAAGTTGTATCAAGACATAAAATAATAATAATAATAATAATAATAATAATAAAGAACAACTACATTGTAAGTAATGTATCCAACTTTAAAGAAATAAAAATCCTAATCAAATTAATCAAAAGCATCATATGTTAGTCTCTAGAATTAATAAAATATTAGTCATGAGAAAAGGTATTGAACAGAAGACAACATACTGAATATTAAAATCCACCAATGAATCTTAGCAATCCGACATAATTGAAGCGCGATAATCTAGCTGAAGAAATATATTCATACCTTTGAGTTTGAAGGGCCTAATAAACAAATAATCACTATTTGCCATATAGGATCGGTCATTTTTCACTATAAATATTAGATAACAAAAACATAGAAAAAGTTATGTTGATCCAAATGTCTCTCTTTCTCTATCTCTTTGTCTCTCTATATTTGTTTTGAGATCATGTTACGGAAGAAGTGAAAATTAGGGTTTACAAATAAATTTGTTTCTAAAAATGGGGATAGACCACAATTATAGTCATAAAAGATCCACTTTTTTCTCAAAGCTGGTAATTGGGAATGAGCGGGAAAAAAACTTAGTAGCCCCCATAAGGTGCCATGTGTCCCACAATTACTTTCATTTATATATTATAGAAGATATATATAAAAAGAGAGATAGAGAGGAGAGGGTGTATCAATATTAACACCCAAATTTTATTTGGAAACACTAAGAGCTAATAGGGAGTTAGACATCCTATCCAGGTCACAGAAAACTCTTTGGGGCGGTTACTACTTTCGAAAGTTACCTAGATTATTAACTTACTTTCAATGAAGTTGATTGATTTTGACTAGATTAATATAATAATTTTTAAATAGAAAGTAAAATGTTATCATGTAATGTAACATCATGAAAGATTAGTGTTTTCTTTGGAACAGAATGAAAGATTAGTTGAAGCTGTAAGTAATGAGACACAAAAGTGCCAAACTGTAATTGGACCCTTTAGTTATTGATTGAACATAACTGACACCACTACTTTTTCCTTCTTTTTTTATTAGAGGGGACGGGGCGTCACCCGTGGTGTCCTCGGGTACCCCAGTACCCACATGGTAATACGGCTACCGTTGATACTGGTAGGAGTCCTGAAAACCGTTTCCTTAGTACTATGCCATTTTGATCGATATCGTTTGGCCAATAAAAAATATAAGAAATTAGTAGTATATGGAAGTTGAGTTGTCTCCACGTGGAATTGGTGGAAATAATAGCTTTGTAATTTAACTATTAAACTAAAACCTAATTACTTTGAAATTCAGAATACAAATTTGAAAAGTTGTGAACAATAATAATAAAAAAGTAACCCCCTCCAAGTTTCTGGTTCAATGATTCACCAAAACCTGGTTAAATGATAAGATACCACATAGACATGGCTTTGTTGAACGATTTTAAATCAAGTGATAATCAAACACAAGTTTTTAATAATAACATGTACAATTCAATTACCGACACACAAGTCACACCCCGACCAGGAGGGGGCTGGACGAAATAACAGATTGATGTCAAACTTGCACAACGGAAGCAACGAAGACTATTATGTATTATTTATACAACAATTTGGTTTCAAACTAATATAAATACAAATAAAATAACTAAAGTCTAATGCAGGGATGAATCGCGACGGTCATCGAAGCAGTTGAGGAAGTGTAATCCACTAGTCGATCCAATCTCTATCTGGTTTCTCTAATCCGCATCTAACTATCATATACCTCGCGTTGCCATCCATCCATTTGCAGTACCTGAACACATGCTTAAAAGCGTTTGGTCAGTAAAATATGCTGGTGAGTCCGTATAAGTAGTTAAGTGGATCCAAAAACAGTTTAACAATTCAAAAACAAGTTTAGAGTCTTCACAACTCAACACATGGTTATGGTTATGGTATTACAATTATACAAGCTGGCCACTCAACCCTTAGAACCTAGCGTCATGCCTAACCATGCCTAGATGTAACAAAAAAGTTTATGCCCGTTATTGTCATAGTTTCCCAACCTATGTCCTGCCACATAGGTTCCCAAGGCAAAATATATGCCACAACGACCCGTCGGTCTCAGTGGGGGTTTCCGAGTCAGGCCAGACTACTGTGCGTGGGGGATTCCCCAAATAGTACCCATATATTAAGTCGGCTCACCTAGACTTAATGAGTGCTTGGTTCAGTATGCATCACAAGCAAGCAGGTAATCACGCTCTTTATAACTAACACCCATAATAAACAAAACAACTGGAAGCGTGTATTCACTCCAAAACAGTAAAATAGAAAAATGGGAATGGTACACGGAACTCACCTGAAAACCAATGCACAAGTATAAATATGATAACGCAGAATGTCTGGTATCGTGTATGGGCTTTCTCCTCAATCGGACCTTATGGCAACAATATTGTTAGTGTTGATGGTGTTTACAGTTGTTATATATGTGGGGAAGATCTTGACTGTATGGTGTCTATATTGTATTACTATACATTCCCGTATTCGTAGCCATACAAACCGAGTCCAACTCCTAAGTCGTGAGTCCATGGTTTTTGTAACACCCCAACCGATGGCGGAAACATCGAGGTGCCACGTAGTGACGATTGTATAACAGATAATGGTACAATAGATTCCACAAATTTTATTTATTTCAAAGTTTGGTACATACAATTACAAATTTGATAAGATATAACAATCTCTATTTATTTTCTAAGAGCATTCACGGTAGCTTCCCCATCCCTCATTTACTCACATCCAATCACAACCACATGTTACATTAAAAATCGTTACAGTTTCTCTCTCCTCCACTCACAACCACTTTCAACAAATATTAAAAAATAAATACAGTTTCCATTTTTCCCCAAAAGATTCCCAAATAACCCTAAATATACCGATCAACAGTAGATTCCCCATTTTTCTTCACTCACAAACCCTCAAAACACCCCATATAATTTGGGGGCTACTCTCACGTAAAAATGGGGGAGCTATTGTGAATGCTCTAAGGATTCATGCACCCTACGTAATCCAAAAGCTTGTAAATCCTCCATATGATAATAAACCCGGAAACATGTTACTTTGGAAAGATGGGGGAGTCAACTATAGTTGGTGAGAATAGATAGGTTTTGTCATGGTATAAAAACATAGTTTGTATAGCAATTAACAAGTCAGTGATGTATCTAAGACATCTTGTGAGAACAAAACCTACTGGAAATTAAGTATGGATACCAACCATGTGACTAAAATGAATCAATGAATTTTTGTATCAATGAATCTCAAATAGCATGTTCAACATAGTTAAGTTCAAGACAAGTGTACAAAGATAACACACAAAGACTTCATGTAATTGCTTATTGAATCAAGAAAAGAGTTTGAACATGTTTCACCCCAAAATTGTAAAACAGTAAAAGGGCTATGTAGACTCACCTTGAATACTAGTTGATTTGTTGTTTTAAAGCTTGTCAATGATGGCAATGAATCTCGAGATGTTTAGCCTAATTTAAATAAAAGGACTATTAGGCTAAGGATTATGGTTGTTGTTGATGTTGTTGTTGTTGTTGTTGTTGCTGTTGCTGTTGCTGTTGTTGTTGTTGTTGTAGTAGTAGTAGTAGTATATTATTATAAACTAGTGAGAATACCCGCGCGTTGCCGCGGGTGTTTATGTTTTTTTAGTTACACGTTGTGGGGCAGATTTCACGTATTTTAGTTATAATATTAGTTTGGTAATGCAACTAATATATCAATTCACGAAAAGCAATTGGGTATGAGCAAAAGAATTGGCAAAAATCAACAATGTTTTGTGCATTAAGTTATTAATTTGGAGGGCTTGTTCTATATTTTGTAGTATGAGGTTTCTGATTAGTTTTATAGAAATTTCAGCGTTCGAATTTCATCAAAAAAAGTACCAACAATATTGAAGGAACAAACGTTTGCCCCACCAAAATTTCAAAATCTTTTTAATCTGGGCTATCACAATTACCATGTTGAATGACATAGTAATGTTGTATTGGGGCCATAATCATGGTAGACTTTGATCAACTGGTGTCATAAGGTTTGCACACCTCAATGATGGCGGCTATATTGGATGACCACTATTCATCGTCCGAGTCCGAGCTGTTGTCGCTACATTAGTCTCAGACAACCAGCAACAGTGCACTGTTTTGTAAACAACCATTGACATATGGTCATGATCCGTCAAAGCAAAAATCAGATTATGTCGACCGATCGTATGCCACCTTACTTGTAACAAAACAACTTACTTGGATTTCTTATTGGTCTTAAGTTAAATCCTAACTACCGAACATGGACTGATTGACATTAAAATTACCAACAGCTTCTATGATCAAGGTGAGCCAAAGCAGTGTGGCAGAAGCCAACAAGGTCTACCGGTGCATCAAGCATCTTGGCCCAGCAAATAAACACAAACCAAAACTCAGGTGCAGCCGCTCTTACTGCATTTTCTCTACTTGCTACAAACCAAATACTCACTTGCCCCCCACCAAACACCAATAATAGTTAGCCCTTCGGGCACGAGATAAAGAATTCCTGTGTACAACCATGACTGCATTCTACAGCATGAAGAGCAACTATATCAATCACATGATTTTACATAGGTGCAACTTGCAAGTACGAGCAAAAAGAAGTGAGCAAAATGCTGGATTCATAGCAGCTTACATCATCAATCCATTGCTTGAAAAGAATAAAAAAAAAAGGTTCAAACCACCATCAGATATCTGACTTCTGAGTACACGGGTCGTATTAACAAGAACACCAGTTTTCTCCAAAAATAGAAAATGTTAATCAGTTAATAGTATTCCAAATCAGTGTACTTGTGCAATTTGTGTTAATGATCTCAAATTAAAAATTAGACATAAACTGATAAAAGTTGTCACAGTTATCAAGGCTTCTTAAGTCTGTTACTCATAATCATTAAGCATCATCGGCTTACCTATCAAAAGTAAGCCGGTTTGGATTACAGTTGCCCCAAAATTATATAATCATTACGACTTTCTCACAAGCAAAGTTTAAAGGAACGGAAACGAGTCTCGAGACGTTTTCCCTTCACCTCATGAGGCGTAAGCCTCGAGGCAAACCGAGGCGTAAGCTCGAGGCGCTGTCAAAAAATAAATATAAAAATTATGTGTGTATAAAAAATAAAATACTTAACCTAGAAAAGGCTAAGACATCAAAAACACACATCAAAAATAAAATAATTGACCCAAAAAGCCTAAAACACCAAAAAAACCACATAAAAGACACCCTAAACCACATGAGGCGCACATTTTCTTAGCGCCTTAGCACTTAGAGGCGTATGTACAATCTGAACCGCATGAGGCGCGCCTCAGACTCGTTTTCTTAGAGTTTCACCTCGAGGCGTATGCCTCAGCCGTTTTTTTTTTAAACCATGCTCACAAGATTAAAAAGCAAATTATTTTCTACAAGAATGATAAGATGGATGTTGCAATCAGATGAAAATAATATAAACCTACTTTCTCTATTCAAGATTGTGTTTCATTTAGACAATTAGACCTAAGAACCAGATTGTACTTGTCATCACACCAACCTTCATGACTTGCACTCTACCAAACATGGCTTGATTTCATTAAAGTATATGTGGGAAACAAATATTTTTATTAAATAACTGACCGTGCTACAGATTCCATGAAACGTAATAAAGTTCTAGCAATACACACACACTCGTTGATAAATGGAAATTGCTGGATCACAAAATTCTGTTTGTCAGGTATGATTCCTTAGTGATGGCAGTGAATTCTTGAATTATATTTTTTCCACTTAACATTCAGTGTTGATCTTTATAAAGTCAATTCCCGTTTGGTCTTTCATAGTGAACCTGTGGACAACTTGAACGAGCCTATCACACTTCATGATTGCATCAGCACCCATCTCATCATACAAGTCGAAACACTACAAATCTGTTCCACAACTTTTAACCTGCAAACTATGAAACTGTAACATAGAAAATAGTTTAATATGAACATCATTAAGCAAATTAAGAAAATCAAGAAAATCGGGCAACCTATACCACGAACCCACAACTGAATCACCTCCCTTGACACCATAACCTAGGATCCCTAACTATAAAATTACCAGATTATGGATAAAATAATGCTACTTAACTCAATCACAAATAATATTTACTATTGCCTATTTTGAAATGGGGATAAAATAATGATAACAAAAAAGATTACTTTTGTGCTATAAATTGCATATTGCGAGTACATTTACAATCGGTTTAATTTTGGATCAAAATTCTCATATTCCATCTACAGAAATTGATATGATAAGCGATTAAATTTCAAAATAAATACTTTATAAATTATAATTTCAAGATTTTTGTGTAATTTCACGATGAATCTATAGCAAGTTTGACCTGAGAAGTATGACTATTTAAATATGATTCTTCAACCTCAATAATCACTTTAAAAAATGCACATACAAACACCATCTTAAACAAACTCCATAAGGAACCCAATCGTCAAACAAATGAATTACCTTTTCAAATAAGTCAACCTTGCTATGGCCTTCCGCGTGTAATCAAGAGGAATTTTGGACTCCTTTTGCACTTTAGCTCTCTTATCCTCTACACCAGTCTTCCTTAGCAACACGTCCCCCATAGCCACAAGAAAACTACACGAATCTCCCAAATTAAGAGTCCAATAACCGAGCTTACATAAGCGTAAAACAAAACAAAAACTGATAAAATAAGGGCAGATATTACCCACCTACTCAGCTTGGCGTCCCTAATATTCAGCAAATTAGCCACATTCGCAAAAACTTGTGACGATGCAACCACATTTGCTGGTAAACCTTCTTGTGCCAGCCCAACATTCTCCAATATCTCTCCAACTCTTGCAACTACAATACCAAAATCCACCTTCAGTATCTCAAACTTATAATACCGCGTATCTTAACCGTAACCTACTCATTACCTTTTCTTTCTAATGTTCAAATATCAATTACACATAATAGATAAACACAGTTTCTTGTACTCAAACAAATCAATCAAATCCCCAGCCACTTTTTGTGAACTCCCGACCAACGATCCTGAACTTACACTGGGTGTAAGTCATAAAAAGCTCGATATAAGGAAGCTCATCAACAATGGCGGCTACACCACCGCGTTTTGGACCAAGGCGAAGGGCTTTTACGTAATCCGTTTGGTCTTTCAAAGATTTGATCCTAGATTGTGCAATACCAAGTTCTTGGACCAAATAGTTATATGCAAAAGATCCATCTTGAACTCTAATTGGCTCATTGCTTGAAATCAATCCATCTATTCCCTCGCTTCTGGAAGTCAACTGCGGAACGGTCAGGATCGAAGTCAAACTGGCTGTGCAGCTTGAGTTGATGATCAAAACAACAAATCTTGGAAACTGAAATGTATTCATACGATTCCGGAATACAATACCAAGACCATGACAAATCCGTGTTGTTTCATTGCTGGAGGGTGTGTTTTTTCACCTAGGAAAAAAAAAATTTCAAGCTGGTATGCTGGAAATAATACCTGAAGAGGGGCATCAACTATCCACACATCCGTCCAGAATCAATAGCCGCACCATCGCCAATTATTCCTTTGATCATTTTCTGCAGTTTTATGCTACTTTCATCCCGAAACATATCTGCAATTACACTACGGCTCCATATCGGCATACCATTCAATCTCATTCAATTAAAGAAATACTAACAAAAGTGTAGAAACAAGTTGAACTATAATTTGCAATTAGCTACCTGTTTAGCCTTGGCGCCAAGAATTTTTCTTGCAATGGAATTGTAGCCTACAAAATAAAATAAGAAATATATTAATCATAAAGCACATTATAATTTATAATCAGACTATAACTCTATAAGAGCTTAATCTTTGGTAACTACATCTGGGTTAACTTGATTCGACTTATCAATATATTCTCTTTCCTTCCTTTGTACGAGTTGAAAAATAAAGAAAACAACTTAGAAAAGTAAACAAAATATATAAATATACTACATATGTGAATATGATCTCCAACCAACCCTTTTAAGCCGAATTATCAATATCTAAGTGCATCGTATGTAGACTAACTGGATATGAATCCACCTAATCCTCCATTTTCGTACCTTAGGTTTCCACAGCCATGTAATGCGGGTTTTGGTATCTTCAGTTATGACCCATTTTGCTACAGAAGACAATTAAATCTGCATAATGATCAAAAAACAAATCACAATAACCTTACAAATTGAACAAACTGACTGATTAGTGAACTCTGTTAGTGAAACAATGTAAATCATTCAGTTATTAGTCTTAAATTCTGGTTAAAAGTAATAAACACAGACTAAGCACACCCCAGTAAATTAGAGCTGAGAAATAAAACCCTAGACATTGATCCTGCAAAATTTACCAATACATGAGACATCATCAGAAAACTAATATAAAACATTGCAAAAAGTTCTACAAAACCCTAGATTTTACTGTCACTAAACTACACCATCACACAACCATAACCAAATCAATTGGCCAAGCAAAACCATTTTCCTGTATCCTAATTCATACAACACCAACACAGTTCACACCAAAATCAAACTTACAGCACTAATACCAAAAAAGAAAACGAAGAAAGAAGCAACAACTAAAATATTACTATACCTGACGATTCAATTGCAGGTATTAATACGGGGTGAATGGCGATGCTGAAAACTGGCAATTTAATTAGACGGTTTCATATAGCAGAAGAGGCACGGAGGAGGTGAAATAGATTCATGCCCATTCTCATTCATATTCAATTGGGGAAAACTAAAGAGCTTGGGTTTCTTACTGCATTCAATCAAGAGCAGTAACTGAACACGTGATATTGAAGGAGATGGTTTCATAAACAATTATGGGGGGCATGGGAGGAAATGAAGGGCAGGATTGTAAAAGTATTTTGACATTATAAAGGATAAGGTGAGTGAAATGTCTCTAATAACCTTGTAAGTGTCTTAATGTACACCTAAGTGACTAATTTACCCCTATCAAACAAGCTTTGTTAAATTGTATATGTAGCAACAAAACTTGTACCCATGTCAAAATTCCAATATGGTACATCACTCCTCCTTTATAATGTATATAGATATTAATTCCATGCTTGCTTTTAAGTGTACGCGACTTGATCATTTTCTTTTGGCTAACACGGGTTACGCAATTCCATCTTAAGTCCATCCACTTTAGCCGCTTAACCGACGATTACACAATATCGTGTAGTTATCTTATTCATAATAATATACTCATCCAATTCACATTAAAACAACACCATTACGCACATTAAGGTTCATGTTTAACCCCGTTCATCACACCACCGCCCACTGCCTCTGGACGATGACACATAGAAAGAGAGCACGTGCAAGAAAGAGAGAGGGAAACTCTCTCTACCTTTGTCATCACAAAAACTGCACCATCACCTATAATATGAGACATCTACAGAAAGAGAGACATCACATGCATAAAAAGGAGAGAGAAACTCGTCTCTCTCTTTCATCTCTCAATAATGCCCCCTTTTAAGAGTTGGATAACATCAAAATAAGCCATAAAAGTCTATATATTTACAAAAATGCCACTAAGAGCGATATATTGGAGACATTAAAACACTATTCAATTTTCAGAATTATACATATATATTTAAATTGAATTGAATTCTCTTTATTCAATAACACCACACTTTAAATTTTAAATTCAAATGCAACTTTCAATTTCAATTAAAGTTAGAGAAATATAATCCATGTTATTTTTATTCTAAAGCAAAACATAATATAAATTTCATTTTCAACAAATTATGCGAATGAAAAAGATAACTTGAATTTAGAGTTTAGTCACTTTATTCTTTATGATTATTTAAACCATAAAATTTAATAAAACTATCTAAAAACATAACTCTATCTTATTTTTTATCGGGATACCTTATCCATATATTTTAAGAAAAACTAAATTAAGGTCTTAAAACATTCACATCTCATTCTTTATATTTATTCATATACTTTAACTAAAAATCATTATTCTATTATTAAGTTATCTCTTATTTTCTAAAACCCTCCTACATCTCATTCCTTATACATAAAAATATATATTTTAATTTATTTTTTATGAATAAAAAATGGGATGTGAAATTTTAAAAAATGAGATATAAATTTATATAACGGTGATTTTTAATTAAATTAATGTTATAACTACTAGTGTGTAGGTTTAGGTTGGTCATTTACAACAAATGGATACTTGTCTTAGAATTAGAAATTCAATATAAAAGCTTAAACCTACATATCGTAACCATATATTCCAATATAGATGGAGTCAACCTCAAAATAGTAAGAAACCAATTGTTGATAGAGACCTCATGATCTTGAATTGATATCTAATAATTGGGATTTAAAGCAACAAATATGTCAAGAATAGCATATAGAAAGGACTATTTTTGTTAAATCTTCCAACTCATAATTGACAATCAAATAATACAAACCATGCCACCCATCAAAGATGATTGTTTCGTCACAAAGAAGGTGACACCATGTGCCTAAATTATTAAGACTAACAATAATTTATAATTATAGTAATTAGTAAGTAATACAACTCTGAGCCCACCATTATCAAGAATTCGAATTATCTTTGACTTCAAAGCTCAAATCTTGAAAGGCGAGTCTTTTGACCCACCCAAATTCCTTATGTCCTTAACATATTTAGAATTTTTCCTATAAGAATAAACAAAAGAAATTAGCTTGGTTTCCATTAAATGTAAATATAACATTAGAGATTATGTATAAAATAAGAAATATCCAACATAGTTATCAAAACTGTTTAAGCATGTATAAAAAAAAAAAAAAAAAAAAAAAAAAAGAAAACTATGTTATATGACATATTTTTATCCCTTTTACAACATTTTATCTGCATAACATATAAGTGATTATTACGGTTTTTACTGTTCACTAATTGAAGTAATATATTGAACACGTTCATATGATAATACATATCATGGCCTTCTTGCTTCGATAGCTGCCACCGCCACATATCACTATCTCTCAAAGTGCTAACCCAACAATTCAGGATACAACTTGCCTGCATGAAGCAGAAATCGCTAGTAATCGCTGGTCAGCCATATGGCGGTGAATCCGTTTATCTCCCTTTAAAACCTACCTAGCAAGGTTGTCAACATGTATAGTTTTTTTACTTGAAATTTTGATAAAAAATAGTAATATTTTTTTAAGACAAATACATTGATAAGTTACTGTGATGGACTTAGGGGTGTTTGTTAGCCTCTTAATAAACCTCTTAATCATTTAACATTAAAATGTTTGTTTCAACTAAAAAAATTCATCTGAATGGTTCTATTAAACTCTTAACCATTCAACCACTAAGGGATGATGAATCATTCAGGCCATTTTAATGATTCAGCACTAATCAGACATATCCTATCAAACAACCCCTTACTTTTACATTTACCTTTACCAACTATTGTGTAGCACTTAGGCTATGGGGGTGTGTGGGAGACATCTCCCCCCTTCTTCCTTCGAGTTCACCTCATCGCGACGTTTCCCAGACCAAGTAAATAGTCCCCCCCCGGGGGGGGTCATTCAGGTACCTGACAGTTACCGATTCATATGACTTTGTGACGGAAAGCAAGATAATGCAGGCGAAGAACAATTTGTATAGCTATGACAACTTTGCATGGAGATTCAACATACAATTCCCTAACAATATGACAGAGATGTTCATGCTCCAAAACAAGGGCATACAGAATCAAAATTTTCTACATAATATTTAAGAACAATATATAATATAAGTTGAACATAAGTTTTTGTACAGGGAAGATCACTTGATTGACACAAGTCTACAAAAATTCGACACTTGTATACTACAAATTCATAAAATGCAAAAAAAAAAAAAAAAAAAAAAAAAAAAAGTTAATTTCTTACCATCTTGATCATCTTGAATTCTGCAATAACGATCGTTATCATGGTCAATATCATAAGCGGCTGACCTGCCGAACAGGGTTGAACTTGAAGACACAAAACTCATCTTTTAGACCGTCTACCATTGATGGTTTCACCTCTTGACTTTGACCCGCTTCCATGACCCGATTCGTCAAAATCCCTTGACTTCAAACCGGTCAAAATCCGGTCCCTAAGACCTTTGACCGACTTATATCTCAGCAAATCATCACAATGGCTTCTTCTTGGTGTTTGCTTTTCAAGATCAGCAAAGGTGTCTTGAATCCCCCATTCATTTCCATCTGAAACCTTTCTTTGAAGTGAAGAAACACTTCTCCTTGAGGTTTTCGCGTTGACCGAATCGTTATGGAAGCTTTGACCATGAGCCCATTTGAAACTCTTGTTGTTATTATCCATGTTAAGTTCTATAGAATGAAGATCACTCTCTCCTGATCCTTCATCTTCTTCAACTTCACCATTGTCGCGTTCTTCGTTCAATCGGGTCCCACCCAAATTGCTTTTGTTCAAATACATCATTAAGTCTTCGTCTCTTCGCCCTTTTTTCTTCTTGGTTCCGAGAAACGATTCGAGTTGACTTCTTAACTTGTCAACGAGCGCGTTTTTCTCTTCGAACTGATGCTTAGCTTCCGTTAGTTTCATCTGAACTCTTTCCTCTCTTAACTTATCGGCAAGATGAAGCATTTCTCTTTCCTTTTCAACTTCTTCATGAACTTTAACCGATTCTCGTTTCAGTTCTGCTTCGGCGTGATCTTCACCGAAATCAACAGCGAGTTCATCACAAACCTGTTCCATTATCTCACGGGCCCGTTTCTCACTCTCGAGTTCCTTCAACACCTTAGCGAAAGAAGAATTTGTTTCTGCTAATTCTTGCCCGAGCTTCTTATTTAAACTTTCCGCTCTTCGTCTTATCTTTTTCTCGACCTCCAGTTCACCAGCAATTGACTCGATGGCGGTTTCAATTGACTGTCTTTCTTTACTTTTCCATAGGGCTTTCTCTTCAGCAAAGCATTTGAGTAGGTAGTTGACTTCTGAATGGTCAACACTTTGGTCTTTGATAATTTGGTTCACTTGAAGGCGGGCCCGTTCCAGCTCCGTATGCAGGGCGGATATAAGTGACATGCTAGATGATGGAAGATTATCGTGCGCCCACATTCGGTGGATAATTTTCAGTAGCTCTTTGGAAGTTGTTAACGCATTACTAACTTCTTTCAAACGCGGTTTCACACCATTACCAGAACCACTAGGAGTTTGAGCACGAGACCGCGTTTCAATCTGCAGTTTCAAGATACAAAACCCGTTTACAGAACCCGGAACGCGATTCGTGTATTGGTTAACAAATAATATTCAAAAAATATATTCATGTTTACCTCCATTAAACTGGTATTGCTAAGAGAATCAAAGACTTCACCATTGTGGTCTTCCAGTCTTGGCTTATGACCGGATGAAATCCGACGGTGAGACCCTGTTCCGGATCGATCCATCCTCTGCAAAAACAAATGAATATGATCAATCAATGAATTAACTTCATTTAAAATGCAAACTGCTCAATGTTCACATGATAATTAATCATAATTTTTTTTTGTGGTTGAACTTACAGTCAATTTATATCCATAAATAGGGCTGAAAATGACCCATGAGTCCATAACTATCAATTTCAATGACATTTTCTAACAATATAGTTAATGTATCATAGTAGTTGGCTTATTAGATTGAAAATGACAACAATATGTATATAATAATTGCAACACCTCAAACCAAAATGGGCTTACTAGGAACAAGATTAAAAATAATAATAATAATAATAATAATAATAATAATAATAATAATAATAATAATAATAATAATAATAATAATAATAATAATAAAAATAAAACATATTCCATGTAAACATTTCAAGGTTTAAGCATAATTTTATTACAAACTGGATTTTAATAATCAAAACTATGAACCTATCGGCCGGATTTTAATAATCAAAACTATGAACCTATCGGCCGATAATAATTCATACTAGCAATTTTATTAACAACACTTCTGACTTTCATCTCTGTTACTAAGAGCAACAACACTAACAATAACAAATAAATAACTCTATATTACCCCAAACTTTCATCTATGTCGTTTCAAAACAATTTCTAACACTATGAATATGATAAGAAAAAAAATTCCAAGAAATATGACACATTACCCCATTTCGGGTAAGGGTGTTGGGACGTAGGGGACACCCGTCACCCCATCACACTATCATTAAAATTAAACCAATCATTTGTCACCTCATTCCGTCACATTCTATCACACTATCACTAAATCAGTTACACCGCCCATCACCGGTAGCGCGCCCCCACCACCCTTAACAAATAAAGATTGTTTATAGACAGTTAGACATCTACAGTCACTATCCTATTCTAAAAATAATAATATCACAAAATCTTCAACCACCAAAAGATCAAATAAAATAATTACATAAAGCCATAAAAATTATAGCTTTATTTCAAACAAAACATCAAACCCACCTCAGAAACAGGACTATGAGACGGATCAGACAAATGAACCGGAAGCAACCCATGGGTCTGACTCCGACCCACCCGGTTCACCTTCTCCTTCTTCTTCCTCGTACTCTCCGAATTCTTCGGCGAGGGCATCTCGTTCATCTCCCACAGTGTCGCCGCCAGCTTCCTCGCCGACACCGGCCGTCCGCCGCCGTCAAATTCCGGCGACCCACCACCACCGCCACCACCAACCTTCAATCTCGACGACGGTGTCATCCTCCATGACGGCGCCGGAGTACTAGATCTGGACCCACCTCCGACCCGGGTCTTACCCACCATAATCGCGCGTTTAAACCGGTAATTATGCACCTTTGATGATGAAGATGGTGATGATGAACACCCTCGTTTCCGGATCTTGTCTTGACCCGGGATTAACCCGTCCATGACCCGGTTGTTACTCTGTCTAGACATTTGTTCAAGAATAATATTGGATGAGTTTGCTTTGATGGGAATTTTTTTCTACATGGGAAGGTGTGATAAGGTTTCTTGATTAAGAAAAAAAGAGTACAAATGTTTGTAATGAGAGTTATGAGGTGTAAAGGGAGAGTGCATGTGATATAATGAGGATTAAAGATTAAAGATGGGCTGACATGTAACTTAAGACTTTTCAAAGGTTGGTTACTTGAGATTAAATTATGGAGGACAATAATAAATACTAGGTGCATTCAGTAATTGACCAAACCAACCAAGTGATGTCTTATCATTTAGGTTTTTAATGGTTGAAAGATTTTGTGTTGTTTTGTTATCTTTAAGTTGCTTTAGGTTGTGTATTATGTTTACATCAATCACCCTTTTTTTTTTTTTTTTTTTGGGGGTATATCAACTTGTTTTAAGCCACCCATTTTCGTATCATAATTTAAGAACGAAATTTCACATGTCTTAAGACCTCTCCAACACAAAGACAAATCGTAACATGTTTTGAACCTGAGACCTCAAACAATATAAATTCACCACAAACCACTCCACCACTAAGGCATCTTGTGATTTATTATGAAATCATTTGTATTTATTACTTAATAACATGTTGTAAATAAAAAAAAAGGAATAATGGAAATAAATAATCACAACTATTAACTATTGGCCAATAACGGTCCCAACTACGAAAATTACCAATAGTGGTCCCAACTTTCGACATATTGGAATATAATGGACCCAAACTAACGACGTTAGTGTGATGCTGACGTGGCATGCCATGTAGGATGCCAGGTAGGATGCCACATAGGATCATTTTGCCACCTAGGATGCCACGTCGGATGCCACGTAGGATCATTTTGCCACCTAGGGGAGGGTTATCTTGAGAACGCTAAATATTGTGAGAACCGTGAGAACAAGTAAAAAAATCAATCAAAATCAAAAAATTTTAATACAAACCTCATTATAATCAAAATACAACATTAATAAATGAATTTTCTTTCCAAATAATTCATCTTTTCTTGCAAAAACACTTTCAAATTAAGTTTTTACACATGTGTAAATGAAACAATTTACACATGTATAAACAGTAAATTTACACATGTGTAAAAACAAATTAATTTCATATACGTTTGAATTTTTACGCATAAATTGTGTTTTTGAGATTGTATTTTAGTAATAAAGACAAGTGTAAAAAGAAATTTTGAATTTGAATGGTTTTAGATGTCGTTCTCACGGTTCGCACGAAATATGGGTGTTCTCAAATTAACTTTCCCCTATATAGGGGAAAGTTAATTTGAGAACACCTATATTTCGTGCGAACCGTGAGAACGGCATCTAAAACCATTCAAATTCAAAAAAAAAAAAAATTACACTTGTCTTTATTACTAAAATACAATCTCAAAAACACAATTTACGCGTAAAAATTCAAACGAATACGAAAATAATTTGTTTTTACACATGTGTAAATTTACTGTTTATACATGTGTAAACTGTTTCATTTACACATGTGTAAAAAGTTAATTTGAAAGTGTTTTTGCAAGAAAAGATGAATTATTTGGAAATAAAATTCATTTATTAATGTTGTATTTTGATTATAATGAGGTTTGTATTAAAAATTTTTGATTTTGATTGAATTTTTTACTTGTTCTCACGGTTCTCACAATATTTAGCGTTCTCAAGATAACTCTCCCCTATATATATATATATATATATATATATATATATATATATATATATATATATATATATATATATATATATATATATATATATATAGAGAGAGAGAGAGAGAGAGAGATATGGGGGAGAAGATCAAATACAAATAGATGTTATCCTAAGAAATGTAGGAAATTAGGTCAAACGAACTTTGATTGAACTCTTTCCAAAGACGTTCGAACCGACTCGTCAAAGCCTATATAAATGTATTTAGGTTTTAGACTTTAAACTTTAGGGTTTAGCATTAAGTGCTTATTGGTTTAGCTTAGGGTTTAACTTTATGGTTTAGAACTAGGGTTTCACTTTAGGGTTTATGGTTAGATAGAGAGGGTAAAAAACAAATAGATCTTAATGTAAGGAAACTAGGTTAAAAAAAACTCTGATTGAACTTATTCTAAAGACGTTTGAAACGACTCGTCAAACCCTATATAAATGTATTAAGGTTTTAAAGTTTCACTTTTATAGTTTAGCTTTATGATTTATGATTTATGAATAACGTTTAACTTTGTGGTTTATGGTTAGGAGGGTTAGGGTTGGACCAGCCAATTCCAATGCAGTTGAAATGGCTTTAGTCGGAGTTCGTTTGACCCTCTTTTCTACATTATTAGGTAAGGGACATTGTGTACCGATACCAAAATTAGATAGGTATCAGTTCCGATTCAATATTTATTTTATATTTTATACCGAAATGCTCATCCCTAGTACGTGTAGTGGTAGAGTGAAAAAAAATTTTCCTGTGGTGTCATTTTTTTGATGCTTTGGTTTATAATAACTTGTATAGCCAAAACTTTCGGATCGAGTCAGTTTGGGTGGGGTTGAATTACATAAGTAAAGCCAAATAATAACTAACGTATAGTGTCATTGAAAAAATATGTAATAAAAATACAAAATTTGAAATATGTATAAAAACACATTTTATAATTTATCCCCACGTGTTTACATGTTTTCAAAACGTCTTCAAGTGCAACTTTCTCAAACAACTCAATTTTAATATAACAAATGTAAGAATTATTCAAAAAATTATCACCCATCCGTTTAGGTAAATATTTCTTCAATGATTCATAGGCAGAACCATCTCTCAATACTTACCATCCTATTTTCATATGCAGAATCGACGTGTATATATTTTTCATGCCAATTGGGTCAATATATTTTTTTTCTATAAAACCAATGGTGTCAATAAAAAGAACAACGGGTATTAGTTTGAAAATTTTCTATTACATGTAGAGCTTTCAAAATTTCTCGCCACTTGGAAAAATGCTCATTCAATTTATTTCTCGGTTGTAAACGAGCCGATTGGCTCGATTCGGTTAGTAAAGTAGCCAAGCATGAGTAAAAGTTCGCTCGGCTCGACTTAAATTATTTTTTATTAATTTATTATATATATAATTACATATTATCTCTATCCTATTCTGCAATGTTGGTGGATTTTTCCACTGGCACTCCTCCAAGTTTTACAAGAATTAAATTTAGTCCTCCGCATAGAGTAAAGCACTGCAATCTCTTCTTCCCCGACTACCTCCAACTTTCTCTCACTCTTGACAAATGTTGATGCCTCACCTCCATCCTCGATTGGTGACCTTCCCACCCATCCATCTCTCGACATCAACTCTCTCTCTCTCTCTCTCTCTCTCTCTCTCTCTCTCTCTCTCTCTCCCGTTGACCAATAGCCCCAACTTTCTTAACCAGAAATCAGTCCAAATTGAAACCGTCTGTTGTTTCGTTGAAAGAAATTAATTTTGGTTGGTTTCGTCTGAATTGAAAGGGAATGGTAGTGGATGAAGTGGATTTTGAAGAGGGGAGGAGATATAAGTTGGAATAGAGTTTGAGATTAGTTGAAAAACTGTTTCGTCTGACCAGAGCCATCGCTGCTATGGTGTTATAAATGGGTAAAGGCCGACGCCTGCGGTCTTTAGGGTTTACAGAGAGTACAAAGTTGAATGCGGTTGTTTAGTGGTGGCATTGCGGTGTTGATGATGTTACGGCGGTGGTGTTCCATTAATGGTGCGGGGTGGTTGTGTTGTTAACCAGATACAGATTTAGAGCTCATGGTTTTGGAAAACTATGTTCAAACTTCTAAATGCTATTTGGTTTTCATTTTCATTATACAAAACTAGTTGATTACCTTAATATGACTTAATAAAAAATGATAAAGGAAGAAACCTGGTTAAAGCATAATTAAGATACGGAGCTTGATCGGTTTTATCTACTTGTACACATGAATCACCATGCCTCTTTTGATATTCATCCATCACCTAATCAACATGTGCATAACAAATTCATTGTATGACGAATTAAAGTGCGTATAAAACCATTTAACTGGTGTTAAAACTTAAAATACAATCTATTTTATACATGACATGACTGTGAAACAAAGCTCAAGTTTCGTCAAGGCGTTGCTAACTAGCAAAGACAACATCGCATATGAGGTGCAAACAACAACATCAACTAAATCGAAAGAACAAAGAAGACCATATCGTTACCTTAAGCGAAATCTGTGTTCAAATCATGGATACCGGCGTATGAGAGAAATTCTGATTCCATCAGCTTCCGTTAATCACAACATCAACACACCCAAGTTAACAAAAAAAAATAAAATCAAATTAAAGTTTATTAATTCAAATAAAAGTCAACATGGAACAACATACCTAGCAACTTGATTAAAGATCCACAAGAAACAACACGATTGTCAATTAATGATTACCAAACCAAACCCTCTCTAATAGATCCCAATTTTAGAACTCTCGGAAATTGAAAGATGAAGAACAAAGTTGCAAATAACATTCAACCGTTTACAATCAATCTATAAAACAAATAGCAAAAAAAACATCAAATGCTTAGATTGCTAGATCCGAACAAATAATAAACCTACGTTAAATAATTCTACTTAAAAGAACCATCCACCCAGAGAAGATCACAAGAATGTTAGCCAATCATAACAATAACAAAGAAACCGAATACTTAAAATATAAAAGAATAATTAAACTTTCCTTTGTTCTCGCCTCGTTCAAGGTCGTCAACTCCATAATCCTTTGTATTTATGTTGACTTTGGTGCAGTGCATTATTAACTTGTCTTTTTTCAAAGGGTGTAACAAATTATCAAAGACATAAGGCCAAAAGTAAGCCCACACATCAACCCAGCAAACAAAACCAACAACACCACTATCCCAATGTGTATAAAAAACTGTCTCTCCCCATCTATACTCCACTGCCATAATCAACAAAACTAAATCCACCCTGTTGCTTACAGCAGCTAAGAGCATTCTCAATTGGGGAACTAAATGTATGTAAGAGTGTCCATCAAATTATATGGGGTGGGTGTAACCAGTGGCGGATCCAGAAATTTTTTTCACTGGGTTCCTATTTTAGTTGTTCCAATTTCATATGACCAAACATAAAAATTTCGGGTCGGTTCAAGGGTTCGGGCCGGTTTGTCGGCTCGGGTTGGTTTAACGGTTCGGTCGGTTAAACGAGGTAATAAATCGTCTATAAAAGTAGCTAATACTAATCCATAAAAAGTGGCTATACTAGGATTTTGTGTATGCTAATCCATAAAAAGAGCATTTAAGTTTCACATACTAGGTAACCCAAAATAACTTATATAGAAGAGAACCAACCTCAAGCTCAAATGGCATTACGACAACTCCTCCGATCATACTTTAGGATTTAGACGATGTAATAAATCGTCTATAAAAGCTTTTCCTCCATTTCTGCAATACACAAAAATGAACCCACAAAATCTTATGTCAATCCAGTAATTGGGTCTTCCATCTTTCCAAATAACAATTTTAGAAGAAATTAGGAGTATAAATAATTACATTGTTGGACTATGATATGAACAATACATACCGTTTGGTGCTTATGTTTACGCATGACTTCATAACAGTAGATTAGCTTGGCAACTTACCAGCAGGGATGGCATTGTGTTTGTTAACCACAATGATGGGTCAACACTCCTTATGTTCCGAATACGAAGATCTGTTAACAAAAAACTAAAATTAAACCAATGCCCAAATTGAGTTTCATCAATATACATTACTTCACATCTAACAATCGTGAAGAGTATTAAGGGTTCTATACTTCTATTAACATTAGAACTTCATCGAGAAGGACAAAATCTTACATTGAACAAAGCTGCAAGCAAATGCAGGTAAAAATCCAATATCATTGAATATCCAATATCATTGAATCAATTCAACAAGTAACAAACTAACATTAAAAAATATCCCATATACAAGAATCTTGAAATCAATATACACAACAGGATTTGTTCAAATATGTGTATCAAGAACACAATAGCAAAAATCTTGAAATTTATATCTACGGGTATAAATCAATAAAAAATTCCTGCACCACCCCCGAGTATTATCGCCATCACTTTCTTTGGATCAATCCTTGTTCTCTCAAACTTTGGTGCTGTCAGTGTATAAAATGAAGAGCACACATATGAATAAAATAATAAAGAGATATTAACACTTCAAGAAACAAATAAAAAAAAGGGTAAAAATCATACCTCAACCAATGTCCCTTTACCACTCTCTGATGTGATGACAGAGAAAGCAACCCTAGGTTTTGTAAATGGCGGCAGGAGCGGAGCAAGGCAGGAGGAGGCGGATCAAGGGATGGGTTGCCGTTGGAGGAGAAGGTCTAGAAGGATGATTTCTTTTATTCAATTGTTTCATTGTGTTTTTCTGGGTTTGGGTTTTCAAAGATGGGTGCAGGGGCGTTTGGAGAATAGGAGGAGAAGAGAAGTGGGTTTGGGTATAAAACCCTAGGTTTGAATTAAAAAAACGAAAAAGTAGCGCCTGGAATCGAACCGGGGATTTGTTGGTTTTTAAAGAGGGTTTCAACCACTAGAGCACTCTCAATTTGTATTGATGGGTTCCTCAAATAAAATCTTATGGGTTCCTTTCCAGTTTTCTTTATATATTAACACTATAATTTACGAACCCACTGGGTTCCCAGGAACCCATCCCCCAAGCCCTAAATCCGCCCTTGGGTGTAAGTGGTTGTGAGTGGAGGTGTGGAAGCACTGTTCACCCCTATATTTGAAAAGCTACTGTTCACTCCTAAAAATATTTTAATATTTTTGGAAGTCGTTGTGAGTGAGGAAAGAGAAAATATAATGATAAAAGTATGAAAAAGTATTATTATTTTAAAAAATGAGAGAGAAATTTTAGGGTGGAATAGTGTTTTTTAGTGTAATTTGATGGAGGAGATTTGGTGGAAGAGATAGGAATGCTCTAATATCTCATCATCATAATATTCTTTTTAAATATCCGAATTTCTGCAATTTAATGTTCCAAATCATTCTTTATTATTCAAACTCTTACCTTGTGGTTTCGTAGACCGAAACACATCCGTGATATTCATATTCCTCTTTTATTCAGCCATCTCACAATCTGCACAAAACAAATCCCATAAAAAAAAGTACTCTCAATCGAAAATAATATGTATATATATATATACACACACACACACACATAAAGGACACATCCATCATAATAAAACTGAATAAAATCAAAAACCCATTTAATATTCATACAAGACACACAATATCAAACTATTTTAGGGTTTATAATCTTTTTTCTTCAGTCAAGCATTTAATCAAACAGTTAGTCTGCATTCTTAACCCTTTATTAAAAACCATACAAACTCATTCGTATCACGATAAAGACACCTAAATCCTTCAAGATGGACAGCAGAGAGAGATGATGAGTGAGAGAATCACAAAATAGAGATCAGAAAGAGGTGACGACGGCTAGGGTTCTGATTAGGGGTTTCCGACCACCATGTGCGGTGGAGACTCACATATTCTGATAAATCATCAGGAGATTGGTTTGAAAGAGATAACAATTTACATGGGATTAGAGATGCGATCGTATGAACTCGGTTGTGTTAGAAGGGGTGAGAGAGATTGAGGGGGAGAGGTGAGGAAGAGAGAATTGTGGAAGAGATAAAGAATGGACAGAAGAGAAGATTAGGGTTTAAAAAAAGATTTTAATATAATAAAAACGGAAAATTAAAAAAAAAACAAATTCTTGCACCGCATTATGCCACGTGACACATTCAAGGGAATGTTAAGGGCACCATGAATGCCACATCATCAAACTTCATTTCTTTTATATATATTTATAGATTATAGATTATAATAAACGAGTTGCGCTTGCACGCGCGTGACGGTGGGATCTTGATTATGAATGTTTTAATATCACCATATGAGATGCGAAAATTCTTAAACTTTATTAAAACCATCTTTCCTTTTTTATTTTTATCTTTTTTTTGCATTATCCCTAACCTACAACAACGGCCTAAATCATTTTACTTAAAAAGACAAAGTGTTTTAGGAAATGACCCGAATTTTGGGGTCCTAACTTTGTATGTTAAATATATTTTTAAGTTTGAAATTACCTTGGTCACAGCATACAAATTACATCTTTTGCATATTTTAAAATATAAATAAAGTTTTGCATTTATAGACATGATAACAAAATAAATTTTCTAAGTAAAACCTAATTCAACAACAAAAATCTTCAATTTCAGCGTCTTAGATAGTTTAAGAAATACTAGTGGGTTAGCCCGCGCGATGCGGCGGGTGTCGCATAGTCTCTTTTAGAAAGTGTTTTCTAACTTAATATGTCTTAAACACTGATTATATTTGGGTAACACCACTATCACCACTACTATATCTAAATAAGATTATACTAAATTTAAATAATAATTGCTTATAAAAATATTAATATTATCATGGACAACCATATAATATTACTAATTGATTAATTATATAATACTAATGTAAAGTTTTTGATATTACTATGGTTCATTAACTATAATGTGATGTAATTAAAGACAAGTTTAAAAGACAAAAGTAGTTAAGATATGCATTATGTATTGTATGATAAGCAAATATACTTGTACTTCTTATTTTTTAAAAAGTCCATAGGAAATGCTTTATAATATACTAGTGGGTTGGCCCGCGCGATGCAGCGGGTGTAACTGAAACTCTTTTGTAGAGCACATACTAACCTAACATACATACTATAAACCTAACCACTATTACATGAATATTTCTGAATACCTTTGTTTGAAATTCATAATAAACAGAAGCTTTCTTCTTCGGTTATTGAATCCGATGATCATATAGTTTAGATCAAATTAGGCATGTTTGTGTGTATGAATATAACGTAATAATTTTAGAATTCGAATCGTTACCTCATGATTAAAAACACAACTTTCACTATTGATTTCTCGATTTCTATATAGTATGAACAAGTTTATAAAACTCTAAGTTTTTTAAAGTACCCAACTCTATATAAAATGTTATAACAAAACATATAACATCATGAATTGTTTTTTATATGTATTCTATTTAATATGTTTAAACTAATTATAAAATTGAATGTCATGTGGTTTCATAAACATCTCATGACTCTTGACTTTCTTTTAATTAAATTTGGTGCTTAAAAGACATATTTACCCTTAAAAAGTAGTTATTTTATACATTATGTGTTGTATCATAGGCATTTAGACTTATACATCTTAAAATTTAAGAAGTTCTTGTCAAATGCTTTATAATATAGTATAGATATAGATATAGATATAGATATAGTTTATAAATAATATAATTATAATTATAATTATAAATATAAATAAATTATAATATAATTATAATTATTATAATATAGTATAGATGATTAAATAAACTATTTTTTTAAGTAAACTATTTCTTTTCTTTTTGTGGCTTATTTGTTCAGTTGTTTCTTTTGAAATTAGATGTATTAAAATTTCTATTTTAATAAAAAAAATTAGCACTCATAACACCATGTTTCTTCCTTCGATATTTGACTATTCTTTTGACTTGCGATAAATTATAAACACCGCTCAAACTCTTTTTCTGCAAGGCTATTTGTGGTTTTCATTCCGACAAAATATTGATATTTTATGATCGGTTCGAAAGTTTTTCTTTTAATGTTTTATGATTAAACGAAATAAGATTTTTTTTATTTCCACAAAACACCGATTTGGTTTTAAACAATATTATCGAATCAATGAATTCCGGTGATAAGAACAATGCGATTTCCAATTCAAACGAACCAATCTTCATATTAATCTTCAAAATCAGACCAAGATCAAAGAGGAATATGCACCCTCAATTCTTATGTACTTATAATAATTGCAGACCAAAAAAGGAATTGAATGAGCGATCTTCTTCGATCAGTAATTGTAATAGAGTATACATAATATGGTATAGATGTTTTTATTTGGGATTGCCGGCCAATTCTACCAAATTAAAGTCACGGTATCGTGGTGGAAAATTCGACTTTTTATGATTCCAATTGTGTAATTATCCGATTATTTATGAGTTTAGCAGTTATGTGGTAATTGATGTCCCTTTCCAGAGGATGCTACCCGAACAGACGACAGTTCCATGAAAGATGCATGTAAGACCCCACACTCGAGAGGTCCTACAGTTGGTCATTCATAAGCATAACAGTTCAAGTACTGTAAATTTATTAGAATAACGCAGCGGAAAATTATAGAGTACATGACCATTCAAAATGAAACATCCAACGAAACACGTCAAGCTTCAAAAGTAAAATTTATAATCAAGAATGCCAGTCTTCGAGGTACGGGTAACTTTTTAAACAAGCCAAGAGATCCATAGGCACCATCCAAACCTGAAAATCAATCTGATATACGTGCAAAAGTCAGCAAGGCTGAGTGAGTTCTATTTTTATAAATTAATTAATGGTACGTTTATCATATCTTATAATAGTTCATGACATAGATTAAAAATATACAAATTAGCATGCATACACGGTGGATGCACATGGTCTCTAAGGTCCATCATTCTTCATTATGCCCAAGAATGTACCGGTACTGTTAGGGACTTCATTAAATATTAATTGCCTACACTAGGTGTCCATATCCCTAGTGTGAGATTAGGTTTCCATATCCCTAGTCTCATAAATAGGGCTCCTTACGAATTCGCCAAGACTAGGTTTACATATCCCTAATCATAGACATCATCCATAAGTTGACTCGACCATTTGACATAACTACTAAAAACATTAAAGTCGATCAACACCTATCATTCGTTATCATTATATTTATTTATATAGATAGATATAAATAAATATGGTTTCATTTAATAATAATATTTGGCACATATGACAGCCCTAAAAGATTGAAAACATGTAAAGGGGAGGGCGAGTAGAACTCACCTTAACGTAACGCTTTAACTTCAAGTAGCTAGTGGCCCCTTTAAGAGACACGATTCCGAGCACGATCTTAACCGCCTAATAATCAATTAAAACCATCAATATCTAGTCTAGGAATCTAATAAAATCTCAAACGGGTCAAGTGAGTCAAACATGACATACACTTGTGTGTATGTATACTATGCATTATAGATACCCAAAATCCTAAATATATATATATATATTTACGTGTATATATTTTTTTATAGATACCCATATATGCCACACACATACATAATATAAATGGCATATACACTTTTTGGAAAACATTCACAAACCATATGCATGACTTCTTTTGTTGTTTTATTACAAAGTACCCACCTTCCCAATTCATATATATATTAACCTGCACATCGAATACATACATATATATATATACACATATATATCGTATCACACACACCTTCATAAAAATATATGCATGCTCAACACACATATATGAATCACATGTTACGTACAGCACACACACAATTATATATATTAGGTGTATTTCAATCCCATGACCCGTTTACGAAACACCCATAACCCATCACCTTAACCGAGACCCTATAGTCAAAACCATAAACAGATGCTATGACAATTATGCTAACCGCAACTCATGTTCGAGAAACATACCCGTAACAAAATAATAATCGAGTGCGAGTAGAACAAACAGCGGCAAACGACACAAACGTGTGGGTCTTTTCCTTCTTACGAAACCGTATCGGAACTTGTTCGGTTCGGCTGTGTTTGTTTCTTTGTTGCGATCGTAGCTTCAGACGGTAGTCCTTGTTTTGATTCTTTGCGGATCAGCACACAAGATGATTGGCATGGACAAAACTCATGATTTCGAATTTATATATTGCCAAGCATGAAATGAAACGATCTATTTTTATTGACCTCATGATTGCTGGGTGTTTCAAGTCCTACTTTGAAACCGACATGCGAGGAAGAAACTGAGAAGAAGCGTCAATGTTTTGTTTCATTTTAATAATTCACCTTTGGCAATATAGGTCCCCTAAATACCATTCATGATACATTGTAAACCAAACTCACTAGTATGTCATGGTCTTACATAATACAAGGTATACATGGGGTACAATGACGAGTTGAAAGTTTGGGGCGTTACAAGTCTCCCCCCCTTACATTAGGATTTGTCCCCAAATCCTGCCGTATAGAGAATAACTGAGGATATAGTCTCATCATCTCATCCTCGGATTCCCATGTAGCTTCGGAACCTTTCCTATGCCTCCATTGAACTTTCACTTGCTTAATAACTTTATTCCTTAATTGCTTCTCTTTCCGATCAATTATAGCGACAGGCTCCTTAATGTAATTCAACTGTTCATCAACTTCTATGTCATTCAAAGGCACATGAGCCCCCTCGTCAGCTAAACACTTTCTAAGATGAGATACATGAAATGTAGGGTGGATGCCACTAAGTTCATCAGGCAATTCCAATCTATAAGCAACTGCACCTACACGAGCTACTATCTTGAAAGGTCCAATGAATCTTGGACTTAACTTTCCTCGTTTACGAAAACGTATGATACCTTTCCATGGAGAAACCTTCAACAACACTCTATCACCAACCTCAAATTCAATCGGTCTTCGTCTTTTATCTGCATAGGCCTTCTGTCTATCTTGAGCTGCTTTCATAAAGGCTTTAATCTTATCTAGTTTCTTGGTTGTTGCCTCCACAACTTCCAAACTTCCCAACTGTTTCTGTCCAATAGAACCCCAACAAATAGGAGTCCTACACCTCCTCCCATACAACATCTCATAAGGTGGCATCCCAATACTAGCATGGTAACTGTTGTTATAAGAAAATTCCACTAATGGTAGATGATTATCCCAACTGCCACCAAAATCAATGATACACGCCCTCAACATGTCTTCAAGTGTTTGGATAGTCCTTTCAGATTGGCCATCCGTTTGAGGGTGATAAGCCGTGCTGATATGAAGTTTAGTTCCCATCTCCTCATGAAATTTCTTCCAAAATTTGGAAGTGAAACGAGTGTCTCTGTCAGACACAATTGATACTGGCACCCCGTGCCTTGCAATAATTTCTCTGATAAATAACTCTGCCAACCGCTCAGATGTATGGGTCTCTCGAATTGGTAGAAAGTGAGCACTCTTAGTTAGTCTGTCCACAATCACCCAAATTGTGTCATAACCCCTAACTGTGCGTGGTAGCTTGGTAATGAAGTCCATCGTAAGGTGTTCCCACTTCCATTCAGGTATCTCTAGAGGCTGAATTTTACCATATGGCTTTTGATGCTCGGCTTTAACCTGTAAACATGTCAAGCACTTGCTTACATATTGAGTAACCTCATACTTCATACCCGGCCACCAGTAGTTCTTCTTAAGGTCTTGGTACATCTTTGTCGCACCTGGGTGAATTGAGTAACGTGTCTTATGGGCTTCATCCATAATCTTATTTCTAAATCCCCCATACTTAGGTATCCAAATTCGCCCACTCCTGAACTTCACCCCATCACTATTATCTTCTAAAAACTTCTCTTGGCCCCACATTCGTTCTTTCATAATCCATTCTACCTGCAAGGCTTCATTTTGTGAACTAGAGATCTGTTTCATAATATCTGGCTTCAAAACAAGCTGGTAGGATTTCACACTAAGGGGTTTTGGTCTTTCCTTTCGACTTAACGCGTCAGCCACCACATTTGCCTTACCAGGATGATACATTATGTCACAATCATAGTCTTTGATTAATTCTAACCACCTCCTCTGCCTCATGTTTAGTTCTTTTTGATCAAAGAAGTACTTCAAACTTTTGTGATCGGTATGAATTGTAAACTTAACGCCGTATAGATAATGTCTCCAAATCTTCAATGCAAACACCACTGCCGCTAGTTCAAGGTCGTGGGTGGGATAGTTAGCCTCATGCGGTTTTAGCTGTCGAGAGGCATACGCTATCACCCTACCACGTTGCATTAGGACACACCCCAACCCTTGATAAGAAGCATCTGAATAAACAACCAACTCTTCGTTACCATCAGGAAGAGCCAAAACTGGAGCTTGTGTTAACTTCTGTTTTAATATTTGGAAAGCATTCTCCTGGTCCTTTCCCCAAACAAACCTAACATCCTTTTTTGTCAGCTTGGTCATTGGAGAGGCTATCCTTGAAAAGTCTTGGATAAACCTTCGATAATAACCTGCTAACCCCAAAAAGCTACGAATTTCAGAAGGTGACGTAGGAGAATCCCATTTCATAACTGCTTCAATCTTGGCTGGGTCCACCATAATACCACTCGGATTAATAACATGACCCAAGAATTGAACTTCCCTCAACCAGAATGCACATTTAGAAAACTTAGCATATAACTTCTCTTTTCTTAAAGTCTCAAGAACTTCCTTAAGGTGGAAAGCATGATCACCTTCAGTTTTAGAATAAATGAGAATGTCATCGATAAAAACAATAACTGATCGATCAAGCATGGGTCGACAGACCCGGTTCATCAAATCCATAAATGCGGCTGGGGCGTTTGTCAATCCAAACGACATCACAAGGAATTCGTAATGCCCATAACGTGTACGAAAAGCCGTCTTAGGAATATCTTGCTCTCTTATTTTCAACTGATGATACCCTGACCGGAGATCGATTTTCGAAAACCAACTAGCTCCTTGGAGCTGGTCAAATAAATCATCAATCCTCGGTAACGGGTATTTATTCTTCACTGTCAACTTATTCAGCTCACGGTAATCGATGCACATTCGCATGCTACCATCTTTCTTTTTAACAAAAAGCACTGGAGCACCCCAAGGGGAGATGCTTGGTCGAATAAACCCCTTCTCAAGTAGGTCTTGTAGCTGGGCCATGAGTTCCTTCATCTCTGATGGAGCCAGGCGATAGGGTGCTTTAGCAACGGGTTGAGCTCCTGGGACGAGATCAATCTGGAACTCAATTTCCCGATCCGGTGGCACGCCTGATAAATCATCTGGAAATACATCAGGAAAATCACATACTATAGGAACATCTTTGAGCTCAATAACATCCTTTTTAGCATCAACAACATAAGCCAAGAAAGCCCCACACCCACGCTGCATAAGCTTCCCTGCTTTAATCATGGAGATGATTTTCGGAACTGAACAACATTTATCACCATAAACCGTGACTTGGCTTCCATTAGGGGCTGTGAGACGAATGAGTTTCTTCCCACACACAATATTTGCCTCATGAGTTGCTAACCAGTCCATACCGAGCACCACATCAAAACTACCCAAGCCCATAAGGAAAAGTCTAACTGGAAAATTATGGCCTGAGAGTTCTATATGACAATCACTAACAACTTTGGTTATGCTTATAGTTTTACCAACGGCAACTTCTACTTCGAAAGCATTATCAATCAATTCAGGACTCTTATTAAGTAAAGAACAAAAAGGAACAGCTATAAAGCTCCTACTAGCACCCGAATCAAACAAGACAGACGCGCGAATACCATTAATTGAATAGGTACCTAACAGAACATAACATAGGAATTTAAGACCACATAAAACATAAATGTAAATGCGACACGCGTAGATCATACCTGACACAACATCAGGAGTTTCCTTAGCTTCTTTTTGAGAGATGTTAAAGGCACGAGCTTTGGCCTTAGGTTTGTCATCTGCTTTTGCACTAGTTGGTTTCTCATTTCCCAATCTATTTGGATTTCTCTTTGAGCAATGGCTAGATAGATGACCATTCTCACCACAAGTTCCGCAGGTAGCCTTAGGGCAATAATATGAGAAATGGCCCGTCTTTCCACATTTGTAACATAAGTTAGAGCCCTGGCGGCATTCTCCAGGATGCTTCTTTCCACACTTAGGACATTCCTTTTCATTGACACGATCCTCCACCTTGATTTTTTTCTCACCAGACCATTGTTTGTCATTCCTGGACCGCTTTCCTTTCCTGTCATTGTTATTACTCCAATTTTTCTTTGGCTCAGATTGAGGCACTTCATCTTTCTCTTCGTATATCTTCCCGGTAAGGTGCACTGCCGACTGGAAAGTAGAGGGATTACATGTTGCCATATGCTTGCGGATCTCAGCTGGGAATCCTTGAATATACCGTTTGATCCGTTTCTCCTCTGGGGTCACTAATTCGGGAACTAAGCGAGCCATTTCATTAAACTTCGTAGTATATTCACGGTGCGTCATATTCCCGATCTTTATTTGCAAGAATTCCTTTTCAACCTTATCTAATTCATGTGGAGGACAAAATTGGTCAGTCACTAGCTTTTGTAACTCCTCCCACTTCATCCTCTTAACTGCTCTCTCTCCCAAGACTTGAACAATGTTGTCCCACCAACACAAAGCTTCATCCACGAACGAATGAGCAGCATACATCACCTTTTGATCCTCACTACAGTTGCTAATTTTGATAACCGCATTCATCTCTCTAATCCATTTTTGGGCAGCAACAGCATCTTTAGTTCCATCAAACTTAGGAGGGTTACACCTTTGGAAAGCCCCATACAAACACCCCTTGGATACTTCGCGGTCTGACTCATCATTCTCTTCTCCACTACTAATAATAGTCGTTGGTTCCCTATTCCTTCTCCTGGTATTCCTTCCTTCGTTTCTTCTCCCATTCTCAACTTCCTCAGTTATCGATTTAAGAGCTTCCGCCATGATAGCGGGCATTGTGTTGTGGATTACCTGGTATACTTCATTAGCAATGGCATTTCTAACTGGTGATTCGAGAACAACTCCCTCCTCAGAATGCTGGGAGTGGTTTTGAGACTCCTCGTGATGAGAGTCTTCGTATTCGGTTTCGTTATGCTCGACATGGTGAGGCCCAAAGCGACCACCACCACGTCCATTACCACGACCACCAGAACGCCCTCCTATAGTTCTAGCCATTTCTTAGTACCTACAAAGAGATTGCACACACCAACATTTATCATTCTAGGTCATACTTCAGAACGTAGTAAGTAACGTAAACTGCTAATTACATTGGCCAGGTGGAATTAATCGTTTACCTTACATACATGTTCTAAAATTTCCTATCATGAATCATATCAGTGTCTAACATGTTTTATTGGGAAAACTAGGAAATTCTAAAGAAGAGTAATAAAATATAACTTGGATCTTTACCTCTTGGCCCAAGATTACCCATACTGACATTCTTGACTTTGGTCCAATTCACAGTTTGAGTCTAGACATCGAGGATGCTTAGATCCCTCAAACTATTGCTCTGATACCAACTTGTAAGACCCCACACTCGAGAGGTCCTACAGTTGGTCATTCATAAGCATAACAGTTCAAGTACTGTAAATTTATTAGAATAACGCAGCGGAAAATTATAGAGTACATGACCATTCAAAATGAAACATCCAACGAAACACGTCAAGCTTCAAAAGTAAAATTTATAATCAAGAATGCCAGTCTTCGAGGTACGGGTAACTTTTTAAACAAGCCAAGAGATCCATAGGCATCATCCAAACCTGAAAATCAATCTGATATACGTGCAAAAGTCAGCAAGGCTGAGTGAGTTCTATTTTTATAAATTAATTAATGGTACGTTTATCATATCTTATAATAGTTCATGACATAGATTAAAAATATACAAATTAGCATGCATACACGGTGGATGCACATGGTCTCTAAGGTCCATCATTCTTCATTATGCCCAAGAATGTACCGGTACTGTTAGGGACTTCATTAAATATTAATTGCCTACACTAGGTGTCCATATCCCTAGTGTGAGATTAGGTTTCCATATCCCTAGTCTCATAAATAGGGCTCCTTACGAATTCGCCAAGACTAGGTTTACATATCCCTAATCATAGACATCATCCATAAGTTGACTCGACCATTTGACATAACTACTAAAAACATTAAAGTCGATCAACACCTATCATTCGTTATCATTATATTTATTTATATAGATAGATATAAATAAATATGGTTTCATTTAATAATAATATTTGGCACATATAACAGCCCTAAAAGATTGAAAACATGTAAAGGGGAGGGCGAGTAGAACTCACCTTAACGTAACGCTTTAACTTCAAGTAGCTAGTGGCCCCTTTAAGAGACACGATTCCGAGCACGATCTTAACCGCCTAATAATCAATTAAAACCATCAATATCTAGTCTAGGAATCTAATAAAATCTCAAACGGGTCAAGTGAGTCAAACATGACATACACTTGTGTGTATGTATACTATGCATTATAGATACCCAAAATCCTAAATATATATATATATATTTACGTGTATATATTTTTTTATAGATACCCATATATGCCACACACATACATAATATAAATGGCATATACACTTTTTGGAAAACATTCACAAACCATATGCATGACTTCTTTTGTTGTTTTATTACAAAGTACCCACCTTCCCAATTCATATATATATTAACCTGCACATCGAATACATACATATATATATATATATATACACATATATATCGTATCACACACACCTTCATAAAAATATATGCATGCTCAACACACATATATGAATCACATGTTACGTACAGCACACACACAATTATATATATTAGGTGTATTTCAATCCCATGACCCGTTTACGAAACACCCATAACCCATCACCTTAACCGAGACCCTATAGTCAAAACCATAAACAGATGCTATGACAATTATGCTAACCGCAACTCATGTTCGAGAAACATACCCGTAACAAAATAATAATCGAGTGCGAGTAGAACAAACAGCGGCAAACGACACAAACGTGTGGGTCTTTTCCTTCTTACGAAACCGTATCGGAACTTGTTCGGTTCGGCTGTGTTTGTTTCTTTGTTGCGATCGTAGCTTCAGACGGTAGTCCTTGTTTTGATTCTTTGCGGATCAGCACACAAGATGATTGGCATGGACAAAACTCATGATTTCGAATTTATATATTGCCAAGCATGAAATGAAACGATCTATTTTTATTGACCTCATGATTGCTTGGTGTTTCAAGTCCTACTTTGAAACCGACATGCGAGGAAGAAACTGAGAAGAAGCGTCAATGTTTTGTTTCATTTTAATAATTCACCTTTGGCAATATAGGTCCCCTAAATACCATTCATGATACATTGTAAACCAAACTCACTAGTATGTCATGGTCTTACATAATACAAGGTATACATGGGGTACAATGACGAGTTGAAAGTTTGGGGCGTTACAATGCAACACATAGGTTAGGATTTTACAATAATACGCGCCTCTTCGTTGGTTTTTTGAACTTGTTTGTTATTCAAAGGAACAATAAATTAGAATCCTTACATGAAAAATGAATATGGAAAATAGTTTCAAACAATCATAAATTGTGTTGGTGAAAATGAGATGTGGAAAGAACACATGTTGGAGCGGGTTATTAAAATCAAATGGATTTGGAAATAAGAAAAAAACCTTGCAAGTTGGAATCAGTGCTTTGTGATATGTATTGTTTTTTATATGTATTGTTTCCAATTTAAATATATATACATATATATATATATACATACATGATAGTAAAGCACGAGTCGTATGATGTTGCAAATTGTATGTGTAATAATTTGTGAAACGGTGGGGAGTGATGTGGAAGGGTGGTGACTCTTAGAAGTTGTCCAAATTGCTAATTATAGGAAAAGTGATGACTCTTAGAGGAGATTAATGTTGATAATTAATTTGTAAAAAGGTGCCAAGTGATGGAGAAGGGTGGTGACTCTTAGAAGTGACCCAACTAACTAATTTGTGAAACGGTGCCAAGTGATTGAGAAGGGTAGTGACTCTTAAAGGTGATCCAACTATAACTAATTTGTGAAACAGTGCCAAGTGATGAGGAAGGGTGGTGACTCTTAGAGATGACCCAAGTTGCTAATTGTATATCTATATCTATACTAGTATATAATCTATATCTATACTATATTATAAAGGGGAGCCATGGCAAAAATGTCCAAAATGTCAAAGTTAAGATGGCATACCAAAAGCCTCAAGTGTAATCTCTAAATTTTTACCCTCTTTGTTCCATTTATACCCTTATGTACCACTTTTAATAGCAATTGTACAAAATAATAATGCAACTCATAAACTCTATCATTAACCATCGATACATCTATCACGAATCGATCATGGACAATGCAAAATAATAATGCAACTCATAAATTCTATCATTAATCATCAATACATCGTGTTTAGTCAATTTCATGCAATCACTAAAGCATAGATGAATAAAGTGATTAATTTTTTTTATTTTCTTTTTTACATGCCATTGTGGCTATCGTAAGTGCGCCTATTCGCCTTGACGACATAGTTTATAACATAAATATTTCTCATTCATAACTATCATATCACTAAGTCGGGATTTGGTCCCCTATTCTTATTAAATAAAAGTATTTAGAGAACATTAACGACTTATTAAATGCTTTAGAGTGCGACTAGCATCTTATACCATTTCTTTTAGATTGCGTATAGTAGCGTTATATTAGAGGTTGTGTACCCGCCACATCACGCGGGCCAACCCACTAGTACTGTATAATACATTCTAGATGTCCTTAAAAGTAATTTCACATCAATTTTAAGATGGCATATGAAAAACCTCTTTACAAATCTTTATATTTTTGTCATTTCCTTCCCTTTTTGCCCCTTGTGTAATCTTTTCCACCATGTAACTTATATTATTAATACCCACCTATTAAAACCCCCATTAAAGCCCACATCAATTTTAGTGATTAATAAACTAAAGTAAGTAGATTTTTAAGACCATGCGTAGTGGTTCAAGCCTCTTAGGGCGTTTACTACCATGTGGATGCCATGTCAGCAAGGAAGTTTTTAGCAAAAAAAATGGTGTAGTGGTTCAAGCCCTTCTTACCTCTTAATCATTACCAATTTCTTAAGTTATTTTACAAAAATAACTAAAAACGTATGGATATGTATGGGATATCTTTAATTAATTAAATTAATAAACAATCTTCATTAATGCTAATGGTCATATACAATGACTGTTTTGCATTTTTTTTAGAAATGCATTTATTATAGGAATTAAAGTTGATAGCCATATCCTGGCGTTATTCAAAGCACGCCTCTCCATAATTTACCACATTTAACGCCAATATGTAATGGATTAATAGCGTGATGAAATGTGAATAGGGACAATTAACGCCTCATTACTGTTGGTCTAAGTGAATTGAAGATGGATCACGAAAATTCCTAACACATGAAACCATTTTAGTTATTATAGAAACTTCAATGCAATTTACTCATCTCACTCTTAACCTTCCAGACTCTATTATTTTCTTATACTAATACATCGTAGTCTCCTACACTTCACCTATGATCTTCCTTGGAAGAGTCGATTCCTCTTCATACTCGAGATATCACTACTTGGAATGATTATGAGGAAACCCGTCTCGCTGATATGAGAGTTGGTACATCAAATGTTCAGTATTAATTAAGCAATGAATCTAATATTTTTTTCTTTTGTTGTGTGTGTTTTTGTTTCTACACGAACATTTCTCACTCATCTATAACAGGATTTATTGCTCGTGAACTATTCCAGATTGCTTCCTTACAAGAATTGTATGTTTCCTTTGAGCATCTCATCTCACCTTAAAGAACCTAATGAAAATTGAATATTGAATTACAAATGGATTTGCTTGTAGGATTTTACATGGCAAAAAAAAAAAAAAAAAAAACTCATTAGTTCAATACCAAAAGAACTTGGAACACTAAAGAACGTGAAAATTTTAGATTTGGGGACGAACCAGATATCTGGATCTATTCCTCATGAAATCGAGAATTTGGTTAACATTGTTATATTGTAAGTTTTCTTCATTATTTTGAACAAAAATATGTTCCTTTCCCATTTTATGATAATTTCTCTTATGTGTGAAGCTTGTTTGTATATGTTCAGAAACCTGCAGTCGAATGGGTTGACCGGTCAACTGCCTTTAGAGCTTGGCAATCTTAAATACCTTCAAGAACTCCGACCGGATAGAAATAAGTTGCGTGGCAATGTTCCTGGTGGCAATGTCTGCCATATAAATATATCAAGCAACACATGTTTGAATAATGTGATAAGTTTTTATGTGGTTAATTGAATCATTTCTTGTATATTTAGAGCATTAACAATATTAAAACCATCAATTTCACATATAGTCTTAGGTTTATAAGTAAATTTATTTTCTTGCTTAAAGTATGATCTACCTTATCTTGATCCTCCCAAGCGTAATTTATGGTAGTAATTTATTGTATATTATTACTTTACTAAGAGCCAAAGACGGCTAAAATTGTAAAATCACATAATTTTAAAGATGGGTGTGAAGCGTTTCTTGCTTCACACCCAAATTTCATATAAAACTTTTTTAATAGTACCCCTCACAACCCACTTGTACATCCAGTGATATTAAATTTATTTATTGAAATGGAGGCAAAAAATAACTTTGTTTTCCTAAACATTTTGCAATTTGGGATTAAATTCTTTATAATTTGTGTGCATAGTGACTATTGGAACTTGTGAAAAAATTCTATGTCCATAGATTAATTAATTAAAAAACGAGATGCATATAAGATATATAGCCGTCTTTTGCTATAAACTCATAATATATTATTGATTAAGTACATGTAAATAAAAAACACACATCTCAAAAGTGTTGAGTATATTGTATATGGAAAAATAGGATTCATTAAACACTATGGTTGTAATATTGTATAGACAAATCACATTCACTGGGCACTTCAATGCTTTTAGGGCATTTGGTGATGAAAGCTTAAGTACATGTAAATAAAAAACACACATCTCAAAAGTGTTGAGTATATTTTATATGGAAAAATAGGATTCACTAAACACTATGGTTGTAATCTATCTATCTATATATATAAAAGAAAACGTATATGTTGACGTGGCGTGCAATGGAGGCCTCAACCCCCCCTTGAGAGTGTCACGTGGCATCATAATAGAAAGATTTTAGTGTTTTTGAATTATTTTCTTTTTTACTTAAAAAAAGATAAACATAAAACCCTAAATTCTCAATTACTAAAATTAAATTGAGTTATTTTAAGAAAAAAGAATTTAAAAATAAATTTAAAATTTTCTCTCTCATGTTTCTTATCATAATTTTTAAATGTTTTTATCTTTTATATACGGGATTTTTTAAAGAAAAAAATTACACCAAATTAACGAGCGTTTTATTATCTTTCCAACGAGTACCATAGTGCTATATAAAAAACGGAGAAAAAATTGACTATTTTTTGTGGGGTTTCGTTTATACAGGAAAAAAACACACAAAATGTTCATGTTATTCATTAATCATGTTTTTTCTTTTAAACCAGGTTCTTATCTACGATATTGAAAATCAGCCCAATCGCCATGTTATCATTTAAAATACTATGAAAATGCAATGATTGAGAGATTTTGTGGTTAGTTAACTTAAGCCATTTGCAATAGGTTATCACGTAAAATTAGATTTTTCAACCCCGGGACCCTCCCGGGGTAATCAGCTAGTATTGTATATACAAATCACATTCACTAGGCACTTTAATGCTTTTAGGGCTTTTGGTGATGAAAGCGACTAATTTTAACCCTGAAAAGTGTAGCAATTTTTTTCTAAAAGAAAATGCCAAGATAAGCATTTTGAACGATAAGCATTTTGGGCCCACTTTAATCAGGAGCACAATTTTGTTGTTGTTATTGTAAACTTCCTATATTGTGTGTGTGTTTATTTTTTAAATAGAAAACCCATTTAATACTTAAAAGTTGAGAGCTCAATAATAATCCATTTAAAACTTAAAAATTGTTAACCCATAGGGCTCGGATAAGGTACGTAAATCCGCAATGACACCACTGCAAGAGAGGATCGATAAACTAAATATAAATTATTACACCATATATCATCGTTCACGCAGCAATGCGCGAGTTTTCTACTAGTGTATATATATATATATATATATATATATAATGGGCATGTTGATGTTTTACAAAGTATACAAATTGTGGTTCATCACTTCATCGTCTTATTATCATACAAAATCAAATTTAGTCCTTTTTATAATATAACCCTAACCTTATTATAAAATGTATGTGAAAACTTATGATTTACGGTGTTTATTATTTTTAGCTTTTAAACAAATTGTCCCTTCTTTTTAAAGAGCATACAACCCTCAACTTTTGAAAATTGCAATCTTAACCCTACACTATTAATTCGTTTTTTTCTTTTGCTTATTATATTTACGTTTCCGGTTTGTCTATGTTTCCCCGTAAATTAGTTTTGGATCGAATTCTGTCAAATATAATACGTTCTCATTTTGCGGTATAAGTTTTAAGTTAATCTACGTTCGACTCTGCCGCAACACGCTAAGGGTCAAATTTCAACCATTGATTATGATTTTTTTTTACGTTTCCTATGTATGAACCAGGTCACATATAAATATGTTATGACTGTACAATATAAATTCGATTGCTTTACATTTGATCCAGCCCCAATGCTATTGAGATAAATTGAATACGTCAAAAAGAACGCTTCCATGTTGTTAACATATCACATAACCTTTGGACTAATACGTTCGATGTTTCCTATGTACCCGCGCAAACGTAGACGAAATGCGTTTTCATATGATTTGTGCATGGCAGAATGCTTGGACTAACCCATACGTGGGTCACATAACATTTCGATTAATCCGTTCATGTTTGCGATGTACTCGCGCCGCAACGCACGCGGGTCTTAAGACTATTTTTTTCATTGTCTTTTACGCATTGTGTAGTGCACTGTATTTTACACTTTGTATATTGCAATATGCTTTACACTTTTTTTATAATTATCTTTTACGCATTGTGTTTTACGAATTGTGTGTAGCGCATTGTGTCTTACGCATTGTGTTTTACACTTCATGTATTATTTCACGGTTCAACCCGATGCGCGCCGCCGCAACGCGCGGCAGGCAAATTGCTAGTATACATGCAAATTACAAATATATTTTTAATTTTATACATGCTACTCTATTTGGTTTGATCCTATATATGCGAAAATAGAGGTATATTTATACTTACTAACTCAATCAACCGAATAAACATTTAACATATTTAATAGTAAAACCTTAAGTCGTGAAGTAACAATTTTGACTTCTTTATGTCATTAATCGTTTTTAGTCAATCGTCTCCCACTACCACCCTATGCCACAATGCGACTAATGCTCTCTCTAGTATGCTCAAGGCCTCATTGGCTTCAACTGAGTTGGACTTGGGGCTTAGTGTCATCATCAGACAATTGGACCTCACTCGTTATCCAACAACGGAAACAGTGAACGAAACATCCAAAATTTATAGTTATTCAAATAACTCATCGCATGCCCCAAGATATGGGCACTAGATAAAGGCTCACTCGAATTGGTTTATATCTGAGCTAAGCACGAGCAAAGATCCTCTCAATTCAACCCGGCTCGGCTCGTGAACAAATTTGCATGTTACATATAAGACACGTAATTTCCCCCCGATGTGGCTCCCCAATGTGTATGTGTATGTATTTGTTTTTTTTTTTTTTCTTATTTCTTATTGTCGTACATTCATTATAACAGGTTGTTGAAGTTGGACTTTGGAGTATGTTTCTTGTAGAGTTGGAGAAGCTTTTATGAGCAACTGTCAACTTTTATAAAATGTTACAACAACAAACACACACATTTAACACCCTTTAGACCAAAATACAAAAAAAAAAAAAAAAAACATCAACAATGTATAATCTATATCTATATCTATATCTATATCTATAATATTTAGGAGCAATTGTGGACACTTGTCATTTATTTAGGCCCATAGCAATTAATGCTCATCCATCATGGCACAATGTGGGAATTAATAAAAATTTCTTTTTTTTTAAATCAAAAATCGAGTAAAAATATATATACTCTTTTAAAACATACACACACATTACGTAACCACACTTTCATTGTCGCCTCCACTTTGATACCGAAACCCTAATCAGGGCGATTGAAGTTAATCGTTCATCTACAATCCAAGGTAATCTCAACTTGATTCTTATTTCAATTAATCCACGTTCATCTATCTTTATTCTGTCTTTTCATTCACTGATTCTCCATATCTGTTTTTAAAGTTTCGATTAAGGTTAATTTCTGTTTTTCTCTGTCTTCTGTTTTACTGATTGTTCTTGAGTTTTTGTTTATTATTGTTCAGTGTTATTAATTGTTTTGATTTTGTATTGATGTTTTAGGGTTTATGTTTGAGGTTTCGATTTAGGGATTTTTAAGGTTCAATTGATGTTTTAAAGGTTTGACTTATTGTTCTTTATTTTAGGTTTCGATTTAGGGATTTTTAAGGTTCAATCCGAAATACGGATTACAAATATTATCCCTAATTGCTAAGCGGGACATTATTCGTAGTAATATGTTTTAGGTTTGCATTTAGTAAAACTGTTTCAATTGATTTAGTCTTCAATTTATGTTATAAGGAACCTAGGAATGGATTGTTATCATACATGGTCTGGATTAGGTTTGCATTTAGTAAAAATGGTTCAATTGATTTAGTCTTCAATTTAGTCTTCAATTTATATTCTTTATGTTATACTCATATAAACATTACTTTGCTGATATGTATTTGCGATTATGTTTTGTGGTTGCTACAGGTGCATACACGTTCGGAATACAATGGTTTATGGATTTTGGATTGAGTCGGAGGGTAACAACCGTGTTTGTATTGTAAGATATCTGTTACAGGCTAAAATGTATATAGTACAGTATGTTTATACTTTTCCTAATAATATTTTAATGTTTGTAATTCTAATCAGGCGTTACCAAAACTCTATCATAAGTGGATCGAAGATTATGGTTATCCTACCGGTAACACCAAAATCCGTACCTTGGACTCTAAAGTCTATGACATTAAAGTGTTGAATATTGCTGGCAAGTGGTTCTTCTACAATGGTTGGAGAACAATGATTACTGAATTGAAGTACCCATCTGGGTGTAACTTTCTATTTCAGTTTGAGGAAAACCTTCGCTCTTTCAGGATGATAACTTTCCATCAAGATGCAGTGTATGCAGCTGGTAACTTTTTTTACTGCAGATTGTCCGATCCTTATACCAGTGAGAAGCGTCTGGTATGTGTTTTTTTTAATCAAATTACATCATTATATTTTATTATACAATTTTTTGATAAAAAAACTTATTTTAACCCCTGTCAACATTTTTGGTGTTTTTTCCAGCATGTTAGTTGTTACGTTGTTCATGGTTTATTGAACAGACAACTCCCGTTGGACCCAATTGCAGTTAGAGCTGCTCCACGTAAAAAGTTTCAGATACAGCTAGCAGTTGATGATGGTTTCTTTTATGTCACTAAAGGATGGCCTTTCATTAAGGAAACTTTTTCAATCACACCTGATCATCTCATTGTCTTCGAAATCATTGATGAGGTCTTCTCTGTTTTCTTAAATATAAATTCTAAATCTTAAGCTTTATTTTTTTTTTTTGCTCGCTGGATACGTCATAAGGCTGATAAAATGACTATATTTCTTTTTGGTTTAACAGAGCACATACAATATGTCGCTTTTTGAGAAAAACAAGCTGACTCTTCCTCCTGAACTTAAATGGGAAGCTGAAGTTAAGGAGGAGGATGATGATGAAGATTACTCTGATGAAGACATCATTGTCCTTTCTACTGATGATAGTGAGGAGGTTGTCGTTTCTGATGATTTCAGCGAGGAGGATGAAGAGGACACTGATATGGAGGAAGAGGATGATGATTCTGAGGAAGAGGAGGATGTAGGTGTGCCAGTGGTGTTCGTTGTTGACAAGCACTATGTAAGTAATAATATTTATTTTTTAAATGTATTAACTTAGATGTATTTTAGTCCATCAGGTTTATTATAAGTCTTTATATGTTAGTGCAGCCATATTAGTGGTTTATAAGTTGACGACCTCCTAATATGTGTCAACTGTTGTTACTTAGTATTATGTAGATCTTAGATGTTAGGCTTATAACAAATATGGGTCAACTGTTGTTGGTTATTAAGATGTTAAAAATGGGTGAACTGGTCTAAATGTTAGATGTTACTTTACGGACAAATTAACCACACCTGTTGTTACTTATGTAGACTTCTCAAACAAATATCGGTCAACTGATTTATTTGTTAGATGTCAAGTGATTTAGATTCATTTTAGTTTCAGCTACACAAATTGGTCAAATCTGGTCAAATCATCAGATTACACAAATTGGTTACCAGTTGGCAAAAAATATATATTTGATTCAAATGGGTCATCTGTGGTCATCGTTCTCAACTGCACCAATTTAGTTGTTTATTTAGACTTTGTTGACCTTATGAGGTCAAACTGCACTCAAATGGTCTTTACTTGTCATATGGGTCAAATGCCATTTATTATGTAAGTGCAATCATTTATTTTTTTAAATCTATTAACTTAAATGCATGTTAGTCGAACAGGTTTATTATAAGCCTTTAGATGTTATTGCAGCCATAGTAGTGGTTTATAAGTTGACGACCTCCTAATATGGGTCAAGTGTTGTTACTTAGTCTTATTTAGATGTTAGATGTTAGTCTGTTGTCAAATATGGAAAAACTGTTGTTGCTTATTTAGATGTCCACTTATGTCATATCCAAATGAGATGACAAGCTATATGTATATATTATTATTGTATAACATTCTATTCTTTGTTATTTGCGTAGCGTATGAAGACCCCTTGGGCAAGGGAAAACGGGTTGTGCAAGAAGAGGGCTTTGACCATTCGTGATGGTGAGGGTTTTAGTTGGGGAGTGTCTGTTGGGAGGGAAGGTGAACCTGGAAAGTACCGTTACAACATAAGAGTTATGTCAACTTTTGTAGGTGATAAGAACTTTCAGCTTGGTGATCAAATGCATTTCCTGTTTTTCCAAAAGCAAGGTGTGTTCGAGTTCTCTAATGTTGTTAGCGGTAATGGTAGTTAGTTTGGTTAGTGGTGGTTGTTATGTGGTTTGAAGACAATACTTTTTGGTGGGTAACTTTTTTAAGTTAGAACATGATCTATCGTTGGTAGTCACAAACATTTCCACGTTTACTGCTCATGTGGTAAGTCGTGGTTTTTGGGTTTATATATATGTTGATAAACAATAAATTAGTAGGTTATGTTTTATATACATATGATTGTGCTTATGATGTCTGTTTAGTAGTCGTATATTGTAATGTTTTTGGGTTGTTTAGCCAGTAAGTTAGCAATGTTTGAATAAGTTAGTAATTCTATTACCTAAGAATCTAAAGTATTTGAATTTTCATCTTAAAATTTTACATTTTGATACAAAAAACTATATTTTATAACATTGGTTGTCCAACTCTTTTTAAGAAAAAGGTTTTTTTGAACATTAATGTTGTAAACTTTTGGTAGGTTTAGTTGTCATGTATGATTGTGCATATGATGTTTGGTTTGTCGTGATATATGTTTATGCTAATCCTATTTTGTTGTTTATTGAGTAATTATGAATTGTGTACTGTTTAGGTAGTCATATTACAATTACAATCATATGGATTTTTATACAAAAAAAAGTCATCATACATTTTTATATCAGAAACGTTTTTTAACAATCATTTGACATTTTATATTTTTTAAATGTGATATTGTTTTTTTTAATGTAAAATTTTAGCAACATTGACTTTTCCAAGTCAATCATATTAATGACAGTTTTCCAAAAATATTTTAATTTATTAATTGTAAATAAATATAAATTCCGTTTATTTTAAGAAGTTTAACTTTTCTCAATCATTGTTAACAAAATCAAATTAAGATTATTACAATTAACTAACAATCAATATAATTGTATCATCAAAATATTTTTGATACATTTGAATTATTTAAAACATAAGTTGAATGACTTTGTTTTAAAAAAATTTAAAACCAACCCTTTATAAACTAAAACCAGTTTTATAACATTGAAGCATTTAAAATCAATGTTTGGCTATTTTAATTAAATTGTATTACACTTTTACAATTCTTTTAAATCGCTTAGTTTAAAAAATGAATAATAAACAATTTTTTCCAAAAAATAAATACAATTATAGAAACTTCAAAATGTATCTGACGCAAAATCCTAGCTATTTAAATCAAACTCAACAACTTAAACTTTTAACTAAATAATGTAAAAGGTAACAATGGTAATTATGATTTTCTTTTTATAATCAATAAACGAAATTTACCTATAAAAATTGGACAAACTTAAATGTAAATTACTTTTCATTTCTAAATCCGTTAGTTAAAAAAATTTATAACAAACAATTTTATTAAAAATATAAATTAAATTATACAAAGTTTAAAATGTACCATACCAAAAATCGTAGGTATGTAAACAAAAGTCAACAATTTAAAGTTTTAACTTAATAATGGAAACATATACAATGCTACTTATATTTTCATTATATAATTAACTTTAAACGAAATTTAACTTAATAATGGAAACAGTTAAATGTAAATTAATTTTCTGGTCAACTGTTATATTTATGTTGTCATAATTTAGTAATCTTTAGTCAAAAAGTCATCATACATTCTATGACTAACTTTGAAACATTTTTATATTACCAAACGTTTTTTAACAATCATTTGACATTTTATATTTCTTAAATGTGTTATTGTTTTTTTTTAAAGTAAACTTTTAGTAACGTTGACTTTTCCAACTGAATCATATTAATCACAATTTTCCAAAAATATTTTAATTTATGATCGTTAACTAAATAATGTAAAGAGGTAACAATGGTAATTATGATTTTTTTTAATCAATAAACGAAATTTAACTTAATAATGGAAAAACTTAAATGTAAATTGATTTTCATTTCTAACTGTTACTTTTAAAAAAAATTTCACAAACAATTTTATTAAAAATATAATTTTAATTATACACAGTTGAAAATGTACCATACCAAAAATCGTAGGTATGTAAACAAAATTCAACAATATTAACTTTTAACTTAATAATGGAAACATATAACAATGCTAATTATATTTTCATTATATAATTAACTTTAAACGAAATTTAACTTAATAATGGAAACACTTAAATGTAAATCAATTTCTGGTCAGTTGTTATATTTATGTAGACATAATTTAGTAATCTTTACTAAAAATAAAAAACTTTACATTTTTATTACATTTTTATGTTAAACCTCTATAAATACATATTAGATTGATCGTACCTAATACCTACATACCATAGACTTGTAGCATTATGGATCCAAACAACATTACTTTTTTGAATGACCTCACTTGGCGCATGACTAAATATACCATCAAAGTTAGGGTGCTTAGGCTTTGGAGGCGAGAAAATCGAAAGAAACCTGGAGAAATTCTTTCTCTTGATATGGTTCTTATGGATGAACAGGTTATGTTTTTAACATATTATTTTTTTAATTTGTTTTTTTCTACACATTTGTTTGTTGCGAAAATTGGTTGTTAATAATTTTTTTTTCCTTTTAAAACAGGGGTCGAAAATGCAAGCTATTGTATGGAGTAAATATATGAAGAAGCATGAAAAATTCTTACATGAAAATGAAACCTATTATATTTATAACTCACAACTTGCTGAAAACAAATCTACTAAACATTTTTCTAAAGAAGACATGCTCTCTTTTACTTTTGAAACTAATATTTCAAAGTGTAGTAAGTTTGATGGAAGCCAATACGGTTTTAATTTTTCATCTTTTGAGTCAATTAAAGGTGGAAATCTGTCTACAGAACAAAGAATTGGTTTGTTTTTATTATACTAAAAAATGTATTTTAATCCTTATCTATATTGATTATGTATTCGTATAAAACTGTTTAACTTTTTTTTAAGATTTCATTGGCTATGTTGAAGAATGGACTCCACCAGAACCAATAGAAACTAAAGCTGGTTTGAAAACCAAGATGAACCTTGTCTTGATCGATCTAGAGTATGTATTTCATATCTACTACGAATATGTTGGTATAAAACCCTTTATAACTTTCCTTTTAACATACATTCTGTTTATATGTAGTGGCATGAAAATGACCTGTTCTTTGTGGGAAGATTATAGTCATCAGATGTTTGAATACATCAAGCAGAATGAAGATGAAGTTCATGTAGTCCTTATTGTTCAATTTGGTAGCTTTAGCAATTATAAAGGTATGTTATATATTACTTTTTTTAGAAATTCCGATTACATATTTTTGTATACCGGTATTTGTTTTACCTGTTTAATATTTTTTTTACAAAGGCAATGTAAGTGTTCAAAATGCTTTCTTTATCACTCGCCTCTTTATTAATGAAGACATTGAAGACATTCGTTCTTTCAAGAAATGGTAGCATAGTTATCTTTTTTTGTGTTTTATTTATATGTTTTCAGTTGTTTAAAGATATATAAATATTTTTTTTAATTACAGTTATATTGAAAAGTTTATCTCCAACGAATCATGTTCTGCTCAACGATCTCTGGGATCGTCTGGTAGCATGAATATGTCTGATGAATTTTTGAATAAAACACCTTTTAGCAGTATTCGTGAGCTTCCATTGATAACAAAGGTTCGTATAAAAATAAGTTTTTTTTTTCCTAATAACTTTCTTTCCAAATACATTTCAGGGTTATTCGTCACATTTTTAATTTTGGTTTTGTAGGTTAACAAACAAGTAATTGTTGTTGGAACAATCAAGGGGGTGGATCCTAACGAAGATTGGTATTACCTTGGTTGCGAGTTCTGCAACCACAAGGTTGAGCCAACTTTGAGTTTACCAGATGATGAAGAGGTGAAGGACGTAACTTCATTTAAACAAGTTTTGATTTGCACGAATAAAGGTTGTCCCAAACAGATTGTCTCTGGTGATCCAGTGTAAGAATTCTATTTTCTATACATAAGTTATAATTGTATGATATTATTTATTTATTTTTTATGTTTTAGGATTCCTGTTTACGTTTAGTAATTTTTTTAGATATAGGTCTGATTTTTTAGTTTTGGTGTTTTAGGTATAGGATTCCAATAAGGGTGCAGGATTGTACTGGAATTACATCCCTTACATTGTTTGATCGAGAAGCAAAAAAAATGTTGGGCATGTCAGCGATGCAGCTTCTTGAGAAAAGCAAACAGGTAACCTATTTTTTTGAGCCTTAAACAATATATGTAATTCTACTTTGTATTACTTATATGATGTATGATCTAAGTTTCTATTGAAGAGAAAGTAACTCCTGATGAGTTTTATGAAATTGAAGAGAAGAAATTTGCTTTCAAAATTAAAGTAGGGCAATTTAATATTGATAAGCATGTTGATGGTTATGGTATATGGAAGCTTACAAATGATTCGGAAATTGTAGCTTCTCTTGAAGAACGGTTCCTTGACATTCAGGTTATGATTATCATTTAAATATTTTCGTTATAATTACTGTTATGAATCGTTATTATTTTTGTTGTTATTTAGTTATTGTTTAAACCCTTTTTACGTTAATCGTTTCTTTATTACATTTTTTTAGATCGAACAACCTCTGCTTGAAAATATCGATGTAGGTGACTCTTCAACACAGAATACGGTGTCTTTGAAGGTTAGTAGTTTACTTGGTCAATCATGTGTTCAGATTACATTTTAATGTAGTTTATTCTAACAATTTAGACATGGCTTTTAATATTGTAGGATTCTGTTGGAGATAACACTACTCCAGAATCATCTTCTAAAGTTAGTATGATTCGTGATGAAGCTAAGGTAAAGCGTAGCTTGGACAAAGTTTACGAAATGGAAGATGATGCAAGTCAGTCAACAACTAAAGTCCTCAAGTCTGAAAAGTTGATTTCCCGTAACAAATCACCTGAGAACACGGTCTTGATTCCTAAGGTTGAAAAATAGGATCAATTACCCGTTTTTTGAACAATGGTTTATTGTCAGGATTTTTATTTCCTGTGTGTTGACATTTTGTTTTCATTTGTGTTTGCTTTGATTTTGAGACAATTTTCATCTACATAAATTGCGTGTTTACATTTGATGTTTGTTTATTATATTGGTAAAAAATCTACATGGTTGAATTGTTTTTTAGGATTTACCATTATTGTTGATAGTTTATAAGAGACCCTATACTCTTATATGGCCAGCTTTATGGTGCATTATCAAGAGTAAAAATCAGGACTGGCGTGAAGTTACTTATACTTGATGCGGATGACAAGGTGAAGAATAAAACAAAAATGTTTTATATAAAGAAATATTTTAATGATATTTGAATAGAATATGTATCATTTTCTTTTACATTTTAATAAAATATTTCATCTTATAATAAGATTACAGTCAAGTTCCTAAGGTGCCAATTCCAAATAAGCGTATGTTTCTCAAAGGCCATCAATAAAATCCAAGGACAGTCTTTATCGAAGGTTGTATTATATTTAAGAGACCCGGTATTGTCACATGGTCAACTTTATGTCGCATTGTCAACAGTTAAAAGCAAGGCAGGCGTCAAGTTACATATACTTGATGCTGATGGGAAAGTCAAGACTAAAACAAAAAATCTGGTGTATAAAGAAAAATTTTGTGATATTTGAATAGAATGTGTATTTATTTCTTTTAAATCTTAATAAAATATTTCTGCTACATTTTTTTATATGTTTTACCCCTCAAAATAATTGTACGTTGGTGAGCCGCATGTAACGCGGACAAAGATCTAGTATATAATAAACCAAAGCATTTTTAATGACATGTCATAATATTATGCAATCTCTCTTTTGAGAGATGCCACATAAGATGTGATGTGGCAACTCTAGACCAATTAAAAAAAGGAATAAATATGGTTTAGATATAATTTAATATAATCTATTAAATACCTAATCTATTAAATGTAAATATTAAAACTTTAGTATTTTCTCTCTCATGTTTCCTCTCATAACTTTTAAATGTTAATATCTTTTATATACGAGATTTTTTAAAGAAAAAAATTACACCAAATTAACGAGCGTTTTATTATCTTTCCAACGAGTACCATAGTGCTATATAAAAAACGAAGAAAAAAACGACTATTTTTGTAACCCGACAGGTATTGTGTCAGGTTTGGAATTAGTTTAAAAAAAATTGTGGATTTGGGTCGGGCCTGGGATTAGGTGATACCCGACCCAATTACCCTCTTTTTAATTAAAATATGATAACTTATGGCAGAGATTTGTTTAAAATAATAATAATAATGATAATAATAATAATAATAATAATAATAATAATAATAATATTCATTAATCATATATTGCCAGATGCCATTTTTATAGTTTAGATACTTCCAATTTTATTCACTTTATTTAGATTTCTCAACCCGGGACGCTCCCGGGGTATAAACTAGTTGTATATGTGTTATTAGCTGTTATGTTTTCTTTAACAAGACTGCTTAAATACTTAATATCAAATAAAGATTATCATAAAATATACAACATGAAAAGTGCCGTCTCAAAAGAGCATCTTCCTCAATAACAAAATATGACGAGTGTAGATGATATGATGTATGTATATGAGTCTTGCTCTTCGGGCATGTTTGGATAAACTTATTTGAGGTAAAAAGGACTTTTTGTTAAAAGGACTTATTAACTTATGACTTTTTAAAAAGGGGTTTTTTAAAAAGTGTTTGGATTAGCTTATGTGGTAGGGAAAAACAGTAAGTTGATAAGTTAGTTTGTAAAAAAGTGTTTGGTTTAACTTATTTAGATAAAATGACCAAAAAGGGTATAAGGAGGGAAGGTGTAAGGATATAATAAGGGCATGTAGGTAAATAACCACCAATAAGTTATAAGGAGGTCCAAAAAGTCACTCCTCCCTTATTTTTCCAAAACAACTTATTATAGGCTTACAAAAAGTTAAAACAAAAAGTCTTTTTCCTTTTGCCAAATACTTTTTGTAACTTATTAACTTTTTGGAAAAGTTATAAGTTATAAGGAGGTGGAAATAAGGAGAGCCAAACATGCTCGAAGTTTTCTGTAAACAACAGATAAAGTAAAGAGTCCTAGACGACACCTTGTTTGTCTACATGTTTGATTCTTAGTTTGGTGTCGTAAAGATATCATCACACAGGGTAGAGGCTTACGCCTCTTAGAGAGAGGATGTCTTAAGTTTAACTCTAGCCAATTGTGTATTTCATGTAAAATATAGGGAAGAGTAACATTAGCCTTAAAAAATATAATTAACATTACAGGGGCGAAGCTTGGTTCGCCAATCCGGGGGGGTGGGGGCTCAATTTTTTTCAGTCGGTAGTGGCAAATCGGCGGGGGCCGGACTCAACCCAAACTAAATTTACCTACGAAAATCGCAAATTTCCACTACTGCGCTAAAAAACAGGGGGGCCAGGGCCACCCCTGGCCCTAAGAAAGCTTCGTCCTTGATTAACAACCATAATAATTAATAATAAAATTAAACAAAAAAACGTAGATAATAAAAAAAAACATAAAAAATACACCTAAAAAAAACTACATGTTATATTTTGCCATGATCTCGCGCTTCATGGCTAACATCATCTCTAACTCTTGACCGCTTAGGTGATCGACGGACATGGTGAGAAATTTCATATCTTCGCGCTTTTCGCGCTGTTATTTCATACTCAATTTTTTTTTCCAAAGGCTTCGCGAATGGTTCTTTTCTCCTCGAGCCTTTGTTGTTGAATCGTGTTGAATTGGACGATGTTGGCATTTAAATCGGCCAAGTCGCGCTATAAGCACCTTTACCCGATCCAGAACCCGAACCCGAAGCAGAGGATTTTTGCGCCCTCTTTTTGGACTTATCTCGACCGGGTGGGCGACTCAATTCCTCGTCAAACTCGTCATCATCCAAGTTAATTTCCTCCAAGTTTTCACGTGTACCCGAACGGTTATAAGATGAATTTGTTTTCGTCCTTCTTGACGATTCGGTTGCAGTGGGAACCCTCACCCATTTTGAATGGTTTTTGGCGACTTCCCAAAAATGCAAAAACTTGAATTCTAAAACCTTTTCTTCACGATAAGCTTTTAGGGCGTTGGCGAGGTAGTCGCCGTCTGTTTCACCGCTTCTTGGATTGTTTCTTACGTAATAATAATGCGGGTGAAACGCATTCATTGCCCTGCTTATCTCGGTCCACTTGGATGAGAGACTATCATTTGCTCGATAGAAGTCTCATTCCATCAACTTATGGAACGAATTGTTTATCTCGATCCAAAAGTCGTTTTTGTGGCGACTATTTCCTATAAAAAAATTTAAAAAGTAGTCATTACTCACACGTAAAAAAATATATTTTAACAACATTTTTTTATGTTTAGAAAAGTATTACAAATACCTTGCTCTTTTTCGGACTCGCTTATCCAAGCTTTCGTTAACGCAACCTCTTCGGCGGTTGTCCACTTAATCGGTTGGCGGCGGCTAACGCTTTCTCCTCCGCCGTCTTCTTCTTATGAGTTCTTCTTGTAGTGGGTTTTTTACCCGACGATGATCCCACAATATTTTCTTGTTGTGTTTCGGGTACGCTTTCGGGTTGCGTTAAAGGAGTTGCCGGTTGTGAAGGAACGAGGAATCGTTAAATGGAAAATTTGGATAAATTTGCCCACTAATGTAAATCGCGAAAACCGCGTATTCGGGACAAGGTGATTGAATGGGTACACGGTTTGGTATGGGACGAACCAGGTTTGGTGGTGTATTCGGGTTCGGGATGAAGTTGTATGGGTGGTTCGGGTCAAAGCCTCGGTTGAATGCGTTCATTTAAAAAAAAAAAAAAAAAAAAAAAAACCATGTTGAGAAGTATAAAAATATATGAAGAAGTGTATAAAATAGGTGAAGAAATGTATGTGAAGTGGGTGTTGTGTGAAATAATGGGGTTATATATAAAAAAAATTTATTACCATTAAAACCAACGGTTATTTTTCAATTTTTTAAAAATCGAACGGTCAAAAGGAATGGCCCAATCAGCGCCTGCCATGTGTCCCTCCTTGCCCCCACGCCGGTGAAATCCTTCCCCCCCCCCTCCACGCCCTTGTGGGGCGTTGTTCATGGCGTGAAGGGGGTTTTTCCCCCTCTTCCCCCCGCTCCGGACCGTCTAGCAAGCAAAAATTATTCGAAAGAATCAAATTAAATGCTAGATGAAATATTATAATAAAAAATCTATCTATACATATAATAAACCAAAGCCATTTTAATGACATGACACTTAAAGAGGGTTTTCTCTTCATTGAGCGTGTCATGTGTCATCCCATGTAGCAAGGGCTTTATTTTAGGAAAATAATAATTTAAAATTTAAAAACAAGATACATTGTTAATTGTTTTAGGTTAAGTGCTACCCGAAGCTTTCTTGCATTTAACTGTAAAACGAATCAGTTTATTTCAGGTGTAAAATTGATATTTCAAATTAGATTTCTCCACCCAAGACGCTCCCGGGATATATTAGTTTAAAAAAAAAATTGTGGGTTTGGGTTAGGCCTGGGATTAGGTGATACCCGACCCAATTACCTTTTTTTTATATTAGAATATGATAACTTATGGCAGAGATTTGTTTAAAATAATAATAATGAGCAAGAGCCAAGCAAGGATTTGGAAACTCCTGAAGAAACAGAAAACTCTTTGATCAAAGAAACCGCTCTGGATATACATCAAGAAACTGAGGACAAAATAACACATGTAGATAATGTTATCGAAACCTCAAATAACAATATCCCAAAATCAACGAAGGAAACACGTCGGGTTTCAGACAACAATGAGAACATCCCAAGAAAGGCGCAAGAAGTTATAGTTGAAGATGATCAAATCTTCAACAAAAAAGCCGAAGATGAGAAGCCTCCCATAATTATATGACAACTAAAGAAACAACTGAAAGCTTTATCCATAAAAAGTAACATGAATACCAACAAAGATGATCAAGTGGCTGAAGTAAGACCTGCTTTGCAAGCTGTGTGTGACAACCATTTGACCACTGGAGAAGAGAGCTGAGTATTATTCACAATTACACTTCAAAGAGTACCAAACTTTTGGCTTAATTTAAGAACTCATGTTACTGTTACTTTGATATTGAATTCATTATGTATGTAAAACGCTTGGTTGAAATGTTTGAAGCATAACTGAAAGAAATAATAATAATAATAATAATAATAATAATAATAATAATAATAATAATAATAATAATAATAATAATAATATATTGGCAAGTCATTAATTATGTTGTCATATTAGATATTTTATTATGTCATATTATATATTTCAACCCGGGACGCTCTCTAACAGGTAATTGCTATGTTTTTTTTTTCTACCATATTCTGAAATAGCTCAAATCTTATTGTATGCAGTTAAAGACCTTTGACTGAATGTATTGGTGCTAAACAATCTTTGTCCCCTTGAAGTGTTTTGGATCTTAATATTCTGTTTTAGGTGTTGATGTTGTAAGGTGAAATGGATCTTTTGGTATATTTTTTTTAAAAGTATCTGATGTAAGTTGATACATAGATGTCATTTATATAGTTTAGATACTTCTAATTTTATTCACTTTACTTAGATTTCTCAACCCGGGACGCTCCCGGGGTATAAGCTAGTAAATTAATATATGCATCCCACACGCTTGCAAACATCCTCACGTATGAGGGTCGCGACGTTCCGGCATAGCTCACTCGACTCGTCACCTTCACACAGCAGTCTTACGTACCGTAACGCTGGCTGTCTTTTTACCTTCGGCTTGCACTAGTAGTGTTTTAAATTATAAAGAGACCAGCCCAATAGGCGTTAAAACGAGCTAGAAGGTATGTACACAAAATAGCCGGTTATAAACTGAAACTCTAACCGTTTAATAACCAATTGAGATGTAACCGACTAGTGGTTTTTTAACCGTAGATTCGTAACCGTTTGGGGATATTTTAGAAGGAACTGATCTTTTACAGCTTTTAAACAATTTACCGGTTAACTGAAAAAATAAGAAAAAACTGGTTGTTTACCGAGCCGGTTAAAGAGAAGAAACAAAAAATGAAGAAAAAAAACGGTTATTTTATAGCGAGAAGTTTTGGCATACAAAACATCGGGCCACCATTGAGCATAGGCCCAAGATTTAGCTCCGGGCTGTAGTTGAAAATGTGAATGAAGTTATCCTCCATACATAAAACTGAAGGAGTACATTGGGTTCTAGTCCCACCAATATGGGATTCCTATGATTCCCGGTTCTGATTTCTGAGTCTTAGGGGGTGTTTGGGATTGATTATTCAAAACAGATTATGCATTTTGGAAAAGCATGGGTGAAGCTGCTTATAGATTATTGCGTTTTGGTAGCCTAAAAAACTGATTATCTGCGTTTTCAAAACGCAATCCAAACACTAAAAACTGATTATCTGCGCTTTCAAAACACAATAATCTAAAAATCAGATTCAAAACGCAATCCTAAACACCCTCTTAATCCCGATTGAAATATCAATTTGTCATGTAAAATAATAATGTTAATAAACTATCGAGTCTGAAGAAGTAAGAACCTGTGTGATGTTCCGAATCTTCTAGTTGATACAGAAAGGGGCCTTTCCCAGTTCGTCCAAATATGATGATATGGATGATTCCTACAAAACAAAGCACCGTTAGGACTCGCCACAGGATTGGGGGTAACCCTGTGACCACCCTCCGGCGTGAGAATAAGTATCTGTTTTCTGAGAAAGAATGTAGTATATAGTGAGAGTAGAGATAGTGGTGATTTTCCTTTACATTTCATTCTCCTTTTATAGTTGATGTTTACTGTCGAGAGGAGACAATTCTTGCATGATTGTTTGCTCGTTGATCTTGCCTTATGACTAGCCTCGTATTTATTGCATTTGACTGACTGTGTTGACCGCTTTGACTCTATAGAGTCGGTGGGCCTTTCTTTATTGGGCTTATGTTTTAGTGGTATGGGCTAAGTTTATCTGGGCCATACCTCGTCATGTCCCCCCAGTCTAGTGATAAGATTGTGTGATTATTACTAGACTTTTTAGAAAAAGAAAAGAAAAGAATTAATCTCAATTGGGTTTCGTGATTTATGGTTTGAGGCACGTGATGTAATGATGACTATAACCGTCGCATTAATCCTCCTATTTAATAGGCATAAGTGCCTAGGGAGTTGACATCTGGCATTTGTTTATATTTGAATTTTAAATTTCCCCTAATGTTATAGAACGGTTTTTCTTCATAAACTTACTACCGTCCATCATCTGAACCACAAATGGCTCCCAAGGCGAGTTCATCACGCGTTGCTATGAGTGTATCCGACGTGCCTTGCCACTGGCCCTCTTTTACCTCTTTCCTTAGTGACTATCAGATTCCCTCGGAGTGGGGGCCGGTGCTTCCTGGCAAAGATGACCGGGCTTTTCCCCTCAAGGAAGGGAAGATTACATTATACGACGAATTCTTCACTTTTTCTCACTTTCGTCTGCCGGCTACCAATTTCCTGTTTGATATCTTGTCTTATTACAAGGTAAATCCCTCTCAATTACATCCCCTAGGTTTAATAAAAATTCGTCATTTTGAATTTTGTGCCCTAGGTCTGAGTAGGGCTCCTCATCTGGAGATTTTCCGTGTGTTGTATGTTCTGAAATTCAAGGGAGAGTACTTTACTTTTGATCGGCGTCCTGGTTCTTTGCCGTGTATAGACAGTTTTCCCCAGAGTGTTTGTGATAAGGAGTGGAGGAAGAAGTTCTTTTTTATTGACGAACGTGTTCTTCCCGTTCAGGCCCCGATTAGGTATCCAGGAGCTAATTCCCGGTTGGCTGATGAATGCCCTTCCCCATTTATTTTCGAGAAGGATCCACTATATCTTGCCTTAACCAACAATCCAACAGAATGCATATTTATTTCGGAATGAGCCTTGGTTGCCGTTGGTATGAGCCGGTTGTGGGTGGATGAGACTGTATTTCCAGAATATAGGCGTCGCGACCAGGGGACGTGGCAGTATTTTGATGTCCTAGATACAGAAATTTCGCCTCAGTTAGTCGAATATGACCGTCCATTGGGTTCTGATGAGCTTGATGTTCTTAGTCAAACAATCTCTAATTTCCTTATTCCAGCCCCTGTTGCTCCTATCACAGAGCAGGCTGTTGGCCCGTCTTCATCTAATGTGGAGACCGTGCCTATAGATGTTGAGGAGGATGTTCCTGATCATGTGGACGCCTGTCCTATTAATGTTGCTCCCCCGTGTCTGAAATAAGCGTGGAGAAGAAACAAGACAAATCCAAGAAAAGGAAAGCCACTACTGCTCTTGATATTGAAGCTTTGTTAGCTAGGCGAAAACAGCTGCTAGAGATGAAACAAAAGTCTCTTGGTATGCATTTGTGTGTTTCTGTATTTGGTCTTGTTTTGTTTTTTCGTTCCTTAATTTTGTTTGTCTTGTACAGGTGAGAAAATATCTGTTGGTACGTCCGCTTCTGCGTCCGGGGGTGTGTCTACATCTGTTGTTGATGCTGCCCAAGTTGTCCCCATTATTGGAAGTAACTCTGAGGAGGCTGCTGTTCTTTCCTCTTCTCCTGCAGTCAGTGCAGTTCCGTCATCTGCTGCTCCTGTTACAACTGCCCCTGTGTCTATTCCGGTTCCTGCTTCGGTAGCTGCTGTAGCCTCGTCTTTGCCTTTCTCTTCCGCGCTGGTTTCCGCTCCTTTGAAGCCGGTATATTCTGTTGCTGGACCGTCTGTGGCTTCTAGTTTTTCTGCTGAACAGAGCTTTTCTCAGCTTCTTCGGGATGTGCAGAAAAATCCTATTCAGTTTCCTGGTAGGATCCGGACTGGCAGTTCGTCAGGTCAGTCTTCCAGTACAAATGATATGCCCAGTAATGTTTACTCTCCTGGTATTAACTGGCGACCAACTCTGAAAGATAACCGGTACGTCCCTGGGTGGCATATTGCTGAGTCGAGCCGCTTAATACATCCGGAAGTCATCCGTCACTGGGCAGAACATGCCTTCCCCCCGCCTGAAAGGTTTTATTTGCAAGGACTGGATAACGCCCAGCTTGCTGAAAATGTCCTGGGTTCTGGTGCATGCTACACTGCTGCTTCCTATGAGGTGCTTCGTCGATGGCGATCAGACCTTGCTAATCTTCTTGAGGTTCACGATAGGCAGGTCCCGCTCCTGTCCCAGAATGAGAGATTGGCCAAACAGTTGTCTGAAGCTGAGGTGGAGCTAGTGTCCCGGCAAGTTGCTTTAGAGAAGTTGGAGGGAGATAAGGCCCGGATGGTGAAGGGTCATGTGGAGGAGAAGTTGGAATTGCTTCATGCTAATGATTCCCAAGGTGGCATTATCTCTCGTCTTGAGGGTAGAATTGAAACGTTGTCCAAAGAGCTTGCGGTTGAGAAGAACATTGTTGCCCGGAATCAGGCAGAGATGGAGAGATGCAAACTGCGGTTTGCCGAGGTTGAGAATTTTGAGTCTCGGATCAGACGTGCAGAGGAAGAGAAGGATTCCATGGTTGAAAAACTTAATGAATGTCAGAGGCAACTGATTCTGGCCAATGAACGTGCTGACCAGGCTGTGGACGCCAATGAAGCTGCCAAGAATCTTGCCATCTCCCTTCAATCTCAGCTGGAGCGTTCCCTAGGTGACCGTGATTGGTTGGTTTCCCGGGGTATTCCTGCGTCGTGGCGTTTCATCCGGACCAGTCAAGTCTACCAGGATCGTATTAATGATTTTTATGAGGTAGCTATGGAGGCCGGGTATCTTGGCGGGCTCACATATGGGAACAATCTTGGACTCGTTGGTCAGAAAGTGCCTCCCCCCCCCACCGAGCATGAAAAAGAAATCGGAACCCGGGTTGCTGATTCTATGCAGGCCTTGAGTAGTGATTCCTTGGAGCCCATCTCACAGTTGAGCAGCCAAGTTGTTGATGATGGGATCTCGTCTCTTCGTACTTTACTTGAGCCTTTTGTTAAAGGCGCGTCTGATATTGAAACTTCTTCTTCTAGTCAGGATTGAAAAACTTTATTTGTACTTATGACTCTTTGTTTAATTATATTTTATGTTGCATGTGTGCTCTTTATGAATATGTGGTGTGTGTATGTGCCACTTGTCATTAATATAATCAATTGTGCTGACAACGATTTGACGGCCATTAATGGGCTTTTGCATGTCATGATTGCATGACGATTCGAGTCGCCATTTACACTGTTGCACAGATATTTGTGTCAGTAACATTAAAGGCGTATCTTTTGGTCTTCCCAAAAGGATCTATATAAGTCACTTGACTTATCAAATAGATCATACTTTTTTCTTTTTTTGTTCAAAAAATTTGCTTTTTTGCTTTTTCCCTTCTTCCATGGCATGCCGTTCATCCTCTATAACAGAATTATCGAGGGAACTTGATGCTGTTGATGCTCTTCAAATGCTTTACCAATACTCCCGTGAGATGGATGCCCGTCGAGCTGCTCTCGAGGAGTTTAATATCAGGTATGCCAACTACGTTCCTGTACGTAGATATGGGAAAACATATTCCCGTGGTCCACGAAAGCTATTTTTTGACGTGGATCATGATGATGGTCAAGTTCTTCTGCCAGTTCATGATCCTGTTGTGATTCAAGAAATGCCCGTGGTTCATGACCCAGAAGACATTGTTAATGTGCCGGTTGTTCCTGTTCCAGCAGATCCTGTTCTTCTGGTGGATGATGATGGTCCTGTGAATGACCAAGAAGATCTTCATGTTGAAGATGTTGAAGATTTTCCTGACCCTCCAGATCCTCTGCCCTTTCAGGAAGAAGAGTTGCTGTACACCCCCGCTGAGGTGTTGGCAATCCTGGACGGTAGGCTTTGAAGAATGTGTATGCCTGTGAGGCTGACTTTTGATTTTGTTTGGCTAGCTAGCATTTTGTAGGGAAATGGCGTGTGGATTTTTGTCCTGCCCCCTATTTTTGATGATGTCATGTTTATGACTGTATTTTGGATATCACAATCAAATGTATAGAAAATGTAACTAATATATGCTGTAAAAGGCGTTTTATTAACACGGTATGCCGTGATTATGATAATGTTTACATAGAGTGTGTCTGTCTTGAAACATTACTTGCTTTTGCTTGTGCCTAATTTTACATAACATTTCTTTAGTTGTGCCGCGTTCCATGTTCGGGGTATTGGTTCCCCGTTTAATTGTTTTAGGGAATATGCTCCCTTTCCTAGTATCTCGGCTATCTCGTATGGCCCTTCCCAGTTTGGCCCCAACTTTCCTTGGGTCGTGGACCTGCTTGCTTCGTTGTCCCGCATCACCAACTCTGCAACTTTGAATGTTTTCTCTAGCACCCGCTTGTTATAGTATTTTTCTAGAAGTCGTTTGTACCGTGCTTCGTTGATGCATGCCGTTTCCTGGCGTTCTTCCAGCATCTCCAGATTTTCCCGGATTAACTCTTCGTTCTTGTCCTCATTGCTGTTTCTTCTTAGGGAAGGGATCCCAATCTCTGCTGGGATCATTGCTTCTGAACCGAACGTCAGACTAAATGGTGTTTCTCCATTGCTTGTTTTTGGCATGGTTCTGTGTGCCCACAGGACGTGGGGCAGTTGTTCAACCCATGACTTCCCTTCCGCGTCCAGCCTTTTCTTCAAACCGTCCAGGAGGCTTCGATTTGCTCTTTCAACCTGACCGTTACCTTGTGGATGTGCAACGGATGTGAAAATCTGCTGGATGTGTAGCTCTTTGCACCATTCTTTGAGTGTCTTGTCTGTGAATTGTGTTCCATTATCGCTGACGAGATATAATGGGACACCGAAACGGCAAACTATGTGTTCCCATAGGAATTTCTTGATGTTTGAAGCTTCAATTTTTGCTAGAGGTTTTGCCTCCACCCATTTAGTGAAATAATCCACCGCGACCACCAAATACTTCAACTTCCCCGGGGCCAAAGGGAAAGGTCCCACCAAGTCGACCCCCCATTTTTGGAATGGCTACGCGGCTGTGACCGGGATTAAATTATTCTTCGGGCGTATGGTCTGTGGTGCATATTTCTGGCAACTAATGCATTTTTGTAGTTCCTCTACAGCCATATTATGCATCCCCGGCCAGAAAATATCCTGCGTTGGTTATCTTGGCTACCACTGCGCGGGGGCCTGCGTGTATGCCGCACATTCCCGCGTGGATATCTTGTATTAAGAACCTTGCCTCGGATGGAGTTTCACACCGCAATGCTGGTCCCATGTATGATTTCCGGTACAACACTCCTCCATGCATTTCGTACTGCAGGGCCATGGTCCGTATCTTCATTGCCTCGCCCTTGTTTTCCGGCAGTGTCCCCTTTTCCAAGTATTGCTGGATCGGGGTCATCCATGACACTTCTGGCATGCAAATGCTATGCACTTTTGCCTCCTGGGTTGATGGTTGGTTTAAAGTCTCGATGTGGACGTCTTCTTCAGTGCCCGAGGACGCCAACTTACTGAGGGCGTCCGCGATGTCATTCTTGTGCCGTCGTACATGAGTTAGTGTAACTCTTTCGAACTTTGACATTAACTCTCTTGTCATCCCTAGGTATCTCGCCATCGTCTCGTCCTTGGCTTCGTAGGATTCATTGACTTGGTTGTTCACTAACAACTTGTCTACGTGGGCGTCCACCTTCTTAGCTCCCATCGACAGTGCTAGCCGCATACCGGCTAGGAGTGTTTCATATTCTGACTGGTTGTTCGAGCAATCGAACTCAAAACGCAGCGCGTGTAAGGATCTCGTCCCCTCTGGGCTGACTAGTACGAGTCCGGCACCTGAACCTTTGCTATTGGACGAACCATCCGTATACAATTGCCATACTGGACTGTCGCCTTCTGGTGTAGCCGTGCTATTGCTCCCCGGTACCTGTATCGTCTCACTTTCCGGGATCTCGGTCATGAAATCTGCTATTACCTGTCCCTTGATGGATGTCCTTTTCTTGAATGATATGTCCAGGGCCCCTAATTTAATAGCCCATTTTGCTAACCTTCCTGAGACTTCTGGTCGGTTCAAAATCTGTGCCAAAGGGAAACCGGTTAGGACCTCTGTAACATTACGCATTAATACTTGTACGTTACTATTATCATGAATAAAAACGTCAAGTTTCATTATTATTATTCGCCATTAAATATTATTGTGACGTATTTGGAACCCTAATACTATATTATTTATATATAATATACATATATATAAGATTTAGATGTCAAAAAAATAATATGCTTGGGCCGGGAATCGAACCCGCGCCCAAGCCGGGTCAACCAACACAACAAACCCAACCAACTGGGCTACACAGCTTTTGTGTTAATTCCTCAACCCGTTTTCTATATATTATGTATTATTATACTAACAGTTGACTTAGAAAAGTCAACTGTGATGATCGATCACCATTATCACACCAATTAATCGCGTTTTAAGCTTGTTATGGTATGATTGATGATACCTTTGACCTTTACGTGTATAATTACTCGGCCAATCATCATCAAATCATGCCAATTATACATAAACGACGCGTCATCACATTCAAAGCCGAGTCAACTTACCAAATCCATCAATTCGAGCCTCTCCCTATAAATTGGACCTCCCAATCCCTTCTACACTCGCCGAAATCTCTCTCCCAATCCTCAATTTCTGTTCTAAAACCATCATTCGAAGTTTTTAAGTTCGTGTTTGACCTTCTGCTTTGACCAAGCACTTTGCACGGTTTCGTGTTTGTAAGTTCTATTTTTTTCAGTGGGTTTTGTTCTTCGGCAATCACACAACAATAACCCTATGATTCATTGGGTTATTGTTGTGTAATTTGTATAATTGATAAGCTAGGGCTCGAATACTTCGATTTGGGGAAGAACACTAGTGCAGAACTGAATATTTATTTTAAACAGATACAAATCCAACACAACCACTGATCTAGATCAAGTGGTTGTGTCTGTTGTTGTTAAACAGAGTCACACGGGTTCGAGTCCCATACAAACGGGTTTTATCCCTTCTTATTAATTGTATATAAATCTATTTTCTCTTATATCATATAATTAAATTAATCAGAAATTAAACGTTCTCAGTGTCCAGACCAGTTGGTCTAGGCTTGTGATTTAAAACCAACGAACCGGCCAAAGGCCCGGGTTCGATCCATGGCATCAACAAACATTTTTTTTGTAAAGTGTATATATATATATATATATATATATTTCCTCTGTAATTTTAAAAATTCATTTTAGAATACTAAAACTCTTTTATAAATTCTACAAAAATTATTTTATGTTATTCTAGTGGAAATGTTTAACCTACAATTTTTAGTTTTCCAAAATTTATTTATTTAATATATATAATAAATAATTCAACTTTATTCTATTTTATTTATAAAATTCTATAAAAATATCAAAACAATTATATAAATTTCCTCAAAAATTATTCTGAGTTTTTATAACAATAAACTTTTCTGAAATGATTTTTATTTCAGAAAAATCATTTATTTAATATTTTTAATCAATTTTTCTTTGTTTTAATCATAAATAAATCATAATAAATTCATTTTTCAATATTTTTGCACCAAAATTTTATATAAATTATTTGTATTTATTTGGAATAGAAATACAATTTTTAATTTAATAATTCTTTAACTTTTGTATTTTTAAATATTAAAGTTATATTTTGACAATTTGTAATAAATAGATTTAATATTCTATTTTTAAGAAAATAATTTTATAAAAATTATTTTCATACTTAAAATTTTATATTGTGACCATCTTTAATTTAAAATTTACAAAAAGACTTTTGTTTATTTATTTATCAAATTTCTCTCATTTATCAAACATTTTGTTTTTAGCAGATTGGGATTTTCTATTCAAAAAGGGGTGGCGGCGCACCTTGTTGCCCGCCTACCTACCATCCTTATGTAATTTACCCCTTTTTTGTCAATGGAATACGTTTTATTTAATCAAACGAACACTTATCCCCAATTCGAAGCCCTAGAATATATTTGTAGACTAGAAAGACTTAGACATATTTATTACCTTAATTATAGGGTAATACTTGGCATCGTTGGGCAACACATATTCTATTTTTCACGAGACATAACATTTTGCTAAGGTGAGTTTTACATAGCCCATTTTCTATTTTCACTATTTTTGGGGTGAAACATGTTACAACATTCTATATGCAATTCAATCATAAAGTGTCTATGTGTTTTTCTATATTGTATTATGTCTTAAACATGACTAGGGTAAGCACAATATTCTAGCATAATCATTAACATTGATCAGCCGACGGTATACAATGATAGATCTATTGAACTGACAATCCCACCCGGATACGTGCCTCCTACATAGGTAGCGTGGGTGATTGTTATCACATAACATAATCGAGTGAACCATGAGCGTATGGGATGGACCACAATATAACAGTCACAAGGGTTGATTATGCACTCGATTTACTTCTAGTATGTTTTCACATATGGACTAGACTTGCCATGACACTTGAATTGTACAAGCATTATTCAATTATCAAAACCTATGTAATTCTCACCAACTTTTGTTGACCCAAAATATTTTCAAACTTAACATGTTTCAGGTTATACTTGCTTGAAGATTTGAGTTAATGCCTGAAGATGTGTAGCTAGTATTTTCATTTTGAGATGTACAGATTCTTAGAACAACTGTATGTAATTTATTTAAATCATTTAATGAAATTTATTATTCACCATGAGCTACTGAACAATCATCAATACGTGACATCCCGATGTTTCCGCCATCAGTTGGGGTGTTACAACTTCAACCTTGTGTCCCTGGAAATATCGACGTAGGTGCCGGGATGCTTGTACTAAAGCCAGGACTAATTTCTCCAACGTGGGATATCTTCCTTCAGGGTCAGAAAGGACCCGGCTGATGTAGTACACCGGTGTCTGAAGATTCTCTCGCTCTACCAACAGGACTGCACTGACCGCGTGATGCCCGGCTGCTAGATACATCTTTAGGGTCTCTCCGGGTCTTGGAGCCGTGAGTGCTGGTAGATTGCTGACGAATTTCTTCATTTCCTGGAAAGCTTTTTTTGCTTCCTCCGTCCACTTGAATTCATTTTTGTTCAAGCACTCTTTCAAGGTTGATATGAAAGGAAGAGATCTCTCCGCGTGCATTGCCAGGAAGCGATTAATAGCTGCTAACCTTCCGTTCAGGGTCTGGGCTTCTTTCAACGTCTTTGGAGACGACATGCTAGTGATGGCTGTAACCTTTTCAGGATTTACCCGAAATCCATCCTTTGATACTACCACTCTGAGGAACTTCCCTTCTTCCATTCCAAAGGAGCACTTCCCCGGGTTAAGCTTGATGTTGTACTCCCGTAGTGTCTTGAAGGTTTCCTCGATATCTGCCATAATCTTTTCTTCAGCGGAACTCTTAATGACCAAGTCATCGACATAGACTTTGAGATTGCGGCCGATCTGTTTTTCGAACGCTTGATCCATCAGCCTCTGATGTGTTGCTCCTGCGTTCTTTAGCCCGAAAGACATCTTTGTGTAGCAATAGATGCCGGCATCGGTGTGGAACGCCGTCTTTTCTTCGTCTTCCCGTGCCATTTTTATTTGGTGATACCCTTTATATGCATCGAGGAAACACTTGAATTTGTATGGTGCCACCGAATCCACCTTGAGATCAATCTCCGGCAAAGGGTATGCGTCCTTGGGGCATGCTTTATTTAAATCTTTGTAATCCACGCACATCCGCCAAGTTCCATCGTGTTTCCTGACCATGACTGGGTTCGCGACCCAAGTGTGGTACTTTGTCTTCCGCAAAATGCCCGCCTCCTCCAGTTTTTTCACCTCTTGGACAACTGCTGCCCTTCTTTCGGGAGCCATACTCTGCCTCTTCTGGGTGACGGGTTTGATGGACGGGTAGGTCGACAGTTTATGTTCTGCTTTTGATCTTGATATACCTGTCATGTCAGCGTGCTTGAAAGCAAATATATCCATGTTAACTCTTAGCACCTGTTTGAGTCTTTCCCGTGCTGCCGTAGACAGGGTATCGCCTATCGTGACTGTTTAATCTGGGTATTCTGCGTTCAATACCCACCTCTCTGGTCCGACTAACCCTGTAGGTGCTTGACGATATGATTTGAGGTCAGTCGTCGCACAGGCTTTATCCCCGGATACCGTGACTACCCCTTGAGGTGTAGGAAACGTCATAAATCCCCTGGCCGTTGAAACCAGGGCGTCAATCTTTCCGAGAGTGCACCGTCCCATGATCACGTTGTACTGGGAGTTGGCTGGGATGACCAAGAAAGTGACTAGTACCGTGCGTTCTTTTCGTCCATCCCCTATGGTGACTGGAAATGTTAACTGTCCCAGGGGCTCGATGCTTTCCCCCGTGAAACCTCTTACAGGCCCTCTGGCGGGCTCGAGCATCCTTTGATCCTCCGGGCGCATACGCCGGAAACACGGTTCGTATATAATGTCTTCTGAGCTTCCCGTATCCACCTGGATTATTCTCATGCTGTAATCCCCAACTGCCGCAGAGATAACCAAGGCCTCCATACTTAACATTCGGTAATGTGGTGGTATGGTGATGGTTGCCTCCATCCATGGCTCTATTCTTTCAAATGATCTCTTCCGATCATACCTCGTCTCAAACTTAACCATGTTTATTTCCCAAGGTCTTTTTCCTGCAGCCTTGTCTGCGCCGGCGGATGACGTGCCTGGCTTCACATCTCTTACCAAATGTGCCAATTTCCCCGTTCTGACAAAGTAATCGATCTGCTTCTTTAGCTGGAAACAGTCATTTGTTTCATGGCCGGTCCCTTTGTGATAGGCACAGTATTTGGATTTATCTTGGGATGGTGATTCTTTCAGTGGACGAGGAGTGTTGAGCTTCAAATCTTCAGACTCCAATATTTGGAGTGGCGTTTTCGTCAAGTCCGGGTATTCGAATTTAGGCCTCGACGAGCCTTCTCCTTTCCCCGCGAACGTGTCTTGGGACCTTTCAGATCTTCGTCTGTCATCTCTTCGATCTTCCCGGCTATCGTTTCGGGAATACGGATGTCTTTCCAATCTTCCTCTGTTTTTGGAGCCTTGGTGTTCCCGGGGGGCTTCAGAATTCTTTGCAGCTTCTTATTTCTTTCGCACGGCGTGGTTCATGGCTATGGATTTTTCTTGCTTTGCATAAGCCTTTGCAATGGTCATCATCTCGTCCATGGTCTACGGATAACCCGTCTGGCCGTGTAACTTTCGTAACAAACCATCATCATTTACCCCCATGGTGAAAGCAGTACATGCTAATTCTTCGGTGAGCCCGGGGATCTGCAATCTTTCTTTGTTGAACCGAATGATAAAATGCTCCATTGACTCATTATCCCTCTGCCGTATGTGCATCACCTCGTCTCTGTACTTAGTGTGTCTTCTCTGCTGGCTGAATTGTTGTGAAAATCCTTTTACGATTTCTTTCCAATTAGATATGGACCTAGGTGGTAAGCTATCCCACCAGACCCGTGCTGCCCCAACAAGAGTCTGGACAAACATGTGGCACCAGGCCTGCATGGGCCAATCCTTAGATCGTCATGCAGACTCGAAAATACTCATATGGTCGTCCGGATCCCCGGTCCCGTCATATTTTCCCACGATTGATGGAAGCTTTAGTTTGGGAGGCAAAGGGGCGTCAGCTATCCGGGTAGTGAACTTCGAGTAAGTAACCATGGCCGGGGGTCGGTAGGGGCGAGTCAAATCTTCATCATCCCCTTCTTCCCCGTGGTCAGAGGCCCGGGCGTGTGTCGCGTCTGTTCTCCCGGGTTGGGATGCCTGAGGCAGTGGTTGGCTAGGAGCTGGTGTGTCTCCATATGACAGCCTCGTTCCTACTCCCCCGAGGGATATTCCCCTATCTTGTCTGGACGACTGGGTGGTATTTCCCAGCCCTGTTGGTGCGGGTTGTGCCGGCGGATACATGTAGGAAAAGGTGTACGGGTAAGGATTTCCCGCCATAGGGGGATACATATACCCATAAGGAGGCATTGGGAACTGTGGAAAGTAGGATGGGTTTCCGGGAGTAACCGGAGAGTATAGTGGCATCGAGGCGGATGCCACGGATGCGTTCATCGCGGCCGAGTAAAGAGGTAAGCTTGATGTCGCCGTCATCCACGATGTGATCACCGGAGTGGATGAATTCCCCATGACTGCTACAGATGTTGTGATCGGTCTTGAGTAAGTATTGGTTGGGATCGGCCCAGCGAACAATGGTGTGGAGACAGCTGGTATCATGGGGGTATGGGTTGGAACCCGTTTTGCGTCATCGGGAGAGACACAAACCCCGGAGGCTGTTCCATCAGAATTTCTTCGTCAACGTGCTCTGGCGATTGACGATCTTCTCCCGGTCTTTCAGACGTGAACCCGCGTTGAGCTGCATTGTTTGTCATCATTTTGTACGAGTAGGAAAGATGCCTTTCTGCCTTGTTTCCGTCCCACGGATGGCGCCAATGAAGAAGTAAGAACCTGTGTGATGTTCCGAATCTTCTAGTTGATACAGAAAGGGGCCTTTCCCAGTTCGTCCAAAGATGATGACATGGATGATTCCTACAAAACAAAGCACCGTTAGGACTCGCCACAGGATTGGGGGTAACCCTGTGACCACCCTCCGGCGTGAGAATCAGTATCTGTTTTCTGAGAAAGAATGTAGTATATAGTGAGAGTAGAGATAGTGGTGATTTTCCTTTACCTTTCATTCTCCTTTTATAGTTGATGTTTACTGTCGAAATGAGACAATTCTTGCATGATTGTTTGCTCGTTGATCTTGCCTTATGACTAGCCTCGTATTTATTGCATTTGACTGACTATGTTGACCGCTTTGACTCTATAGAGTCGGTGGACCTTTCTTTATTGGGCTTATGTTTTAGTGGTATGGGCCAAGTTTATCTGGGCCATACCTCGTTAGAGTCATATCTAAGGATTGTTTACATCTCACCCTCTATCTCACCCTCTAAAGACACTATTTTTAGCTTTGTTATTTGTGGTTTTACCGGGTATGGTTGTTCTTTTGTTGTAATCTATCCATAGAATCATGCCTAGGGCTGCAAACGAACTGAATTTCAGCGAACAGTTCATGAACCGTTTGGCGGGAAGTTTGTTTGTGTTCGTTCGTTTAATAAATGAACGAACACGAACAAAAAATTATGTTCGTTTAGTTAAACAAACAAACATGAACTGAGGCCTCGTTCGTTCGTTTATGTTCGTGAACGTTCGGTAACGTGTTCGTTTGTGTTCGATAGTTTAATAGAGTTTTTAATTTTTATATTTTTCTATATTCTTTTATTTTTATTTCTTTTACTCAAATAAATACTTTATGTTGTAAATATATGGGTATATATGAGATGAATAAACCCTGCTTTTAGTATAATTATTAAATATATCATTAATGAAGAGTTCAAGTTTAAATAAATAAATAATGAAGATTTCAAGTTAAAGATGCGAGCTTAGTTTATTTGAGACATTACTTTATTATGTTTACCAATATTATGTTAAGTACTAAGTATATTTGTATAATCAGGTTATATTGGGTAGATCTAGTTAACTTGTTAATATATGTGAATTCGATCTTATTCAAAAGTAAATATGCGTCTCTTTGTGTTTGTTTCCGTTCATGAACACTTGTTTGTGTTCATTAATGTCTGTTTGTGTTCGTGTGCGTTCATGAACAAAATTAACAAACGAACACAAACGAACATGAACACTAGTGTTTTCTTAACAAACGAACACGAACAAAAAATCTCGTTCGGTAAGTGTTCATGAACTGTTCGTGAACACATAATTTTCTTAACAAACGAACACGAACAAGGCTTTGTTCGTATTCGTTCGGTTCTTTTGCAGCCCTAGACTCATATCCATCACCACCTCATCATTTTCCCGCGCCAAACACGAAAACGAGGGGCCAAGGGTATAACGGGATGCCATTTACATAAACTTATATCATGTGAATGTGATGTGGTGTGACTTTACATTCTAGAATTCTCAACATAGAAAGGTTTTACTTTTACTGAGTTCGGAGAAAGAACATGGAATAGTTCAACACCATGCCTATGAGTTAGTGGTGGAGTGGTTAGGGGAAAGACTTGGTGTTTCTTGTGACCCATGTTCAATTCGCACTCTTCCCATTATTTTCTATGACATCCAGGTAATGAGCAAATACGGGTGGCGCCGGTTCGATTCGGATGAGAGGCGAGATTTTACCGATTATTCCACTGTCATGTCTTCGGGCGGGTGGAGGACGGGTTTCCGCGCATCTAAGAGAGCCAAGAGGCTGGCAGCAGTTGAGTAATTGACCTTAGTCACAACGCTCGATTCCACTGTTGTTAGTACGTCGTTCCTTACAGTTTAAAAAAAAAAGTTCAACGACTTCATATATATTATTTATTAATTAGAGCGCTCCGGTGCTATGAATTCCATCATACCAAAAACGTCTACCTTGTTATGCCATATTCGTTTCAAGCTTCAAAAACTTTCTTTTAACGTCACACAATTAGAAACCTCTACCTCATCATTCACATCAACATATACTTTGACCTTTATTTAATCTATATCTATTTTATTTGTTTTATAATAAATTATATCAAATAAAATTAATTAAAAAGTAGGTAATTGAACATAAAAAAAATCACAGTAAACAAAATAAAATTATATATAACAATTAAGAAAAAAAACCATAAATGAAAATTAAAAAAAATACAAAAATTAATAAAACATTTTAAATGAATATTAAAAAAACATATAAACATTTAATAAAAAACATACACAACCTAGAAATACTCTTGCTCTTAAAGCGACTTAATGTGACCGACTAAATTGTGTCGAAGTGGAATCGGAATTGTACCCGCTTCATACGCAATTTATACCTAAAACTAGAACCCGTTCTATACCCAAACCCGGGTATTAAAATACTTGACACTAGATATTAACGGGTTATTATCGTCGGTAGTGTATTTTTTTGAGATCTGCATGTTTCCAATGACTATAGAACTGTTAGAACCTCAATTGTGCCCTTTTGTTTGCTCTTTAATATGTTCTCATTCCTAGACTTGGTATAAACAGTTGGTTGATGTTTGGATTTAGTAACCACACTTGAAAAGAATAAAAAAAACCAAAAATTTCTCTAAAAACACTTGAAAATGTCTGGACCGCTTTTTTCAATACCCGAAAATTGGGTGTTATAATACCTGGTTTTTGAAGAACCAATTCCATATACCCCAAAGTGAATTGGGCATGCACGGTATGGTTTTTTTCCATCCAAGAATTAATACCGAAACCGTAACTAGTTATTGCAATACTCGATCTTCTCAGTACTTCAATGCCTGACAACAGGTATTAAAACTATCCGATTTGTACACCTTTATAACTAGCCACTTTTTAAAATAAACCTAGAATAATCATCTTCTATTAGTACATATGTATTTAAAACATAGATGCCTAAATATTTACTATCATAAAAGACCAAGGGGTGAGGTAGTGGGGATGGGATCATACCTTCACCGTTGGTGACACCACCCCCCTTTGGTTTCGGTGACAATGGGGAAGTTTACCATCTCTCCCCGTCTCTCTTTTCCTTTGACCATTAGGGTGTACCGTTGTACAACGGTTGATTTAAAAAAAAAATTAACTTTTCTTTAAAAACAACACCAACTCACCATTTTATCTCAACATATTATCAAAAAAAACATACATTTCACTTCAAATTTATAATTTTTCATTCACCCATCATGGATTCTAGGCAACCGTTTTCCCAAACATACCCGCTACTCCCTCGACGCAAGCCCATTCGTGTTTCCCACAACTAGATATAGTTTAACATTATGTCGAAAAGTGTAAAGGTCCTTCTAGAGTGAGACCGTATGGTATTGGAGAGGATGAAAGATAGGATTGCGGCGAAGTGGCTAGGAGGAAATATGACTTAGTTTTTTTAATTAGCTTCGTTTTTTATGTTTTTTTTATTATTTTTTAATTTCTATGTATTTTTTATTTTAATGAAAAAAAAAGATTATTGGAATATAAAATATATAACTAAATAAAAGAAAAAATGAAAAAAAAGGAATGGGGAACGGGGAATAAGAGAGAACCATTTCCCTCATTTAGGAGAGGGGAAGGGGAAACGACGCGGCACTGATGTGGACTAGGGATGAGCATGGTACCGGTCCGGTACCGAAATTCCCAAAAATTGGGTACTAGTACCGAAAACAACCGGTACGGTACCAGTATTTGAATGTAAAAATTGGTAAATATCGGTACCGATACCGAAAAACTAAAAATGTGAGTACCGGTAGTAATACCGAAATTGATTCCGTACCGATACCGTTTAATATCCGATACCATTTGCTCATCCCTAAATTTTAAACAAAGGGAAAGAAAAAGAAAAGAGGAACCACACCCTTTTTCTAAAAGCATTCCCAATAACTCGTTTTTTGAGTGATTTTTTTTCACGTTTTTGTCACATCAATCTTTTTTATTAGTGTGCTGGTTGTTTTTAGGGATTGTGTTTGGTGGTTGTTTTTACACAAAAACACCAAAATACAAGTTAGAGGTGCTCGTGTATTTTTAATATATAGAGAAAGAATAAGTGGTGTATGATTTGGCAATGGTTTTAATCTTTTACGTGTTGTGTTGTTTTTGTTTTTGTTTGTTTTTTTTTTTTTTTTTTTTTTTTTTTTTTTTTTGAGTGAGTTTTGATGTTAAAAAAAATAAGTAATTTTATGATGCGGCACCTGGGTATAGACTTTTTTTTAGTTGTTTAGTTAATTGTGGAAGGTTTAAGGAATACAAAGTACAAACCCAACAAAACCATTCTCATTAATTTAATTTCTACTTATTATTGGGCTCCGTGGACTACCAAAATTGCGCACCTATATATGGCTATATCTCCAAAGCTAAAATATTAGCCCATGTGAACTAATTGGGCCAAAACAGATTGTTGGTATCTTCTCTCCATAATATCTGGACCAAATGCGTTTGTTTTTTATGCATCGTGAAATTGTATATTAAAAAAAAGATGTAAAAATAAAACCCGTATTGATGATGATCAAGCCCATTAAAATATAACAAATGAACATCTCTTACATCTCAAATTTGCATTGAAGCTGATAAAAATCCTGGAAAAACGACTGTAAACTAAATAAAAACTTTAAACGGAAAAAGCTTTTTCATAATTACATGCATATTGAACAAGTGTAGAGTTTCTAATATAACATCTACACTTTAGCTCCTTGACACCAGAAGCCATCTGTTTTCGAATCAGAGTCTAACGAGTTATTCATAGCAGTGTCCCTAATAGGGATGCGACACTTTTTCCGTGGTTTTATTTATTTGTTTAGTGTTTTACATGCTTAGAGACTTTAGTATGCAAAAATTACGTTATTTTTTTTCTTTTTTAAATGAGCGTTTTGTTCTTCGGTCATTTAATGAAGCACCTCTAAAAGGATCCGGCGAGACTGAGAGGAATCTCACACAAGAGCTATCAGTGTTGGATATGTGTCCGGCAGTTAATTGAAAGGTCAACGTTAACTAACCCGGTACGATCTGAAGAGTTACACGTTAATACACGAATCATATATGTTCACACAGGGCGGACCTAGCTCATTGCTAGGGACCGCGCTCGCTGCTACTCAACTTCGCGCGCGTAGTGGACATTTTTCGTTTTTTTACTATTTTTCAAAAACGTTACTACTAAAATTTAATAAACGTTACTAACTTACTATTAAATGAAATTATACGTTATCACGTTACGTTACTCGGAAAAATATTTATCGAATCCGACTAATAATAACCCAAAAAAAAAAAATAACTAATCTAATTATAAGAATAGTCCACCCATTAAACCCAAGTCCACCATTCACCAACAAGCCACCCCACCCCTTTTAATTTAAGTCCAACAACAACAAGCCCACCCCAAGTTCCCAACCCACTTCACCTTCAGAAAACCAAAACAAAAAAAAAACCTTCTGTTCTTTATCACGCAGCCAAGGAGCAGAGCAGCAGCCAAACCTTCTGAAATTTGAACCCTTACTCTACGTCCCTACCTCTGCGTCCCCGTCCCTCCTTCGCCCAACACGAGCAGCCAGAGCAGCAGCCAAGGAGGAGCAGAGCGCCGCCCCTGTCCACAGTCGGTTGTGAGTTTTTTTTAAACCTTATGAACCCTTACTCTCTTGTGTTTTATAATTGATTTGTTCTAAGTGTTTTAGGCATTTAGTAATGAGTAATTGTAAATTGGGTGTTGGATATTATAATTGATTATAGTGTAAATGTTTTTTATTAATTGATTAGGTTTGCTCACGTGTTTTATAATTTGTGTTTTATAACTTGGGTTTTGGATGTTTTACCATTTGCTTTGTTACGTTTTTTTGGGGTGGGGTTTATATGTTTAGGTTGTTGTCTTTGGTTGGGATCCTATATATTCTATTCCATATTTCATTCGGATAATAAAAGTGGAAATATATTCGATTATTTTGGTTGGTGTTGGAATTATGATTTTGATTTCAAAAGATTCATTTTGTTTCTATGAATATGAATGGTACTCGTTTAACTATCATTGTTCTTTAGCGTGTTGCTAGTTTTTAGTTTTCCTGTGTGAATATGAGAGTTTATATTTATGGTGATTTTATATGACCCATGCGCCCCTTTCTTAATCTTACAATCTGCTATGTCTTAATCTTACAATCTGCTCTTATAGTCTTACATTCAAAGTACCTTTTTCAGGCATATATCAACTTCGACTCCAGGGCAGGCCGGTTGAGTCGACTGTTCTGTTCGACTAGACAAAAGGCATTCAAAAGGTTAGTACTGGTTTACTGTTTATCAATTTATCCATTGTTCTGTCAATCCATTCCAGTTCAACATGTTTAGGGATATGTTGTTTGTTAATTGATTTAGGCTTTAGGAATTAGGTAGCAATCTAGTATTTGATTGATTTAGGGAGTTGTTGTTTGTTAATTGATTTGGGCTTTAGGAATTAGGTAGCAATCTAGCAGTTGAGTAGGCTTTTTCTGTTAATTGATTTAGGAGTAAACCATAAACATTATAACAATGTCAAGTCGAAACCGAAAGTATAAATCGGGTCACGCAAAAGAGTGATAGCAAGCCATTGTATGAAACTACAACAAAAAAAAAAAAAATTGAACGTTGCTACTAAAAAATTTTCCTAGATCCGCCACTGTGTTCACATTAAGGTGGGATATTATTTATGAAATAATTAGTTAGAGACTTTATAATAAATTAGTTTATTATAAAGGAGGTATTAATAAATAATACAAGGGGCATAATGTAAGTTCTAGTTTTATAAAAAGGGGATTAAGGTGCAAACCCTAATCACGCCTTTTAACAAAACAACCTCCCTTCCCTTCCAAGCAACTTTCGGCCGACTCCACTAAGGGCCGCCGCCCTGCTGCTGCTGTTCGGCCACCACTGCTGCCTCTTCCTTGCAAGTTGTTGCTCCCGGTTGGTTTGTGCTCGGTTGTGAACTTCCTACTAGCGATGATTCGTCGTAACCTGCGTGTTACAATTCCGGTGTTGTCGTCAAAGGTTGATTACTAAACCCCCTTATGGTTGTTTACATTATTTATTTGTTTATACGCGTATAACCTAGATCCTGATTAGGAATATTTTATTAATCGGATTAATAAAATCAAACATATAGTATATATAAAACAAGGAAATCTATGAGAACACTAAGAACCACTTTCATTCCTTGATCATGATCAATTAAGGGCTAAGATTAATTGGGGATTAAATAAAGATGGAACCATAAAATTAAATGAAAAGGGGCAATACAGTAAAATAACATACCATACAAACAAAACCCCAAAAATTAAACATTCAGAATACGTATCCTCACTCTTCGTCTTTCTCTTCTCTCTCAAAACCCAAACACAACCTAGGGTTTATACAACAAATCTATCCAACAATCAATTATTATGAACATCAGGTACACTATTATCAGCTATTGTGATTCATCTAAACCATTTTCTTTCGTATTTCATCTATTATGCTGCTGTTAATCGATTGTCGAACAAGTAAATACTTGTTTTATAATTTTTTTAAACAATCTTCGTGATTTTGGAGTGGTTAGGGTTTACTCCCTTTTTTTTCAGCAAACAGGAACAAGTACATACTTGTTTTATAAATTTGTGTAGTACATTCTATGTTTCATTTGTTAAATGTATATAAAACATGTTAAATGTTGTGTTGTGATTTGTTTGTCATGTGCTATATATGTTTATGTATTACACATGTGTAATATGTATGTCCTATACCTATTGTATGTGTTAACCATGAACAAACTATATAGGCAAGGTAGTTCAAATATATATTGTTAGTCTAATGTATTGGGCATATGGGATAGGTATTTATGTATTACACATATGTTGTTTGTGAACGAACCTTGTGTGAAATGTATTATACATATGTAATAGGCGTGTTTATGTATTACACATGTAAAATATTGAATTTATTGAATTTGGATGGTTCTGTTCATTACATCAGGTTGTCATCTTGTTGGAATTTGAGAGTTATGTAAGGATGTAAGAGAGATAGTTGGCTTTGAGTAGTTGCACATAAGGTGTTTGATGAAATGTTTAAGTGTGTGTTGGGTTGATTTTTTTGGTTAATGGTTGTTTGGAAAATTTGCATTTATTTACATCGAATAATCACTTGAATAACAAATAGAAAACAAACAATAAATTATGTTGACATTTCATCACAGATTCTGAATTAGCAATGAGCAATATTGAGCGAACATATTGTTAGAAAGTGTCGTTGAAATCGGAAGGAGATTGGATATGACGTATATTTTTTTTATAAAAAATTAAAGATGGCGATAGATGTGGTATTTGGCAACCTTAGTGGTATTTTTCAAATCTGAGTTACAAATAATACGTGTATGTTACTATGTTAGAAGCTTAAGCGTGTGTAGGTAAGTTGTTTACACATGTGTACGTGAGTAGTTTACACATGTGTAAGTTAGCAGATTTATTTGTTTTGAATAGCAATAAAAACAAATGACTTAATGATTTTGTACTTTTGTCACTTTGACCAAAACATTTTAGAAAATTGGTACATTCTACTGTTGGATGGAAATGGACAAGGAGAACTATGAGAGGTCAATTGTGGAGTCTATGAGAGATCAATTGCAGAGGCTCGGAAAATGATGCGAAGATTGTATTTTTAAAGGCGAATATTCATCGAGAAGATGTGATCGAGAAACATTGGAGTTTGAGAGAGAACAAAATGAAATTAAAAGACTAGAAGATATTGTGGATTATGACTTTTTTGTATGTTACCATCCATGGTTAGGATATATTAAGGATTACAACTTTACACATGTGTAAATCATAATAGTTAAAGAATAAGCATAAATATGAAGGTTTACACATGTGTAATACAATTGTAATTGTGTAATACTGAAACAAATAAGTGGCAATGAACAATTTACACATGTGTAAATCAAATGCAAAATGTGTAATACAATAATGAATAAGGGATAATGAACACCTATAGATGTATAATACAACTTGACATACGTACATTAGAGGCAAATGAGTTTTAGTGAATAATTTACACATGTGTAAATCTGCTATAAAATGTGTGAAACATAAACAACCAAGTGACGGTCAACAGTTTACACATGTGTAATACAACTCACATATGTAAAATAGAAACAAATGATGAAAGTGAGCGGTTTACACATGTATAAATTTGGCTTAAATTTATAAATTAGATTAATATGTACCACTGTGTAGTTTACACAAAGACATGTTAAGCAAGAATACATGACATTTACACGTGTGTAAAACAGACACTTACATTTGAATCTAATGACAAATAAGAATAGAAACCATACAGGTAATAATCTTATAACATTGTCATAATACTATATGTAAACTGTAAATCTAGAGTCAGAACAAAAGTATAAATTCAAAATACATGTAAGCGTGATTCAAACTATAATTTGAGCAATACGAAAAAAAATCTCGTTCGCTGTGACTATCTTCATTAGATTGACTCTCTTCATAAGTCATCTTCATCAATCGATTTTCTTATTGTTCTGGGAATCATGGTATCCATGTTTGTCATAAAACCTACATTTGTTTTTCTTCTTCTTGCTCTTTACGTTCGCTACAAATAGACAATGGGCAACAATGCAAAACAGTTTATGTTCCGTGGCAACCTTAGATAACCAAAATATAAATCATATCACCCAATTCAGTGAATACCATACCATAAAAGGTTTATGCTATGTGGAAATATTGTGTATCCAGTACATGGACTCATCCGATGAGTCAAACATGTTATTGCAAACCCACTCCTAAAAATCAAGTACTTGTTTATCTACAAAAATAGACAATGAGGATCAATACAAAATGGTTAACATCAATAATAAACTTATATGTGCACAGCAAGAACAAAAAAAATATGAAATATCAAATTGATATATAAAGGGCTTAGCATCATCAAGAATAAAACTAAAACCAAAATCCTTTAAGAAGTTACACATGTGTAAATCAAATAACAAAGTGATGCAAGCAATAACAATTACATGTCAACAACATTAGTATTCAAGAATTATTGAGTGCATCGTATGTAAATATAATGAACCAACATCATTTTTTCAAATGTATGGATGCTAATAACAACTATACCACAAGGATTCCGCCATTAATGCAGGACAAAAAGAATCGACGATCACTACACTACTAATAAACAAAGGAAGGCGAATTATCATAATCTCAACATCTACTGATAATCTTCGCTTCTAACTTACTAACTATCATCTAAATCTGCATAACGTTTTCAATATAAAACAGGCTTTACAAGATAAAAATTAATCCCGTGACAACAATCTACACATAGGTAAAACATACAATTGAACAAAACCAGAAGCTTACACATGTGTAAATCAGTAACAAAATCTGTGACACAGAAACCTTTTGAAGCTGATTTACACAGGAACAATGACACTTACAAAATCATTGTGTGTATCTATATCTGGTTAATCTGTATTATCACATGTTTTAGGTTAAAATCATGGAACCACAATCGCATGAAATCAGATTAACAAGTCTAGAAACAATAATAATCACAATAACAAGAAATCTGATTAAAAAAACCGTAGTTTGATCCACCCTTATAACAATTTTCTGTTAGATTACTACTTTAAACCATAGATTAACTCTAAGTTAACAATTTTTGTTAGATTACAACATTAAACCCTATATTTACCTGATCAATTAATCAAAGAGTTAACAACATACATGAAGTCGATCAAATTTAAAACAAAATCGGACAAAAAATCAAAGGATTGATGAACTGATGAAGATACCTGAAACTAGGAGATCATGCAATTGTGAACCAATGAATAGATGGAGAATTGATGATCGATTGAACATGTGATGAGCATATGAACATGTTAGATCATGGAACCCTAGGAAGGTTAAACAGATCGTGACTAATAGATCTGTGTATGTTTGCTCATTAGAAGAGGGGGTGTACAATTATCAATTTACCCTTGTCATTAAAATTTAAGGGAAGATAAATGAGTGGTTGAGATTTGTTCTCATGGTTCTCACAAAAGATGAGTGTTCTCATTTAAACTCTCCCCTATATATATTAGATATATAATCGTCTTTTTGTTAAATATATAAACCGCTTCCGCTTCGTATATGATACAATGATTCCTAACATTGGTATTGGTATCAGAGCAGAGCCACGGTTCCGCGCGTATAGATGGTAAAAGTTGAAATGATCTATGATTTATTTGTCAAAAATTATTTATTTTGACAAAAGATCAAAAGCTTTTAGTTGTTTATGGATTGTGATGTGAATCGAGCCCTATGTTTTTTTTTACACTTGTCATGGTTGTGTTTGTGATGGTTTTTATTTTATTGATTTGTATTTTTTATTACGGATACTGGATCCGGTGTAATAGATAGGATTAGAATAGATTTGTTTTATTTGTATTTCAAATTCATTATTGTAATCCTACAAGTACAACATCAAGAACCCGGGTCAAGTGGGAGTTATCAAAATAGGTTTTGAAACCCTTTAGACTAGTTTGTTTCGTTTCTGGCTAAAACAAAATGGGCGACCTATTAGGGGCTCGATTCGTTTATTTTATTATATATTTTGTGATTGTGTTTTATTTATTGTAAATAATATAGATAACCCAAAATAAATAAAAAAATTTCATAATCATGGAAACGGTTTTATTCAAACAAGTTTTATAAAACTGAAAAACATATTTAATAAAAGAGTTTTATTAAAGTTAAAACAAGTTCATTGGCGATAAAACGACCAACATAGTTTAAATAGGGTATTTAAAACTATATTGTGTTGAGTGCTGAAAGGAGTTTCAATTAACACGAATTATATAAAATTGGATTTTATAACAGTTGTGTAACTCGCATCATGCTACGAGTTATTCAAAATATTTTTGGTAAATATTAAAATAAATCCCAATTTTAAATAGATGTTTAATGCCACCCTTAACGAGTTAACACTTCATTATAAATCGAACCTAAAATGTTAGTGGACATATCTTCCTTTGAGCACATGCCCAACCCCCTGAGCTAATTGGTAAGGAAGCCATTCGCCATTGAAGATCCCCAAAAAACGCCCCCCACAAACAACAATATCCTCAACTGCACCTCAGAGACCCTTGTCTAAAATGGATACTGCCTCCCCGAAAAAGGTCGGTTGGCACGTTAGAAGCCCAAACAACAGTTTGGCCATACCCATACATGAACGAAGTAATAAGAGCTCACTTTGGGGGTCCTGTAACTTCTGCAAAATGCCCATCAGGCCAAGTGCACGCTGAGCCCTCTTGACTGCCATTGAGCTAATGTGATCCCCATCACAGCTAACAGCCACCTAGAAGCTTTACCCCTGTCTGTGGTCTTCCGATCTCATCAGGAAAAATGCCAGGCTTCACTTTCATACCATTGCATGTTGGCCAAAAGATCTCCGACTTCATAATATTAAGCATAAGCCCAAACTGGGGACCTTCTGCTCGAATTATGTCTAGGGCCTTAGTTACTTCTTTGGCCTTGCCTATAATCGTGCCATTATCCAAATACCACACATGAAAGGGTAAGGATCAGTGTTCTTCCACCTGTAGCACCAACAGATGTAAGACAAGTGCAAAAAGAAGTGGCCCTAAAGGATCCCCTTGCTGGACCCTGTGTCGGCCCCGATACAGGTATCTCCCACGTAGAGCCTGGCAGGCTGGGCGTATAAGAACTGAACCTATTGGTAGATAGATGCGCAGCGAATGGTTACTTCGCGTAGAAGGATTGTGCGATCAACCATGTTGAAAGCTTTCAAAAAATCCACAGTGAGGATGGCCATTTATCCATCGTCACGGAACAGATTCAAGAATTTATTCGCACTGTGGAGGTTAGCCTCTGCTCCATTGGGGACTCCGACCCCATATTGAAAGTCCTCGAAGTAAGATGACATCTCCTTCCCGATTTTACACATTGCAACTTTAGAAACCGACCTCCGCCAGATCCCCCCGACTGCAATGTGCCAAATTCCATTATCGGGTTTTAATAAGGAGGTTAGGGGGCAAAGGCAATGAATTCCGGCAGAATTTTCGGGCACAGCCCCAGCCAATTGTTAACCACCTCAGTGATGGCCACAAGAAGAGCGGATGGCGGAGAGGAGCACAAAACCTTAACCGCGGCCGTGAAGTGACCATCAACAACTTTCCTTAGACATTGTTTGATATTAGCCCCATTCTACTATTCATTTTGGCTGACCAACCCTCTAGTTGGCATTTCATCCAATTGGGAAAGAAAGGGGAGAACGAGCTCCTCAATACTTGCGTCATCCTTCCAAATGGCTAAGGAGTGCATGATGCTACTGCATTACAAGGACGATTCCCAGAGCTCTGTTCCTGCCTGGAAGTCGGTCGGATAGTGCGTAACATGAAACGAGGCGATAACAACAACTTAATTCCAGCCTCAACCGATCCAGGGGAAGCCACCACCTTGCCCAATGTATTTGACAGAGCCTGCGAAATGCTAATTGTCAAGAAGGGGGATGCTCTTAAACGTAGTTATCGGCATAACAAAGAGTCTTTGTAGAAGACTGATATCCACAACCAACTTCCTACCAATATCAAGCTTGGTAGCGGGCTCGACTATTGGCTGGCAGGGCTTAGGGATCCCTGTAATAAATTCACATTTACCATCACCATTCCGCAAGAATTTGGCGACACCATCTTCATGATGACACCCCCTACTAAGGGCATGCAGGGCCATGCAATGGCCACATAACCACTGATTTATATTCTGAAGGGCCTCCACAACTTACTCAAATCTTTGAAAATGGCATTCCGCAAGGTTTCTTTACCACCATCCCACCCTAAATGGTCCCGTTTAAGATGTACAAGTAGTTGGGAGCTGATTGATATACCAAATTTACAAGAATGAAAAAATTTAAAGGGGCGGGCTTGACCTGCATTAGAAATAAAGGGTCCAACAGATGGCGACATAACTACCAAACCCGACTCGAGGTGAGTGGGCATACACTCTCTCCCAAGATTGTTCCGGGGCAACTAAAGTGATAAAATTTGAATTCGTTTGACTTCAACAGATTCTAGTTTCTGTGTGAAGTGGACAATGGGATGTATTCATGGCTGGTGGAAACGACTTTTACCTGTTTAGAACCTATTATGTAGTAGCATAGATATAGATGTATGTACGTCTATTGAAAATTGATTTATCAACAAAAGATAAAGTTACATGAACGTACATATGCAAGAATAATGTTGGTAGGATTTTTGCATAGTGATTAAAGACGAAGAGATATTTGAATTAATATAATAAATATATAATTCTCATGTATTGTAAATTAACTAATTGTAGTTAATTATAGACAATACCATTTAAGTCACTCAACCCGTATGTAATATGCTAAAGTAATTGAACTTATCAAAATAGACGCACTTGCAAGGAATTTTAAAACGATGATTTGTAACTACGGGTGTTCAAAACCACGTATCCAAAAATTCAGATATTCGAATTTTGGATACCTGGTTTTGCTATCCGAATCCGTATTCAAAATTTCAGATATCCAAATGAATAGTGAATCGGATAATGAGTATCCAAATTATTTTGTGATATTTTTTATTTTATATTTTTTTATGTATTCGAAATGAGATATCTTAGACACTTTTAGATATTTTTCGGATAATCGGATATCCGAAAAAATAAATATATAAACTTTCGGATATTTTGGATATTCGATATATCCAAAAAAAATTTAAAATCACTATCCAAATACGAATTTTTTAAAACCACTATCCTAATTTTCTAATAGTTCCGGATTCAGATAGTTTGCATTCGATTTTCTGATATTTTTAACACCCCTAGGTGGATAGCTCTACAACCATGGTGTTCGCACCGGGGCTTTGGCATAAATGCTCAACTCTGTCGTGTTTGGTCTAGCATCGCCATGCATTGACCATTTGGTATGGTGGGTTGGTGATATAAAGCGATTATGGGGTGCTTTAATATTTTTACTGGCTGTGTGCTTGGGTTTGACATTGGTGTTGACGTATGCTGCTAAGTCGCAGCCTGAGTTTACTAAGGCGACACCTAACTCTGATGTCGCCGGAGGGGCGTTGACCATCTTTTTAGTTCTGGGTGCTCCACTAGCCATGGGCTATTTTTTCTCATGCAAAATATAATTAATCACAAAATTCAATAATTATTCAAACATATCTTCTTTGTATATTGAAAATTTTCATTTTGAAATTGTTTATTTATATACATTTTTTATCGGTAAAACTATATTATTTACACTTATAAATTAACTTTCAGTATTTCATGTGACTAGCTTCAATATATTGTAACAACTCTCAAGCTGGACAAGGTAAATTTTAAATTTTATTTTCTAATGAAAAATCCAAATAATATTCATATACTATTATTAATCTTATACCTTATAGGTCTATCACTAGGTGTTTTAGATCTTGTGATTGTCATATCTCATGTAAAAATCATGTTTCAAAACTTAAAACAACTTAAATACATTTTTATTAATTGATCATGGTTAATGATTTTTTAACAGTATAGTGAGGAAATCATATAATATATAATATGTATTTAAAATTTGAGTCCGTCTAACTTCAACATATTCTAGTTTCTGTGTATTCTTGGGTGGTAGAAACGACTTTACCTGTCTAGAACCCATTATGTAGTAGTATAGATGTAGATGTATGCAAGTCTATTGAAAATTGATTTTTCAATAGAACATAAATTTACATGCACGTTTATAGGCATGAATAATGTTGATAGGATTTTTGCGTAATGACTAAGGAAGAAGAGATATTAGAAATAATATAATAATTGTATAATTCTCATATATGAAAAATTAACCAATTATAGTTAATTATAGAGAAAACCATTTAAGTCACTCAACCCGTATGTATCATGCTAAAGTAAATGAAATTATTATAAATAGACGCACTTGCAAAGAATTCTAAAAAGATGATTTGTAACTAGAGGTGTTCAAAACCTGATATCCAAAAATTAAGGTATTCGAATATTGGGTACCAGGTTTCGCAATCTGAATCTGTTTCAGAAATTTTGGATATCCGATCGAATAGTGATTTGAATATCTGAATATCCAAAGTCTTTTATGATATATTTTATATATTCAAAACCAGATATTTCAGATAGTTTTTTTGGATAATTCGGATAATCGAAATACCCGAAAATTTTTACAATCACTATCCAAATACGAATTTTTAAAATCACTATCCCAATTTTCTAACAATTTCGGATTCGAATAGTTTGCATCCAATTTTATGATATTTTTTAACACCCCTAGGTGGATAGCTCTCTGACCATGGTGTTCGCACCGGAGCTTTGGGAATAATGCTCAACTCAGTCGTGTTTGGTCTAGCATCACCATGCATTGACCAATTGTCATGGTGCGTTGGTGGTATAAAGCGATTATGGGGTGGTGTAATATTGTGGGTTTGATATTGGTATTGACGTATGTTGCTAAGTCGCAGCCTGAGTTTACTAAGGCGGCACCTAACTCTGGTGTCGTCGGAGGGTCTTTGACCATCTTTGCATTTCTGGGTGCTCCACTAGCCGTGGGCTATTGTTTCTCACGCAAAACATAAATAATCGCACAATTCAATAACTATTCAAACATATCTTCTTTATATATTGAAAAATTTATTTTGAAATCGTTTATTTATATATAATTTTTATCCGTAAAACTATATTATTTAAAGTTAGAAATTAAATTTTAACATAATTTTTTGTTTGAATCATGTAACTTTCGGTGTTTCAAATACCTTAGCTTTAATATATTGTAACAACTCTCACGCCAGACAAGGTAAATTTTAAATTTTATTTTCTAATGAAAAATCCAAAATTTTAATTATTCATATACTATTATTAATCTTATAGCTTATAGGTCTATCACTAGGTGTCTTAAATCTTGTGATCATCATATCTCATGTAAAAATCATGTTTCAAAATTTAAAACAACTTAAATATGTTTTTATTAATAAATGATCATGGTTAATGATTTTTTAATAGTAAAGTGAGGAAATCATATACTATGTATTTAAAATTTGAGTCCGTTTAACTTCAACAAATTCTAGTTTCTGTGTGAAGTGGACAATAGGATTCTTGGGTTGTGGAAACGACTTTTATCTGTCTAGAACCCATTATGGATTAGTATAGATATAAATGTATGTACATATATTGACAATTGATTTTTGAACTAAACATAAATTTACATGCACGTACATATGCAGGAATAATGTTGATAGGATTTTTGCGTAATGCCTAAGGAAGAAGAGATACTAGAAATAATATAATAAATGTATAATTCTCATGTATTATAAATTAACTAATTGTAGTTAATTATAGAGAAAACCATTTAAGTCACCCAACCCGTATGAAATTTGCTAAAGTAATTGAAATTATTAAAAATCGAGGCACTTGCAAAGAATTCTAAAAAGATGATTTGTAACTAGGGGTGTTCAAAACAGATATCCGAAAATTCAGTTATTCCAATTTTGGATACCTTGTGACACCCGGCAAACTCAGGTTAGTAACGTTGACTAAACTAGTAAGTCTACCTTAGCGAGTCATGCATATTACGTCCTTAACGGGGTCAGTCGAGTCGGTATGATGATTCTGGGAATCATCGGGAGTCGGTCCATAACTATGGGTACAAGGATCGGCGATTCGTGGAATCGCCGGGTTTAATGCACACACGAGTCTCGAGTCCCGGGAATTGGTGAACGGATGTAAACGTGTTAGTTATCATGCATTATATGTTTGAAATCATTATGTGACTTATCGGTATGTGAATACGTGTTTAAATATGTTAAAATAGTGTTTAACGCGCCAAAAACCCGTTCCAGCATCACAGGGGCGATTAGGAGCTGGGAGAACCCCTAATCGCCTATGTCTTCATGCGAGTAGGAGAGTTTAGAGGCGATTGGGACCTAATCGCTTGAGGTTATATGCGATTAGGCCCCCAATCGCATGAAGGGTGCTTCTAATCGCGTGAACTGCAGGGCTCGGGTCAAAACACCTATAAATAGAACCCTTAACTCCCCAAACACCTCTAGAACAACCCTAGCTGCTCCCAAACCACCCACACACCTTGAAACACCTCTGGAACTCTTTTTGCTACAAAAATCACCATCCCCAAGCTTACACACCTTTCTTTAGCAAAATCCAAGGTGTGTTCTTCATCCCTAACCTTTGTAAAGTTGTTATTTTGAGTTCCCCAAAGTTCCAGACCTTGTTTTACCAAAATGTGTCTTTAAAAACCTTTCAAAAGAGTCCTAAACTAAGTCTACACCTTAATGCTTGTTATATGTGAAGCTTACATGCATATGTTGGTCTTCTTGGTGATTTTAACATGAATGTTTTCAAGATATGATTGTCCTTCTGTTATGTAGAGGTTATTAGGAAGGTTGTCTTAGAATCTTAGCCATTACTATGGTGTTTTGAAGAAAATGCATATTTTGACCCATTTGTATGTTCTTGAAGATTTAGGATGGTTATGCTATGATTGTTGATGTAAAGTTGTTAGAATTGATGCTAGGAAGATGTTAGAACAGAGGTTTGATGATTTACATGTTGGTAGAGGTTGAAATCTGATTCTTTCCATTTAAGGAAAGATAAGGTTGGTAGGTGAAACCTAGTACTTTGCCATTTTAGGAAACAATTGCATAGAACATGCTAGATCAGTGATATGTCGGGGGTTTTTGCTTGAAATGGGTTGGTAAATGATTTAGGTTTGATATTGGGTGTCGTTGCATGTTTCGGATTTGATTTGGAGGGTTAAACGCGCAAAAACCCGTTACACAGCAGCTGCAGGCGATTAGGAATCCTAATCGCCTGAGCTGGGGGCGATTATGCAGCATTAGGGGCGATTGGGACCCTACTCGCCTGATACATCAGGCGATTAGGCCCCTAATCGCCTATAGGCTGATGCCTACTCGCGTGTAACCTTCCTAATCGCATGTACTGCTGTCGTGAACGCGTTTTGACATCCCGGAACACGATTTGACACCTAGGAACATGTTAGGAACCCCGGGATACACCCAATGACTTAGTAAGACGTGTTCGGACCTGTTTATGCGTTAATTGGACATTATGCTAGACTAGGTGAATTGTTGCGCGTGCTAAGTGTTTAATTGCATATGTTGCATGATGTCTTGCATTTATCTAACACGTGGGATGTCGGGTCACCAATGGGATGTCGGGTCTTGTCTGGCACGGTCGGTTTAACAGTTAAAGGTGTTTTCAAACGTTTATGGTCACGGTCTGGACATTCGGGGACTAGTTAGCCTGCGGGTTATTAGTCCAATACTTATACGCGTCTCATGGTAGGTCGCCGCTATCTGGGGCTATCATAACATAATTACTTAACTACTTTCAAGTAACGCAAACCAAGGTGAGTTTCACAGCCCCACTTTTACCGTTTTACTTACGGGGGAGAAACATGCTACTTACTTACTTATTAAAGGTCATGTTATACTATGGTTACTTTACATATACTATGCGGCTTTTACGGAAAGTCCCAGGGGGGAAACCATGAATGTGCGGGGATGCACAACGGGGGAAATGTGGATAGATCTATTGGGCCTCACAAACCCCACTCGACGGCTGGGCCGGGCGGGTGCATATTGTCTCTTATTACTGGCTCGCCGAGGCATCGGTTATAGCCAAAACTGATGGGCAAGTCTCAACAACTTATAAACGTATAGTAATGGATTCCCAACCGCAGTAGTAAACAAACACTTAACGTCTAGCTAACGTTCTTATAACCTGGTAGTAACGGATATGATCTTTACAACTTACAGAAAACGCTTTATAGAAGAAAACCTGTGAACTCACCAGCATTATATGTTGACATTTTTGGCATGTTTTCTCAGGTCGCTAAGGTAGCGGTTATCGGACTAGGCGCACGGAGTCATGCACAGCGTCTATTATTTTGAGCATATTAAACAATGTCTTTGTAAACAATGATATGTCTTTTGGTTGTAAACAAGAATGCTTCCGCTGCTGGTTTACAGCTCAAAGCATGATATTTTGGTTTTAAATATAATTATGAATGCATGTTTGTTGTATGTTTATTGTGATCGTTGACTGAGATCCTGGTGTGTCACGCGCTTCGCGGTAAAACCCCGCATGTGGAATTTGAGGGTGTGACAGATTGGTATCAGAGCCAACGGCTATAGTGAACTAGGACTGCATGTGGAGTCTAGTCTATAACTGAGTCGCACACACTAGACGGTCACAATTAGTCGAGTCTTAGCAAGTGGGTAACAATATGACTTGTCGGGGGTGTCGGTGTCATCGTCTACTACGCTACATCATCTGTTTGCTCTTTATCATTCTATTTCTTGATTCCTCATTACTATAATTCGGCGACGAACGATATACTATTGGACTTTCTTGACGGCGATGTACATTGGGGTAGCTTCGGCGTACTCCTGAGATCTGTCCAAGGATTTGGACATCTCCCCTCTATGCCCTAATGAACACGCCCGTTCTTATGCATACTATCTTGTACTTATACTTATGATAATACCATGATTGGGCGCTAGTGTTCGGTGACTTGAACTTCAAACTTAAAGCGCGCCTGGAGGACCATGTGGAACAGTTTATCATGTCGGGTGCACACGAGATCATAAACTGTGACGCATGGGATCCCTGGCGGACTTTGGGCTTGAACGGATGGACCCGAGCTGGGCTCCGTCTAGTTTCTTGAAAATCCTGATGGGTTATACCACGGGCGAGCCTAAATCTTTTGTTTCATTTTGTGACAGAAGATGTCAGGAGCTCGTGGAGGTCGCAGAGGCGGCCGTGCGGGCGGTCGTGCTGGCGGCCGTGGTGGCGGCGGTGGCCGCGGGAATATTAATATGACCCAAGCTGAATTGGATAACTTAATGCAGCAGCACGTGAATATTGCTCTGGCTGCATTCCAAGCCGCTCATAATGCTATGGGTGGTACGTCGATCCTCACCTATTCTACCTTGTTCTAGGGTACTTTACCTTTTCTTGATTCTCACCCACGTGTCTGTTCTAGGTGGTGCTGTCAATCCTCCTCCATCCCAGTGTTCCTATAAAAAGTTTATGGACTGTAAGCCCCACAACTTTAGCGGCACTGAGGGGGCAGTGGGACTGCTCCGATGGTTGGAGAAAATCGAATCTGTTTTCTCGATGTGCAGCTGCCCGGAAGGCGACCGGGTGAAGTATGCTTCTGCGACCCTGGAGGGTCAAGCCTTGACTTGGTGGAACTCCACCACCCAGACTATGGGCATTGGGGAAGCCCACGCTATGCCCTGGGCAGAATTCATTCAGTTGCTGAAAAATGAGTATTGCCCGAGGGATGAAATCCAGAAGCTTGAGCATGAAGTCTGGAATCATAAGATGGTGGGTTCTGAGATTGAAACTTATACTGCTCGGCACAATGAATTGGCGGTGTTGTGCCCCGATCTGCACGCACCCGAATACCGAAGAATTGAGCATTATGTTGCTGGGCTAGTGCCGGAGATTGCCGGGCTAGTTGCTGCGGGTAACCTCACTGTTTATTCTGAGGTGGTTCGGTCGGCCCACAGGCTGACCAACATGAAAGTGGCTGAAGGGGTCTTGCCTCCTCGAGGCGCTGCTGTGAAGGCTCCTGATAGTAACAAGCGGAAGTGGGAAGCTGTGGGGAAAGGTTCGAGCTCGGCTCAGCCTCAGCAGGTGAAGAAGTCTGATACTGGGGGATCGTCGTCTGAACAGAAAATAGGGGGTTATCAGGGGAGGTTACCAAAGTGTGAACGATGCTGGTTTCATCATACTGGACGTTGCGACAAGAACCATTGTCGCCGGTGCAACAAGGCCGGACATGTGGCCCATGACTGCAGGGTTAATCTTCAGGGTAACCGGAACCCTCCTGCTACATCTACTCCGGCCCCTCCTGTTGCTGCTTCCCAGGGAAATCAGGGTAAACAGGGGTGCTACAATTGTGGTGAACTTGGTCACTACAAGCGTGAATGCCCCAAGTTGAAGCAGGGCGAAGCTGGGAAGAACGGGTCGGGTAATGGAAACAATGGGGGCGGAGGCAGGAATGCTCGCGCCTTCGTGATTGGTTCGAGCGGTGCTCGACAAGATCCTGACACTGTTACTGGTACGTTTCTCCTCGATAATCGCTATGCTACGGTTTTATTCGATTCTGGTGCCGATAAGAGTTTTATATCTCTTGGGTTTAGTCAATTGCTTGATAGGGTACCTACACCTTTAGAGGCTAAGTACTTGATAGAATTGGCTGATGGTAAGAAAGTCGAGGCGACGCACGTCCTTAGGGAGTGTCACCTTGAGTTGTCGGGTTATTCCTTCCCTATTGATCTTATGCCGGTGTCCTTGGGTAGTTTCGATGTTGTCGTGGGTATGGATTGGTTGTCCCTGTATCATGCTGAGATCGTTTGTTTTGATAAAGTCATTCGACTTCCTCTCCCTGATGGAGAAATTCTGTTGGTGCACGGTGAGAAGAGCGGGGTCCCGTTGAGTATCATTTCGTGTATGAAAGCCTATAAGTATCTTCGGAAGGGTATTTTGCCATTCTGGCACTTGTTTCGGTTTCGTCTGGAGAAGAGAAGAAGATTGAAGATATTCCTGTCGTCCGTGACTTTCCCGATGTATTTCCCGAAGACTTACCTGGTCTTCCGCCCTATCGCCAGGTCGAATTTGGTATTGAACTTGCTCCGGGTGCGGCCCCAATTGCCCGTGCCCCTTATCGTCTTGCACCTCCCGAGATGCAGGAGTTATCGAACCAGTTGCAGGAGCTGTTAGAGAAGGGTTTCATTCGACCCAGTTCGTCCCCGTGGGGAGCCCCTATTTTGTTTGTCAAGAAGAAGGACTGAAGCCTACGGATGTGTATCGACTACCGGGAGTTGAATAAGGTTACCATCAAGAATCGCTATCCTCTTCCTCGCATCGATGACTTATTTGACCAGCTTCAGGGTTCTAGTTTCTATTCGAAGATTGATTTGAGGTCGGGGTACCATCAGTTGAGGGTTCAAGAAGCTGACATTCCGAAGACCGCCTTTCGAACTCGCTATGGCCATTTCGAATTCTTGGTCATGCCTTTTGGTCTCACCAATGCACCTGCCATCTTTATGGATCTGATGAACCGTGTTTGTAAGCCTTATCTTGATAAGTTCGTGATTGTCTTCATCGATGATATTCTAGTCTATTCCAAGGATGAGGTGGACCACCAGGAACACTTGCGTCTTGTTTTAGAACTTCTAAGGCGGGAACAGTTGTACGCCAAGTTTTCTAAGTGTAGCTTTTGGTTGCGTGAAGTCCAATTCCTTGGTCATGTTGTTAATGAGAAAGGAATTCACGTTGACCCAGCGAAGATTGAAGCCATAAAGGACTGGGAAGCACCAAAGACACCATCTGAGGTGCGGCAATTCCTAGGCCTTGCAGGTTATTACCGTCGTTTTATCGAGGGATTTTCGAAGATCGCTCAACCCCTCACCTCGCTTACCCAGAAGGACAGAAAGTTCGACTGGGGTGATTCGCAGGAGTCGGCCTTCCAGTTGTTAAAGGCTAAACTCTGTTCTGCTCCTATCTTGTCCTTGCCTGAGGGTACGGACGATTTTGTGTTTTATTGTGACGCTTCTATCCGGGGTCTTGGTTGTGTACTGATGCAGCGCGAGAAGGTCATCGCCTATGCTTCTCGTCAGCTTAAGGTTCATGAGAAAAACTATCCCACCCATGATCTGGAGTTGGGTGCGGTGGTCTTTGCTTTAAAGATTTGGAGGCATTACTTGTACGGTACCAAATGCACTATTTACACCGATCACAAGAGCCTCCAGCATATCTTTGATCAGAAGGTGTTGAATATAAGACAGCGTCGTTGGGTCGAGCTTCTTAATGATTACGAGTGCGCTATCAAATACCATCCTGGCAAGGCGAATGTGGTCGCAGACGCCTTGAGCAGGAAGGAAACGGCTAAACCTCGTCGTGTTCGAGCTCTTCAGCTCACTATCCATTCCGGCTTACCTGATCGAATCCGTTCAGCGCAGCAAGAAGCTTTGAAGGAGGAAAACCTTAAGGCTGAAACCATGCATGGTGCTGATAGCCACCTTGAACTCAGATCCGATGGGTTACACTATTTCGCTGAACGTATTTGGGTTCCTTTATTTGGGGGCTTGCGGGAGCTCGTTCTTGATGAAGCTCACAAGTCCCGGTACTCTATTCACCCTGGCTCTGATAAGATGTATCAAGACCTAAAGATACTTTATTGGTGGCCGAACATGAAGGCGGACGTGGCTTCGTACGTGAGCAAGTGCTTGACCTGTGCCAAGGTCAAGGTCGAATATCAAAAGCCATCCGGCCTTCTACAACAGCCTGAAATCCCCGAGTGGAAGTGGGAGCGGATTACGATGGACTTTGTGACCAAACTCCCGAAATCGCCCAGTGGTTGCGACATGATCTGGGTAATTGTCGATAGGTTGACAAAGTCTGCGCACTTCCTCGCTATCAAGGAGACCGATGGTCTCGAGCGTCTGGCACGGTTATATCTCAAGGAAGTGGTCTCTCGGCACGGGGTGCCTGTCTCTATTATTTCTGATCGTGATCCTCGGTTCGCCTCTAACTTCTGGAAGTCTTTGCATAAGGTTCTGGGTACTCAGTTGGACATGAGCACAGCGTATCATCCGCAAACTGACGGTCAAAGTGAGCGGACAATCCAAACGCTAGAAGACATGCTTCGGGCATGTGTGATCGATTTTGGCAAGGGGTGGGAGAGTCATTTACCGTTGGTGGAATTCTCCTACAACAACAGTTACCATTCAAGCATCAAGGCAGCTCCGTTCGAGGCTCTTTACGGGCGGAAATGCCGGTCTCCTCTTTGTTGGGCCGAGGTGGGTGAGAGTCAACTCACCGGCCCGGAACTTGTGTACGAGACTTCCGAAAAGATCGTACAAATCCGTAACCGCATGGCAGCAGCTCGGGATCGTCAAAAGAGCTATGCCGATCGTCGTCGCAAGCCTTTGGAGTTTGAGGTTGGCGACAGGGTTTTGTTGAAGGTATCTCCGTGGAAGGGCGTTATACGTTTTGGGAAGCGGGGCAAATTGAATCCTCGGTATGTGGGACCGTTCGCAATCCTGGAACGGATTGGACCGGTAGCATACAGGCTTGATCTGCCGGCTGAGCTCAGTAATGTTCATAATGTCTTCCATGTTTCTAATCTGAAGAAGTGTCTGGCGGATGAATCCTTGGTTGTTCCTCTCGAAGAGATCAAGGTGGATGATCGTCTACGTATCGTGGAGGAACCAGTTGAAATTCTTGACTATAAAATCCGTAGCCTTCGCCGGAGTAAAATCCGCATTGTTAAAGTCCGTTGGAACTCTAATCGTGGACCGGAGTTCACGTGGGAACGGGAAGATCAAATGAAGGCTAAGTATCCCCATTTATTTCCTAAGCGCGCGTTCGAATCAAGACATGTCTCTGCTGAAGGTGAATGAATCTCGGGTCGAGATTCCGTTCAACAGGGGGATGATGTGGTAACCGGAAAATTTTTCTTCTCTTTCGTCTCTTCCTTTTTGGCCTTGGGCAATTTTCGGGACGAAAATTCTTTCAACAGGGGGATGATGTGACACCCGGCAAACTCAGGTTAGTAACGTTGACTAAACTAGTAAGTCTACCTTAGCGAGTCATGCATATTACGTCCTTAACGGGGTCAGTCGAGTCGGTATGATGATTCTGGGAATCATCGGGAGTCGGTCCATAACTATGGGTACAAGGATCGGCGATTCGTGGAATCGCCGGGTTTAATGCACACACGAGTCTCGAGTCCCGGGAATTGGTGAACGGATGTAAACGTGTTAGTTATCATGCATTATATGTTTGAAATCATTATGTGACTTATCGGTATGTGAATACGTGTTTAAATATGTTAAAATAGTGTTTAACGCGCCAAAAACCCGTTCCAGCATCACAGGGGCGATTAGGAGCTGGGAGAACCCCTAATCGCCTATGTCTTCATGCGAGTAGGAGAGTTTAGAGGCGATTGGGACCTAATCGCTTGAGGTTATATGCGATTAGGCCCCCAATCGCATGAAGGGTGCTTCTAATCGCGTGAACTGCAGGGCTCGGGTCAAAACACCTATAAATAGAACCCTTAACTCCCCAAACACCTCTAGAACAACCCTAGCTGCTCCCAAACCACCCACACACCTTGAAACACCTCTGGAACTCTTTTTGCTACAAAAATCACCATCCCCAAGCTTACACACCTTTCTTTAGCAAAATCCAAGGTGTGTTCTTCATCCCTAACCTTTGTAAAGTTGTTATTTTGAGTTCCCCAAAGTTCCAGACCTTGTTTTACCAAAATGTGTCTTTAAAAACCTTTCAAAAGAGTCCTAAACTAAGTCTACACCTTAATGCTTGTTATATGTGAAGCTTACATGCATATGTTGGTCTTCTTGGTGATTTTAACATGAATGTTTTCAAGATATGATTGTACTTCTGTTATGTAGAGGTTATTAGGAAGGTTGTCTTAGAATCTTAGCCATTATTATGGTGTTTTGAAGAAAATGCATATTTTGACCCATTTGTATGTTCTTGAAGATTTAGGATGGTTATGCTATGATTGTTGATGTAAAGTTGTTAGAATTGATGCTAGGAAGATGTTAGAACAGAGGTTTGATGATTTACATGTTGGTAGAGGTTGAAATCTGATTCTTTCCATTTAAGGAAAGATAAGGTTGGTAAGTGAAACCTAGTACTTTGCCATTTTAGGAAACAATTGCATAGAACATGCTAGATCAGTGATATGTCGGGGGTTTTTGCTTGAAATGGGTTGGTAAATGATTTAGGTTTGATATTGGGTGTCGTTGCATGTTTCGGATTTGATTTGGAGGGTTAAACGCGCAAAAACCCGTTACACAGCAGCTGCAGGCGATTAGGAATCCTAATCGCCTGAGCTGGGGGCGATTATGCAGCATTAGGGGCGATTGGGACCCTACTCGCCTGATACATTAGGCGATTAGGCCCCTAATCGCCTATAGGCTGATGCCTACTCGCGTGTAACCTTCCTAATCGCATGTACTGCTGTCGTGAACGCGTTTTGACATCCCGGAACACGATTTGACACCTAGGAACATGTTAGGAACCCCGGGATACACCCAATGACTTAGTAAGACGTGTTCGGACCTGTTTATGCGTTAATTGGACATTATGCTAGACTAGGTGAATTGTTGCGCGTGCTAAGTGTTTAATTGCATATGTTGCATGATGTCTTGCATTTATCTAACACGTGGGATGTCGGGTCACCAATGGGATGTCGGGTCTTGTCTGGCACGGTCGGTTTAACAGTTAAAGGTGTTTTCAAACGTTTATGGTCACGGTCTGGACATTCGGGGACTAGTTAGCCTGCGGGTTATTAGTCCAATACTTATACGCGTCTCATGGTAGGTCGCCGCTATCTGGGGCTATCATAACATAATTACTTAACTACTTTCAAGTAAAGCAAACCAAGGTGAGTTTCACAGCCCCACTTTTACCGTTTTACTTACGGGGGAGAAACATGCTACTTACTTACTTATTAAAGGTCATGTTATACTATGGTTACTTTACATATACTATGCGGCTTTTACGGAAAGTCCCAGGGGGGAAACCATGAATGTGCGGGGATGCACAACGGGGGAAATGTGGATAGATCTATTGGGCCTCACAAACCCCACTCGACGGCTGGGCCGGGCGGGTGCATATTGTCTCTTATTACTGGCTCGCCGAGGCATCGGTTATAGCCAAAACTGCTGGGCAAGTCTCAACAACTTATAAACGTATAGTAATGGATTCCCAACCGCAGTAGTAAACAAACACTTAACGTCTAGCTAACGTTCTTATAACCTGGTAGTAACGGATATGATCTTTACAACTTACAGAAAACGCTTTATAGAAGAAAACCTGTGAACTCACCAGCATTATATGTTGACATTTTTGGCATGTTTTCTCAGGTCGCTAAGGTAGCGGTTATCGGACTAGGCGCACGGAGTCATGCACAGCGTCTATTATTTTGAGCATATTAAACAATGTCTTTGTAAACAATGATATGTCTTTTGGTTGTAAACAAGAATGCTTCCGCTGCTGGTTTACAGCTCAAAGCATGATATTTTGGTTTTAAACATAATTATGAATGCATGTTTGTTGTATGTTTATTGTGATCGTTGACTGAGATCCTGGTGTGTCACGCGCCTCGCGGTAAAACCCCGCATGTGGAATTTGAGGGTGTGACATACCTGGTTTCGCTATTCGAATCTGTTTTTGAAATTTTGGATATCCAATCGAATAGTGAATCGAATATCTGAATATCCAAAGTATTTTATGATATATTTTATTTTATATTTTTTATTTATTTGAAACCAGATATTTCATATAGTTTTTCCGATATTTTTCTGATAATTCGGATAATCGAAATATCCGAAATTTTTTAAAATAACTATCCAAATATGAATTTTAAAATAACTATCCTAATTTTCTGATAGTTTCAGATTCAGATAGTTTGCATCCGATTTTCAGATATCGTTTAAATCCCCTAGGTGGATAGCTCTATAACCATGGTGTTCGCACAGGAGCTTTTGGATTAATGCTTAACTCAGTTGTGTTTGGTCTAGCATCACCATGCATTCACAATTTGGCATGGTGGGTTGGCGGTATAAAGCGATTATGGGGTCGTGTAATATTTTTGCTGGCAGTGTGCCTGGGTTTGACATTGCTATTGACGTATGTTGCTAAGTCGCAGCCTTAGTTTACTAAGGCGGCACCTAACTCTGGTGTCGTCGGAGCGGCTTTGACCATCTTTGCAGTTTTGGGTGCTCCACTAGCCGTGGGCTATTTGTTCTCACGCAAACCTTAATTAATCGCAAAATTCAATAACTATTCAAACATATCTTCTTTTTATATTGAAATTCTCATTTTGAAATCGTTTCTTTATATATATTTTTATTCGTTGAACTATATTATTTAAAGTTATAAATTAAATTTTAACATCATTTTTTGTTTGAATCATGTAACTTTCAGTGTTTCATATGCCTTAGCTTCAATATATTGTAACAACTCTAAAGCTGGACAAGATAAAATTTAAATTTTATTTTCTAATGAAAAATCTAAATGTTTTAATTATTCATATACTATTATTTTTCTTATAACTTATAGGACTATCATTAGGGGTTTTAGATCTTGTGATCGTCATATCTCATGTAAAAATCCTGTTTCAAAACTTAAAACAACTTAAATATGTTTTTATTAATAAATGATAATGGTTAATGATTTTTAATAGTAAAGTGAGGAAATCATCAAATATGTATTTAAATTTTGAGTCCGTTTAACTTCAACGGATTCTAGTTTATGTGTGAAGCGGACAATGGGATGTATTCTCGGGTGGTGGAAACGACTTTTACATGTCTAGAACCCATTACGTAGTAGCATAGATATAGATGTATGTATGTCTATTAAAAATTAATTTTTCAACATAACATAAATTTACATGCACGTACATATGCAGGAATAATGTTGATAGGATTTTTGCGTAATAATTAAGGAAGAAGAAATATTAGAAATAATATAATAAATGTATAATTCTCATGTATTATAATATAACTAATTGAAGTTAATTATAGAGAAAACCATTTAAGTAATTGAAATTATTAAAAATAGACGCACTTGCAAAGAATTTTAAAAAGATGATTTGTAACTAGTGATGTTCAAACCAGATATCCAAAAATTCAAGTATTCCAATTTTGGATACATGGTTTCGGTAGTCGAATCTGTTTCAGAAATTTTGGATATCCAATCGAATAATGAATCGAATAGCTGAATATCCAAAGTCTTTTATGATATATTTTATTTTATGTTTTTTATATATTCGAAACCAGACATTTCATATAGTTTTTTGGATAATTAGGATATTCGAAATATCTAAAAATTTTTAAAATCATTATCCAAATATGAATTTTTAAAATCACTATCCTAATTTTCTGATAGTTTTGGATTCGGATAGTTTGCATCCGATTTTCTGATATTTTTTAAAACCCCTAGGTGGATAGCTCTACAACCATGGTGTTCGCACCAAAGCTTTAGGATTAATGCTCAACTCATTCGTGATTGCTCTAACATCACCATGCATTGACCATTTGGCATGGTGGGTTGGTGGTATAAAGCCATTTTAGGGTGGTATAATGTTTTTGCTGGTAGTGTGCTTAGGTTTGATATTGGTATTGACGTATGTTGCTAAGTTGCAGCTTGAGTTTACTAAGGCGGCATCTAACTCTGGTGTCGTTGGAGGGGTTTTGACCATCTTCGCAGTTCTGGGTGCTCCACTAGCCGTGGGATATTTTTTCTCACGTAAAACATAATTAATCACAAAATTTAATAACTATTCAAACATATCTTCTTTATATATTGAAACAATTATTTTGAAATCGCTTATTTACATATATATATATTATCTATAAAACTATATTATTTAAAGTCATAAATTAAATCTTAACATCATTTTTGGTTTGAATCATGTACCTTTTAGTGTTTCATGAGCCTTAGTTTCAATATATTGTAACAACTCTCAAGCTGGACAAGGCACATTTTAAATTTTATTCTCTAATGAAAACTCAAATTTTTTTATGTATTCATATATTATTATTAATCTTATAACTTATAGGTCTATCACTACGTGTTTTAGATCTTGTGATCGTCATACCTCCCGTAAAAATCCTGTTTCAAAACATAAAACACCTTAAATATGTTTTTATTAATAAATGATCATGGCTAATGATTTTTTAATAGTAAAGTGATAAAATCATATAATATGTATTTAAAATTCAAATTTGTTTAACTTCAACATATTCTAGTTTCTGTGTGAAGTGGACAATGAGATGTATTCTTGGCTGGTGGAAATGACTTTTACATGTCTACAACCCATTATCTATACATATAATAAACCAAAGCCATTTTAATGACATGGCACTCAAAGAGGCATTCTCTTACTTGAGTGTGCCATGTGTCATCCCATGTGGCATTGAGATATTTTAGGAAAAAAATAATTTAAAAACAAAATTGGATTTTTCACCTTCATGTTTCCTCCCATAATTTTTAAACGTTAATATCTTTAATATACGAGATTTTTTAAAGAAAAAAATTACACCGAATTAACGAGCGTTTTATTATCTTTCCAACGAATACTATAGTGCTATATAAAAAACGGAGAAATTTTTTTGTGGGGTTTTGTTCATACAGGAAAAAACACAAAGTGTTCAGGTAAATCATTAATCATGTATAGACAAGTCACTAATTATGTTTAAATCAGTAAATATTGATTTTTTTTTCAACCAGAGACGAATAGGTTAATAGAGTTATACGTTGTTTTAAGTTAGGTATCAATATTAATATGTTAGAGTTGTACATTTGTTTAGTCTTTAGGATAAGTGTTAATATTAGAGTTACATTAGAGTTCTACATTCTTTTAGGTTAGGTGTTAGCATTGGAGTTGTACATTGTTAATTTGTTTTAGGTTAGATATTAATATTAGAGTTATACATTAGTCTATTTCATATGTAAAATTGATGTATCATATTAAATTTCTCAACCTGGGACGCTCCCGGGGTATAATCTAGTGTAGTAATATAGATATAGATATATGTACGGCTATTGAAAATTGATTTTTCAACAGAACATAAATTTACATGCATGTACATAAGCGGGTATAATGTTGATGACTTTTGCATAATGATTAAGGAAGAAGAGATATTAGAAATAATATAATAAATGTATAAGTATTATTATACTATTGTTTACCAGTATAGTAACTATCACTTTTAGGAAAAAAAAACTGTTTTTGGGTTGATCTTAACCATTCAAATTTGGTGGTTATTTCTCATATTAAATCTCAACCACAATAATTTGGTGGTTATTCTTAAAATTTAGCAGTTTTTATCTTTAGTAGGCAGTTGTATACTTTTAGGATGATTATCCCCACTCTCTCTAAATCTTAGGCTCAATCAGTTTCTACTCCTACACTCACCTATAAAACTCCCCACTTTGTTTAACTCCACATTCATTCCATCTAGTTTTAGTGGTTTCTTCAATACCCATTTTCATATTAAATTTCAACTTCAGTTCATTCCATCTGCTTGCCATTGGTTTCATATTCAATCGATTGTTTTTGGGTTTTGGATTTATCTTTGTTCAGGTCAGTTTACTTCTTTATTTTTGATCAATTTAATAAGGGATCACCTTTCACAATTGATTATATGTTTTCTTCTCCGTTTATACCTAAATTTCCCCCATCTTTGATTCTATCATCTTCGTACGGTACTCTCAAATATAAATTCAAAGTCGTTTCCCTCTCTGATGGCCCCCTTAAATCCTAAACTATGAATCCAAAGAGTATGGCCAACTGTTTTGCCGACAAATAGGATAGTTTAGTTTATTATTGTTTCTAATTCTTGTAAGTTAATTTCTTTGTGAAAGTTTAATAACACAAACAAGAGTTTCGTGAGTTGTGGAGTTTGAGTGTTTGAAGCTTTGAAAACCAACAACTTTCAGGTTATTTTTGATAAAAAAAAATAAAAAATAAAAGGGTGATATTGAAGATATTCTAGGATCACACATCAAAATAGCAAAAGCAAAGAAGCTTCTGTTGATGCATTTTGCGACTAAGGATTGGATATACTATAATTAACATGTGTTAGTAGATAGCCGAAGGTGATTCAGGATGGACGAATGTAGATAAGACTGGGCGAAGGTGAAGAAAATGGGACGAAGGTAGATCTGAAATGGGCAAAGATAGAATTGAAGTGGACGAAGGAAGAATGGGCTACATCAGAAGAACACATTCGACCACTTGCAGTGGGCGAATGTGGAAAAAGCTCACATTCGACCATCTGTAAGGGGCGAATGTGCAGTGCCTATATATAGATTTTGAGTTTTTGATTATGTAAGAGTGTTGTCATTTGTGTCCAGGTTCAGTTCAGGTTTAGGAGTGTTTTTGAGAGATTGTCTGTGTGATTCTAGATTAACATAAACAGTTTGTAAATGCTTATTGATTGAAGTTAATCTATGAAAATGATATTGAAAATGATCTTGATTGTGTCGTGATTTGTATCTTATCAATTTGTTCAGATCTAGGGTTTCCGCACCTAGATTTGTGACTTGTATGATCGTGTAATCCTGTTTTAGATAAAATCCAACGCTCACAAAGTGGTATCAGAGCATAGAGGATCATACAACAACAAATTCGATAAGATCAGAGCTGATTTGGACATGTTTTTGACATAAAATCATCTGTTTTTACAAAAACTCTTAAAAACATAGTTTTTGATCGATTTAAAGGTGAATTTGTAGTCGAATTCAAGTTTTCCAAGACTTAAAGTTGTTCCAAATCAAATCCGAAACATAACCTGATTAAGATCATTGAAATCCAAGAATTTTTGAAAATCTGAGATCAAAATAACCGTTTTTCAAACAATAACCGTTTTTCAAAAATGAGATCTGCTGATTTTGGGCGAACCTGGAACCTGGACTGAGAGTTGTGGTCGAGCGTGCATAAAAGTGGGCGAACCTGAGTTTTTGAGTGGACGAACCTGAAAATCTTGTTGAAATTTTTCACATTCGGGTGAAAATTCCACCTTCGACCGTTCTAACTGGGGCGAAAGTGGAATAGTGTTTAGTCTTTGTTTACATTCTGGTCATTTCCACATTCGGGTGTTACTGTGTGGACGAAAGTAGATCAGTGTGGACGAGAGTGAGTGATAGTGGACGAAAGTAGAAAAATTTGGACGAAAGTACTATTTTTCGGGCGAACCTAAGATTTTTGCTGAAAAATTTTTCAAAAGTGTTGAGATTTTCAGATTGTGATCATGTGGCGTTTTCAAACTACTTCGGGATCAGCACCAACACAACCACAACAGCAGACAATGGACCCATGGACAGTGGCAGCTCAAAAGACGAACACGCAATCCTCACAACCACATAACTACATGACAACAACGAACACGATGCCTCAGAATGTAGCACATCCGGCATTACAATCAGATTACTGGGGAGTAGCTGCAGCGGCGGTAAATACTCAAACCACTAACGCTATCTCTACTTTGATTAAGGATTTGTCTACAGGTAGTGGGACTCGGCCACCGAAGCTCATGGATATGCAAGAGTATAACCAGTGGCACACCATGTTCAAGATCCATCTGGAGGGCATGGGAGTTGAAGGAGCTGAGGCATGGAGCATGATCGTCAAAGGATATACAGCACCGATTCTGGAGAATACCGGTGAGTTGATTCCTCTGGAGAGCTTGACTGAGGATGAAAAGAAGAAATACGTGGTGGAGAAGAAGGCGTTCTCTCAACTGACACAGGCAATCACAAGTGATCTGTTGCATCAGTTTGGGACATGTACTACGTCAAAGCAGCTTTGGGATAAGCTGAAGAGGAAGCATGATGGAAATGAGAAGACCAGGAGTCTGAGAATGGAGGAATTAGTCAAGGAGTTTGAGAATTTTTCTTTTATTAATAATGAAACTTTGAAAGAACTAACTCCGAGATATATGCATTTATTGTCTGAATTGTCTAGCTATGGTGTACAGATTCCAATGACTAAGCAGGTGGATAAGTTTGCAGATGCTTTACCACCACAGTGGGATCAGCATGTGGAGGTACTAAGAGAGAAGGATGCTTATCAATTCTGGACCATTTCAGAGTTTATTGAGAAGCTGGAGAACAAAGAGCTGGAGGATAGGAGGAAATCTAGGAGGTCACAGATTCCTCAGAATCCAAGTCTGTATTTTGGAGGTACTTCAGTTTCAGCTGGAAACTCGAGCTCTGGAAGCGTTGCACCACATGTTGCATGTATTTCCAATGTCATGGATTCATCAAAACCAACCACCAATTACACACCACCACAATACAATTCCTACTCACAACCATCATACACACCACCACAATATAGTTCCTACATTTCACCAATCTCTCCAATGCAACAAGCAAGTTTTTACACCGCCAATCAAACACAACAACCATCAAATCAAATTACTCAACATAAACAACCGGTGGTTTTGGAAACATCAAACTTGGGAAATGTGACTGTGGAGGTTGCTCAGCAGCACATTGCATTAGTATCAGCAATGGTTTCATCTTACAATGGGTTGGTTGCTAGTCAGATTGGGAACAACAACTTAACCAACGAAGACTACGCACAGATAGACAAAGAAGAGATGGAACTCATTGACATTCAATGGGCTTTTGCGAGTATAATGAGGAGAGCAACAGAGTTTATCGAGAAAACTGGAAGGACTGACTTGGCAACTTCTCCCAACACAACCTATGGTTTTAACAAGGAGAAGGTTACATGTTTTAATTGTGGAGAGAAAGGACACTTCAAAAGGGAATGCACCCAGCCACCTAAACAAGGTAATCGAAACCCTTTCAATGCAAATTACCAGAACCGTCAACAAAACCAAGTTTCTTACCAAAATAACAACAACTACCAAAACCGAAATTTTAACAACCAAAACAGACAACCAAACACTCAACACCAGATTCAAAACCAATCTCCTAATCACCCAAACCGAACAGTTGTACTTATCACTACACCTAATGAGACTCAACAGAATGCGAGTCAGAACCAAGCTTTGGTGACTCAGCAGGATGAGAGGTTTGACTGGTCGGGTATGCAAATAGGAGTTGAGGAAGTGACTACTGGTGGGAATGTGGCATGCGTTGCTTATCAGGTTGATATGGAAGAGTCGGTGGCAGTTGATGAGAAGAAAGAAACTGAGGAGAGTGAAAGTGATGATTCTGAGACTGAGATGGAAGTGGAGAGTGAACCTGTTGAGGTTAAGGCTGAGGAGAAGAGTTCTGGGATGGTAATTGATTCAGTTTCTGATGTTCCCGAAGAGAGTAGATCGGTGTATTCAGATTCTGAGAGCGAATCAGACACAGAGGGAAGTGTTGATTCTTTGGATGATGATATTGACCAGTTGCTGGCAGAAGCTGACTTTTTGATGACGAGGAAGTCGTGCATAGCTGATGATGCTTTCACCAAGATCGACTATTCCAAGTTTTTCACTGGAAAGGAAGCTCATTTTGCTTTGATGGCCATGACCGAACCGCCAAAACCTGTAAGTTCTGAATCTAGCACTGATGTCATGAGTGATAAATACTGTGGGACTTGTGATAGATTGACAGAGGAGAATAAACAACTCCGAATTTCACGTGATAGTGCTATTCAAAACTGTCAATCTACTCGCAAAGAGTTAAATGCTTTTAACAAAGTGTTAGATGGCTATAAAAAGGACATTTCCGACTTGAAAAACACTCTGTCATTGAAACAATTGGCCATAAATAACTATATCAATGAAATTGAAAACACCAAGTTGGAAATGGCTGCCATTAAATGCTTTGCTGAAAAAGTTAACAAGAAACTGGAAAGTTATAAGAATGTTGCTTATGTCGTGGATCATATCATTGATGATAACACCACCAACTACAAGTCTGTACCATCTCCGGTTCTTTTTGAAAACCATAACTATCACCAAGTGATACCGGAGAGTTCGGTGAAATCAGACTCATCATCAGAGATGGAATCTAATACCTCGAGTATTGGTGATCCATATTCCGATGTGAGACCGATTTTGGGCTTGAACAATGAGGGTGTTTATGCTGAGAGTGATAGTTCAGACTCAGAAAATGATGATACTGGTAGTGATAAATCTGTTAATGAATGTGAGATTCCAAAAGAAAATCACATCATTACTACTGAACCAGTATCACCATCTGATCATGTTCATCCGATGGCAAACGCTAATCGTGATAAGAAGTCTGAAAAGTTTGATGTTAAGAAAAAGAATGATGTTAAGAATGTGATTGAAAAGAATGAGCTGAATGAACCAAGTGACAAACCTGTAAAGGTGTTTTATCGGATGGAAGGATCCGATAAAATCATTGCTGATGAGGAATTTCCGATTAAAAACGTTAACTATTCTAAACTTGATAAAATCTGGCAAGAAAGCACAATATGGTTTCCAAAACATGAGAGAACCAATGAAATTCCACCAGAAATCTTAAAGAAACTGTTTTCAGAAGTTCCTCAAGAGCCAAAAATTCATGTCACTGAGTTCATTCGACCAGATGATAAAGCAAATGGTTTTCATGAACCTTCTTACTCGAAAGGACCACTTCCTGAGAGTTTAAGAAATCAACAATATAATGATCAATTTCCTGTAAGATCATTTGCTTCACCAAATGCTCATTATGTGTTTGAGGAATATAGAAAATGCTTTAAATGTGGAGAACGTGGGCATTTACTTGCTCAGTGTCCATATGTAAGGCACAAGAGACATGAAGTTGAGGTTAAGAATTCCATGAAAAAGCCGATTGATCATTATGTCCCACCTCATAGACGGACTGTTCCTCAACAACAACATTTTCATAATCAAAACAATTTTCAAATGAGGAACAACCGTCCTTTTCATTATGATCGGAGGAATCGGATTGCAATGGAACAATCTTGGAGAAAACCAGTGGTGAACACAACAGCTGATAGACAAAAGGTTCCACAAAAACCAATTGTCAAGTCAAATGTTGGACCTAAGTCTGTTCATTCAGATAAGGTTGCTAAGAAAGTTACTTTTAGTAACAATGTTCAGAAACCTATTGAGAAACCAAAATCTCAAATCCGTATTCTCAAAAGGTCTGAACAATCTTGGACACCTAATGGTACTCCAGGAGCTTCTACTTCGAAGGTGAGTGATAAAAATGAAACTGTTTTGAAAAATCAGAAAACGATTGATTCAAAACAGAAAGTTGTTGAGAAAGTCAATGAGAATGATTCTTTGAAAGCCAAAGTTCAAAGGCCCAAGACTCAGGCTTGGGTCCCCCGAAAGAACTAATTGTTTACTTTTTGTGTGCAGGGAGCTTCAGTTGGTCCTATTAGCAGTCTCTGGATTGTTGATAGTGGAGCTTCAGGCCACATGACGGGGGATTTGGCGTAGCTGTTCGATGTGAAGAATATTAATGGAGGATATGTTGCGTTCGCGGGTAATAAAGGAGGATATATAACGATGGAAGGAAGCGTGAGTAACGGGATTGTGACTTTCGAGCGGATTTCTTATGTAAAGCAGATAGACTATAATATGTTGAGCGTCAGTCAAATATGCGATAAACAATTTTCTGTGCATTTTGATGACAAATCCTGCTACATACTCAAACCGGGTTTCAAGATTCCAAAGGAATGGGTTATGTTGATGGCACCTCGAGTCAACAATCTTTATATTCTTGATATGTCCAAGGCGATGACATCACAGGGGCAGATAACATGCTTTCTATCCAAGGCGACCGAAAAAGAATCGATAATGTGGCACCGAAGAATGGGGCACATTCATCTGAGGAAAATGAATCAGTTAGTGAGAAATGGACTTGTCGATGGAGTAAACGTGAAACATTTCCATCTGAACGACAAGTGTGTGATCTGCATGAAAGGCAAACAACACAAACAATCCCATAAAGTGAAGAAGGTTAACTCTGTTGAGATGCCGCTTGAGCGATTGCACATAGACCTTTTTGGACCGGTCAAGCGCAAAAGTCATCTTGGAGAGCTTTATTGTTTAGTCGTCACTGATGACTATTCACGATTCTCATGGGTGATGTGTTTAAAGAACAAAAGCGACACCTTTACCAACTTACAAGTTCTGTTCACTCGACTGGAGAATATCTACAATTTGAAGATCAAAAGGATCAGGAGTGACAACGGGACGGAGTTTAAAAATGCAAAGATGGATGAACTTTGTGAAAGCAAAGGAATACATCATGAATATTCAGCTCCGTATACCCCGCAACAGAACGGTGTTGCTGAAAGAAAGAATAGGACTCTGATTGAGGCTGATAGAACAATGCTCGCTGACTCAAATCTTCCAGTAATGTTCTGGAATGAGGCGATTTATGCAGCAAACTATACATTAAATCGGGTTTTGACAGTGAAGAAGTTTGGAAAAACATCTTATGAGCTGTTACACCGACGAAAGCCCAATTTAGAGTATCTAGAACCATTTGGGGCGCCATGTACGATGTTGAATCCAAGCGAGAAGTTTAGTCCTAAAGCTGAAGAGGGATATTTTGTTGGATATGCAACCCCGCTCAAACGGGTATTCAACAAGAGAACTCGTCAAGTGGAGGATTGGGCTAATGTGGAAGTTCAACGTTACACACAAAATTTGCAAGGCACGGGCCCTGATTGGATGTTTGATTACAAAGATTTCTTTGAATCATTCAACCTAGATAGCTTGGTTGAAGAAGCTGTGATCAGATTACTTTACGAGTGTGAAAACGCGGCAACTTCACCGCTGATGCGTCCAATCACCGTAAACCCCCCACCAGCTTCTAGTGATACCAGTGCTCCTACACAAGAAGAAGAGTTGTTTCAAGAAGCTTCAACTTCATTAGACACTTCAGAATCTGAAGATGAACAATTTGAAGAAGTTGTTCTTGAAAATGCAGAAGACTTAGAAGAGCAAACTGTGAACCCAACTCCAAATCCAGATGTTGCTTCATCATCTAACACGGGTCATGATCAGGATGCTGTAGAGAACTTGACTGCTCAGACGGGAGTGATTGTACCTGTTAATCCGGAATCTCGGATTCATCGTATTCACCCGCTGTAGCAAGTAATCGGTGATCCTGGTAGTGGAGTGATGACCAGAGGGCAGCTTAAAAGCGTTAATTCGCCAGAGAGTTTTGGGGCTTTAGCATTGTATGCCAAAATTCAGAAATCTGGTGACCAAAATGATTGGTCGTTTGCATGTTATGTGTCGCAGGTAGAGCCAAGGACATACAAAGACGCTTTGCAAGAAGATGCCTGGGTTGAGGCAATGCAGGAGGAGTTATTGCAATTCCAGAAATTGGGAGTCTGGACGCTCACAGATTTGCCGCCGGGAAGAAAGAAAATAGGCACTAAGTGGGTGTTTAAGTGCAAAAAGGATGATCGTGGAGTTATTGTAAGGAACAAAGCCAGATTGGTTGTGCAGGGTTTCCATCAAATCGAAGGAATTGATTACAACGAAATCTATGCACCAGTAGCACGAATCGAAGCTATTCGGATGTTCCTTGCGTTTGCTTCGTATAAGAAATTCAAAGTCTATCAAATGGACGTCAAGAGCGCATTTTTGTACGGTAAAGTCAAGGAGGAGGTTTATGTTGGGCAGCCACCAGGCTTTGAGGACCCAATCCACCGGGACAAGGTCTTTGTGCTAAACAAAGCTCTATATGGTTTGCACCAGGCTCCAAGACAGTGGTACGAGGAGCTAAGTACATACCTCATCTCCAAAGGATTCAAGCGCGGCCTCGTCGATTGCACCCTCTTTACGAAGAAGACGGGAGATGACTTGCTTCTAGTACAGATTTACGTTGATGATATTATATTTGGTTCAACTAACGAACTTTTGTGCAGGGAATTTGAAACTGTTATGCAGGAGAAGTTCGAAATGAGCGCTATGGGAGAAATGCAGTTTTTCCTCGGCTTACAGGTGGATCAAAGACCCGACGGGATCTTCATTCACCAGACGAAATACGTAGCCGACATCTTGAGCCGATTCCAGATGGAGGACTCTAAGCCGATGGATACCCCGATTCAACCCAATCACGGGATTGGAGTGGATGCTAAGGGGGAGCTGACAGACCCATTTACATACAGAGCAATCATCGGATCTCTGATGTATTTGACAGCGTCTCGACCAGATATTATGTATGCAACGTGTCTCTGTGCGCGTTATCAATCGAAGCCGAAACAAAGTCATCTGACGGCGGTCAAGCGTATCCTTCAATATCTGAAGGGTTGTCCATCAAAAGGACTTTGGTACCCTAATGATGATGATTTTGATTTTATTGCTTTTAGTGATGCAGATTGGGGCGGCTGTGACAAAGACAGCAAATCAACAACAGCCGGTTGCCAGTTTTTAGGGAGCAGGTTAATTACCTGGCAATGCAAGAAACAGACTTCCGTCGCACTGTCTACATGTGAAGCCGAGTACATTTCAGCCTCGAGTTGCTGTTCGCAAGTGCTCTGGATCCAACAACAGATGGTCGATTACGGTTTGCAGTTTCTTAAAACCCCTATACACTGTGACAACGAAGCCGCAATTGCATTAACTAAAAATACTGAAAATCATTCTAAAGCTAAACATATCCGGATTAAATATCATTTTATCCGTGACTGTTATGCTAAGGAATTGATTGACATGGTCAAAATCCATACTGACTACCAACGTGCAGATTTGTTTACAAAAGCTTTTGACAGATCCCGCTTTGAATATCTTTTGAAAGTAAACAATATAAAGGAAAAACAGGACTAATCGGCTCCTCGGTTTATCATTTTTAGTTTTTAGTTTTAGTATTAAATTTTTGCTAATTGGGAATTTCTCTTTGCTAATTGGGAATTTCTCTTTACTATCATAATCCTCAAAGAAGTTGATGCTTTCGAGGGGGTTGTTTAATCCTCAAAGAAGTTGATGCTTTCAAGTGGATTGTTTCTTTCAAATTTTGTTTAGTTTTGTTTTTCAGAAAAATTAAAAACCCAAAAATATGTTCTTTATTTTAGGGGGAGTCATTTTATCAGAAAAACCAAAAACATTGAAAAATTTTCAAAATACCTAAAAATTAGAAAAACCCAAAATGATTTCCTGGATAAAAAGAGGAAATGATAGTACATCAGTGGGGATCTGACACAGGCTAAAGAATTGTATAGTTTTAATGAGATATATGTTGATTACGTGTGATATGCTGATAGGCTTCGTAGACCTTATATTGCGTGCATTAGTGATACAAACATAACAAACTACGCGTTTGTGGATGAACACCTCATGGGCATATGGTCTTAGTACCGTAATTTCGTTTGATAGGGTGTTTGTACAAAACTCGGAGGTTTAGGGTCGTTATGTTATTAGTTGTCTGGGGATAGCCTATCTGATCTTCTGCTGTAAGTCATTACGGACCTAGATCAGACAGGTTGTCTTTATAAAAGAGCTTTATGCCAAAACCTAAAGTTACCGAATTGAGGAACTTTCCATGTTATATGATGATCAAAGATTATCTATAATATCGTATTGATCATTGATGCAAATCATGATTAATATCAGTCCTCAACCTGGTATGATGCATATGTTACTTTGCTGCATTAATTTGCTGACCTGTATACCTCTATGCATTATATCTTGTACAATTACAGACGACGAAAGCATAATCACGCTTTACAATGAGTTTTTGTGCAGATTACTTCTTGATACGGGAGTATGTCGTGTGTGTGGGAACCACGATGTGTTAGTCTAATACATCTAATTCGTATCATTTTAAAGCATTGCGTAATTGTCTGCATGTGAGCTTATGTGGACAACAATATCAGCAATTGCCGTGTCACATATGGTTTCTAATGATAATATTGAACCAGATCAACGCTGTGTTCAGATTTCTCAGAAAACTGATATGATCCTCTTACCGGAAATCACAAAATGTTTACTGCTTTCATTTACTTTGATGCATTTTACTTTGTTTCATTTTACTTTTATTGTCAAAAAGTTACAAAATCCAAAAAGATTTTAGGTGTGTTTTGATAAAAATTTCAGAAAATCCAAAAGATTTACATTTCTGCTTTATTTTTGATATCCGGGGATGCTTGATGGTCAATTTCTGAGATTTGACAACACCATCTGGACTTTGTAATATTCAAAATGTGAAAATTTGAGTTTTGGAAGTTTAACGGATTGAAAAATGTTGAACGGGATTCGAATTCGTGATTTGGCGAAATTTTCAGATTTTTCCATTTCACATTCGCCCCTTAAATGGGTCGAATGTGGAAAAATCGTTTCATTCGACCGGTTTGCAAATGGACGAATGTGGAATTTCCACTTCCGGGTGTAATTTCCACTTCCGGGTACACATTCCACCTTCGGGTCTTTAAATAGGGGCGAAGGTGGAGCAGGTTCACATTCGGGTCTTTAACTAGGGGCGAATGTGGCCTTAACCCACATTCGACCATTTCATACGGGCGAACGTGGATCCCTATATATAAGTCTGTCACCTTCGAACCCTTCATTCTGAAATTTTTCAAAAATTTGTGTCATACCAGACCTTGTTGCTCGTGCATTTTAAGTTTCTTTGATTTGTTCCCTGATCATTGCTCATCATTTTAACACCAATATTGCAGGTAATGGACAACACAACAGATCAGAATTGACTGTTAAAAGAACGGGACCTAGGTTTTTTGTTCTAGGGATTTTTGATGTTGTTTCTTGTTTGATTTTGATAGCCGATCATTTATCATAGGTTTTAGGGGGAGATTATTGAAGGAATTAGGATTAAAACATGTTTAGATGATAGTTTTTGATCGGTTGAACACATAGAACCCTAATTCCACTTGAAAACCTATGTAAAATGATTAATTGATAAAATTGGTAATAGACGAATGTTAGTCGGACATGTTAGTACGTTTTAGGATCAAAATTGCAAGCTAAAACAAACAATGGCAAAATTTCAAATTTTGGGGGTAAATATTTCACATTCGGGTGTTATAAAACGGGCGAAAGTGGAACTGGGTTGGGCGAATGAACTTAAAAACGGACGAATGTGTTTTTAAATCAACACTTTTTCACTTCCGTCCATATATTTTCACATTCGACCAGTTATTCCCACATTCGGCCAGTTTCAAAATGGGCGAATGTGCAGATGTCTTTGACCAAAATTTTTATATTTTTGTCGTTTTTATGTTTTGACGCGTTTTATTGATTTTCATGTGCAGATGGCTGAACAACCCGAGAACATTGAATCACCAGCAGTGAATGTTGAGACTCCAGCAGAGATCACAGTTCAAGATCCAGTCCCCGTAGCTGAAACATCTACTCCGAGCAGTTGGCCTTTCGAACGATCGCACAACTGTTGTGCGTATCTAGGAGACGTTGAGAAGAACACGGAGTTTACAGGGATTATTGAATTTCTGAAGAGGAGCAGGATTGTACATGCTCTAGCCACACCAACCATCATTTATAAAGACATAATTGAAGATTTTTACCAGAACGCTAAGTATGACTACTGGGAGAATCAGACTATCATCAAGAGCAAGATTCAGGAGATGGAGATGTTCTTGACTGAAGCTGACATTCGGGAGGCGTTACAGATTAAGTTCGAAGATAGTGAGGATCCCAGAGAGTTATCTTGGACAGAACAGAAGGCGTGCTTCTTAAGGATGAAATACAAAGGTCCTATCACTGACGGATCGATGTATAAGGGGAAGCTAGGAGTGCAGTACAAGTACTTTGCACATGTTCTGATTCATGTCTTTGGTTGTGTGAGTGGTGGGTATGACGTGATGAGAAGGAGTTTGAGCTCATTAATGGTTGCGTTGACACTCAACAAACCATTTAATGTTTCTGGGATGATTCTTGACCACATGTTGGAGATGCTAAAGGGGATGAAGAACAAGAAATTCATGTTGTATCTGAGGTTTCTAATGATGATCTTTGATTATAAGTATCCAATGCTGAAGAAGGATCCGACAATGATTCTAGGCCAAGATCACATGAATATTAGAACCTTGATGAGGATGAAAGGTTATAAGGGTGTGCCTGACAGTGAGAAGCCACCTAACAGGAGATTGTTTGGAGCTTTGGCTCATCCGGATTACATTGATCCAGGCAAGAACAAATCTAGACATGATGAGAGTGACTCAGATAACGATGATCCCTTAGTGTATGTTGATTCAAGCACTAAGCGGAAGCGTCAAGTAGTCAATCCTGGAGCCAAAGGGAAGGGCAAGGGAAAGGCTATTGATCAGGGAAGCACCAAGCAACAGGTTGCTAGAAAGAAATCGACGGCGAAGAAAGGATCGGGTTTGGTGGATGAAGAGTCTGTAGATTCGGAAGAGACTGAGGTTGATGAACAGTGGGATTCTGATGACGAGAACGTGAGGACCACCAAACGTAAGGCCACTATGGTTGGTGAGTCTGAATCCTTGAATCAGTCGATTGAAGAAGCTGAAAGAAGAAAGAAATCAGTGGAAGATGAAGGTTTAGGTGTTGATTTAGCTGAACTGAGTGTTGGAGATATAGTAGTTGTGAATTTGCCAAAGAAAACAAAGAAACAAAAGACTATGGCAAAGAAGTCTAGTGTGAAAGAACTGAGAGAGAAGGAGTTGGCTCAGTTGTTGAAGGGAAAAAGATTACCTGATGCTGGAACACCTTCTAAGCTATCTTCACCAGTTGCCAAGAAGCAGAAGAAAGCGAAAGAGGCAGAGACTTTACCGATCGATCAGTTCAATATCGATATGGATAAAGTGCTCGATATGTTTAGGAAGCCTCAAAAGGAGAAAGTTGTTGAAGTTGAGCCCTCCAGATCTAAGTCAAAGAAAGAGACTGTAGATGATGATGTTATGAAACAAGTCAATAAGAAGATGGAGGACATGATGAAGATGCTGATTGCTCAACAAGCTGAGATTTCTAAGTTCAAGCAGAATGAGGAGAAGATGCTCCAGATTGTGGTTGCTTCGAAATCTAATCAGGATGATATAAATGATAAGATTAAACTGATTGAAGCAAAGAATGAGAAGCTTGAGAGGAAATGTGAAAGAAACAAGAGCAAAATCAAACTGATTAAGGCTGACAACAAAGAATTGAAGAAGGAAAACAAACGCCTTTGTGGTTTGATTGAAGAGCTGTATAGCAGAGCACCCCAGTTGAAAGAGGGTGAAGAAGATGAAGAAGAAGATGAACAGAAAGTTGATTATGAGTATTCTGATTCTGAGAAAGAAGATGATGATGATGAGGATGATGATGGATCGGATAAAAGTGATGATGACAATGATGATGATGATGACAACAATGATGATGATGATGATGGTGCTGAAGGTACAGGAAAGAAGCAGGGTGATGAGTTTAGCAGTGGAAGTGATCATGATGGAGGAGATGATACTTCTAAATATAGTTATGAGAAGAGAACACCGCAGAAGAAGAAAGATACTGGAGAATCGAGTTCCAAGAAGAAAGGTGGGAATGTAGATTCGGATGAAAGTATCTTCTGGAACGAAAAGGTGAGATCTCTGTCTGATGATGCTAAACAGATATACAAGAATATGTTGGAGAAGAGGGAGTGGACCATTGAGTTCACAGGATGCTTTGCTGAAATATTCCAGACTGATGATCTGAGATATGAGCTGGAATATGAAGATCCAGATCTTGAAGAAGGGGAACTACCTGCATCTGTGGCGAAAGAAATACTAGATGGTCTCGCACAGAGGGTAGGAAAGACGTTTGAGGAGTTTATGATGGATGAATCGATTCCTGATATTCCTGAAAAGGATATGGGAAGTCATTCAGATGATGTGCAGACTCTAGAAAACAATGAAGTTGAAATTGAAGATATTACTCATGAAGAGTTTCCCCAGTATTTCAGAAAAGAAGATGAGAATGAAGTATTTCCTGACTTCACAGAGATACCAAATAAGTCAGCGAAACAGAAAGCAAAGAAAAGAAGCGAAGAGTTTGTTGAGAAGGTATTTGGTAATGAAAAGAAAGATTCTTCTAACCAGTCTGATGAGTTGAAGAATTATCTGAAGAAGTTGAAGGAGATGGATGAGAACCGACCCAAACCTGAAGCTCAAGGTAATTTTTATCGATTTCATAATGCCAAGTTCAAAGGCAGAGCTCTCGGGTGGACTTACTTAGGCAGACTAAAGTGTATTGCTGCGAAATGGGAAACCGGAATTCTGTACTTCAACAGATTCTGTGATTTGCTTACTCTACCGTACTGGGCGGTGAGAGATTTATGCAGATTTCCAATGTCAGGTGCCGAGGTAAATGGATCGCATGTCGGTTGGTGCGCAGACAAATTGGTTTGGGAAAGTCGTACACGATGGAAGAGATTTCAGCCTCAATATCCCAGAAGAAAAGTGCATAGGGATATTGATCCTCAAACCAATATGAAGCGTGTGACTTTGATATATAAAGCACCTAATGTGATGAGAAAGATAGCATTGATGCCAATGCCACAGCATTTCAGTGCTGATTTCATATTTTGGTATTACGATTGGAGGAAGGCAGAAGCAGTGATTGTGTTGAGGGATGGAAAGGATAAATACAAGCATGTTCATGTATTTGATCCTATGTGGCTGATCAATTGCACATTCGAAGACATCATCATGTTGTTCTATAATCCGATATACTATGAACCCAACGACTTTGCTCAAGCGAGAAAGTATACTCAAGTTGTGGGAGTTTGTTTTGCATATGATATAAATGCAGGAAGCAACTTGGAGGGTAAACTTGGCAAGACTGTGAAGATCGCCAATGTGTCAAAGCCTGTGAAGAAAACATTCGAGCCGCCAATGACTTCTGAGCAGAAGAAGCAGCTCAGAATCAAGCTGATGAACAAGACGATGGACTATCAGAGAAAACTATCCAATCAATAGTCGAGGGGGAGTTTGTTGATGCATTTTGCGACTAAGGATTGGATATACTATAATTAACATGTGTTAGTAGATAGCCGAAGGTGATTCAGGATGGACGAATGTAGATAAGACTGGGCGAAGGTGAAGAAAATGGGACGAAGGTAGATCTGAAATGGGCGAAGGTAGAATTGAAGTGGACGAAGGAAGAATGGGCTACATCAGAAGAACACATTCGACCACTTGCAGTGGGCGAATGTGGAAAAAGCTCACATTCGACCATCTGTAAGGGGCGAATGTGCAGTGCCTATATATAGATTTTGAGTTTTTGATTATGTAAGAGTGTTGTCATTTGTGTCCAGGTTCAGTTCAGGTTTAGGAGTGTTTTTGAGAGATTGTCTGTGTGATTCTAGATTAACATAAACAGTTTGTAAATGCTTATTGATTGAAGTTAATCTATGAAAATGATATTGAAAATGATCTTGATTGTGTCGTGATTTGTATCTTATCAATTTGTTCAGATCTAGGGTTTCCGCACCTAGATTTGTGACTTGTATGATCGTGTAATCCTGTTTTAGATAAAATCCAACGCTCACAGCTTCCACCAAAACTTCATCTTAGGAGAAGTCTCAAGGTTTCTGAGGTTCAAAAACCCGGATAATATTATCTTCTAGTGCGTCCTGGTGAAGCCACTAGCAGCCATATATTAACTAAAAGAGTACGTGACCCGAAGATGTATTTAGTATAACTATTATATTCCTTATTTAATCCTTCTGCAAAAAAAAAAAAAAAAAAGATTGATAATTTAAGATTTTACAACAGGTCTTGAGGGAGAAAATAAGTGAAACAATGAAGTGCCTACGGGATTTGGTACCTGGCCGATAGAATCAAGATCACACAGAAAGTTGGAATGGTTGATGAAATAACCAACTTTATTCAATCCATTTAAAAACAATTTAAGGTAATTAATTTATAATTTTAACCATAAACCAATTTAAACATTCTGACTACATAAATATCTCATTTTGTTATTGCCCGATTTTATGGCTATTTAGAAAACTAATAAGTAAAATACTGTGCATTTGTACAATTTGGATTCCAACAGTCCTTCTACGTGAAGCTTGCTACTATTAATCTAGAGCTACAATTGGTTGTAAAGGTTTAGAGACATTGGTGTAGAATTCTAGGGTTTGTACAAACAACAATATCAGAGAGCCAACATGAACTCAATACCAAGAACAAGAGATGTAGGCGACAAAACTCGGTGACAAAATCTTATTTAGCCAACCCAAAAGTACCCAACCAACCCAAGATCTCAGATAAAACACTGAGATCAGAAATCAACCAAGAGCAATACAAAGTCTTGGTCTACAGCTGCTGATTAACACAATCAGCAGATGAAGACGATAGAAATAATACAAAGACTTACAACGATGATACATAGAAGACAATATGAAACCCTAGAATACTCGTAAACAATAATACAGACTGACGAATGAATGAACCAGAGAGAGAATGCTCTCTTTTATACTCGTCTCGAACATTCCACCAGCTACCAAGATCAACGGCTGTGAGAGATCTGATATAACGGCCTGAAATACACACGAAACAAATATCTGCCCCACTTGCAACATATGGGCTTTAGACTGGGCCAAAGAAATAAACACAACTAGAAGCCCACAACTTCAATAAAAGCTACAAATACTATGTATTAGCCCATATCATATGACAGCCCAAATACAAGAACAATAGCTTGAACTATAATATTATGACACATTTCAACATGCCCCCTTAGTTCAAGCATTGAAGAAATCAGACATTCCCAGTTTTTCACAAAGGACATTATGCTGTTTAACATCCAGCCCCTTAGTAAATATATTAGCAATTTGATTGCTTGAATCAATCTTAACTGTGCTTACAATACCATCAGAAATCTTTCCTCTTATAAAGTGAAGATCGATTTCAAAGTGCTTAGTACGATCATGAAACACAAGATTGGCAGCAATAGAGATTGCTGCCTTACTATCACTGTATAAGTTAACAGGTAAATTGACATTTACCTTTAATTCACTTAGCAAATTTTTAAGCCAAATGACTTCACATGTGGCCGAGCACAGTGCTCGGTACTCAGCCTCTGCTGAAGACCTTGACACTGTGCTTTGCTTCTTGCTTTTCCAAGAAACAAGTGAATTTCCTAAAAAAACACAATAACCAGTTATTGATTTTCTAGTTATAATGCATTTAGCCCAATCAGCATCAACATAGGCTTTTAAACCAAGCTGATCAGTTTTACTAAACAAGATACCCTTCCCAGGACACAGTTTCAAATACCTCAGCAGTCTTAAGGCCACTTGCAAATGAAACTGTGTGGGTTTATGCATGAATTGACTAAGGAACTGAATTGTATAACTAATGTCAGGCCTAGTCAAGGAAAGATAGATCAATTTTCCTATTAACTTTTGGAAGCCAGTTATATTTTCAAGAATTTTTTCAAAATGTTTATGTTTAGCTGACACAATATAACTCTGTTCAATAGGAGTGTTAACAGGTTTACACCCTAAATAACCAAACTCATTCAAGAGTTCAAGGCAATATTTTCTCTGAGACAAACACACACCTTTTCCAGAATATGATACCTCTATGCCTAAGAAGTATTTTAGCTTTCCAAGATCTTTAATTTGAAAATTAGATCTAAGAATATCTTTAACACTATTAATTTCAGACTCACTATTACCAGTCAACACAATGTCATCAACATACACAAGTAAGACAACAAATACATTCCCAGTAGACTTTATGAACAAGGAATGATCACATATACTTTGAATGAAACCCATATTAAACAACACTGTCGTCAGTTTTTCATTCCACTGCCTAGGGGCCTGCTTGAGACCATATAAGGACTTAACTAGTTTGCATACCTTTGTCTCATCTTTAGAGTAATAACCTACAGGAAGGGACATATATACATCTTCAGAAATTGACCCATATAAGAAGGCATTGTTAATTTCCAACTGATATAATGGCCAATTGTTCTGAATAGCTAATGTTAAGACACACCTTATAGTGACCATCTTAACAACTAGAGAGAAAGTTTCTCCAAAATCAAGTCCCTCTCTTTGGTTAAACCCTTTAGCAACTAGTCTAGTCTTATATCTCTCTACTTCCCCACTAGACTTATACTTAATTTTGAAAACCCATTTACAACCTATAGCTTTCCTACCAGGAGGTAAGTCAGCTAAAACCCAGGTTTTGTTCCTATGTAAGGCCTCCATCTCAGAGTTCATTGCCTCAATCCACTTAGGATCTTTGGTAGCCTCACAATAAGAACTGGGTTCAACAGTTCTATTCAGAACAGACACAAGACTTAGGTTTTCCTTAGACAGACAAGAATAGTTCACAACTTTTTCAAGACCATACTTGACCCTTCCTTCAACAACATTGTCAGTAAACCTTCTAGGTTAATTAGACACCCTAGAAAATCTCCTAACACTTCCCTCAGACAGGGTAGTCTCACCACTTGATGTTCCCACATCATGGTCTGCCCTATCAGGACTCCTACTACCTAGGCTACCAGGTTGCTGTCCCTGTTGAGGACCAACAGGGTCTACCCCCCAGCAGCCCTGGGAGAAGTACCTGAATGCACACTAGTAGGCTCATCATAAGACTCATTGGTTCCCCTTTCATCATTAGGAGGTTTATCCTTGGTCATTTGAGTATCATTTTGGGTGTTAGACTCAATACTATCAAAAAAATTTAAGTGAGTTATATTTTCTAAGTCTGGAATAAAATCAATATTTTTAAAATCTTTTTGATGAAAAGGGTAAACTTCTTCATAGAATCTTACATCCCTAGAAAATATAACTTCTTTTGTATCAAGACACCAAAGTTTATAACCTTTTTTAAAGTTTGAATACCCAATTAAGACACACTTATCAGCTTTAATAGACAATTTATCATGTTCATCTAAAATAGTATTAAAGCATAAACACCCAAATGTTTTCAAATGATCAAGCTTTGGGGGGAACCCAAACATTACCTTATATGGACTCTTTCCTACAAGCACAGAAGATGGTACCCTATTTATCAGATATGTAGCAGTTAATACACAATCAGACCAAAAAGGAAGTGGTACACCACTCTGAAACAACAATGCTCTGGCCATATTCAACAAATGTCTATGTTTTCTTTCTGCTACACCATTTTGTTGTGGTGTATAAGTGCAGGAAGTCTGATGAATAATACCATTATTTTTACAAAACAGATCCATTTGTTTATTGACAAACTCACTTCCATTATCACTCCTAAAGACTTTAACCCTTTTCTCAAACTGAGTTCTTAACAATTCATAAAAGATAAGTATGTTTTCATAAACTTCTCCTTTATGTTTTAACATGTAACACCAAACTGTTCTTGAAAAGTCATCTACCACAGTTAGAAAGTATTTGTATCCCTCTCTACTAGTGACTCTATAAGGCCCCCATACATCTAGGTAAACAATATCACCTATTTGTTTGGTCTTATGTTCACTAATAGGAAAGGGTAGTCTGACTTGTTTTGCCTTGTGACAGACATCACAAGGTTGGGAGTCAATTTTTCCTATTTTTAACTCATGTTTTAATATAGCCAGAACTTGGTCAGGTGGGTGACCCAATCTATTATGCCACATATTAGACTCATTAACACTATTAAAACAGAGATTTGAACTCACATTTTCACCAAGAAAATAAAGACCATCACTTTGATCACCAATCACCAGGATTCTCCTTGATTTAGAATCCTGAATGTAACAGTGATGTTCATCAAATAAGACATTAAGTTTGCTATCTCTAGCTAACTTATGAACAGACAGAAGGTTGACACGATAATCAGGAACCAAGAACACATCATACAAAACAACTCCATTGGCTAACCTAACATCTCCAATTTTAGTTACTTTAGCACAAGTGCCATTAGGGTGTTTAACAAGAACATTATATTCTAATACATCAACACAATTAAACATATGTTCATCTATTTTAGTCATGTGTTGATTGGCTCTTGAGTCTGTAATCCACCTAAAACAAATAGCTCTCTTTATAGAGCTAGAACAACTAGAAAACTTCTCAAACACTTGTTTTAAGTTTGAGATTTTAGACAAACAAGAGAAAGCATTTAGACAGACAGTTTTACCTCATGAGTTAGAACTCTGAGGGTCACTTGTCCCTTTCTCACTGATCAGACTCATCAACTTGTTAATCTGTTCAGGTGAAAAGGGCAAACCAGAGACAAAAGCAGTATTCACAGAAGTTTTATTACTACTACTAGAGTTATTGGACATATTAGGTCTAGGACCTTGTCCAACTGGTTTCTTCTTGAAACCAGGTGGATATCCAACAAGCTCATAACACCTGTCAAAAGTGTGTCACAACATATTGCAATGTGTGCATTTTAGGTTTGGGTTGGGACCTCTGTTAACAGTTTTCTTCCTATTGTCAAAAAGTTGAGATGTCCTAGTTAATAAGGACATATTCTGACCTTTTGATCCACTACTAGAACCCCTATGTGATTCCTCTCTAGAAATAATAGAGAAGGCTGTTTTGACAGAGGGTAAAGGATCTTACATCAAGAGATTAGATCTTACTGGTTGATAAACATCATCTAGTCCCATTAGGAATTGCATTAGTTTTATAAGACTATTGAAATCATTGAATTTATTTGCAGCAGAACAAGAAAATGAAGGCAATTGAACAATTGAGTCCAATTGCTTCCACATAGTGTTGAGTTTGTGATAATATTCAGAAATTGAACTTCCATTTTGTGTTAATGAATTAATCTTTTGATGCAAATTGAACACAACTGATCCATCAACCTTGTCATAGGTCTCTCTAAGGTCTAACCATACATCCCTAGCTAGCTTAGAAAACACTTGACCAAGAAATAGTTCTTCACTCACAGAATTAAGTAACCAAGTAAGAACTACAGAATTACACCTGTCCCACTGTTTTCCTAAGACCTCATCCTCAACAGACCTAACAGTGGAACCATCAATGAAACCAAATTTATTTTTGGCTTCAAGAGCAAGCCTCATGGAACTGGCCCAAACAGAATAGTTCTCAGTTCCTTTCAGCTTGATACTAATAATGGACAGACTACTAGTATCACTAGGATGGATATAGAGTGGATCTCCAATATCCAATTTACTTATCAGAGTATTGGATGGTCCACCATCTCCACTCACAACATCACCCATGATAAAACCAAACAGTCACAAAACAAAACAATACAAAGAAACAAACAAGACAAGCGCGGATAGACAATACCAGACAATAATACCAACAGATATACCCTAAGAAGATCAGATTGTGTCAGTGTTCAGATAGTGGGTTCATCACTCATAGGTGCCCTCCCAGTTCTTAACACAGGGATCTTTTATTATCTATATATATACTTATATAATAGACAATCACCAAGAAGACAATCAGACAAACAAAGAACCACAAATACAGATCACAAAGAAGACAAATCACCAAGATCAAGTGCCGGTCCACCCTAACCCGGCCAAAGACACCTAGACACAAGACAAAGTAAGACAAGAAGACAAGGAAGGATCTCACCAGGAGGGGTTCCCAAGTTAGGGTTCTCCTATACTCACAATCTGTACCTTCACTTAGGGTACAGTATTGTGAGTGCAATTGTAGCAATAATCCACTCCAACACAGCTGCTTCCAGCTCTCCACAGATACAATCCAAATAGCCAAGACTAAGCCAACAATCGTTGACTAATATACCAGATGTACAAAGTACCGAGACAAAGAAGTAATAGCCAAGATCTAGAAAGATCAGATCTATCACTTTACAAGACAGGTCAAGATCTATTGTGAAGATCAAAACCCTAACCAGACATATGAAAGACAAAAGACCAGATCTATACTACAAATACAAACAAGACAAAGATCAACAGCGGAAGACGAAAGAACACCAGGATCAAGAGCCTAAGGCTCTGATACCATGTAGAATTCTAGGGTTTGTACAAACAACAATATCAGAGAGCCAACATGAACTCAATACCAAGAACAAGAGATGTAGGCGACAAAACACGGTGACAAAATCTTATTTAGCCAACCCAAAAGTACCCAACCAACCCAAGATCTCAGATAAAACACTGAGATCAGAAATCAACCAAGAGCAATACAAAGTCTTGGTCTACAGCTGCTGATTAACACAATCAGTAGATGAAGACGATAGAAATAATACAAAGACTTACAACGATGATACAGAGAAGACAATATGAAACCCTAGAATACTCGTAAACAATAATACAGACTGACGAATGAATGAACCAGAGAGAGAATGCTCTCTTTTATACTCGTCTCAAACATTCCATCAGCTACCAAGATCAACGGTTGTGAGAGATCTGATCAAACGGTCTGAAATACACACGAAACAAATATCTGCCCCACTTGCAACATATGGGCTTTAGACTGGGTCAAAGAAATAAACACAACTAGAAGCCCACAACTTCAATAAAAGCTACAAATACTATGCATTAGCCCATATCATATGACAGCCCAAATACAAGAACAATAGCTTGAACTATAATATTATGACACATTTCAACAATTGGTAGTACATGAATATGTAACTATCAACACTAAATAATATGCAAATATGAATACATCGGATTTATCTTAGAACCCCATTTGAATTTGAGATTGGCAGTGGTCAAAAGATTAAAGGCAGGAGACATGCTGACCCCATTGCTTCGCTCTCAGTTAATATGCACTAATTTTTTTGTTTAAAACTGTCAAAATCAAACTAAAAATGACACATTAAGAAGGGCCCAACAAACTAAAATCGATGGGGGCGGGACTCAATATATATAAAATTTTCCGATGAAAACGGAGAAATTTACACTACCGAGCCAAAAGTCGGTGGGATCGAGGCACTATCCGGCCCTTCATATGCTTCATCCCTGAGTATGTTGTGATTACCATTATATTGTTTGCACTTATTTGGTTGTGTTGCTAGGGAAATATCATTTGTCATCAGTGGTGGTTCTGCACATCTTTGATTTTATTAAGGTATGTTAATTTTTTATAGTTTAGTACCTTTTTACTTAAAGATTGTTAATTACTACTAATAAGTTAGTAGCTCACTCATGCTTTGTAATTTGATATGGTTTTGTTGGTACTTGGTAGATTGAATCTCTTCAGGTTTGTAATATGATTGATTTATGATAGAAGCTTAGAACACTAGAACTTGGATTTGTCTTCAAGCTTCATGTATGTTTGTTACCTATTGTTTTCTATTATTGTTATTTGCCTACGGATGGACCGGATGGACCGGGTGGCTAGAACTTGGGCCGGGCGGTATGAGTAAGAAGATATGTGTGGTTTCCTAGCGAGTAACAATGTTTGTGGTTCATATTTAGCATCAAATTCCACAGTAGCGGCTATTTTTCCTATCATACATGTCAAAAAGTTTTTATAAGGTGGGTCAATGAAATGAATTTTCACTCCTGCAAAATCTAACTTTTACTTGCTCATTTGTAGGTTTGAGTATCGGTTGAGGACTTGAGGGTCATCTCGAATCAGAAATTTGCAACAACTTAGGAAAATTTCTATTCCAATCATTTTTATCTGAAAATAATCATTAATATTTCAATAAGCTCATTTTAATTCCAAAAATTCCGTATTAAAGTAATTCGTCTGTGTTACCATGCCAAAATGGTATCGTGGTACAATGATGTGCAAGTAACTTAGATCATGTTAAGACGTTTTTTAGACGAAGACTATATAAAAAAATATTCAGGATAAACTTAGAACGAAATTGTTTCACTTATGTTACAACATTATACCATGCTTGATTGTTTTCAGTTTGAACTATAGGTAAAAAACCCATGCAAAAGTGAATGAGGTTTATTCCAAAATTGACTCGAAATCACTGATAAAGCTTACTTTAAACATAATGGATCTCAACTTTAACATGAATTTCTTTACCTTTTGCTTCAATTTTCATAGTTATGTATCTTTGTATGATGGGGATGTAGTTGAAATACATTGCATATTTTTATTATAAGTTAAATCTGATATGTAATTACTTAATGTCCACAACTTTTTTTCTAATTTTTTTGTAGTTTACTCTGTCAACCTATTGATCTCTTTGTATGCCATGTTACATAGTTTCAATGTTTGCTTCAGTTTTCATTGATTACATCAACATACCAAGACAACGGATATGTGTACAACTATGAGATTTTAGTGAAATTGTAGAAGTTGGAGATTCATCACCAAGGTAGATCCTTTAACCCATTTTACTATTTGGACTTTGAGAGAATCATAGACAGGTCTTGAAAAAATAAAAATGACGCACACGAGGTTGCTATTAATTTATTACTAATAATGTTCTGTCATTTGTTTTGTCACATGTTATAAGTAAAGTATTAAAAACTTATATATGAGTTATTTAATGTGTAGGTGCCACTAAGAAATAAGAAAGGCTCAGAACCCCCTCTTCAAAAGCGAGGCGCTTTGGGTCAAATCGTAAGAGGTGGCAGGAGGTGGCAGAAAAAGTGGAATATTTTGATCTAAAACGCCTACCTTAGGCCAAAGCGAGACGCTTTGGATCAAAGTTTTAATTTGGGGTATTTTTTGGTGTTTTGAATTGGTTTTTTATATTTTTTAATTTTTTAATATAATTATTTTAAAAAGTTAAAAAAAAATTAAAAACAAAGGTCTTAACTCTAATCAAACGTCTATATAGGCGTTTTCGATTTCCAAATGAATCAACGACTTAAACTTGACATCATCAACCACAAACAAAGGTCTTAACTCTAATCAAACGTCTATATAGGCGTTTTCGATTTTCAAATGAATCAACGACTTAAACTTGACATCATCAACCACAAACAAAGGTCTTAACTCTAATCAAACGTCTATACAGGCGTTTTCTATTTCCAAATGAATCAACGACTTAAACTTGACATCATCAACCACGTATAGTCAAAGATTTTAACAATAGATTCAGTATTTCCGGGAAAAATACAACTGTTCACCACCGTTAAGTACTAACAGAGACCTTGATCTGCAATATTTGAAAATTATCATTTCTTGACATGCTTGGTAACATAGAGGAACACTTTCTTCTTTTGTTCTACAATATTTTTTTTAGTTGTTAATGTTTTTATAGTTTTTTCTACTTCTAGAGAAAATAAAAAACCACGTATAGTCGAATGCGGTATACGCGTTAAATTTCATTAAATAAGTGAATGATCAAGGGATCTGCTTGGAGTCTAAAGCTTTGCGTGTCATCTCAAGGTATTCAATTCCGATAATCCACACCTTTCTCCTGAAGCAAAACCTCTCTAGGTTTACTTTCACCAAACGGATTCATCTTAGGCCTCGGTTTGTCCACAACAATTCCTAAGATTAATTCCAATTCCAATTCCACCGGTGCAATCAGAATCTAAAGAGAAGTTATTATCATCATCATCCACAATGTTCTTACCTAGAGCTACCAACCATCCGGTTGAAGAAGAAGAAGATGACAGATATCACTAACATAACTTGCACCATCTTGAGATATAACTTTGATTAGCTTAAATCTCTCTGATCCATGGTATCCACTTTCAAATGATCCATGACACGCGATAATCGCTACGGTTAGTGGACACCATGGATTAGAGAGATTCAGGCTAATCAAACTCATATCTCAAGTTGGTCCAACAACTGAATTTGACTTACTTGCATTGGAATCTTGTACGAAATCATCTCATTGCATATTCTTCATATCCATACCTTGTTTCAAGTATCTTGTAAAATTCAGTTCGTCTTCAAGACTTCTAGGAGTCAACAAAGGTTGACTTCTTTGAGCATTAACCATGACTATATTACATTATTATTATTATTATTATTATTATTATAATAATAATAATAATAATAATAATTTATTATTATCAAGAATCGGAAATTAGTAAAACGATTTGTGAAAGTATCAAGAATCGGGAATTAGTAAAATGATCGGATGTGACTTCTGAAAACCACAAACGATCAATTAAAACATTACGAAACGCGTCAAACAGAGACCGAAAGTCCAGAATGTCGATTAGACATGCAAAAATCGTGTTTTGAAAAAATATGGGTATCAACTGTATAGTCGGAGCACCACATAGAATGATTCATGAAAGTTGAAAAAACTCGGATGTTTCAACCAAAACACACAAACGAGCAATAAACGACCCGTAACGCCTCAAACGAATTTTGTTGTATTGGGAACAACTAAAAACATTTTAAAATGAATTAAAATTAATTTTTAATCAATAACAAGTATTTAAAATGAATTAAAACAAGTTAATTTTTTTTTTATAAAAAGGACAAAGCGCCTAGCTTTGGCCAAAGCTAGGCGCCTGCAGAGCTTGATTAGACCACAGGCGCCTAGCTTTGGCCAAAGTGAGGCGCTTTGGCCTTTTTTTTTAAATTTAATTGTTTTAATTCATTTTAAAATACTTGTTATTGATTAAAAATTAATTTTAATTCATTTTAAAATGTTTTTAGTTGTTCCCAATACAACAAAATTCGTTTGAGGCGTTACGGGTCGTTTATTACTCGTTTGTGTGTTTTGGTTGAAACATCCGAGTTTGTTCAACTTTCATGAGTCATTCTACGTGGTGCTCCGACTATACAGTCGATACACATATTTTTTCAAAACATGATTTTTGCATGTCTAATCGACATGCAGGACTTCCGGTCTCTGTTTGACGCGTTTCGTAATATTTACTAATTTCCAAATCTTGATTTCTTTCAAAAATCGTTTGGCAAATCATAACCATCATCATCATTACACCCTCAAAACAGAAATAAAATAACAATAAATAAAATAATAATAATAAATTATTGCTCAGACGTTAGGGTTTGATAAACACAAAACTTATTATTAAAACGCAACAAAAACAAAACTGGAACCTTAAATCGTACGGTGAAATAAAAAGAGGCCCATTAGGAGTGCCGTGGAGGAAGATCGTCGGTTTGCTGTAGTCGATAATGGCGCAGAGGTTAGCGGTAACTTTAAATTTTTGAATGATCGTCGGTTTGCTCTCTATATACCAATCAACAGTCGATCCGACTGTTGATTTCTTTCTAAAACCGGTACAACTTTTCAGGCAAGCAAGTAAAATTCAGTTGTTATCGGAGAGATATCTGTCAACGATGATGGCAACCTGATAAAGGTTGAACAGGAGTATAATCAAATAGCGATGTCAAGGGTTTTAAGACAAGGAAGATGAATTGGTCACTGATCATTACAGTTATGCCTTTTTTTATTAGAAAATATATTCCCAAACAATTAAAAACAACTTTTCATGCCAGCAAGTAAAATTCAGTTGTTGGACAGTGTGATTGATAACTTCTCTATGGAAGTTGCTAAAATAGTTAAACAAAAGCTGAAATTAAACAGTTATTTGGAATGTTCCTGATCATTATAGTGAGATTGATAAATTCTCTATGGAAGCAACAAATTCAAAACAGAGGTAGGTTTGCCAGAGGGTCACTATTCATATATAAAGAGTATAATCAAACAAGGGTTGTTATCGGAGAGATATCGGTCAACGATGAAGGCAACCTGATAAAGGCTGTACACAAGTATAATCATACAAGGGTTGTTATCGGAGAGATATCGGTCAACGATGAAGGCAACCTGATAAAGGTTGAACACGAGTATAATCAAACAAGGGTTGTAATCGGAGAGATATCGGTCAACGATGAAGGAAACCTGATAAAGGCTGAACACGAGTATAATCAAACAAGGGTTGCCCTGAGTTTGATTAGCTTGAATCTCTCTGATCCATGGTATCTACTAACCGTAGCGATCATTACCGTTATTTGGAATGTTTCTAATCATTACAATAACGATCGCTTTACAACGCCGAAAACGACTATCATCACGCGATTTCTTTAGACAGCCAGTACAACGAATCAGGTTGCCTTTTTTTAATAGAAAATATATTCCCAATTCAAATAAAGGCTGAACACGAGTATAATCATATATATATAAACTATAAACCAATCACATTAACAATCCACTCTTCATTTTTCCCTCAAACATGGATCAACATCCAAACCATCAAAGCCCCCCCTTTTTTTGCAGAAATGATGATACATACAACCGGTTCGACTCATCCAACCAGCAGTTTTTCAACCTGCTAGATATGAACCGAGTTTTACCACTTAAACAAGATCACCAGTTTTCCTTTTGATAGCCAGTATAACGAACTCTGTATGGGTTGCTTGTTAGCGTCGATCCTACTGTTGATTTCTTTCGACAACCACTACAGCTAAAATATTATATTACAATAATATTACCTTGAGCAAAAAGTTGTGTTTGAAGCCTTGTTCTTTTAGTTTACAGTTTGTTAGGACTTTAAACAAAGAAGATGAAGGGTTAGTTAGTAGGTTACTCATTATTGTCGGGATGCAAATCGTGATGTGATGGATTTTTATATTTGCAACCTAGTTCCTTTCTACCTGGTTGCAAAGGAACTTCAGGTCAGCCAGACGTTTGTCAAAAGCAAGTGTGAAGATCAAGAAGAATAGTGCTCCAACACGGTCATTTTGTATGGTATTAGGCGTTGGAAACTTTGAAGACAAATGACCCTATGGCTATTTGATCAATATCATCCATCGCTATTTCTGCCACCTCGTATGATTTGAAGGTGTGTGTTGTATGTATAAAATAGTGAATTATTATAGTGTGTTAAGTATATGATGGAAGAGTTTGAAAAGAAATAGCACAAGTCCTTCTTTAATGTTGTTTATAATTAAAAGGAACTAGGTTGCAAAGGAACTTCAGGTCAGCCAAACATTTGTCAAAAGATTTTTGTACTATGCATTCTCACATGAACATCCAACAACAATGATATATGAATAGTGACCCTCTGTAAGGGTCTTGATGAATATCTTCATCAATCTCCTTGATCTACGCATAAGTGTGAGAGTAGATTTCCCTATGAGGGTGACTAACATGGTTAGTGGATACTGTGACACCCAGCATGTTCGGCTTAAACATATTAGTAACATCTAAGTCTACCTTAGCGAGAAACGTTTATAAACAAACTTAACTTGGTTAGTTGAGTCGGGTCAAGTTAGGATTGTCCAGGGTACAATGATCTGGAGGATCATTGGGAGTCGTTTTGGTAATACACTAGTACCGAGTTCCGTTGTTGGTGACATTACATGAACTAATTAAGTATATGTGTAGATTAAGGGTCGAAGGAGACCACCTTCGACCAATGAATTGGGGCGAAGGAGGATTAGTATAAATACCAACCTTTGTCATTTTTCATCATTTCACAAACCCTAACCGTCCCAAAACGCTCTCAAACGATCTTAAACACTAAGGAAGGAGTTTTTGCTCTTTTTTTACATAATCTAACCTATCTACAACCTCTAAACAAGAATCCAAGGTGTGTTCATAATCCTAAACCTTTTTAAAAGCATTTTAATTCGTTTTCATCTAACCCTAATTGTCCGGATCTGTTCTAAGGGTGTTTTTATGATTAAAAACCTTTTAAACATCTTTCTAAATCAAAACATGATCATTTAACATAGGTTTTCATGATGAATAACATATGTAAATTGTGTATTATGTGGTGTTATGTGTTGTTCAATGATTTGCTGCTATGTCTATGATAGAAACATGATATAGGATTGTTATTATTGTCGGAATATTGTTGTCTAGGGTTAGGATTGGATATGATGATATTTGGGGGTTTTATTGGATTAAAACTTGATGTATGAATATTTATGATCAATAGAATGGATAGGAAAGATCGGATAATCGACAAACTGAGTATTTTAAACTAAGCATGAGTCGATTTCAAAAGTTTCCAAATTGGGTAAATAATTCATGCATGAAAGTGATGTTTCCATAATCTTTACCATTTTGGGAAAGGGCTGAAACGGACGTATTATCGGGGGAAATCGGTGGGGTTTTGTAGGAATAAGTTATCTATGCTTGACTGCTGTGTTTGATGATGTTTCGAGTCGTTTTGAATGTGTTTGAAGCGTTTTTAGGAAAAATCACACAACAGGGGCGAACCTGGCCTCCTTCGACCAATCGAAGGTGCGAAGGAGGGAATCCAGGGTCGAACCTGGGTTTTTGTTGGGCGAACGAGGTAAAACGGGCGAAGGAGACATCAAACGGTCGAACGAGATGTCAAACGGGCGAAGGAGACTAAAAGGTGCGAAGGAGACTTAAAACTGACTGGTTCGACCGTTCTGATGCAGAAATGAGATTTTTGATACAAACTAAGTGTTTTATGCTTGAACCTTGTGTGTAATCTATGTGTGCTTGATTAGTTAGGGTAATGGGTCACCAACGGGATGTCGGGTCGGTCTAGTGTGTCGGTTAAACATTCAAACACGTTTTAAAACATACTTGGTTACGATCTGGACAATCGGGGACTAGATAACCTTATGGTTATTAGTCAAAACACTTATGTGAACATTTTGATAGATCTCCGGTAGAGGGATTATCAAGGGCTAAACATCTTTACGTATATTTGAAGAACGCTACTTAAGATGAGTTCACGGCCCCACTTTTACTGCTTTAACTTTTGGGGGAGAAAACATGCGCTAAACGGTTTTGGTAACATATGTCATACTATGGTTTTAACTTTATATTGCTATACGATCTTTTGGAAAGTCCCGTGGGAAACCATGAATGTGCGGGGATGCACAACGGGGGAAATGTGGATAGATCTATTGGGCGTGACCTGCCCCACTCGTCGGCTTGGAGGGCCGGGCGGGTGCATATTGTCTCGAACAGGTACATTGGTATCATGCTGAACATACGGGCTGCTTAAACATGCTAAACATTGCTAAACGTGTCTAGTAATGGTTTCCAATCGTAGTAGTAATGAAACATACGCCTAGCTAGCGTACTTGGTAACATTGATATAGTATGGACATAGTAACGTTTTGGTAACATATTGAACAAACCTGTGAACTCACCAGCATTTTATGTTGACATCTTTTTGGCATGTTTTTCTCAGGTCGCTAAGGTAGCAGTGAACGGAACTAGGCGCACGGGTCTGCATTGGCGTCTAGGCATAGTTGCACGTTTTGTAATAAAAGTATTTTGAACAACTTTTGAGTTGGTAGCATAGTTGATTGAATGCTACTTAAACGCTTCCGCTTATTAAATCAATGGTTATGTCTATTTACGTTTTCATATAGAGTTGTTTATTGTGATCGTTGACTTGGATCCTGGTTTGTCATGCGCCTCGCGGTAAAACTCCGCAAGTGGTAATTTGAGGGTGTGACAGATTGGTATCAGAGCCAATGGTTATAGTGAACTAGGATTGCATGTAGAGTCTGGTCTATAGCCGAGTCGCACACACTAGACGGTCACATACTTTGGGTCTATTAGCGGGATACGTATTAACGTTGTCGGGGTGTCCTTACATCATCATCATGTTTCTCCGTTACATCATCCGCTTTTACTTGGGTTCTTACCTGCTCTTGTCTTCTTCTTCTGGATTGAAGAAGGAGGGGGTTGATTTGCTGGTTCTAGCACACACATGCCTTCTTACACTTGCACCTATCGTCACACGTTACTAGGCAATGATATTCAGTGACTGAGGTCTGGATTAGGGGTACATCTGGAGGACCATGTAGAGCAGTTTATCATTTCGGGTGCACACGAAATAATAAACTGGGATGCATGAAAATCCCGATGGATTTCGAATTTGGATGTATAGTCCTGGATTTGTCCCTAGGTTAACTTTGTAAATTTCTAGTGGTTGACACTGGAAGTGACTCTGAATCTCTCGATTTCTTGATTTGTTAGATCATGTCTGGTGCTCGCGGTGGTGGACGTCGTGGTGGCGGTGGTGGCCGTGCTGGCGGCGGTGGTCGTGCTGGAGGCGGTGGTCGTGGAAACATCAACATGACCCAAGCTGAACTGAACAACTTGCTACAGCAGCAAGTGAACATGGCTATGGCTAATTTCCAGGCTGGGATTAATGCCATGGGTGGTGAGTTGATTTTTGTCGACCTTGCCTCATTTTTGGGTTTCGTGTCCTTTCGTTTGTGTTTTATTCGTGTACCGTGTTTCAGGTGTTGGCGCCAATCCACCCCCACCTCAGTGCTCTTATAAGAAGTTTAGGGACTGTCAGCCCCATAACTTCGCTGGAACTGAGGGAGCGGTGGGACTGCTCCGATGGCTGGAGAAGGTGGAATCCGTGTTTGTTATGTGTAACTGTCCTGCTGGGGCCCGGGTGAAGTATGCTACTGCGACATTTGAGGGGCCTGCATTGTCGTGGTGGAATGCTACTACTCAGAACGTGGGATTGGGAGAGGCTATTGCTATGCCTTGGACGGAGTTTGTGCAGCTTTTGAGAGGTGAGTACTGTCCGAGAAAGGAGATACAAAAATTGGAGCATGAGGTCTGGAGTTACAAGATGGTTGGATCGGAGATTGAGGAGTACACTGTGAGGAGGAACGAGCTGGCGGTGTTGTGTCCAGATTTACACACACCCGAGTACAGGAGGATCGAGCACTATGTGTCTGGACTAGTGCCCGAGATTGCTAGGTTGGTGGCTGCTGGGAATCTTTCCACTATTGCTGAAGTTGTCCGATCAGCTCATCGGATGACTAACCTGAAGGTGGCAGAAGGCGTTTTGCCACCCAAGGGTGCTGCTATGAAGGTTGCTGAGGGGAACAAGAGGAAGTGGGAGAGTGTGGGGAAGAGTGTGGTGCCAGCTCAGCCGGCGAAGAAGTTTGATACATCTGGGTCTTCTTCTGGGCAGAAGACGGGTGGGTACGTTGGGAAGCATCCTAAGTGCAACAAGTGTGGTTTTCACCATTCTAGGAGTTGTGATAGGGCTCGTTGTCATCGGTGCCATCAGTTGGGGCACCATGCTAAGGATTGCAAGGTGGCACTCACCCCAACTCAGACTCCTGCGGCTACTCCTGCTCCTGCTGCTCAGGGGACTCAGGGGAGGCAGGGGTGTTATAACTGTGGTGACACGGGACATTTCAAGCGTGACTGTCCCAAACTGAAGCAATGCGATAATGGGAGGGGCGGGAACGGTAACGGGAACAATGGCGGCGGAGGCAGGACTGCACGTGCTTTCGTCATTGGATCTGCAGAGGCTAGGCAGGATCCAGACACAGTTACCGGTACGTTCCTTCTTAATGATCGCTATGTTTCTGTCTTGTTTGATTCTGGTGCCGATAAGAGTTTCGTATCTTTGGATATTAGTCAATTGCTAGATATAGTACCCACACCTTTAGAGGCTAAGTACTTAATAGAATTGGCTGATGGTAAGAAAATCGAAGCGACACACACCCTTAGGGAATGTCGCTTGGAACTGTCGGGTTTGTCTTTCCCCATTGACCTTATGCCGGTACCCCTGGGTAGTTTTGATGTCGTGGTTGGCATGGATTGGTTATCGTTGTATTGTGCGGAGATCGTTTGTTTTGACAAGGTTATTCGGATCCCTCTCCCTGATGGAGAGATTCTTTCTGTTCGTGGCGAGAAAAGCGGTGCTCCGCTGAGTATCATTTCTAGCATGAAAGCCCGTAAGTATCTTCGGAAGGGCTGTTCGGCCATTCTGGCACTTGTTAACGTTTCCACTGAAGATGAGAAGAAGATCGAGGATATTCCGGTGGTTCGTGACTTTTCTGATGTGCTTCCTGATGATTTACCTGGTCTCCCTCCCCATCGTCAGGTTGAGTTTGGTATTGATCTCACTCCGGGCGCAGCTCCTATTGCCCGAGCTCCGTATCGTCTTGCACCTCCCGAGATGCAAGAGTTGTCCAGCCAGTTACAGGAACTCTTGGAAAAGGGTTTCATTCGACCGAGTTCTTCCCCGTGGGGAGCTCCTATTTTGTTTGTGAAGAAGAAGGATGGAAGTCTTCGTATGTGTATTGATTACCGTGAGCTGAACAAAGTGACCATCAAGAATCGTTATCCTCTTCCTCGCATTGATGATCTCTTTGATCAGCTTCAAGGCTCCAGTTACTATTTGAAGATTGATTTGCGGTCCGGTTATCACCAGTTGCGCGTCAGGGAAGCTGACATTCAGAAGACTGCTTTTCGCACTCGTTATGGCCATTTTGAGTTCTTGGTCATGCCTTTTGGTTTCACTAACGCACCGGCGGTGTTCATGGATCTGATGAACCGCGTTTGCAAACCTTACCTTGATAAGTTCGTCTTCGTGTTCATTGACGATATTCTGATTTACTCCAAGAACAAGGCGGATCATGAGGAACATCTACGGTTGGTTTTGGAACTTTTGAGACAGGAGCAGTTGTATGCTAAGTTCTCAAAGTGTGATTTTTGGTTACGTGAAGTTCAATTCCTAGGACATGTGGTGAATGAACTGGGAATTCATGTCGATCCGGCTAAGATCAAAGCTATTAAAGACTGGGAAGCACCAAGGATGCCATCTGAGGTGCGGCAATTCCTAGGTCTTGCGGGTTATTATCGTCGTTTCATTGAGGGATTTTCGAAGATCGCTCAACCCCTCACTGGTCTTACCCAGAAGGACCGAACGTTCGACTGGGATGAACCACAAGAATCAGCATTTCAGATGCTGAAGCTTAAACTTTGTTATGCACCTATCTTATCCCTACCTGAGGGTACCGATGACTTTGTTGTGTACTGTGATGCTTCTATTCGTGGTCTCGGTTGCGTGTTGATGCAACGCGGGAAGGTTATTGCTTATGCTTCTCGCCAACTCAAAGTTCATGAGAAGAACTACACTACTCATGACTTGGAACTGGGTGCGGTGGTCTTTGCGTTGAAAATCTGGAGACATTACTTTTACGGTACCAAGTGTGAAGTATATACCGATCACAAGAGTCTTCAGCATATTTTCGACCAGAAGGTGTTGAACATGCGGCAGCGTCGCTGGGTTGAACTCCTGAACGATTATGACTGTGCCATCAAATACCATCCTGGCAAGGCAAACGTTGTGGCGGACACCTTGAGCAGGAAGGAGTCTGCGAACCCTCGTCGTGTTCGAGCCTTACAGCTCACCATTCATTCGTCGCTGCCTGACCAAATCCGTTCTGTACAGTTGGAAGCCTTGAAGGAGGAAAACCTTAAGGCTGAGACTATGCACAGTGCTGACAAGCATCATGAGCTCAGGACCGATAGCTTACACTATTTTGCGGGACGTGTTTGGGTCCCATTGTTCGGGGGATTACGCGAGCTTGTCCTGGATGAAGCTCACAAATCCCGGTATTCTATTCACCCTGGCTCCGATAAAATGTATCAAGATTTGAAGATACTTTATTGGTGGCCGAACATGAAAGCTGACATAGCTTCTTACGTCAGCAAATGTTTGACTTGTGCTAAAGTCAAGGTGGAGTATCAGAGGCCGTCTGGTCTCCTGCAACAACCAGAGGTTCCAGAATGGAAGTGGGAACGAATCACGATGGATTTTGTCACCAAGCTGCCAAGGTCACCTAGTGGTTATGATATGAATTGGGTGATTGTTGACCGGCTGACAAAATCGGCACGTTTTATACCTATTAAGGAAACCGATGGACTCGAGCGGTTAGCTCGACTCTACCTTAAGGAGGTGGTTGCTCGGCACGGGGTGCCTGTTTCTATTATCTCTGATCGTGATTCTCGTTTTGCTTCGCGTTTCTGGAAGGCTCTGCACAAGGCTTTGGGTACTCAGTTGGATATGAGTACGGCTTATCATCCGAAAACTGATGGACAGAGTGAGCGGACGATTCAAACCTTGGAAGACATGCTTCGGGCATGTGTTATCGATTTTGGCAAATGTTGGGAGATCCACCTGCCGTTAGTGGAATTCTCCTACAGCAACAGCTATCACTCTAGCATCAAGGCAGCTCCGTTCGAGGCTCTTTACGGACGGAAATGTCGATCACCACTTTGTTGGGCCGAGGTGGGCGAGAGCCAGCTCACTGGTCCGGAACTCGTGTACGAAACTTCGGAGAAAATCGTACAGATCCGTCAACGTTTGGCTGCTGCACGGGATCGTCAGAAGAGCTATGCCGATCGCCGTCGAAAACCTTTACAGTTCCAAGTTGGGGACAAAGTACTTCTGAAAGTTTCACCATGGAAGGGCGTCATACGCTTTGGAAAGTGTGGCAAGCTTAACCCTCGTTATGTCGGACCGTTCGCAATCTTGGATCGGATTGGACCGGTGGCATACAGACTTGACTTACCGGCGGAGCTCGGTAGTGTGCACAACGTCTTCCATGTGTCTAACTTGAAGAAGTGTTTGGCTGATGAATCTCTCATTGTACCACTGGAAGAGATCAAGGTTGATGATTGTCTTCGCATTGTGGAGGAACCTGTCGAGATTCTCGACAACAAGATTCGTAGCCTTCGTCGGAGTAAAATCCGCATCGTTAAAGTCCGTTGGAACTCAAACCGTGGACCGGAGTTCACATGGGAACGGGAGGATCAGATGAAAGATAAGTATCCCCATCTTTTTCCGAAGCGCGCGTTTGAATCGAGGCATGTTACTGCTGAAGCGGAATGAATCTCGGGTCGAGATTCCTTTCAACGTGGGGATGATGTGACATCCGGTAATTTTCTTTTCGTTCTGTTCTTTTCGTTTCTTTCTTTTTGCGGCTTTGCGCAATTTTCGGGACGAAAATTCTTTCAACGTGGGGATGATGTGACACCGGGCATGTTCGGCTTAAACATATTAGTAACATCTAAGTCTACCTTAGCGAGAAACGTTTATAAACAAACTTAACTGGGTTAGTTGAGTCGGGTCAAGTTAGGATTGTCCAGGGTACAATGATCTGGAGGATCATTGGGAGTCGTTTTGGTAATACACTAGTACCGGGTTCCGTTGTTGGTGACATTACATGAACTAATTAAGTATATGTGTAGATTATGGGTCGTGTGGTGGATTATATACATAGATGTGTTTAAACGTGTGTAAATGATTATCTGTGCTTAAATGTGTTAAATATAGACTAAGGATGCATGCTTATGTGTTAAGATGTGTTAGAATGCGTTAAACACGACAAACTGGAAAACTAGTTAAAAAGGGGTCTTGGTTCGACCACTTCGAGTGGTCGAAGGAGAATTAATTGTCTGGTTCGACCCTTGTAAATGGGCGAACCAGGGAAGTGGAATTTGAGGAATTCCCTTCGACCAGACAGGGCTCATTCGACCCTGTGAAAGGGTCGAAGGAGACCACCTTCGACCAATGAATTGGGGCGAAGGAGGATTAGTATAAATACCAACCTTTGTCATTTTTCATCATTTCACAAACCCTAACCGTCCCAAAACGCTCTCAAACGATCTTAAACACTAAGGAAGGAGTTTTTGGTCTTCTTTTTCATTATCTAACCTATCTACAACATCAAAACAAGAATCCAAGGTGTGTTCATAATCCTAAACCTTTTTAAAAGCATTTTAATTCGTTTTCATGTAACCCTAATTGTCCGGATCTGTTCTAAGGGTGTTTTTATGATTAAAAACCTTTTAAACATCTTTCTAAATCAAAACATGATCATTTAACATAGGTTTTCATGATGAATAACATATGTAAATTGTGTATTATGTGGTGTTATGTGTTGTTCAATGATTTGCTGCTATGTCTATGATAGAAACATGATATAGGATTGTTATTATTGTCGGAATATTGTTGTCTAGGGTTAGGATTGGATATGATGATATTTGGGGGTTTTATTGGATTAAAACTTGATGTATGAATATTTATGATCAATAGAATGGATAGGAAAGATCGGATAATCGACAAACTGAGTATTTTAAACTAAGCATGAGTCGATTTCAAAAGTTTCCAAATTGGGTAAATAATTCATGCATGAAAGTGATGTTTCCATAATCTTTACCATTTTGGGAAAGGGCTGAAACGGACGTATTATCGGGGGAAATCGGTGGGGTTTTGTAGGAATAAGTTATCTATGCTTGACTGCTGTGTTTGATGATGTTTCGAGTCGTTTTGAATGTGTTTGAAGCGTTTTTAGGAAAAATCACACAACAGGGGCGAACCTGGCCTCCTTCGACCAATCGAAGGTGCGAAAGAAGGAATCCAGGGTCGAACCTGGGTTTTTGTTGGGCGAACGAGGTAAAACGGGCGAAGGAGACATCAAACGGTCGAATGAGATGTAAAACGGGCGAAGGAGACTAAAAGGTGCGAAGGAGACTTAAAACTGACTGGTTCGACCGTTCTGATGCAGAAATGAGATTTTTGATACAAACTAAGTGTTTTATGCTTAAACCTTGTGTGTAATCTATGTGTGCTTGATTAGTTAGGGTAATGGGTCACCAACGGGATGTCGGGTCGGTCTAGTTTGTCGGTTAAACATTCAAACACGTTTTAAAACATACTTGGTTACGATCTGGACAATCGGGGACTAGATAACCTTATGGTTATTAGTCAGAACACTTATGTGAACATTTTGATAGATCTCCGGTAGAGGGATTATCAAGGGCTAAACATCTTTACGTATATTTGAAGAACGCTACTTAAGGTGAGTTCACGGCCCCACTTTTACTGCTTTATCTTTTGGGGGAGAAAACATGCGCTAAACGGTTTTGGTAACATATGTCATACTATGGTTTTAACTTTATATTGCTATACGATCTTTTGGAAAGTCCCGGGGGAAACCATGAATGTGCGGGGATGCACAACGGGGGAAATGTGGATAGATCTATTAGGCGTGACCTGCCCCACTCGTCGGCTTGGAGGGCCGGGCGGGTGCATATTGTCTCGAACAGGTACATTGGTATCATGCTGAACATACGGGCTGCTTAAACATGCTAAACATTGCTAAACGTGTCTAGTAATGGTTTCCAATCGTTGTAGTAATAATTCATACGCCTAGCTAGCGTACTTGGTAACATTGATATAGTATGGACATGGTAACGTTTTGGTAACATATTGAACAAACCTGTGAACTCACCAGCATTTTATGTTGACATCTTTTTGGCATGTTTTTCTCAGGTCGCTAAGGTAGCAATGAACGGAACTAGGCGCACGGGTCTGCATTGGAGTCTAGGCATAGTTGTACGTTTTGTAATAAATGTATTTTGAACAACTTTTGAGTTGGTAGCATAGTTGATTGAATGCTACTTAAACGCTTCCGCTTATTAAATCAATGGTTATGTCTATTTACGTTTTCATATAGAGTTGTTTATTGTGATCGTTGACTTGGATCCTGGTTTGTCATGCGCCTCGCAGTAAAACTCCGCAAGTGGTAATTTGAGGGTGTGATAGATACCATGGATCAGAGAGATTCAAGCTAATCAAACTCATAGCTCAAGCCGGTGCAAGTTATGTTGGACCAATGGTTGTGGAAAGAAATTGACAGCAGGATAGGTGGTTGTGGAAAGAAATCGACAGTAGGATCGGCGTTAACAAGCAATTCCTAAAATAAATCTTTCGATAATCGCTACGGTTAGTGGATACCATGGATCAGAGAGATTCAAGCTAATAAAACTCATATAAAGTGTTCGATGTCACTGTGCGTACCTACAACAAACCGAAGGTAAACATACTTGAAATCAATGGGAAGGTAAACATACTTGAAATCAATGGGAAGGTAAGCATACTTGAAATCAATGGGAAGGGAAACATACTTGAAATCAATGGGAAGGTAAACATACTTGAAATCAATGGGAAGGTAAAACAATTCCAGCACCTGAATATCAGCCAGACGTTTGTCAAAAGAATTTTGTACTATGCATTCTCACATGAATATCCTTGGATGAATGTATTAGGGGTTGGAAACTCTGAAGACCAATGACCCTCTAGCAAACCTCCATAAAGGTCTTCAGAGTTTCCATGGGAAGGTAAACATACTTGAAATCAATGGGAAGGTAAACATACTTGAAATCAATGGGAAGGTAAAACAATTCCAGCACCTGAATATCAGCCAGACGTTTGTCAAAAGAATTTTGTACTATGCATTCTCACATGAATATCCTTGGATGAATGTATTAGGGGTTGGAAACTCTGAAGACCAATGACCCTCTAGCAAACCTCCATAAAGGTCTTCAAAGTTTCCATGGGAAGGTAAACATACTTGAAATCAATGGGAAGGTAAACATACTTGAAATCAACGGGAAGGTAAACATACTTGAAATCAATGGGAAGGTAAAACAATTCCAGCACCTGAATATCAGCCAGACGTTTGTCAAAAGAATTCTGTACTATACATTCTCACATGAATATCCTTTGATGAATGTATTAGGGGTTGGAAACTCTGAAGACAAATGACCCTCTGGCAAACCTCCGTAAAGGTCTTCAGAGTTTCCATGGGAAGGTAAACATACTTGAAATCAATGGGAAGGTAAAACAATTCCAGCACCTGAATATCAGCTAGACATTTGTCAAAAGAATTTTGTACTATGCATTCTCACATGAATATCCTTTGATGAATGTATTAGGGGTTGGAAACTCTGAAGACCAATGACCCTTTGGCAAACCTCCCTAAAGATTTTCAGAGTTTCCATGGGAAGGTAAACATACTTGAAATCAATGGGAAGGTAAACAATGAAGGCAAACATACTTGAAATCAATGGGAAGGTAAACAATTCCAGCACCTGGATATCAGCCAGACGTTTGTCAAAAGAATTTTGTACTATGCATTCTCACATGAATATCCTTTGATGAATGTATTAGGGGTTGGAAACTTTGAAGAACAATGACCCTCTGGCAAACCTCCGTAAATGTATGAAGGCAACATATCTTGCTGCAAAAGAAACTAATCACACCTGTGTTAGATGGAAAGTGTCTTCGGCTTAAATGTCTTGTTGAGTTGAGTTGGAGCAATGTCGATAAAAGTTGGTGGTTATTATTTTGTTTTTTAATTTTTATAATTTTTTTTAACAATAATTATATTAAAAAAAACCAATTCAAAACACAAAAAATACCACAAAAATAAAAGCTGGATTCCAAGCGCCTCGCTTAGGCCAAAGCGAGGCGCTTGCGGTCAAATCAGAAAGAATAACTTACCTCGGACTGAGGTAGTTAAAAAAGTAACCAAGGCGCCTCGCTTAGGCCAAAGCGAGGCGCTTGGGGGGATATAAGTGGTGGGTGTTAATATAATGACCTAGAAGAGAAAGTGATTTGAACAAAATATTAATGGAACACTTTATATACAAAAATTGTATGTATACATATGTTCTTAAAAATAATTGTATTTAAAATAATTTATAATATTTACACGTACTATAACTATCATTCATTAAAAGTCAACAAGAATTACAAGTGAGCGGCGGGTAAACGGGCAACAAGCTGAGCCGCTACCCCTTTTTGAATAGTAAAACCTACTCTATTAAAAATAAAGCTTGTGCCGTTGGTCGCAGGAGAGTTACTCTCCACCACCCTTTGCACTCGATCTAAGAACCGGATTGCTTTGGGAGCAAGGCCTCCGAATGTGTCAAAAGCGAAGGGCACAAAGACGTGTTGTTTCTCCAGACATGCAACTTCATGTTTGTCAACTTTCTTAGTTTCTGCTTTTAAGACTGCCTGCCCTACCACAAACCCCGAATCCCGAAGTCCAACCAATGGAGACACCCCACTGATATCAACGCACGCATGTTTGCCCTACGCCCACCCGAACACAAGGACATCCGCTGGCCTTAGGGTCACTACAAGAAAATGAAGCTAATGCAACCCTAGTAAAATGTTGCATTAGGCCTTAAAAAGGTTGCGTTAGGCCTAATGCAACCTTTTATCAAGGGTTGCATTAGGTGAAGTTGCATTAGATGTAATGCAACCTTTTTTATAGATAATGCAACCTTTTTTGAAAGAGTTGCATTTAGTCTTAAAATGCAACCTTTTTATAATGCAACCTTTTTAATATACTAATGCAACCTTTTTAACTTTCTAATGCAACACTTTCTACATCAAATGCAACCTTTTTTTACATTAACATGCAACCTTTTTTTTATGTCAAATGCAACATTTTTACAAGATTTTAGTTACAACAAATGCAACCTTTTTTTAAAGTCAAATGCAACTCTAGCATCATGGTTTGAAATATTAAATTTTTATTAATATACAATGGTGTCTCAATAATACAAACACAATAATAACATAAACATAATAGATATCTTGTATTGTATTTATAATTAGCTTCAACCTTTACTCATTGGCTTTCAAAATCTTTCTACATAACTTCTAGCTTAGCTTAGAAATACAAACTAGTTTATTCTTTGTTTGAACATTCTGAACATCACGATGCAAGTCATCTCTATGCTTCTTCACAAATTATAACAAACGCAAGCTTTAGTCCATGTAGCAACACATGTCCCATTCCATGCTGTATAATCTACAAAATAGAAATTCAAATTGATGTTATACAAAGATCATGTTTATTCGAGAGTATGCAAGGATCGAAGTGCGTCTCTTACAAAAGCCTAACTTGCATTGATAATTGTATTGCAGAAACACCTCTAACTCCCTATTAGCCATCCCTAAGATAATAAAACCTTTCAAAAGTAATAAGATAATGTTTCATCAAGTTAGAAGAAGATGCGTCAAAAAGTTAACCGGGGGTTCTTGCCTAGCCGAAATCCATGCCCTTCGTAAGACGTCCCATAAGACCTCCTGACAAGGTCATGTCTGTATTTTAATCGCGACAGCTCCTTACAGTGAAGGGCATGCTTGCCAAATTTATCTAAACATGCCTTATTACAAACCAGGCACGACTCACCAATTAGGAACATGGGAATCTTAAGTCGATACTTAAGGATAGCCCGATATTCAACAGCCGACATGTGTTGCCTCAATCCATCAATGGGAACGACAGTTAAGAAATCTTGAGCATGCGCTTCTTTAAGGCATTCAAACACCGCTTTCTAGCGCGAGGACATGGCAAACTTCTCTCCCATAGTCTGAAGGGTTTTACAGATAAAACCACTCACCAAAATATTTTGAGGTTTTTTAGGGGCGGTGTCTTTATCCATAAACCCGCCCAAATCGAAGTCCGGGAGAGAGCTGCAAATGTTGTCCAAGGCAAGCTCATAATCCAAGTCCATCCCCACCAACCCGCTGTTCCTTAGGATGTGGTCTTGAAGGTTCCAGGACTGCACCTGAGAGGCTACAAAAGCATAGGCAGACACGTCCTCTGCTGAAGAAAGACCGAGCCCCCCAACCGAATCGGCAAAGGCGCCATTAAAAATCCCCAAAGAACGGCCCTCCACAAACCATAATATCTTCAGCCGCTTCACGAAGGCATTTGTCAAAAATGGATACGACCTCATTGGCCATGGTCGGTTGACATGTCCAAAGGCCAAACAGCAGTTTGGCAACACCCATACATGAACGGAGCAACAGAAGTTCACTTTGAGGGTCCCTCAACTTCTGCAGAGAGAGCATTAGATCTGTTGCCTTCCTAGCCCTTTTAACAACCAAAGATCTAATATACCCTTCACTATTGGTTTAATCATATTCGATGTCATGATATAAATTAAATCTGTACTATGTACAACAATTTATACAATTATATAAGTTAATGGGTTCCAACAACGGCCAATGGAGTATAATCTGATTTTTTATAATGGAAGGTTACTGGGCTCCAACAACGATCGTCGTTCATGCATTTGTAATTCGTATATGTTTGTTTTTTGTTTGTTTTTCCCTTGAAAAACTCTAGATTATACATAATAAAGCAAAGATGTTAATTTAAACTAACTAAATAACAAGATTTGAGTTAATATGTAAGAGATTAACTAACTTCTATGGCTACTAATCTCAGTTAGTTAAGACGTTATTAGAATCTTCAATATCCACATAGTTTAAAGGTTATAATTTAAGGAACCCGTCAAGTACTAGTTCTCATGTATTAGAAATTAACTAATTGTAGTTAATTATATAGAAAACCGTTTAAGTCACTCAACCCGTATGTAATATGCCAAAGTAATCGAACTTATTAAAAATAGACGCACTTGCAAAGAATTTTAAAATCATGATTTGTAACTAAGGGTGTTTAAAACCAGATATCCGAAAATTCATGTTTCAATTTTAGATATCCGATCGAATAGTGACACGAATATCTGAATATCCAAAGTCTTTTATGATATATTTTATTTATATTTTTTTATATTCGAAACCAGATATTTCAGATATTTTTTTTTGATATTTTTCAGAAAATTTGGATATTCGAAATATCCAAAAAAAATTTAAAATCACTATCCAAATATGAATTTTTAAAATCACTATTTTAAATTTCTGATAGTTTCGGATTCAGATAGTTTGCATCCGATTTTCTGATATTTTTTAACACCCCTAGGTGGATTAGCTCTACAACCATGGTGTTCGCACCGGTGCTTTGGGATTAATGCTCAACTCAGTCGTGTTTGGTCTAGCATCACCATGCATTGACCATTTGGCATGGTGGGTTGGTGGTATAAAGCGATTATGGGGTGGTGTAATATTTTTGCTGGCAGTGTTCTTGGGTTTGATATTGGTATTGACGTATGTTGCTAAGTCGCAGCCTAAGTTTACTAAGGCGGCACCTAACTCTGGTGTCGTCGGAGGGGCTTTGACCATCTTTGCAGCTATGGGTGCTCCACTATCAGTGGGCTATTTTTCTCACGCAAAACATAATTAATCGCAAAATTCAATAACTATTCAAACATATCTTCTTTATGTATTGAAATAATTAATTTTGAAATCGTTTATTTATATATATTTTTTATCCGTAAAACTAGATTATTTAAAGTTACAAATTAAATTTTAACATCATTTTTTGTTTGAGTCATGTAACTTTCAGTGTTTCATGTACCTTAGTTTGAATATATTGTACCTGCGAGCTGGACAAGGTAAATGATATATTTTATTCTCTAATGAAAAATCAAAATATTTTAAGTATTCGTATATTATTATTAATGTGATAACTTATAGGTCTATCACTACGTGTTTTAGATCTTGTGATCGTCAAACTTCATGTAAAAATCTCGTTTCAAAACATAAAACACATTAAATATGTTTTTATTAATAAATGATCATGGTAAATGATTTTTTAATAGTAAAGTGATAAAATCATATATTATTTATATGTATTTAAAATTTGAATTCGTTTAACTTCAACAAATTCTTGTTCCAGTGTGAAGTGGACAATGGGATGCATAATTCGCTAGTGGAAATGAATTTTACCTGTCTAGAACCCATTATGTGGTAGTATAATTATATATATATATATATATGTATGTATGTACGTATGTTGAACATTGATTTTTCAACAAAACACAAATTTACATGCATGTACAGATGCAGGAATAATGTTGCTTAGATTTTTGGGTAATGATTAAGCACGAAGAGATATTAGAATTAATATAATAAATATATAACTCTCATGTATTATAAATTAACTAATTGTAGTTAATTATAGAGAAAACCATTTAAGTCACTCAACCCGTATGTAATATGCTAAAGTAATTGAACTTGTTAAAAATACATGCACTTACAAAGAATTTTAAAAAGATGATTTGTAACTAGGGGTGTTCAAAACCAGATATCCGAAATCAGATATTCGAATTTGGATACCTGGTTTCGCTATTCGAATCCGTATCCGAAATTTCAGATATCCGAATGAATAGTGGATCAGATATTTGAGTATCTAAATTCTTTTATGATATTTTTTTATTTTTTATATATTCGAAACTTGATATTTTAGAAAGTTTTATATATTTTTCGGATTTTATTTTTGGATATTTTGGATACCCGAAAAAATAAATTTATAAACTTTCATATATTTTGGATATTATGCAACATCTCCCGTAAACGTAATAAGTTGGACTTTAATGATACGTATATGTGAATTTGTAGACTTGGTCACATAAGCGAGAATCGTGTTGAACAACTCAAAACTGCATGGATCCTAGATTCCAAGGGTTCAGAGACATTCGGCAAATGCGAATCATGCTTAAGTGGAAAGTAAAAAAAAAAGCACATTTTTCAAATGTTGGAGAAAGAGCTAATGATCTATTAGGACTTGTGCATACAGATGTATGTGGTCAAATCAGAACAATATCAAGACATGGAGATGGATACTTTGTTACATTTACTAATGATTTCAGTAGATATGGTTATGTTTATCTGATGAAGCATAAACATGAAACTCTTGAGAAGTTCAAGGAGTACCAAAATGAAGTAGAGAATCAGCTAAATAGAACTATTAAGATCTTCGATCAGATCGAGGCAGTGAATATCTTAGTCTGGAATTCATCGACCATCTAAAGAATTGTGGAATAGTTTCATAACTTACTCCACCTAGAACACTACAACATAATAGTGTGTCTGAGCGGAGATATCGAACACTATTGGATATGATTCGATCTATGATGTGTTGTACAACCCTCTCACACTCCTTTTGGAGTTAGGCTCTGGAAACTGCCGCAATATTTGTGAATATAGCTCCAACAAAGAAGGTTGACAAAATGCCTTATAAGATACACTACAAGAAATTTAGGCATTTACCTACACATAGTATGTGTAGGAAAAACCATATAATGTGTTAGTAGTTACGTTTACCTACACATAAGTTAAGTGTCATGATGTGTAGACTCAGCACTGTACATATAGATCATTACCTACATATTTATTATGTGTAGGTATATAGCAAGCTATACCTACACATATATGTGTGGCTAAAGCTAATATATATGTGTTGGTATAAGTATAGCAACTTGTTAGATTGGTGTATGATGTGGCATCTGACGTGGCATCCGACGTGGCAACTAATTAGGTGTAAGTAAATGTAAGATGTGTAGGTATTGATCTTAACATGTGTAAAAATAATATATATTGATGTGTTGGTAAAAATATTTAAATATGTAGATAATAACCATGATTTATTTAAATAATAATCTTTAAATGTATACAAACAAATACAAATACAATTATTGAAACATACCCGATCAAATTAACATTCTTGATCAAAACATAAGTGTTCAAACAAACAAAGAAAGTATTGACCATAAGTTACTAACGGGTTCTATAAAATTCCTAAACGACATCACTCATCAATACTTTCATCACCCTCTATACTATCACCTTGAGATTGTCCAGATGTGCTTGGTGGAGGAGACATGATATTATTCTCAATCAGTGCTTGTTCCATAATTTCACATTTACTTGTCACTGTTTGAAGTGCATGGACCACCTCATCATAAGTAGGACACTTTGCTTTTTAGTTATACCCATTGTGTTATCAACAATAATTAGATTACGTCCCCACTCATGCAAACGAATAGAGTTTTGTCCAAGTACATTCTCAATAATCGAGTTGTCGCTCATTGATTCCACGGTATGCTGGTTTCTCAACTTCATCATTTCTTCCTTTTAGGAAAAAAAAAAAGAAAACAAATACAATAAATTACCTTTTTACCAAATAATGAATACTTGTTGGTAGAAAAGAAAAGGTAAACTTACATTTTTAGATATCCAACCTTTTTTCGCATCCCAATGTGTAAGCCGCCAAGTCTCAAGTTGACTAGAAAAAGAATCCAAATCCAAGCCACGCTCAATGTGATAGCGTATTGTACTTTTCGAACCATTTCTACTATCAAGTTTTCGTTTTGCACGTGCTATAACTCTCTTTTTTGCAATTTCCTTCAAGGACATACAACCAAATAATACATAACTAGGTGACTTTTGACCTGTTCAGTTCTTATTTCATACAAGGTAAAACAAAATTTAGCATTTAAACATCTTAATTAACTAATATGACTAAAAATGAAACAAAAGAAATTTAGAATAGTGAGAGACAACATGAAGTAACAAAAAGAGTTACACATGAACTATAACTCATGTTTATTTTGTGTCATTAAAGTTATGATAGCAAAAAAAAAAAAAAAAAAAAATCATACCTAATAGCCAGTGTTACAAAATGTGACTTGGCATAAATCCAATTATCCAAAACATAGGTCTGTAATTTATTATTCAACCATGTATGAATAGCAAAACAGACTACCAAGAAGAACAATAGCCAATATATAAATGTTATTAAGGTTGTTCTAAATTGTTATTTGTTAACGAGATCAAGATAACATATATACATTTTCAAGTCCATTATTTTTCTTTAAAAACAAGTAAGAACATGAACTTACATAGGGAACACCGGAACAGTTTAAGTTGAATAAACTAACCTTTGTAATATATGATATACACACATAGGCTTCCGTGTTCTTTGTTAAAAAATCGATACCAAACAGGGGCGGGTAAAAATGCACGGCAAACTCAGCATTCCAAAATTTTGGTATTGCTTTTGGTGGAATGATCATGAATGGATTGCAAATATCATCGTTTTGGTACCACCGGTAAACTCCAGCCACTTGAAGCATAAAAAGTAGGCAATATTCAGCTAAGACGGATAACTCTCTCCCCCTGCAAAATTTTTCTTAATCATCAAGCTCAACATGTAAAAAAAGCTATACGTGCATGCATATTTAACACCAAATTTATACCTTTAACGTTGTCTGCTTCTAGTTCTAGCTTTTCAATTCCCAATTTACCAATGCTTTTGTCACCAACACTCTCTTGCGCCACTTCACATCTTGAACCGGTCCCATCATAAAGTATTAAAGTTTATGATCCAGAACTACATAAACTTCAACAAACTTAAACTGCTGGGAAAATGCAAACATAATAAAAGAACATAACTTTATCAAGAAACACAAGAAAAGATCAAAGATTATTACTTGTTGAAAAATAATAAAATGGAAAAAGAAAATTGTTGATTTTGGGATGATTATTGTTTTTTATGTCGGCTCCCATACGACCAAGTTTAGGAGTATCAACAACAAGAAGAATAGCTTTGAATCCATTTGTTTCATCTCTTTTTACCATCAGAGAAGATATGTCCTTGCTATTCTTTAAGACATCCGCTTCAGTAGCTTTACTTGCAGAATTGACTGTAGCTATAAACCATTAGGCTTGCTTCTTTTTAAGCTATAAAACATTCGACCCGTTTCTTATTAAGCGACAAAGCATTAGACTCGTTTCTTTTTAAGCGAAAGAGTATTCGATCTGCTTCTTTTTATGCAAAAAGCCTTCGACCCGCTTCTTTTTAACGCGAAAAAGCATTCGACCCAACATTCTTTTTCCCCTTAAATCAATCTGCATATAGTCATGTATATCAAAACATATTCGCTCTACATCTACATCCCGTTCATCTTCTGCTTTTACATTTTGGAGGTCCACTCAAGCCTGAAAATTTGCTTCTTCACTTTGGTACCTAAATCCATTATATTTAAAGATTAGCAATATTGTTTTATACTCTTAATGCATGCGTAAATTATTATATTTATAAAAGCAAGAAAGAAATTAGGAGATTTAGACCTTAGACAATAATTCTCCTCTTCTTGTTCCCAAGCAAATGAATTGCTTTTCTACATTCATTACTAGTCTTAAAGTGTCCGAGGCTCTTAGAGACATCGTCTTCCTCCTCCTCTCTAGAGGTCCAGGTTGGATTCAGGTTTGCTAAATGACACTCCTGTATGTCCATTAGCACCAGGGACCTGCTGGCTGCAGTTGTAGCAGGTGTGTTGTGACGAGGCAGAGACAATGTTTTAAAGGGGGTGTCGCACCTTAAAGTGGCGGAGCTTCGAGAGGGGGGGGGCGTCTCTGTCCTAATGTCCCTGCTTTCAACCTCCTCTTTCAACATGAATCACCAAAATAGACCCTTCAATGTACAACTAAGCATGCTACTTCAGAAATTAAGCCCATATATATCAAATCGCTAACCAATAAAATGCGAGTTAGCTTACTTGTTCTCAAATTGAAACAATGCCAAACACATACAAATACAAAACCAAATTTTGAGACTTTTCTATCATTTATTTGTGAAATTACCATAATAGCTTCGCACAATGAGCTGAAGCTCTTAGTACATCATTTCATAGTATTCTTCTCTGATCTGCAAATACCACCTGTAAGCCAGGTAAAGTTGTTTATATATAGTGGTAGTCACAACCTTGCAGTCATAAATGCTTATAATACCTCTTATTAACAATAAAAGAAAGCATGAATTCTACCACTTCAGTCATATGTAAAGTTCAAATTTTGCTTTTCTAAGCTTTAGTTTGTGATTCAAAACATAAATTGAACACTGGACAAAAAAGATACATGTCAGTAGATTATCGCTTAAAGCTTTCAATTTCTTTGTCTTATGAAAGTGAAAGATTTACCAAAGAGAAACAAATAATCAAAACACTACAACATATTAAGATGTCACGCTACCCGTCTTCATAAGATAGTAAAAGTTTTATAAAACCAAACATACACGGCAGACACTAAAACTATCACTCCAACTATCAACAACAAAATTGTATAAAATGACAAATCTATCTCAAAATATATTTAAACAGAAGGCAGAAGCCTAACAATTTATTTTGAAAAAACAAACTATATTAGCACGACTTGATTTCTTGAAATAAATTCATACACTATATGTCAAGAAACAAACAATGAAACACAAATAAACTGATAATCGACATATTTCTCCCAATCTGGCCAAAGAAAATTCATAAAATAAACCCTAAAAATATAGAATAACCCACAGTTCATATAATAAACCCTCCCAAAAGAAAATAATTATCAAACAATAAAGACATAACAGTTAAAGTACCTGAGTCTTGACTGTGTCGAACAGTGTTGGCAGTGAACAGAGAATACGTTTAAACTGTGGTTCGTCGTTGGTCTAATTGGGTTTAGTGTTGAACGATGGAGAATGGGGGTTAATTCACGGCGATATAGGCTTGAACCATGGAGGATGGGTGTTAATCGACGGTGGTGTGGATTTGAACCATGAGTGACAGTACTGTTAGGGAGAATGAATATGATAAGAGGATTTTGGGAGTGGAGTGGAACAGTGGATTTGAAAGAATGAGTAGAGTCGGCTGGTATGATTTGAAAGAGGCATGTGAGGGATATGGTGCGTAGAAGAAACAGAGATTGGTTATTGGTTATTGTTTGGTACTGGGTTTATCGTGGAAGACTAGTTTTACACTCTGTTCCAGAGTTTCATTAAAGGATGGAAGGGAAAGGGTTGGGAAGGAAGTGGGGAAAAAATGTGTTCCAGAGTTTTCTGTCGGAGGGAAATGGAGGGAATGAGAGGGATAATAGAGAGGTTTTTAGGGTGATTTTCAATCTTTCCAATTTGGAAGGAAGAGGAGGGAAAGGAAATGGAGGGAGATCATTTCTCTTCCATCCTTTAATGAAACTCTGGAACAGAGTGTTAGGTTTTCAAGGAATTTTAGGGGAGGGAATTTTTAGTATGGGAGGGAAATATTTTAGAGTGTGAAAATTTTTGATTTTTTTGCAAAAATTGGTAGTTTTCTTAGTGTTAGAGTGTTTATAGGTATGGGGTGTGATAAAAAGCAAAAATGGGTAAGTCATCATCTAGGTTGGCGACTTTGATTAAAGAATTTTGAATGTTGTCATCTCATTTGGCGACATTGATTAAAAAATTGAAGGTTGCCATCTCATTTGGCGACTTTGATTAAAAAAATTTATAATTTTGAAAGTTGCCAACTCAATTGGCGACTTTGATTAAAAAAATTTATAATTTTGAAAGTTGCCAACTCAATTGGCGACTTTGATTAAAATTTTTTATAATTTTGAAAGTTGCAAACTTTGTAACAGCGATGTTAACGTATGTTAAAAAGCAGAAACATATGTTAACAGCGCTGTAACATATGTTAAAAACCAAAAAACATGTATGTTACCTTGTGTATTTTTTTGGCCCAAAACGCTTAAAAACATGTATGTTACCTTGTGTATTTTTTCAGAAAAAAAAAAAAAAAACTTTTTTAGATGTTTTTTGACGGGTTTTCGGAGTTTTCTTAACTCGAGTGGGTTTTCAATTTATACTTTCCCTGTATATATATATATATATATATATATATATATATATATATATATATATATATATATATATATATAGGGGGGGAGGATTAAATAAAAACCCACTCAAAACGAAGAAACTCGGTAAACTCTGACTTCCCGAACTTTTTATCATCTGAAAAAATTAGGGTATGTAATATACATGTTTTTAAGAGTTTTGAGCCAAAAAAATAAAAAAGCGCCGAGTGGATATTTATAAAAAAAATAAACAAGTTTTTTGTGTTACATATGTAACATGTCTGTTTTGTGTATCATACGTAACACAAAAAAAAACTTATTTATTTTTTTTTAAAAATATCCACTCGGCGCTTTTTTGATTTTTTTGGCTCAAAACTCTTAAAATCATGTATATTACATACCCTAATTTTTTCAGATGATAAAAAGCTCGGGAAGTTAGAGTTTACCGAGTTTCTTCGTTTTAGAGGGTTTTTTGTGGATACTTAGCCTATATATATATATATATAGGGGATGGTTCAATAGAAAACTCATATTATTGAGAAAACTCGAGAACTTTATATTACACATATGTAATATATGATATATTAATTATGTTGCAAGTGTAATATATATTACACATGTGTAACATACGATACATTGCACATGTGCAACATATGTATATTGTGTATATTATATATGTGTAATATATATTGCACATGTGTAACATATATACATTACACATATGCAATAATAATATATCACACAAGTGTAATATACAAGGAATATACAACGTATGATATATTACATATGTGTAATATAGAATTCTCGAGTTCTCTCCTTAACAATGAGTTTTTAATTGAATCCTCTCCTATATATATACATATCGGCCCTATATAATAGGTATATAATCACGTTTTTGTTAAATATATAAACCGTTTTTGCTTCGTATATAATTCAATGATTCCCTACTGTAAGATGGAAAGACGTTATACATACTTTTTGTTCCCCAAGAATATGTCATCAAAACCTATCGTACTAGTAGGTCGATAACGAGACCACTTGTTGATTTGCTTGCCTCTACGCCATGGTATAAAGGCTAGTTCATCCAGGATGTGGTCTTTGGAATGGATGTTGAAACATACACGATGGGTTGTCTTTAGAATTGAACCAGGTTGCAGTTGAAAACGAATCACGCTAAAACACCTGGTCTTAACACATAATTGAATCGATCTTGAACATTCTTACGAAGATTTTTAACTATAAAGTACTAACTCGTTGAATGTCACAACCAGACCATAACTTTTTATAGTGCTAATTTTATTTTTTGTGAACAAACTTGAATGTTGTATGGATCAAAAGTACGTGATTTCTATTTTTTATTCTTAACTCATTTGGGTTTAGATCGTAAAAGGCGAACCTATTTTCTTGAAACTTACAACCAACTGACCTTTTTATTGTTAGTTTGAACAAAATAACTTAATGGAACAAGCCATTGGGGTTGGTGGTCCAATGGTAAAAACAAAGCTTTTAGAAATACCTAAAGGGGAGGTCATGAGTTCAAGTTTTACAAGGAGTAGAAATTTACCGTTAAAAAAAAAACTTATTGGAACAAAATTCAACAAATATTAGTTTTTTTTAAGCGTTACCATCCAAGGTATGCAAAAGGGCATTCGCGATCGTTTTGCAATTGTTTTAACAATCACAAATGTTCGTCTTTTAGTAGTGAAAAATATATGAGCTATGTTAATGATAAAAAGGAAGAATGGGTTCATATGAGAACCCCCTTGAGTTGAGAGAACTTGAGAACCCCTTTAGACCAATGACAAGCTGACACATATACCACCAATCAATATAATATTAAAGGGTAAGAAAGTAATTTATCCCCACTCAACCCTTTTATTATACAGATTTTTTTAAAATAAACTACAAACCTCTCTCTCTCATCAAACACACTCCTCCCTCTCTCTCACACACTCCTCTCTCTCTCTCTCTCTCTCTCTCTCTCTCTCTCATCTGAGAACGACGGTGGGATGGATGGTGACGGGGTGGTGGTTCGTGGCTTTTTTGGTGGTGGTTTCGTGGCTTTCGAACAGATCTGAAACAGTTGCTTTTTGGTGGGGGTTTTTCGAACAGATCTGAAATAATGGGATGGATGGTGACGGGTGGTGGTTCGTGGTGGTGGGGTTTCGACGGTGGGGATGGTGGTTCGTGGTGGGGGTTTTGATGATGATGAACGAAGGGCGGTGGTCGACGGTGGGGATGAAACAGGTTGGTTAGGGGGCGGAGGGGGTGGAGGGGGTGGAGGAAATGCGGAGGACGGCGGAGGACAGCGGATCTGCGGAGGACGAAGGTATGTTATTATTATTATTATTATTATTATTATTTAAGTTATTATTTTTAATATTATTATTATTTTTCTGTTATTATTATTATTATTATTATTTCGATTATTATTATTATTATTATTTATGTTATTATTTATTAGTAATATTATTATTGTTTTCTGTTATTATTAATATTATTATTTATGTTATTATTATTAATATTTTTATTATTTTCTGTTATTATTATTAGTATAATAAATGTTATTATTATTAATATTATTATTATTTATTTATTTTTTCTGTTTTTTTATGCAAAAGATAGCATTTTTTTATGTTGAATTTTGGGTTTTTTTTTTTTGGCAGGGAGATGCTATGAAGATGATGATGCTAAAACACCAGTGTAAAAATACGAAATGTGTAGATGGTTTGATGTATAGATCTTTGTAGTTTGGTTTTACACTAGGTTTTTTGTGTATATATGTTGTTTTTTGGGTGGTTTTACACTAGTGTTTTTGTCTAGTAGGTTTTGTGTATGGTAGATTACACCGGTGTAATAACGAATGTACAGACTTTTTTTTGGGTTTTTACACTAGTGTTTTTGTGAAGTAGGTTTGTATGGTAGATTACACCGGTGTAATAACGAATGTACAGATTTTTTTTGGGTTTTTACACTAGTGTTTTTGTGAAGTAGGTTGTGTTATGGCAGATTTACTACACTAGTGTTTTTTGTGAAGTAGGAATGTATGGATGTTTTTTGGGGGCATTTTTACAGTGGTGTAAATAATTATTTACATCAGTGTAAATCATACAAAATGCATACGTCTGGTTATATATGTGTGTGAAAAACACTGGTGTAATAATTACATCAGTGTTAAAACGAGAGAGAAGACAGAATGTTAAAGTTGATTTTTTGTTTTAAAAAACTAAGTTAGTTAAAAAAAATAAATGAATTAAAAAATAAATTAAAGTTAAAAAAATTAAAGGATTTAAAAAATAAATATAGTAAAAAAATATGATTAAAAAATAAAATATAGTTTAAAAAATATGATTTTGTTAATTATTGAATAAATAATTCATTTAATATTATATTACTTATATTTCTCTCACATGGTGGATTTACCCTAATACCCCTAATTGTACTTTACTTCATTAAAAAAATACATTCACACCCAAGTGGGTTCATAAAAGACAAAAAACAAGAAACTTTTGATCTCAACCCTTCATTACACAAGATCAATTGCTGATTGGTTCTCATGATTCTCTCAACTCAACAAGGTTCTCAAAATAACCCAACCCAAGTAAGTTATATCAATATTTTTCTAAGAGAATTAAGTTGGTCTTTTATAACGTAAACCTTACTTATTTTTACATTTTAAAAGACAAAAACGTACCTATAGCAAGTCATTAACTAGTAAATAACTCAAAACTTACATTTCAACAAAATTAAATCATTCATGGACGAAAGTTGTTTGTTTCTAAAATCATTTGGCAGCATTATATCTAAAACACTAATTACTATATGTATCTAAAACACTAGTTACTTTTTCAAGAAGAAATAAATGACGTTAGATACCATTATTAGGCTGACCGGTATTGAACAAAACACCCTCTCTACCTCAATGATTTTCCTTCAATAGCGCCCTCTCCTTCTATCCTTCTTTTCCTAAGCATTATTTAGAGGGCGACATCAATCCTTCGCCAGCCCAATAACAATGGGTGACGACTCTTTTTTGGTGGCCCCATGTGTTTTGACCGTACCTAAACGGTCAAAAAATATTTTGTATATATATATATATATATATATATATATATATATATATCCATGTTTCACTTTTTTACATAGGACTCTCCATTCTTCTCTTTCTAACTAAAAAATATTTCTCATTTTACAACAAAAAAATCTCATTGCCAAACCCATTTCACCACAACGACCCAAACATATTCGATCCCAACGACCTGCTCGGTAACATAAACACTCAAGACGCCCCGTTGGTGATCACTCCAATATCGCCCAAGGTGAATATCGTCCACTACCCACGGATAATTCACTATGATGGGACATGTCATTGTCACAACTCCAAATGACCCCACACATGCAAATGCCTGGTTTTGAATATTATTCTCTACAACCCCCAACGTCTCCCTTTATGTTTTAATCCATACTAGAAGCGCAATCCACACCCGAAACCCAACCCGTACCAACCTGCATCCTAAAGTCACCTGACATGTAGACTTCGTAGGAAGCAATCAGACTAAGAATGTGCTCCAAAGTCACACGAACATAAGTTATTTAAAATGTTTATAAATTTGTTTATCCAAATTATTTATTTAAACTTGTTTACTTAATATGTTTGATTTGTTTACATAGGCGACTCAAAAGCATAACGTGTTATGGGAGCGCATTCTTGTAAATTTTTTCGCTGAAATGAACCGCGACCCATAACGCTCTAAGATTCGTTCTCAAGCAAATGGATGAGGATGAGAACAACAATAAGCAACTTTAACAACATTGTCAATCACCTTACTAACAATCGTTAAAGAACAAGCGATTTAAACGATGTGGGATGTCATGGCAGTCGCGGTACGAAGAATCTAAACCTAATTATGGACGTTCGTTTAATATAGAAAAATCTTGGGATCTATTTCGAAAGTCTCCAAGGTTGTCGCTTGTGTCGGCACTAGTCAACACTTGTTGATTGTCTATGTTGTCCAAGAGTACTTCAGGCACATCAGAGCCAAACCTGTTTGTAGGTGGATCGAATGCTTGTTCTCGGATAAACTTAAATGACACTACCGTCGACCTTAATTTTGAGGAACCACTTGATTTAGTATGCCCGCCCGAGAGAGATGAAAGAAAGGCAGCTGTAAGAGCAAAGTCCAAGGGCAAACCATCCTCGTCTATAACAACAATAAATATTGAGGGTAGTTCAAACTACTCCAATTTAGATAAGAATTTGCTCAAATTCTTTCACAATTAAGGAATAAGAACATCAATTGCAAATGTAAAGGCAAAGGGAAAAGGATGTTAAGTTACTTCTGAAAGATTTCTTTCATCTTCCTGAGGACGACAGTATAATCATGGAACATGTGAAACAACATATTCGAGCAAAATATCTCAACAAGTAGTAGTGTTTTTTTTTTTTTTTTTTTTTTTTTTTTGTATTAGTCTAAGTTGTATTTTTTTAGTTTAAATATTATGTTTTATTATTAAAGTTATGTTTTCTAAATGTTATTTTTATGTTTTTTTTTTAAATCTTATTGTTTTGTTTTTTTATTTACTATAAATGTTACTTGAAAAAAAAAGATAACTGAGTAATGATTGAGGGGGCTTTATTACATTTCGTGAATGTTGTTGGAAAGAGGCATATAAAGCCCCATTTTAACATGACGCTGAGGTAACAGAATAAAGCCCTATAGACTCCAGTTCACACCACATAGCCTTACAGAATTATTGTTCTTCTAGTCCTACCATATCATAAACCCATAAAAATGTCTCAAAAGCTTTTGTTATTACTAGTTTTAATTTCTTGCTGAAAAACAATTGCGGATGTAACCTGGCCTTAAAAAAAGCAACTATCGTAATAGTAACCACGTACACTCACCAACTCTTTGACATTGAATACTCTTAAATTGCCTCTATTATACAAGTTAGTGCATGGACTCTTAAGAAGCATTGTCTACATCAACCATAGTTCTAATCCTTAATGCAATGAAATATGGTTGTACTCTTAATGTTGCATTATGAAGTTGTAGATTTTTTGTGAGAAGTGCACATTTTATATCCAACCAATCACCAATCCATCCATATCATATACAAATAGATAACTAAAAACAAGGACTCCCTAATATTAATCGTGGTTGTGATGTTTTCTTTAAATGTTCAATTAATCAGGGACCGGTTAAACTCGTCACCATATATTTATCACGAAGACATCATAGACTAATCGTAGATCATTCAATTATAATTATTATCTATCTTTTCAGTTTTGAATTTAAGAGAAAATGTGGTGTGCCTAAATCACATTTCTCTTGGATTCTAAGTTGAAATTAGCGAGATCTTTGATGTAACAAATTAACTACATTTATTAAAAGAGACTCATCATATTAGAGTCTCCTAATGTAATTTGGTAAATCGGTTAAGTGGTAGAATTCAATAGTTCATAAGTTAAATAGACCACATGCCTCAAGCTTCTTATGCATATTCTTTGTCCAACAAAAGAAGCACAAACGGCTAGCAAATTAAACACTAGTCCAGGGACAAACAATTTACAAGAACAAGAAGGGTTATTCAATCAATCCATCCATTTTAAGTCTATTTTTGGATTCTTATTGACAAACTACAAGAACAAATCATTAACTATAACTTCAAAAATCAAATCTGTTAGAAAGTATCTAAGAAAACAATAAATCAATTAACCGTTAGACGTAAATCAACTAGCCGTTGGATGACACCTCTTCCTTATTTAACATTTTATGTAATCTATAAATTAAAGTCATCCTTGTATTTTCAATTCATCAATCAATATAACAAAACTACTATTCTATGATTTCAACCGACAATATGGTATCAGAGCAGTGAACGTTCTTTATCAATTCACAAAGCTCTTCATCTACCGCAAGCCACCATATCTTCTGACGACGACTTGCCAAACCAAAGCAACACCGACAATATGAAAACCAAAACAAACCTCCTTACCTGGCTTACGGGATTATGTCTGAAGAAGCTAAGGCCTTCACTGCTGCCCTATTTAATGAACAACTTCCAATCTCAGTAGTACAAGCCTTGAAATCCAAAGAACGGAAAGAAGTTATGGAAACAGAAATGGAGGCACTTATGAAAAACAAGACTTGGGAAAAATGTGTTCTCTCCACAGGAAAGAAACCAGTCGGATGTCGGTGGGTCTTCTCTATTAAACACAAACCAGATGGTTCCATTGAGAGATATAAAGCCAGGCTCGTAGCTAAAGGGTACACACAGACATACGAGGTTGATTATTCTGAGACATTCTCTCCAGTAGCAAAAATCGATACAATTCGTGTGCTTTTCTCCATTGCTTCAAACAAAGGATAGCCTCTTCATCAGTTTGATGTTAAGAATGCCTTTCTTCACGGAGAGTTGGAAGAAGAAGTATATATGGAGGCTCCTCCCGGGTTCACAGGCAACTTCAAAAAACAAGAAGTATGCCGGTTAAAAAGGACTCTCTACGGACTTAAGCAATCTCCTAGAGTATGGTTTGGCATATTTACCTTAGCTATGAAGAAATACAGCATCAAACAAAGCAACTCGGATCATACGTTATTTCTAAAACGAAAAGGTAAACTTGTAACTTGTTTAATTATATATGTTGATGATATGATCATTACAGGAAACGATAAAGAAGATGTGGAAAAGTTATGAACAAATCTGTTCAAGGAGTTTGAAATGAAAGATTTAGGAAGACTGAAGTACTTCCTCGGAATTGAAGTCCTAAGATACAAGCAAGGGACTTTCATATGTCAAAGGAAGTACATCCTTGTCATCTTGCCGAAACTGGAATGATTGACTGCAAGCCAGCTGATACACCAATGATGACAAATCAAAAACTCTATACGGAAGAAGGAGCAAAACTGGTAGATAAAGAAAAGTATCAACGCCTAGTGGGAAAACTTATATATCTATCACACACTCGTCCTGACATCGCATATGCAGTAGGAGTGGTCAGCAAATTCATGCACCAACCTCAAACTAACCACATGGAGGCTGTATGGAGAGTAATAATGTATCTTAAAGGGATTGCTAGTCATGGGATTTTCTTCCGACCAAGTAAGCATTTAAAAATCCAAGTCTATACAGACGCCGACCGGGCATGAGATAAACAAGACCGGAGATCAACATCAGGCTACTTCACCTTAGTTGGAGGGAACTTAGTCACTTGGAGAAGCAAGAAACAAAAGGTTGTTGCTTTATCAAGCGCTGAAGCAGAATTCCAGAGGTATTGCAAGAGGGCTGGCAAAGGTTCTATGGATACGTAAACTCCTAACTAAAATTGGGTTCTCTCAAACCGAGTCAAGCAAAATCTTATGCGACAATAAAGCAGCTATACAAATTTCTGAGAACCCTGTTCAACATGACCGTACTAAACACGTGGAAGTTGATAGGCATTTTATTAAAGAGAAACTAGAAAATGGAACTATAGAACTCCAGTTCGTCTGATCAGAAGACCAACTAGCAGACATATTAACGAAATCTGTTAACGGGAAGCTCTACAATAAGTGTCTACACAAGTTGAGCATCGAAAACCCCAATACTCAACTTGACGGGGAGCGTTAGAAAGTATCTAAGGAAACAATAAATCAACTAGCCGTTGGACGTAAATCAATTAGCCGTTGGATGACATCTCTTCCTTATTTAACATTTTTGTGTATTCTATAAATTAAAGTCATCATTGTATTTTCAGGTCATCAATCAATATAACAAAACTACTATTCTCTGATTTCAACCGACAATAAAATCTTTCAGCTTGGTGCTATTTTAAAAACAACATTGTTAGTGAAATGCCACAGAACCCATCAGGCAGATAAGATGACAACTCGTAACATCTCTTTCCTAACCTTTCTAACAAGTTCCCAAATTCAGACCAAACTTTTATCATTGATTACATTGCAATCGATCAAATAATGACACATGATCAAGAAATATGATATATAATGAACTGTTGAACTTTTGCGTCACTTGTGGCATACCAATAATATAGTGACATATAAGCATATGCCACAGTACTCTTAAGTTTTGTGCCAAATGCAGCTGTGTGTAGCGTCTGTTGGATCTTAAATCGTCATCATCTCCGTAACACACCACCACACACAGGCTGTTTGGTGGCCAATTGGTGTGTGGATGAGATGGCCGGACATATTCAAATTCTAATCAGTGTGGTGAACATGAGATTACATAAGAAGCAACGCAAAGCGCCTTATGCATTGCTATGACTACCTTATGGAAAATATATGACTCGTACTTTGGTCATAATTAAGAACTCGCATCATCATTGACTCGGCTGCAATATTCAACAAACACTAGCTTTCTTGAATCTTGACACCATCCCATAGCAAATAAAAATTCGGCTTTTTTGCATTTTGAATGAAAGGGCAATGTTCACTCTTTGTTGAACCTGTAGAAATTTGGGAATTGTTGTGAATATACAATAAAAAATAAATTTCGATATGTGTAGGATAAATGTATTATACATTTCTATACGTGTAGGATAAACGTATGATAATTTCGATATGTGTAGGATAAACGTATGATAGTTTCAATATGTGTAGGATAAACGTATAATAATTTCGATATATGTAGGATGGATTTTGTTAATATAATAAATTTTGAAATGTGTAGGATAAAGTGTTTATGACTAATTAATTAGAGGGAAAATAATTAATGTGATAAAGTTTAAAGTATTTAGTGTTGTAACATTATTAGATTTCTTCTGTCTTTTCCGACATTAATTTTTTTCTCAAATAATCCCCCTATTTTTTTAAAACGACCAACACAACAACCGTGAGACTCCCACAAGAGGGCTCGGGCAAATTGGCTTCTCTTGCTGGGAGCCCCGCCCGATAGTGGTTCCCGAACCGGGGAAAACCGAATCCCCCACCCGTCCGAAGACCCGTTGTGGAGAACCCGTAAAACCCGGTCGAGATCAGGACTCGAACTCCTGACATAGGCCAAGAGTCATCCCTCATTTCTCATTATGTCCTCCAAATGTAGCTAGTGGGAATCGAAACCAAGCCTCCTAAAGAAAACTTAGGCCAACCAACCAACTGAGCTACAAGTGTTGGACAATCCCCCTATATATGTGTGCGCGTTTAGATGAATGATCAAATGAGAACTCTAAGTATTATGAGAACTCAATAGAAAACAATCAAAATCGTTATATATTACCAAAAGTATATAAATTTATGGTATATATTAAATGATTAACATTCTACTTAGGTAAATTAATTTGTCTCTGTACCCTTTAAATTACTCTTAGCAAGTTTAATACTAAACTCGTATAACAATGTTATGGTTTAATAATAACTAGTCTTAATCCCCTGCGTTGCGGGGCGATGGGCGTAAAACGGTGCTACCAGTGTTGTAGGATGGGGGCGTAAAACCGTGCTAAGTAGCAGGCCAAACCCATGCAAAATCGCAAAACAAACCGCGTTAAATGACAAAGCACTAAATTACAAGGGGTGTAAAAAAACCAAAAATAAAACAAAATACACTATATGACGAAAAAGGTTGGCAAATTACTAATTTGCCCTCAATTCACTATTCCCTAAATAAATTTTACATTGCTCCAAAATAAATTTTACATTGCTCCAATAAATTTTGCGTTACGTTACTCGAAAAACGTTATCGAACTTATAGTAAACGTCACTTGTCTAAACCACAAGTCCATATCTATTACCAAACCCAATTTACCTAAATCTAAAAACCCAAAACCCCATACTCAAACCAAACCCCCTTGACCCAAACAAGTAAGCCCAAATCAGGCCCGCTCCAATCTCCTAACACCTAAATAAACGTTATAAATTATAATTTGTGTATATAAGTGATTATTTGATTGTTTTTGTTATAAATTATAATTTGTGTTTTGGGTTTATAATTGATTGTTTATGTCATAAATTATAATTTGGGTCTTGGGTTTATAATTGATTGTTTATGTTATAAGTTATAATTAGTAATTGATTTGGATGTTTGATTAATTGATTAGGTTTGTGACTTTTGTGCGACTGTGAAGATGGAACCACGTTCTAATCCTAAAAAATCGCTTATTAGCAATTTGTTTAAAATAAAGCCCCCGAAATGCTGAAATTGGTTCAAGTAATACTCAAAATATTGATAACAAGGATATGCAAGTTAATGATGATATTGGTATGCAAGAAAATGATGATGTAGCTAATAATAATAATGATATGCAAGCAAATGATGATGTTGCTACAACTACAAGTTCAAATGTTCCTATTTCTTTAGCTTCAACCGTGAGCTCATATATTGATTTAAAAGCTCTTCCTTCGGATCCCGTTGATAGACCACCCATTGCTAGCAATCAACCAAATCAAATATATGACATAAGAAGAGCATATATTGTGAAAAAGGTTTTTCAACCACGAGGTCATATATTTAAATGGACACAATGTGTTACCTTGCTCGTGTAATGGTGGAACCGAAAAACATAAAACTTTTCCTTTGGTTTTACCGGTGGCAACTGCAACTATTGAGAGGTTTTATTCTTCTAGAATGAAGTTTATCAAGATGGATTTACGCAATGTGAACTATTTGAAAAATGCTCTAATTTGTGTTGTCGAAAGAGAAACTTTTGATAAAGTAAAAGAAGATAACGTAATGTCTCGATTTCAAACTTTCAAAAACCAAAGAGGCGAAATCCATTAAGTATGTGTGAAACTTTATCTATTATTATGTTTTTGTTTTTATTTTTATTTTTATTCACAATTAAAATTTACAAATAACTTGATTTGGCGACGAATCTAGAAAAAAATATGAGTAAATTTAAAAAAAAAAATGAAATATTTTTGCGTAGTTTCATTTATCTATTATTATGTTTTTGTTTTTATTTTTATTTTTATTTTATTTACATTATATGAAACTACGCAAAAATATTTCATTTTTTTTTAAATTTACTCATATTTTTTTCTAGATTCGTCGCCAAATCAAGTTATTTGTAAATTTTAATTGTGAATCACCACCGCATAGAGCCACCACATGAACATAGTTTATTAGTTTTATTATTTCTTAACTGACAATTCAATTGCCAAACAAGTTGTACACTCCATAGTTTTGTTAGTTTTATTTATTTCTTAACTTACACCAAATTAAATTCCTAAACTTTTAATCTGTGTGGTTAATACCTTTATAACTCTGTTTTTATCTTGTTAGATTTTTTTTGGAAGGTGATATTCTATGTTATGGCATAATTCATCACAACCCCTTAGAAGAGGATTCTCTAGCCACTCTATAACGGTCAGACTACGTTGTCTTAACTGGGACCATGCTGACGCGAGAGTGACCAGCCCATAAGCGAGTCGAGGCTGCTCATAAGGGGCATGGTTTCCACTCGGAAAATTTCTCGCCACTTGACAGATATTGCACCCTCCACAAGAGGCAATCATCTCTGGAGTAAATGCACGATAATAGAAAAACGGGGGGCCATCAGAATCAAACCTGACCCCTCCAAAGAAGGTAGGCTTAACCATCACTTGGCAAAATATCCAACCATAAATATTGGAAGTGGGAATTGAACCCTTGATTACCTAAGTGAACATAAGGCCTCTCCATCACTCCACCACTATGAAAGGATTTAAATAATACCTTTACGTTTTAAATGACTTCGATGAATGCGTCAAAACCGATCAAGTTTTGCGCGGCGGTGGGTGTAAAACGGTGCTACCAGTGTTGTAGGATGGGGGCGTAAAACCATGCTAAGTAGCAGGCCAAACCCATGCAAAATCGTAAAACAAACCGCGTTAAATGACAAAGCACTAAATTACAAGGGGTGTAAAAAAACCAAAAATAAAAAAAATACACTACATGATGAAAAAGGTTGGCAAATTACTAATTTGCCCTCAATTCACTATTCCCTAACATGTTTCAAATCTATCTATATCTATATATACTAGCTTTCAATCCAGGAGCGTCCCGGGGTTGAAAAATATAGCAATTATAATAATAATAATACTAATACTAATAATTATTACTCTTGTAATTAAATAAATAAAAAAATAACCTTGCTATAAGGTGACACCATATGTTGCAGTGTTGCGCGATTCTTTCTCCTAACTTCTCTTGATGAAGTATACCTATACATCTTTAAAAGAGTAAAATTCCAATGAAAGCATGGCGATTGGGCTGAATTTCAACATCGTAGATAAGAACCTGGTTTAAAAGAAAAAAACATTATTAATGAATAACCTGAACACTTTTTTTCTCCGTTTTTTATATATCACTATGGTACTCGTTGAAAAGATAATAAAACGCTCGTTAATTTGGAGTAATTTTTTCTTTAAAAAATATCGTATATAAAAGATATTAACGTTTAAAAATTATGGGAGGAAACATAAGATAGAAAATTTTAAATTTGTTTTAAAATTCTTTTTTCCTAAAATAAGTTAATTTAAATTTAGTAGATTAGATTTATATTATTATTTTTTTTAAATTGCCACATGGCATGACACGTGGCACACTTAAGGAGGAGAATGCCTCCTTCAATGCCATGTCATTAAAATGACTTTCAATTATAATATACTAGATTATACCCTGGGAGCGTCCCGGGTTGAGAAATTTAATATGATACATCAATTTTACACATGAAATAGACTGATATATAACTCTAATATTAATATCTAACCTAAAACAAATTAACAATGTACAACTCCAATGTTAACACATAACCTAAAAGAATGTAGATATTTAATGTAACTCGAATATTAACATCTATCCTAAAGACTAAACAAATGTACAACTCTAATATACTAATATTGATACCTAACTTAAAACAACGTATAACTCTGTTAACCTATTCGGCTCTGGTTGAAAAAAAATCATATTTACTGATTTAAACATAATTAGTGACTTGTCTATACATGATTAATGATTTACCTGAACACTTTTTGTTTTTTTTTTCCTGTATGAAAAAAACCTCACAAAAAAAATTCTCCGTTTTTTATATAGCACTATGGTACTCGTTGGAAAGATAATAAAATGTTCGTTAATTTGGTGTAATTTTTTTCTTTAAAAAATCTCGTATATTAAAGATATTAAAGTTTAAAAATTATGGGAGGAAACATGAGGGTGAAAAATCCAATTTTGTTTTTAAATCATTTTTTTCCTAAAATATCTCAATGCCACATGGGATGACACATGGCACACTCAAAGAAGAGAATGCCTCTTTGAGTGCCATGTCATTAAAATGGCTTTGGTTTATTATATGTATAGATAATAGATAATAGATAATCTATACATATAATAAACCAAAGCCATTTTAATGACATGGCATTCAAAGAGAGTATTCTCTTTATTGAGTGTGCCATGTGTCATCCCATGTGGCAAAACCTTTATTTTAGAAAAATAATAATTTAAAATTTAAAAACAAAATTAGATTTTTATCTTTAATGTTTTCTCCCATAACTTTTAAACGTTAATATCTTTTATACACGAGATTTTTTTTAAAAAAAAATTACACCAAATTAACGAGCGTTTTATTATCTTTCCAACGAGTACCATAGTGCTATATAAAAAAACGGAGAAAAAAACGACTATTTTTTGTAATCCGACAGGTATTGTGTCAGGTTTGGAATTAGTTTAAAAAAATTGTGGGTTTGGGTCGGGCCTGGGATTAGGTGATACCCGACCCAATTACCCTTTTTTTTATATTAGAATATGATAACTTATGATATAGATTTGTTTAAAATAATAATAATAATAATAATAATAATAATAATAATAATAATAATATTCATTAATCATATATTGGCAAGTAATTAATTATGTTGTCATATTAGATATTTTATTATGTCATATTAGATATTTCAACCCAAGACGCTCTCCAACGGGTAATTGCTATGTTTTCTTTTTCTATCATGTTCTAAAATAGCTCAAATCTTATTGTATGTAGTTAAAGACCTTAGACTGAATGTATTGGTGCTAAACAATCTATGTCCCCTTGAAGTGCTTGGGATCTTAATATTCTGTTTTAGGTGTTGATGTTGTAAGGTGAAATGGATCTTTTGGTATTTTTTTTAAAGTATCTAATGTAAGTTGATACATAGATGTCATTTTTATAGTTTAGATACTTCTAATTTTATTCACTTTACTTAGATTTCTCAACCCGGGACGCTCCCGGGGTATAAGCTAGTAGATAATAAACCAAAGCATTTTTAATGACATGTCATAATATTATGTAATCTCTCTTTTAAGAGATGCCACATATGATGTGATGTGGCAACTCTAAACCAATTAAAAAAAAGGAATAAGTATGGTTTAAATATGATTTAACATAATCTATTAAATACCTAATCTACTAAATGTAAATATTAAAACTTTATTATTTTCTCTCTCATGTTTCCTCTCATAACTTTTAAATGTTAATATCTTTAATATACGAGATTTTTTAAAGAAAAAAATTACACCAAATTGACGAGCGTTTTATTATCTTTCCAACGAGTACCATAGTGCTATATAAAAAACGGAGAAAAAAACGACGATTTTTTGTAACCCGACAGGTTTCGTGTCAGGTTTGGAATTAGTTTAAAAAAAATTGTGGGTTTTTCGGGCCTGAGATTAGGTGATACCCGACCCAATTATCTTTTTTTTTTATATTAAAATATGATAACTTATGGCAGAGATTTGTTTAAAATAGTAATAATAATAATAATAATAATAATATTTATTAATCATATATTGGCAGATGCCATTTTTATAGTTTATATACTTCTAATTTTATTCACTTTACTTAGATTTCTTAACCTGGGACGCTCCCGGGGTATAAACTAGTTAATATATAGAGTAAGAGTTAATAGCCATTTTCATCCCTGAGGTTTGGGCCAGTTTGCCACTTCAGTACAAAAGTTTTTTTTTCAATTCCTTCCCTGAGGTTTGGATTTTTTTGCCAAATTCGTCCTTTTCACTAACCCAGTTAAAAAAGCTCGTTAGTGTCAAGGGTAGGTTTGTCTTTTTTCCACTTTAATGAAGGACAATATGGTAAAATCATCACTCATCTTCTTCCCCCTTTTAAACACAACCACCATGTCACAATCAACCCAACACCACCATATCACCACTGCAAAACCACCGCCCCACCTTAAACCCACCGCTGCTCCCTCCCTCCCTCTCTATCTCCTCACTAATAATTACCCGTGTCCAACCCCACTTACCAACCTCTGCCTCCATTAGCTCCCTTCACAACTTCCAAACTACATCCACATGGAACACACAGAGCAACCATCACCAATCCCTACCCTCCTAAAACTTAAAATGAAATTCTTCATAAACTGAATTACCAAGTACTGTTCGGAGAACATCTCATTCAAGAGGAACGGACGGTTGAAATTCTGTGGAGATGACGTGGACTGGATGGATGAACGGATGAGATTGATAGATTGTGGGCTGACTGTAATGGGGTATAATGGAGAAGGATAAACAACGCGCGATGGTGGCACGTGTGGTTTACTGCGGTGTTGATTCTAGAATCCAAGTCCTTTAGAGAGAGAAGAGAGAGAGAGAGAGTAAATAGATACATACATATATATAGAGAGAGAATTAACTGAAGAATCCAGTGATTAAAACTCGCTTCAATCTTCCTGCAAAAAGGTACGTTTTCGAAACCTAATGTATTATTATTCTCCACAGAATCTCAACCCTAATTACACTGCCTCTAGGTTAGGTTTCTCTGTGTGTGTTGATTGGATTTGTTATTAAGAAATTGGGATTTTGTTGTGATCAGAGAAACCTAGCAGCGACAGCTAGGTGAATCCGGGACGATGTCACAATGATGTGCAACAATGGAACAACTCTACTTTTACTTTTCTTTCTTTTTTTCCTTGTTAATATCTAATTAATTATTAAAATAGGGGGTGGGGATGGGATGGGGTAGGGTAGGGTAGGGTAGGGGTGAGGTGGGGTAAGATTTTTTATTAAAATTTTAAATTGAAAGTAAAAAGACAAAAATACCCCTGACATTAACGACCTTTTTTAACTGGGTTAGTGAAAAGGACGAATTTGGCAACAAAATCCAAACCTCAGGGAAGGAATTGCAAAAAAATAAACTTTTGTACTGGAGTGGCAAACTGGCCCAAACCACAGGGACGAAAATGGCTATTAACTCATAGAGTAATGTTAGTATTTTAGATAAAACTATGATATGGAGAGGCCATAAACATCATTTACATCTCATTTGAAGGGATTCTGTTGTCTAAGCCTCAAGGTCACCCTCCAACAATCAACTCAATTACATATACGAGAAGTGAAGAACGGCATCATAACATATGTATTGTAAATGGTGAAAATTGTATATTATAGTGTAGTGAATGAATTCCTTGAAAGGATATGGGAAAAGAAGGCCCCTAGCAAAATGGTTACGCTCTACATATCCATGTGTAATTGTAACTTGTTTGAATACCCTATTATAACCAACCTATTATATATATATATATATATATATATATATATATATATATATATATATATATATAATTAGCAACTTGGGTCACCTCTAAAAGTCAACACCTTTCATCATCACTTGGCACCGTTTCAAAAATTAATTAGTTGGGTTACCTCTTAGAGTCACCACTCTTCATTATCACTTGGCACCGTTTCACAAATTAATTAGTTGGGTCACCTCTAAGAGTCACCACACTTCATGATCACTTGGCACCGTTTCACAAATTAATTTGTTGGGTCATCTCTAAGAGTCACCACCCTTCATCATCACTTGGCACCGTTTTACAAATTAATTAGTTGGGTCACCTCTAAGAGTCACCACCCTTCATGATCACTTGGCACCGTTTCACAAATTAGTTAGTTGGGTAATCTTTAAAAGTCACCACCCTTCCCCATCACTTGGTACCGTTTCACAAATTAGTTAGTTAAGTCACCTCTAAGAGTCACCACCGTTCCTCATCACTTGACACCTTTACACAAATTAATTAGTTAGTTAAGTCACCTCTAAGAGTCACCACCGTTCCTCACCACTTGACACCTTTTCACAAATTAATTATCAACATTAATCTCTGTAACACCCCAACCGATGGCGGAAACATCGAGGTGTCACGTAAGAATGAGTATACAGTAGCTCATGGTAAATAATAAATTTCAATAATTGATTTAAATACATTACATACAATTGTTCTACAAGAATTTGTACATTAAATGAGAAATACTAAATATGCATCTTCAAGCATTAACTCTAAACTCCAAGCAAGCTATAACCTGAAACATGTTAAGTTTGAAAATATTTTGGGTCAACAAAAGTTGGTGAGAATTACATAGGTTTTGATAATTGAATAAAACTTGTACAATTCAAGTGTCATGGCAAGTCTAGTCCATATGTGAAAACATACTAGAAGTAAATCGAGTGCATAATCAACCCTTGTGACTGTTATAATGTGGTACATCCCATACGCTCATGGTTCACTCGAATATGTTATGCGATAACAAACACCCACGCTACCTTTGTAGGAGGCACGTATCCGGGTGGGATTGTCAGTTCAATAGATCTATCATTGTATACCGTCGGCTGATCAATGTTAATGATTATGCTAGAATTGTGCTTACCCTAGTCATGTTCAAGACATAATGCAACATAGAAAAACACATAGACACTTTGATGATTGAATTGCATATAGAATGTTGTAACATGTTTCACCCCATAAATGGTGATAAATAGAAAAGGGGCTATGTAAAACTCACATTGGCTAAGGTAAATTATCCTCTAAGTGTTGTGAATGTATGCGAGGCGAATCCCAACGACTCAACAACGTAGCTAGTCCAAATTGAAGAAAACGAAAAAGAAAGAATATCAAGCTTCCAATTCGCCAATTACAAGAGCTTATAATCAAAGCTTCAATTGTAGAAGTAATAGACTATAGAAGAAAGGTATGAGGGAAAGTTTAATCGGATTGAAAAAATCGATTTAGAGGTGCAAAGTATAATGGGTCATAGGTGGGTTTTTATACTAGTTTTGGAGTCAATTAGCCATTAAAATTGGTCAACACCATAAAGTAAGGTTTTATGATGAATTGACTATTTGACTAAGACTTTGACTGTTTGATTAAGACTTTGACTAATCAATTTAAGGAATGTGTTAAGTTTATTTTCTTCTGAAATACTACACAAGATGATAGTTGGCTCAGTTGGTTGTCACCGTGTGTTGGTTGGCTGTGGACGCGGGTTCGAGTCCCGGTCCCCACAAAATTTTTTTTTTTTTGGCAATTATTTCCCTAAAACTATATTATTCTAAATTCATAATATGATTATATAAGCCCGAAAGTGACTCGAAATATTTTTAAAACGTACAAAAGTGTCGAGATACAAATAATTATTAGTTTAAGGTATTTAAAACATATATTGTTTAAAACAATACATTCTTTTTATCAAAAAAAAATTAGGGGAAATTCGCGATGTTACAGTCTCCCCTACTTTTGGAAACTTTGTCCCGAAGTTATTAAAAACACAGGTTTGAGGTTGATTAGGTAAAAATTAAGGCAGCTGTGGTTTGGATTAAGGCACGACATGAATTTATAGGTAATAGAATAATTTGTTTCGAATAATTTGGATAAGAGATTTGAGATGTGAGTTTTAAGGATTGGATTAGGTTCGTCTGAAGTAGCAAGAAGCATAAGACTCTAGCAAAATATTAAACTTATGTTTTAGGAATCTTATAAGAAATGCATTAATTGATTGGCTATATGAAAACCAAATGAACTACTAAAACCTTATTAGAATTTCACACTACCTTAACGTACCTGTAAATTCATGATTACGTTCCGGACCGCAATCACTAATTTACCTTACATTAGGGTTTTGTGTCCTTCTATGACTCTAAACACACATGTAAGTAATGCAAAATAACCTTGTGATTGAATCGTTTACAATGTATCCAAAAATGAGTCCAACTGTTGAGTAGGAAAAAGACTTCTACCAGTCAGTGAGTAAGAACCTCTACCGATTGTTGAGCAGGTTGTAGGGCCTCTACCGACTGTTTAGCAGGCATGATGACCTCTACCAATCGTTGAGTAGGTTATTTGGTACTCAACTAACTGTTGAGCAAGTACTTCATCCTCTACCAGTTGTTTGATTAAGTGTACCAATTATTTCACACATAAATTGCAAATTGATAATATGTACATATAAACAATCAAGTATCAAGCATAGCATGCGAGTTGTAATAGTGTTGTCCTAGACAAGGTTAATGACTCTAGGTGTGTCTATAGCAAATAGTTTATATTCCATGAATTCTAGTTTCAAATGTTCAAATATGGTAGATAGTCGAATCCTCATGTATAACTAAGGATTATGTTTGATGCAACACGCAATCAAGTTTCAATAGTTTGGTTATCATGGGTAACTAGCTCATGTGTGAGAAGGTGAAGGATATGAATTTAGTTCTTGAGAGGATGATGAAAAATCTTGAAGCAGAATCAAGGTTGTGAGAGATAGTGAATGTGAAGATAGTTGATAAAGAGTTTATTTTATAGTAAGGAGATTATGTAGCAGTGTAAATTTTGGGGTTTGGATCAAAGGTTATAATCAAGTGTATAAGAAAACATGATTGTGGTATATGCCAAATATTGTAAAAATTTGAACAAGTTGAAAATGAGTGAGTGTCGATGGAGAATCTAGAGACTCGATATTATTCCTATGGAAAAAAAATTATTTTCAAAATTGGTTTTATACATAAATAAAAAGTTGTTAAATAGTACAAGCTAAGTGGGCTTTGATTAAAATATTCCCGTTAGTTGGAGATTTCAAACATGACATTAGGTTTTGAAGATCAAGGTTCTATTAAGTGATTTTTAATAGTTTAAAGCATTATATAGAAAATTGTTTGTTACGTCAATAAATAAACAATTGAATTTAAGTTCGAGGACATCTTTTGACAAAAATATGTACTTTGTAAAGTTACTAGGTAATGAAAATACAACAGGATTTAGAAATCTTTAGTTTGTGCTAAGGTATGAGGTTATAGTTTTTAAAAATAAGTAACATGTGGAGAAATGAAATAATATGATTTGGGTAGGGTGTTGAATATTTAAAAAGTGGCTAAGATGGTAAGGTGAAGTGTGATTGTGAAATCCATAGATGGTTATGAAATAAGATTGATTTAAGCTGTAAAATTTGAGATTTTAGAGCTTAGTTTTAGGGAAGTGAGTGTAATCATTTATTCATTAATTAAAACGAATGAATGAAAACGTTGACTTATCAAAGATTCTAGATTCTAATAACATAATGAAGACATGCTTTAGCCTATAAGTGAACACTCATCCCGAGAATTCCCAGGTAGGCATCCGGGTCCCTCGTCTGATTGGGATTTATGCGCAATGCCAGTCCTAGACAGAAAACTCATAATACAGGCGTTCACCCTTCCAGATTGCACGTGTTCGTTATTAAAATCTAGAACTTCGACGAGATCTTCAAGGTGGTTCAGGCTAAACCTGAGGATTTGTCCTATTAGTCTAAGAGTAGATCTTGTGATGGAGAACAATCTTTTTGTAGGGACACAAGTAGGAAGAAGAAGTAGGAGGGAGATAGAGAATAGAAACAAATAGGGTTACAAGTAAAAGGAGCAAGTACTGATTATAATCCTATGGTTATAGACTAGATTATTTTTCTAATAACCTAATTCCCTATAACCATGGCTCTGATACCAATCTGTAACACCCCAACCGATGGCGGAAACATCGAGGTGTCACGTAAGAATGAGTATACAGTAGCTCATGGTAAATAATAAATTTCAATAATTGATTTAAATACATTACATACAATTGTTCTACAAGAATTTGTACATTAAATGAGAAATACTAAATATGCATCTTCAAGCATTAACTCTAAACTCCAAGCAAGCTATAACCTGAAACATGTTAAGTTTGAAAATATTATGGGTCAACAAAAGTTGGTGAGAATTACATAGGTTTTGATAATTGAATAAAACTTGTACAATTCAAGTGTCATGGCAAGTCTAGTCCATATGTGAAAACATACTAGAAGTAAATCGAGTGCATAATCAACCCTTGTGACTGTTATAATGTGGTACATCCCATACGCTCATGGTTCACTCGAATATGTTATGCGATAACAAACACCCACGCTACCTTTGTAGGAGGCACGTATCCGGGTGAGATTGTCAGTCCAATAGATCTATCATTGTATACCGTCGGCTGATCAATGTTAATGATTATGCTAGAGTTGTGCTTACCCTAGTCATGTTCAAGACATAATGCAACATAGAAAAACACATAGACACTTTGATGATTGTATTGCATATAGAATGTTGTAACATGTTTCACCCCAAAAATGGTGATAAATAGAAAAGGGGCTATGTAAAACTCACATTGGCTAAGGTGAATTATCCTCTAAGTGTTGTGAATGTATGCGAGGCGAATCTCAACGACTCAACAACGTAGCTAGTCCAAATTGAAGAAAACGAAAAAGAAAGAATATCAAGCTTCCAATTCGCCAATTACAAGAGCTTATAATCAAAGCTTCAATTGTAGAAGTAATAGACTATAGAAGAAAGGTATGAGGGAAAGTTTAATCGGATTGAAACAATCGATTTAGAGGTGCAAAGTATAATGGGTCATAGGTGGGTTTTTATACTAGTTTTGGAGTCAATTAGCCATTAAAATTGGTCAACACCATAAAGTAAGGTTTTATGATGAATTGACTATTTGACTAAGACTTTGACTGTTTGACTAAGACTTTGACTAATCAATTTAAGGAACGTGTTAAGTTTATTTTCTTCTGAAATACTACACAAGATGATAGTTGGCTCAGTTGGTTGTCACCGTGTGTTGGTTGGCTGTGGACGCGGGTTCGAGTCCCGGTCCACACAAATTTTTTTTTTTGGCAATTATTTCCCTAAAACTATATTATTCTAAATTCATAATATGATTATATAAGCCCGAAAGTGACTCGAAATATTTTTAAAACGTACAAAAGTGTCGAGATACAAATAATTATTAGTTTAAGGTATTTAAAACATATATTGTTTAAAACAATACATTCTTTTTATCAAAAAAAATTAGGGGAAATTCGCGATGTTACAATCTCCTCTAAGAGTCATCACTCTTTCCTACAATTAGCAACTTGGGCAACTTCTAAGAGTCACCACCCTTCCTATCCCTTCCCACCGTTTCACAAATTATTAGACATACAATTTGCAACACCATAGCACAAAAAAACAATACATATCATAAAGCACTGATTCTGACTTGCAAGGTTTTTTTTTCTTATTTCCAAATCCATTTGATTTTAATAACTCGCTCAAATATCTTTCTTTTCCACATCTCATTTTCAACAACACAATTTATGATTGTTTGCAACCGTTTCCAAATTCATGTTTATGATGATACTAAAACATTCATAATCAAAATCCCGCCGCAACGCGCGGGCGAGCGCAACTCGTATATATACAATTAGCAACTTGGGTTACCTCTAATCATCACCACTTTTCTCTTGTCCAATACCCACCTTTTCACAATTTAACATGAATCTCCTTCAATAGTCACGACCATTTACCCATTCATTGGCACCGTTTCACAAACTATACAATTTGCAACTTGGGTTACCTCTAATCATCACCACCTTTCTGTTGTCTAATACCCACCTTTTTCACAATTTAACATGAATCTCCTTCGATAGTCACGACTCTTTACCCATCCATTGGCACCGTTTCACAAACTATATATTATCTATCATAAAAAAAAAGTTTACTTACGATTTATTACATTTAGTTAATTTTAACCCATTTATTTAAGATTTAAAAACGAAGAACGCGTCAATTAAAATTTTCCCCTATTTTGCTCATAAAATTTTTGAAGCATATTGAATGCAAAATCAACATCCATAAAAAGGTTCAATAAATCATTGTCTAGCCTCATGCGAACCCTTACCATTCTTGCTCAAATCGCAAATACCAATTAATTCATTATTCGAAAAACAACCAGATAGATTTTAGAAATCTTCACATATCATATAACAATGCTAAACACATTCATAATCAACGACCCGCTGCAACGCGCGGGGTGGCGTTAACTCGTTATATACATGTCTTAAATTTTAGAAATCTGTACATAACTAGATCTATGCATTTATATTTATATACCACATATACGATTTTAGAATACGTACTCCCAAGTGAGAAAGAATCCTCGCATGCGTTTCGAATATCTCTTATAACTAAAATAAAAAGGTTTATTTTTCATACAAACCATGTACATATAAGTTAATAATACTATATATTTTAGATATAAAGGATTAGGTGTAAACTTTTATAAGGTGTGACTTACGATTGTAGGCTCATCAAACTTCAATGGCATGGTCAGTTATCAGCATTTGGCCTGTGGGCTATACAACTGTTCTTATTATTTATTAGGTTTCTATTTTTAGTAGAGTATACGACATTAACATGTAAGGTATTATTTTTTAAAATGTAAAACTACCATATAATAAAGTCTATGGTGTTCTATCCAGTGGTAGAAGTTGCGTTACAGACAATTTCGAAATGATAAAGTATCTTAATACAATGTATACTGGAAGTCAAAATAAAAGAATCGTCACGGAAAGCACTACTTGCTAAATAGCATGGCAATCCATAGTATTCCACTATTTTTAGCCTAGCTATAATGTTAATTCTACTAAAAATAACATAGTTTACATATTACATCTTTTATACAACACAAATTACATATTCATTAATGACACTGAAAAGTCAAACTTTTCTATAACAAAAATTAAGCAAACATTAAAAAAAGCATCACCATCAAGATGGAGTAAACATGGCTTTACACGTTTCATTAATAAAAATCATATGTCAACATTTGCGGTTGCAATATAAAAAACTAGGGTTACATTTTTATCCAAAACCCGACCGGAATCCAAAGTCACTCAAACCGGACATAGAGGATACCCAAAGAACCCAAACTAGAAAAACCAACTCTAGCTTTAATAATCAATTTACCAAATGCATGGCTATATCCGAGAACACTAAAAAAATTAGGCCTTGGTCAACATAAAAATTGAACCCAAAATTTTGGTAAAGACTAAAGAGGAATGAACTAAAAAAAATTAGAATTTGGTGCTAGAGCCAAGCCTTAAATTTGATACATCTACATTAAATTAGCATGAGTTTTTCAATTCCACTAACAAGACTTATATATATAAGAAACAAATATATATTGTAGATATAGAATTTAATACATATATACATACATTTTTAAAAACATTCGGGCCCACTGGAAGACAGGGCCGGAGCCGTCGACCACCCCGCACACCATTTGTGTCGGGTTTGTCTTGCACAACCACCAAATCTCCGCTCACCATGGATTTGGTGTTGATTGTCTGATTTGTGGTGTTTTAAATAGGGTTGGGATTAAAAATATATGACTTGACATAAATGCTCTTCACTTAAAAGATGAAATGACAAAATTGCCCTTAGTTAATTGACTTCAACTAACGGTGTTAACGAGTTGAATGAAACGAGCAACTATTTGAAAACTATTGGATCCAGTTGAGAAAAAATAAACTTTTGAATGAAAATAGCAAAAAATGCCAAAATTCAAGGACGAAAATGACAGTTTACTCAAGAACTAGTCTCAAACTAAAAGTCCCGATATATTTAAGTCATTTCATGTTAACCTCGGTATAAGAATCACCAAAATCTTGAAACTTCATATCCACATTATGTTAAAGGAAGAAACTTAGAATAATGTTGATTATGATATTTTTATCCTTGTACTCTCTATGTTAACTTAACATAGGGTATGTTTAGCAAAGAGCTTTTATGAGCTTTAAGTTTCAAGCTTTTAAGAAAAAGTTCATACTCAGTAAAAAGACTTGTTTGGTTGAATGAGGTTGAAGCTTTTAGACCATTCCTATTGGCAAACAAACTTGTGGAAATAATATTAAAAAAATCAATTGTTTGCAAACAAACCCTCAAACGGTTTGTGGTGGCAACCATGTTTGCAATCAAATAAACCACCCCACTAACTTAATTACTTAAATAACTTATAATATTTAAGTTTAAAAAAAAAAACTAAATACACTGTATTTCTTAACCTTTTTTTGTGAACATCCCGATATAAATTTTATTAAAAACCGAGTTCTTTAAAAAAAAATATTTTTAGGTTGAGTTGGGTTGTGAATGTGTGTTAAGGTTGGGTTGTGTAAATTGAAGAAAGAGAAAGTACTTTTTATTAAAATGTTTGTTTGTGAATGTGAATGGTCTTAGGTTAGAAGAAAAATTTCTATATTGAAAAGCTACTAGTACTAGAATTTAAGAAAAAACTCCTATTAGTTACAAGCTTTTAATGAGTAAATGACATAAATACCCATTCAATAATAAAAATAAAATAAAAAACATGCATACAAGCTTTTAGTTAATGCCCATTTTTTATTTAAAAGTTTCAGCTACTCTGCCAAACACTAAAATACATTTAAAAAGCTACGGCTACCAGTTTCCAGTTACAGCTACCAGCCACTAGCCGGTTTTGCCAAACATACCCTCTTTAGTCATGTTTTTCCACATAAATACAAAATTTCCTTACTTTCGCAGAAAGCCGTTAGGGCTTTCTTTTGCAACAGCAGTAAGATTTACTTGGGCCAAAAGAAAATGAACTTGTGCTGAAATTTTGACTTGGGTTAAGGTTATCACTTATCATTAACCAAAAATTTACTTGGATGAAGCTTGTTCAATATAAAAATCTTATTTTGAAAAAAAAAAACGTACACTTTCGTAGGACTGGCAATTTAGACATGAACACGATAACCTGACACGAACATACACGATTTTAGCAGGTTTTGTGTTTGGCTTTAACAGGTTTCGTGTCTATAACAAGTCGACACGTTAAGATTTGTTTATTTTCGTTTCGTGTTCATGTTTACCTGTTTCATGTTCGTGTCTTATCGTGTTCGTGTCTTCACAGGTCCTATTGTATCTTATCGTGTTTCTTATCACGTCTTGTTGTGTCTTATCGTGTTAACCTGTTTTACTAGGTGTTCCTTATCATGTAAATCTGTTATACACAGGTTCGTGTTTGTGTTTACAGGTTTCATGTTCGTGTCTTAATAGATTCGTGTAACCTGTTATGTCAGCCCTACACTTTTGTTAACAAGTTTGACTCTTCCTTAATGTCAATACTAGCCAACTCCACACCTATGTAATTAGATTACCTTCCAAAAAAACTCATGGTGACACTGCATACTTTTGGTCAAAAGACCAAACTTCACCTCCTTGATTAACAATATATTAATTAGAGTAAAGTTTTATTCGAGCCCATGTGATTTGACCATTGTAATTACTTGAGTCCAAAACCAAAAATTTTATTGATTTGAGTCCCAATGATTTTTAATCTTAATTACATGAGTCTAAAAGACTAACACCATCCAATTAGTCAGTTAAGTTTATGGATATTTTAGTCATTTAACCTATTTTATGACATATATATAAGATGTATTTTATTATTATACCTCAATTTAATTTACTGTTCCCTAAGACGTTAACATTTAGTATATTGAGTAATATGTATGTTTACTATATTAATATGTATACACACGCAAATCTCCACCTTTAGCCACCATCAACTACCTATAAGCTATCCTACAACCACCATTACTTCGGTAAACCATAAACCCCATTAACATCCATAACCACCACATGAAACCATTACCTTAACCAAAACCCATTTAGCCCCTACTTAGCCGCCACCCAAACGACAACCGCTTATTCACCACCTTCACACCTCCACCCACCACAAAGCATTATCACCCTCAAGCCATTATCAACAAACCTTCAAAACCACTACCATTACAATTTTCGTCACCACTATCCCACTTCTTGTCACCGTCCCTCCCAAAACCCAAATAACTTCACCACTATAGCAGACACCACCATCCACCAATGACCTATTGCTTACAATTCATTGCCATTAACCTGCAAACCACCAGGGATTCAATATTGTCCAGCAAAATCACTTTGAACTGTAAACCCTAAATTGCATATGAACCACCCCCAAATTGTATATGACCTAGACCACCAATGGTGGTGCTCTATGGAGATTCAATGCTGCTGTTGGTGTTCTTTGCTCGCTTCTCTCTTGCCATAATTACCTGTTCGATGGAGATGGGGAAGGTAATTAGTTTGGTTTGTCTTGTTGTCGGCCGGAAGCGGTGATGGTGGGTAAGTAGAGAGAGAGAGAGAGAGAGAGAGAGAGAGAGAGAGAGAGAGATGGGTTGTGCATGTGTGTGTCTTTATATGTATGTATGTGTGTGTGTGTGTGTGTGTATATATATATATATTAATTTTAGTGGTAAGGATATTTTGATAATTTTACAAAATCTAACTGATAGGACTCAAGTAGTTCAAATGATCAAACCATATGGACTGATATAGGACTTTACTCTTACAATTAACTCATTATCCTACTTACCAACAATATTATGATTTCATCAAGAACTATCCTTTGATGTATTTTAGACTATTTATAATTTTAGGTGAACAAATTCATCAATTTCATAATTTAGTTCACATTATTAATAAATTATGACATACTAGTACTACTACCCGCGCTTCGCAGCGGGGTTTAAGAAAAACTGCTGCCATATTTGGTAAATGCCATTCCCTGTGTGCATGATCAAGAAACGGAGAAGCATAATACTTGTACAATATAACTCTTACAGATTCACCTTAATTCACATAGTTTTTTAAAAATTAGAACCCAATCAAACTACATTTGGCTGCATCAACTTTACTTTAGATTAGTCTGTATTTAATTATTGGGCATCACACCTTAAATGTTGCTTCAGATAAGTTGTACCCTATCAACCCAAACTTGCAACTAGATCCGCAACCCCATAATTTAAAAACATGTTTATTAAATTAAAATGAGAGTTTATTATAATTATTGAATAACTTGTATCATGTCTTAATTATCTTAAAGGGTAAAATCTAAATACAAAACCTTAGGCATCAAATCCTTGTAGTAAGTTCATCAAATCCTTGAATCCACGTTTAATTTGTTCTATCTAGTCCTCTCTACCAACTATATCGGCTCCCTCATTTTTTGCTTCGTCAAACTATTGACCTGTGAATTCTGACAACAAATGAGGACAACACACATAATAATATAAAAGTTACTACCTCCGTCCCACTAAAAGTGTCTTGGTTTGAAAAACACAAAGTTTTAGGCATATTAAATGATTGCTTTTTTTGCTTGCCATATGACAATAATACCCTTGTCATATGTTGGTCCATCATATTCTTTGTTTATTTTAGTTGTGTTTTAAGGGTAAATTTGGAAATTGGCTAATAGTTTTTTAAAGTGGACACATGAAATGCGACAAATAAAAAAGGAAATATGGACACTTCTAATGGGACGGAGGGAGTACATGATTTCATTGGAACAAAAATTAGGAAAAGACAGAAGGTTACCTATTGGGATGATTGATATTTTTTTTTGTTTCAAATTTGTGAATAACCTAGATCCTCAATGATTTACCTTTTAAAAAATTGCGCTAAAAAGCTTACCAGCTTTTTATTATCCAAAATTGTTTTGAACCATTACCTAACTTGTCCATGCCATAGAGAAAACTTCCAAGACTTTCAAATTATGTGTTATATATTCTGCATTTGCGACCCCTACAATCATGCAACTTCCCTAGATAGATCCATGCGCACGCTTCGCTGCACGTTTCCGGGTATTGACGGTCACCTTATTGTTTAAGTACAACATAGCATCGCAAAACATAATTTTCACCACTTTCTTTGTCCTTTCATTATAGTCCCGACCTACCTATACTCATTTAAAAAAATAATTATGCTTTTTTCTTTGTCACTGACTTTGATTTAATATTTAAAAAACAAAAAAAACTTCTTAAAATGAAAAATTAAACAAAGTACCTCCCACAAGGTTTGAGCCTGGGACCTTGGCCAAGAAAACCTCACCACAAACCAATCCACCACTAACACATCTTGTGTTTTGAAATGAAACCATAGATATATATTATTTAACAAAGTTGTTAGAATAAAAAAAAAAAAAAAACTTGTTAAAATGAAAAAAATAAACAGAGCACCCCCCCAAGGTTCGAACCTAGGACATTAGCTAAGAAAACCTCACCACAAATCACTCCACTACCAATACATCTTTTGTTTTGAAATGAAACCATATATATATATAGGATTGAGATCATATGAAAACTCCCCTTAGTTGTGAGAACTAGAGAACTTCTCTAGACCAATAACAAACTGACACATATGCTACTAAGCATTATAATATTAAGGCGTAACATAGTAAATTACCATCTCATACCCCACCCCACCCCACCCTCACCCCTGTCAGCCTTTATTATTATTATTGTTTCTGATTTCTTTCTTAAAAGTCATTATTTCAAAAACACATACACTCACTCTCTCTCTCTCTCTCTCTCTCTCTCTCTCTCTAAAAAACAAAAAGAAAACCCAGATCTGCAGATCGATGGTTGATGGTGGTGTGGTTTATGTCCGGTGATGGTAAACGACGGAGGGGACAGTGGTAGGCGATGGTGGTTCGATGGTGTTTGGGTTTGGTGGGTTTCGTTGAAAGTTCGATGGAGTTAGACGGTGGAGGTCGACGATCAGTGATGGTGGTTGTTTGTTCAGAAATCAGGTGGTTTTTTTGAGGTGTTGTGAGGTCTGGTGGTCGTGGTGTTGGTCGACAGAGATGGTTGCAGGGGACGGTGGTTGCAGGTGGTTACAACATGGTGGTTTTACAGGTGGGTTTTCAGGGGCGGTGGTGATGGTTTGACCGGTGGTGTCAATACGAACAGATCTGAAGAAGATGATGATGTTCAGGTATATAATTATATTTTTTTTTCTTTTTTTACAAGTTGTTTTTGATTTTTTGTTAATGTAATACAATTTTTGTAAGATGTAATACAGATATTGCTTTGATTTTTTTTTCTTGATGTAATATAAGATTTATTTATTTTTTTCTTTCTATAAGATGTAATACAAGTTTGTTGATGTTTGTGGGGGCGTTACAGTAGTGTAAACACGAATGTTGTGATGGTTTGGTTGCTTTTTTTACACTGGTGTATTTTTTTAGAAGTTTATGTATGGCAGATTTACACTAGAGTAAAATAATTACACCAGTATAAATCATCTCATCATATGTTTGTTTGGGTTTTTACACCAAGTTATTTTTGGGTTTTTAAACCAAGTTATTTCCGCAAAAGTTTGTGTATGGCAGTTTTACACTGGTGTAAATAGTTACATCAGTGTAAATCACCCTCATCATATGTTTCGTTGGTTTTTTTACACTAACGTGTTTTTGTAGAAGTTTGTATATGGCAGATTTACACTAGTGTAAATTATTACACCAGTGTAAATTATGGTAGATCATCCTCATCAGATTTTCTTTAAAAAATGATTTTTTTGAATAATTAAATAAAAAATTAAAATAGTATTATATTAATTATTTCTCTTTCATGGTAGTTTTACTTAAATACCCCTTAATGTACTTTTTTGGATTAAAATATACTAATTCATATTTAATTAGCATGTAAAGACAAAAAACATCAAGATTAAATCTCAACCATAGGATCATCAAAATCAATGGTCCACAAGAGTTCTCTGGTTCTCACAACTCGGTACAGTTCTCACATGATCCTAACCCTATATATATATATATATATATATATATATATATATATATATATTATTTAACAAAATTGTGAGAAAATAAAACAAAAATATAAAATAAAGGCCAACAACCCTCTCAACTAATGAGAGGGGTGGAAATAAAGTGCCTCCCCCAAGGTTCGACCCTAGGACCTTAGACAGCCAAAGCTCACCACAAACCACTCCACACCAACACATTTTGTGTTTTGAAAGGAAACCATAAATATATATTATTAATAAAAGTGATATTTCATTAAATATATATTATTAATAAAACAAAATATGAAAATTACATCACAATACAAGGTAGACGGGCAACAAGCTGCGCCGCCACTCCTTTCTGAATTGCGAACCCTAGTCTACCAAAGACAAATCCTTACCCCTCTGAAGATGAACTATTGTTGTGGACGACCCGTTGGACCCTGGTCAAGAAACGAATAGCTTCTGGCGCTAGGGTGCGAAAGGTATCAAATGCAAAAGGGATAAAGACATGTTAGTTCTCTGCACAAGCTTTAGCATGCTTATATTATTTAACAAAGTTATAAAAAAAATAAAAATAAAGGCCACCGCCCCTCTCAACCAATGAGAGGGGATGACACTATTCATCTCAAGTTTCCAATAATATATAACAATAATATATAATAAAATTGCAAATTGATTAATTAAGCATTCTCTTCATGACATTTTGGTTGAAACATTCTTAATGGTGATTTATTAAGTGGTGAGTAATAATCAAAGGTTCAAACATCAGTTGGAGAAAGAAAAACCATTTTATGTAAAATTGATATTTTTCACTAAAACCTCTAAAACTAATCTTATATAGTTAACTAGTTTGTCCATTGGGAATTTCCTGAAATAGACAAATTTAATATGAAGTGAAAATGTATATACCATAAAAAGAATAGGCTGCTTTTTTAGAATTTTTTTATATTTTTTTTGTAAAAAATCAACACACGATAACGCACAAAACCTACTTCTAATTATACGTATGCGTGAACAAAAACCCACTAAAAAGGTCGGGCTTTTTTTCGTTTTTTTTTATAACATTATGGTACTCGTTGAAAAGATAATAAAACGCTCGTTAATTTGGTTACTTCTGTTATTGAAGAAATATTCATTTAAGTATATTAACTCTATAAAATTTGTATATTCTAATTTTGGAAATCTTCGCTTTCAAGATTTAAAGGAATATAACACTTATAGTTAGATGAAAAAAAATACAAAGTTGAGGAAGGAGGTTGAAATGTTTAATGTGAAAATTAGGATTAATTCTTTATATTTTTAATCTTAGTACATATAACATCAACATAGACACTATATAGTTAAGATAAGTTACGTCAGTTCAGGTTAGGATATATTATCAAGACTTTATTTGTAGGAAGAAAACATAGATCCTAGTATTAATTTCAAATTGTGAATGACATCCGATTATTATTATTATTATTATTATTATTATTATTATTATTATTATTATTATTATTATTATTATTATTATTATTATTATTATTATTATTATTACCTCCAATATCAAATAGAATTCTCCTAGGGTTTTCTCTCATGGGCGGCGATAGAAAAAAAATCCAATTCTGGTGGAGATTCAACGTCGATTAACTAAGTTTTACGTATCAAATCTTCCAGATCGGTGCAGGGGGAATGACTTGGCAGGAGTTCTTTGAGAGTTTGGCACTATTTTCGATATATATTACGAAGAAACGCGACATAGTAGGATGCATGTTTGGTTTCGTCTCATTCTTGGATGTCAAGAGAAAGGTGTTATGGTACGTAGGTTATCTAACATTCGTATGGGGGATTTCAAGTTGTTTATTAAAGTCACAAGATTCGTACTCGAAGAGGGGGAAATCAATGATAAGGTTTTCGATTATAAGAAGGCAGAGATACCATAACAAAAGCATGCTGATGAAGGGGTTAAGGTAGATTTTGTTAGAAAAGGATTTCTCTTCCTTCAAATGTGCGTTAACAGGGAATGATGGCATGGTAGCCGGTGGTGGGAAGATGATGGTGATTGAAGATGGTATTGTAGCATATGAAGATTTTCAAGGAAGAACGTTGGTCGTCCGAATGCTGACGTTTGAGGCTCTCTGTAATATTAGAAACATATTGAAAGATATGGGAAGTCCAGGTGGTATTATTAGATACATTGGAGGCATGCAGATTTTAATTTCATTCAGGAATTCAGATCATGCCCGTATGGCGTTAGACGAGCTTGTTGGAAGGAAGTCAATTTTTGCAGCGGCCTCGGTATGGACGGGTCAGGATGTTGCATTCGAAATACTTGCATGGGTTAAGGTACAAGGCCTCCCAGTTTCGATTCTCACGAATGATGTCCTAAATAGAGTTGCTAGTTTGTTTGGAGAGGTGGTTCAACTTGCTCAACACGATCTTGACGATCTTGACTGCTCGTACTTTTACATTGATGTTGTGGTTAATCATGGAAGTAGAGTTCATGATAAGGTGTCCGTTTCATGGCAGAGTAAGAACTTTCCTGTACGGGTTATGGAAGACCCTGGTGTGTGGGTTCCTGATTTTATGGAGGTCGATCAGAAGCCAAAGGATCATATTCAATCGGATTTATCACCGGCATCGTCAGTAAAAGGTAATGAAGAATAGGGTGTTAAGATGGAAACTTCTTTTATTTTCGGAATGGATCAAGTCAAGAACAATGAAGAGGAGTTCCCATTGTAAAGGGTCCTTTACCTAGGATAGTATTCTAGACACATTAAAAAATAATACTAAAGGAAGTCTTAATATGGATGGTGGGGCCACTATGGTTGGCAGCTTTGTGGAGACAAAAAAGAAGAGAAAAAAGTTCAAAAAGAATGGAGCTTTTTTTGATAGGCCTAGTAAAAGTAATGTGGAGTGGTCCATGGAAAATTGTAAAAGTGAAAAAAGGTCCCAAAAGGTAAGAGACCAAGAAATAGTGATGATCCATTTGAGTTGGACCATTTGATTGGGATCAAAACTAGTGAAGAGAGCAGTGTTCCTGATGATGGTTGTTCTGGAATTGGCGCTCGAGCTGAAGGTGATGGAAGTATTGATTTAAATACTCCTGCTACTCTTGGATTGTCTTCTTCGGATCAGCAAGTAGATGTCAGCAGTAACCAAGTGGAAAACGAATCATCAAGTGGGCGTGATTGGGATGTGTAAGTTACGAAAACTACAGTTGTTGGAGTAAAACTTGGGGCATAATTACATAATTATGAAGGGTTGGTTTGTCAGGCGGTTATTAACGAAGGGTTACAAGCAGGTAAATCATGAATTTTTTATCTGTCAATATTCAGGGGATTATGGTTGACGGGAAGGTAGGGTGGATAAAAGGTTGGAGGTTGTTTCAGAAGGTTTCCTTTATATGGTTGGAAGAACCTATGTGTTCTGATCACAAAGGTTTTGATTTCTCTAGTTTTTGGGGAGGGGTCGATTACGGTTTGGATTTTATAGAGGCACGTGGTAGATCGGGAGGGTTGGTTAATCTTTGGGATAAAAAGGTTTTCAATAAGATAGAAAGTGTGCATCATAACAATTTTCTGCTTACTTGTGGGTTTATTAAAGGATGTGATAACGTGATGAACATTATGAATGTGTATGCTCCACAAAGGCTCGTTGATAAGCAAATGTTGTGGGAGGAGATTGCTACAGTGAAAAATAACAAACAGGGAATTTGGATATTATTAAGTGACTTTAACTCTGTTCGGTACAAGGAAGAAAGATTGAACACTAAATTCGATGCTCGCAGCTCTGTGGTTTTTAACAGTTTCATTAATGATCGTGAATTGCAAGAATATACTATGCAGGGTAAACAATTCACTTTACTTGCAGGGAAAGGTTTGAAAATGAGTAAAATTTACAGGATTTTGGTTTGTATGGAGTTCTTCAATAAATGGCAACGGTGTGTTATAGAGCTCTTCCTAGGGGTTTATTGGACCATTCACCTTTGGTTCTTATTATAAATAACTCTAACTATGGAGCTAAACCTTTTCGATGGTTTAGCTCGTGGTTAGAGAAGGAAAGTTATGAAGAGGTGGTTGAGAAGACTTTGTTGGGGTGCGATGCGTCTGGTGTTCCCGACAAAGTTTTGGCTTGTTGATGGTTCGTGACAGATTAAAGGAGTGGAGACGGGAGTGGTTTAAAAAAGAAGGGGAGGATGTGGAGGCGATGAGACTTCAAGGAGGTGGAGTTATGGGTGGAGTTATGGGTAGAGGATGGAAGAGATTATGGAGACCAGAGACTTGGAGGAGGTGGAGTTATGGGTTTGGATTGAATGTAACAAAGGTATAGAGGAGTGGGAATCTCAGAAGTTACAAGATCTAAAACAGAAATCAAGGGTGAAGTGGACTACTTTTGGGGACGAGAATTTTGATTTTTTTCATCATTTTATTAACGGTAGGAAGGCTTCTAATTCTATTCTGGGATTGGAAGTAAATGGGAGATGATTTCTAAACCAAGTCTGGTTAAAAAAGAGGTTTTTAAGTTTTTTCGGGATCATTTTCGCGAGGACTGTAGAAACCGTTCGGTTCTGGTTACTAAGAACTTGAAAACCCTCACGGATGCTAGTAAGGAGTTTTTGGTTTGGACTTTTTCGACAGCGGAAATAAAGGACGCAGTTTTTCAGTGTGGGGCTGTAACAACCGGCAAAATTAAGGTAATCCCGTACTAATTAATTAAACGCGATTAACGTAATTAAACGTAATTATGTGTTGATTGTTTAACTGAGGCCTTAGAAAGATAGCAATTCCCAAATAATGCATAGGAATGCATAAGTTTAATGACAAAGCATGATAGGATCGTGCGCAAGCAAATCTATCCGGTATGGACACTGGCGATTACCCGGTAAAAATTTAATAAGCAAAACGAACCCCGGACACCCGGAATATATAATAAATGATATTTTCACAAAATATAATGAGTTTTGGAAACCCAAAGCCATACGTGAAAGCTTATTGTACAAATCTCCCGGTAACGAATGAAGTGCGCGTACCGCACCCGATACGCGCGTAACACGTAATTTCACCCGGCAAAAGCCGAAATAAATTATCAGTAATTAAACTGGACTAAATTTAAGGAATATTAATGGTATTTTAATATTCGGGTGACACGCGGTTAAAAACCCAAAAATACCCGGACGGTACCCGAACGAGATTAACTTAAACATAATAATATTGGGTAATATTTAGCAAAGTGGACCCCACAAAAATACCCCTTGGGGCCGGCCTATGGCCCACCAAGGTGAGATAACTTGTGTTTAACTAGAAGAAATCATTAGGAGGATCCTAATCATTTGCTTGCATGGATGAGCATTGGATAGGAAAGACCCACTAATCCACCTCTTTCTCTCTCTAATCTCGGCCAAACACCCTCTAATATTATCCCCCAAAGATTTTTCTTATCCCACATAATCTCCATTAAATCCTACATAATCTATACAAGATACACATAATCTTTGGAGATTTGAGAAGGATATTATATACACAAGCAAGAACACTTAAACAAAAACACAAAACTCCTTCTTCTTCCCTTCCCTTGGCCGTACCATATCACCCCCACATTAACATCTTTCTTTCAATTTTTACACTAACAAATCATCCCTAAATCATCATCCATCAAAACCCCTTTGTGTGTTCAAGAGCTTGGAGCTTAACCCCTTTGGAAAAACACACTAAACCCCATCCAATCCAAGGTTGTTGTCTTCCCTAGCCTTGAGCTAGTAGTAAGTTTTACCTTGTTTGGTTCTAAATGTTCATATTTTGTGCTTTGGAAAGCAAGTTGTACATTGATGGGTAATGAAATGGTTTTATAAAGATAATGTGTTTTGTTAGATTAAAAATGGAAGAACAATAATAACATAAATAAATCTTGGATTTATGTTAATAAATGTAATATTTGGAGAAAATGTGATAAAATGAACATACACTTGAGTTAATGGATGATTTGAGCACGATTGATGAAAAGGACTTGAATATGATAGAAGATGATTTTAATCATCCTAAGATGGTAAGTTAATGCCAAAAATATATTAAAATGGGATAGAGAATCATAGGTGAAAAAATTCCATGTTCAAAGTCTACTCATTTGAATAAGTGAAAAGTTGATATTTTGGATAAAAATATGGAACAAACATGTTAATAGCATCTAGGATGGATTATAAGATTATTAAAAGTGGAATGAAGTGAAAATAATCAAGCATTAAGAAAATGGTTATTCAAAGTCCACTAAAATGGAAGAAAATGCCAACCATGAAAGATAAGATGAAAAATGCAACAAATATAAGTTAAAGAACAAATATTATAACTTGGAAAGTCGAGGGACTAAAATAGGTATTTTAGAAAATTTAGTCCGAAAAAGCGTTAACGAAGAGTTCGGTGTCAAAAGCATAAATAATAGCTTTTCCAAGTGTAGTTTTTGATAAACACGAGAAACTTACTTGTGTATAAATTAAAAGAGGCATTTTTATAAAACGGAAGTTTTATAAAAATAAGAGGATAAGTTAACATAAGGATTTTATAAAAATAAGATTTTATAAAATATTAGTAAAGACTTGGGAAAACTTGTACAAAATGGATATTTTTATATAAATGGGAATATAAAAGTATCGGAAACATTTTTGGGTTACAAGTTGAACGAGTTGGGCTAAACGTACAAAGCATATTTTTCCAAGAAATAAACGTTCGGAATTGGAAGTAGGAATAATATTTCCATAGAACGCGTAATGGAAGTAAATGTGAAAAACGCTAACGAACTTAGTTACATGAGCTAACGTAAACGGACATATGAGAAAAATGCCGTTACGACAAGATAAAAATATACATATATATTTTAAGGAAACAAAATATATATATAACAAGGGTGAAACGTGCGTAACACTTTCCTAAGTGTAGAAAGAATATTCGTGGGAAAGGAAAACACAACGTAACGAATTAAAAACGCTAAACGACACATGAACTTAACAAGTAGTATCCACGCGATGGTATACGTACATATGCTCGTTTTCGACGAAATTCTAGTATATCTATTTGAATGGGAAAATAGATATGCGAGAAGGAAAACCGAGACGAGTAGGTGAAATATATCTACGAACGTGTGAATACCGACAAGATCCTAGTACATTTATTTAAATGGGAAAATAAATGTACGGTGTGGTGAGTCTAGTCGGGCGTTAAGAATATGTTACCAAACGACAAGAACTTAGCATATTTATTTGAATGGGAAAATAAATATGTGGCAAAGTGAGTCGGGTCGGATAATAAGAAATCACATTATATCGAGCGAAACGATCCTAAGTATAATTATTTAAATGGGAAAATAATTATACGTTGGGTAGAGTCGTGTCGAGAATAATAATGTACAAGTCACGAAGAATATTAATAAGAATAATATATGACTTGTAAGGAAAGGGTAATCCATCGCCAATGAACCTAGGATACGAAACTATTAAACGGAAATTGGGATAAAGACGTGGTCGGGAAGTTGGGTGTACAACTTGCCAAGGCACGTACACCATAGGTGTAGTGACTTATACGCCTAGAACATTTGTAGGTGCGGGATCACAAACTTTACTATTTTCTTCTTTGAGCCGAGCACAGTTACAGGTGAGTCTCACGGCCCCATTTCTAAACTATTTAACGTTTTTACGGGGGAAAGATATGTTGGGATTTGTTTGACGGGTTGGACACTTGAGTTGTGATCGCCACTCGGGGTTGAGACCTCCCCACTATAATCATTAATTCAGGAAAGTGAAACCAAAGGAATATTTGAATAGTACTATTGGTGCCTGACAAGGCCCACCCCTAAATCGATAGCGTCGATTTTGCATCGGCGTATGCCTGGGGTGCACGTATTCTGAAATCAAGTCGTAGGAATACCGAGTAACGACTTGGGGCGGGGGGCATTATTAATTGTCTTGGTTTGGTTATAGGCTCAAGTGAAATTGTAGGACTTTGCAACTCCTATAAATGTCATAACAAGGATATTCCCACGAGATAAAGTTTTATTAAATACAAAACCTGTGAACTCACCAATATTTATATATTGACGATTTTTAAACATATCTTTCAGGTAATTGACTGATGAAGGTTAACGTGGCGAGCAGGGTCGGGGGAATCTCCAAGTCGGGCGTTGGATATCATGAAGGGGACTCGTCTCTCTATCCCAAGGATCTAGGGATATAGGGAGGAGCCTCCCTATTTATTTCAAAAACAATTTTAAGATTATGTACGAAAAATTTGACATGATTTTCGGCGTTGAATAAATGCCCGTTTGTTTAATTAATATTGTGGTTTGCATTAATCTTGGCTTAATCCTCTTGAACCGTCGCGCCACGTGTTTCCGCCATAGGCGTGGTGTGACAGAAAGTGGTATCAGAGCCAAGGTTATAGCGAATTAGCATTTTTAAAAATCTAAACTATAACCGGATTGGTTCAAAAGACAAAGCTTTTATATTAAATACGAAACGCAATAAATTTTCCAACGACCATTTGGGTATGAGGAGATTCCGACCAAGCTAGCCATGAGTAAGGATACGTGTTATTCTAGTATTAGATGTTAGGAAGAGTACCGTAGATGTGTGCCTTTCACTATCTAACGAATAATACTTAAATATTAGTACGATTCTTTTGCCAGGATGTCAGACGCAGGGAGCGTAGCACCGAGCTACGACAGTAGCATCCAGATCATCCCAGCACCACCAGCGGAGCCGATCGAGGTTGTGGTACTCGATCCTGAGGATGACGATATGGAGGTTGACGCCGCCGCAGAGGGCGCAGACGGAGACAGCTCCGACGAGACTGAGCCGAGCGAGGACCCAGCGTGGGCCCCCGCTAGAGGCGACGTGGCCGATTTACCGATGGCCGAGGCACCACAGGCTGACTTGCCTCTAGTGCCATTCCAGGCAGCACCACTGCCAGCACTTCCCATCCGAGCCGTGAAGGACTTCCCTGTAGGCTGTGCAGGTCCATCGAGACCCGTCCCCACACAGTCGGAGACCGTGGAGTCTCCATACGACCGACATGCACACGTCGATCGTGAGCCCCTACCTACCCCACTTATTCCCGTTCCCCCGGGCATGAGACTCGTGCCCGTTTCCCGAGGACACAACGGGTGGATCTCGGACGACTCCGACGATGAGTCGACCGCATCGGTGGAGCACATTGCTGTGCCGATCCCACCAGCAGACCAGGAGGAGCACGTCGCTCCGATGATAGGGCATGCCACCACTGCACCGGCCGCCCTACCCGCCTTACCAGAGCCCGTACCACAGGATGGGCCAGCCTCTACTGGGCACATCCTTGAGGGCAGCTCAGCCCGTAGCTCTGAGCTGCACCGAGCAGGTTTGGCAGCTCACGCCACTGCTAGCCCTCCCACCCCTACCACCGTGATATCCGCTCCAGAGTGGGTCGCTGTCACACAGCCCCTCATGGTCCCACTCGCCGAGCTTATAGTCCCCTCACCAGTATCCATGACGCTACCTATCACCACCTTTCCCATACTACCACCCCTACCCGAGATGCTCCCCATACCACCACCTGCACCATTCACTATGGATGCAGGAGCCCCTTTTCCGATACCCCCACTTGCGCCGTACACTCTAGGTGCAGGAGACCCATACCAGGTACCAACCCATTTCTTCACCGGATTACAGGGCTTTGCCCCACCCTTCACACCCCTACCTATACCCGATATAGTCAACCCATCCCAGCCGACGTATACTGACATCCCTGGGCCGTCGCAGCCCCACGGGATGGCCCCACTGTCAGGACCGGCATGGTCCACAGTGATCTCCTTGGAGAGAGACTTCCAGACTCTCACCGACACGGTGCAGCGCACCGTGAACCAGATGGAGCAGCAGGCCCAGCTCATGTGGGCCAGGATCATCGACGCCAGAGATGCGCTGGCGCATTATGCTGAAGAGTTGCTGAGCATGGACGCTCATTGCGGGATTACGGGCGACGCACACTTTGCGCATCGCCAATTCTTGTACGATCGCATTATGGCGATCAGTATGACCATTAGCATGTACGCCCCCCAGTATCAGTACCCGCCGCCGCCGCCACCACAGTAGCGATACTTCAGAGACACTTGGAGGATCACCTACGGACATAGTAGTAGTAGTAGTAGTAGTATGATAGCACAGTATGGGTTATAGTACCCATCTGCATTTTTGCCTAGTCGAGCGGGATTGTGCCGGTATATGACATTATATTTCTAGTGTATTTCAAAAGAGCAATGTATGAGGAATGTATCCTCGGTTTTTGTTATTATGAACAAATCATTGTACTCGTGGTATTGAAATTAATGAAAAATTTTGTTATGGTAAAATATATGTTATGATTGTCTACGATTATTATTACCTGTTCTGTATATGTTGTGATTGTGTGATGATGTTGTGGTGATTATTGTGTTCATGTGTTGTGCTGTTATTTATACCTTATGTATGACGATATTGTATGAATGAACGCCAAATTAACCTTTGATAATGATTATTGAAGAAAAATGGCACCAGCCACCCGAAGCAACAGTGGAAACGAAAGACTACCCACAACACCCGAGGAGCTTGAAGCCCTAGTTTCGGGACGCATCGCCCAAGCTCTCGCAGAACACAATGCCACGCGCACTGAAAGATCGCGAGATCGAACAGGGAGCGACCGACGCGAAACCTCCCCTACCGGTAAGAGGGTTTCGAATGTATGCAATAGGAGTTTTCGTAAAACTCCTACCCCATAATAACATGCTATTTTATTATTGCAGAAACGGCCTCGCGAGAGCGTGGCTGCATGTTCAAAGCTTTTCTGGACTGCAAGCCACTCAACTTCAGTGGCACTGAAGGCTCTGTCGGACTAGTCAAGTGGTTCAAGAAAACTGAAGCGGTGATCCGTATCAGCAGCTGTACCCCGCGACAAGCTGTCATGTACTCCACTAATCTGTTTCTGGACCAAGCACTGACATGGTGGAACAACCAAGTGCAAACACTGGGAGACGATGCTGCTTACTCCTTGTCATGGTTGGAGTTGAAGGAACTAATGATCGCCAAGTACTGCCCGGAAAGCGAAGTGCAGAAGCTAGAGACCGAGTTCTGGAACCTCACCATGGTTGGATCGGACGTAGCTGGGTACACGTCCAGATTTCATGATCTCTCCCGGTTAGTGCCTCGCTTGGTTACCCCAGAAAGCAAAAAGGTGGAAAGGTACCTATTCGGATTGGCGCCACAGATACGCGGCATGGTCACTGCTTCCAAACCTACGACCATGCGCGAGGCTATCGACCTCGCTCTGAGCCTCACTGAAGACGCCATTCGAATGGGCACCCTAATCCGGAAAGTATCAGGATTGAAGCTTACTGAGTCCAGCAGTGTTGAGGGTAAGAAGCTGGGTACAAGTTCAGCCGTTGGGTCAAGCGAACAGGGAAATAACCCGAGGTTTGGAAAGCGTAAGCGCGATGAGAGGAAAAAGGATGGATCATCGGGAGGTTCAGGAAAGAAAGGGAAAGGGTATGTAGCCACTGGGCGTGGAAACAATGGAAAGCAAGGTTACCAAGGCAAGAACGAGGTAATATGCGGTAAGTGCCGCCGATCTGGGCACAAGACAGAAGACTGCAGGTCAGGAGCGCCAAAGAACGGAGGAGTGAGGCCCTGCTTCGCATGTGGATCGCTCGATCCTTGGAAGAGGGATTGTCCCAAACTCAACAACCAAGCCCGTGGGCGGGCATTCGTGATTGGTGCCGGTGATGCACGACAAGACCCTAATTTGGTCACTGGTACGTTCCCACTAAATGGTCATTATGCTTCTGTATTGTTTGATACTGGCGCCGATTTTAGCTTCGTGTCTGTCGAATTTAAAAGATTACTTGGACTAAAAACTAGTAAACTAGACACACCATACTCTATAGAACTGGCTAACGGTAAGACTATAGAAACTCGAGAAGTAGCGAAGGATTGTAAGTTGGATCTCTGTGGTCACGAGTTTGGCATTGATCTATTGCCAGTCGTACTGGGTAGCTTTGACATAGTCGTTGGCATGGATTGGCTATCCGCACACCGCGCCGTCGTTGTTTGCAACGACAAAGTGATTCAAGTTCCCCTCGCAAGCGGTGTAACCCTATCGATCCAAGGGGAAAGGCGTGGGACGCTGTTAAGAATTATTACCAGCATGAAGGCCCGAAAGTGTCTAAGGAAAGGTCTCGTCGCATTCTTGGCGCACGTGGTAGATAAGAAGGCCGACGAGCGAAGGTTAGAAGACATTCCGATAGCCAGAGACTTTCCAGATGTGTTCCCAGAAGATTTGCCGGGATTGCCACCACCCCGACAAGTCGAGTTCCGCATCGACCTTGTTCCAGGAGCTGCACCCGTAGCGTGATCGCCATATCGCTTAGCTCCATCTGAGATGTAGGAACTATCTGGTCAACTGCAAGAGTTGTTGGACAAAGGTTTCATAAGACCAAGCTTCTCACCCTGGGGAGCTCCCGTCTTATTTGTAAAGAAAAAGGATGGCACTTTTCGAATGTGCATTGACTATCGAGAACTGAACAAGTTAACCATTAAGAATCGCTATCCTCTTTCTCGGATCGACGATTTATTTGATCAACTTCAAGGATCCAGTTTCTACTCCAAGATTGATCTAAGGTCCGGCTATCACCAGTTGTGTATCCAAGAAGAGGATGTACCGAAAACCGCATTCAGGACTCGTTATGGGCACTATGAATTTTTGGTAATGCCATTCGGTTTAACCAACGCACCAGCTGTTTTCATGGATTTGATGAATCGCGTGTGTAAGCCATACTTGGACAAATTTGTCATTGTCTTCATTGATGATATCTTGATCTATTCACGCACTAAGGAAGAACATGAGGATCACCTTCGGTTAATCCTTGAAGTACTACGCAAAGAGAAACTATATGCTAAGTTCTCGAAATGTGACTTTTGGATTCGAGAGGTTCACTTCCTAGGCCACGTAGTGAATGAAAAGGGTATACATGTCGATCCCGCCAAGATCGAAGCAATCAAAAATTGGGACGCCCCTAGAACTCCTACTGAAGTACGACAATTTCTTGGCCTTGCGGGTTACTACAGAAGGTTCATCGAGAACTTTTCTAAGATAGCACAGTCTTTAACCATGCTAACCCAAAAGGATAAGAAGTTCGAATGGACGGAAAAACAGGAAGCGGCGTTTCAATTGCTAAAAGATAAGTTATGTGGCGCCCCGATACTATCACTCCCCGATGGTACGGAAGACTTTGTGGTTTATTGTGACGCCTCTCACCAGGGATTGGGTTGTGTATTGATGCAACGAGAGAAGGTCATAGCGTATGCTTCCAGACAACTAAAGCTCCACGAGAAGAATTACACCACACACGACTTGGAATTGGGAGCCGTGGTATTCGCGCTCAAGATGTGGAGACATTATTTATACGGAACCAAGTGTACAATCTTCACCGATCATAAAAGTTTGCAGCACATCTTTGACCAAAAGGAATTGAACATGCGACAACGGCGATGGGTCGAATTATTGAAAGATTACGATTGTGAGATAAAGTACTATCCCGGGAAGGCGAACGTTGTAGCCGACGCCTTGAGTCGCAAGGAACGGGTTAAGCCATTGCGTGTCCGAGCCTTGGGTTTAACTATCCACACGAACTTGACTGACCGGATTCGTGAAGCTCAAATTAACGCTCTGAAACCCGAGAACGTCAAAGGTGAAAGATTGCGGAAGATGGTTGATTCACTGGAGCCAAAGGTGGATCAAGCCTTGTATTTCATGAATAGAACTTGGGTACCAGTGTATGGTGGATTGCGTGAACTGGTATTGGCCGAAGCTCACAGTTCGCGATATTCGGTTCACCCTGGAGCAGACAAGATGTTCCATGATTTGAAGGAATTTTACTGGTGGCCAAATTTCAAAAGAGATATAGCGACATATGTTGCGCGATGCTTGACTTGCGCGAAGGTCAAAGCCGAGCATCAGAGACCATCCGGTTTGCTTCAGCAACCGGAAATACCAGAATGGAAATGGGAACGAATTACTATGGACTTCATTACCAAGTTACCTAAGACAACAAGCGGCCATGACATGATCTGGGTAATCGTTGATCGATTGACAAAGTCTGCACACTTCCTCCCGATTCGCGAAACGGATAAGTTGGAGAAACTGACCCGTTTGTACATAAAGGAAGTAGTGTCTAAGCATGGTGTACCTATTTCCATCATCTCCGATCGAGATAGTCGTTTCACCTCAAGATTTTGGGAAAGTTTGAATGAAGCCCTTGGTACTCGCCTTGACATGAGTACCGCATATCATCCCCAAACCGATGGTCAGAGTGAATGAACCATCCAGACTCTGGAAGATATGTTGCGGGCATGCGCAATCGATTTCAGCGGTAATTGGGATACACACTTGCCACTGGTAGAGTTTTCGTATAACAACAGTTACCACACGAGCATTCAAGCTGCACCTTTTGAAGCTCTATATGGACGCAAGTGTAGATCGCCTCTATGTTGGGCCGAAGTTGGAGAAAAGCAACTTATCGGGCCCGAAATTGTTCAAGAGACGACAGATAAGGTCTTTTTGATAAGAGAACGTCTCAAGGCAGCGCGTGACCTGCAGAAAAGCTACGCAGATATGAGACGAAAGCCTTTGGAATTTCAAGTCGGAGACAGGGTCCTACTAAAGGTGTCACCTTGGAAAGGTGTCGCGCGCTTTGGGAAGCGCGGAAAACTGAACCCACGATATGTTGGACCATTTGAAATCCTAGCCAGAGTAGGCCCCGTAGCATACAAGCTCAAGTTACCACAAGAGCTTAACGGTGTACATGACACGTTTCACGTGTCGAACTTGAAGAAGTGCTTATCCGACGAAACTCTCATCATCCCTGCAGACGAAATCCACATTGACGACAAGTTACACTTCGTCGAAGAACCAATCGAAGTAACCGATTGGAAGGTCCAAAAGTTAAGACGCAGTAAGATCAGATTGGTCAAAGTGCGTTGGAATGCCAAGCGTGGACCGGAGTTCACGTGGGAAAGGCTGGACCGGATGAAGCAAAAATATCCCGCCCTTTTCGAGAAGACCCCTATACCGGAGAGCTCGAAGTGAATTCCGGGACGGAATTCTCTTAACGGGGGGAGAATGTAACAACCGGTAAAATTAAGGTAATCCCGTACTAATTAATTAAACGCGATTAACGTAATTAAACGTAATTATGTGTTGATTGTTTAACTGAGGCCTTAGAAAGATAGAAATTCCCAAATAATGCATAGGAATGCATAAGTTTAATGACAAAGCATGATAGGATCGTGCGTAAGCAAATCTATCCGGTATGGACACTGGCGATTACCCGGTAAAAATTTAATAAGCAAAACGAACCCCGGACACCCGGAATATATAATAAATGATATTTTCACAAAATATAATGAGTTTTGGAAACCCAAAGCCATACGTGAAAGCTTATTGTACAAATCTCCCGGTAACGAATGAAGTGCCCGTACCGCACCCGATACGCGCGTAACACGTAATTTCACCCGGCAAAAGCCGAAATAAATTATCAAAAATTAAACTGGACTAGATTTAAGGAATATTAATGGTATTTTAATATTCGGGTGACACGCGGTTAAAAACCCAAAAATACCCGGACGGTACCCGAACGAGATTAACTTAAACATAATAATATTGGGTAATATTTAGCAAAGTGGACCCCACAAAAATACCCCTTGGGGCCGGCCTATGGCCCACCAAGGTGAGATAACTTGTGTTTAACTAGAAGAAATCATTAGGAGGATCCTAATCATTTGCTTGCATGGATGAGCATTGGCTAGGAAAGACCCACTAATCCACCTCTTTCTCTCTCTAATCTCGGCCAAACACCCTCTAATATTATCCCCCAAAGATTTTTCATATCCCACATAATCTCCATTAAATCCTACATAATCTATACAAGATACACATAATCTTTGGAGATTTGAGAAGGATATTATATACACAAGCAAGAACACTTAAACAAAAACACAAAACTCCTTCTTCTTCCCTTCCCTTGGCCGTACCATATCACCCCCACATTAACATCTTTCTTTCAATTTTTACACTAACAAATCATCCCTAAATCATCATCCATCAAAACCCCTTTGTGTGTTCAAGAGCTTGGAGCTTAACCCCTTTGGAAAAACACACTAAACCCCATCCAATCCAAGGTTGTTGTCTTCCCTAGCCTTGAGATAGTAGTAAGTTTTACCTTGTTTGGTTCTTAATGTTCATATTTTGTGCTTTTGAAAGCAAGTTGTACATTGATGGGTAATGAAATGGTATGAAGATAATGTGTTTTGTTAGATTAAAAATGGAAGAACAATAATAACATAAATAAATCTTGGATTTATGTTAATAAATGTAATATTTGGAGAAAATGTGATAAAATGAACATACACTTGAGTTAATGGATGATTTGAGCACGATTGATGAAAAGGACTTGAATATGATAGAAGATGATTTTAATCATCCTAAGATGATAAGTTAATGCCAAAAATATATTAAAATGGGTTAGAGAATCATAGGTGAAAAAATTCCATGTTCAAAGTCTACTCACTTGAATAAGTGAAAAGTTGATATTTTGGATAAAAATATGGAACAAACATGTTAGTAGCATCTAGGATGGATTATAAGATTATTAAAAGTGGAATGAAGTGAAAATAATCAAGCATTAAGAAAATGGTTATTCAAAGTCCACTAAAATGGAAGAAAATGCCAACCATGAAAGATAAGATGAAAAATGCAACAAATATAAGTTAAAGAACAAATATTATAACTTGGAAAGTCGAGAGACTAAAATAGGTATTTTAGAAACTTTAGTCCGAAAATGCGTTAACGAAGAGTTCGGTGTCAAAAGTATAAATAATAGCTTTTCCAAGTGTAGTTTTTGATAAACACGAGAAAACTTACTTGTGTATAAATTAAAAGAGGCATTTTTATAAAACGGAAGTTTTATAAAAATAAGAGGATAAGTTAACATAAGGATTTTATAAAAATAAGATTTTATAAAATATTATTAAAGACTTGGGAAAACTTGTACAAAAATGGATACTTTTATATAAATGGGAATATAAAAGTATCGGAAACATTTTTGGGTTACAAGTTGAACGAGTTGGGATAAACGTACAAAGCATATTTTTCCAAGAAATAAACGTTCGGAATTGGAAGTAGGAATAATATTTCCATAGAACGCGTAATGGAAGTAAATGTGAAAAACGCTAACGAACTTAGTTACATGAGCTAACGTAAACGGACATATGAGAAAAATGCCGTTACGACAACATAAAAATATACATATATATTTTAAGGAAACAAAATATATATATAACAAGGGTGAAACGTGCGTAACACTTTCCTAAGTGTAGAAAGAATATTCGTGGGAAAGGAAAACACAACGTAACGAATTAAAAACGCTAAACGACACATGAACTTAACAAGTAGTATCCACGCGATGGTATACGTACATATGCTCGTTTTCGACGAAATTCTAGTATATCTATTTGAATGGGAAAATAGATATGCGAGAAGGAAAACCGAGACGATTAGGTGAAATATATCTACGAACGTGTGAATACCGACAAGATCCTAGTACATTTATTTAAATGGGAAAATAAATGTACGGTGTGGTGAGTATAGTCGGGCGTTAAGAATATGTTACCAAACGACAAGAACTTAGCATATTTATTTGAATGGGAAAATAAGTATGTGGCAAAGTGAGTCGGGTCGGATAATAAGAAATCACATTATATCGAGCGAAACGATCCTAAGTATAATTATTTAAATGGGAAAATAATTATACGTTGGGTAGAGTCGTGTCGAGAATAATAATGTACAAGTCACGAAGAATATTAATAAGAATAATATATGACTTGTAAGGAAATGGTAATCCATCGCCAATGAACCTAGGATACGAAACTATTAAACGGAAATTGGGATAAAGACGTGGTCGGGAAGTTGGGTGTACAACTTGCCAAGGCACATACACCATAGGTGTAGTGACTTATACGCCTAGAACATTTGTAGGTGCGGGATCACAAACTTTACTATTTTCTTCTTTGAGCCGAGCACAGTTACAGGTGAGTCTCACGGCCCCATTTCTAAACTATTTAACGTTTTTACGGGGGAAAGATATGTTGGGATTTGTTTGACGGGTTGGACACTTGAGTTGTGATCGCCAATTCAGGAAAGTGAAACCAAAGGAATATTTGAATAGTACTATTGGTGCCTGACAAGGCCCACCCCTAAATCGATAGCGTCGATTTTGCATCGGCGTATGCCTGGGGTGCACGTATTCTGAAATCAAGTCGTAGGAATACCGAGTAACGACTTGGGGCGGGGGGCATTATTAATTGTCTTGGTTTGGTTATAGGCTCAAGTGAAATTGTAGGACTTTGCAACTCCTATAAATGTCATAACAAGGATATTCCCACGAGATAAAGTTTTATTAAATACAAAACCTGTGAACTCACCAATATTTATATATTGACGATTTTTAAACATATCTTTCAGGTAATTGACTGATGAAGGTTAACGTGGCGAGCAGGGTCGGGGGAATCTCCAAGTCGGGCGTTGGATATCATGAAGGGGACTCGTCTCTCTATCCTAAGGATCTAGGGATATAGGGAGGAGCCTCCCTATTTATTTCAAAAACAATTTTAAGATTATGTACGAAAAATTTGACATGATTTTCGGCGTTGAATAAATGCCCGTTTGTTTAATTAATATTGTGGTTTGCATTAATCTTGGCTTAATCCTCTTGAACCGTCGCGCCACGTGTTTCCGCCATAGGCGTGGTGTGACAGGCTGATAAGGCGCTCGCTCCTGACGGGTTGAATTTTAGGTTTGTTATGATGTTTTGGCGTCTCTTGGAAAATGATTTTGTGAGTATTATGGACAGATTCTTTGATACAGGGGAGATTTCTTTTGGGTGTAGTGCGGCTTTCATCACACTAATTCCTAAATCTAATGTTCCTGTGGGGCTTCATGATTTCAGACCCATTACGCTTATTGGTATAATTAGCAAGGTGGTTTCAAAAATTCTTGTTAACCAATTGAAAATGGTTATGGGTTAAGTTATTTCAAAGTCACAGTCGGCTTTCCTTAAAGGTAGATACATCTTGGATGGCCCGCTAATTGTGAATGAATTCTTGGCTTAGATAAAAAGAAAGAATAAGAAGGCGTTTATGTTGAAAATAGACTTCGAAAAGGCCTACGATAACGTTAATTGGGGATTCCTCGTGTCTATTCTTGGTCAAATGGATTTTCCTAGAAGATGAATTTCTTGAATTAAAGGGATTTTATTATCATCTCGCTCGGCGGTTTTAGTTAATTGTACACCTACTTTTGAGTTCAACTACGAGAAATGTCTTAGACAAGGCGATCCCTTGTCTCCTTTTTTGTTTTTAGGTGTTATGGTGGCACTATCGTGTACCTTTGAAAAAGCTGTGGAATTGGATCTGATGAAGGGTATACAGATAGGGAAAGGTAACGCGAAGGTTTCTCACTTATTTTACGCGGACGATGCCTTGTTAGTCGGAGAGTGGAGTAGGGAAAATATCGAGAATGTGGCCCGGATTCTTAGATGCTTTTATATATGTTCTGGGTTAAGAAGCAATTTACATAAGTCGAATCTGATGGGGTTGGGGTCACCTTTGATAAGGTGACGTCGATGTCTTTAGTGTTGGGATGTAGAGCGGCAGAGGTTCCTTTTGTTCCTAATCCGATATCTATGCTAGGGACATTTCCGAAGGGTGTAATTACACTAACATTTTGAAAACCATCATCCAATCCCATTAAAACTACATTAATTTTATCATGTGACTATAGTTATTAAAATCCTTTGAGGCCTCACATGTACAAGAAGGCAGTTGTAGAATTTGATCTAACTGTCTCCACATTAAATTTAGTTTGTGATAATAAAAAATAATCCATTTTGCTTAAATGAATTAACTTTCATATGTAAATAAAACAACATATCCATCTACTTTATTATAAGTCTCTTAAGGTCTTTCCAAACATCAACAACTAACTTAGAGTAAACTAGACCTAAATATAATTCTTCTGAAATTGAATTTAGGATCCAAGTTAAAACTACTAAATTACATATATCCAGTTGTCTTATTAGCATAGGATCATCAGACGGCTTAACAAGTTTATTCTTAAATTGCAAAGCTCAAATCATAGCATTTGCCTAGACAATATAGTTTTTAGTTCCTTTCAATTTAATACTTACAACAGTCAAGTTAGTAGAATCACTAGCATGTAGATACGAAGGATTTCTAGCGTCAAGTTTACTAATCAAGGTAACTAAACCACGACCTTGACTAGTATCACTACTACTATCACCATTCGACATAGTGAACTCACAAGAACCATACACAATGGACATGTCTTAATGTGTGTGCCTGATTTCCTCGATCTAAGCACAAGACAAGCACTCATAGATTAATCAAAAGTCAAAAATAAGATTATAAACAACAATAAAAAATCAACACAATAATAAGATTGAAGAGAAAATCAGACTATGCAGCATAAGCAAGGAAACAAGTAAAGCAAGGTGTGGCTCTCCCTGTTACAACAATCTAGTACCCCTAACCAAGCCAAGTATGCCTACACTCAACAAAAATATGTGACATAAACACAACTAAAAAACTAAAATAAAGGATTATCGAAAGATCTCATCCGGATTCCTCCCAAGTTCGGTTCTCCTTCCAGCAATTTCAAGAAATTGCAACCTTCACTTAGGGTTATAGGTTCAAGAAGCAGTAGTAATATTCTTTTGTTTTATCCTTGTGCTTTTTCACCAGATAGACAAGCAGCAAGACCCAAGCAGTCAAATGATTCTTAGCCTCAATAACAAAACCAAGAACCATAGATCTAAACTTATCTAACAACTTCCGAGTCAAGACAAACCAACAGATCTACAGATCAGATCTATTCTTTGTGAAAGATCTTAGAAAAAAATAGATTCAAAGATCAAATTATGAGTACCGAAATCAGATATTCAAGAACCGACAATGAACCGAAAATAAAACAATGTTAAACAGAAGCAAAAAACTCAGAATCAAGAGTTACGCTCTGATACCATGTCAAATGGTATGAAATCCAAAGATCAACATATCTAAATAATTGCAAACGATTTTATAAGACAAAATTTCAGGTTTTGTCATTTACGTTTATACCAAAGTTCAAGCAATGTCCTTTGTCATTAAAATTGATTAGTTTTGTAATTTATGCTTCAGAACATTGCACAGGTTGTCCTTTCCACTAACGAATGACAAATATTTCTGTTAAGTCTGGTCATGTAAATAGCTTATATGTAAGGACTATTGCGTAAAAGATAAAAAAAGATGATTAAAAAACCCTTCTATCTCTACAAATCACTGATCCCCTCTCTTACGTTCAACCCTTACCACCACTGGATGGATAATCTATAATCAAGATGTAGTAAGAGTCTCCTTAGTTAGCACGTTTATTATTGGTCAATGATGTGAACATTGGTAGTAGTGCATCTTTTTCATTCAGAAATATCAAGACAAGGCTGGTGACGAATCCTTTACATAAATAGGGGGTTTATCATTTTACAAATTACATTTGGAGGGTATTGGGTAAAAAAATTAAAATTGGTGATGCCTTGGTCTCAAATGGCGGCATCTAATAAATCTTTTCTTGATGCCGCCAAACCGGTTAGTGGTATCAAAGATAACATTTCCAGTGTGCTAGATGCTGCCAATCCATTTGGGCAATTCACCTTGATGCCGCCAATCCATTTGGGGAAGTCATTGATGCCGCCAATCTAAGTGGCGTGGTCTTCAATATTGCCTCCATCATCCCGTCAATCCATTTTCATGCATTGAAATCACCAAATGAGAATTAGTCTTCATGCATGCTCGATTCCTGCAACCATGCAGGCTATAAAACACACTCACAAAGTCTCTAGCATTGCATGCAATGGTCTTGTAATTTGAAGATGATTTGATAGGAAAATAGTGTTCTTGGGAGTGCAAGAAATCAGCCTTTGGAGGTTATAAAATGGAGGGTGAGGTGAAGAAGGACCACCACACACATCCATTTCCACACCATTACAATCTCCATCTCCATCTGAAACCTTTGAAATTTATAAAAAATCATACCAAGCAAATTCCTCCCACCATGAATCAAAACATAAACTTACACCCTGGTCCCCTAAGCAACGATGTGTTGTATCTGCGCGATCGATATCGTGCCTTTCACGTTTTTGTAAACGAGGAAGACTTCAATGAGGCCCTTATGGTAAAGCGTAGCGATAGAAGCCTGTGGCGGCAACTTCGTGACAACCCTGTTGTAGGACGGGTTCGTAACCTTGTCGATGCCGCAGGATTTGGTGGCCTTATAGATTGTGGTTATCGATACGTTGACCACTCCTTGATAACAGCTTTGGTGGAACGATGGAGGCCCGAAACTCACACGTTCCACCTACCATTTGGTGAAGCTACTGTCACCTTACAAGATGTTAACGTCTTGTGGGGGTTACCTATTGAGGGAGCTGTTGTGTCTGGGGTAGATGATGTAATGTCTACTGCCGACGCAATAGCATTGTGCCGACGATGGTTAGGTGTTACGCCTACAGAGGCCCAAATGTCCGGCAAATCCGTTTTGGGTAGTGTTATTATTAATAAACTAAAGGAGCCGTTTGTTGAAGCAGAGGCTACGGATGAAGCGTGCATTTTCCGTGCTCGTTTAATCCTTTTTTATTTGATCGGTTCCACTTTATTTCCTGATAATAATAATAATAGACTAAATGTTTTTTATTTAAGATTTTTACGAGACCTAAGCCGAACAGCATCTTATAGTTGGGGCAGTGCGGTTCTTGGTTGTTTTTACAGGCGGCTTTGTGATGCCACCCAGCCGGATAGGAAAGCCGTGACCGGGCCCATGATGCTCCTTCAAACATGGGCATGGGAGAGGATTCGGTGTCTCGCGCCACGACCACCCTCAAACCGGTTTGATTATACTTGTCCGCTAGCGGCTCGGTATATATATCAAATCCCAAACAAATATAATGTGTGTCTGCATGGCATCCCTTTGTATTTTTTTTACTGAACACGTGTTTTAAACTGTTAATTTTGTAGGTGGAGAGACTGCAATTTAAACTTCAAGGAGGTATCCACCCACTGCCTCCGAGCATATCGTTCACAACTACAATCGTTGAACGAGAACATGGTATGTTCATTCTACACGTGTTAGTAATTATTTTTAGTTTTTTGTATTAATCATGCATTTATTGTGTTTTGTAACTGACTTAAGTGTTTGTTTTTATGTTTTTAGTTCAATTGGACCCCCTACACCGTGGTTTTGGATCGACTACCGGCCATATGTTCAAGTGGGATGGAAAGCTGGAGGAGCTGTTGTCCGCTTATATGCTTTGAGATCGTTGAGCATCATTACCCTCAACGGGTTATGAAGCAATTTGGCATGTTCCAGTACATACCTCCCCAAATAAACATAACCGTACCCATGGCTCAGCTTGAAAAACTGCATGCTTTGGGGCGGCAAGGACACAACGGGGAGGACTGGATGAGTAGGCACGAAGCCTACATCAATGCCTGGAACAACCGTCGTAACACGGTTTACAGGTCCGATCCCATAAGGACGACTTCCACAGAGCCTGGTTATATGCAATGGTATTTGGGCCGTACCGTTGCATTTATTGGGAATCCAAGTGTAGCACCGGCCCCAGTTGGCGGTTTCCAAGACGACGGTGCTAGAATCCAGCTGATGGTAAAGCATTTTTACGTGTCTATTTCATACATTAGTTATTTGAGTTTACGGTTTCTAACTAATAATTTTGTTTGCAGAGGGATGCCATAAGGGATATTTACCGGTCCTCCCAACAGGCATTTAATGATCCTCAGTCCTTCGCCACCCAGCTTGAGCTTATACAGAACACAGCGTTCCACAGTATGATGATGTCACACGATGTCGGACACTTCCAAAATCCGACGCATCTTACAAGGGACGTCGTCGACTTGTCAGCACCGGCACGACCTCAAAGGGTACGCCGGCGACACGCTCCCCGTCAGGTGCCGACAAACGTGGCGGAAAATCAACCCCAAGCTGGAAGCCCGTTGTACAATGAGGGTGGGTTTGGTGCATCTGTTGCGGCAAGCAACAATCAGAACCAGGGTGGGGGATATGTCCCGCAACACTTTGACGTTGGATTGGATCAACTTGGAACTCCGTTTGGATTGGATAGTTCCTTCGTACATGGAACTGGTGATGTTGGTGGGTCTGGTAGCGGTCAACCGGCGGTGACAGGTCCGCTAGCTAACTTGATTGCAAGCGGAATTGGAATTGGAGATAGTTGGGCATTTCCGTCACAGGATTTTGTGACGCCGGTTGGGCAGGGGATGGCACCGATTGATCTCGATGTTAGTGATTTCTATTACCATCCCCCGCATAATTCGTGTGACGCAGGACCTTCAACCCGGCCAGGACCTTCAACCTCACTGAATTTAAACCTCTTTCCCGATGATCAGTACGGGAATCAAGGACCACCACCCAACGATCAACACCAACCACCAAGAAGGCAATCTCAACGTCTTATGAATCAGCCTCCCACAGACTGGTTTAACTTGTAATCATGTGTTAATTATTGTTGTTGTAACATTTTTTGGTGTATGCATATGAATATACGAATCGTTAAGCCACATGTGATTCAAACATTGTTGTGAGAAACAACCACTAGAAATAAAATCCAAATACAAGCGCTAAACACTAAAACAAGATCACAAACAAGATCACATAATCATTTTTTTTTAATACTCAATTTGTTGAAAACGGGCCAGGCTGCCATTTTTGGGCCTCTGTACAGTCTGGCAGGGCCAGCCCGTCAGGCATCCGGGCTTTCGGACGCGCTGGCCTTGGCTAATACACGGGTTTCGCACGAAGTCCGGGCCGTTTTCGGGTCTCCAGGGCCTGATCCGGGAGGCCCGAAAATGGCCCGGAGGTCTTTTTTTTTTTTGAAAACTCAATTTGTTGAAAACGGGCCAGGCTGCCATTTTTGGGCCTCTGTACCGTCTGGCAGGGCCTGCCCGTCAGGCATCCGGGCTTTCGGACGTGCTGGCCTTGGCTAATACACGGGTTTCGCATGAAGTCCGGGCCGTTTTCGGGTCTCCGGTGCCTGATCCGGGAGGCCCGAAAACGGCCTGGATGTCATTTTTTTTGAAAACTCAATTTGTTGAAAACGGGCCAGGCTGCCATTTTTGGGCCTCTGTACAGTCTGGCAGGGCCTGCCCGTCAGGCATCCGGGCTTTCGGACGCACTGGCCTTGGCTAATACACGGGTTTCGCACGAAGTTCGGGCCGTTTTCGGGTCTCCGGTGCCTGATCCGGGAGGCCCGAAATGGCCCGGATGTCATTTTTGTGGAAAAATCAATTTGTTGAAAACGGGCCAGGTAATAATGATAGATTTATTTAAAACAAATAATACAAATTTACTTAACAACTATTTTTCCAAACTACTCAATCAAACTATACAGTCTACCGAGTTACAAGACAATCTATTTCCGAGATCACCAATTCCAAACTACTCAATCAAACTATACAATCTACCGAGTTCATTAAGTTTCCGTTTCCCACCTTCCATCACAATTGCTTTATTGAAGTCAAACTGAGGGCTCGGGATCAAGTTGGGGTCTGAACCCATCTGAATCAAACAGGGGAACATCAATCAATCTGTTGAATATGTGTACCAAATCTAAGGGTACCCAATGATCAACCCAGACAGCCTTGCCAAAGTAGCATGGTAAAGAACCGCATCATCCGATGTCTTCGACGTCGCTAATCACATGATGTGATTCATCAACACCGGATGGCCTTGCCATACAGGCTTTGTCTGGAAAGTTGACTCCCCTAAAGAGACCGTTGGAATGTCCGGGTTTGGTAGACTGGAGATTGAGACTAGCAAGGACAACCAACGGCAAAATATTATAAACTACAGTGACAATGTTGCATTCTACACGTGTTATACCACGTGTGGATGTAACATCGATCCAAGTAGTTTCATGTGGATGTAACACCAATCCAAAGGCACCGCTTTTTTGGACCCCAGAAAAGCGATGCCAAGCAGAGGATGAGACAGGAAAGGATGGTTTTAAGCACGGCTCATCCCCGCCCAAAACTGTTAAAACTCCATGTGAATGTAACATCGACCCAATATCAATAAAAAACCATACCCTCCAGAAGAATTGCGGGAAAAGTATTATATCGCATATTGTGTTGTAGTTTCCTACAATTGTGTAGTAAATGGGATTGAGATATGTGGTGTTGTAAATGGGATTGAGATATGTGGGAATGATATAATGTATTTGTGTAGATGGGATGGAGAAAATGGGAAGAGGCCGTAGCTTTATATAAGAATTGAACTCCCAAAGTGAAATGGCAGCTTCAAAGCCTTAATTTGAATTGGCGGCTTCAATGCCTTAATTTGAATTGGCGGCTTCAAAGCCTTAACTTGAATTGGCGGCTTCAATTGACTAAATGAATTGGTTTGGCGGTATCAATTGGCTTTTCTTAGATGCCGCCATTTGAGACCAAGGCATCACCAATTTTGATTTTTCCCCCACTACCCCCCAATTGTAATTTGTAAAATAATAAACCCCCACTTATGTAAATGATTGAACTGGTGACTTTTTTGAACATTTGTTCACAATAATTTAGTATGCTTCTGTTGCATCATAGCTTCTTTCGTTTTCTTGTGTTTAAATTTGATTATCCTTGTCTTTGTTTCAACATGGTGTGGCGATGCCTACCGAATAATCATACAACGACGATGGTTGGTATGCAAGCGTGGGTAGACTGGCTGTTAATGATGACGCGGACGGTGCGGTCGGCAAGGGTCGGGGTAGGGCTGAGGAAGCCAGGTCTGGTAGCATGGTTAAGGTTTCGATGAAAGGGCAGGGGTGGTGGTGGTCGACGGGAGTCCTTGATAGTTGGAGAGAGAGAGAGAGAGAGGGGGGGGGGGGGGGATGTAGTGGTAGTTACTGGGAGGCAAGTGGTTGAAGTAAGTGGTAGTGAAAGGTGGTGATGTAAGGTGGTTGTGGAATGTGTTGGTGCAAGGAGGTGGTGGTGCTTAAAGAGAGTGATATAGATGGCAATGGGTCGGGTTCGGGTAGGGTAGGGTATTAGTAATACCAAACCCGTACCCGTTTATCATACCGTATACCAAACCCCACCCGATAACCGTCGGATATTGTCGGGTAATTCCCCGTCGGGTATTGGGTATACCCACGGGTATCGGGTATACCCGTTATTTTGTTAAAAAAATACCCGTTGGAATTTGTAATATAAAATACCCATAAAGTTTTGACGTTTAACTCTTCTATGACAAAAATTAATAGGATTTGGGAAAGTTTGGAAAAAATAAATATATAAAAAATGATATTTTTGAAATACAAATAGACAGACATATACTAAATTCAATATATATATATATATATTAATAGATATATATGTATATATATTATAAATAAATTATATCGGATATTTTTGCGGGTAATCGGATACCCATATATCGGGTAATCGGGTCGGGTATCGCAATATAACATACCCGAACCCGAACTCGAAAAAAATAAAATTTTAAACCCAAACCCGGATCCGTACCCATAGGGTATCAGGTATACCCGTCCCAAATATTTCGGGGTTCGGGTATACCCGTGGAATTCGGGTTCTTTTGCCATCCCTAGATATACTGTTACATACGTTATATATATATTTTTTTTCTTTTTTTTTTCATGGAAATATATTTTAAGCGAGTAAAAAGACAACCATACCCTCATGTGCCTTGTACATGATATGATTTAACGAGAAAATCTAACTGAGTTAGGATTATAGGACAAACCTTGTGAAATTTAGAAACATGAAGTGCAAAACTTATCAATTTTATAGTCAAAGGACATTTCTTGAAATTTGGTATAAACGAAAACTTGAAATTTAGTCATTTTATAAAGAACACAAAACAAAACCTTATTACAAAATATTGGACATAATCTAAACAACAATCTCTAAACAACTACGAGATCTAAACACAATGAACTCAAGATGACCAGACTGGATTACAACTAACCTAAGCAATTGTTCGAGATGAATAAGTGCAGATTAACAATGAAACCCTAATCGCCTTTAGTTGTGTGTGTGAGAGAGCGAGATCAGATGAAACGGATGAGAAAATATCTAATCTGCCTAGGAGAGAGAAAAGGCAAGACTATATATAACAGCTCTCGAAACTTCTGGGAAGGGCCAAAGGCCACACCGCCTTTGTAACAAGCATAGGCCATATGTGGGCATGACTTAATATAATCAACTCCTGAGCCTAAGTTGCTATCCAACTGTCCGGCTCCAATCCTCTCAACCAAGTAAACGCTCAAGCTAATGTGTGACTAGCCCACTTGGTAGAGGTATATGCCTCTTAGAAGGGAGGTCCAAGGTTCAATCCTTGGCAAGGGTGTTATAGTTTAGAATTATTGGTGTAATAGTATAGGAGATGTAATTTGCCGTTCAAAAAAAAAAAAAAAAAGTAAACGCTCAACAATAATGTCTCCAATACATGTTACACAAACAAATAATACTTATGATTATAACGAGCATGCATAATATACAATATGATATATGTACTTTTAACAAATCAAGAAGTTGCCAAGTTTACTTTCCTATATGAGAAGAACCAGACGGTCAAAACTGCATGCACTTAATTTGTTCTTATCAACCGTGTTCTAATAAAGTGATTAATCAACCCGAGTTTTATCGTTAATGACCTATATGACATCTCTTAAACATTTCAAATTGAACTTTCAAATATGTTGTATTTCATTATAGTTATGGAATAATGTGTTTGTCTTGTGAATTAGGGAGATAAACATGCAACAAATATTGCAAGACATCCTTTAGTCGATATATATACATGTACACGTGACGCAAACCGAATAAATATGCACCATTTCCCATTTGACGGAACATATGAGATGTATTGTGCCAAATGAAAATTTGTAGTGACAAATGAGAGTACTTAGGCGGAGCAATGTGGAAAAATAAGGGGGTACTACATTAGCAGGTAACGATGTGAACACCGCCCCCTCCGTTATTGAGCTAGTTGATGGGGGACATCGCCATTGGAATAACGACGTTAATGGGAAGAATGTGGGATGATGGTGGGACCTACCCCAATCTAAAGCAATCACATTCTTTTGTTTTTTTTAATATTTTTTTGTTAGTTATTTCAAAACACTTAGTTTAGTTATTAGGTATTTAGCTATTGCTAATGTGACATCACTTTATGCTATTTAGCAAGGTAGATTGTTTTCCACTAACACATGGCCGATCTTGCTTGGGACCGATCTTGTCTTCTCCCTACTTTCTTTTAGGGCTAGCTCCCACTCGTTACTAACTCATACTCTTTCATACCTTACTTGTGCCTATAACTTAAGAAGGAGGTTAAAGAACACTAACTCGATTAACTCTTTCCCTACAACCGTACTTGTGACACTAATTAACTTACTTAAGACCCTATAAGCACCATCCTCCCTATTATATTAGGGCTCTTGGAGAAAGTAATGAGTCTTGACTTGGTACGAAGGGATCGATCAAATCAATACTTTATGAGAGTCTTGACAGAAGGGCTAATGTTATCGTAATAGATTACCCAGCACGAGGTTGAACTAGACCCGCACAGTAAGGAACGAAGTCACTCGACCAACGGGGGGACAACCGAAGGTTGGGAATGAATGTCGCTCTATCCGACAAGCATTCATCAAGATCACTTTCAGTGTCTGCCTTCTTCGTGCCCGATCCAGTCAGTAGGCGTCAGTGAAGTTAATGTTTATGCTTTGTCACGAGAGTACGAGACACATGGAAAGCCTATAGTTGGTTGGCTAGTTTTAAAAGTGAATGGCTATTTTGTCAAATAATTTGGTCAAGATGACCATTTTGGCAATTTTCGCTATAGAATATTAATATGTTTATAATGATATGCTATGAATTAGGGAGATGAACATGCAGTATATATGTGATGCGAACTAGATTAATTAGCTAAAACGCACATCTATTTATAAAGTGTTTTCTTTAAATAATTAATTTTGTAGCTTGACAAATCGAAGCTAGAGGAAATATTTTAGAAACAAAAGAGAAGAAATGTAAAAATGGAGTTATATGTTAGGTGTGATTCCATTAATAGGGTATTCCATGTGTAAATATTAGTATGAAAAAGTGGGAATAAGTCTAAGGCTATCATACATAAATATGTGTAATGTAGACATTAATAAGGGTGTGGTTGGATTTGTTAGAAATTTGGTTTTAGCTTTAAAAGCCGCTGGCAAATTTCTTAGGTTGTACATTGGTTATCAATTCATATTACCTACTACATACCATACACGCCTCTATGAAGCATTTGGGTTTATAACATGGTACTCTATATATCACTAGTGAGCAGTAAATATATTCAGGGACATCATTTCACACACTAAAACTAAGTGAATGATAAATGTCTAAACAATGAATGAAGAGGGGTTCTTCTGCAATTTGATTAATTGCGATATTTACTTCAAATTTCCCTTTTCTGCACCCATCTTGGGATTTTTTCCAACAATTAATGCATTTCCTGCCCCTCAATTTACAACTCTCTCGTCTTCTACCACACCTTCTTCAATTCTCTTCCTCCTCAATCCCTCTCTCTACCATTAAATTAAGCTTTAAAGCAATCCCACTCTCTCTTTCTCTCTCATTGAGTTCTTGTTTATATATAAATATATGTGTAAATGGCCTTTGAGCATCTAAACCAACAAGCCCATCTCACTAGCGGTGGTGCTGTTCTTGATCACCTCCTAATCTCTCTATTTCTAGTTCTTGATCAAGATTTGCCAATTTCAAGGTAAACTTATTGTTTATGATCATAGGTCCTCTTTAATTTGTTTTCTGATCATGGATTTTCAATAAATATGTTATATATGATCAAAGTTATAAGTTCTTGAGAAATAAAGTTTGAATTTTTTGTGTTTAACCAAGATTTGTTAATTTTCAAGGTCAACTTATTATATATGATCATGTGTCTTTGCTAAATATGTTTTGTGATGAAGGATTTTAACTTTTTAAATAGATATGTTATATATGATCAAAGTTTATATTTTTGAAAAATAAAGTTAGACTTTCTACTTTTTATCAAAATTTTGTGTTGGTCCAAGATTTGCCAATTTTAGGACAAAACTTATTGTTTATGATCATGGGCATGTCCGAAGCTTATTAAGGGCCAGGTGCCCCCACCGGTTTTTTTGGTCCGTAGTATAAATTTATGCATTTTCATTTGAAAAATTTAAACGTATTAAGACCGGCCCCTCTCGTTTTAAGTGTCTCTTGACTTTCATCTAAAAAAATTCAAGCTCTGCCGCTAATATGGATATTCCTTATATATGTTTAATAATCAAATATGTTATACTTGATCAAAGTTTTAAGTTCTTCAAAAATAAAGTTTGACTTTTTATCAAGATTTTGTGTTTTTTTCCACAGTTGACTTTGTACCACCAAAGAGAATAACTCAAACAATTGAGTTGCAAACCATGAGCCGAAGAAACGGTAGAGGTAGTGATCCAAAGATTGACTTGAAGCTTAATTTGTCGCCACCAACCGGTAACCGACAAACCGAAGAATTACCAACAAGATCAGCCACCACCATGTCTCCAACAAGCTCTTGTGTGTCATCAGAGGCTGAGCTTCGATACTCAAGTAGCCCAGAGACAACATCCATGATGTTGGTTGGATGTCCAAGGTGCTTGATGTACGTTATGCTTAATGAGGACTACCCTAAGTGCCCTAAATGCAAGAGCACCGTTTTGCTTGATGTCCTCCATGACAACTCCACCAAGAAAACAAGAAAGACTTGAATACACTTCAATGAATGAATGAATGAAGAGGGTGGTGAAAAAGCTTTTATAATTTAGCACTTAGTATTTATTATTATTAGTAGGGTTTTCTTAATTTAAATCCTTTATTACTATTATGGATAATGTTATTTACACTCTGTTTACCGTTGCCTATGAGTGGAGTTTAAATGACAATACCCTTTTTACCCTTCTATTTTTGGTATGTTCATCATTAACCTTGGTAACGTAGGGAATTCAAGGAGGTTATATAGGTAATTTCCGTTTTGTTTATGTGTTACTTTTAAGGGTTTCTGTGTTATGGCTAATTGTAGTTTTACTACTTTCCACGTGGATGTGCCATGTCAGATGACTTTACTGATTGACACATGTAGAGTTTGGTAAAAAAAACTCCCATGAGGATAGGAGGGAATCATATTTTATTTGATTACCAATTACATATTTCTAATTGAATTTTTTTTACGGCAATGAACGACATGCCAACGACCGTAATATCAGACGTGATGTGGTCAAGGTCAAGTACTTGATCGCCGCCAGTTTCTTGGCTCTCCTAGATGTGTGAAAACCTGACATCACCTGCCCGAAAGCATAACAGTTAAATGATTGGTAAAATTTCGCCTTCCATACAAGTCAAACCGGTGCCACCCGTATTCGCTTTTCACCTAGATACCACTAAGTACAAGGGTGGGGGAATTTCTAAGTTAACATAAAAATACAATAGTTAACTATAATCAATCTTTTATTATTTTCAAAGAACTGGGATTTTCTCATAATAGTTTATAACTTGTGAACTAGTTAAAATACGTCGAGAATGAGAGCCATACGAAAGATAGAGATCACCAGCCAAAGCCGTAAATTTTTATGTAAAAGGCCAAAAGTCGAAAGATAAAATATGATTTGGCTTAGGATTTAGTTGATTTTGTTAGTTCTTGATAGTACGTTTTTCATTTTAACATTCCACACGTGTGTGTATATACAAAATATCAAATAGAAAGTTTATTTGGGACCAACACATTTTTTTTAGTTTTAAATTGTAAAGGTATTTGTGTCAAACATGGTGTACACAAGATACGCAATTTGTTTTTGAAATTTCGTCTTTCAGATAAGAAGCATGGTCTCAAGTTCGAAATCGATTCAGAGGAGTTTTACTGTTTTAGCCTTCAGACAGCGGGTTTTTTTTCCAAATTGGTGGCTTGATGAACGTAGGCTACCTAGTTAGCAGTTATTTATTTTCAAATTGGTGGTTTATTCAATGTTAACCAAACAATTAAATGAATAAAAGTTTAGATTGACTAAACTTGATTTTCAAACACATATGACGTGAGCTTGATCAAACATTACAAATGTTGTTTTTAGTTTTACATACCTGTTACACAAGAAACTTATTTATTTTATTATTTGAGAAAGGCCGTTTGATATTATTTTGATTTTTTTATTTTAAAACACTTAAAAACATTTATGCTATATACTCTAAAATTTTAAAAAAAAAGTTTCTTATATAAAACATTTATGCTATATACCCTATTTATCCTTACAATATATGTATCTACGTAGGTACGTACTTATGTAGATACAATATATGTATCTACGTACGTACGTACTTATATGTAGTAACTTATATAGGGTGGAGTTTCTGTACTACAAAGTGTATTTTTCGTACAAAGTGTGAGAATTCTATATAAATATTGTGTTTTAAATTTTAGGCATGATGTTTTATATTCTTTTGGCATAGTATTATGTAAAAAACACAAAACATAACAATTTAAAACACTAATTAATATATTTTTTGACATGCAATCTAAAACACCATGTGAAGAAAGTAGTTATTGTGTTTCAAAATTCATGTCTACAATACATTTGATTGTATTTTAAATTATTGTGTTTCGTGTGTTTCAATATTATATAATGCAAAAGGAATCAAAAACATTATAGCCAAAATTTAAAACACAGTGACTACATAGATTTCTCACACTTTGTACGAAAAATGCAATTTATACAATAACCTATGTATATATATACATATATATATAAGAAATACATTACGTTGTATATATCGTAGAAACTAATTTTTAGTATTAAAAGTCTATCGAATATATATAAAAATATTAATAACTTCTATGTTAATAAAAAAATTTGTTAGGTTATAGAAGAAATGCTGATGATAAAAGCTAAAATCCATGGGCTTATCTTTCAAGTACGTAATAAACCAAAAGTTTTCAAAGTTCAAAGTTTAATAGTTTAGCGGAAGCAGTAAGTAAAATTCATGCAACGTCTCGTAAAACCAGTACGCGTTTCCAAAACCAAACATAATAAAATAAAATGTTTAAAAAACCAAAAGATAATGTTTGTTGGATCAATTATGCCTATCACTGATTCTTCTTAAACAGCTTATCGAAGTAAATGCACAGCGGAATAATATTAAGTGCTCTAAGTTAACAGTTCACTTTTAATTGAAGTAAATGCCCCCCCCCCTCAAATGTAGAACTAAAGCAGTATAGAAGTTAACATGAGAATCAAACAGTTAATGAATAAAACAGTTGTAAGTGCTCAAATGGTTTTCCTATATTAGAAATGATTTATTGCAAAAGATGTCTAAAATAGATGGTGTGAACCTATCTATTTATTGACAGAACCAAACATACATTGGAAGTATTAAACTTGATGATTGAAGTTCTTCAAGTTCAATGATTATCAGGCTGGATCTCCTTCTGTGTTCAACTTGTACAACACCAGGTGTATCACTTTGAATAGGAATGTGATGTTCAGTGATCACCTTCGTTTGTTTTTGTTATTTGATGGTTTGGGTCAGTTGATAGGAAAATGTAGCAGGATCCCTATGTTGTGTGATTAGAGGTTTTTCTTCCGAAGATATGTATGTCTTGATATACTATTTCATTGCCTTCAAGTAGAATCATCTTGAAATCTGTCTTGACCTATTCCTCTGATTTCTTTTGATTTTTGGCAGCCGGTTTGGAAGTTGGCTTTCTTACAGGATCAGAAGTTTCCCAAACTTCTGATGGTTTAAATTTTTCAGGATTAGATTTCTGCAAAACTTAAATCTTTTGTAGGTTTCATGGAGATCAGCTTCTTTCCATCTTGCTAGTTGAGCTTTTGAACCATAGTCATTTACTGCCAGTTCTTTAATTATTTGAGCTCTTTTCATCTTCTTTTCTTTTTCAGCATCTTGTCTATCTAAAACTAATCTTGCCATTTGTTCAAGTTTTGAAGTTGAAAGATCTCTAAGAGAGTATCTTTTTGTCTTGCTCTTCTTCACAATCCAGCTAATCAGCTGTTGTCTCTTATCTTCCTTAGCAATTTGAATTTGTTCCTCAGCAATCCTTTCTTCTTCATCTAACTCTCTAAGTTTGGTTTCATAAGTTTGAAGTTTGCCATTGAAGCTCAGATCTTCCCTTTCTTCTAAGTTTGGTTCTAGGGATTTCCTGCCTTAGGCTTAGAGCCTTCATCAGCTTATTGAGGTCTTAATTATGTTACCACTATCCTCAGATCCACTAAGGGGTGGTTTAAGAGTATTGGCAGCCTCAAATGTACCTAAAGTTTCAAAGTTTGGGCTTAGAAACCTTGGTCCATCCTCTTCTCTTGGGATAGCGCTGATATTATCCACATCAGTGGCCATTTCAGTAGTTTGTTCTCCTTTTTATATGGTGATTGGGGAATGCCACTATCTGATGGCATATTTTCTTTCAGCCCAGAGAGAAAGTGTGCAATTTCGACTGTTGTGTGTGAGAGTTCAAGTTCAGTAGATTTGGGATCAGTAGTTTCAATGGGTTCAGTAGTTTCAAGAAGAGGTTCAGTAGTTTTGTTCTTTTTAAGTTTCTTCCTTGAAAACTGGATAGAAACTGGTTTGGCTCTTTTAGGTGAGGGTGGAGATGGATGTAACTGAGAGAAAGTTTCAGTTACACCTATATCAAGTGCAGATTGCACATTAGCAGCCTCAGGCATCTCAACCTCCTGAGGTGTTTTTCTTTTTTTGGGTTGGTGGGTTTGGATTTTTTGCTTCTTGGGCTTTTTGGTCTTTGGGGAAATGGGCTTGGAAGATGTAGGTTCCATGAGGGGACTGTTTCTTGTTCCCATTGGTCATCTTCTGGCATGGAAGTTGGTTTGTTATGCCTGGAGAATACTTGTGAGGTTAAAGGGTTTAATTTTAAAGTTTTACCCACAAGTACCTCCTCCCCAAGTTCCTTTATAATACAATGCATCAGGAACCTTCGGTAAAGAAAAAAAATTATTTTTATCATTTTGGTGATGCAACACCAACTCATTGAAAAATGTATGATGCCCTAAAAGGAGTTTCATTCAAAATGGAATGGGAAATTTGTTGTAAAGCTGAGGGCATCTGACCATAAGAGCCAGTTTTGGGACTCAAACACATGATAATATAATGAAACAAAAGTTTATATGGTGCATCAAAAAATCTTTTGTAAATACTGGCATGTGATAGAGTACCTTGGTAACCACACTATGTCATGGATAACTGGACAGTATCAGTGGAAATGTATTCTGGGGCTTGAGCATCATTTAGACCTAATCTTATCCCTAGAATTTCAGGTGTGATTGCCAGGGTTCTCCCTTTGATCGTCGTCTTCAGGGAGATAACCTTGCCATCAACAGTGACAGCATCAGCGTTGGCCTAGAACTCATTGAGAGTTTCAGTGTGGATTGGTGGGTCAATAGTAAACGCCGTGTAATAACTTGATTTGATGACTAAATCAATGATTGCATCGTATTGGGACCGGGCTTTGTCTTTGACGAAGTAACCTTTTTTATTGTGTCCCTGTTTAAGCACAACAGTCATGGAAGCTTGATCGAACAGTTACTAGGTTTTAGATGGTTTGAGAGAGGGAATTTTGGTTTTTAAAACATAATAAATGAGAAAGAGGGGTTTTTAGAAGTTTTATAACCGCCATATGTCAAACTTCTGAATGGGAAAAGACTGATTTGTCCTTTTGACCAAAACTTCTGATGAACAAATCTGTTTATCATTAGTTTCCCATTTTCTCTTAAGTAGTTCTCAACAACTGATGAGAATGAGTTTAAAAACACCCATTATAACTTCTGATGATTTTTATCATCAATAGTTTCTCTTTTTAGAAAATATTCCCTTACTGATGTTTTGTACATCCGTAGTTTCTCCCTCTATGGTCATCAGAGGTTTATGACAGTTGAGTAATAAAACAAGTGAATATGAAATATGTACAGAAAATGAAAACACTTACAAAATTACTCAAAATTTAACATCCCAGGCATGGATACTAACCTCTGAAGGTTGTTGTATCAAGGGGTTTTGTGAACACATTAGCTATTTGATTAGCTGTTGACACATATTTTACCTCAATTTTGTATTTTTCCTAGCAATCCCTGATGAAATGATACCTGATCTCAATGAGTTTTGTCTTTGAAAATTGGACATGGTTTTGTATGATGCTTATGGCTGAGGTATTGTCTAGGAGCAATGGTGTCTTGGTCTCTATGATTCCATAATCAAGCAATGGATTTTCAAGCCATTGTATCTGTGATGTGCAGCTTGCAGCAACAATATATTCTGCTTCAGCAGTTGATGTTGCCACATATGTTTGCTTCTTTGATTGCCAGGACACCAGATAGTTTCCAATGAATTGACATCCACTAGATGTTGATTTTCTTGACATTTTACACCCTGCATAGTCATTATCTGGAAAAGCTATTAATATGGTACTGCTGATAGCAGGACACCAAATTCCTAGATTAGGAGTTCCTTTCAGATATCTAAAAATTCTTTTGACTGCCATGAGGTGTGATTCCCTTGGAGCTGATTGATATCTAGCACAAACACATGTTAAAAACATAATATCTGGTCTTGAAGCAGTTAAATAAAGAAGGGAGCCTATCATACATCTATACATGGTTTGGCAACCTGTTTTCCTTGATCATCATGTTCAACTTGTGTAGTTGGGCTCATGGGAGTGGCACATGATTTACAGTCTTGTAAAGAAAATTTGTTCAATACTTCTTTAACATATTTTGATTGATGTATAAAAGTTCCATTTGTTTGTTGTTTGATCTGCAGTTCTCCCATGGTACTCATCTCAAATTTAGATTGCATGAATTTCTTAAATTTTTCACACATTTTTGTATTTGTTGAACCTGAAATGATATCATCAACATAAATTTGAACAAGGAGGATACGATTTCCAACATGCTTTATGAAAAGTGTTTTATCAATGGAGCCTCTTGTGAAGTGATTTTTTAGTAAAAATGTGCAAAGTGTGTCATACCAAGCTCTTGGAGCCTGTTTTAGCCCATATAGAGCCTTGTCAAGTTTCTACACCCAATCAGGATGAGAAGAATCCTCAAACCCGGGTGGTTGAGAAACATACACTTCCTCTTTTATTTTCCCATACTAAAATGCACTTTTTACATCCATTTGAAGAACTTTAATTTTGTTGGAAATAGCATAAACCAAAAATAACCTGATAGCTTCAAGCCTTGCTACTGGTGCAAATGTTTAATCATAATCAATTCCCCCTTCTTGGGAATAACCTTGGACCACCATTCTTGCCTTGTTCTTGATGATTAAACCAGTTTCATCTTGTTTGTTATTGAAAACCCATCTTGTGCCAATTGGTAGCTTGTTAGGAGGTAAGGGACAAATTTCCCAGACTTGTTACTTCTTGAATTGCAGCAACTCATCCTGCATAGCTTCAACCCAATTGTTGTCTTTGAGGGCTTCTTGATATTTCTTTGGTTCCAACTGAGAAATTAATGCAGAGAAAAAGTAGAAGTTGGAAAGCTGGTTTCTTGTAAGTACCCTGAAGCTATATCACCCATGATTTGTCCTAATGGATGATCTCTGAGTTCTATCACTTGTTCTTGTGTTTGAACAATGGGCTCTTGAACTTCTTCAAACAAACCACTGAGGTTAATGATGTCTAATTTAGCTGTTTGGATAGTTTTAGTAGTTTTAGGAGCTGAATCAGAGGTTTGGGGTTCTGCATCAGTAGTTGTTTGGTTTGTTGAATCATAAGTGTGGAAATAGCATTAGTAGTTTGAAGGTGTACCGCTGCTGCTGCAACGCCCCAATAATCATTCATGGGTTGCTGTGGAAGTTAAGCAACAGTATGTGGAATCGAACTAATCATCGCGAGGTAATTGATCGGCTGAGATGGTTGAGTATTCGTCTTTTGTGCAGCCCAAGGTTCCATGGTAAGGTGTTATTGCTGTGTAATATTAGGCCTATGTGTTGTTGGAAATCCCCACATATCATATATAAAGTTCGAAATGCGAAACACTTAGAAAATTTCCTCAACAGTTCTACGCTCGACCTATAAACTCCAATAGGGGGTACGAATGTAGAAAATTTCCAGGTTCGACCCTTTAGTCTGAATCAAATGTAGGAAATGTAACACACTAACTCACTTTTGACCGATTACAACCCACGTTCGACCTCCCGTAATGTCGAATGTACCAACACTGGTCGACTGTACAAACACAACACACACAACTTCTTGGTTCAACCTAAAATACTTCACTTTCGACCTGAAAAATCTACCCAAAAACACTACACGCTCGACCCTTCTCTCTTAGGTTCGACCTGACCCATTTGAAAAATGGTTATTCTTTGAAAATCAGTTATTTTGATCCCAATTTTTCAAAAGTTGATGAATTTTGATGATGTTTAGCAGGTTTTGCTTCGAATTTGATTTGGAACAACTTTAATGAATAGAAATTTTGATTTTATCCATAAAATCTTGTCCGGATCAATCAATTTTCATCAAAACTCATTGTTCATTCAAAACAGAAAAAATTTGATCAAATTTGGGTCCAAATCAGTTCAAAAACTATCAATTTGTAGTTGTATGATCCGTATAGGCTCTGATACCACTTTGTAGAGGACCGTTTTCACAGAAACAAGTTAGTTGATTATACAAGTTTACTAATCTAGGTGCGGAAACCCCAGATCAGTTACAAAATGATAGTAAATGAATCAAACAAGCAAATTCACCTTTTCAACATCCATTTCATTCATAAACAATTGATATAAACTTTACAATTAGTGTTTAAGATGAAATAATCACGTTCTAGACACTTCCTGAAAACCTAGAGAGAAAACAGACCAAACACACTGACACAAATTGCAAAAGTTAAACTTAAAACAAAATTTCAAGTATTTATAGGCTGCACATTCGCCCCCCAATAGGGTCGAATGTGCACTTTCGCCCCTTAACAGAGTACGAATCAGCACATATCATTTCAGTCTTCTACATTCGCCCAGATCTCTCTACCTTCGACTATTTCTTCTACATTCGACCTTCTGTTTTTCCACGTTCGCCCCCATGATTACAACAAAACAACTTTATATTTGCAATCCAAAGCATTAGTCGCAAATCGTGCACTAACAGTATATCCATTTCTTCTAAATCATCACTACTAAAATTTTTCAAGTCAACAAGAATGAAACATATATTATCAGTGGTTTGATTTATTTCTTCATTGTCATAAGCTGTATATGATCTTTCTGATGAGATACTAGCAGTTATGTCAATGTGGCCAAAAGATCCAAAATCATTAGAACAAGTTGGTGCGTCTTGTCCTAAAAGTGTTGTACTACTTGGAACATAGTCATCAACAATTTTGCCAGAGTTTTGTAACTTTTTTCTTTTGGTTTATTTCTCTTTCAAAAGTTAACAATCTCCCATGTAATTTTGTGAGTGATAGGGAGTCAAAATCTGGCCCTGATCTGAGGACTATTGAATAAGTTTCCCATTTTTCAGGTAAAGACCTTTAAAATCTATACAACATAGATGAGTTTGTATAGGTCTGACCATTTAACTATAACTCAGAGATTAATGAAGAAAATATTTCAAATTGTTGTGTCAAAGTTTCTCCATTAATATGAGTAAAGGTTTCATATTGTTGAGCCAATATTTCTCTTGTGTTGGCAATCATCTCATCAGTTCCTCCAAACTGTTCTTTGAGGCAATCCCACAGCTCTTTGGCAATCTCACAGTGTAAGTTCCCAGCATAAATTTCGTTTGGGAGATTCATTGCCAACATTGAAAACGCTTTAGTATCTAGCTCAAGTTTTAGGAAATCTTCATCAGTGTACTCTTTTGGTTCTTTTTCTTTTTCTACTTTAGTTTCAAGATATCCAGTTACCGGTTTATGGGGTCCATAAATGACAGACCTCCAACAACTAGTATTTTTTTGTTACAAAGTTTGTGCCATCCTTCTTTACCAGATGTTATATTGATTTCTGACTAGCATGGAGGCTTATTTGCAGATCCAGTGTTATATGGATCCATTTTTAAGAAGATTAATTGATTAACAATTTCTTAAAGTGATGGATTGTTTGATAAAGTGAACTTTTATCCTTAATTAAATATCAATAAGAGCATGTATAGGATTCTCAATTTGTTAGATTGATATGTTATCAAATGAACCAGAGCTCTAATATCAATTTTTGGATCAGTTATGTTTATCACACATTCTTTTTAGAACAATTTATCAAAGTAAATGCACAGCGGAATAATATTAAGTGTTCTAAGTTAACATTTCATTTTTAGTAGAAGTAAATGTTCCCCCTCAAATATAGAACTAAAGGAGTATAGAAGTTAATATGAGAATCAAACAGTTAATGAATATAACAGTTGTAAGTGTTCAAATGGTTCTCATATATTAGAAATGATGTACTGCAAAAGATGTCTAAAATAGATGGTGTGAACCCATCTATTTATAGACAGAACTAAACGTACATTGGAAGTATTAAAACTAATAATATAATACTACAACATGATGTAGTATTGGAACTTATACATAAAGTAACAAAAACTAATATAATACTGAACTACTAAAGTATAAGGGCAGTGGGAATCTTCTACTGCAACTGCTGAAGAATAAACAACTTCTGATGAGTTATCTGATCAAAGTTGTTCTTCAGGTGTTTGTCTGGTTCACATTCAGAACTTTACTCTTTAGCACTTGTATCAGCTTCTTCAGTACTTGTCTTCTTCTTCTTTTTCTTCAGTAGTTTCCATACTTAGCAAAATATGCAGAGAACAATTCGACTAAGGTTGATCTGGCTTATCAATCCTCTTTGAGCCAACAATGTTTGTGATGCAAGTGAGACTCCAAGTGCATCCTAGCAGCAATACCTTTAGCGACCTGAGAAATCATGATAATGTTAGTCAACAATTAAGTTGGTGAATTCACAGGTTTTAATGTAAGTAAATTCCGTTTGTTTGTTTGATTGTATGTAAAGACTCACATCCGTTTACTAATTATATCCCAATGCTAGCTAGACATTAACAAGTTCCTAAGCGTACATAAACCATTGCTAACTGTTGGTAGTTGTTTTTCTTCCGCCACCGTTCATTCAACGGTGACGACTGTTTATGACGACATGCACCTGCTCAACCTCCAGTTGACACAAGTGGGGCTTGTCAGACCTAATAGATCTATTCACATCTCCTCGCTATGTTACACATACTATGGTTTACAATGTAAGGACTTAAGAATTAAAGTTACGCTACAGTAAACAAGTGATATAATAGTACACGTGATCTACAATGTTCGTGTGTTTGTGTAGTATATTTCTCCCCTAACAGGAAAACAGTAAAAGGGGATGTGAAACTCACCTTAGCTTTGTGTGCTAATAAACCGGTGTATAAAATAAGTATCCTACAACTGGAAACCTATATTATAACAACCTATGAGTGTTTTTCCAATGTTTGTGTTTGTCCAAATAACCCATTGATCTCATATCACTGATCTAGTTGAGTTTGTAAAAGTGTTTGACCAAGTTTGACTTTGGTGACTTAGTTTGACCAATTTTGACCCGCTGATCCATTGGTCACCCGTTAATGTTTCATGTTTGATTAATCCACATAGACCTAAATTCACATCATCTACACCAATCGTCCAATTCTTTAGGGCCGTTTGGAAACATCTAAATGGGTAAGTGGTGGCCCAGTAAGAGGTCTGAATAGTTAAGAGGTTCTGAATAGTTAAGATGTTCTGAATGGTTAAGTGATGTTTGGTTGGACATTTGAATGGGTAAAATTTCTTGGGTTTTGCTCTGCTCCACTTTCATTTTTGTACAGAACAACAGCAGCCCGATTGCCTTCGTTTTTGCAGCGAACAGCAGCAGCCCCTTGCGTCTGAATCAGTCATACTTGTTTCTAGCGCTGACTGGGTAAGAGGCCTAGTTAGACAATTTTTCCGTTCAAATGACTCCAGCCAAAAACTCCCACGTCTGACCGAGTCAAACGGCTACCCCATTCAGAGGCATTAAGACTCAACCAAACAGCCCCTTAGCATTTGCCATGTTAGTTATCACATAACATGTTACTTGTAACATACGTTTACAAGTTCACGTTTGCACATACGCCCTACTTCTAACATGCTATGAATTATCACAAGTCATATAACATATTTTATGCATCCTACAACTTGTATCTTTTGTAACTTTCCCAATTTAGTAAGTTATGAACACCAAAGACTTATAACATGCACAAAGTTTCCATGTTTAGTAAGTACATGAATCGAGTTTGATCTTTACCGGAACAATGTTCTAATAACCTTAGATAATCATTAACAATCATCTCATAACATCACATACATCATATCATGTAGCAATCATCAACATCAAACTCTAAAATCAATAAAGTTTCCTATAATGGCAGGTTATGAACAATGAATCAAACAACGTTAATCAATCATCAAACACATGTTAATCATCTTAGACTATAATAATATCATCATATAAATCATCATAATCAGATCTAACATCATAATCCTCAACCTAGGGTTTATCAAGTTTCATAAAAGTAACTGTCTATGATTAAACATGAATCTTATGTTATAACATAATCAAATCATCAATAACATACATCACATAAGCATGTTAATCAAATATAAATCATTAGTTATTGATAAAACTAGTTTTTATCAGATCTGGACATTAGGGTTTATGGACAAAAATATGATTAGCATAAAAAAGGATTAAAACAAGTAAAGGATTGATAATTGACCTCAAGCTCTTCGTTCGAGTGATTAAAACGTGATTAAAGCTCCAAGAATCCTTGAAACGATGAAGAACAGAAGTAGGAGGGTTGTATTTTTGTGCAGGGGTTACCGTACCTTACGGTAGCACCGTAAGGTACGGTAGAGACTAAAACCCAACGATGGATCTCTACTGTAGAACGGTGAGAAATATGTGCACAGAGACCACCGTATGCTACGGTGGCCACCGTAGCTTACGGTGGAGGCCTTCAAAAACGGATTTTTTTCTTTCGTATCTTCCTCGCTCCGATCCGTTCTGTCCCGTTCCAACGCTCGTATTTCTTCATTTTTAGCTCCTTTTCATACCTGCAACCAAAGTACTCGTAGTCACCCAATTCCAAGCAATATCATGATCAAATGTGGTTAATATAAGCGTTTTAACATTATAAAGGGTTGTTCCTTGAACCACCCGTCACATCCCCACACTTAACCATTGCTTGTCCCAAGCAATCCACCAAAAATCTATTTCCCACAAAAACGGTCATTTTAAAATCAAGCATCAACATGTAATCCTTGTTTTAACCCATCCTCAACACCCAAATCAACACACCCCTCACAATGTCTCTCCTCTCGGTTACAACTAAGCTCTAGCATAGATGAGCTAGACACACAAAAGACAAACGGGTGGTTGCACAACCATAGGCTTGTACCTAAATCAATCTTTCTCTTATGAATGTTAAACATGAATGCAAATCAAAGGGACTTTCAAGGTTGTAACTTGGCTAAGTGTAAAGGTAGGGAATGGAATATATATGAGTAGCGCAAACTTTACCCGGTCTTTTATTACACAGTGACACACACGCACATGGCTAACACACGCAAACATACATACATACGAACACGAACATAATAAATATTACACATAAACTTCTTTTTTTTTTCTTTTCTTTTTTTTTCTTTTTCTTTTCTTCATATATATATTTTTTCTCTTTTTTTTCTTTTTTTTTCTTTTCGAACCAAGTAAACTCTATAAACACACGAAACACACACAACTAAACTCCAAACTTATACTATAATATCATACTAACACTCTATTTAAACACACAAGACCGGGTCAAGTTGGGTATTAATTTCGGGAGCTAGTTTGAGGGTTAACAATTGATAGGCTTTTAGGCACAAAAATGGGCAACTAAATGTCTAAACCCCCACCCCTCTCGGTACCATGATCATATATGTAATGTATGAGGTCCAACCCCCCAAAACCCACACTCACGCTCAACTAGACGAGGCTACCGAATGCCCTTATCCTTTTCACACTCATGTCCAACTAAAGACTCAAACTGCATTCAAGCACAAGTTCTAGTGCACCCCCTCCCGTTGCCACTCTCTCAAAGAAAGGTATTATTTATATACAAGTGTGGCTTAAACTCTCACCAAGAATAAAAGTGGGTGTTAAGGGTTGCCGGTGTGTCTATTGGGGTTAATTCAAGGTGTTCCAATTTTCACAATGTTTACGCTTGATTAAAAAAAAAATAAAACCTCAAAAATTTCCCCCATCCCCCCACTTGGGATACATTGTCCCCAATGTACGGTTTTGGAAGGAAAAGCTCCAAGACTCGAACCACAAACTTCTTTTTGGTATTTTCATTTTATATATTTTTTTTAGTTTTTTTTTTTAAACAACACACCTACTACCACAACCCAAACCAATCATCATCAATCAAAACACCACCCAACCACCCAATCCCAAAAACATAAGAAAAATAAAATAAACATACAACTATGTACAAGAGAGCACGACCTGGTCAATAATAGCGGGGTTGAGGTGGCCCGAACACGGAAGTCATTAGATCGTTCCACTCACCAAATCCAAACGCACCACTACCGCTTCCACCTTGATCTGAGGCTTGTTGTTGTTGTTGCTGTGGGTCAACCCATTGAGAATGATGAAGTGGTGGAGTGGGATATGAGATGCTCCCATCATAAGGTGGTAAAGACCCGTAATCCACCGGTTATTGATTTGCAACTACGGGTCTTCCCGCATGCCAATCATCGTTCATCTGTCTATTTTGATCATCCACATATCTATGATTAATTTCCACCTCATGAGAATAGGCATGCGCCCTATTCCACATCTCTTGCCGGTCGAACCCTTGCCTCATATTTCTTTCAATGCTGGCGCTCATCATTGTCTGGTGATCAAATAACGTGCGCTCTGAACCAGACCATGTATCAAATACCGAAGCTGGGGGGCGTTGATTTTCGATTACCGTCTGCATCGTCCCTGTGAAAGCCCAATTTTCCTCATACGACCTCTCAGTAAAGTCATAAAAACTTCCACCATGACCCGAACTACCTTGCCCCAGGTCCATATGCATACCCCTTGGCTCCTCCACATAATCCTCCTCTTCGCTCGGTGGCTCATTCTCTCTTTCAGGTTCATCTTGCTCTCCCAGTAAAAGTCTCTGAGCATCAACCTTCAATGCTCTCCATCTTTGGCCCTCAGATTTTAGCTTGTGGTACCTTTCTGAATCGGTGTATGTCCACCCAAGTCCCAATGTCTTCAATTCAAACGGTTTATACCTTCTATGTTTTCCCACATCATCAGCCGAAATAGCTTTTTGTTGCATCAAAAGGGCGGTAATGAGCCTACAGTAAGGAATAATCCGCCTCCCAACTGAATTCCGACACATCCATACATGATTTAGAATTAAATACCGGAGTGGAAATTTTGGAGACCCATGCATCAAGGAATAAAGGACTGGAATTTCTGGAAACCGCACCTCTTGCTTATCTGCTCTCCTTGGTATCACATTATTAATGATGATAACTAACAACAATTTTGCCTCAATCTTCAAGTACCTCCTATACAAAGTTGCATGATATGTCCCCGGAAGGAATAAAGCTTCTAACATCTCGGTCCACCTCGGGTGCTTGTCGGGCTTATACAACAAATCATCTAAACTAGGGAACATGTACTCTTTAGCCGGCCGACTGTCAAACTTGGCCAACTTTTTTAATGTCTCAAAAGACATCTCCACTTTTACCCCCATTTACTTCGCCGATTAACTTCATCTTGGATGGTGAATCATATCGAGGACATCTCAACGTTGCCATCCACTCCTCGATCTCATCCATATACAAATACTTATTATTTCCATCATAACAATGCAATGCTGCTTCCCAACCCAAAGCCCGAAACCGATCAACCACTTTAAATGGTGCAAATTGCACTTCTTTAACATCCTTCTCACAAATGAAAGCACCCGGTTTATCTTTCAAATTCTTTATCTGATCATGAAAGAGTATAGCCTGCCATTTCCTTGGTTTTTCATTTAGAGGACCCGATTCCCACTTAGGTTTATCATGTTTGTTTAGTGGCACCTCTGGCGTTTCCTCATCAGAATCTTCATCTCTACCCACATACTTCCTTCTTTTATACTGTTTCGCCACCTTCTTACCCTTTGCCTGTGAAGATGAACTCGCTCCAAGTGCCTCACTAGTTTTCACCATTTTCCTATACTCAAACAAACAACATCAAAACCAAACAAAACAAAATTAGTTCCATATGTTTAACACCTCCCCACACTTGCTTGTTAACATGGTAGTAAGTATTTGTGAACGAAAATATCATCTTTGGTTTGACGAAAATTGGGCATGACGCCTCTACAATCTTAACATTTCCAAAAGTTCACAATTTCCATCACATTATTGCCTCTACTACCATATTATTACTCAACATATCAACATTACATACTATATTAACTAACAAGCAAGTGGGTATGAACAAGCAAGAACAAGAACCTCTATTTTTTCACAATGTAGCATCAAAATTAGAACAAATAGGACACATACCTTTGATTAGAAGAGATTGAAACACAAGAAAGCTATGAACTTGAAAAACCCCAATTTTTGCGATTTTTAGGGTTCGAGATTCGGCCCCAAAAACGTGTTTTTCTTTCAATTTACTCCCCAAAATCAGATTCCTTGTTAATTCTAGCCAAGATTGACTCAAAAATCGTGAGATTTGGTTATGGATTGAAGGTTTTATGATGGTTTAAAGGGTGAAGAAGAAGAATGTTCTTGAAGGGTTTGTGAAGAAGAAGAAAGAAGTTAGGTAGAAAAGAATGAAAGATTTGAATGGTTCTAGCATTATTCACGTGCAGCATTAAATTTTTTTTTTATTTTTTTATTTTTTTATAACGTCAAAATCAGTTCAGCTCCAGACCCCACCGTTTATTACGGTGGGGGCGTTTATTACGGTAGCCCAAATGCCAATATTAACTGCCGTAAGGCAGTAGCGAACTACCGTTACCTTTTTATCCACCCCAAGTCCACCGTAAGTTACGGTGAGACCGTCCCTTACGGTGGCCGCTGGCAATTTTTTTTTTTTTTTTTAAACTAGTAATTTGAAAAACATGAAAATTACCCTACCCGGCCCCTCGAAAATTCCATGTTGTCCTCAACATAATGCTAGAACCGTTTCGCGACCCGAGCGTCCCCACACTTGTTTCAAACACGGGTTTCGATGAAAAACGAAATTGGGCAATAAAACAAAATAAAATACAATAGAAATCTAACTATTTACATTACCAAACCTGGGCCTCTTATGATTGTACTTCCTCTACCGGGTGTAAGATATAGCCCGCTTTGTCAACTTCCAAGTGGTTGATGTCCTTACCTTCCAAATACGGCTTCAAACGATGTCCGTTTACCATTTGTTGCTTGTTGGTGTTTTCATCCAAAATTTCAACATCACCAAACATACCAACCCGGCACACTATGTAAGGACCCATCAATTTACTCTTTAACTTTCCCGCGAACATCTTCAATCTTGAATTGTACAACCAAACCTTTTGACCCACTTCAAAGGTTTTCTTTCTCAATTTAGCATCATGAACTTTCTTTAATTTGTCTTTATAAGCCGATGCACATTCATATGCCTCATCTCTAATCTCCTCCAACTCACTTAATTGCAACTTCCTTGTTCTACCCGCCTCATCGTAATCCGCATTTACCGTCGTGATTGCCCAATGTGCTCGATGCGCTAACTCCATTGGCAAATGACATCCCTTTCCATACACCATTCGATACGGTGTTGTGCCAATTGGGGTTTTGTAGGTCGTTCGATATGCCCACAAAGCATCGTCTAACTTTCCCGACCAATCCTTTCTATCAACTCGCACCGTCTTCATTAAAATTTCTTTTATTTGACGGTTGGACACTTCAACTTGTCCACTTATTTGAGGATGGTACGGTGTGGCAACCCGGTGATTCACACTATATCTCTTCAATAGCTTCCCAAAATTAAAATTTTTGAAGTGTGACCCACCATCACTTATGATTACTCTTGGAATTCCAAACCGGGCGAAAATGTTAGATTGAACAAATTTACAAACAACCGAATGGTCATTTGTCCTTGTAGCAATTGTTTCAATCCACTTCGAAACATAGTCCACCGCCACCAAAATATACAAAAACCCGTTTGAATTAGGAAACGGACCCATAAAGTCGATGCCCCAAACATCAAATATCTCTACAATCAAGATTGGTTGCATTGGCATCTCATCCCTTTTAGATATGCTCCCCAACCTTTGACAATTTAAACAATTCCGGGCGAATTCGCAAGCATCTTTAAAAATTGTAGGCCAATAAAAACCACATGAAAGCACCCGGTAGCCGGTTTTATGTCCACTAAAGTGCCCACCACAAGCGGAAGAATGAGCATGTGTCAAAATTTCTTAAATTCCGACTCGGGAATACATCTTCGGATCACTTGATCGGGCCCAATCTTGAAAAGATCCGGTTTATCCCAAATATATTGCTTCACTTGGACCATGAATTGTTGTCGTCGTTTCTTGGTCCAATGATCCGGAATAGCACCCGTGGCCAAATAATTAACATAGTAGGCATACCACGGTGCGGCTTGAGTAGACACGGCTAAGAGTTGCTCATCCGGAAATCTTTCGTTTATTTCAGTCAAATCATCACTCCCTTCTACCGGAATTCGAGACAAGTGATCCGCTACAACATTTTCACTCCCTTTTTTATCCCGAATCTCCAAATCAAACTCTTGGAGTAACAAGACCCATCGAATTAATCGTGGCTTGGCATCTTTCTTCTCTATCAACTATCGAACCGCACTATGGTCCGAATATACCACCACCTTGCTCCCCCAAATATACGAACGAAACTTGTCCAAAGCATACACCACCGCTAATAATTCTTTTTCGGTTGTGGTGTAATTCAGTTGCGCTTCGGACAAAGTTTTGCTCGCATAGTAAATTACCACCGGCTTTTTGTCAACTCGTTGGCCCAAAACAGCACCAATTGTAGTGTCACTTTCATCGCACATTATCTCGAATGGCTTCGACCAATCCGGCGGTTGCAAAATAGGAGCTTTGACCAAATGTTCCTTCAACACATTGAAAGCTTGCAAACATTCATTAGTAAAATCAAAAGGAACATCTTTCAATAACAAATTACATAAAGGCTTGGTAATGACACTAAAACCTTTAATAAAACGCTATAAAAGCCCGCATGTCCCAAGAATGATCTTACCCCCTTCACATTTTTCGGTGGTGGCAATGATGATATTACCCGAATTTTTGCCTTGTCCACCTCCATACCCCGCTCAGAAATTACATGGCCTAACAAAATTCCCTCTTGCACCATGAAATGGCTTTTTTCCCAACTAAGCACTAAATTTTTGTCAACACATCTTTTTAAAACATTTTGCAATTCGTTGAGACAAGATTCAAAACTAGTGCCAAATATTGAGAAATCGTCCATAAACACTTCCAACGACTCTCCAACCATGTCCGAGAAGATACTCATCATACATCGTTGAAAAGTCGCCGGAGCGTTACACAATCCAAATGGCATCCGCCTAAAGGCGAAAGTACCATATGGACAGGTGAAGGTGGTTTTGTGTTGGTCATCCGGGTGTATTGCTATTTGATTATATCCCGAATACCCATCTAGAAAGCAATAATACTTTTGACCCGAAAGTTTTTCAATAATTTGGTCAATAAATGGAACTGGGAAATGGTCCTTAGAAGTGGCGGCATTCAACTTTCGGTAATCAATGCACACCCGCCACCCGGTGACGGGTCGAGTAGCAATTTGTTCACCATTGTCATCTTTAATTACTTGAATACCGGACTTCTTAGAGACCACTTGAGTAGGACTTACCCAAGCACTATCTGAAATAGGATAGATAATTCCCGTGTCTAACCACTTAATTACCTCTTTCTTTACCACTTCCCTAAGGTTCGTGTTCAACCTTCTTTGCGCTTCTCTCTTGGGTTTTGCATCCTTGGTTGTGATAAGCTTGTGCATGACAATGGATGGACTAATTCCTTTAAGATTGGCAATCGTCCACCCAATAGCTTCTTTATTCTCCCTCAAGACTTCCATCAACGCTAGCTCTTGTGCCATCTCCAAATTAGAGGCAATAATGACCGGTAATGTCTCATTATCCCCTAAAAAAACATATTTCAAGTGGCTTGGCAAATCTTTGAGTTCCAACTTTGGTGCCACTTCTAACGAGGGTTTGCTGCCCGAATCAATTTCCACCGGCAAACTATCAAATTGGTGGGACCATGGTGGTCGACCCTCCTTCAACGCTAACACATCTTGCTTTTCTTCTTCAATCTCCAAATCAAAAGCATGTACCTGTTCAGAAAAATTACCAGCACACAATTCCATTCCATCTTTCTCATACTCACATGGATTGCATCCCTCAATGATATCTGCCATAAAACATTCTTCAACACCGGAATCATTAGTATTGTTAGTAAAAACATTTAAACGCATTTTCCGGTTTCCAAATGTCATATCGACCGTGCCAAATCTACAATCAATTACCGCATGTGCGGTGTTTAAAAATGGCCGATCCAATATAACATTTTGCTGCTGTTTTGAATCTGCGGATGAGTAATCTAATACCAAAAAATCAACCGGGTAATAAAATTCATCAATTTTAACAATGACATTTTGAACCATTCCCCGGGGTAACTTATGAGACAAATCGGCTAAAACATCTGTTGTCTCCACCCTAGCTAATGGACCAAGTCATATTGATCATACAACCCACCCGATAAAATACTCACCCCGGCTCTAAGATCTAGCAATGCCTTTGCCATTTGAAAATTACCAACGTGAATATTTATTAATGGCGTGCCTGGATCTTGGAGCTTAGGAGGAAGCTCCCCATTTAAAACTGCACTCACTTGACCGGTAACGTTTACCCGCTTAGGCATTTTTTTCTTTTGTTGCCTCTTTTGCATGCACAATTCTTTCAAAAATTTAGCATATGCGGGTACTTGTTTTATTGCATCAAGTAAAGGAAGATTTATTTTTACTTGTTTAAACATGTCCCACATTTCTTCTTTTTGGGGACCTCTTGATGCAATAAAATTTTTCTTACCCGGTTCAAGTAGAGCCGATGGAAATGGAACAGGATTCGGCTCATTTTCAGTTTTTTCACTCTCACTCGCTTTCGGTTTTTTTAACATTTATTTCTTTTGGTAAAACCGGTGTAACTTCATCATTTTCACTTTCCTCACCCGTAACATCCTCAACTACCCCCTTGACAAAACCTGGTGACAAATTAGCTTTAAATTCCTTACCGCTTCTTAAAACACTCACTTGATTAACATTAACATTATTACCTCGTGAAGAGCCATGTGACGGATTTACCTAAGTATCGCTAGGAAGCTTTCCTTTACCTTTCTTCAATTCCGCCACGTCAGTTGCTAATTGGCCCATTTGAGTTGTCAATGCTTGAATGCTTTTATCACGAACTTAATCCTTTTGTATCCGAGCTTCATCAAGTTGGTTTTGCTTTTGCATGTCTTGTTGCATAGCTTTAAGCATTTCCATGACTTCATTTTCGCTTGATGAATCTTGACCCGAATTTCTTTGACCAGTTTGGGCTGCCCTTGGTAGCCACTGTTGTATCCACCTCTATAATTTCCTTGATTGTATTGTTGGCGAGGCACATAATTACCTTGAGCAGCTAGAAAATTCGGGTTGGCTTGATTTGATGCATTTCCATACCGAAAGTTTGGATGATTTCGTAACCCGGGGTGATAAGTGTTAGAATTCATGTCATAATTTCTACACCCCCTTGGATAGCATTCACTTCGTCCGTTTCTCCTTCATTTACCACCACTTGACAAACCTCCGCCGTGTGGCCTATTTCTTGACAATTGTTACAAACATTGTACAATTGATTTGAATTTTGTACATTACCACTTTCTACCCCATGCACTTGAGGTCTTTGAATTACATGCCTTGCTCGTCGAGATGATTGAGCCTTTCTTTTGGAATCACCGCCATTTGCTCTAAAAATGTCCAATCATCTTGCTCATAATTTGTACCAAAAGTACCATTTGTAATAGACATTAAATCAGGAGCATCCTCCGAACTCAAACCTTCATGAAAAGCATTCAATAATTCCCAAAGTTGAATCCCATGGTGAGGACAATTTCTTAGCATCATATTGAACCTCTCGAACGCTTCATGAAACATCTCTCTTGATTGTTGTTGGAAGCTTCTCAACCCTCTCCTTGCATCATTGGTCTTTTGAGAACTATAAAATTCATCCAAAAATATTTGTTGCATATCGGCCCATGTAAAAATAGATGCGGATGGTAAAGTGTGAAACCATCTTTTTGCCTTGTCTTCCAATGAAAATTGGAAGAGAACCAACTTCACATCATCTGCAGAAAAACCTTGTCCCCCAATAGTGTTGCAAATCGAATCATATGTCTCCAAATGAAAATAAGGCTCTTCCGTTGCTAGCCCCTTGAACTTTGGTAAACTTTGGAGTGCGGTTGTTCTAACTTCAAAAGTTCTTCCATTTGCATTTTGCGGAATCACTATTGGTGATGGATTATTAGTGATAATCGGCCGAAAATGCGCCTCAATTCCCCGTACAACATCACGATGGAGTCTTCTAGGTGCTCCCAATGGCGCTCTTGGTTGACCCATTTGTCCTTGCATTGCACCTTGTGGTGCAAATTGCTGTTGATGCTGGTTTTGATGCATAGGTGGTTGTTGTTGGTGAATCGGTCTTTGATGTTGAGCTTGCATGTTTGTAGGCCGCATTTGGTTAAGTGGTGTGGGACGTTGCAAGTGCAATCCTTGCGGTCTAACATGTTGCACACTAACCGGTAATCTTCCTGGGTCTTGAAATGGTAAAAGTGGTTGACTTACTTGACCCGTTTGAGCTTGAGATCCCACAAATGTACCTTCACCTCCATAATAATACCCCTCTTCATTATACCCACTAAACTCTTCATCATCGTACCCATCATCATACACATCTCTTTGAAATCTAGAATTTTGGCCACCTTGGAAAGATGAGTAGTAAAAATCCGATTGGTTAGGTGGTTGATAAGTAGATGTGGTGTGGACAATTGTTGAACCTTGTCCTTGTGGTTGTGGGATAGTAGAAGATGATTGACCCGTAGTTGGGAAGAAATGGGAGAATGGTGGTATGGTGTTTGATGGATTAAAGGTAAGGTTTGGATCACTTTGAGTGAAACTCGGTTGGGTGGTATGGATTGGTGTTTCAGGACTGGTGGAAAGGTTAGGCATTGTGGTGTTGGGTGAAAGTTGTGAAGAAGTAGGCATGAATGATGAGGTCGTTTGACCCGTTGTTGGTATGTGAGAGTCTTGCATTATGTTTCTTGGTGTAAACGGTGAAGTAGGTGAATCAATGACTCTGTTTCTTTTTATCAACACTCGATTCTTTCTCAATGTCCTTTCAATCTCCGGATCAAACAAAAGTGGTGATGACTCGTGAGAGCCTCTAGTATGCATACACTTGAAGTACCTGCACACTAAACACAACCAGTGTAAACCCGAAAATAACAAAACAAAACTAAAAGATTAACACACGTTGCGCACTACTCCCCGGCAACGGCGCCAAAATTTGACGTGTTTGTCGTGGTACACGTAAAATTTCCCAATTACAACTATTGAATAGTGGCAAGAAGGTATCGAACACAGGGAGTTTGTGGAAAATGTGCAATTTCTAGCTTTGTTAATTAACTAAAATTTAACTACTTAACAAAAAGTAAATGATTAAGAGTTTTGGTTGTTTTGAGTTGAACTAAATTAACGACTAATTATCGATTCAAACTTAAAAGCGTTTCTTCAAATTATGAGATAATGACCATTCAAGGATCCGGTTCCTCTGAACACATGTGTGAATTTCAACTAGAAAGAATTACATAGACATAACTCATGTACAAACAATTGTTGTGATAAAAGGGAACAAAGTACTCGGATTAAATTAACGCGAGGTTGTTTCCCGATGACTTATTAATCAATAACCAACCCCCAATCCTTCCCGTGATATCTCGATTGTTTGCAACACCAAGAATGTACGATAAAGACTAAGAATTAGTAAATTAATCAACACACTACAAGCAATTGTTCATACACCATAGTAATCAAGCAAAGTACTAAATTACTATTCTAGAAATGTAAGAAAAACACACATAAGAGTTTCAGAAAAACCTTCACCACGAATAGTCACCAAATGTTTAGCCTAACATAGCTTGGTGAATCATCATAATCTTCAAATAATTGTTCATAAGAATTACAAACATAAGCCCAATGATTAGAAATGTTCTCCAATGATTAGTTTCAGCCAAAATCGCCCAAAAGTTGCTTAGAAACGTTCATAAGTGAAAAGATGCCCAAAAGACACCATAACTTCGTCTTAAATGGTGGGAGTTACAAGTTTGTGTAGGGGCTACCGTACCTTACGGTAGCACCGTAAGGTACGGTAGAGACTAAAACCCAACGGTAGATCTCTACTGTAGAACGGTGAGAAATATGTGCACAGAGGCCACCGTAAGCTACGATGGCCACCGTAGCTTACGGTGGAGGCCTTCAAAATCAGATTTTTTCTTCTTTCGTATCTTCCTCGCTCCGATCCGTTCCATCCCGTTCCAATGCTCGTATTTCTTCATTTTTAGCTCCTTTTCATACCTGCAACCAAAGTACTCGTAGTCACCCAATTCCAAGCAATATCACGATCAAATGTGGTTAATATAAGCGTTTTAACATTATAAAGGGTTGTTCCTTGAACCACCCGTCAGGGATCTACCCTTAAATGGCTCCTAAGTGTCCCACCATATTCAAGAACTTCGTTTGCACATTTAGTTAATTTTCTTATCAATGAAAATTTTCTTGTAGCATGACATTTAAAGACTAACGAGTGACTTGTAAGGATTACATAAGGTGTTAATGAATCCTTTCGGGATTATGTCAACAAATTTGGTTGGGAAACTTTAGATATCTCGAACCTAGATGTTGCTACAGCTATGCAGGCATTCAAGATGGGACTTCAGAAAGATTCCCCATTATACCAGTATCCTTGTAGGAATCTTGATGAAGTCCATAATAGAGCATTAAGATTCATAAAGCTGAAGGATGACAATGAAAATTCAACAAAGAATTAAGGCTTCAACAGCCTATGACAATTCCAACCGAAAATTAGAATCCTCATACAACCCCTTCAGCTCAAAACCTTATGTTTGACCTGACAACAACAGGGTTAACCCTATTGAGGGTGATGATGGCAATGATTACCCTTAGTTAATTGACTATTGTTTTTTCGTGGATGTTTTAGGATTAATGTATACTATGAAGGACTTAGAGGACAAGGCATGATAGCCTACGAGAAATGATAGGAATACTGTTTGGAAAGATATGTCCAACTGGTATGCTTATCATAAAGTGGTCATATCACAGAGGACTGTATAACCCTCAGAAAAGAAATCAATTACTTCCTAAGTAAAGGACATCGGAAGGAACTGCTAGGAAAAAAGAAGGTTAAGCCTTAGGATTCTGACAGGAATACTCAAAGGGCTGCATATCTGCCTCCTAATGCAAAGGAAATAAATTTTATTTCTAGTAGATCTAACATATCTGGTACATCTTATTTTGCACCTAAAAGACTATCTAGAGAAGCAAAAGCGGAAAAAGGGGAAACGCCTACCAGAACAATGACCTTGACGGATAGCAAGGTAATTTTTGAAGAAGAAGACATGGATAATATCCAGGATTCTCACCACGATGGGTTGGTGATAACTATATAAATTGCCAACCATTTTAAAAAGGATAAATATCTCAGAGTCTGAGATAATTTCCAAATCCTCATTTTTGGTTGGATTCAGTGGAGAAACCAAGAATACCATTGAGGAAATCAAACTTCCCTTCAATATCGAAGGGGTAAATTCAGTTCAGAAATTTTGTGTTATTGATCCTCTATCTTGTTATAATATCATATTAGGTAGCCATGGATACACGACATGAATGCCATTTCATAAACCTACCGTCAATGTGTGAAAATCCCAACTCCTTTGGGAGTAGTAAAAATAAAAAGCGACCAACAAAAAGCCAAGGATTATTACACCTCCTCAATGAAAGCCTCAACATTATCCCACTAGGGATAGCAATTAAATAAACAAGCCCGTGATATTCTGGAAACTCGGGAACATGATGTCAAATAGATATCCCTAGATAAGGATAATCCAAAGATCACCGTGATTATGGGGAGCAATATCCCTCATGATATCGGCAAGAATTGGCAAAGTTCATAAAACAAAATATCCACGTTTGAATGGAAACACGAAGATATGAGATGTATTTCTAGTAATATTATTTGTTACACATAAACTTGGCATTGACTAAAATTTCTGGCTTGTGCCACAAAAAAGAAGAAAGTTCGCTCTAGAGAGAAATATAATCACACAAAAATAAGTGGATAGGATATTGAAATCCAAGACGATTAGGGAAGTCAAGTTTTCAAGATGGTTAAAAAATGTAGTGGTAGTTCAAAAGAAAAGGGAAATTGAGAGTTTCTGTATACTACATTGACATCAACAAGGCATGTCCTAAAGACCCTTTCCCACTACCACACATTGATTCCATGGTGGATGTTACTGCTGGCTACAAAATGTTAACGTTCGTGGACACTTCCTTGGGATTTCAGCAGATACAAATGGAACCTCCTGATTAGGAGGATACTGCTTTCATGACCTCCCCACCCCACCCCATATGTTTATACTGTTATATTGCAATGCCCTTTGGATTAAAAAATGCAGGTGCCATATACTAAAGGTTGGTGAATATGATATTCAAAGAGAAACTAGGGGACAACATGGAAGTCTACATTGACGAGATGGTAGATAAGTCAAAGAAAGCTGAGGATCATCTTCGGGATCTCAAGAAAGCTTTTGATATCATGGTGGAGTATAATATGAAGCTGAATCTCGCTATATGTCACTTTAGGGTAGGAGCTGGGAAATTTCTAGGATACATGGTCACCAAAAGGGGTATAGAAGCTAGCCTAGAACAAGTTAAAGCTATCTTGGATCTGCAATCCCTAAGAAATTTCAAGGATGTTCAGAGATTAACCAAAAAAAGTAGGGGCCTTGAATAAATTTATCTCAAGGTCCTTAGAGAAATGCAAGGAATTCTACGATATCATGAAGAAGAATACTAAATTTGAGTGGGGACAAAAGCATGAGGAAGCTCTTCAAGAAGAAATACTTATCGACGACTCCTTTACTCATGAAACCCCGCATCCTTATAGCGGGCGGTATCTGGAAAAGCAGTAAGCATTGTCCTAGTCAAAGATTATGAAGGTCAACAATATTCTGTCTATTATGTAATTAAGAGCTTACTAGATGCTAAAACCAGGTATTCCCATCTTGAGAAATTAATTTTAGCTTTAATAATGCCATCAACTAAATTAAAACACTACTTTTAGATACATACAATTCATATTAAGAGTATTATCCTATGAAAAATGTACTAAGGAAACTAGAATGTCTAATAGGATGGCTAAGTAGTTAATTAAACTTAGTGCTTGTGACTTAGTATATGAGCCTATAACTACCATAAAACCTTAGGCCTTAATTGATTTTGTAGCTGATTTTAATAATGATATCTTGCATGAAGTAGAATTAGAAGTACAACTACATGAAAATGTAGAAAAATGGATATTATATACCGATGGAGCTTATAATGTTAGAGGAATAGGGTTTGGGATATTACTAAAATCGCCATAAGGGGACAAAATACCCTAGGCAGTTTGATGTGAATTCCAAGCAACAAATAATGAGGCCGAATATGAAGTCTTGATAGTTGGTTTGCAATTAGCTAGAGATTTAAAGACTTAAAATTTTAAGTTTTTTTGGATTCATTGTTATTAACTAACCATTTTAATGGATCCTATGCAGTTAAAGGCAAAAAAACTAACACAATATCTTGAAATAATCAAGAATAGCATAATATTTCGATTTTTTTTAGCATTGAACAGGTACCAAAGGAAGAAAATATTGATGCTGATGCATTAGAAAATAATTGTGGATCAACAATTAGGATACAACCGGGCACATAGATACCAATTGTTCATATCTAGACTACAGCAATAGGCATATTAAAGGATGCATAAGTATGCAGCACTTAGGCTTAGAATCCTGATCAAAATACAGATTCTTGGATTTTTTTTCCCATTAAGAAATATATTCTGGATAGAGATATCTCAAATGATGAAAATCTTAGGGCATTCAGGATGAAGATATCCCATTTCATAATATTACATAATGTTCTTTTTAGAAAATCTAATGCAGGTCCGTATCTCAAATGCTTAGAGAATGAAGAAGCACCATAAGTTCTCAAGGATATTCATGAAGGAGATTATGGAAATCACACTAGGGGTAGAGCCTTATTCTAAAATATTATGAGAACATGGTATTATTTGCCTACAATAAGGAAGGATGCCATGATCTATGCTCAAATGTGTGATGCATGTCAAACAGATAGCAACATTCTTCATCAACCTGATGAACCACTATATCCAATCGTATCACCATGGCCTTTTATGAAGTGGGGGATGGATATAGTCGGAAAAACTATCAAAGGCTCTAAGAGTTTTCATGTTATCTATGACATGATAATTTTCCAAATGGATTGAAGCTGAGGCGTTTGTTCAATTTAGAGATAAATAAGTTATGTCATTTATCAAGAGAAATATCCTGACAAGATTCAAAATCCCAACAGAGATAATATGTTATAACAGTTCCCAATTTATAAGAAAGAGAACGAAAAAAATTGTGTGCAAGTTGGGGAATCAAATTAATTACTTCTACTCCAATGCATCCCCAAGCTAATGGACAAGCATAATCTCCAAATAAAATAACAATAAGCAACTTGAGCAAAAGATTGGAAGCAAAAACAGGAAATGGTCAGAAGAACTACCATTTTCCTTGCGGGCTGATAGAACTACTACAAAGAATGCCATAAGGCAAACACCTTTCTCTTTAGTATTTGAAACAAACGCTATGATTCATAATCCTAGATTTAGGATAGCAGCATACCAACAACGGATAGCTAAATCATATAACAAGAATATCAGAATTAAAGATTTCAAGTTGAGGATTTGGTATTAAGAAAAACATTCCAAAATACTACCAATCCTAGTGACGGCAAATTAGCACCTAAATGGGAAGGCCCTTACTTGATTGATTCAAAAGATGGTAAAGGATTACATTGGTTAGCAACCATGGATGGGGATATACTACCCAGATCATGAACCGCTATCCATCTCAAAGCCTATCATATGTAGGTCAAAATTTCATTTTTGACTTGCCCTAGCATGTTCAATATCCTTATGATTATATGAATCACAATTATAATTATATATATTAAGAAGCAACCTATTTTGTCTCATTATTCACCGTAGCTAATCACATGCTACCACATGACAGACTCCTTTTTCAAACTCTATTATAACGTTAACCCTTCAACATTGTTAATAACATATTTAGCACCTCTACTTTGGTTAACTTTTGAACTTGTTTTGTTTTATGAATATTTAGCACGTAAATTTGCTAATAAGAATCGAATTTCTCAAATGTTTAATTGTTTTACCTGAATTCATATTCGATTAAGATACGGTTTATTCGATTCATATTAGAAACTCAAATTCAAATCGAATTTAAATAAATTCGATTTAGATCAAATCCACCATTAGTAGTAAAGTGTTTCACTATTAGTCTTAAAACTACTACAAACTCATTAATTTTAACATATAAAATAGTAATCTACAAAATTAATAAACAACAATGTGTCAAATATGGGAAATGTAAAAGTAGTGGAGACTATATTTTTTAGAGTTTTGTGATGTATAATATAAATATTTAAAATACGATTATGTTAAAAGTAGTAAGGACTATGAGTTTAGCCCAAATTTAGAAGTTTATTTTCAATATGTATGTGTGTTTAATATATATATATATATATATATACATATATATATATATATATATAGGGTCAAGATCCTATACAAATGGTGTTTTTTTGTGAGAAGTGTAAGAAGGACTATGGTGATGACACGTGGCATTATATTTTTTTTATACAATGAGGGTATTAGGTAATATGATCAAGCATAAAATAAGGAAGTTATCATGTAATTAATATAATGGAGTTTTTATAGGGATTTTTCGATTAACCATAATTTAGAATTCAAACATGTTTTATCAACATATAATTCTCATATGCCATACAGATAAGCAGTGTTTTATAATCAACCTGTGGTGTTTTATATTCAAGGCAACAGTGTTTTATAATCAACCTGTGGTGTTTTATATTCAAGGAAAACGTTTATTTTTTTACATAACGTTTGGTGTTTTAATTATATTTATGTAAAGGATGTTGGCCATACATGGTGTTTTATCAATCACAACATTTAACTAACTGATACAATCACCACGAAGATAAAACACAATGATATGAATAAAAACAAAAACCCCTAAAGAACACCATAAAAAAAGAACATAATGATATGAATAACTTACATTGTGTGAAAAAACATCTTCCAATAACATACTTAAAACACCATTCAGATGTGAATGTAACACAATTATTCCAAACATTAGAACATCATATAACCAAGATGAAGATAAAACACATTGATATGAATAAAAAACCAAAACTCCAAATAACATCATAAAATAGAATATACAGGTATGAATGGCTTACATCATGTGAAAAAACATCTATCAAAAACATATTCAAAACACCATTCCAGTCATGAATCATAACGCAATCGTTGCAGATGTTAAAACACCATGACGCGAATGGTAACCCAAAGATTCCAGACGTTAAAACACCTTGACTCCATTCTCATTTTTGTGAAAATCGTGATTACATGGAAATTTAAACCTCATACTTTTTCCGATTTTCCTCATCTGATTTAGAAGTTTGATGATAACATGTTTTGATGATTTAGGTTTTGATAATATATATATATATATATATATATATATATATATATATATATATATATATATATAGAGAGAGAGAGGGAGAGTGGGGAGAGAGTATTAATCGCAGGAATAAATGAGAGAGAGGGAGAGAGAGAGATTAGTTTCTTTACCTAAAAATGACCAATTACTCATTTACCCTTCCCCTTCATGTTTTTAAAAACAATATTTACAGTTTTGCCACTATTAGATCTTAACCATCTAAATAACCAATCTAATGGCTCAAAACTCTTCTTACACTTCTCACAAAACTTGTCCTTTGTACAGGAACCTATATATATATATATATATATATATATATATATATATATATATATATATAACCATCTAAATAACCAATCTAATGGCTCAAAACTCTTCTTACACTTCTCACAAAACTTGTCCTTTGTACAGGAACCTATATATATATATATATATATATATATATATATATATATATATATAAGTATACAATGAAAACCCTTGTTATAGTGAAAACTGTGTAAACTTTGACTTCCCGAGCTTTTCTTTACAAAAATTGAAGGGCATCTAATATACATGATTTAAGCATTTTGAGCCAAAAAAAATCCAAACAACGCCGAGAGGATTTTTTCTTAAAAAAAATACGTTTTCGGGTAACACATGTTATTTGCGTATAACATGTTAGTGGGAGACAAGGCACCCCCAACCCTCAATAAGCTTCGCCCAAAATCATATATAAGTATATTCTAACATGCTTATATGTAAGTGATATACTGTTTTACTAAAATGTATCATCAATCCTTGATTAGGTTTGTTTGAAAAAGAATGGGGTAAAAGATGTGCGAGAAATTAAATATGTTAAGTAGTTTTATGTAATGACAAAACTACCCTTGCTTTATTGTTAGTTTTTAACTGGGTTTGTCTTAATACACAACACTGTTACCAAAATAAAACAATATAACTCAATGTTGCAACATAAAAAAGTTAGTATCCAATGGTGTTATTTTGACAACACCATAAAGACTAATAGCGTAATTAACTCTTTTGTATTTAAGATATTTGAAAGTAAATAAAAATATGTAACCATTAATTTTTGTAAGTACGATAGGTTGTAAAGGTTGTACTACGTAGATTAAAGTTTTATAATAAAAATAAGTATGATTCCAAAAAAAAAAAAAAAAAAAATTAAATTATCCAGAAAATTTATTATACTTTTAATACTTTTAGTGGGTTCGCCTATTTGTAATTTACTCATAAATATTGATTGAAGCCTTCAATGGTATCACAAGAAAAGTTAAATACCAATTGAATGAACTTCTACGCAATTGAAAGATGGTATCACAAGTTTTCTTTTCTTTCTTTTTCATGCTAATATTAATAGACTTTTTAATATCCATAGGTGTTAGTATCTAATTTTACGGTGATGCCATCTAACTTTGTGTGACATAATAAAATTTGATAAATATTTATGAGTTATAAGATTTAACCCTTTGTATTTAATATACTATATATAGATATATCTAAAGATCTGGCATCCCAGATTTCATATTTGAACATATATCTAAATTAATTAAAAAAACATGTATGTCTAACTTTCAATCAAACAATCAAATTATATTTTTAGTGAAAGTATTATTAACTAAAACTGACTTGTGGTGCAGTACTGGTGGTTTAATAATAACGAAACAATTAAAAAAAAAAAAAAGAAGAAGAAGAAGGTCTCGTAGTAAATGTGGAGTTAAGGAGGAATGAGATGGGGTGGTTCAAGCATTGAAAAATGAATTGCTTTGTATTTTAGTTTTGAGAAAAATATTAGCACAATTAAATGCAATTATTTATTGAGACAGTTGAGAATAATGAAGCCATTACGTCAATATGATAAATACAAATTTAATTTCCTATACTTCTAGTATTTCTTTCAATGTTTATCTTCTATTATTAAAAATACCATTATATAAATGTATTTACAAAAAATATATATATATATACTTTTTTTGCTCTTTGTTTCAAACTTATACTTATATCTAAGCCCACCTGTAAATTAAACAAAACATGCGTTTTTGAGGAAAAAAAAAAGTTCGGTTAATTTGTAATTATCCACCATATCACCCCATCAAAAATTCCAAATAGTCATTTCCCCCCCTCTTAATTACCATTTGCAAGTGTCTATATATTTAAAATTTGGGGGTTGCCTTTGCCTTTATGTACACTAAATGCCATCTTCTTTGCAATTAATCCTATTTAATTCCATGTTCTCCAATTAATTCAGTTTTTAATTCTTTTCACATCTTTTCCAACCTCCTGTCTTAACTCTTACTATTCTCTCTCCGTATATATCTACTGTATGTATCATGTATGCATACATATATAACCCAATTTTTTTTTAACGGCGGATTTTATTAAAAACGGCTAGCCAGGAGTAGGGGTGAGCATTTCGTGGTTCAGACCCACAAGAACCTTGGACCTGACCCACGAGAACCTTGGACCCGAACCTTTTTAAATATATGGGTCGGTTTCCGGTTCTAGATTTATATGAATTATCGGTTCCGGGTCGGGTCGGTTCCAAACCCACGGTTCTAATATAAGAACCACAACAACCGTTTGTATTTTAATTAAAAAATAAAAAAAATATTCTTTTTAGTCTTTTAACTATTCGTTTTTACGTTTTATTGTAATTGATTTCATGTAATGTTAATACAATATTAAAAATATTATTTATAATAATAACAATGTATTTTTCTTGAAATATTTTTCGGCTTAATGGATATGCATAGATTTGATATATTATATAATATATATTATATCCAAATTTGAAGTAAATATTTATATATGTCGCTATGATGTGTGTGTATTTATTATGTATACATAACAGATTCACATAATGTTTCTAGTGATGAGAATGACAAAATTGTTACGAAAACATAAGTCGAGAAACGAAAAGTGACTTAAAAAAGAAACGCGAATGAGGTTTCAGCGCCCGTGCTCAACCCCAGCCACAACAGCCCCACGCGAACAGTCCCGGCGCGAGCACACGCGATGGTGGTCGCGTGGGTTAACCGGGAAAAAGTGACCTTTGTCGCGCCGTTGCTTACCCCAGCCACAACGGGGCCAAGTGACCGGATTACTTGATAGTCACGTCGGTGGCTCGCGCCCGTTCGCTCACGCCTCCATAACGGACGGCTTTAGAACTATATGGAGGAATTCTTTTACCAACATGGTAAAAGAATAGGAATAAGTAAATCATCTAAAAGTGCCTATTACATTAAAAGGTTCTAGAGGGTCAGACCATTTTACCCGACCCATCAGAACCTTTAGGACCCGGAACCACATAACCTTTTAAGGTTCGGTTCTTGGTTCCTAATTTCAACAATAAAAGGGTATACGGTTCTGGTGGGTACGGATCGGGTCGGGTCGGTTCCGGACCCTTTGCACAGCCCTAGCCAGGAGCTAGACAAAACCAAAAGAAATTACAAGGTTCATACAAAATCAAAGGCACACCAATCAGCTCATTCTACATCAAACAGTCTAGTCCGATGCTTAACCCAAAGGAAGCTTGAACTCTTTATATCCGCCAGTATAAATTACATGTGTGTATGCATGTGTACACCATGTATAAATTACAAGTTACGAATTACTTTTTTTGTGTATGCATGTGTACACCATGTATAACCCAGATCCATATATATATATATATAATATATACCTATTATTATGTGTGTATGCATGTGTACACCATGTATAAATTACAAGTTACGAATTACTTTTTTTTTTTATCGGCAAACTGCATTCATTTCATTCACCCAAAGTATATACACGAAACAACACCCGAAGGTATTACAAGGTTACCAAACTAATAAGACACTAGTCGTAACACATGAAAGACCAAAAAAGAACACCTAATTGTGACACGAAACAACACCCGAAGGTATTACAAGGTATTACTAACAACCGAATGTATACTCACGTTATTGGAATTTTGAAAGCTTTCCATTTCTCCCATGTCCATCCGAGCGGCTTGAGTTTATGGTTGACCCAACTGAACGAGATCGCCTGTACTTCACCAAAAAGACTATCAAGGACCACCCTTTTTCCTTGAAAAATTGTTGCGTTACGTGCTTTCCATAATGTCCATGAGCCGGCAAGTATAGCAATATGAACCCACTTCTGTTTGTACTTCGGTGTGTCTTGATTGTTATGAACCTTCAACAGATCGCGCACAGTGAAAGCGAAGATAAGAGGTATCTTGCACCACAAACTAATCTTGTGCCAAAGGTACGAAGCTATATAATATGAAATTAAAAGATGTTCAGCGTCTTCAACGGCATCCCCACAGAGCTTGCAATCGGCTGAACCTTGAATGATTTTTCTTTTCAATAGACCTTCCTTTGTAGGTAGACGATTTTGCTCGGCTCTCCAAACAAACACGGAAACCTTCTTCGGGACACCTTTAACCCACTGAAACGGGTAGAAAGGGACCGCATGACTCTGAAGTAATTTTCTGCAAAACGACACCGAGAATAGTCCATCAGGAGCCCCAACCCAGACCCAATTATCCCGATTAGATGACAAAAAGGTACTAGCAATCAGTGCGGAGCACAATTGCAGATCCGTCAATTCAGAGTTAGAGCTTGGTGCCCGAATCCAGCCACAGTTCTGGACACAAGCAGCCAAAGAAACAGTCTTGTGGGACTCTAACGCGAGCAGTGCTAGGAATCTGTCTTATAAAGGGCCATCCGCCGTCCACCAATCAAGCCAAAATCTAATTTGCCGGCTTAATTGTAGCCGGAATATTCAAATCATGGTCTAGGACACAATCACCCACTTTATAAATGGCTTCAAGACACCAGCAAGGCCCCTTCGAACCGGAAGATAAGAATAGGTGTGATTGCAGTGATGGATTGCCGATATGACCCGGCACCGTAAAGAGCGTTGTTCAAACTTGAAACGCCACCACCACTTAACATAGAGGCTCTCGTTCATAGATTTAAGCGACCCGAAACCAAGACCACCTTTTGCCGTAGGTCCCACGACTCGCTCCCACGCGACCCAATTGGTCTTCGATTTATCTTCATCCCCTCCCCAAAAAAAAGCGTCGTCTTAGAGCTTTCAACGTATTTATGACACCGATAGGGGCTTTGAATAGTGAAAAGAAATACAAGGGCAAACTGTCAAGAACCGCACAAATAAGAACCACACGACCTCCGAAAGAGAGATGCTTAGATTTCCACTTCGAGAGGAGTTTTTTAAAGACTTCCACCATCGGATCCCAAAATTTGATTTGGTTCATGTTGACGCCTAACGGGACACCCAAATACTTGCAAGGAAATTTATCCGCTTTACAACAAATTGCAGCAGCCATGTTTTCGACACTTGAGATGCTAACACCAATACCGAACAATGATGTCTTGTTGTGGTTGATTTTGAGACCAGAAATCAGCATGAAACATCACATAAGTCGGATTATGTCTTCAAATTTGAGTCGCCCCATTCTCCAACAAAGACAATGTCATCCGCGTACATAAGATGAGTGATAGAAGGGCCGTTATTTGGGAGTTGTAGGTTGCTAATAAAGTCCAGATCTTTGGCCTTTAGAATAAAACAAGTGAGCGCCTCCATTGCCAAAATGAACAAGAACGGGGATAAGGGATCCCCTTGCCGTACACCTCGGAAGCATTGGAACTCCCTAGGTGGCGATCCGTTAATCAAAACCGAAGCCCTAGAGGATTCCAAGATGCCTTTGACCTACATACACCATCTTGGTGGGAATCCCATTTTTGATAGAACCGACAAGATAAACCCCCAATTAATAGTGTCGTAAGCCTTTTCCATATCGACCTTTAAAATAAACGCATCCACACTAGATTTTCTGGCCCAAGAACACACTTCATTCAAAGTTAGTGGCCCGTCAAGGATATTTCTCGAAGCTAAGAAGCCGGACTGCACGTCAAAAACTACCGAATCCATGATTGGTTTGATTCTATTTGCAAGTACCTTGGAGATGATCTTCGAGATACAACCGATGAGACTAATAGGTCGAAATTCATTGAAAGTGATAGGGTCGGGGCCTTTAGGAATAAGAGCAATGAAAGAAGATGCACAGCCACGATTAATCACCCCGGTCTCGAAGAAAGAAGTCATCATGCTCATAATGTCTTCCTTTAAGAGAATCCAGAAGTGTTTCATAAAACCAAAGGTGAGCCCATCCGGGCCAGGTGCCCGGTCGCATCCGCAATCCCATATTGCTACTTTCACTTCTTGATCCGAAAAAGGTGAGACCAAACGATTTGCGTCATCCGAAGACAACTGTTTTACCGAGGGACAAACAAAAGTTGGCCGAACCTGTTTGGGTTCACGAAGCTTAAACGCAAAGAACTTCCAAGCCTCATTCTTGATACGAGTCAGATCCATCACCCAATTATTGTTTATTTGAATCCCATTTAGCCGATTGGAACCGACGTTGTGATTTATCATTCCGCGAAAAAAAGAGGAATTTTCATCCCCCTCTACCAACCATTTTACCCGAGAACGTTGTTTCAAATCCAATGTAATTTCCAAAATAATGTCCCCCTATTTACTCTTGTTATCAACCCATTCAGAAATTTTGGCCTCAGACAAACCACCATTTTACATTCGATCATCAAGGGTAACAAGACGAGTTTCTATGTTTTTTTTTTCAACAGCCCCCTTGTGTCCCGTTCCTGGGCAAACCATCCTTTGATCTTGTCTTTAATGTTCTTTAGTTTGTGAACCAGCATCAAGTCTGCAGGCCCGTTAATTCCTGATTCGTTGTTAGCCGAAACCACAATAGAATCCAATCCCTGTTAACCAAGAGCAGAATTGAAGATCCTGAAAGGTGTGGCTCCAAAGTTGACGGTAGAAGTGGATAGTACAATTGGACTGTGATCTGAGGCCAGCCTGGGCAGAGAAGTAACCGCTGCATCAGGCCACATATTCCAGAACGAATCACACACGAGAAAGCGATCGATTTTGCTAATCGGGCAAGGGCACCTTTGGCTTGAGGCATTGGGCTTACGAAGCCTCGCGGCTACATTGCCCTTTGTTATGGGGCTTCAACTTTAGGCTAGTAAATGGGGTTTGGGTAGGAATGAGCGCATAGAGCTGAATACCGATACCGTCCCGTCCCAATCCCGATCCCGTATCGAACTGATACCGAACCGGGGGTGTTCAGTATCGGTACCCACAATTAAAGGTTTTCGGTTTTGGTATTATCGGTATCGGTTTGAGATCTGTATGGTATCGGTATTTTAAGGTAAAATACCGATACTGTAGAATATTGTGATTGTCAAGCCTCCTTTTCATTATTCACAAATATCAAATATATAGAGTTTACAACCGATTCTCTTTTTTTTGGAGATGATCGCTATATTAATTACAATACAATCAATGGCTAAATCAGTGGCATAATATACGCAGTCTATTACACCCTCGCAGTCGAAGCGGGAGGAGAACAGATGCTTAGACTGTATCGAAAATCATCGAAGAGAACCTGTGGTAGCCCTTTGGTGAAGATGTCAGCTACCTGAAAGCAGGAGGAAACATGTAAGATGCGCACAAGTCCCTTTTGAACATGATCACGAGCAAAGTGGATATCCAGTTCAATATGCTTTGTCCGTTGGTGCTGTACTGGGTTATGTAACACCCCAACCGATGGCGGAAACATCGAGGTGTCACGTATAAATGATTGTTCAATAGCTCATGGTACTAAATGAAAGTTGAATAATATTAAACAATTTACAATTCATCTTACAAGTAAAGATCACAAAAGTTGACTAATATAAACTAGGTCCAAAGCTCTTATGTATTCCAAGACTTGTACAACTTCCAATAGCAAATAACCCTGAAACATGTTAAGTTGGAAAGATGGGGGGGTCAACTATTAATAGTTGGTGAGAATACATAGGTTTTGCATATAGTTGAAAACAATATGTTGTATAACAATCATAGTTGAAGTATAATAATGAGTAATGATAGAATATGAGTCCGACATGTAACAATGCGTCTTTTGAACAATCAAACCTTATGTCGACTGAGACCTAACTCGCAAGTTAGTAAAAGTGTAACTGTTATCGATCATCCCTGAATTTATGCGGGGGGATGGGTTTGTCAAACCTATAGCACTATAATCTAAACAGGCGGCTTGATCAATGTTAATGATTGTACTGTGTCTTTTTGTTACAATCAAATGATAAGAATGAGTAAATGATAGTGTATAAAATGTTTAAACATGTTTCACCCCAAAATGTAAAACAGAAAAAAAAGGGCTATGTAAACTCACCTTAGGTGCATAATGAGTTCGTGCGTTTTATTGAGCGTGCAACCACTTAGTAATAATGCCTTGGAAAACTTGAAACTAGCTAGAGGAGATAATGACGGATGAAAACTTTAGTATATGGGAGATGGGATAATAATGTTTTTTTTTTTTTTTTGAATGGTATAAAGAGTTGAATGGTAGACGGGTGTATTTATAGTGTAAAATTTGAAGTTGTAATTAGGGACTACTTTGCCTATGCTAGAATTTAGGAACAACTTTGACTTGACTAGAAGACCATATTTACTAACACTTTGACTTGACTAGGAGACCATATTTACTAACACTTTGACTTGACTTGACTTGACTAGGAGACTACGTTTGACTTTTCAGGTTTGACTAAGGGACCTTGAAAGGGTTTAAGTTTAATTGGTTTTAATTAACATCACAAAACACCAAATGGTGTAGTGGTTTGTGTGGTGTGGTTAAGGTTTAGCCCGCCAGGGACTCGGGTTCGAATCCTGGCACAGGCAAATGATTTTTTTTAACGTTTTTAAATCAGAATTTTTAATACAATCCAATTTAATATTGATTATACGTCATTATTTAAACAAAAAAAATTAACAAAATGGATGGTAAAGATACTGTAAACATGAATCGGATGAATAAACGAGGGAGTTCTATATATATATATATAAAGAAAATTTGTCTGATGTTACAGGTTACCTGATAGATAGATGGCACTGATGTTGTCACAGTAGACCAGAGAAGCTTTAGAGAGTGGTCGATGAAGCTCAAGCAGATGATTTCATAGCCAGCATATTTCTGCGACAGCATTTGAGACACCGTTCAGCTTCTGCACTAAATCGAGATATGGTGGATTGGCGTTTGGAGGACCATGAGACCAAGTTGTCACCTAAATAGACACAGTAGCCAGATGTGGAGCGTCTGGTGTCGGGACAGCCAGCCCAGCCCGCGTCTGTGAATGCGTGAATAGCAAGATTAGAGGAGGCAGTAAGATGTAGACCAAAATCAGAGGTGCCCTGAAGATATCGAATGATGCGCTTTAGTGCAATCCAATGAGCTAAACAAGGTGCATGCATATGTATGCAAATCTGTTGGACTGCATATGTGATGTCGGGGCGAGTGAAAGTGAGATATTTTAATGCTCCTATGAGGCTCCGATAAGTAGTTTGGTCATCAAACAAAGAATCAGGTTGGCTGCCCAACTTGTTCTGCGTGTCCACTGGGGTGGCGGCTGGCTTGCAGTTGTCCATGCCAGCCCGATGGATGATATATTTGGCATAAGACTGTTGAGAAAGAAATAGTGAATTACCAATTCGCTTAACCGAGATCCCCAAAAAATAGGTTGCTGGCCCCAAGTCTTTCATAGCAAACTCCCCTGCAAGAATAGATAAAAGGTTCTGACGGAGAGTGTCAGAAGATGTAGTGAGAATAATATCATCAACGTATAAGAGGAGATAAGTAATGTCTCGTCCGTGATGATAGATGAATAGAGAATTGTCAGTTTTACACTGAGTGAACCCCTGTTGAAGAACAAAATCAGTAAACCTTTGATACCACACCCGAGGAGCCTGTTTGAGGCCATAAAGAGACTTCTTTAGGCGACAAACATGGTTCGGGTAATCCCGGTGTCGAAACCCCATAGGTTGGTGCATATAAACTGTTTCTTGTAAATGCCCATGTAAGAAAGCATTCGTAATGTCTAACTGGTGAATTGGCCATGACTGAGAAAGAGCCAAAGTAAGGACGGTCCAAATGGTGGTGGGTTTAACGACAAGGGTAAATGTTTCTCCACAATCAATACCAACCTGTTGGCTCCTTCCATCACAAACTAACCGAGCTTTATAATGCTCAAAAGACCCATCCGACCGAAAGTTATGCTTGAATAGCCACATGCATCTAATAATATTCATATCTGGGAGCCGAGGTACCACCTCCCAGGTCTCGTTTTTAACTAATGCACTAAATTCATTGTTCATGGTAGCGAACCACTCTAGACTACACAAGGAAACCTGTGGTGATTTTGGGATAGGTACAGTTGTTGGGTCTGCTGACCTGAAGAAGAACAGATGATTGAAAAGCCAAAATATACTAACAGTTGATTCACACAAATAAACAGTCTTTACAACATACTCTTCCCAAAAGACTGCTGACCCTAACAACTGTTCCATCCAAACAACTGCTATGACAACTGCTGATACAAAGGACTGCTAGAGAACAACTGACAGAGAACAACTGCTGACCAAAGGTCTAATGAAGAAACAACTGTTGATCAAGTACTGAAGACTAAAGGTCTATTGGAGTCAACAGCAATTAGACTCCAACAGATGTTGCAAGACTATCAGAGTTTTCCCTCAACAGTAGTTTACTTTACAGTGTTTTGTAATACAACAGTAGTTTGTATAGGGCAGATGTTTTATGTTGTTATTCTGTTAGAGGTCACTATCTTAGGTGACGTCAGCACAGGTCACCAGTGGTTTAGGTTTGTCTATAAATAGAACAGTGCTTGTACTGTTCTATTGCATCACACACAAACATTCTCTCAGACAAACAATCACTGTGTGATCAGGCTGAGGGGGAGTACTTGTATTGATTGTAATCTTTCAATTAATGAAAGCTTTCGATTAAGAAAACATTTATTCCTATTATTTTGATTATTGTTTATCATTCCGCTGCACTTTCCATATATACTTACATCATCCAATTCTCATCTTCTTCTAAATATATCAAAACAATCAAACTCAGATCCTAACAATTGGTATCAGAGCTTGGTCAATTAAATTCGATCTAATCAATCAATTTAATATAAATAGATCAGCTCAAAATTATTGATATCGTTTGTTTGTCGGATTGAAAACAGAGTAATAGTTTATTTTCGATTCAACCGTTTATAAACAGATTTTGTTTTTGAAAAATCAGAGAATGGCTTCAATTAATCACGATCCACATAACACTGGCACGAACAACAAGCCACCGATGCTTGTCAGATCTGAATACAATATCTGGCAATGTCGGATGAGCCATGTTCTAGCTCAACAGAACACTGGGTGTTGGAAGTCGGTTATCTTCGGACCACATGTTCCGATGGTGCCGAGTACCGAAGATCCCAAGGTTCAGGAGCCAAAGAAACTTGAAAACTACTCCGACCAGGATTTTCAGAAAATTGAGTTAGATGCTAAGGCCTTCAGTATTGTGGCCATGGCTCTACTCAATTATATATATGCTGGGCTGTTACACTGTAACAGTGCAAAGGAGTTGTGGGATGCACTGAAAGAACAATTTGGTGGGACTGAAGAGGTTATTGAAAACAATCGTGAAATACTTAACCAACAATATGAAACATTCAGTCATGTTAAGGGAGAGTCATTAACTCACCAATTTGAGAGGTTTAACTGTCTCATTGGTGAACTAAAACTGGTTGGTCTAACTTACCCTCATTCAACTTTGACCCATAGGTTTTTAAGATCATTACCAGACAAATGGGACACTATTGCTATTGTTATGAGAAACTCAATTGGATTTAAGGTCTTATCACTGACCCAGCATCATGGTAAGCTCTTGACTTATGAGAGAGAGCTTAACCAGAAAAAGAAGCTCCAGGACTCTGGAAAAGTGTCTGATGATTATGTATTTGGGAATACAGCACTTTTGGGTCATGATGAGGTGCCTGGAAATACTAAGGATCAGAGTTATGATCACTTCATTGACATAACTTCAGGTTTTAACTCTGATTCTTATTCACCAAACTATGCTTTCACAGCAAGTGGTGGTGATATCCAGGCATCTGATAACATATCCTTTGAGTATGATGATCTGAAATACTTTGACCCTGATGATTTGGAAGAAATGGACATTATGCACCAATTGGCCCTTCTCAGTGTAAGAACTAACAATTTTTACAAGAAAACTAGGAGAAGGTTTCCAGGGTTAACTGGCAGATCAAAGGTTGGGTTGGATAAATCAAAGATAAAGTGTTATAAATGTCATAGACTTGGTCATTTTGCTAGGGAATGTAGGAGTCAACATGGTACACCTATAATTACCTATCCAAATCAAAGACCTCAGACCAACACTTATCAAAATTCCTATAATACCCCTGGACCAAATGTGCAAAACACTGCTCATTTTGCACAGTCCTCAAACATTGTTCCTGTCTAGTATGTCCAAACCACTGTTCCTCAGATCCACTATGTGCAAACACCTGTTGCTCAGGCACCTGTGCAAACGACTGTTGCTCCATCCTCTGCTCCTGCAGAGACCAGTCAATAGAGCTTCTTCACACAAGGCTTTGTTGATTGGAGCAGTCTACCAGATGAGTTAACAAATGAAAATTTTGCACTAGTTGCCAAAGCTGAAAATGAACCTGAAAATTTTTGTTTCATTGCTATGGTAGAAGAAGTTGAATCTGAGGAGGTGGTGACTGAATCTAAAGTTGTGACTGATGATGTTGTTGATGAAGTAGTTGCAGGTGAAAAACCTGAAGAAGAGGTTGTGAACCTCTCAGATCCCTGGGGTGCATCTGATGATTGTGAGTGCAAGTGTGATTGTGCATTGATGGCTGCTGCTAAGGTATCTCCTCAAATTCTTAAGGATTTATGTTCTGACAGATGTGTTATAGCATTTGCTAACATCAAAGAGGTGAATGAAAACCTGTCAAGTACCAAGAGGCCCTAAAAGACGACAGTTGGGTAGAAGCTATGCAAGAAGAGCTCCTTCAGTTCAAAAGACAACAAGTATGGGAACTTGTACCACTGCCTAAGGATGTTTGTCCAATTGGCACAAAGTGGGTCTTCAAAAACAAAACTGATGAAAGGGGTATTGTTGTCAAGAATAAAGCCAGACTTGTGGTTCAAGGCTTCAGACAAGAAGAAGGCATAGACTATGATGAAACCTTTGCTCCTGTAGCAAGATTAGAAGCTATTCGACTCTTTCTTTGCTGTCAACCACAACATCAAAGTGTATAAGATGGATATCAAATGTGCCTTCCTATATGGCAAAATTCAGGAGGAAGTCTATGTATGTCAACCACCTGGTTTTGAAGACACATTCCATCCTGACCATGTCTACAAGCTTAATAAAGCTTTGTATGGACTCAAACAAGCACCAAGGGCCTGGTATGAAACTCTTTCCACTTTTCTCTTATCCATTGGCTTCACAAGAGGTAAAATTGATAAAACCTTATTTTTGAAATGGAGAGGGAAAGACTTAATGATTGTTCAAAAATATATGAATGACATCATTTTTGGATCCACATGTAACAAAATGTGTGAAGAGTTTAAGGAACTCATGACAACAGAGTTTGAAATGAGTGCTATGGGTGAACTTCAGTGTTTCCTTGGTCTCCAAGTGAAACAACTGCAAAATGGCACATTCATCCATCAAAATAAATATGTAAAGAATTTGTTAACTAGATTTGAGATGAATGACTGTAAGCCATGTAGTACACCCATGAGTACAGTCAAGCTACTCACTATTGATGACAAGGATGAACTAGTTGATCAAACACATTACAGATGCATGATTGGGTCTGTATTGTACTTAACTGCATCTAGGCCAGACATTATGTTTGCCACTTGTGTCTGTGCAAGATCCCAGGCTTCACCTAGAAAGTCAAACCTTATTGCTATGAAAAGGATATTCAGATACCTAAAAGGTGCTCCCACACATGGTATCTGGTATCCTGCTAATGGAAACATTGAGCTTTCAGGTTATTCAGATAGTGATTTTGCTGGCTGTCACACCACAAGAAAATCTACATCAGGAGGGTGCCAGATTCTAGGGAATGCCTTAGTCTCTTGGCAAAGCAAAAAGCAAGTAGCTGTTTCCACCTCAATAGCTGAGGCTGAATACATTGCTGCTGCAAGCTGTACAGCCCAACTCATGTGGCTTCAAAATCAATTGCTGGATTTTGGGATAACTGCATTACAAACTCCACTCATATTGGATAGTCAAGCTGCTGATAATATCATCAAAAATCCAGTCTCTCACTCCACTACCAAACACATTGACATCAGACATCATTTTGTCAGAGATAGCTATGAAAAAAGGTTTGATTTCTCTACACCATGTTCCAACAGAGGATTAGTTGGCAGATGTGTTGACAAAAGCTTTAGACACATCTACCTTCACAAATCTGATTTATAGAATTGGTATGCTAAACATGGATTAAACAACACAAATGTTTTCAATAAAAGCATTAAAATGTTTCAGAAAATCAAAATTCATCCTTAAAAATATCTTTTTGGTTGAAAAATCTGTTAAAGATAAAACAACCACTGTTTCATCCATTTTATCCACTGTTTGGTTGAAAAATCTGTTAAAGATAAAACAACCACTGTTTCATCCATTTTATCCACTGTTAGGTTGAAAAATCTGTTTCAAACCTCTGATCAGATAAAACAACTGTTTTATTATCCATATCTATATATATATTTACAGATATTTATCATAAAAAAACAGCTATTTGCATCAGCCGTTTGCATCAGCTGTTTGCCAAAACAGCTGTCCTCCACCAGATGTTTAACCATCAGATGTTAGCCACGTCTGCTCCTACAAGCAGAGTTTTGGCCACATCAGCGGTTTCACCAGAGCCTATAAAAACCCTGTTTTATCACAATAGTCGTTACACTGTCTCATTGTTTTCAAAATACTGAAACCGCCTTCTTCATTCTCAAACCCTTAATCAAATTCCACTCACTCTCACCTTTGGAATCCATTACAATGGATCTTCAAGCTAAAGCCACCCACAATTATCTCCCATATCTGGTAAAAACAGATGAAAATACTCCATTCCATTCCACCATCGACATCATCTTAAAATCCAAATACCTGACAATCCTAACCGCTGACGCCCCTATCTATCTTGATACTCTCCAAAAATTCTGGTTGAATGCTGAGTTTCTACTTCAAGATAAAAAGCCTACTTCCATTATCTCAAAAATTGGTGAGACAAGTATCGTCATTACCCCTCAACTGATACCCACAACCTTCTCACTTAATGACCTGTCAGGTAAAGACTCTTTCCCTAAAACAGAGCTTCACACAGAGTTTCAAGGAAGGGGGTATGATGCTCAGATGACTGGGTCAACACTTTTCAAAACGTTTTTCCCACCAGTCATGAAATTTTTCTTCCATACCCTCCTTCTCTGTGTCTCCGCTAAGTCCACTTCCTTTAATGAAATCCCATTGAGGATTCAGTACTTGGGCTATGCTATGTTGTCAGATTCTAATTTCAATCTATCCCAGGGACTGTTTATGGACTTAGTGTCAAATGTGAAAGCCATAAAGTCTGGGTCTAATAATGCTTTTCTAATTTACCCAAGAATTTTAAGTGTAATCCTTCAAAAGGTTTTACCAGAAAAATTTTCAAAAAGGGTGAGTCTATGAAAATGAAGAGTCTAACTGATGAAACTTTCACAAGAATGCTGGGTTCAAACACCCAAGAAAAAGTATCAAAAGTGTCAAAGGTTTCAAAAACACAAACAAAGAGGACTAAGACAACAACTGTTGTCCAAACCTCTGTTGTTGAGCCCACTGCTCCTGGTGATCATGGCACTACATCCAGTGCTGTGAAACCCACACCAGCCATTTCCAAAAGCAAACGTCCATCCACAAAACCACCACTCAACAACAAAAGAGACTTCTGGAAGATGAGATACCAGAAGATAACTCTGTTGCAACACAAAAGCAACTAGAAACTACTGTTGTTACTTCCTCACAACAGTTGGAAATATCTCAACCTGACCAAACTCCTCATGCATCCTCACAAAAGGATCATGTTGTAAGCCAAGGGGAAACACATCATGATACATTTGAGTCACTTGGCCATATGTTCACAAGCCCCTCTCCCAGGGCTAATTCTCTTTTTACTCCTCCACCTTCATCATCACATGTTCAACAGACCATGCAACCTCTGTTTGAGGCTATTGATAAAACTCAGGAAAATCTCAGTTCCTCTCTTCACCTGTCAATGAGAGTATACCTCCACAAGTGACTGGGACTGAGGAAATTCAATCAGCCATCCCACAAACAGATGAGGAGGTTACACCCCTAGAGTTCAATGCAACTCTAGGTTAGTTTTCAAGTGGAGTAGCCACTACTGATGTAGAGATCATTGTCTCACACCAGGACAGTGGTTACATAACTAAGACTCCCTTGAAGGCAACAACTGATAAGGCCACTATAGTGTCCCCAAAATCAGTTGGAAGTTCCCAGAACCAAGACAAAGGGGCATCTAGTTCTCATCCTTTGGATTCACCTCCTAGGACTGAATCAGTTAAAACTACCACTGGTAGGAATTCAGATGATCCTATTAACTTAGGTGATGAGTTAAAATACCAAGAATTGACGGCCAGAGTCCAAACCATTGAAACCTATGTTGCTAATATCAAAACTGATGTCAAGTTAATATTGGAATCCTTGGCTACTCTCTCTAAGAGTCAACCATCCACAGCTGATATTGCTAGTGAGCAATGGAAATCTGTTTCTCCCATCATCATAGCTCATAGAAAACTAGCAGATCAGACTCATGAAACCTACATGGCAGAAATCAGAAACATGGTAGATGCTAGGTACAAAGATACCCATGCAGATATTCAAGCCATTAAAGACCATCTGCTGAAGACCACTGGCTCTGTCCCTACCACCAATCTCAGGGATGAAGATGATGATGAATTCACAGCTGATGATGCCAAAAAGGGGGAAAGTGGCAGAGATAGGTTGCCAAAGCTAGATCCCTTTGGTTGTCCACCTTCACAAAAAGGTAAATCAAAGTCTGCCAACAAACCAGGGTCTACTCAAACAGCACCACAACAACAACAACAACAAACTCAAACAGCACCACAACAACAACAACAAACCAGCAAAGCTAAAGAAGTGGACAACTCTGCTAATGAATAAGCTGAAAAAGCTGCCGAAGATAAGCAAAAGAGGGCTGACACTTTGGAAGTCAAGGCAGAGTTTTTGGTAAAACAGAAAAGGGAACAACAACAGGAAGTTGAAGATGTGGGTTCCTCTAAAAGAAAGAAAATGCCTGCCAAACATGTCAGAAAACCACCATCCAAACTGACTGCTAAATCCACTTCTGACGAATCCATTACTGCTACTCAAACCACTGATATCACCACAACATCTGAACCTGTCATCACTATCACCAAACCTACATCTGAACCTACAACCACATCACCAACTAAATCCCAAACATCTGCTGGTCCTACTAAGGTGCCAACAGATGTTAACACCACCACTGCTTCTACTCCACCATAACCCAAAATCTTGTACAAAAGGAAGAGGAAATCAACCTTTGTTGTACAGGATGAAAACATACATACATCACCACACACCACTTCAACCACACAATCCACACCTATATAAGCCATTCCACTTTCATCATTTTCACCACACACTTCACAATTCAAATCCCATAGACCACCACCAACCATTACACCATTGGCTGTTCAGTATCCCCTTGAACTTGATCTACTCAAGGGGGAAATGCAATCCTTCTATAATACTGAACAACCATCAGAAGATCTTTCCCTTCTCTTCCATATTTCCCTGTTCCCCTAAACATTTACACATATCTAAAATACAAGGCTGAACAAGCAGATGCCATCATTAAAGAGAAATGCAAAGGGAGGATGACAGGATTGCTCAGGGCATCCATTCAGCAGAGCTTAGCAAATTGAGAAGGATTGAAGATTTTGCTAAGACCCTAAGCAACTCCATGTCTGCCATGCCTCTCAACAGTGACATGGAAAGGGAGGTTAGGGAATCACTTCTTGAACAGATCTTGGCAACCATGCCTTATAAAGCAAACAAGAAACAGTTTGCAGGCTGGACCACTCATGCACTCAGAGAAGAACTCTTAAGAATTGAAGAGTTGGCCAAGAATCCCCAAGCTAAAGTCTCTGCCCCTGATTTTGGTAAAGGCAGAGATCCATCCAGAGCCTTAAAGTTTAAGAGAATGAGATAAGAAATTGTGGCTGCTGATTATGGGGAGATGAGGTCAGTTGCTAGATGGTCTGAGCTGAGGTTGGTTGAAACATACAAGAGACTGGAAGAAAACAGGAAGAAAGATCCTAGCCTACCCAGAAAACCTGTCTACTCTGATGAACCACTGATGAAGAGCCCTCAACAGGCTTTTACATTAGACAGCTTACTGGACACTTCTGATCTATCAGCTGCTGCTAGAAGACAATTCAAGAAACAGAAAGAAATGTCTGAAGAAGATCAGAAGAAGTTTGCTGATACTTATATAAAGGAGGGCCTCTTCAATCAAGTACATTTTTTCTCAGATCCCACTACTGATAAGCTCAGAGAACTCATTGGGAGACCTCCATCACCAAACTCATCAAGAATCAAAGTGCATCTCAGCAAATCCTCTAACTCAAAAATTCTAAAATGGAAGGTCAATAAAGACAACCATGAATTGACTTTGCTCAGGTCAGATGGAAAAGTTCAAAAGCTAAGCATGGATTATGCATATAGCCTGTGTGCAAATGATCTCCAAACACTGCTGAACCTTGAGCTTGAAAGAGATGCAGAAGACCTATTTGCCTTGGACTTTGAACTTCAATTCAAAGTACAAATCAGAGAAAGTCTGATGAGAAATAAAGATCAATAATAAAGCTTAGTTTTGGCATCATCTGTTCAAGGGGGAGATTGTTGGGTCTGCTGACCTGAAGAAGAACAGATGATTGAAAAGCCAAAATATACTAACAGTTGATTCACACAAATAAACAGTCTTTACAACATACTCTTCCCAAAAGACTGTTGACCCTAACAATTGTTCCATCCAAACAACTGCTATGACAACTGCTGATACAAAGGACTGCTAGAGAACAACTGACAGAGAACAACTGCTGACCAAAGGTCTGATGAAGAAACAACTGCTGATCAAGTACTGAAGACTAAAGGTCTGTTGGAGTCAACAACACTTAGACTCCAACAGATGTTGCAAGACCATCAGAGTTTTCCCTCAACAGTAGTTTACTTTACAGTGTTTTGTAATACAACAGTAGTTTGTATAGGGCAGATGTTTTATGTTCTTATTCTGTTAGAGGTCACTATCTTATGTGACGTCAGCATAGGTCACCAGTGGTTTAGGTTTGTCTATAAATAGAACAGTGCTTGTAATGTTCTATTGCATCCCACACAAACATTCTCTCAGACAAACAATCACTGTGTGATCAGGCTGAGGGGGAGTACTTGTATTGATTGTAATCTTTCAATTAATGAAAGCTTTCGATTAAGAAACCATTTATTCCTATTGTTTTGATTATTGTTTATCATTCCGCTGCACTTTCCATATATACTTACATCATCCAATTCTCATCTTCTTCTAAATATATCAAAACAATCTAACTCAGATCCTAACAACAGTTGAGGTAGTGTTAAGGTTAAAGGGGTATTTAGGTTTGATGATGCCATCCATGGCGTGAGTGCGCATGGCACGAGTGGTTTGCGGTACAGGAGGTGGTGTTGGTGGGTTGGGTAAGGGTTGTTGGACGGGTGGGGCGGTGGTAGTCAGTATGTTAGTTTGTGGTTGGGCCAAGGGTGTTGTCAGGTGTACAATAGGGGTAAGACCGAAGGTAGTGGGCTGTGGTAGGGATGTCGACGAGCCGGGAGTGGGCTGTGTGGGGAATGTTGACTTGATGTCTAGTTTAATATTAGATAAATAATAACAATTTGTTTTATATTTTCAATACTTGTTCAAGTATATAATTCATAAATATTTATATGTTAAGTATTTAGAAATTGCTTACATGTTTACTTCCTTATTTAATTACGGATGCTCATTCGTCGAGGTCTAAACTATTTCGACAAGTATATTTTTTATACCCTAAATCTACCTAAATAAGTCTAGGAACCCTACGTGCATTTAATCCTAGAAATCCCTAGACTCTGAAGTTCACACACTTACAAATCGTGCCTTTACATTTAGGTTGAGCCTTCAGGATCTATCATAACCTTTTTAAAGACGCTTTAGTACCATTTCAGCGAATGTGAGTATACTTACCTTGTTTTTTTACTTTTGTACACTTTTGGGTGATACATATACATATATACAAATATACTTTCACGTACGAATTTTCATCATTTTGCAAAATACAATTCAATATGTTGTGCCTTTGTTTACAATAGGTGCATTATGGTTAGACAATAAACTTATATTACACTTGTTCCTATGCAAAATTATTCGCTTAGCTAGCCGAACATTATAGTGGATATGCTATTCTGATTGACAACCGGCCTAGGTTGACTTTTCTCCTAGTTGAGAAGGTCTATGATGATTGTTTTATGCATTTTACCCATTTACCTTTGGGAGTGCAAAGTCTTAAATCTTAGGCATAGTTTTCCCATTTATATGAAATGTGTTTACATAATTGCATAGTAACATAGCACACGAATTGTATAATATTTACTTATGCTATATATATAAACTAAGTATGCTCACCAACATATTTTGTATTGGCATCTATTATCTTTGTACGTGTTTCAGGTGGTACGTGATTATCTTTAGTGCAATTCACATAAGGCTTGGACTTAGATTAAACAATAATTGAACACCCTATGCTTTGATCATTCATGTTCATTTTCTTTGAGACAATATGTAATGTTTGTTTATGTTCATGAATGACAGTTTAATCATGTTTCTTAAATAAATATTTACATTTTAGTACCATGAGTGTTCGAACAATCCTCACTACGTGACACCTCGATGATTCTGCCATCGGTTCTGGTGTTACAGATTGGTATCAGAGCCATGGTTATAGAGGATTAGGTTATTATACACATTACCAAGACTGTGACTAAGTTTCCTTACATAAGTTATCTTATGCTTATCTGTTACATGAATACTAACTTTTCTCCTTTTGGCACCTCTTATCTTTTTCCCTGCCTTACTTTATTTCCTTCTTGATTTTTTCCATCTTCAAATTTCTTCATCAAGGACTGACCTTACATGGAGAGGAGCATTACATCATCATGGCAAGATGTAATTGGTGCATGCAACTTATGAATATTTTTTTCTAAGCTTGATGACTACCTGGTTTCTTTTGATTTTTAAAATATTTCAAAGTGTTGAGCCCTAATGTGTGTAAGGGAAAACGTGAAATATGGAAAGGTTGGTGCCTGTACACTAGGTTTTCTGGCTAGGAAAGCATTTCTTGTAAATCTCTGTTATGTTTTCCTGGGAATTTATGGAGTGAGTGTCCGCTTATAGGCTAAAGCACGTCTTCTTTGATCACCATTGAGTTAAATTCCTTTAAAAAGTCAAAGTTCTTGTTTGGTTTTGTAACTAAACAAGGACAATCCAAATATAGATTTATCATTTAATGCAATGTATTCAAGATTATCCTTTCGTTTTCATTTTATTTTGTTTCATGTTTTACAATTCATGATCTCCATATTACAATTTGTAACCCCCCATATCTCATAAATCGGGAATAAACGAATAACATGCTTATGGGCTTAAATTAGAAACAAACCAAACCTTAATCCTATGAGTTAATTATGCCTATAGTGCCAATAAACAACTTAAGGGACTGAAATTTCCATGATTGAAACTTGGGGTTAAAATCAAAAAACTCAAACCATGTATTCATTCCCTAGCTTTATTTTCCCACAATAAAAACACACACACACCTACACTCAAGCATAAACCAACAATCAAGAACTATATACACTTAATCAAGGGGATTTTGGTTGCATGAACTCTTAAATGAATCATCCATTCGTATCCAACAACTAGGTACCTTTCGTCCTGTCCAATTCTGTGAAATTTTGTTTTGGGTGTTATGAAGGAACTTTAAATACACTGGTTTTGGGTAAATTAATGCTTAAAAAGGGTGTCTCTAGTTCAAGAGAACCTTAAAAAGAATCAATGATATGTTAATCATGCTAGAAAAAGTCTTGTTGATTAAATCTTAGTCACTAATGAAGTAACCTGATGGAGTTGTGATATGGGTGTGCTATGACTCGGGTTTGATGCATAAAATATAGTTTTACTTAGGGCTCTAGTACTGTAATTCATTGAATTGGGTAATTAACATTGGGTGAAAGCTTGATTGTGTTAAGGGATTTAAAATGCACCATTGTGATATGGGTAAAAACGTGTATTAAAATCATGCCCGCCAAGTGTTCGATAAAATGCTGCAATGAAACTTGATTTCATTGAAATACATATATATGTCACATGGATACATATAATAAACTCGTGTGGTAAATTAGAATCGTAACTAATGACCACGATCTATGTCTCTGTGATTATATCCAGGTGTTAAGCAACAAACAGCGGGAAGTCAATCGGGAAAGGACCTAAAGTTGAAGGCACATGACTAAGGTGAGTCGCACTATGACTTCTAAATTCTTATGATGATTGGTCTTGTTATGGATAACTAACTCAAAACAAGTAGATATGAAATCCTCACCATTTGTATTGGATATACTAGAACGAAATGAGCCATTTATGATTAACACTCGTACCAGGCGAATAAGACCGAGGGAAGTGGCACATGTGGCCACAGACCCGAGATTCGCCACAACGGTGAAATGTTAATCGTATCTGATGTGCCATCATTTATACATGTTTTCTACATGTTTTTACCACTCTTTTTGTACGTATTTATGCCTTTATCTTATCAAAACAAAAATAAATTATTCCTATGAGTTAATTGCAGGTATTTGGAGGCAAGCAGGAAAAAAGGAGCGGAAACTGGCACAATGGGAAGGAATTTGAAGATTTTGAAGACCGTTGCAGAGTATGCACAGCCGTGCTAATGCCCAAAGTCAACCAGTCAACATTTTCAACCATCCAGATGAAGAAGTCAAGGGGCACGGGCGTGCACAACATAGCGCACGGCCGTGCTTGCTTATACGTGTTCCCCAAGACGCCAACCGACCAATACTGACATGCATTCATGTAATACAGACGAGCACGGGTGTGCTCCCTTATGAGCACGGGTGTGCAAGGGACAAAAACTGCTCAAAAGGACTTCCAGTACCAACGGACAGTACCTGACTGTTGAGCATGGGTGTGCCCACATTGGAGCATGGGCGTGCACGCCCTGACACCTCTATAAAAGGTGACCTTCACTCATCATTTTTGCATCCCATTCCACCCGAATCTCTCCCACATTTATTCTATCTTAGGGTTTTGTAAGTGACCTTTCGAGCTTGGGATCACTCCATAAACACTTAGAGAGTGTGAACTTTGAGAGAAACCACATAAAATCATCCAAAAACCCTCTAAATCCTCTAGCAACCATGACCATGTTTTCATATCAAAACCTATCTAGTGAGCTTGTTGTAATGCCATCTCTTGTCTAGGATTGTAGAGTGTTGCTACGGTTAAGACTATCTTGGTATGGATTAAATATTTTATGTTTATTATTGAGTGATGTTTTGTGTTCTCATTTAATTCTTTCTGCTCTAACTTTGTTTGACGAATTAACTAATCAATCATCTAGTATTTGGTCTTGTGGGTGTTTTGATAGGAAGTGGATGGACTTATGAGTGTACCCGTGGTGTGTAACAACCCACGCACTTGTAAGCTAATCTAATTCCACGTTTAAATAGTAGCCCATTTGTGTTTGGAAACACTCACACTTTGTGGCTTAATCCTTAATTATCAAAATCTCACTTGGTCGGTACGGTCTTTATACTTGGTCCTAGTGATAAGCCAATACTTGGTTTTGTGACATAGCTTCGTGGTCTATGTGTTAGCTTTAGCGCAAACTAGGAATTAGTGAACCCATGTTGCAAGCGAACGGTCTATATTCTCTTCCATTACTATATTGCCGCACAATTAGCAATAGGCCAATCACTTTTTGAAAAGTAAATCAATTCCAATAGGGGATGAGCGTGAGCGCGACAGCCACAACTCCTCTATGATGTCAAGTGGTAGCTTGTTCGGCCATGCTCCGGTCGCCGGCAAGTTATTCATAAAAGTTTAGAGTCGTTAGATGTCAATATCACAACACTAGGAGGTGGGTTCTTCGTGGATGGGCATGCACAGTCTCGGGTGATCCTTCCCTCACTGTTGAGAGGTGAACTTACCGGGGCAGGGAGACCTTCACAATAACAGATGAGAACACAAATTGTTTTTATAGTTATGTCAAAATGCGCATCTTGGACACATCACTCAATTTAACGTTTAGTGTTAATCTTTACCAAGACAAGTTGGATCCCCAAGAAACACTTTTATTTGGACATTGGTTTTCTTCTCGGTTACCTTCATTATCTCTCACTTTTATTTATCTTTAGTTTTACTTTAGAAACTTAAAGTTGAGTAAGGAAATTCTTGTCTTACGGTCTGATACTCGGTACTTGCTTGTGTCGATACTGTACTCGATAGGTACACTTGCCTATTGTGTGGGTTTAGAACTCTTAGCATTTATCGTTTTATTTTTTAACTTTAAAACTTGAAAAGTGTATCACCTCAAAGTGTCAATTTAATTACACTTTTCACCAAGTTTTTGGTATTTCCACCGGGAACTTGCCATTTTAAGACAAAGAAGTGTAAATCGTTTAAACCACATGACATCTGTATCGTATGAACATCAAGTCGAGATGTAAATAGTTGAGAAGTTCTCCAATACAAAGAATGGGGTTCATGGTAGTCTCAACGGGTTCAAAGGTAGTGTATAAATGACCTTAGACGAAGGAACCATAGGTGTGGATTGTTGCGCCCATAGGTGTTACCTAGTAATAATCAACGGGGTTTAACTATAGACGCTTTCGATTATTGAAATGTAAGTGATGTGTCTATTATTGCAAACATCGCCTTGATTGACCTTTAATGGGTCATTAGAATGGCGAACCGGTTTGGGAAATGATTTCCTTGGTTAGGCCTTTTTATTTTGATAGATTAGTATGCTATGCACCCAAAAAACGAGGTTCAAATTAGGAGCTTTAAGGTCCCAAAGTCTATCCTGTGGTAGCACGATTGAAGTCACTTCTTGTAGGGCAATTAGAGGCTGAAAATATGGCTAAGGGTGCAGGTTTTGGGCGGTTACAGCAGCCATTGGCCGTAGGCTACGGTTCCATGTCGTAACCTACGGTTAAAACCTTCGGCCAGTAGCAAAAACTGCCAGTCGTAACCTACGGCGGCCTCCACTTAAAAACAATAACAACAGCAGTAACAGCCGTAGGCTACGGTTGGGCGGCCGTAGCCTACGGTGGATATTGGGGGAGCCAGATTTCGAACATGTTTCGATACGTATAACTTATAGATTCGTATATTATCCGATTTCGACTTAATCATCAAAGCATTCTAACCATATTTTCTATGTTTATGATGTATAAAAATCATAGGTACACGAGCAGATTGTCGGGAGGTGGTCATGATCAATTCAAGAATTGAATTGCTTAATGTTGAAGTCTTCTGCAAAGCTCTTTTGTTAATAACGGTCTTATCTTTTATCCGTTTTCTTGGGATTAAACTTTCATATCGATGTGAAAAAGAATTAACCCTTGTTTTGTACAAACTTTGTTAGGATCTGAGTTTGATTGTTTTGATATATTTAGAAGAAGATGAGAATTGAATGATGTAAGTATATATGGAAAGTGCAGCGGAATGATAAACAATAATCAAAACAATAGGAATAAATGTTTTCATTGATCAAAAGCTTTCACTAATTGAAAGATTACAATGAGTACAAATACTCCCCCTCAGCCTGATCACACAGTGATTGTTTGTCTGAGAGAATGTTTATGTGTGATAGAATAGAACAGTACAAGCACTGTTCTATTTATAGACAAATCTAAACCACTGGTGACCTGTGCTGACGTCACCTAAGATAGTGACCTCTAACAAAATAACAACATAAAACATCTGCCCTATACAAACTACTGTTGTATTACAAAACACTGTAAGGTAAACTACTGTTGAGAAAACTCTGATGGTCTTGCAACATCTGTTAGAGTCTAAGTGCTGTTGACTCCAACAGACCTTTAGTCTTCAGTACTTGATCAGCAGTTGTTTCTTCATCAGACCTTTGGTCAGCAGTTGTTCTCTATCAGTTGTTCCCTAGCAGTCCTTTGTATCAGCAGTTGTCATAGCAGTTGTTTGGATGGAACAATTGTTAGGGTCAGCAATCTTTTGGGAAGAGTATGTTGTAAAGACTATTTATTTGTGTGAATCAATTGTTAGTATATTTTGGCTTTTCAATCATCTGTTCTTCTTCAGGTCAGCAGCACAACAATCTCCCCCTAGAACAGATGATGCCAAAACTAAGCTTTATTCTTGATCTTTATTTCTCATCAGACTTTCTCTGATTTGTCCTTTGAATTGTAGTTCAAAGTCCAAGGCAAATAGGTCTTCTGCATCTCTTTCAAGCTCAAGGTTCAGCAATGTTTGGAAGTCATCTGCACACAGGCTATATGCATCATCCATGCTTAGCTTTTGAGCTCTTCCATCTGACCTGAGCAAAGTCAATTCATGGGTGTCTTTATTGACTTTCCATTTTAGAATTTTTGAGTCAGAGGATTTGCTGAGGTGCACTTTTATTCTTGATGAGTTTGGTGATGGAGGTCTCCCAATGAGTTCTCTGAGCTTATCAGTAGTGTGATCTGAGAAAAAGTGTACTTGATTGAAGAGGCCCTCCTTTATGTAAGTATCAGCAAACTTCTTATGATCTTCTTCAGACATTTCTTTCTGTTTCTTTAATTGTCTTCTAGCAGCAGCTGATAGATCAGAAGTATCCAGTAAGCTGTCTAATGTAAAAGCCTGTTGAGGTCTCTTCGTCAGTGGTTCATCAGAGTAGACAGGTTTTCTGGGTAGGCTAGGATCTTTCTTCCTGTTTTCTTCCAGTCTCTTGTATGTTTCAACCAACCTCAGCTCAGGCCATCTTGCAACTGACCTCATCTCCCTATAATCAGCAGCCACAATTTCTTGTCTCATTCTCTTAAAATTCAAGGCTTTGGCTGGATCTCTGCCTTTACCAAAATCAGGGGCAGAGACTTTAGCTTGGGGATTCTTGGCCAACTCTTCAATTCTTAATAGTTATTTTCTGAGAGCATAAGTGGTCCAGCCTGCAAACTGTTTCTTGTTTGCTTTATAAGGCATGGTTGCCAAGATCTGTTCAAGAAGAGATTCCCTAACCTCCCTTTCCATGTCACTGCTGAGAGGCATGGCAGACATGGAGTTGCTCAGGGTCTTAGAAAAATCTTCAATCCTTCTCAATTTGCTAAGCTCTGCTGAATGGATGCCCTGAGCAGTCCTGTCATCTTTCCCTTTGCATTTCTCTTTAATGATGGCATCTGCCTGTTTAGCCTTGTATTTTAGATATGTGTCTATATTTAGGGGAACAGGAAAATGTGAAGAGAAGGGAAAGATCTTTCAGATGGTTGTTCAGTATTATAGAAGGATTGCATATCCCCCTTGAGCAGATCAAGTTCAAGGGGATACTGAACAGCCAATGGTGTAATGGTTGGTGGTGGTCTATGGGATTTGAATTGTGATGTGTGTGGTGAAAATGATGAAAGTGGAATGGCTGATATAGGTGTGGATTGTGTGGTTGAAGTGGTGTGTGGTGATGTATGTATGTTTTCATCCTGTACAACAAAGGTTGATTTCCTCTTCCTTCTGTACAAGATTTTTGGTGATGGTGGTGAAGAAGCAGTGGTGGTGTTAACATTTGTTGGCACCTTAGTAGGACCAGCAGATGTTTGGGATTTAGTTGGTGATGTGGTTGTAGGTTCAGATGTAGGTTTGGTGATAGTGATAACAGGTTCAGATGTTGTGGTGGTATCAGTGGTTTGAGTAGCAGTAGTGGTTTTGTCAGCAGTGGATTTAGCAGTCAGTTTGGATGGTGGTTTTTTGACATGTTTGGCAGGCATTTTTTTCCTTTTAGAGGAACCCACATCTTCAACTTCCTGCTGTTGTTCCCTTTTCTGTTTTACCAAAAACTCTGCCTTGACTTCCAAAGTGTCAGCCCTGTTTTGCTTATCTTCGGTAGCTTTTTCAGCTTCTTCATTAGCAGAGTTGTCCACTTCTTTAGGTTTGCTGGTTTTTTGTTGTTGTTGTGGTGCTATTTGAGTTTGTTGTTGTGGTGCTGTTTGAGTAGACCCTGGTTTGTTGGCAGACTTGGATTTACCTTTTTGTGAAGGTGGACAACCAAAGGGATCTAGCTTTGGCAATCTATCTCTGCCACTCTCCCCCTTTTTGGCTTCATCAGCTGTGAATTTATCATCATCTTCATCTCTGAGAATTGTGGTAGGGGCAGAGCCAGTGGTCTTCAGTAGATGGTCTTTAATGGCCTGAATATCTGCATGGGTATCTTTGTACCTAGCATCTACCATGTTTCTGATTTCTGCCATGTAAGTTTCATGAGTCTGATCTGCTAGTTTTCTGTGAGCTATGATGATGGGAGAAACAGATTTCCATAGCTCACTAGCAATATCAGCTGTGGATGGTTGACTCTTGGTGAGAGTAGCCAAGGATTCCAATATTAACTTGACATTAGTTTTGATATCAGCAACAGAGGTTTCAATGGTTTGGACTCTGGCCGTCAATTCTTGGTATTTTAACTCATCACCTAAGTTAATAGGATCATCTGAATTCCTACCAGTGGTAGTTTTAACTGATTCAGTCCTAGGAGGTGAATCCAAAGGATGAAAACCAGATGCCCCTTTTTCTTGGTTCTGGGGACTTCCAACTGATTTTGAGGACACTATAGTGGCCTCATCAGTTGTTGCCTTCAAGGGAGTCTTAGTTATGTAACCACTGTCCTAGTGTGAGACAATGGTCTCTACATCAGTAGTGGCTGCTCCACTTGAAAACTCACCTAGAGTTGCATTGAACTCTAGGGGTGTAACCTCCTCTTCTGTTTGTGGGATGGCTGATTGAATTTCCTCAGTCCCAGTCACTTGTGGAGGTTTACTCTCATTGATAGGTGAAAGAGAGGAACTGGGATTTTCCTGAGTTTTATCAATAGCCTCAAACAGAGGTTGCATGGTCTGTTGAACATGTGATGGTGAAGGTGGAGGAGTAAAAAGAGAATTAGCCCTGGGAGAGGGGCTTGTGAACATATGGCCAAGTGACTCAAATGTATCATGATGTGTTTCCCCTTGGCTTACAACATGATCCTTTTGTGAGGATGCATGAGGAGTTTGGACAGGTTGAGATATTTCCAACTGTTGTGAGGAAGTAACAACAGTGGTTTCTAGTTGCTTTTGTGTTGCACCAGAGTTATCTTCTAGTATCTCATCTTCCAGAAGTCTCTTTTGTGGTTTAGTGGTTGTTTTTGTGGATGGACATTTTCTTTTGGAAATGGCTGGTGTGGGTTTCACAGCACTGGATGTAGTGCCATGATCATCAGGAGCAGTGGGCTCAACAACAGAGGTTTGGACAACAGTTGTTGTCTTAGTCCTCTTTGTTTGTGTTTTGGAAACCTTTGACACTTTTGATACTTTTTCTTGGGTGTTTGAACCCAGCATTCTTGTGAAAGTTTCATCAGTTAGACTCTTCATGTGCATAGACTCACCCTTTTTGAAGACTTTTTCTGGTAAAACCTTTGAAGGATTACACTTAAAATTCTTGGGTAAATTAGAAAAGCATTATTTGACCCAGACTTTATGGCTTCACATTTGACACTAAATCTTCATGTGCATCCCTGGGATAGATTGAAGTCAGAATCTGACAACATAGCATAGCCCAAGTACTGAATCCTCAATGGGATTTAATTAAAGGAAGTGGACTTAGTTGAGACATAGAGAAGGAGGGTATGGAAGAAAAAATTCATGACTGGTGGGAAAAACTTTTTGAAAAGTGTTGACCCAGTCATCTGAGCATCATAACCCCTTTCCTGGAACTCTGTGTGAAGCTCTGCCTTAGGGAAAGAGTCTTTACCTGACAGGTCATTAAGTGAGAAGGTTGTGGATCTGAGTTGAGGGGTAATGACGATACTTGTCTCACCAATTTTTGAGATAATGGAAGTAGGCTTTTTGTCTTGAAGTAGAAACTCAGCATTCAACCAGAATTCTTGGAGAGTATCAAGATAGATAGGGGCGTCAGCGGTTAGGATTGTCAGGTATTTGGATTTTCAGATGATGTCGATGGTGGAATGGAATGGAGTATTTTCATCTGTTTTTACCAGATATGGGAGATAATTGTGGGTGGCTTTAGCTTGAAGATCCATTGTAATGGATTCCGAAGGTGAGAGTGAGTGGAATTTGATTAAGGGTTTGAGAATGAAGAAGGCGGTTTCAGTATTTCGAATACAATGAGATAGTGTAACGACTGTTGTGATAAAACAGGGTTTTTATAGGCTCTGGTGAAACCGCTGATGTGGCCAAAACTCTGCTTGTAGGAGCAGACGTGGCAAAGATCTGATGGTTTAAACATCTGGTGGGGGACAGCTGTTTTGGCAAACAGCTGATGCAAACGGCTGATGCAAACAACTGTTTTTTTAGATATCTGTAAATATATATATATATATATATATATATATATATATATATATATATATATATATATATGGATAATAAAACAGTTGTTTTATCTGATCAGAGGTTTGAAACAGATTTTTCAACCTAACAGTGGATAAAATGGATGAAACAGTGGTTGTTTTATCTTTAACAGATTTTTCAACCAAAAAGCTATTTTTAAGGATGGATTTTGATTTTCTGAAACATTTTAATGCTTTTATTAAAAACATTTGTGTTGTTTAATCCATGTTTAGCATACCAATTCTAGAAATCAGATTTGTAGATGTGTCTAAAGCTTTTGTCAACACATCTGCCAACTGATCCTCTGTTGGAACATGGTGCAGAGAAATCAAACCTTTTTCATAGCTATCTCTGACAAAATGATGTCTGATGTCAATGTGTTTGGTAGTGGAGTGAGAGACTGGATTTTTGATGATATTTTCAGCAGCTTGACTATCCAACATGAGTAGAGTCTGCAATGCAGTTATTCCAAAATCCAGCAATTGATTTTGAAGCCACATGAGTTGGGCTGTACAGCTTGTAGCAGCAATGTATTCAGCCTCAGCTGTTGAGGTGGAAACAGCTGCCTGCTTTTTGCTTTGCCAAGAGACTAAGGCATTCCCTAGAAACTGGCACCCTCCTGATGTAGACTTTCTTGTGGTGTGACAGCCAGCAAAATCACTATCTGAATAACCTGAAAGCTCAATGTTTCCATTAGCAGGATACCAGATACCAAGTGTGGGAGCACCTTTTAGATATCTGAATATCCTTTTCACAGCAATAAGGTTTGACTTTTTAAGTGAAGCCTGGAATTTTGCACAAACACAAGTGGCAAACATAATGTCTGGTCTAGATAATGTCTGGTCTAGATGCAGTTAAGTACAATAAAGACCCAATCATGCATCTATAATGTGTTTGGTCAACCAGTTCATCCTTGTCATAAATAGTGAGTAGCTTGATTGTACTCATGGGTGTACTACATGGCTTATAGTCATTCATCTTAAATCTAGTTAACAAATTCTTTACCTATTTATTTTGATGAATGAATGTGCCATTTTGCAGTTGTTTCACTTGAAGACCAAGGAAACACTAAAGTTCACCCATAGCACTCATTTCAAACTCTGCTGTCATGAGTTCCCTAAACTCTTCACACATTTTGTTACATGTGGATCCAAAAATGATGTCATCCACATATATTTGAACAATCATTAAGTCTTTCCCTCTCCATTTCAAAAATAAGGTTTTATCAATTTTAGCTCTTGTGAAACCAATGGATAAGAGAAAAGTGGAAAGAGTTTCATACCAGGCCCTTGGTGCTTGTTTGAGTCCATACAAAGCTTTATTAAGCTTGTAGACATGATCAGGATGGAATGTGTCTTCAAAACCAGGTGGTTGACATACATAGACTTCCTCCTGAATTTTGCCATATAGGAAGGCACATTTGATATCCATCTGATACACTTTGATGTTGTGGTTGACAGCAAAGAAAGAGTCGAATAGCTTCTAATCTTGCTACATGAGCAAAGGTTTCATCATAGTCTATTCCTTCTTCTTATCTGAAGCCTTGAACCACAAGCCTGGCTTTATTCTTGACAACAATACCCCTTTCATCAGTTTTGTTTTTGAAGACCCACTTTGTACCTATTGGACAAACATCCATAGGCAGTGGTACAAGTTTCCATACTTGTTGTCTTTTGAACTGAAGGAGCTCTTCTTGCATAGCTTCTACCCAACTGTTGTCTTTTAGTGCCTCTTGGTACTTGACAGGTTGTGTGAGAGATAGGAACCCAGCAAAAAGACAGATATTGGATGATTGACTTCTTATTAACACACCCTCTCTGATGTTGCCAATGATCTGGTCTGGTGGATGAGCTCTTAGGTAGATTAGATCTCCCTAATATGGTATGATGGCATTTTGAGGTGAAGGACAGAGGTTTGGTGACTCTGTTGTTGTAACATCTGTTTGCACTTCTGTAGTGCCATCAGATGTTTTAAATGGAGGTGGGGGAATGGGTCCAAGTGGAGTAAAACTGGACTGACTTTTGTCAACAGATATTTGACTTTTGTCAACAGATGATTGTACAGTGGTTGTGAGAGGTGAAGCAGTGGTTTGAAGGTAGGACTGGCCAACAGTGGTTGACTCAGCTGTGATAGAGTTTTGACAGTTGTTTTGAACAATTGCTTCCTCTGATGCAGAATAGATTTTATAGTGACTGGGGATCACAACATCTATTCTGTAATCTTGTTGTGGAGACTGTGGACTACCTGCATTGTTAGTTTTAACAGTGATATCTTCAAATTTGAATTTATCTAAATCAAACAATTCAGCAGGATTTGCTAGGATTTTTAGGGATGAAAGTTCATTGAACTTTACATTCAGAGTTTCTTCTATTGTCTTGGTCTTTGTGTTAAACACTTTATAAGCCTTGGAAGTAGAAGAATATCCCAGAAAATAACCACAATCTACTTTGGCTGCAAATTTTGAAATGGAATCTTTGAGATTTAAGATGAAACATGGGCAGCCAAAGATTTTGAAAAATGAAATTAATTGTTTGATTTTAAACAAAATTTCATAAGCAGTTTTTTGATGTCTGGGGTTGATCAAAACTCTGTTTTGAACATAGCAAGCAGTGTTTACAGCTTCTGCCCAGAAGGACAGTGGCAAACCAGAGTCTGCTAGCATGGTTCTTGCAGCTTCTATAAGAGTTCTATTTTTCCTCTCAACCACCCCATTTTGCTCTGGTGTTCTTGGGATGTTGTACTACCTCACAATCCCTTTTGACACACAGAAGTCATCCAACTCTTTATTTTTAAACTCTGTTCCATTGTCACTTCTAAAGACTTTTACTGGCAAGTCATATTGTTTTTCAACCTTGGTGACAAAGTCCTTCAAAATACCTGCAGTCTCATCCTTAGAATGTAAAAAGTAAGTCCATGTAAACCTAGAAAAATCATCAACTATGACAAGACAAAATCTTTTTCTTCTTAGACTCATGATTTTAACAGGGCCAAACAAGTCCATATGCAACAATTGTAGACATTGACTTGTTTTGGACTCATCAATGGATTTGTAAGAGCTTTTATGTTGTTTTCCTTTTAAACAGGAAACACAATGCTCATCACATTTGAATTCTTTTGATGGTAAGCCTCTGACAAGACTTTGTTTGGAGAGTGTGTTGATAGTTTGAAGGTTGGTATGACCCAGTCTCCTATGCCACAATTCTGTCTCCTTTGTGGAGGCAGCCGAAAACAAACAGACATTCGCCATAGGATTGTCCTTTAACATATCAACAACATACACATTGCCACTTCTATGAGCAACAAGTTGTGCTTTGCTCTCAGCAATGATGGTATCAATCTTTTTCACCACTTCTGGCCCAATAATCTTACAAGTTTTCTTTGTGAAGAATGAGCCATAACCTTTGTCACTCATTTGTGAAACACTCAGGAGATTAAACTTGAGATTATCAATAAGATTGACATTTTCAAACTTGAGTTTCCCAGCTTGTACAGTCCCTGAACCCAACACCTTACCTTTTGAATCATTACCAAAAGATATATCACCCCCTTCATGAGCTAAGAAGTCCAGAAGAAGGGCTCTACATCCTGTCATGTGCCTGGAGCCTCCACTATCTACATACCAAAGACTATCTAAACAAGCAGAAGCTCCCTGCACAGCAGTAATGGATTAGTTTTGGTGAGTGTCCAAAGCCAGGTTGGCTTTGGATGGGTCCTCAGACTTTTCAGACTCAAGCTTTGGAAGTTGATCAGTGGTTTGAACTAATTTTTGAATCAAGTTCAACAACTGTTCAACACTTGGGGCAACAGTTGTTTGATCACTTCCAAACAAATGATAATACCCATAGGGATTTCTGTTCACTCTTGGTTTAGAAGGTCTTTTTGGCTCCTCATAAACATGTGACAGATTATGACATGGTGGTTGTCCATATCCTCTTGGACTTGCTTGTGGGTGGAGCATATGTTACTTGGACATCCCTAGGAGCAGATGTTTCAAGACTTTTAGTAACAGATGTTTGGACAGGAGTGAAGGTCTTTTTGGGCTTTCCTTTTAAAGTACTCACCACCTGACTTGCAAGAGTTTTAGCTTTGTACTCTTGTATTTTTACATCAAAATTTTTGAGATACAAGCACTCTTTGGTTTTGTGATTCTTTTTCCCACATATTGAGCATGTGGCTTTGGAATCACATACACTTGTTCCTTTGTTAATATCGTATGCTTTTAGAAGAGAACAGTTTTTAGTGACATGATTCTTCTTTTCACATAAATCGTAGAACAAGTGGAAAGTCTTTTCTTTCTTCTTCCCTTTTTCAACCTTCTTTTCAGCAGATGTTTGAGCATCTGCTGGAAGGTTTTTCAAGGGAATGATTTTTGCCTGAGGTGCTGTCTTTCCTTCAGGAGTTTTGAAATTAACAGGTTTAAAATTCTCAAGAGTACCACACTCTTCAAGTTCAGTGAATGATGAGGAACCTTCTGTTTTTTCTAAAACAATTTTCTTACCATTGGGTTCAGTGATTTTAATCTCTTGACCCTTCAAATTTGTGGGTACTATCTCAACTAACTTTTGATCCCTTTTATCAGTGTTTTCAAAAGCTGGAGCAGTGGTTTCAAAACCAAAACCAGACTTCACATGACTTTTGGTTTGTTTGTTGAGGAGCATTTCAAAACCTCTACATGATTCCACCCATTTCTGACATTCAACTTGGGTGGACTCAAGATCACTTTTACAACTCTGATATTTTGTTATCATAGTTTGGAGCTGGTCTTTGGTTATGGTTGCTTCATGTTTTAAGCTGCTTATTTCAGATTCTTTTTCAGTTAAACTTGTTTTTAATTATATTGAAAGTTTCTCAAATTTAACTTCATCATCTAAAATTTTCTTTCTAAGGTTTTCATTCACCTCTTTGATGTTAGCAAATGCTATCACACATCTGTCAGAACATAAATCCTTAAGAATTTGAGGAGATACCTTAGCAGCAGCCATCAATGCACAATCACACTTGCACTCACAATCATCAGATGCACCCCAGGGATCTGAGAGGTTCACAACCTCTTCTTCAGGTTTTTCACCTGCAACTACTTCATCAACAACATCATCAGTCACAACTTTAGATTCAGTCACCACCTCCTCAGATTCAACTTCTTCTACCATAGCCATGAAACAAAATTTTCTGGTTCATTTTCAGCTTTGGCAACTAGTGCAAAATTTTCATCTGTTAACTCATCTGGTAGACTGCTCCAATCAACAAAGCCTTGTGTGAAGAAGCTCTGTTGACTGGTCTCTGCAGAAGTAGAGGATGGAGCAGCAGTCATTTTCACAGGTGCCTGAGCAGCAGGTGTTTGCACATAGTGGATCTAAGAAACAGTGGTTTGGACATACTGGACAGGAACAGTGTTTGAGGATTGTTCAAAATGAGCAGTGTTTTGCACATTTGGTCCAAGGGTATTATAGGAATTTTGATAAGTGTTGGTCTGAGGTCTTTGATTTGGATAGGTGATTATAGGTGTACCATGTTGACTCCTACATTCCCTAGCAAAATAACCAAGTCTATGACATTTATAACACTTTATCTTTGATTTATCCAACCCAACCTTTGATCTGCCAGTTAACCCTGGAAACCTTCTCCCAGTTTTCTTGTAAAAATTGTTAGTTCTTACACTGAGAAGAGCCAATTGGTGCATAATGTCCATTTCTTCCAAATCATCAGGGTCAAAGTATTTTAGGTCATCATACTCAAAAGATATGTTATCAAATGCCTGGATATCACCACCACTTGCTGTGAAAGCATAGTTTGGTGAATAAGAATCAGAGTTAAAACCTGAGTTAAAACCTGAAGTTATGTCAATGAAGTGATCATAACTCTGATCCTTAGTATTTCCAGGCACCTCATCATGACCCAAAAGTGCTGTATTACCAAATACATAATCATCAGACACTTTTCCAGAGTCCTGGAGCTTCTTTTTCTGGTTAAGCTCTCTCTCATAGGTCAAGAGCTTACCATGAAGCTGGGTCAGTGATAGGTCCTTAAATCCAATTGAGTTTCTCATAACAATAGCAATAGTGTCCCATTTGTTTGGTAATGATCTTAAAAACCAATGGTTCAAAGTTGAATGAGGGTAAGTTAGACCAACCAGTTTTAGTTCACTAATGAGACAGTTAAACCTCTCAAATTGTTGAGTTAATGACTCTCCCTTAACATGACTAAATGTTTCATATTGTTGGTTAAGTATTTCACGATTGTTTTCAATAACCTCTTCAGTCCCACCAAATTGTTCTTTAAGTGCATCCCACAACTCCTTTGCACTGTTATAGTGTAACAGCCCAGCATATATATCATTGGGTAGAGCCATGGCCACAATACTGAAGGCCTAAGCATCTAACTCAAATTTCTGAAAATCCTGGTCGGAGTAGTTTTCAAGTTTCTTGGGCTCCTGAACCTTGGGATCTTCGGTACTCGGCACCATCAGAACATGTGGTCCGAAGATAACCGACTTCCCACACCCAGTGTTCTGTTGAGCTAGAACATGGCTCATCCGATGTTGCCAGATATTGTATTCAGATCTGACAAGCATCGGTGGCTTGTTGTTCGTGCCAGTGTTATGTGGATCGTGATTGATTGAAGCCATTCTCTGATTTTTCAAAGACAAAGTCTGTTTATAAACGGTTGAATCGAAAATAAACTATTACTCTGTTTTCAATGCGACAAACAAATGATATCAATAATTGTGAGCTGATCTGTTTATATTAAATTGATTGATTAGATCGAATTTAATTGACCAAGCTTTGATACCAATTGTTAGGATCTGATTTGATTGTTTTGATATATTTAGAAGAAGATGAGAATTGAATGATGTAAGTATATATGGAAAGTGCAGCGGAATGATAAACAATAATCAAAACAATAGGAATAAATGTTTTCTTTGATCAAAAGCTTTCATTAATTGAAAGATTACAATCAGTAGTAATACTCCCCCTCAGCCTGCTCACACAGTGATTGTTTGTCTGAGAGAATGTTTGTGTGTGATACAATAGAACAGTACAAGCACTGTTCTATTTATAGGCAAATCTAAACCACTGGTGACCTGTGCTGACGTCACCTAAGATAGTGACCTCTAACAGAATAACAACATAAAACATCTGCCCTATACAAACTACTGTTGTATTACAAAACACTGTAAGGTAAACTACTGTTGAGGGAAAACTCTGATGGTCTTGCAACATCTGTTGGAGTCTAAGTGTTGTTGACTCCAAAAGACCTTTAGTCTTTAGTACTTGATCAGCAGTTGTTTCTTCATCAGACCTTTGGTCAGCAGTTGTTCTCTATCAGTTGTTCTCTAGCAGTCCTTTGTATCAACAGTTGTCATAGCAGTTGTTTCGATGGAACAATTGTTAGGGTCAGCAGTCTTTTGGGAAGAGTATGTTGTAAAGACTGTTTATTTGTGTGAATCAACTGTTAGTATATTTTGGCTTTTCAATCTTCTGTTCTTCTTCAGGTCAGCAGACCCAACAAACTTGATATGTCAAACTACTTCCACAAGTGTTTGGATTACATGTACTTAGTGTAATGTTCGTTTTAATATCGTTTAAAATTCATAACTACTCGTATTAGCCACGTCATAGTAGTACATGGTCTAACAAGTGGTAATCAGAGCACAAGGTTATACGATTTAAGCATTCGGTTCAACTTGATCATCCTCCTGGTAAGAATTGACTTCTACAGTTAGTTCCAAATTATCGCAATATATTCAAAGTGATTATACATTATGATTGAACTCGAGTCAACCGGGAATAAGTACGAAAATAGTGCAATAAGCACTAGGACTAAAAAACATACCAATCACACGGTCATGGTGAGCTAAGGCTCAGCCAAACCGAAATTGGGAAATTCATAAATCGCATCATTATATGGTGCAACCAAATAAATTAATTCAAGATGTTTCTAACATTCGGTAAACTTTTCAGCCCAAGATGACTGATGACTCCACATCCTATGGGCAAACTCACGTCACACGGGAAGAAATCAAGGAAGTCGTTTCCAAGGAAATTGGGACAACCATACAAAATGCGATGCCAGGTATCTTAAGTGAACTCCAAACAACACTTCTCACAATAATCCAAGAGAAGTGTAATGAAATCAAGGAGGATGTCCTCTAAGAAGTCATCCAGAACAAAGTTCGGAAATCATGCCCATACGACAAATTTCTGGCATGCAAACCCTGAACTTACGAAGGGGAGGTAAATCCAGTGGAATGCCAACGGTGGCTTTCTGAGATGGATGACATATTCGAGAGGATAGGTCGTGATATGGGAGACTATGTGGCATACGCCACGTGTCAATTGAGAGAACTAGCCAAGAACTGGTGGGAGGTAAAGAAGAGTGGGTTGAGCTAAGAGGCCCTAAGGGCCATGACTTGGGAGGAGTTCAAGGTTCTATTCCTCTAGCATCATAGCCCCAAGGCGGCTGTGAATCAGATCAAAGAGGAGTTTACAAGACTCTGACATTAAGGCGAGGCAATTGATAAGATCACTGGGATCTTCTTAGATAAACTGAAGTTTTGTGTTGGCCTGGCTCAAACCGAAGAGCAAAAGATCTACTACTACCACAATATGCTAGGGACGGAGTTTAGGGAATTCATGACCCCCTCGAATTATGAAACCTTAACCGACATTATCAACACGGCACGTGAGCGAGAAATGGAGCTCTAGAAACATATTGAGAGGGGTGAAAGAAGGGTAGCAGACCCGAACCTAAGTCTAAGCAAGAAGCCAAAAACTGGGGAAACTCCCTATAAAGGAAATTCCAAGGGCGGATCTCCCAATGCTTGTAAAATGTGTGGTAAGGGGCACAAAGCCGAGTGCTACTTTAAAAAACAAACCATGCCCAAATTGCAAGAAGGCGGGCCACATCGTATCCAATTGCCCCACCGAATCCGACGTGTGTTTTAAGTGCTACAGGCCGGGGGATCAGAGGGCCGAATGCCCTGAACTAGTAAAACCGGGGGTTAAACTGAACCTGCACCTGAAGCAACTAAGTCGAGGGCAAGGGCATTCAATATCACCACAGAAGAAGCCAAGATAGACCCGAATGTGGTCGCAGGTACATTCTTTATAAATTCCATACCCGCAAGGGTCTTATTCGACACGGGTGCTAATATATCATTCGTCTCATACGAACTTATTCAGCACCCGACATTTACTTTGACTAAATTGCCTATTCCACTTGAAGTAGAAGTAGGCAATAATAAACACTTTATTGTTTTTGATGAATGTCGAGGTTGCGAAATCATCATCAATGGAGAGAAATTCCCCATAGACTTAATACCCATGAAGATGGGAAAGTTCAAAGTTGTGATCGGGATATATTGGCTATCCAAACACCACGCCAACGTGGACTGCCATCGTAAGGTGATCCAACTAATGTCACCAAGCGGTGAGCACATCATGGTATACAGAGAAGCCAATAACAACCCCATCTTATGTTCAATACTTGAAGCCAGGAAGCTGGTGCAGAATGGGTGCAAGGCTTACCTAACCTTGGTGAATGACTCATGAAACGTGAGTACAAAAATACAAGATGTGCCCGTGGTGTAGGAATACGAGGATGTGTTTCCGGAAGACTTGCTGGGGATGCCTCCGGAAAGGGAAATCAAATTTGCAATTGAACTCAATCTCGGGGCCACACCAATGGCCAACGCCCTTTACCGTCTAGCTCCTCCGGAGCTTCAAGAATTAATGACCCAACTCCAAGACTTATACTCGAGAAAGGTTTTATCCGGCCAAGCGTGTCCCCGTGGGGAGCACCTATACTATTTGTAAAGAAAATAGACGAAAGTCTCCGAATGTGCATTGACTACCAGGAGTTAAACAAACTCATGGTGAAGAACAAATACCATTTACCACATGTAGACGATTTGTTTGACCAATTACAAGGAACAAACTGGTTCTTAAAAATCAATATGAGGTCAGGAGACCACCAATTGAGAGTAAGAGAGGCTAATGTGCCCAAGATGCATTTTGTACGTGATACGGGCACTACGAATTTTCGGTTATGTCATTTGGATTGACAAACGCTCCCGCGGCTTTCATGGACTTGATGAATCGGGTTTGTAAGTTAATACTTGATAAGTCTGTAATCGTGTTTATAGACGACATCCTAGTTTACTCAAAAAATGAAGCGGAGCACGCCCATCATTTACGCGAGGTACTTAATATCTTGCGCAAGGAAAGGTTGTACGCTAAATTCTCGAAATGTGCCTTTTGGCTACGGGAAGTTCAATTCCTCGGGCATATAATTAGCGCTGAGGGTGTATTGGTAGACCCGTAAAAAATCGAGGTTGTGTCAAAATGGAGCCCACCTAAAATCCCTTTGGAGATACGAAGCTTTCTAGGATTGGCAGGTTATTACCAAAGGTTTATCTAAGAATTCTCAAAGATTGCCACCCCGTTGACAAAACTAACCCGCAAGGATGAAAAATTTGTATGGGGGAGGCACAAGAACGGGCCTTCAATCTACTTATAGAAAAGCTAACAAATTTCCCCGTGCTCAACCTTCCCGAGGGCACAGAAGACATGGTAGTCTACTCGGACGCATCCCACCTTGGATTGGGGTGTGTGCTAATGTAAATAGGGAAGGTCATAGCCTACGCCTTGAGACAACTAAAGGCTTATGAAATGAAATACCCGACACACGACCTTGAATTGACAACCGTGATTTTTGCTCTCAAGATATGGAGAGATTATCTGTACGGGGTAAAGATAACAATCTTCACCGACCATAAGAGCCTCAAATACTTCTTTGAACAAAAATATCTAAACATGAGATAAAGAAGGTGGTTAGAGATGGTAAAAGACTATGATTGTGAAATACACTACCACCCCGAAAAGGCCAATGTAGTGGCAGGTGCCTTAAGTCGTAAAACGGGGTATACTCCAATCCGCATAAAATCAATGCAACTCATAATAACTTCAGGCATTATTGATCAAATCCATGACGCCCAAAAAGAGGCCTAGAAAGAAGAAAATCATAAGAAAGAAAGAATCAGGGTCATGTTGGTGACCTTGAAAAGAACGGCAACGGGATAAAGACTCGGCACAGAAGACTTTGGATACCCAATTTATGCAATGCCAAAAATATATTGTTTGATAAGCACACAAATCCCGGTATTCAATCCACCCCGGGGTCACCAAAATGTATCATGATTTGAAGAAAGACTATTGGTGGTCCGGGATGAAACATGACGTCTCTAAGTATGTCGAAAAGTGCATGACTTGTTTACAGGTCAAGGCGGAACATCAAAAACCATACGGGAAACTCTAACCTTTGGAAATGCCCGTGTGGAAATGGTAGCACGTTACCATGCACCTACTGACTAAATTACCCAATACAATACGAGGATTCAATGTTATATGAGTAGTAGTTGACCGATTAACGAAAAGTGCTCATTTCATTCACATCTGCAAAATGTATACTTCATAAAAGATGGAGGATGTGTTTACCAATGAGATCATAGCACGGCATGGGGTACTGGTATCCATTGTGTTAGACTAAGACCCTCGATTCACTTCTCACTTTTGGCAAGATTTCCAAGGTAAAATGGGCACCAAGGTGCTTCTTAGCATTGCCTTTCATCCACAAACGGATGGTCAAAGCGAGCGGACCATACAAACACTTGAAGATATTCTTCATGCATGCATCATCGACTTCGGGGGGAGTTGGGACACCCATTTACGGTTGGTAGAATTCACAAATAATAATAGCTATCACGCTAGCATTGGTATGCCACTGTACAAGCTACTTTACGGGAGAAAATGTTTCACACCCATATGTTGGGGTGAAGTGGGTTTGCGAGAACTCGCTCACAAGGATGTGATAAACGCCACCAATGAAAAGAACAATATCGTGCGGGCACGCCTCAACGCCGCACAAGACAGACAAAAATCCTACGCGGATAATAGGCGAAGACCAATAGAGTTCCAACAGGGGGATTTCGTGATACTCAACGTAACTCTATGGAAAGGGGTAATTCGGTTTAGGAAGAGGGGTAAATTAGGTCCAAGATTTATCGGACCCTTCAAAATACTCGAACGTGTGGGTCAAGCGGCCTATTGGCTAGAGATACCCGATGAATTGAGTAAAATTCACAACACCTTCCATGTATCCTATCTCCAAAAATGCTTAGCGGATAAGGAATCATATGTGTCGTTAGAAGAGATTGAAATTGATGATAAACTTAAGTACGTGGTGCGACTCGTAGAGATACTCGATCAAAAGGGGAAACTCATCTACCTACACTAATAAAAGAGTAACTAAGGCTCCACTTGTCCCTTTACTAGGGCCTCCACAAAGGCTCCAAATCACCATCCACATGTCAACCTTACAATCAATTAAAAAAAAGCGGACCCGCCCGTTTTCTACTCGTTTTCTAGGATCCAAGTAGGTATATCAAAAGGTTTCTCTCATTTGTGATTTTTTGTGTGTGAAAACCAAGGTGTTTCTCTCTACACCTTACGCATACCTTTCCCACTAATCGCATAATTTTTGGCCCTTTCATGGGGATTTCAATCCTCTTTTGCTTGATTCCTACCTATTATCCAACCGAAAGTGATCCTACAAATACCACATCGGTTTGTATTAGTTGGATTAGACCTACAATCGCATATTATGATTGTTGTGTATACATTCTTATGGTTCGGATTTGGAAAAAACAAAGAGGTAAGAATTAATTGGTTGGAACGATTATTGTTTCAATATCAATGTCAATCGGCCTTGCTTCATACACGGCTGTTACCTAATCTTTGATTGGTGCTTGACCCGAAAATTATAGATATATGGATTGGGATGGTATTGGTAAAGAGAAATACAAACAAATATGTTCTAATCGATCCTTTAGTGGTGTTCCAGTTCGTCTGACCCATGTTCTTCTTATTATAATCTTGCCTAATGAGATCCTTAATATGCCACATTGGTTTTGTATTATGGATGAGACCTACAACATGTATTACGTTGGTGTTTACTCATGAATAAGGCAGATTCAAGGAAAGGGTGCTTGATTTGAAGAGTTGATATTATTTGTGAAGGTTGAAACTACAAGATTAAACAATGGAGAACTTCCGGTCCTATGAGGTTAGTATGATTATTTAGGGGTTGTTATTGTTAGTTTGAGTCGGGTTATGATTGCACTAAATTATATTATTTGATTGTGTTGGTGAAGTATGTTAGTTTGTTGATTTTCGGGTTTATGGTTTGAGGGCCAATTGATTTGTTAGTCTCATGAACATATCCGGCTTTTGTTGAAGTGGAGATCCGTAGCCTCCTTTGGCATTAGATCGAACCCATTCCTGGTATAGTATTCGGCCTTGTAGTGGTTATTCATCATAAGTTTAGTGTTCATTCTTATTATATGGTCCATTGTTTTGATTGGGATTGGAGAAGTTTTGTTGTGGATGAGTATGATGTCGGATTGAAGATCATTAATCATATCATTTTTTTGATTAAACTCCATGGTCTAATCCTTTTGTGGAATAGCTATGGTTATCCGAATCATTTAATATTTATTTGAATGTTATTTAGTCTTCATGTTTGTTCTTGGAGATTATTGATATTTTGGATGATTAAGCAAGGTAGGATGATGTTTGTGTGTGAATCCGTTTGGAGATCTTTCGGGTATTGTTTGTGACCCAGCCTTTTCGGATCACATTCAAGGTCTTTGATTATGTTTCCTTATTTGTTGCAAAAGATTTTGGGAAGGTAGTTAATACCGATTAATTGGATTGACTTGATTAAGTTTGTGAATTGAATTTTAAACTTGGTGCCTAAGTCAAAGGAATAAAAAAGAAAATGGTAGGAAAGCCCCGGGTTTGAGTTTGATAGGAATTTGATTGTAGTGGGCTGATTTAGTATTGTCCCAATGTTACATTATAAATATTTGTTTATATATCTAACTTCTTTACTATTATTTTTTTTTAGGTTTATGCATACAATTTATTGTTTTCAGGTTGCTGCAGCAAGGGGTGAAGCAGTATTTTATTGTGGATTGTGCGACGTATTTTGTATGAGTTTCAAAAAACTTTGGCATGCATAATAAAGGATAGCATCACGTAAGCATGATGAAGAGTAAATACTTTGAAGAAGATGATGCCGATATGTGTTTTGCTTACAACGTTCGATGTCAAAATGCTAGAAAATTACCATGCTGCAATGGATGTTATGAACGTATTCATAATTCGTTTTTTTTTCGTACTTGATTTAATTCCTTTTGTCATGCACTATTATTCAGTTTTGTGAACATTATATTTTGACTTATGTTTTCTTTTGGAAATTATCCTATTATTTTGTTTGGTGGAAGAATTTTTTTATTAAGATATTTATTGGCATCGACTTTTTTTTCAACGTACATAATTCACAAGCACAACAAAAATAAAATTAAAAACTTTGACAGAATATTAATTTGTCATGTTATATTTTCTTTCATTTTATGTTTTAAACTTTTAGTTTAACACTACCCTTATTAAAATTGTTTAATTTTATTTAGTCGATAATATGTTTTATTTAAAAATTTCTTCCCCCGTGAAGTTCATGGGTTTCTAACCTAGTTAGAAATAAAAGCCTAAGCCTAGTCAAAGTCAGATGGGAACACATAAAAGGTTCGGACATCACTTAGGAGTTTGAAGAAGAAATGAATCGACTCTACCCTCAACTATTTAGTACGTTCCTAGTTTTGTAGACGAAACTCCCGTTAAAGACGGTGTAGTTGTAACACCCCAGATCTTGTAAATCGAGAATAATCGAATAACATGCTTATGGGCTTAAATTAGAAACAACCCAAACCTTAATCCTATGAGTTAATTATGCCTATAGTGCCAATAAAAAACTTTAGGGACTGAAATTGCCATGATTGAAACTTGAAGTTAAAATCAAACAAACTCAAACCATGGATTCATTCCCTGGCTTTGTTTTCCCACAACAAACACAAACACACACACTCAAGCATAAACCCAACAATCAAGCACTATATACACTGAATCAAGGGGATTTTGGCTACATGATCTCTTAAATGAATCATCCATTCATATCCAATAACTAGGTACCTTTCGTTCTGTCCAATTCTGTGAAATTATGTTTTGGGTGTTATAAAGGGACTTTGAATACACTAGTTTTGGGTAAATTAATGCTTAAAAATGGTGTCTCTAGTTCAAGAGAACCATAAAACGAATCAATTATATGTTAATCATGCTAGCAAAAGTCTTGTTGAAGAAATCTTAGTCACTAATGTAGTAACCTAATGGAGTTGTGATATGGGTGTGCTGTGACTCGGAATTGATGCATAAAATAGTTTTACTTAAGGCTCTAGTATTGTACTTGATGAAATTGGGTAATTAACATTGGGTAAAAGCTTTATTGTGTTAAGGGATTTAAAATGCACCATTGTGATATGGGTAAAAACTTGTGTCAAAATCATGCCCGCCAAGTGTTTGATAAAACGTTGCAATGAAACTCGATTTCATTGGAATACACATATATGCCACATGGATATGCATAATAAACTCGTGTCGTAAATTAGAATCATAACTAATGACCACTATCTATGTCTATGTGATTATATCCAGGTGTTAAGCAAGAAACGGCAGGAAGCCACTCGGGAAAGGACCTAAAGTTGAAGGCACACGACTAAGGTGAGTCGCACTATAACTTCTAAATTCTTATGATGATTGGTCTTGTTATATGGATAACTAACTTAAAAGAAGTGGATATGAACACCCCCACCATTTCTATTGGATATACTAGAACGAAACAAACCATTTATGATTAACACTCGTACCGGGCGAATGCGACCAAGGGAAGTGCCACATGTTGCCACTGATGCGAGATTCGCCACAACGGTGAGATGTTAATTGTATCGTATGAACATCAAGTCAAGATGTACATAGTTGAGAAGTTGTCCGATACAAAGAATGGGGTTCATGGTAGTCTCAATGGGTTCAAATGTATTGCATAAATGACCTTAGACGAAGGAACCATAGGTGTGGATTGTTGCGCCCATAGGAGTTACCTAGGAATAATCAACGTGGTTTAACTATGGACGCTTTCAGTTATTGCAACGGAAGTGTTGTGTTTATTATTGCAAACATCGCCTTGATTGACCTTTAACGGGTCATTTGAATGGTGACCCGATTTGGGAAATGACTGCCTTAGTTAGGCCGTTGTATTTTGATATATTATTATGTTATACACCCACAAAATGAGGTTCAAATTAGGAGCTTTAAGGTCCCAAAGTCGATCCCATGATTGCACGATTGAACTCTCTTGTTGCAGGGAAATTAGAGGCTGAAAATATGGCAAAGGGTGTATGTTTTCGGTGGTTGGAACAGCTATTGGCCGTAGACTACGAATCCAAGTCGTAACCTATGGTTAAAACCTTCGGCCAACAGCAGAAACTGCTAGCCGTAGACTATGGCAGGCCAACCGTAGCCTACGGTGGCCTCCACTTAAAAACAACAGCAGCAGTAGTAATAGTCGTAGGCTATGGCTGGGCGGCCATAGCCTACGACGGGTATTGGGGAGCCGGATTTCGAACTCTTTTCGATATGTATAACTTTTAGATTCCTATATTATCCAATTTTGACTTAATTATTAAAGCATTCTGACCATATTATTTTTTATGTTTATGATGTATAAAAACCATAGGTACACGAGCGGATTGTCGGGAGGCAGTCATGATCAATTAAAGAACCAAATGTGCTTATTGTTGAAGTCTTCCGCATAGCTCTTTTGTTAATAAAAATCTTATCTTTTGTCCGTTTTCTTAGGATTAAACTTTCATGTCGATGTGAAAAAGAATTAACCCTTGTTTTGTACAAACTTGATATGTCAAACTACTTCCAACTAGTGTTTGGATTACATGTACTTAGTGAAATGTTCGTTCTAATCTCGTTTAAAATTCATAACTACTTGTATTAGACACGTCATAGTAGTGCGGGGTCTAACACAATTTCACCCTCAAGCTTATTCAATTTATTATAAGTTCAAACTTTGATTATCACTTGTGTTATTTTACAAATATACTTCACTTGTGATGACATATCACTTTATTTAGCCAAACCAACTGTGAACTCAAAACTCGTGATTTCTCTTTTTTGCTTTTTGGGATGTTTTCCCAAACGTTATAAGAACACAACCATTTGGTTTGGTCTATGTTTTAATACCCCACAATATCATTACCTTTTGTGTTTTACCTCATACTTTCGAATTCTCTTCATTGACTTTTTGTGGGATTCTTAATTCAAGCCCTGAAGTGACTAACCTATCACCGTCACCATCCCAAATGGATTTCCATGAGCATCCATAACCTTGTGCCACCATCAAATCAAGTTTTGGGGCTTTATGTGTAACACCCCAACCGATGGCGGAATCATCGAGGTGCCACGTAGTGACGATTGTTCAAAAGCTCATGGTACTAAAATGTAAATATTATTGAATGATCCAAAATTGTCTTACATGGAAATGGAAATACATTGTCTAAATGAAATGTAAATATTGAAATAACTGAATTGAAATAAAGCACTAAATGTCTCTTGCTAAAGCACTAGATCAAACTGCACCTGAAACATGTACAAAAATAGGTTTGGTCAACATATGAAATGTTGGTGAGCATTCCTAGATTTGATATATATAGTAGGATAAAAAGTTATACAATTCAAGTGCAAGCTACAGTGCAATTATGTAAACTATGTATCATACAAATGAGCGAAATCAACCCTGTGACTGTATAATGTACTGTATGAACTGTAGTGTACTCAACCAATGAATGGATGATAACTTAACACTGGCCACGGATTCTCCGATGAAAAAGGGGGAGAATCAATCTAGGCGGGTTGTCAATCCAAATAGCGCTATCCAATGTTAAGGTCGGCTTGTACCATGTTAATGATTTCACTAAGTACAAATGTAATCCACATGTATTGTCTAAGCATAAAGCACGTTGTAAGCAATGCACATAGTACTAGAATTGTATTGTGAAAATGTAAACTTGTATATGAAATTGTAATAGTGTACATGTAACACCCCAAAAATGTATAAAAGCAAAAGGGGATAGGAATACTCACTGTTTACGTAATAGCTTGTAATGGAACTGGACAACGAAATATGCGTTGGAAATATTCCAAAGAATCAACCTAAAGAATTTAATAATGTGTAAGGAATAACTCTAGGATACGTGGAATTCTAGGGTTTCGAATTGGGGATAAACGTTTATTTGATTAATAAATAAATTGTTTATTAAAATATAAGAAATTTAATAAATAAATAAATAAAAGTCTTTTTGTAAAATTTTAAGTTAAACATTGTCACAACATAAGATTTTGGTTATGAAAATAATTTTTATAAAATTATTTTCCTGAAAATAGAATATTTAATCTAATTATTTCAAATTGTCAAAATATGACTTTAATATCTAAAAATATTAAAATCAAAGAATTTCTGAATTAAAAATTGTATTTCGGTTCTAAATAGTTAGAAATAATTTATATAAAATTTTGGTGCAAAAATATTGAAAAATGAATTTATTATGATTTATTTATGATTAAAAATAACAAAAATTAATTAAAAATACAAAATGGACGGTTTTTCAGAAATAAAAATTATTTCTGAAATGTATATTGTTATACAAGTTTAGGATAATTTTTGTGGAATTTAATAAAATCGTTTAGATATTTTTATTGAATTTTATAATTTTAAATGAATAAACTTGTAATATTTATTATATATATTAAATAAATGATTTTTGAAAAAACTAAAAATTGGATAATGAACTTTATCATAAGAATAACTAAATATAATTTTTGTAGATTTTATAAAGCACTTTTAGTATTTAAAAAAAAAAACTATTTAAAAAGATAATATGTTAAATGTATATATAAGAAAAGTAAAAGAACAAAAAAAATGGGTTGTTGTGGGGCTCGAACCTGGGTTCAAACCCGGTTCTAAGTTTTAAACAAAACACCCCAACCAACTGATCTGTGAATCATATTTGTTTATGTTTCAGTTTTGAAATAATTACATACATAAGTTACAATGATGTTCTTCCCCAAATTCATACAAATCGAGCCCTAGTTTCCAAAATCAAACAATTGGAGACCAATAGCCCCTGAATTCTTGGGGCTATTGTTCTACATGTGTCGAATAACATAACCCAACCAAGAAACAGGACTTACAATGACGCAAACGTGTTCGAATGCTCGGTCAACGAAAAAGTCAACACGCGATTAATAATCAAGAACAGGAGGTTTTTGTGAGAAATTGAAGGTTGAGAAGGATTGTTCGGCGAGTTAAACTGGTGTAGAAGGTATCAATTTATAGTGTTGCCTACGGATCGATGGATTGGAAGAGTTTGACTCGTTTTTAAATTTGACGTGTGATTAGGCTCAATTAAAGCATAATTATTGTGATTGTTGACTGGAATGATGCGTTTGAATGATGCTTACCAAGATTAATGTATGATTAACTAAATAATTGGTCAAACAAAAGAAAAAAAAGGAAACTTTCTTTTTTTTTTGCTGCTGCGTCGAACAGCAAGGGAAGAAGGAGAAGAATGATGGCGTTAATCACGTGTTAAATACTTAAAGATTCAGTATTCTCACACAAGATGCTTCATAGACTAGTGGTGGACGTGTGTGTGTGACTCGCTAGGTACCCGAGTTCGATCCCAGGGAGCAACACATTTTTCTTTTTTTTGACTAAAGGGAAGGAGAAGAAGGTTGGGCCTGGGCCTGTGTATCTGGGCTGAACATCAGCTAATGGGCTGGAAGGTTGGGCTTCAGGTAATGGATAAGGGATATGGATTTGGGTTGTGTTGGGTTTGGCTAACTAGATAACTCTTATGCTTATATATATATAATTTTTTTTTAAAAAAAAATAAAACTTGAAAATTATTATTATTATTATTATTATTATTATTATTATTTAAAAAAAAGAAAAGTGACGGATGTCACAGCATCCCCTACTTTTAGAAACTTCGTCCCGAAGTTATTAGAAACATAGGGCTATGGATGCTTGGGTAGAAATTAAGATAACTGTGGTTTGGAAAATTCGAATGGTTTGAGTAAGAGATTTGATAGGTGTGAGTTAAGGATTGGATTAGGTTTGTCTCGAATAATAAGGAGAATGAGAATCTAGTAAATCACTTAAATTGCAAGTTCAGGAATCCTAAAATAAATGTACGAGTTGATTAACTATAAATGAACTACCAAGTAAACAGAGTTTGTTCCTGGTCCGACCTCCAGTCTCACTTTCAATGCATCATTAGTGTTTGTATACAGGGTGTACCGCAGCTAACCCACCACACCTTTGATACCCTGAAAACGTACTGGACGCCTACCAAAAACTCTAATAGAATTTCACACCACCTTAATGTACCTGTAAATTCATGATTACGTTCCGGACCGGAATCATCAATTTACCTTACATTAGGGTTTTGTGTTCTTCTATGATCCCACCGATTGTTGAGCAGGTTCGATAGCCTCCACCAGCCGTGGAGTAGGTTGTAGGGCCTCTCCCGACTGTTTGAAAAGGCATAGTGACCTCTACCAATCGTTGAGTATGTTCGATAGCCTCCACCAGCCGTGGAGTAGGTTGTAGGGCCTCTCCCGACTGTTGAAAAAGGCATGATGACCCCATTAAGTGCAGCAATTATTATTCACATAGATTGCAAATTGATAGCATGTTTATGCAGGCAAGTTTGTAAGTACTACAACCATTAAGTGTAAGTGTTATCATGAATAATTAAATGTTTACGAGTATCATGAATAATTAGATGTTCAATGCGTAGTCAAATTAAGGGAAAAATCTAGTTTCATGTAATAACCAATGATGTTTTCTAGAAAAGCTCTGTAGGATCAAGTAAATGTTTCAAATAAATGTAAGGTAGAGTCTTGTATGATTAAAAATGAACGTAATCAATATGATAAATTTCCATTATGTGTTGATACACAATAGTATGCAAGAAAGTTTCTAGGTGTTGTATGCTAATGAGTGCGACAAAATTGGGTACAAAATGAAAATAGAATCAAGAAAATGAAATCACGGGTATTGGATTCTCGAGTCTTGGAAAGATTTCATCCATGGCTTAACCAGTGGGATTAACGTCATCCTGATCAGTTGTTTCGTTGGTATTGCTATTGAAAGCTCGTCCATGTGCCACCAGGTTTACATTGTTCAATTTGGGACATTGGGGTAGCATGTGATTAGGGTCTCTACAATGATAACATGCCCGACCGTTAGTAATCTGTAGTGGTCCCTGGGCAGCTGTTTGATGATTACTCTGTGTTCCAACCATTACTCGACAAGTGGTAACAAGGTGTCCAAACCTCCCACATCTAGTGCATTGACGGCATGGAAGATTTGCAGGGTGATGATATTTGCAGGTGTTGCATTGAGGATGGATTCCCGTGTAGGCTTTCTTGATAGGAGGCTGAGTCACAAGATCAACAACAGCATGATTCTGATTATCGCCCATTCGTTTCTTAGAGTTCGAAGCAGTAGTGGCGACTTTTGCTAAAACAATCTTAGGTTGTTCGACAACATTGGTGGTTTTCTCAGTAGGTGTCTTGGTGTCCTTCCTAACCAAGTTTCCTTTCCTTACGTGTTTGTCTGTTAAAGTGGCTGCCAGCTGGATGGCTTCTTCTACCGTAGTGGCTTTGCCTCCAGTGACAACGTCTTGAATCAGGTCAGGTAATCCCTCGATATATTTTTCGATTGCTCGAGAGACTGGGGTGACCATGTGTGGAACCAGTATGCTAAGTTCGTGATATCGGGTATTATACGCAAGATTCTCACCACTGTCTTGTTTCAGTCCATGGAACTCTTCCTCCAGTTTCCTGATTTCGTTCCTAGGGCAAAATTTGGTGATCATGAGTTCCTTAACTTCAGCCCAAGATAAAGATAAAGCAACATCAGCTCCTCGATTGCGTTTTTCGCCATTCCACCAGGTTAACGCTCCCTTTTGAAGAACACTGGTAGCATAGCGAACGCGGAGTTCATCAGGGCATTCACTGTTCACAAAAGTACTCTCCATGCTTTCAAACCATTGGAGGAGTCCAGTAGCACCCTCCTCACCAGTGAATTTTGTGGGGTTGCAGGAGTTAAAGTGTTTGAAAGTGCACCGAAATTGAGTCGTACTCCCTGTGTTGGCACTGTTACTATTCTGGGTTATCTCACTGACAAGGTTTGGGATTACTGCAGCAATTTGTTCGGCGACTAAAGATGCGAGGCGACGATCAGAACGTCGTCCAGAAGCACGAACAGGGCGTTGGCTGGCATCACGGAGCATGCGGCGAGCAGACATCTATGAGGTAGTCAAATAATAATCATGAGATTAGAAAATGTATAACTGTACAAATGATTATGAAAGTATGAACTTGTAAGCAATATATGAAAATCATGATATATAGGATATTGTATATGAAATGAGAGAGTATTATTGTAAAACTTGCATAAGATGCTTGGAGTGCCCTTGTCTAGTTGTAAAGCTCAACAAGGACGTTGACATTTCAAAGGAATTGAACCCAATGGTGATCAAAGAAGACATGCTTTAGCCTATAAGTGGACACTCACTCCAGGAATCCCCAGGTAAGCATAACAGGTCCGTAAATGGATTTATGCGCTATGCTTGCCTATGCCAGAAAACCCAGTGTACAGGCGTCCACTCTTCCAGATTGCACGTGTCCTTATCACACTCATTAAAGTTCAACAACTTTGAAGGAACAAAAGTAAGAGTAGGCATTATGCCTAAGAGTGTCTTCATGAAAGGTATTGTCCCTGTTCCATGATGATGTAGACATTTCCACTCCCTGTAGTACTTCATCTCTATGCACCATGATGAAAGATAAGAAGGATAGAGAGAGAGAAGAAGGGAAAGATAGAAGGAGGAAGGTAGGGAGAAATGAGGAGTAGGGTAATCCAGGAAATATTATGCATGCAAGTTGTAGTTCGGCTATAGTCTAGGCCTTTTTATCTAAGAACCTAGTTCCCTATAACCATGGCTCTGATACCAATCTGTAACACCCCAACCGATGGCGGAATCATCGAGGTGCCACGTAGTGACGATTGTTCAAAAGCTCATGGTACTAAAATGTAAATATTATTGAATGATCCAAAATTGTCTTACATGGAAATGGAAATACATTGTCTAAATGAAATGTAAATATTGAAATAACTGAATTGAAATAAAGCACTAAATGTCTCTTGCTAAAGCACTAGATCAAACTGCACCTGAAACATGTACAAAAATAGGTTTGGTCAACATATGAAATGTTGGTGAGCATTCCTAGATTTGATATATATAGTAGGATAAAAAGTTATACAATTCAAGTGCAAGCTACAGTGCAATTATGTAAACTATGTATCATACAAATGAGCGAAATCAACCCTGTGACTGTATAATGTACTGTATGAACTGTAGTGTACTCAACCAATGAATGGATGATAACTTAACACTGGCCACGGATTCTCCGATGAAAAAGGGGGAGAATCAATCTAGGCGGGTTGTCAATCCAAATAGCGCTATCCAATGTTAAGGTCGGCTTGTACCATGTTAATGATTTCACTAAGTACAAATGTAATCCACATGTATTGTCTAAGCATAAAGCACGTTGTAAGCAATGCACATAGTACTAGAATTGTATTGTGAAAATGTAAACTTGTATATGAAATTGTAATAGTGTACATGTAACACCCCAAAAATGTATAAAAGCAAAAGGGGATAGGAATACTCACTGTTTACGTAATAGCTTGTAATGGAACTGGACAACGAAATATGCGTTGGAAATATTCCAAAGAATCAACCTAAAGAATTTAATAATGTGTAAGGAATAACTCTAGGATACGTGGAATTCTAGGGTTTCGAATTGGGGATAAACGTTTATTTGATTAATAAATAAATTGTTTATTAAAATATAAGAAATTTAATAAATAAATAAATAAAAGTCTTTTTGTAAAATTTTAAGTTAAACATTGTCACAACATAAGATTTTGGTTATGAAAATAATTTTTATAAAATTATTTTCCTGAAAATAGAATATTTAATCTAATTATTTCAAATTGTCAAAATATGACTTTAATATCTAAAAATATTAAAATCAAAGAATTTCTGAATTAAAAATTGTATTTCGGTTCTAAATAGTTAGAAATAATTTATATAAAATTTTGGTGCAAAAATATTGAAAAATGAATTTATTATGATTTATTTATGATTAAAAATAACAAAAATTAATTAAAAATACAAAATGGACGGTTTTTCAGAAATAAAAATTATTTCTGAAATGTATATTGTTATACAAGTTTAGGATAATTTTTGTGGAATTTAATAAAATCGTTTAGATATTTTTATTGAATTTTATAATTTTAAATGAATAAACTTGTAATATTTATTATATATATTAAATAAATGATTTTTGAAAAAACTAAAAATTGGATAATGAACTTTATCATAAGAATAACTAAATATAATTTTTGTAGATTTTATAAAGCACTTTTAGTATTTAAAAAAAAAACTATTTAAAAAGATAATATGTTAAATGTATATATAAGAAAAGTAAAAGAACAAAAAAAATGGGTTGTTGTGGGGCTCGAACCTGGGTTCAAACCCGGTTCTAAGTTTTAAACAAAACACCCCAACCAACTGATCTGTGAATCATATTTGTTTATGTTTCAGTTTTGAAATAATTACATACATAAGTTACAATGATGTTCTTCCCCAAATTCATACAAATCGAGCCCTAGTTTCCAAAATCAAACAATTGGAGACCAATAGCCCCTGAATTCTTGGGGCTATTGTTCTACATGTGTCGAATAACATAACCCAACCAAGAAACAGGACTTACAATGACGCAAACGTGTTCGAATGCTCGGTCAACGAAAAAGTCAACACGCGATTAATAATCAAGAACAGGAGGTTTTTGTGAGAAATTGAAGGTTGAGAAGGATTGTTCGGCGAGTTAAACTGGTGTAGAAGGTATCAATTTATAGTGTTGCCTACGGATCGATGGATTGGAAGAGTTTGACTCGTTTTTAAATTTGACGTGTGATTAGGCTCAATTAAAGCATAATTATTGTGATTGTTGACTGGAATGATGCGTTTGAATGATGCTTACCAAGATTAATGTATGATTAACTAAATAATTGGTCAAACAAAAGAAAAAAAAGGAAACTTTCTTTTTTTTTTGCTGCTGCGTCGAACAGCAAGGGAAGAAGGAGAAGAATGATGGCGTTAATCACGTGTTAAATACTTAAAGATTCAGTATTCTCACACAAGATGCTTCATAGACTAGTGGTGGACGTGTGTGTGTGACTCGCTAGGTACCCGAGTTCGATCCCAGGGAGCAACACATTTTTCTTTTTTTTGACTAAAGGGAAGGAGAAGAAGGTTGGGCCTGGGCCTGTGTATCTGGGCTGAACATCAGCTAATGGGCTGGAAGGTTGGGCTTCAGGTAATGGATAAGGGATATGGATTTGGGTTGTGTTGGGTTTGGCTAACTAGATAACTCTTATGCTTATATATATATAATTTTTTTTTTTAAAAAAATAAAACTTGAAAATTATTATTATTATTATTATTATTATTATTATTATTATTTAAAAAAAAGAAAAGTGACGGATGTCACATTATGGTCAACCATTGCAAGATAACTTTTCTAGCCAACCAAAACTTATACATACTTCTTCCAACACTTAGTACATTACACCACACTATAACAACCCTTAATATAATTAATTCCCTACATTTCAAAAAAAATACTCCAAGTGTATAATTTGTTACATATTTTTAATACTCGTTCACACTCATAATTCATACATATTTATATGTTAAATATCTAGAAATTGTTCACATGTTTACTTATTTATTTAACTACAAATTTTCATTTATCGTGCTTTAAACTATTTCGACAAATACATTTTTCTAAACCCCAAAACTACCTAAATAGGTCTAGTAATCCTGAGTGCCTTTAATCCTAGAAAGCCCTAAACTCCTAAGTTCATACACTTACAAATGGTGCCTCTACATTTAGGTTGAGCCTTCATGATCTACCATACCTTTTCTCACGATACTTTAGTGTTGATCACCATTTTAGCGAATGTGAGTATACTTACCCCCTTTTTAGTTTTATACACTTTTAGGATGATACATGTACGTGTATACAAATACACGTTCATGTACAAAATCACATCTTTTTTGCAAATACAATTGAATATAATGTGACTTTGTTTACAATATGTGCAATAACGTTAGATAATAAACGTGGAGTACATTTGTTCCTATGCAAAATCATTAACTTAGTGATGTGCCATCATTTACCCATATTAAACATGCATAAATAGTCTAATATAGTACGTAATTGGGCTAAAATTGATAATAAAAGCTACTTAATCGTTCCCATTTTTGTTTATTAGGAAACTATAGCTCCAACCCGAAAAGAAACAATTCTAGGATAAAAACAACAAGAAACATAGATTCCCGAGGACACGAGACATAAAGCATGTTCAAAAGATGTGTAAAGACTTCCTCGGGGCAAAAATAACGATAAAATCAGCTCGGGATTGACCAAGCATGGCCACGCACATTGGTACAAGCGCCTTGACACTAGAAGACAAAGCAGCCAGCTTGAGAGATAAGAAAACATCACCAAGTGTCACACCCCGCCAAGGCGAAAACGCGAGATGTAACTTCCAAAGGTTTTTAAGCACGCAAGTCACGCAATCATCAAATTCATTAGTTAAGAGATATATTAAAAGATGTCATTGTTTAACATAACAACCAAACTACTGTCTGAAGAACCACATTTAAAATGATATTGTCTAAATCATTTAATCAAAATAAGGTTCAAGATATCCCCGATATGCTCATGCGCGACTCCAAGTTCCATGATGATCAATTAATTGCCTGAAAAACAAGTAAATAAAATATGTCAATAATTAAGTTGGTGAGGTCACGGGTTTTGGAATCTATGTAAACCATGGGTGATTGGATCATTGCCTAGCTAAGACAATAATCATTATGTAACTGTCATGAGCCCGTAACCAAACCCAGACGAATGTTGTGCCTCGCCCATTATACACTAAAGACAATGAATGTAATGTGAAATTCAAGCACTCTTTCGATATCCGTAATCCGATTAGAGCGACTAACCAAGAGTGGGGGTGTCAACCCAATAGATTTATTCTGGTGTTTCATGGCTAAATCCATATCTAATCGTTACAGTAAAATGTATGACACGGGGGCTTATGAGTATACAGAACCTTTTTGTCTCATCTTCACATAATAGTCATATCGAAACTGAACTTGTACGCATGTTTTCCCCCCAAAAAAGTATGAAAACAGTAAAATGGGGCCGTGAGAACTCACCTGATGTCTGAATGGAATGAATCTGGTGTGGGAATGTTTGAACAAAAGTGTGATACCCCGGAATTTCAGATTCTTACTTTAACTAAACTCTAGTTACTTGCACTTACATTCCCTGCATTCTACTTAACTAGGGTTAGCTAGATGAGTCACACGTTGCAGTTATAGGTTAATAACTGCATGAAGTGGTAATTCGGGGAATTACCAAACTACATACACAAGTATCGAACCCCGGACATTGGTGAATTGTGAAATTAGTTAATTGTGGATTAATTTATTGATATTGATTGCAATTACGTGTTTTTGTGAATCTATGTGTAAACTGTATGTGGTTACGTGAATATAAAGTAAACGCGTTATTAAAAATTGTAATCGACGAACCGTTAGGAGGGTTGGGTTCTAAATACATGGGGTTATGCTTGATATTGTCCAAAATAGCGAAAACATCGAAGAAAACACGCAATACACTGGACTGGGCCACCCGGAACGAGCCGAGGCCGGCCGCTCGGCGGGTGCTAACGAGTTAAACCGACTTAAAACCCTTATTTAAGCAATCTTAAGCCCCGAGAACATCATAACCTTAACCCTAATCGTCCCCAACACCCCTCTTACGAAAAATACATCCCCTAACACCTGCTAAAGCTCAAGAACATCATTCAGGAGGCGTAGAAGGTCTTCAGTTGGTGATCATGAAGTGCTTTCAGTATAACATTCAACCTTTTATGCTTAAATCTTCTTTTGTATGTTTTTAAACATCATAACAAAGTTTGTCTAGGTCTGAAAAGTTTTTATAAAGATTAAAACTTGATGTTTGTAAAGGTTTAATTGGTTAAACATGATGTTATGTGATAATTATTGTATGTGTTGCATGATATTGCTTGTTCTTAATGTTTTAAACTTCTAGGGTTTATGATTGATGATGTTTAACATGTATCTTGCAAGGTTTTGATCAGGTTATGTCTTATTGATATTGTATGATGATCGTTGGGTGTTATTGATTGATTATATGCGTAGATGATTGATTATAACTAGGGTTTATGCATGTTTAAAATCTGGACAGAATGTTTAGGTCAGCTTGAAGAGCCTGTAACGTGGAATTAAAGTGTTCGTTTTGATGATTTCTTTGCATGATCATGTTGTACAAGGTCTTAGCTTTTCATAATGGGCAAAATCATCTAATTTGGACGTCGTTTGATATGTTTTTGGAATTTTCTTTGATTAAAGGTCTAATCAGATTTTCGGATTAATATTTTGGGTCAACTTTAAACGACCATAACTTGAGTTTTACAAAGAGTTAGGTTATGAAATTTGTACATTAGGTCGACATTGGTAAAACTTGGCCTTTCCAAGTGGATTGATTCTGTTTGGATGAATACACAATTTTTGGGAATTTCTCTACTGATCTGATCTGTTGTGAGTATTTTCTGTACCTAGCTGTATTGTATGATTTTTCATAATTTTTGTGTATGGTTTTATCACAAAATAAAAATATGGACATGACCGGTAGACTCCCTGGAATATTTAGTAAAATTTTGGGACATTGAATAACTATTTTTAATAAATTGGTTTTCACAGCGCATAATCAGTCCTAAAAACGCAGATTATGTTGTGTACGCTTATGTGTCTATTTGGAGTCTTGTATGACTTGTTATTAACATGAACTTGTATGAGCACTTATATAAGGTGTATATGAAGTGTATGACTGATGTTAATCATAACGTTCACCAACGGGTTCATAGGGTTTACGTGTGCATATAGAAACACTAGGTGTCACTCACACGGTTTTGTATTTTAAAACGCCTTGGACAAACGGGTTATATGTTGTATTGATTATACACGTATACTCATTTATTGACACATGTAATAGGGAGTCGGTAGTACGTCCTATTTGTGAAGTTTGGATTACTTGCTTGCAACCTAAGGTGAGTTTCACTACTCTTTTCTCAAAGGCATGCATCTCAGGTTTGAGACAACTTACAAACGTTTTCTAGTCCGGTTTAGGACTACTTTTACATCCCGGGTTTTGGGGTGCTTTGACGCCTTGTGTGGGTCGGGTTTACGATTCCTTGTGTGGATCGCGTTTTCGATTCCTTGTGTGGATCGCGTTTTTATCAGTTTTGTAACTTTAACTGTCCTTTGTGAACTAAACACACTCTATTACTCTAAAGTCCTTATTATATTATTGGGTTAATCGCTGGAGGCGAACGAGGTACTAGTTGATAGCGCTATTAGGTTGTGCAGCAACCTCATACTTGAGGTGCTTGGGTCGCGGGCATGAACTTTTGACCACACTCTTGAGGAGTTGAATTAGTGTTGATAGACACTAGTACTAAGGCAGTTTAACGTATGTTAACACATTCTATATGTTCCCAATAATCACCTGTTTAGTTACAATGAGTGGGCTAGCTACCCCTGATAAGCTTAAAACCGATGACTCTTATGACTTTTGTAGTCGACAACTTTACACTGGCTATTTAAACTGTGAACTCACCAACATTGTTTGTTGACCCACGATATACATGCTTTTGCAGGTAGTTAGCTTCCGGTGCCACGATTAGAAAGCACTGCACACTTCACTGCATTTGAGTCTTGGGCATACACCTAAATTACATATCATGCTTTTACGTTTTCTTTCATATGGTTTTAATTTGGGCGCGTTGTTTTGCGCATGGTTTTAAAATGTTTAAATTTGGTTTACACTTCCGCAACCTAACTAAATTTGATTTTTGAAAACGAACTAAATGGTTTGGGCATTTAGATATCGTTCATATGACTTATGGCTATGGGATCCTGGTATGTCATGCTCCTCGCGGTATAAACCCCGCAGTGAAAATTTGAGGGTGTGACAAAAAGTGCCTTAGATTCAATAAAGACAACTTAACACTATGTGTTGTACTATTTACCATGCAAATTGTTCACCCGACTTGCACACCTATGGACTGTGTGTTTCTGTACCATTTAAAAAAAAAATATTTTAGTTAACTAAGTTAAAGTTTTACAAAGGAAAAACTAACTAAAAAAACTTATAAAATAACCTAGTTAACTTCAGAGGGACCATTTCTGCCAATTATTGAAAGTTTCAAACCCAAACCAGCCCTCCCTTTTCCCTTTCTCGTTTTCCGGCCAGTTTCCGGCCATATTCCGGTGAGTGCAAAACCCGGGTCTGATGCGTTTGATGATATTTTTTTTGAGTCCTATACGTTACTCCACTAAATTGCATTAAATCCCAATCATTTAATCGAGCTTTAACGCCATTTTACTAAGCCTTTAATTCGAGTTATTAAGCGAAACGACCGGAAACTTAAATCGTCTTAAAACTCGTCCTTTACTAGTCTTAAACGGCAAAGCCAATCACGAAATTAGTTTTCTTAGTTTTGGCTTTCGATTGATGTAACGAGTGCCTATACCATAACGTAACAAAACAAATCATTATCGGTTGAGTTCCCGCTGCGTAAAGCAAGGTGAATAAACAAATTATGACTTTATCTTTCTTAGTTTTGGCTTCCGGTTGCTGTAACGAGTATCGGTACCATAGCGTAACTAGATTAATGGATACCGACCAAGTTCCAGTTGCATAGTGTAGGTGAATAAACATTAGTTTCCTTTCAAGTAACATGCATTTCGATGGAGAAATAATCGAACTTCAGTAGTTAATATTTATTAACATTAGATACTATTTTTTTCCATAAAATGTTCCATTTTAAGCTAAACCTATTTTGGTTAGAAGGCATTCTCGCCCGAACCAAATTGAACTATTTTTTAAATAGACATGTTTTGATCCGAACCTGTTCAACCCTTTACGTCATCCGGTGCAACCTATTTGGGTTAGAAGACGTTTAAGTCTTTTGACCTGAACCAAAATGAATCATTTATACAAACAACCAAATGTAATCTGACTCGATTTGCCCATGACCTGACCTGACTCGCCCGTTTTGCATGACATACATACATACAACCAGGTTGAAAAACAATTGTCTTCAAATGCAACGAATCAGTTACAATAATGGCATCTAATCCTTAATTTTACTATTTAGAAGTTTACCTTCATATGATTATAAGATAAGATTATTGAAAAACAATTGAAGACGTTGTATCATGTTAATGTTGTTGTTTCAACACAACAACTACATGAATATAATAATATAATAAACATATATACTACAGACGTAATGATTTTAATAACTATTTGACCAGGAATTAAATAAGTGTGAATCCAGTAGGTGAATCTATGATCCAGATGCAATCTTTCAATCCAGAATTATAATATTGATACTTGTTTTAGTCAATATTTCTGCGATGCGGATTATATGCAAATTAATAATATTGCAATCTTTGGGACTATCTTGTGGTGCACCAAACACGAAGTAAATTACAAAGAATCTGCACAATTTTGAACAGCTTGAGTTGAAAGCTATAGTAACTTGGGATGTAAGCCTAAAGCACCCCACATGATTTGATATATCATATGCTTTCAAGTTTCAAGAGACCCCACTTGGTTTTAACCACACCCAATGATATTGACTTGGTATGGACCCACTGGCCCAATGGTTTAAGACCTTCATCACATGATCAAAGAGGCCAACCTCGTTATGTCCATTTCTGATTTGTATAGCTCTTGCATTAGACGAGTAGGGATGTTAATTAATAGAGAGAAAGTATTTGGTACAAAGGCTTCTTAATGTAGGAAGGGTAGGAAGGAGTGAGAAGGCGACACGTGGTTTGGCCGTTATTATTGGAGAAGGTTAATTGAGTCATTTTTGGCCTACACGCATTGTTCCTATTTAACGGTTTGCGATACAATACTAAAACCTGATCCGTTTTCATAACTTAAACTCATAACTGATCACAATTCGATTTATACCTCTGTTTTAAAAAAGAAGAACACTTTGTTTTACAAAGAAAAACAAAGTTAATAATGTGTACTTTGATATTAAAACCTAAAACATTATTGAGACGCACTTTATGAAACAAAAAACGCACATTAGGATCCACACAATTATTGAGACACACTTTAGTATAACTATTTGACAAATTACAAAAAACGCACTTAACATTAAGGCCATGTGAAACCCACAAAAACGAACACATATCAAATATTTTATAATGTGTAAAAATTGCATGCGTTTTTTTTTTTTTTAAACGCACATATATGCTGGCTCGACTCACACCCCTCCTTTTTTTAAACCCTCACCTCTCTCCCTCACCCCCCCCCCCCCCCCCCCCCCTACTGCCGGAAATTTCATTTCTATCAAATTTCAAAACATGAATTATTCAATCGGCACTAATAATAATAATAATAAACCAATTACGTCTTTAGTATTATTGCTTTCACTGTTGTCTTTGATCTACTATGTGGACGCTCAACCGGCATCACCACCTTCAGATTATCCCTACGCCTCTAAGAATCCACTTTAGAAAGGAGAAAAGTTCAATCGGATCGTGTCATGTTTGGCACTGCTTAGTATGCTTATTATTTGGGAACGCACCTTTTTCGTTTTAAACGCACGTTATTATATAATGCATATAAAATTTGTGGAGTATCTTTGCTGCATGCGTTTTTTTAAACGCACCTTATAATTAAAAGTAGGGTTGCAAACGAACTGAACTTTCAGCGAACAATTCATGAACCGTTCGGCGGGAAGTTCGTTTGTGTTCGTTCGTTTAATAAATGAACGAACACGAACAAAGAATTTTGTTCGTTTAGTTAAACGAACGAACATGAACAGAGGCCGCGTTCGTTCGTTTATGTTCGTGAACGTTCGGTAACGTGTTCGTTTATGTTCGATAGTTTACTAGGGTTTTAAATTTTTATAACGTTTTATTTTCTTTTATTTACCAAAATAAATAATATATGTGAGGTAAATATGTTTCGATAATTTAGTTATATTTTGGGTAGATCTAGCTGATGTCTTAAGAATTATATCTTATTTCAAAGTTAATATACGTCCGTTTGTGTTTGTTTCTGTTCATGAACGTTTCTTTGTATTCATTTGCGTTCATTAATGTTCGTGTGCGTTCATGAACAAAATTAACAAACGAACACGAACACAAGTGTTTTCTTAACGAAAGAACACGAACAAAAAATCTCATTTGGAAAGTGTTCATGAACTATTCGTGAACACATGATTTCCTTAACAAACGAACACGAACAAGGCCTTGTTCGTGTTCGTTCGTCTTCGTTCGGTTCGTTCGCAGCCCTAATTAAAAGTGTGCGTTTATTATCAAAGCGTGCGTTTTTGTGTTTTTATAATTTGATCATGCATCTTTTCTGAGTAGAGCATGCTCTGTTCTTTGTTTAAAAAACAAAGCAATGTTTTTGTTGCTTTTTGTACGATCGTAAATCTCTATCTGATTAATGAGAATAGGGCGGTTCAATTATGAATTCAATCGAAAATTGATTTTGTAATTACGAGAGTTTTTTTTGTTACGATCGCAAACCTAATAAAAGAGAAATGGGCGGCGCGATTTAAGTTCAACTGAAATTTGATTTTGCAGTGAGCGACGATTATGCCCCTTGTCTATGTTTAAAAGTTTTTAATTAATTACGATTGTGCCACCGTGTCAAATTTTATACCTAATTACTTCCTACACTTCTAACATTAAGAAATTTTTATACGTTATCTCTTCCCATTAATATATTATATCGTCAATGCATAGTTTGGGTGATGCAAGTTGTATTATAAATAGAACATTGTTATTTAGAGAAGTAAAATTAAGAAAAATAGGAGATGATAAGGAAAAATAAACAACATATAAAATGATCACACACAAGAGCTTAGGAATTACATCTCCCATAATTCCATCAAAGCAACCTTTCCCTCTCACATAGGTAATTTTCTAAAATTCTAGAAAGAGTTATAAGTGGTATGCTTAGCCTTAGGGCTGCAAATGAACCAAACGTTTGACAAACAGTTCGTGAACCGTTTGGCAGAAAGTTCGTTTGTGTTCGTCCGTTTAATAAATGAACGAACATAAACAAGAAATTATGTTCGTTTAGCTAACCAAACAAATGGGATTTCTTGGTGTCAATCATGCTCCAAATGGGATTTCCGAATCTTTGTGAAAATGGGTTCGAGGAGTCCTACAATCAGCTAGTTCTTCAGTACTGGTGAATGGGGCTCCTACGTTTCAGTTCAACTGCAGCAAAGGAATTAGACAGGGTGACCCATTATCACCCTTTCTTTTTCTGTTTGTTATGGAGGATTTGTCGAGTTTATTGAGGAAGGCTACGTCTATTGGAGCGTTTGATGGGATTAAACTTTCAAATGGTGATATAGACTTATCCCACTTGCTTTTTGCTGATCATGTGATCATTATAGGAGAGTGGTCTAGATTCAATTTCCTGAATATGAAGCGAATCCTTAGAGTGTTTTACTTATGCTCTGGTCTAAAGATAAATCTGAGTAAATCGGTTATGATGGGTGTTGGTAGATCAAATCAGGAAGTTCAAAATGAAGCGATTAGGATGAGGTTTAAGGCGGGCTCTATTCCATTTACATGCTTGGGCATCAAAGTCAGAGCAAATATGAACCGAGTAGCTAATTGGGATGATGTTAAGGTGATGTTAAAAATAGATTAAGTAAGCGGAAGGAGAAGACTCTGTCTATTGGTGGAAGGTTGATATTAGTTAAATCGGTTCTAGAGAGCTTACCGAATTATTACTTTTCTTTATATAAAGCCCCAATGAAGGTGTTGAATGATTTGGAGAGTCTATGAAGAATTTCCTTTGGGGAGGCGACGAAGATTCAAGTGGGACGAAGGTGTTGAACGATTACTCATCCAAAGAAAAAAGGTGGTTTAGGTTTAGCAAAGTTGTGGGATATTAATAGAGTGTTGTTTTCGAAATGGTTATAGCGGTTCAAGATAGATCAGAGGGCAAAGTGGAAACACGTTATTCAGTTTGTTCATGGAAGTAAGAGGAAATGAGATGAGTATCCGGTTAATAACAGCCTGAATAGTGTTTGGAGGAACATTGTTAAAGAAGGTCATAGGATGAAGGATAACGGTTTTGATTTCAACCAGTTGATCAAATCTGAGGTAGGCGATGGTGCTTCGACGAGATTCTGGTTAGATCAATGGCAGGGAGAAGGCTATTTCAAGTTCCGATTTAGTAACCTGTTTCGGTTGGATAATAATAAACATTGTTGTGTTAAAGATACGATTATGTGGAATGAGGATTTGAATGAATTCAAGTGGAACTGGTGTTCTGTTGAGGCAATACATGAACATGAGGCTGATCTTACTAGTCTTGAAAATATGTTGCAGTGTATTCCGCAAAGGGACAAAAAGATGTGTGGCGTTGGGATGGAGCTGCAGATGGGGAGTTTTCGGTTGTTGTTGTTGTTCGGAATTGGTTATACGGTATGAGGGAGGAAACACAACATAAGGTTATTGAATGGTGTAAATGGATCCAGGACAAGTACAATATCCTTATGTGACGAATTTTGTTGAATATTATCCCTACCAAAACGGCTTTAGCAAGAAGAAGGGTTAATGTCGATACTACTGTTTGTGCCTTGTGTGAAAATGGAGAGGAAACAACTGATCACTTGTTCACAGGTTTTGTCTTTTCGATGGGCGTTTGGGAGGGGATTCTTCGATGGTGTGTGATTCTGAACTTTATAACCTTTAGTGTCGAAGACTTGTTGGAAATGCACAAGGTTATAGGGTTATCGGGCATGAGGAAGGAGATCATTAAAGGCGTGGTGATGGTTTGTTGTTGGAGGATTTGGCTAGCTCGGAATAAAAGGTTATTTGAACAAAAAACACCCAAAGTTGTTGAAGTTATATTGGATGTGAAGGTTTTTAGTTATGTTTGGTATAAAAATAGGAAGAAAGGTAGGGGAGTCGATTGGAAGGAATGGTGTAATTTGAATTTTTTTGTAATGTGAGGCCTCCCTTCTCCGCCTTGGAGAATAGGGGGTGCTCATTGTTTTAATGAAATTTAACTTTTAAAAAAAAGATTACTTAGTAAATATTAGTGTATTAGATATTAGTATTACTTCATTTATCTATGTTACCTTATTAAGGAGGAGAGATGACTACATTAGTAATTTCCTATGTTTTTTAAGATGGCATATGAAAAGTTTAGTGCTTCACACCCAAAATGTCATGAAATTTTTCCCAATAATACCCTTCTATGCAAAATCCTCTTGTACATCCCCTCTCCTACTTATTATTTATTACATGGAGCAACTTTGGTGAATTCATGTGTGTATGTCACGTATGAAACAAAACGTAAAGTTATTTGGCAAAGTTGTTTGTATCATTTAATAGTATATATCGTTAAGTGGTAGGCGTGACCAAAGTGTTACGTGTGAGGTAGTGTAGTCTTGAGAATAAATGTATTATGGAACTAACCTTACGAGTTGTTGAATGGATTATTACTAGAATCCACCTAAAATCAATTTATTTCAATAATTCGTACGGATGTTATTATACTTTAGTTGAGATAAGAATAATTATCTTATGTTGTTACAAGTATTCGTTATTTAATATATCATTTAAATAAAAAGTTTTCGATGAATTTTACGTCTTAATGAATTGATATAATTTGATGTAGTCTTTAGACCCGCCGCAACGCGCGGGTTACCAACTAGTTTTGATTAACTATTAAGTGAAGACTTGGAGATTTTTATTGTGAATTAAATAAGTACTTCAAGTTTAATATGATTATTTTGTGTTACGGTGGGACATTATGTTTTGGTAATTCCGTTATCAAGATTATATCAAGTATGTTTAGATGATTGGGTTAATATATTTTGCGCGAATCTCCATAATGTTTGTGATGAAAGATACGGTTTTATCCAAAAGCTAATATATGTGTGTTCATTTCTGTTCATGAACGTTTGCTTGTGTTCATCAACATTTGTTTGTATTCATAAACGTTCATTTGTGTTTGTTTGCACTCACTTTTATTCGGTATCTAAAATTAACAAACAAACACATACGAACACGTTCATTTCCTTAACAAACAAACACAAACAGAAAATCTCGTTCGATAAGTGTTCATAAACAGTTTGTGAACACATTATTTTCTTAGCAAACGAACACGAACAAAACATTATTCGTGTTCATTCGGTTCATTTAAAGCACTTAGCCTTATATAGTATCACTATCACTAATTGTTACAAGAATTGCTTCGGAAGTTATTGCCTCCTTCCAATAGTTTAGAAAGTATATTAACCACCCACACAGTATTAGTTATATGTGAAAAAGACAACGTATGATAACAGTGATAACAACATATGATCTTAGAGGATCTTAAATTGCGTCGCGAGCATGTGTGTAAAATATAGATAAGAATAACCAAGTTGATCTAGGATCCGCGCATTGCGACGAACGTATCAAACGGGGGAAATAGACGCGCTGCAACGGACCTGTCAAATGGGAAAATAGATGAAAAACATTATGTAGTGGTAACTCGGAAAATTCAGAACAAAACATAAAACAATAAACTTGCGAAAGATTAAAAATATGAGGGACCAAAGTTGAAAGTAAAAAAAGTGTTGGAGCTACATTGCAAAATATTAAAAACTTTGGGTTAGAAGTAAAAAAAAAACAAAGAGGCTAAATTGCAAAAGATTGAAACTTTTTGAGTTAGAAGTGAAAAATCAAATTAATCAAAGAGGTTAAATTGACAAAGATTGAAACTTTAAAGTTAAATTGTCAAGAATTGAAAATCAGAGCTAGAAAGAAAAAATGTATTATTTTTTGAAAAACTCTTAAAGCCAATGAATGATACAACACAAATAAGCATAAATAAAGTTGCTATTTATAGTTTTGATAATTTTCATTCAATCAACTAGCTAGTTTTATTAGGAGATGACTATGTTTTGATAATTTTCATTCAATCAACTAGCTAGTTTTGTTAGGAGATGGCTATGACTGCCACATAACCCACTCAAAAGACACCACCTCCACTAGCAAAACAAACCAACAATAAAGCACAAAACAACATTAAAGTAGGGTACCACACACAGCTGAACAAAAACGTTTTTAACAAAAAAAACCCACTCGCCTGACTCGAACCCGAGCATTCACACATAAATAAACAACACCCACACCACCCGGTCTGCAAGGACTTTAGTTAACATATTCATAACATTCTATATAAATATAATTATAACAAATAAAGCTTAATAAAAAAACAATTAGCCACTGCCACGTGGCAGCGGCACTATTCATCAGCTGTCTAATATCAATACATAGGATAATTCTTTACATCACATTACACACTAAGGTGTTGTTTGTTTTTTGCTCAGAAGCACTTCTGACCTCTTTTGTCTGCGCCAAGCAGACGCGCGCAGACGTTTGGGGTCTGCAGACTGTTTGTTTTTTGAAGACATTTCACTCAAAAAGGTCTTCATGACATCTTCTTGGTTCAGACTTGTTCCAAAGTCTTCTAAGGTCTTCTCTACTTCTCTTCTCCTCACCTACCACCACCGTCCACCACCACCACCACCACGGTCCATCACCACCACCCACCACCGTCTACCACCACCACGGTCCACCACCACCACCAACAACCACGGTCCACCACTACCGTCTACCACCAGACTGCTGTAAAAATCAGTTTATTTAAATTTCAGTTTATTTCAACAGCCTGCAGACATTAACAAACAAACAGTCTTCTTCTTGCAGACTGTAGACCTTTGGTCCACCTCTTCTCCTACAGATGTCTGCAGATGTGGTCCGCAGACTGCAGACCTTTTCCTGCTGAAAAAACAAACAACACCTTATTTTTCAAATTGGTTTCATTAAATATTGGTTGTAAAATGTATACAGGTTGCATGGTTGATCAATAACGCTAATTGTACTAGGGTGCCCACGCATTTCGGCTTGAACCACAGCACTTCAATTGGCTATTTTAAGGGTGTGTACAAGCCGTTGTTCGGTTTAGTTCGGTTTTGAGCCATAATTATAATCCAAACCAAAACATTCGATAAAGAAATCTCAAAACCGATGGGCTTCAATTATTTCAGTTTTGTTAATCGGTTATAAGCATTGGGTCTAATTGGTTGTCGACTAATAACAAAAAAAAAAAAAATAATAACTTGAGCTGTAATAGTTGACTTGAGTTTAAGTACTCAAGAAGAAGAACCCTTTTGATTTTCTTGATTTGTATATAGTATTATCAAGTTTATAAAATTTCAACTTTTATAAAGTACCTAATCCTATATAAAAAATTATAAAAAACATGTAGCATTATAAAATGTTTTTTATACGTTTTCTACTTAATGTTTTAAAAGTAATTATAAAATTGAATGTCATGAGCTTTCATAAACATATCTTGACTCATAACTTTCTTTTGATTAAATATGATATTTTAAAGACATGTTTACCCCTAAAAAGTAGTTAGTATATGCATTGTTTGTTGTATCGTAAGCAATCAAACTTGTACTTAAATTTTAAAAAGTCATTAGAAAATGCGTTATAATATAGTATAGATATAAATATAAATATAAATATAGATTATAAGAGTAAATTGTAGTTTTTATTCCTAAGATCTGCTTCAAATATTAGGTTTCGTCTACCTTTAACACTCTTTTTCCCTGACATTTCAAGTCTTAACACAGTTCGTCCGTGATCTGAAAGCCTGTTAACTTCCCCATTAATTACCCTAACGTGTTTTGTCCTTGAGGTTTTCTCCATGCATCATGTTTAGTCTACCTATAACACTTTTTGTGACTGGCGTTTTCAGTCTTAACACGTTTCGTCTCTGGTCTTAACGCCCGTTAACTTCCTCGTTAATTAAATTCATTTTAACCCAAGGTAACCAGTTATCTTCATTCCCACAAGAATACAGTTCACCCCTGCTGAACCCGCTATCACAAACGCCCTTCGCCACCGCTGAATCCACCACCACCACTAATATCACATTTCATAATGCAATTAAACCGTTATCATATCCTACCACTCATTTGATCGATTTTATAAGCATTGTGGTCTAACTAAACCTACAAAATATATATATATATATATATATATTCATATGTATGTACATGCACTCACCTAGGGTTTGAATTCGATTGAAATATTATTAAATCACTCAAAACACCGCAGTTTTGTGGGCATAATTCCGGATTTGAAAACAAGCTCTTGTTGCGTCTAGGGTGTGGATTTAGAATCAACACTACCATCCCAACATCCACTACATCTTCTAGTGATAACATTAGTTTGACTACAAACCATATAAAGAAAAATGCGTTAGGGCAAGTGATGAAACGTGTTAATACTTGAAACGTAAGGGACAAAGAAGTTAAATAATGGGGAAGTTATTTAGAGGGTGTTTGGGATTGCGTTTTGAATCTGATTTTTAGATTATTGCGTTTTGAAAACGCAGATAATTAGTTTTTAGTGTTTGGATTGCGTTTTGAAAACGCAGATAATCAGTTTTTTAGGCTACCAAAACGCAATAATCTATACGCAGCTCCACCCCTGCTTTTCCAAAATGCATAATCTATTTTGAATAATCAATCCCAAACACCCCCTTAAACATGTTGGTTACAAGATGTTTAGTACCGTTACTGTCTGCGGTTTTGTGGGCATGGTTCCATATTTGAAAACATGCTCTCGTTGCGTTTTGGGCAGATTAAGAACCCACACCACCATCACATATTCCCTTACATCTTCTAAAGAAACGTTCATTAGGATCATGGACGAAACGCGTCAACACATGAAACTTATGGGGCGAAGAATGCTAAATAACAGCTAAGTTATTTTAAGGCCTTTGTTATAAAACCCAATTAACACATTTACAACCAAATTACCACTCACCAGTCTGTCAACCCATTTAACACATTAGCAAAACGAATGAAGAGATATGTACCCGCACACGCGCAGGAAAGAAACCCGCGCACACGTCAACACAATAATATGACGTGGCGTTCTAGAAGACGGCGCACGCAACTACAAAAAAGGACAAGTGTCACCCGACAGGAGCAGAGCCAGCAGCCAATCACAGGCCAGATGACCCTGCTCCACGATCTCCTGCCAGTACGAGGTACAGAAAAGGACGAAAAGGACGACATCAGGACACGTGGACCAATCAAAGGAAGACAACGCAGAAAATGACAACGGCCACAATCGTACAAGACAGCTGCCATGCTCCTCACAGCCAATCATAGGCTACCTAAGCAGCCTATAAATACCTCCCTTCGTCACCAGAAGAAGGGATCGAAAACCAAGAGAAAGAATTCATATAGTACGCTGTGAGAGATAGATTATAGTCGAAACGCTGTAATAATCTTGTAACAGTGTCTTGTAACAGTGTCTTGTAACTTGTCTTGATAAATAAGAAGCTCGTTCCTTTGCGTTATTAGTTCATTATCATTGTTATATTTTGATTATAAAGACTGGTGTTTCTTCATTGGCGCCATCCGTCTATTGAGTTATCAAGAACAGCAATTTAAAAACTTCTATCTCTCAAACAAACCAGTGATGAGTTCTTTACCAATGAGCATAAACTCTCCAACAGGCCCGTCCGGCACTGGTGTAGCTCCGGCAATCACCAGCCAGCCCGACAGCCACGTGGAAGAGCAGGTTCACATCACCGACGTGGGCCACACCCCGTCCTCCGGGACAAGGCAAACCCCGTCATTCCATTTTGCAACTGATAACCTTCAGACCTCACCTGCCGCTCATACTACGCCGATGGTTAGCCCGGAGGTATGGTATGCGCAGCAGAAAGAAGCTCTGAAGCAAGCATTCATGCACAAGCTTAAAGAACAACACCTGAGAGAAGCATCCCGTGCCCTGTCTTTCAGCGAAGGAAGGCCTGCCACTATCTCAGAAGGGCCGTCCAGAGCTGCGGGACACGTCGGCGGAAACACTCATAACACTGACCCAACATGGAGGGAAGACTCCGACGAGTCACAGAGTCGTTTTCAACGTGACACAAGCCAGTACTTGACCAACACCGTTGATCGAGCACACTTGTCGTCCGGAGAAGACGACCTAACAAAACCATATTACCCCCCCTCGTTCAGTGAAAAATCAAAGTTTACACCGCGCATCGCACTCGCCATACTGCCCGCTGGGACAAAAATGCCAAGCACATTGGGAAAATTTGACGGCACCGGCGACCCTGATGACCATATACGAAGTTTCGAGGTCGCAGGAAAATGCGCGCAGACGCTCACGGGCGCAGCGCGGGTATGGTTCGACAGCCTACCAAACGGAAAGATTGATAATCTGAAAGAGCTGACTGATAAATTCTTGGACCACTTCAGTCAAAACAAAAGAATCGAGCGGGATTCCACTGACATTTTGCAAGTCAAAAGACGCGATAATGAGTCCATCGAGGATTACATCACCAGGTTCAACCGCGAAGCTTTACAAATTGGTCCAATCGGATTCGAGCTTATGAAAGCAGCGTTTACGCAAGGCGTCAGATGTGACTCGCTGATCCGCACGCTGGCCGGATGCACAGGCATGCCAAATACATGGGAAGAGATCATGCGCGGCGCTAAAAATTATGCGAAGACAGAAAGAGAACTATCCGTCTGGAGCAGAATTCAAGCACCACAATACACAGATACACAAGCGCAAGCAGTGCGCAACCGAAACAACAGGCATGACAGGAGGGCGAAGGGCAATGTCTGGACGAGGCTTCAAGGAGCCGACCAGACAACCCCAAAGCCTTCTGCGCCACAAGATTATCAGCGCAACACCTCGCTTGTGCACAAGACCAACAGAAGGAGTCACAACAATTGGACCCCCTTAACCAAAACACCGGCGCAAGTTCTAGCAACGGAAAACGTTGACTTTCCAGAACCTAAGGTCATCAAACGGCGCGAAGGGTTGGACCACAACAAGTTTTGCGCATACCATCAAGACATCGGTCATGACACCGATAAGTGTTACCAGCTAAGGCAAGCCATTGAAGATGCACTAAAGTCCGGCAAGCTCGGCCACCTGCTACAAAACGTCGAGCGCAAACAAGCGGGGGGTCCTCCGCCCAAAAAGATAAAGAATATAAGCATGATGATACACAGCAGCGGGCACCGGAGCCAAAAGCGGAAAACTGAATCAACAGCAGAATGGAGGGAACAGCAGGTGTGTTTCCCCATAGTCAAAGGCGGCCCATCGGCCACAAAAGCAATCATTGTCACAGCCGTTTTTGACCACTACAGAACCACTAGAGCATTCATGGACACGGGCAGCAATTCAGACATTATGTATGGTCAATGCTTTGACCTCCTGGACGAAGAGGATAAGCAGCGCCTGCGCCCCATCAATTCTCCGATCATGGGATTCTCCAACGAAGTTGTGACACCCATCGGAGAAATATCCTTCCCTCTCACTCTCGGCGCGCAGGGACGGTCGCGAACAGAAGAGGTCACCTTCCTCGTCATCCCATCCAAGTCTAAATATGATATCATCCTGGGCAGGGACTCCATGGCTTCCTACAACATGGTCACCTCCACCGTGCATAGCGCGATCGGTTTCCCCACTCCAAACGGGGTAGCCATTGTATGGGCCAACAGAGAGTGCGCCATGACCACGGAGCCCCACCCAGCAAAAATGTTGAAGCCCTGCCCGCGCACAGAACCAGAAAAGTGGAACTTAAACCCACAGTTCCCTGAGGAGCCCATAACGATAGGGCCAGAAATCTCCGAAAATATCAGGGACCATTTGAAACAGCTCCTCCGCAAAAATATCGATGTTTTCGCATGGCAACCGTCGGACATGATCGGTGTTCCGCGCGAACTCGCTCAACACAAGCTTAACACATACCGCTCTGTAGAACCCATCGCGCAGAAGCGCAGAAGTATGGGTGCTGAAAAAACTCAAGCGATGAATGAGCAAGTCGGAGAACTGTTAAAGGCAGGCATTTTGAGGGAAACACGATATCAAACCTGGGTCGCGAACCCAGTCATGGTTAAGAAAAGCAATGGCGGATGGAGGATGTGTGTAGATTACACCGACCTCAACAAAGCATGCCCGAAAGACTGCTATCCCCTACCAGAAATCGATTTGAAAATAGACTCTCTAGCCCCATTCCGCTTCAAGTGTTTTTTGGACGCCTACAAAGGCTACCACCAAATACAGATGGCACGTGAAGATGAAGACAAAACTGCCTTCCGCACAGATAAAGGAGTTTTCTGCTACACAAAGATGCCATTTGGCCTAAAAAACGCCGGAGCCACGTATCAACGACTGATGGACCGCGCATTCGCCAAGCAGATCGGGAGAAACCTAGAAGTCTATGTTGATGACTTAGTCATCAAAAGCAAAGAAGAGGATCAGATGCTAAAAGACATTGAAGAGACCTTCAAGCATTTAAAAGCAATCTGCATGAAGCTAAACCCAAGCAAGTGCGCTTTTGGGATGGAAGAAGGCAAGTTTCTGGGGGTCGTGGTCACCAAAGATGGGTTCAGACCAAACCCCGAAAAAATACAAGCCATTGCGCAAATGCCCTCCCCATCCACCCTGAAAGAAGTTCAAACGCTGAACGGACGCCTTGTAGCAATCAACCGCTTTCTGTCGCATCACGCAAGCAAATCCATTCCTTTCTTCGAAACACTGAAAAGCTGTTTGAAAAAGAACCATTTTAAATGGACACCGGAGGCAGAAAAGGCTTTCCAAGAGATGAAGGAATGCTTGATGGACCTACCAACGCTCACCGCTCCACTCCCTAGGGAGCCCCTAACGATGTATCTTTGCGCCACAGAGCAGGCGGTGAGCGCAGTACTGATGGTAGATAGAAAGCTGGTCCAAACGCCTATCTATTACGTCAGCAGAGTACTAACAGATGCGGAGTCCAGATACACCATCATGGAGAAGCTAGTTTTAGCCCTCGTTCATGCATCAAGACGGCTGCGCCGTTATTTCCAAGGCCATCCCATCAATGTGCTGAGCGATTACAAGCTGAACAATGTCCTATCAAAGCCAGAAGTTTCTGGGAGATTAGCAAAATGGGCAATTTAGCTGGGTGAACACACCATCCATTACAAGACGCGCCCCGCGATTAAAGGACAAGTACTGGCTGATTTCATAGCAGAAGTACCAAAAGAAAAAATAGAAGAATGCAAAGCTGAACAAGAACCGCAACCATCGAATGACGAGAAGGCCATCTGGAACCTCTACACAGATGGGGCCTCAAACGAAGATGGCGTTGGCGCGGGGATACGCTTGGTCAGTCCAGAGGGAGCGGAATTCACTTACGCAATAAGGCTCGAATTCAAAGCCACCAACAATGAGGCTGAATATGAAGCATTCCTCGCTGGACTACGCATCGCGCACAAGCTAGGCGCCAAGCACATCTTCGCGCACGTCGACTCAATGTTGGTCGCCGGTCAGATCAGCGGGAAATATGAGGCTAAAGAGCCCTCAATGATTTTATACCTTCAACGCGCCAAGGAACTCATGGCTACCTTCCCCAGCTGCACCATCGACCACATCAAACGCAGTCAGAACAAGCCGGCGGACGCTCTAAGCAAAATGGCCTCTACAACCTTCAGCCATCTAGCAAAAGAGGTCCGAATCGAAACGCTGAGCGAACCGTCTGTACCACCCAAAGAGGTCAACGTCATCCAAACGGGTGCTGACAGCTGGATGACTCCGATAACATCCTATCTGACCAACGGCGCCCTGCCAGAGCAACGCGCCGAGGCCAGAAAGATACAGCACAAAGCCCTACAATACCAAATACAAGACGGAGTGCTCTATCGGAAGTCATACCTGGGGCCATTGCTGCGGTGCGTGGATGCAGTTGATGCGGACTATTTGATGCGAGAAATACACGAAGGGATATGTGGGATACACGCGGGGCCGCGCATGGTGGTCGCGAAGATTATGAACGCGGGATACTATTGGCCGGGCATGCACCTGGATGCCTTAAAAATCATCCGCAAATGCGACTCATGCCAGCGCCACGCCCCCAACACCCTGCGTCCAAAGAACGAACTTATACCAGTGACTTCGGCATGGCCATTCCAAAAATGGGCAATTGATCTGGTGGGACCTTTCCCAATGACGACAGGCAAAAGGAAATTCCTGATAGTCGCAATTGACTACTTCACCAAATGGGTAGAAGCCAAACCGCTTGCTGAAATCACGGCTAACCATGTGAAGAAGTTCATTTGGGAATTCATCATTTGCCGTTTCGGGCTGCCCATGTCAATCGTCACAGATAACGGGACTCAATTCGCGGATAAGGGGCTACTGAAATGGTACGCGGATTTGCACATCCAACCAATCTTCACCTCGGTCGCGCACCCACAAGGCAACGGCCAGGTTGAGCGTGCAAACCGCAGCATCGTGGAAGGCATCAAAGCCAGATTGGGAATGAAAGGTAAGGCTTGGGCAGAGGAATTACCGAGCGTGCTATGGGCTAATCGCACACTAACCAAAACGAGCACCGGTGAAACCCCGTTCAGCCTCACATATGGCTCTGAAGCCATGATACCCGCGGAGATTGGATGCCCATCCCCGAGAGTACTTTCCGCAACCACGACAGATAATGACCAAGAGCTGCGCACAAACCTTAACCTGGTAGAAATACGCCGCGATGAAGCAGCAATAAGAGAGGCAAATTACAAGCAACAGCTAGAGCGCTACTACAATGCCAAAGTCAAAGCCCAAGCGTTCAAGGTCGGAGATTTTATCTTGAGAAACAACGAGGCCAGCGGAGCCCTCCCCAAGGGAAAGTTAACCCCAACTTGGGAAGGACCGTACCGCATCCAAGAAGTCCTCGGCAAAGGGTCCTACAAGCTATCAACGTTAGAAGACAAACCGGTTCCCCGAACATGGAACGCGGCGCAATTAAGAAAGTGCTATATGTAACTGCAAACCACGATGTAATGAAGGCCGTTGCGCCACTTAAATGAAATGAAAAATAGCAGTTCCTTTATTTTATATGTACTTATACCCTAAAACTTAGAAATTGCATCGAGAAAATCTGCAATTTCCTTAAAATTGCGCGTTGCATGGTTAAGATGCAACGCGCACTCTAAACTTAGAAATTGCATCGAGAAAATCTGCAATTTCCTTAAAAATTGCGCGCTGCATGGTTAAGATGCAACGCGCACTCTAAACTTAGAAATTGCATCGAGAAGATCTGCAATTTCCTTAAAATTGCGCGTTGCATGGTTAAGATGCAACGCGCACTCTAAACTTCGAAATTGCATCGAGAAGATCTGCAATTTCCTTAAAATTGCGCGTTGCATGGTTAAGATGCAACGCGCACTCTAAACTTCGAAATTGCATCGAGAAGATCTGCAATTTCTTTAAAATTGCGCGTTGCATGGTTAAGATGCAACGCGCACTCTAAACTTAGAAATTGCATCGAGAAAATCTGCAATTTCCTTAAAATTGCGCGTTGCATGGTTAAGATGCAACGCGCACCCTAAACTTAGAAATTGCATCAATTTCTTTAAAATTGCGCGTTGCATGGTTAAGATGCAACGCGCACTCTAAACTTAGAAATTGCATCGAGAAAATCTGCAATTTCCTTAAAATTGCGCGTTGCATGGTTAAGATGCAACGCGCACTCTAAACTTAGAAATTGCATCGAGAAAATCTGCAATTTCCTTAAAATTGCGCGTTGCATGGTTAAGATGCAACGCGCACCCTAAACTTAGAAATTGCATCAATTTCCTTAAAATGGCGCGTTGCATGGTTAAAACACAACGCGCACCTTAAACCTCGAAATTGCATAGAGTAAATCTGTAATTTCCTTAAAATTGCTCAAAATCCTATGTCTACTGAATTCCTGCACGAACGCTTAGATAAAAACGTGACGCGCAAAGTAAAAGCTATGAAATAATAACAAGACATATGAACATTAACACAAGGCAGGAATGAACTAAACTGCCATTAACAAAATAAATATGTTCAACAATACTTATAAACATAAAACCATTACATATTGTTTAAGCAGATCAAAAGTGGAGCTACAAATATAGTCAAGATCAAACACAAAGACAAAATATTCAGCTTCATTTCTTGGATGTGGAGGATGTATCACTAAAATCATCATCGTCTGACCCAGACAAGCTCAACCGCTCACCACCCTCCGCCTGAGTCTCAGCCGCTAGGTCAATCGCCTTCAGCTTCGCGTACTCATGACGCGTATGCACCAAGCCGGCCTTGTCAAATGATTCCTTGAGCTCAAAGCAGCTGGGACGGTCACGGTGGCCTACAACGAAGTCCACCAGCTCGTACTTCAGCTCATCAAACTCCGCGGCCTTCTTCGCAAACACAGCATCCAGGTCTTGTTTATACAGGGGAAATTGGTCCAAAGGTTTCCCATCCTGTGCGTGCTGGTGCCCTTCAATGAAGCCAGCCTTGCGACCCACAAGTTTCGCGGCTGCGTTCACTGCGGCCACAGCCTGACGCGTCTGCGCGCAATTCTTAACATGATGGGCGACCTGCACGATACTCAAGAAACAAAATTAGTACAAACAAACACAAAATAGTGAGAAGACAAAGGCAAAAAAGGGGAACGTACCTCGGGGACACAACATCCCAAGACCCAAGCGCGATCCTCCTCTGCCACATCCTTCTCATTCTGGGCCTCCAACAATTGCCCCTCAAGCTCAAGAATTTTCCGGTGAAGGGACAAGTTTTCCTTGTCCAACCCATCATGCCCCTCACGCAAGTCAGCGATTAACTGATCCTTCTCTTTGAAAAGCTCGCGGGCCTCAATCAGCTTATCTTTATGCTGCTGCACCAGCCGCCGCTGCACCTCCAACTCTTTGCAAGACTCATCCCTCTGAGCTTCAATCTCGCTGATGCGCTTCTTGGTCGCCTCCATCTTCGCGTTATCTTTTGCGCAAGCAACCCTCCATTGCTCTTCTCTCTCAGAGATGTGCTCATGGAGTTTGTCACGCTCCTCGCGAAATGTAACGGCGTCCCACTTAGCACGCTTTAGCTCCGCTTGCACGCGGTCACGCTCCTCCGTCACACGCTGTAAATCTTGATGAAATCTGTGACGGTCATGCGCCATGGACCCCCACTCCCGCACTATCTCAGCAGAAGTGGATAACATGTTGGCCACACTTAAAATATGGTCATCCATGAGGTCCCCGCGAGGACGCATGGCCTGGTGCTCACGCTCACCGGGAGGGATAACATTCGCCAAGAATTGACGACACTCCTCCACACTTAAGAAACGGGCGGCCGGCGTCAACGTCCAGTTAGGCACAAAAATGCCGCTGGACGACTCCCCACCCCCAGCTGGGCGCGCACCTGAAGAACTGGGATTCGGCTCCGTCGTCACCCGTTTTTCGTTCTCCTCATCATCATCAATAGTCATATCGACGCCATGACCGTATCCCTCGCTAATATCTGTCGGCGACACCCTTCCCTCATCACCCTCCGGATCATTCCGCGGAGGAGTAGGGAGTCGCACAGGCGATGGCGACCGCGGTGGCGTTGGCAGGCGCGGTGGCGTTGATCCCTGCACAGGGGAAGGCTGGCGAGGGGGAGATGGCGGGTTCGCCAACACAGAAGTGGCTAACACATTGCCCTGCACATCAGTATGCGCAGACTCCTCAACCCGCTCATCAGGAGACGTCGGCCTGATGGGCCCAATGTCAAACTCCTTATTGATAGGAGCAGCAGTCACATCCTCGGGCGCGGTGGTGCCCAACAACGAAGCTACAAAAAACACAAGGTCATTAGCCAATAAAAAGGAAAGGAAGGGAGAAACAAGTAGCAAACTCACCTAACAAATCTTCCTCCACAGACCGAACAAGCGTGTCCAGCTTCACTCTCTTCTCAGCAGGCGATGTCAACTCCCCGCTGGCTCTTCTCTCCTTACTTGACCGCCTAGATCGCTTTTTATGGCGGGGCACGTCAACGGGAATAACTCCACCCTCAGATGTCCCTGCGGTGACAGGTTTCGTCAGCATAGCGCCTTGAACTTCTTCAGTCAACTTCACCACGGACTCCCCTTGAACGAACGCATCTGAAAGTTCAACGTAGCTTCGTTCAAAAGGCTGGTAATTTTCAAAGTATCTGTTAACCACTTCGTGGTTTAAAACAAAAAAAATAGTCTTCACCTCTGGTCACATTCGCCCGCGGATTGGAGATGCGATGCACAAGGGGGTCTTCATCGATAGTCTCCTCGCTGTCGTCATCCACACGCGCAGGTGGCTGTTGCGCATCTTGCCTCCCTGCAGACGACGCAATTGGCGAAAGCAAAGACGAGTCAGAAGACTCATCACTAGATATCACAAGTAAGGGTAAGCCCGTCCGCACAAACATGTTGACGGGCGAAGGGTTCACATAAGGTGGCGAGGACTCACCGGCTTCAGTAATAAGTAGTGGCGCAGTTGTAGCCTCCTGCGACGCGCTATCCAATTTGGGACGGACGAGCGTATCCCAAGCTTTCTCCAAAATGTACAGCTCATTGTCCGCCAGCTTCTCAAAAGCGAACCCCATATTATCCCTGCCTAACAGCATGCTATAGAGGCATTCTACCTCTGCAAACAACCACGCACAAGAGATAAATAAATCAATAACACAATACACCACGCGCAGGTGCAGAAGAAAAAAGACGATCAACTACTAACCTTTACCATCTTCAGTCAGGTGCGGATTGCGACCCTCCCCCTCATACTTTATGCTCATCCCAGCCATCACAAGGCCAAGTTCAGGGATCTCGCATAAGTCAACGGGATGGCTGGTCAAGGTATTAAACCACGGCTAATCCTTATACTGAATCAGCTCCGTCTTACCCAATCCCTCCGCTGGGTCTAACCTACCCATCTCAATGGGAATAACTCCCTGATTGATCCAGAAAAATTTAGGTTTCCACTCCCGGAAACTCTTCACCCCGGCCCCAGCGCAGGCAGAAACCCCCGGGCGCGGCCTACACGAGAGCCAGCTCTCCACAAAACTCAAGCTATAAAACACCATGAACATGTCCACCAAGGGCTCGATCTTGTTGGCGCGGCAGCAAAACTCGAAGAACATCAACCTAGACATCAAACCGGGATGGATCTGGTTAATGTGCACGCCAATTGCACGAATAAAGGTACCGAGAAACTGGGTAATCGGAACCCTAAAATTGCAATCTCGGAAGTAGCAAGCATATAACCCCACCTTCCCAACAGGGGGTTCCAGTATAGTTTTATCTGGAGCAGGAATCTCTACCCCATATGAAGACGGAAAACAAACTCCTTTCCTAAACTTTTTAAATTCCCCTTTACTCCAAACCGCCGTCACTTCCCCAGCATGGGGCGGTTTCTTCTTTGAACCGTCATCTCCCTTCTTCGATCCACGCTTCTTTTTGGGAATGTTAACAATGTGGTCCATGACTCAAAAACACGAAATACTGTCAGGAAGATAATGAAGAAATCTGAAATCGCCAAAGAGAAAAGAACAGAGGATTTGAGAACAAGTATGGAAAAAGTGAAAAGGTTAGAGGAGAGAGAGGGTTTAAATAGGAAGGCCACACGTGGAAGACGCGTGGCCTGACGGTTTTTCGAAATTCAAAAAGCCCACCAACCAGTGGAGGACACGTCACAATGTAAAGGAGACAAAACGACCCGGGCCCACCACGTCTCTGACGTTTGTACAACCGTCAGAGACTTTTCGGCTACCAACCTGTCGCGTCACCCACGCGGTCTGACAGAACTGATGTGCACATTAATTAGGGGGCGTCCACACCTACCCCACTTGCGCAATACCGCGCGGAAGCTTCCCCCGCCTAATCAACGCGCAATTTTTAAAAAGATGCCCTACGTCACGAAACTGAGTCCAGCGTCTCGCATGCTACGCAAACAACACACTGGACTAGGGGGACTTGAAGAGATATGTACCCGCACACGCGCAGGAAAGAAACCCGCGCACACGTCAACACAATAATATGACGTGGCGTTCTAGAAGACGGCGCACGCAACTACAAAAAAGGACAAGTGTCACCCGACAGGAGCAGAGCCAGCAGCCAATCACAGGCCAGAACACCCTGCTCCACGATCTCCTGCCAGTACGAGGTACAGAAAAGGACGAAAAGGACGACATCAGGACACGTGGACCAATCAAAGGAAGACAGCGCAGAAAATGACAACGGCCACAATCGTACAAGACAGCTGCCATGCTCCTCACAGCCAATCATAGGCTACCTAAGCAGCCTATAAATACCTCCCTTCGTCACCAGAAGAAGGGATCGAAAACCAAGAGAAAGAATTCATATAGTACGCTGTGAGAGATAGATTATAGTCGAAACGCTGTAATAATCTTGTAACAGTGTCTTGTAACAGTGTCTTGTAACTTGTCTTGATAAATAAGAAGCTCGTTCCTTTGCGTTATTAGTTCATTATCATTTTTATATTTTGATTATAAAGACTGGTGTTTCTTCAACGAACAAAACATATCGTGTCGTGTCATGTCGTGTCTTGCATTAAGATTCTAAAAAAAAAAAATAAAAAAAATACAAAAGCCATTTTTACATTGTTCAATGTTCCCAATTAGCCCCTCAATCATCTCATATTAAAACAACTTGCTAATAAATTATCATTCTTGTTTGCGTTTCACCCCCTCCCCCCATTCAGATTCTTCCCCACCTCTCTTTCTCTAACCCCCTTCGATCGACCCGACCCGATCTAACCCACACCCTTGCACCACAAACCCATGACGCTTGGCTCAGGTGGATCCAGTGTCGTGGGTGAGTTTCTCATCAGGGTTCTTAATCTCTTTATCTATATCTCCTTCTTTCTTCCCAATTTCACCTTTTTTGTTTAATATAATGTTTTAAGATTGGTTTAATTGAATCTTTATGTGGGTTTTTGTTAAGCAGGGATTTTGGACCTAATTTAGGTTAATTACCCATTTACCCTTGTGTTTATTTGTTTATATGTTATATGAATTGGGGATTTATTTTGTTTGATGGGGTTTATTGTAATTTTATGAATTATTTGTTTGTTGTTGTAGGTTAACCTTGTTTGTGTCATATGTTGGGTTTGGGATGTATTATGTATAAGCTTGTGCTTCTTTGTGTGGGATTTAAGCAGAGTCTTTATTCTTTAATGCAGTAGTTGCAAGTTGGTGGCTTGTTTGCATGAATGTTAACTTTATTTTAATATAAATGGTCACCAAAAGGTTATTTGATTGTGAAAACAAGGTTAGTATATTGTCTCTTGGTTTTATAAAGCCAGGCGTTTTGGTCCTGAAAGCCGAAATACGTAATTTGTTGCTGTATGTACAACCAAATAACTATTTTACCTATCAGCCTCCTCCAGGCCTTATATTTGACTAATGTTATGGGCTGCACATTTGCTTTAGAATTGCAAGTTTAATTGTTCTTGTTTTAAGTTAGATTTTGAAGCTGATTTTATGATTTTTTTTTTTTTTTTGCTGACAAAATGGTGGCTGATTATCACTTTGTATAGTATAGAGACTTTATGAGTTATGTGTTTGAATCTTTATGGTTCAGTGTGGGACTGTGGTCCATTTTGTACAATTTAACCGAAAGTTGATAATGCAGTAATTGGTGTTCCGGTTTAAATTAAATGTTTCTATTAAGGTTATTAGAACTGTTGTAGGTTGAGTTCTTGTGTCTCATTAACTGGCTCTTATGTTCTTCTCCTAATCGTAAGCATAAGGTTAACCTTGAGTGTAACATATAGTCATATATAAGGCCTTGGATCTATATATGATTTTTTTTTTGTTCCATGTGAGCCATTGTGTGGAATATAAGCAGTTGTTATTTCAATTTTCAATATAAAATGGCCACAAGCATGGTTGGTATTTTGGTAATGTGTCGTTAAAGTTGTAGGTTGCTATCTCCGCATGAGAATTTTGAATTTGCAAAGATAGTTGTTATTTTGTTAAATTTGGATCTAAAGGTTATATCATGATTTGTGTGAAAAAAATTTGTGTGGAATTTGAGCATTTATGAGTTGTGTGATTGAGTATTTATTGTTCAGTGTGGTCCATTTGGTAAAAAGTTAACCAAAAGTTGATAATGCAGTAGTTGGTATTCTGGTTTGATAAATGGCTTTTATTAAGGTTATAAGAATTGTTGTTCTTACCATGAGTTATGGGCTAAGTTCATGAGTCACTAGGCTGCTATTCGGCTCTTATGTCCTTTGGCCGCGTGTTATGCTATCTTGAAACTTACACGCTGTTCAGAAGATGAATTCATAAGTTATGATCTTGCAGTTTGCATTTTGCACGCACCTGTATGAGTTATGATCTGAATCCTTAGTTGTTCGCTTCAGTGTGGTCCATTGTGTGAAGCTTAATAACGGAAGTGCAATTCGTTATTTGGTATCTTGGTGGTCCTTTTCAGTGAACATTTATTATTCATATTATAAGCAATCATAACCGTTGTTCTTACTTCTTAGTATGAGATGTTTTGGGTGGTTGAGAATAGCACTTTACTATTATGTTGGATCTAATTTATTGTGCTTTTTTGTTTGAAGATAAGGTGGTTATGGTGTCCTTATTGTGGACAAAAGGTTTCACTAGAAAGTATTTTTATTGTTAAATTTGCATGTGAGGCCTCTAGATTTAGATTTATAATACAATGTTAACATTGGTGTTGATATTTGAGGGACTGTTCGGACTTGTGTTTTGAATTTTTTTTTTACAGTTTCTGATTAATAAAGAAAATTAATACATGAATTACAAATGACATTCTTGTGAAAAAAAGAGATGCCATGTTAGGTTTGGTAATCTGACCCGTAAACATTCCAAAAAATAAAAGCATAATCTGTTATCCAAACATGAAATGGGATTGTGATTGACAAATGAAATTCTATAAATATCTTTATTTTTAGACTGAAATAAATTTTAATTCAAATTTTCTGTTTCAGTGCCTAGAAATTTCAGATTGCTAGAGGAACTCGAGCGTGGAGAAAAAGGTATCGGAGATGGCACAGTGAGTTATGGGATGGATGATGGAGACGACATTTATATGCGCTCATGGACCGGCACCATCATTGGTCCTCTAAATGTAAATTCACTTTATTATTATTAATTTCAAAGTATTTATTTTCTAATGGAATCAGATTAAAATACTCTCTTTATTTAATAATAACTTGATTTGCAAAACTAAGGATATATGCGATCGTTTATATGATTGCATCATGTTATTTATAGAGGGATGAAATATTGTGGGCAAGATGTTGCACTTTACGATTTCCTTTTTTATTTAGGGTTATTATCATCGCGATAATAACCTTTTTTTATAATTTTTAAATAAAAAAGTTGTGAGTTTGGTTATCTTGCTATGTTAACTTTGGATGATCAGAACATCGATTATTATTTTGGATAATCAGTTTCATGCAAGCTGCAACGATACATATATCTAGCGATAAAGTAAAATTACGTATTTTCCCCTCGTAGCAGCCTATGTTTGATTGTGTACATGTAATATCTTCTTGTGTGGTGTTTTCAGTCTGTACATGAAGGGCGTATTTACCAATTGAAGCTATTTTGTGACAAAGACTACCCTGAGAAACCACCAACTGTCAGATTCCATTCTCGGATCAACATGACTTGCGTCAACCATGAAACTGGAGTGGTAAAACCGTTAAAGCTATCGACTTTCATAAGTCAAAGGTTGACTTTATATAACTCGTTTCATTTTGACCAATTTTGCGTGTAGGTGGATACAAAAAAGTTTGGGATTCTGGCGAATTGGCAGCGAGAATACACAATGGAAGACATTCTGATACAGCTTAAGAAAGAGATGGCGGCGCCTCACAACCGCAAGCTTGTTCAGCCACCAGAAGGTTCTTTCTTCTGATTGTTTGAAGGAATCTAACTAAAAAACATTATGTTATATGATATTTGGTACACATTTTCGAATGGTTTGTCAATCAAAATCCTCATGGAAGTCAACAAAATGTAGTGGAGAATGTTTTCTTCTCTTTAATGTTGTTTGATTTGTTATGGGATCTTTGTTTGTGTCAAGTGTTTAATATATGTAATCCATTTTGGCAACTCAAATGTAAGATTTGGCTGCTGGTAAAGCCATGTTTAATTTGTCCTGAAAAACTTTTGTGGAGTGTTGGTTTATTAATGATATTAAGGCAAGTTTGGTGGCTTCCTTGCATGTGCAGAAAGTTGAAAAAAGATCTTTTGTTTGTTGCATGATTAAATCTATTAACTTGAATAATTTATTTTATTTGGTTTCATCATTTTTACTCACATGAAACATATTGAACATTGTAAATAGCATTAACTAGTATTTTGCCTGCCGCAACCGTGCGTTGTGGCAGGCAAAATACTTGCGCGGTGCACGGCAGGTCGAATCGTAAAGTAACATATGAAGTGTAAAACATAATGTACTATAAACAATTTGTAAAACACAATGCGTAAGACAATTACTAAAAAGTGTAATACATAATGTTTTAACTCAGTTCGGAAAGTGTGAACCAACGGGAAGTGCACATAAACTAAGCATGAAAACGTATTGGAATACATTTGACAATCAACATATTTACCAACTACCTAGCTATAATTAAAGCTTTTTTTAACAACAAAGATTTTATTAAAAAGGAAGCAAAACTATTAGCAAGAAGCTAGTACATTACAAATAAGAATAATAATTTATTAATTTGTGTTCTTCATGAAACAGTCAAAAACTGTCATAAAAAGAAATTCTAAGCAGAATGTCTCCGGTGATGTCTATGTATTCCCCTGAAATAGTTGGCTTTCTAATAAAATAAATATATTTGGAGGGAGGGCGTCTATAAACCGGCTCTCGGCCAGGGATGTCCTCCAACGAAGACATCCTGGTCTTCGTCTGCTTGTCCATTTTGTGAAGATTTTCCAGAATATATGGACCATCTTCTCATCGCCTGCAAGCAGTCCTTCGAGGTTTGGCTAGCTTAGCTATTGCATCATGGTGCAAGTTGCCTCCCATTTGCACGTTCACTGTCGGGGACAATCCTGAGTATGCATAGGTTTATTAAAGTTTCAAATATTCCTAGAAGAATGGTGCAGTGGGTGCTTCTAGTGGCTTGTTGGTCGATTTGGAAAACGTAGAACAGTCTCATCTTCAACAATAAGAAGCCTTTGGTGTCTTGCATTGTTCATGAGGTCAAGACTTTTGGGCACTTATGGAGTAAAAACCGTTCCAAGTTTAAATGCTTAATTCGGTTAAATTCTCACAGTTGATGATGACACTAGGGCTAGTGTGTACTTGACATGTGAGTTGGGTGACGTTTCATAGTGCTTATGATTTTGTTGGTCCCGTAATCATCTTAAGATTGCAGCGGATTATAAGCTCATAATTGGATCATCATAGTCAATATCTGACCATAAGAACATTATGAATAACATATGAATTTTATTAGGAATGGTGTGGAGAGAATGTATGCAAACCATACAAGTCTCACACCCAAAATGTTTAGAATAATCGAAATATACATTGTTGGTTTTGGCGGTTGGATTCAGTTATCAACTTCCATCCATCACATTTCTAATCCTGTTATCTATACAAATAAATACATATAACCTAAAGTTTAGTTTATAATCTAACAGATTTTGTATTTGGTTAAGCTTTTAAAGAAATTTTTTTTGGGGACGGGGTTTATGATGTTAAGCATTTGATGAGGTATAGTGAGAGTATGTATGACGGGGTTGCGTGGTGGCGAAGACTTTGACGGTGGACCCGGCAGTTGAGAAGTGTCATCAGGCTGGGTTTGATAGCTTGCTTATGTGGCACACGTTTCAGAAGACGCCGGTGTTCTCTATAGGTTATAAGGTTTTTTTTTTTTTTTTTTTTAAATGGTTGATTTCATGATGGTAGTTCGTAGAAATCTGTTTTTAAAATTTTGTTAGATAATCAGCAGATGTAAACTTGTGGTCTTTATGATATGAATTTAAATTTAGCTGCTATCAGTTGATTATCTCACTAATTAGTGGTTTAGTACATATGCAAACAGCACATTGCTTATATTACAATTTACAAATTTCAGACATTGCTTTTATTAATTAATAGTTTGAGAATTAGAATTTTGATGTAGTGTAATGGTTTTTATATGTTTTAGACATTTAGGTTTGTATCTGATTCAGACATTCTGTCTTTTGTTAATATGCTTAGGGTGTTCGGATTGAATCTCTAATGAATGCGTGGAAGCGTTTGGGGGTGAACAGTTAACCCTTGCAGGTGATAAGGATATTCTGTTTAATGTATGAAGGTCTTGTTGATTTGTTCCAATGTAATTATACTCGCTCGATGTACGTTTTGCACATAGCCTTTTAGAGCATTTTAGTTTTCTGTTTTGAGAACAAGGAGCTCTCACTTGGAAAACAAAGCTTTAGCTTTTATATAGGAAAACTATGCTACTTTGAAGTTACTATATGATAACCTTCTCTTAAAATTTGGATTAGTCCATCTCTTATATACTATATATATGCAGCTATCTCCTAGCTTGTCCGACTTTACTTGCACTAAAAAGGGAAATTAACCTATGCTAACAGAGCCTCAAGTTTCTATTTGTTAGTTCATAAACTTGTTCAAACATGATACATTGTTCTCTATCTAGCCTGAAGATCCCTTCCTTAGTTTTTGAGATTTGTTATGTTGTCCCTTTTTTTATAGTTGTTGGATTGTATGACTTCTTATTATAGCTGCTATTAATCAATTATTTTACTATCTTTACTCTACATCATATTTCATGAATTAGTACATGTGCGAATGTGGATGCAACTGGGGTATGATGTGTTAAACTAGACCAAAATGACTATGCTCATTGCTTATTTATTGTTTGAGAATTCAAATTTTGATGTAGCGATATGGTTTTCATATGTTTGATTCAGACACTCTGTCGTTCATTAATACGCTTAGGGTGTTCGGATTGGATCTCTAATGAATGTTTGGAAGCATCACTTTTTAAAGCACTTTGAGGTTATTATATGATAACCTCAAGCCTCTCTTTCTATGCTACACTATTTTTTATCATAAAATTTGGTTGATCTCTTATTTGCTATATTAATTTACGCAGCTATCTCTTTACTTCTCCGACCTTGCAATAAAAAATGTAAATTAACGTAAGTTATTAAGGTACTTGAAAGTGATGTATGCAACAGTGCTTTACGTATGCCATCTTTATGAAGGTTTAAACGCTAACAGAGCCTCAAGTTTCTTTTTGTTGGTTAACACAGTTGTCGTAACTCAAATTCTCTCTTTCAAGACTAAAAGGATCTGTTATTTAGTTTTTGACATTTGCTTTGTTGTCTTTTTAGTAAAATTGTTGTGAAGTATGACTTCTTAGTGACTAAGAGTTGAAAGTATAGCAGAATGCAGGCGCAGCGCACATGCCATATACGCACAAAAACACATCGATAGTCAGAACTTTGAAAGTAGGCTTGAGAATTTAAGATATGCAGTGTGAATAAATTGGTGATGATGATGATTGATTAATAAATGTTAGGTTGTAAGATCATCTCAGATCTCACTGTCTGAATTTATACTAATTGAATGAGCAGTTTGAATTTTGGTATAGTGTTTTTCTGCTAGCGACATACTTGTATTAGATGGTATTGCTAACGAGCCGACTGGTGCCAAAGGGATTACTTTTTTTTCACCTGTTATCCAGCCCTTATGACCCGCCCACGGAACTAAATGTTGGAGTAAATATACATTATGTTAGTATATATATTTATCTCTATAGCAATTATAATTATTTATATAATAATGATCAATTATTAATATTATCCTAAGTCCAATAGCAGATATGTCTTTGATGGACGGACTTATCATTAGATGGACCTTATTAGGGTGTCCCCTATGTGTATATAAATAGAGGGATTATTAGAGGTTAAGAGAGAGACATAATGACATAACACCATAACTCTAAAGCCGCCGCCTACCTCTCCCTCTCATACGATCACCTTGTGGTCATTAGCCATCATTACTGTACACACTAAAGGAAACCCGATCAAGATGATGGTGTCATCCATTACCGAGGTTCCTGAACGGTTAAGCGTATCCGGTACACATGATTATATTTTATGTTTATACCTTATATTCTAATTAATATAATCAACATGTGATATCAGAGATATGTTGATTATATCAATTCTTATTCGATTTGTGAATCACGAAAAAAAATACGAAGTATTTTTTATTTAATTAATTCTTGAATGATTCATAAATCATATTATAGTTCTGTAATTTTTTGAATGATGCAAATTTCCATGGTTCTTGAATGATGTAATTTTTTTTTTTATTTAATCAAATCAAAATCAAAATAATGATTTTTGGCTAATATTGAAACTAACGAAAAAAAATATTTTTGGGGTTTGAAAAAAAAAATGAATTAATTTCATGTCTGTGCACATCACGAAAATTATTTTTTGCACAGTATTGATTTCGGCCACTATGCATGATCCTAACCATTATTTATCAAAGTATTTTGATTTGTCAAAATATTTTGATTTATCAATCAAAACTCTAATAATAAATCTGATAATTAGTATGAACGGTTCTTGTATGTTCATGGGACTGTTCATAAAATTCATCCTTATTTTAATGAAAATCGCTATAAGTTGGTTACAACTAGGATTAAAATCTGTTTCCTAAAATTTTGCGAGTAACTTAATCTCCAAGTTTTAAATTAAAAAGTTATCATAATTTTCGAAATCTTTTGGAGATATACTGAAATCCCGAAATCAATTGAAACGGATTTTCTAACACTTATGGGTATTATAGTTCTCGGACAAATTGTTCACGGATTAACTTTTTCAAAAGATTATTCCCATACAGGTTTCCGGATTCAAGTTTTAGAATCAATAGTTCTCGGTTTTTCTGTTTTCCAATTCGAGAACCTAAACCTAAATCCGAGAACTATTACTAAATCTGAAAACCATTACTAAATGCGAGAACTAACATGTTAACCGAGAACCTACGGCCACCCGATAACTATAACTTTTTTCCGGGAACTCTTCACTTTCGAGAACTCATTAAGTCTTCGAGAACTCATAATTTCGAGAACCCCTTATGTTATTCGAGATCTCATAAGTTTTCTGGGAACTCATTATTTTTCCGAGAACCCCTTATGCTATTCGAGAACTCATATATTTTTTTTAGAACTAAATTCCTTGAGAACCCATTATTTCGAGAACTCATAAGCTAATTCAAGAACTCTTCTTTTTTTGGGAACTCATAAGATTACTGAGAACCCATTATTTTTTTCGGGATCTCTAATAAAATTTACAGTTTTGATAAAACCTAATGCATCAAGTTTATTCAAAACATTATAAAACCTTGCTTAACTTGCAATAAAATTTTGAGGTGTCACTTCTGCCCAAAGGTGACGTGTCACATTAGTTCGTTATAAAAATATCGTTAAGCATTGTAGCTTAGTTCGCATATTTTCCATAAGGTTTCACTTCTGCCCAAAGGTGATGTGTGACAGATTATGTTGGTGAACCAAGTGTATTGCATTAGAACTTTGAGTGTCTCACTTCTGCCTAAAGGTGATGTGTTACATTCACTGTTAGCAACTTAATACTTAAATAAATAGCGTATAGCCAAAGCTAGAGCATGTTATTTAAGTAGCTTATGTTGATGTTATTATATTATCATATATTCATACCTTTTACTGATTCCTATCAGGTGAGCTATTAAAGATTCTGAAATTCCTAAGAATAATGTATTATCTATGGAATGAAAGAATATAAGGAATTCCTAAGAAGCATGAAATAAATAAATCTAACGTTATGGTTAAATGGCATCTGTGAATACATCTTAACATTGAATAACATGACCCATAAAGCAAAGGGGTTATACATGGAAATCAATAAAATTTCTAGTGCATTATGACTTTTCCACCAGTACGATTAGATGCATTATGAATCAACTATAACACTCAGAAATATCAAAGTAAAAAAAATGAGTGTGTTGATAGCAAATTACGTACAGGAAAAGGAACGCATTAAACTAGAAAAGTTGATGTTATTCACCTTAGTACCATTAGACCTAAAAGAGGAAGAACAATTACCATAGAAATGATAATTATAAGGTCTGGAAACAAAATACAAGTACTACTTTTAGCAAAGGGAAAGTCTTACTAATTAAAGCTGTGCCATTAAGAATAGGCATAAGCAATGAGATTACCCATAAGTAAAGAGAACAGCTGGCTAAGATATGTAGTGCCTAATCAAGGATATTTAACTCCACAAATGCTAATGAATTCCAATTAACACATGGTTGAATCTAGTTTTATACATTTCCTTACCATAATTCAACAAACAGTTAAGATGAGAGTTGGTGGCAAAATTAAGGGTCTATTAACCAATAATAACTTATCTTAGTATTGAAGCTATATGATACCTTACGATATTCTTGAGATTACTCAGAATTTAGTATCAACACTAAAAGCTACAATTTTTTTTACAGTTACAAGGTTTTAATGACCATAACAAAGCCACCATTAAGTTAAAATCTCATATTGTTTGTTGTCATTATCTTAATAGAAACCTTATGAAATAAAACTAGATGACCCAATAACGTTTTTCACAACTTTGTTATCATGAAAATGAGAATTTAACAAAGGAAAATGAGACCCATGCAATTCATTCACTAAGACCAAAATTTCATGAGAAATCATGATCAGGTCACTAAAGGATGTTTAGCTATCAAATCTCATTCTCCGTGACTTTAAAGCATGTGTTAAACGCCCTAAACATTAAATGGCGAAGGAATAAATGAGTTTCCATCATAAGTCATAACTAATTGACATTAGTGGAGCTTAGATAAACATCTAATTGTATCTATTCCATTTCCTACAGACCAAAGTATTAAAGAAATCAATTCATATATACTTAGTAAGATTCCCTCTAAGTATGTCCATAAAATTTCTTATGAAATTTGGACGATAAGGGAAATAAAGTATAAAATATATGAAATATTCTCGTTCACATGCATCGCTAAAACTTGTTATGTGGAGATACTAAGAGACCTAAAAGATTAGTGGGAGCATTAGATGTCCTACTTATGACTTGCAAAAGTTACAGGGGGGGGTACGACAATTTGATCTATCCTCAATGTACACCTCTTTCACTGGACAACGCTCTATCACAACTTGTCTCCTTAGCATTTAATGTACTCCTAACAAGGTTTTGTGGATGCCTAAATATGGGCGAACTTAGATTTCTTACTAAAGTAATATCAAGAGAAACGACAATAAACATCATTAGGTTGTTTTTCTCTATTAAAATCTATGGATCTTCCAAATGTTAGATCTTAAGCATGCTGAATTCATTAAGATCTCTAAGGTAAGTGGGAGCAGTAAAAGTCCTTATTATGACTTTTCGGAAGTACAATATGCGGGGGAGAGACTCATTAAAATTCGAGACTCATTAAATTTAACTACGAATTTAACTTCGATTATTTTTCTTGTACACCTTACTGCACCAACTCTTACACACTTAGAAACTAATATTGCTCCTTATATACCTGAAAATAAAAACACCTAGCTAAAGTTAAGTTTGTATCATAATAAACCCAATGTTTAACTTAGGAGGTCATCTGGGTCTAAAGCCCATTAGATTTGATGATTATGTAACCTGCATGACTAACACAAAAGGGATGTTTGGAAAGTTTACTAATCCTACCTCTTCTAATTAAATCATTAGTATCAATCAATCTTCTAAATGGAATAAAGCTATTATTAGCATAACTCATTCCATAATTTATAATAACGTTTGGGATTTGGTTGAATAACCTAAAGGTATTCATAATTAAACCATATCCGAATGGGAACGTTGTAAGATAAGATTGATTTTAAAAATATTATACTCAAGAAAGGATTAGATTATCAAAGAATTTTCTTATCTGTGTTTCAAGAGATTTCTTTAAGGATCATTACCGTCCTAGTAGCTCATAATAACTAAGAGCCACATTAGATGGACATTAAGACAACTTTCCACAACGATGACCTACATGTTCATTAAGAAACCTGAAAGTTCTAAACTGAAGGGTAAGAACACTTAGTCTGTAAGTCAATAAGATCCATGTATGGGTTGATGCAAGCATAAAATGTGTTGGAATCATAATGAAATTCTCTTCATTAAGAACTATGTGGATTAAAGAACCTACCTCAAGATGAGTGGGAGCAACTAATGAAAACGTGTCCTTACATAGATGACGTTTCACTTGACAAGTATATGTTACCTAAGTCAAAGCATTTTTCATGCATAATTTTGACATGATGAATATCGGGGATTCCTCTTACGTGAAAGGAATCAAAATATACCGAGATAGACCCAACGGGATATTAGTTTCATCCCATAAGTTATACTCTAAGCGGGTCCTTAAGTATGTAACATACAACATTGCTCTCTTTTAGAGGATAATAGGACAATTTGAGATTATCACATTATGTTTCATTAATTAGAAGACTTATGTAAATTTAAGTCTATGCTTGTTTATGATATTGTTCGTATTGCTTAACACTAGACTTGTCTAGATTGATGAAAAACATCTAATGGAACATTACAATATCTTTAACAAACAAGAGACTATAATCTAAAGAAGAAGTGAGAACCTAAAGTAATTGACTACTCTTACTATATATATTTAAAGAAAATCAAGTGTCAATTTCGGGGTATATTATAACGTCAGTAGACATAACTATCTTATGGAGGAGTCATAAGGAACTGTAACAACAACCTAAGTTATCATGACATAATGTGTTGCTGATCACAACAGAATGGTCATTAAATGTTGTTGGTAAATTTATCAGTTGACTCATAACTTATTAACTCCATTTAAATATTATGTTGAAGACTTACTGTGATAAAGTCAGCTACCCTAATTTCTCGAACAATAACAGTTTGAGAGGAGCTGCATTGGAGTTCGATACGAAATAATTGTTCGCTTATGATTATGATTAAGAACAAATAGATGAAATTAGAATTCTGTATCAAATGCATTCATGATATGCTTATGGATCCAATAACTAAATGTCTATCACCCATAAGTCTCACTAAGGGCCAACTAAGAGAAAAGGGTATTACTGATGACCATGTACAACTGCATATCGTACTATGAATGACTTATGACTAATGATTAATTTTCCTCATTATGATTTGTTTGTCTATTAGTATGCTAAGCTAACATAATGGCATATAGACAACAATATAACAAATCAACAACTAAGGGCATAACGTTAATTGATCCTAATGTTAAGTTTTAAATTTGGGTGTAGTATGATTAATGGGGGTCCTAAGTCGAATAAAGACTTAACGGCTGTATTTCTCTGCTACATTTTGGGTTTAGAACTAAAATGAGTATTAATCTCTGCAGAATTACGTAATACTCATAATAAATGATTACTCGGCTATGTGGGAGAATGTTAGAGTAAATATACATTATGTTAGTATATTTATCTCTATAGCCATTATAATCATTTATATAATGATGATCAATTATTAATATTATCCTAAGCCCAATAGCAGATATGTCTTTGATTGACGGACTTATCATTAGATGGGCCTTATTATGGTGTCCCTTGTGTGTATATAAATAGAGGGATTATTAGAGGTTAAGAGAGAGACATAATGACATAACACCATAACCCTAAAGTCGTCGCCTACCTCTCCCTCTCATACGATAACCTTGTGGTCATTAGCCATCATTACTGTACACACTAAAGGGAACTCGATCAAGATGATGGTGTCTTCCATTACTGAGGTTCCTGGACGGTTAAGCGTATCCGGTACACATGATTATATTTTATGTTTATACCTTATGTTCTAATTAATATAATCAACACTAAACCTATATGGATTTGGTTCCTTGATTGAACCCTGATGTAACTTGTGATTTTTATTAGTGTTTGGTACGCGCTTGACGAATAAAAGCTCAGATGTTTTCCTTTGTTTTTTTTTCTTTCTAGGTATTGAATTTGTGCGTGATTTGCACATTATAACCAATTTCATTTATTAGGTTACATGGTTACATGGCACATTATAACCAATTTCATTTATTAGGAAAATACGCAGCGAAAAATACGAACTAGAAAATTTCTAGCTTTATAGAAACGTTCTCAAATGTTTAGAAAGCATACCTCCAAAATATTATGGTGTCACATCTTTTATTGATTCCTATTATATTCAACACGACTCAACTTTATTAGGTTACGTGCTCGCGATTCCGTACAATCCGTTTCCTCACTTGATCTCCTACCATTCCTTCCTTTGTGAGGTAGACTAGACAACCTGCAACCACCATATACCCGTTTCATTAGTTCATTAAGTGACTTCATGCAAAAATTCAAAATGTGGAAATAACATTCCACAATACTCAATGATCGTGACCAAACGCCTTTTGCAAGTTCGGATCTGAGTTCCGGATCCTCACCTCTAACTTCCATGCATTCTTACTTACATACCTTAATCTTTATTACCATACCCATAACAAAAAGGGTCAAGCGTGTTCGGTTCTTCATAATAGCTTGATCCTCCATCCGTGTAAGAACCTACCCCTACTATGTTATATTTAAGGCTTTTAAGTGGGTTTAATCATGACTTTAACACTAGTTACCGATTACCACTTAAGTACAATTACGTTTCATATCCAAAAGAAACCGGATGGGGTTAAGTTTACAACAACCAAGTAGTATTTTTATTCAGACACAGCGGAAACAAGAGACTTGTCTAACTAAGCTAAGTTATGGCTAGTTCCTACAAAAGACGTTCCAAAGAACACGTTCGGTTTGTTTCGGTTGCTTGATCTTCCATCCGGAGGTCCCTCATATCCCCAACCTGTTACACATACATCAAACGGAGTTAGATAGCGTTTAAAAAGCCTTAAAAGTTAATAAACGATCAAAAAGAACCACACTGGGCGTTTCGCGCGGGCTCTGCGCGCGGCCGCTCGAATGCGCGCGGGCAAAATCCAGATTCTCACAGAAAGTTGGATCGGCCGCTCGAAGGGTCCGAGCGGCCGCTCGAATGTTCCAGATGCAGTTTTCTTGCTTTTTCACAGCCTAACTCTTGGTTAAGGCCAAATTTCGCTACCTTGGCCCCTACACCCCTCTCCGGGTTGTATTCGCCTTGGTTTAAGAATGTTTAGGGATGCCTCGGGCTCTACAATCCGCACGGGATAGTTTATGCCTCGGTCTTATTCCCTTTTATCGCTTTCCAAGCTTACTTTCTCATCCATTTGACCCGTTTGGGTCATCAATGGATACCGTTTTCATTATGGTCGATAGGCTTCGTACACATCGTACGAATTGCGCCCACGATTTGCTTTCGTCTAAGCAAGTTTCATGTTTCGGGTCCTTAGGGACCACTTATCATTTATGCGTCCATGTTATCCGTTTTCATATCAACATGCTATTCTACATATCCTTTTATCATGGCAATTTGCAAGTATTCTAAACAATCTATATCACGAATGAATGTAGGCGAACGTACCTCAAAGCTTTCCCTTTTGACGAGTATCCGGTTCGCCCTTGACTTCAAGACTTCCACTTGATTCACCTAGATGAATATCCAAGTGTTTGTCACTACAATTAGTGGTATGATCACCAACTTAGCACATTTCACTAATGATTCCATTACTTTTATGGATTTCCATACAAGTAACCTCTTTTGGGCATTTAATCAAACACTTAACATACATGATTTTTCACCCAATTAATTTAGCCAAATGGGTCAAATAACCACTTACTACCCACCTCATATTCTCATTACAAGGTGTTATTCTACTCTTGCTAATGACTAATAATTCACAATTTCAAGTTGCTCAAGTAATTATATAAGGTTATTAAGGGTTGTTTCACCCTTCTTGAGGGAACCAACCCATATCACCCTAATTTCCCCACTATCTTATGTTCTAGGGTTAGATAATTCACATGGAGCAAAATTTACAAGACTTTAAGGTATCCCTTTCTCATAAGGTTCCTTAAAGTTCATAAATTCGTTTCCAATCAAGAACCCTAAAAATCTTATTCATCATCAATGAGCTATATAACAACAATCTAGATAGAACAAGTGATACCTAGATGCTTACTTGAGTTTATTGAGTTGATTAAGCCTTCATGCAGTTAGATTAACCCCTTAACAAGCAAGATTCAGCTTCCAAAGGGGTGAAGAAGAGTAGTGTGTGTTGTGGAGTGTGTTTTGTGGTGTTTTGGTCGATCCATTGATCACCAACCCACTTAATATTAGTTTTTTTTTGTTTTATTATTATTACTAATAATCTTTGGTCTATTGGCAGAAATGGCCCTTGGAGTTTTTATTTCACAATTCAAGGCACCAACCTACTACTTGGTTTTTATTTATTTAGTAGTGATTAACAATATCCCTACTTAACCCGTTCCCCTTTCTAAGTTAATATTGTGATAACTAGATTTTTGGTTTTTGGGTGTTACAACTCCACCCCTGTAACATCGCAAAATTTTCCCCAAAATTTTAATACATAAAAAGCCCTTATATATATATATATATTTTTTTTTATTACACCTTTATCATTAATATTATACAAATGTGCCTAAGTCTTTATTTATCCTAACTCACAATTTATATACATACATAAATATATATAAATAATAATAATAATAATATGATTCTAAATTCTTTTTTTTTTTCACATACAAGATTTTTTTTTTAAATAAAACCTTGAGTCAAATAGTCAAAGTCCTAGTCAAAGTCTTAGTCAAACAGTCAAAGTCTTAGTCAAATAGTCAATTCTTCATAAAACCTTACTTTATGGTGTTGACCAATTTTAATGGCTAATTGACTCCAAAACTAGTATAAAAACCCACCTATGACCCATTATACTTTGCACCTCTAAATCGATTGTTTCAATCCGATTAAACTTTCCCTCATACCTTTCTTCTATAGTCTATTACTTCTACAATTGAAGCTTTGATTATAAGCTCTTGTAATTGGCGAATTGGAAGCTTGATATTCTTTCTTTTTCGTTTTCTTCAACTTGGACTAGCTACGTTGTTGAGTCTTTGGGATTCGCCTCGCATACATTCACAACACATTATTCTATTTTTTTTACGAGACATAACATTTTGCTAAGGTGAGTTTTACATAGCCCCTTTTCTATTTATCACCATTTTTGGGGTGAAACATGTTACAACAATATTTATGCAATTCAAACATCAATGTGTCTATGTGTATTTCTATGTTGCATTATGTCTTGAACATGACTAGGGTAAGCACAATTCTAGCATAAACATTCATCAGCCAAACGGTATACATTGATAGATCTATTGGACTGACAATCCCACCCGGATACGTGCCTCCTACAAAGGTTACGTGGGTGTTTGTTACTGCAATATAAACGAGTGAACCATGAGCGTATGGGATGTACCACAATACAACAGTCACAAGGTTGATTATGCACTCGATTTACTTCTAGTATGTTTTCGCATATGGACTAGATTGCCATGACACATGAATTGCACAACAATTTTATTCTATTATCAAAACCTATGTAATTCTCACCAACTTTTGTTGACCCAAAATATTTTCAACTTAACATGTTTCAGGTTCTACTTGTTTGAAGGTTTGAATTGATGCTTGAAGATGTTTGCATAGTTTTATTCAATTTGATGTACAAATTCTTAGAACAATTATATGTAACTTATTTAAAGTATTTAATGAAATTTATTATTCACCATGAGGTACTGAACAATCATCAATACGTGACATCCCGATGTTTCCGCCATCGGTTGGGGTGTTACAGATTGGTATCAGAGCCACTCCTGTGCCGTTCGGGATGGTGGGTGCATACCTCATTAGGGACGATGAGAATCTAACAGGGGGTGAATGTGACACCCCAGGAAAATCCCACATCGGCCGTGGCCAGGAGAGATCCTTGGTTCATAAGTAATATTCTGCCTCTTAAATCACCAACGCGTTTTGGGGCTTAATGTTAGTGGATGAGAGGAGAACTCCACAGTTAAGCGTGCTCAGGTGGGAGAAATTTCAGGATGGGTGACCTCCTGGGAAGTCTCCACTTGGGCAACCAAAAACAAATCCGTGAGCTCTGGATGGGCAAAGCGGACAATATTGGTGATGAGAGGGGCGGGGTGTTACAACCCCCCTTAAAGGGGTTTCGTCCACGAAACTTAGAACGTACCGAATAAGAAGGGGTATAGCCGTTTCATTTCTTCTTCGGATTCCCATGTCACGGGCGATCCTTTTCGTGATTCCCATTTCACCTTCACTTGAACTACGGTTTTGGTGCGGAGCTTTCGAACCTTTCGATCCAAAATCTCTACCGGTCTTGGGGTTAGCTTCCGCTTCATATCGATCTCGAGATCGTCAAGGGGTTGGAATACTGCCTCTTCCGCTAAACACTTGCGTAAATGGGAGACGTGGAAAGTATTGTGGATAGTGCTTAGTTCCTCCGGTAACTCTAAGCGGTATGCGACTTGTCCCACCCGTTCCAACACTTTGAAGGGTCCGATGAATCTAGGGCTTAATTTCCCTTTCTTTTTGAAGCGAATTATCCCTTTCCAGGGCGAGACCTTTAGCATGACTTTATCCCCGGGTTGGAATTCAATGGCTCTATGTTTCTTGTCCGCATAGTGCTTTTCCCGATCTTGAGCCGCCTTTAAATGTGCACGTATTGCTTCGATCTTTTCATTTGTAACACTAAGGACATCCCTTGGCGCAATTTCGCGAGGTCCCACCTCATCCCAACATACCGGAGTCCGGCACTTTCTTCCATATAACATCTCATATGGTGGCATTCCGATGCTTGCATGGTAACTATTATTGTACGAAAATTCAATAAGCGGTAGATGGGTATCCCAACTACCTCCGAAATCAATAATGTAGGCACGAAGCATGTCGGTTAGCGTCTGGATGGTTCTCTCGCTTTGTCCATCCGTTTGGGGATGGTAGGCGGTGCTAATTAGTAGCTTCGTACCCATTTGGTCTTGAAAGTTCCTCCAGAACTGGGAGGTGAAGCGTGTGTCCCGGTCGGAAACAATCGACACCGATACACCATGTCTCGACACTATCTCGTTCATGTACACTTCCGCCATTTTCTCGGACGTATATGTTTCCTTAATAGGAAGGAAATGGGCACTCTTGGTTAGTCTATCTACTACCACCCATATCGCATCAAATCCCCGCGCGGTTCTAGGCAATTTTGTGAGCAAATCCATGGTAAGGTTTTCCCATTTCCATGTTGGTATCTCCAAGGGTTGCAACTTACCGTATGGCTTTTGATGCTCCGCCTTAACTTGTAGGCAAGTCAGGCACCCTTCCACATTTCTCACTACGTCTCGTTTCATTCCTGGCCACCAATAATTTCGCTTCAAGTCCCGGTACATTTTTGTGGCGCCCGGATGGATCGAGTAACGAGACTTATGAGCCTCGGCGAGCAAAAGCTCCTTAACACTACACGTGTTGGGTACCCAGATTCTCCCAAACCGGGTTTTCAACCCATCATTTCTCTCGACTAGGTCTCTTGTCTGACCTTGAATTCTTTCCTTTTTCCAGTTCTCTTCTTTGCAAGCTTCAACCTGTGCCGCTCGAATCTGGTTCATTAATCCCGATGTCATGATTAGTTGCATTGACTTCACGCGAATCGGGGAATAATCTCCTTTTCGGCTTAGTGCATCCGCCACTACGTTAGCTTTCCCGGGATGATAATGTATTTCGCAGTCATAGTCTTTGATAGTTTCTAACCACCTTCTTTGCCTTAGGTTAAGGTCTCTTTGATCGAAGAAATATTTCAAGCTCTTGTGGTCCGTGTAAATGACGCACCTTGCCCCATAGAGGTAGTGCCTCCAAAGTTTCAATGCGAACACCACGGCGGCCAACTCAAGATCATGGGTTGGGTATTTGATCTCGTGGATCTTTAGTTGCCTTGACGCATACGTGATCACCTTGCCCCTTTGCATGAGTACACACCCAAGGCCTTGATGTGATGCGTCCGAGTATACTACAAGATCCTCAATGCCGTCGGGTAAGGTTAATACCGGTGCTTGGGTTAACTTTGCCTTTAAGGTTTGAAATGCATTAGCTTGCTCCTCCCCCCAGTTGAATTTGACTTCCTTACGGGTCAACTTGGTTAGAGGTAATGCGATTTTTGAGAAGTCTTGAATAAATCTTCGATAATACCCGGCCAACCCCAAGAAGCTTCTTATCTCTGACGGGTTTCTTGGTGGTGCCCAATTGATCACAGCTTCAATTTTTGAGGGGTCCACCATTATCCCATTGGCGCTAATTACATGGCCCAAAAACTGCACCTCTCGAATTCAGAAGGCGCATTTAGAGAATTTTGCAAAGAGTCGCTCTTTCTTCAAGGTCTCTAGTACTTCTCGCAAGTGTCGAGAATGATCCTCTTCACTTTTGGAGTAGACTAGAATGTCATCAATAAAAACTATCACTGACTTGTCGAGCATTGGCTTGCACACCCGGTTCATGAGATCCATGAAAGCAGCGGGTGCGTTTGTCAACCCGAAGGACATTACTAGGAATTCGTAATGCCCATAACGGGTCCGGAAGGCGGTCTTTGGCACATCTTCTTCCTTCACCCGCAACTGATGATACCCCGACCTTAGATCTATCTTGGAAAACCACTTTGCGCCTTGTAATTGGTCAAAAAGATCGTCAATTCTTGGGAGAGGGTACCGGTTCTTTACAGTGAGTTTATTCAATTCCCGATAGTCTATGCACATCCGCATGCTACCGTCTTTCTTTTTCACAAATAAAACCGGTGCTCCCCAAGGAGAGACGCTCGGTCGAATAAACCCCTTATTAAGGAGATCTTGTAATTGGGTAAACAATTCCCGCAATTCCGTGGGTGCCAGCCTATAAGGAGCCTTAGCGACCGGCTTGGCCCCCGGAACTAATTCGGTATGGAATTCTACTTCTCGGGCCGGAGGTATTCCCGGGAATACTTCCTCAAACTCTCTCACCACCGGGACGTCATGGATAGAGGGGATTGGCACGGAGGTGTCGGTCGCATAGGCTAGAAATGCTCTACATCCATGCCGCACCAACTTGGTTGCTTCCAAGAATGAGCATATAATGGGTATAGAATTACTCTCCCCATAAACTGTTAGTAGCTTTCCGCTTGGAGACGTTAAGTCTATCTCCTTACGGTAGCACCTAACGTTCGCGTGGTACCGGGATAGCCAATCCATTCCAACTACCACATGGAATTCCCTCATCGCCATTGGTAACAAGTCAATGGGGAATTCCTCATCCTCTATAGTGATTTTGCATCCTCGGTAGATGTCACGTACCATGAAGCTTTCATTGTTACCTACCTCTACTTCCACCGGTATTGTTAGCTTAGACAAGTTAAACGACGGGTGTTGAACAAACGTGTGGGCTATAAAGGATTTGTTAGCCCCCGTATCAAATAACACACGTGCAGGTATTAAGTTTATAAGAAAGGTACCTGCCACCACATTGGGTTCATTCTTGGCTTCTTCTGCAGTTAGTTGGAAGGATCGCGCCCGGGCTTTAGGAGGTTCTTCCTTTGATGCTTTAGCTTTGGCCTCCACTCCTTTCAACAATTCGGGGCATGCCGCTTTCACATGACCCGGTTGATAACAATTGTAGCACACATTCGCCTTGGTGGGGCAATCTCTGATCACATGCCCTAGTTTGTTACAGTTTGGGCATGGCTTGTTCTTGAAGTAGCATTCCCCTTTATGGGGTCGATGACAAAGATCACACGGGCTTGCACTTGAGCTTTGCTTTGGATTACCCTTAGCCGGCGTTTCATTCTTTCTTTGTTTCTTTGTGGGGCTTGGATTTGCATCAACCGGCTTTCTTTCCCCTCTTTCAATTTGGCTCTTGAGTTCAATCTCCCGATTACGGGCGGCATCCACTAATTCGGTTAAAGTGGCGTACTTCGACGGCTCTAGGAATTCTCTATACTCCCCACTAAGCATGTTATGGTAATGATAAATCTTTTGCTCTTCAGTTTGCACTAGTTCGGTGCAAAACTTTAGCTTGTCGAGAAACATTCCCGTGATCACGTCTATAGTTTCCCCTTTTTGCCTCAAATTCATAAACTCTTCCTTGATTTTTCCCACCACCGCCCTAGGGCTATGGTGTTTTAGGAAAAGCACCTTGAATTCTTCCCAAGTCATGTTTCGTACATTTTCCGTACCTTTTTCCGCCTTGACCACGTCCCACCAAGTCTTTGCATTTTCACGGAGTTGACCCGTGGCGTAAGCTACTTGATCACTAGAGTCACAATGGGTTCGTTCGAATATCCCTTCAACGTCGTCGATCCATTTTTGGCAAACAATCGGGTTTACCTCCCCTTTGTAGAGTGGTGGTTTACAGGCTACGAACTTGACATAAGTACAACCCTTCCTTTCTCTTGTTCTCTCTTTATCTTGAGAGAAGCTCTCTTTCAGCTCGATTATCCTTTCATCTATGGTGGCCAAAACAGCCCCACGGATGTCATCAGTTAGGTTTTTCAAACCCTTTTCCAAAGCCTTGCCCACTTCTTGCGAGATTCTTTCATTTATCTCTTCCCAAGTAATGGGGTTGGGTTCCGGTTCAGTCTCATCCGACATTTTGTTTACTGCAATAAGGCAAGTTCATTCACATTTCGTTATTCTCTGTTGTCTCATAATGCATATGTTATAATGCCTTATGAGCATGCCTTATGATTCGCTTTTCATGATTCGACTTATGCTTTAGTTGTTTCAAACAGTTAGGATTGTATATCTAACTCAACTTATGTTGTTGCTTACCAAGTTGGGGTATTGTTTTTCCGGATTTCTTGATCAAGCTTCAAACCGAACGAAAACCTGGCTCTGATACCACTTGTAAGACCCTACCCCTACTATGTTATATTTAAGGCCTTTAAGTGGGTTTAATCATGACTTTAACACTAGTTACCGATTACCACTTAAGTACAATTACGTTTCATATCCAAAAGAAACCGGATGGGGTTAAGTTTACAACAACCAAGTAGTATTTTTATTCAGACACAGCGGAAACAAGAGACTTGTCTAACTAAGCTAAGTTATGGCTAGTTCCTACAAAAGACGTTCCAAAGAACACGTTCGGTTTGTTTCGGTTGCTTGATCTTCCATCCGGAGGTCCCTCATATCCCCAACCTGTTACACATACATCAAACGGAGTTAGATAGCGTTTAAAAAGCCTTAAAAGTTAATAAACGATCAAAAAGAACCACACTGGGCGTTTCGCGCGGGCTCTGCGCGCGGCCGCTCGAATGCGCGCGGGCAAAATCCAGATTCTCACAGAAAGTTGGATCGGCCGCTCGAAGGGTCCGAGCGGCCGCTCGAATGTTCCAGATGCAGTTTTCTTGCTTTTTCACAGCCTAACTCTTGGTTAAGGCCAAATTTCGCTACCTTGGCCCCTACACCCCTCTCCGGGTTGTATTCGCCTTGGTTTAAGAATGTTTAGGGATGCCTCGGGCTCTACAATCCGCACGGGATAGTTTATGCCTCGGTCTTATTCCCTTTTATCGCTTTCCAAGCTTACTTTCTCATCCATTTGACCCGTTTGGGTCATCAATGGATACCGTTTTCATTATGGTCGATAGGCTTCGTACACATCGTACGAATTGCGCCCACGATTTGCTTTCGTCTAAGCAAGTTTCATGTTTCGGGTCCTTAGGGACCACTTATCATTTATGCGTCCATGTTATCCGTTTTCATATCAACATGCTATTCTACATATCCTTTTATCATGGCAATTTGCAAGTATTCTAAACAATCTATATCACGAATGAATGTAGGCGAACGTACCTCAAAGCTTTCCCTTTTGACGAGTATCCGGTTCGCCCTTGACTTCAAGACTTCCACTTGATTCACCTAGATGAATATCCAAGTGTTTGTCACTACAATTAGTGGTATGATCACCAACTTAGCACATTTCACTAATGATTCCATTACTTTTATGGATTTCCATACAAGTAACCTCTTTTGGGCATTTAATCAAACACTTAACATACATGATTTTTCACCCAATTAATTTAGCCAAATGGGTCAAACAACCACTTACTACCCACCTCATATTCTCATTACAAGGTGTTATTCTACTCTTGCTAATGACTAATAATTCACAATTTCAAGTTGCTCAAGTAATTATATAAGGTTATTAAGGGTTGTTTCACCCTTCTTGAGGGAACCAACCCATATCACCCTAATTTCCCCAAAATCTTATGTTCTAGGGTTAGATAATTCACATGGAGCAAAATTTACAAGACTTTAAGGTATCCCTTTCTCATAAGGTTCCTTAAAGTTCATAAATTCGTTTCCAATCAAGAACCCTAAAAATCTTATTCATCATCAATGAGCTATATAACAACAATCTAGATAGAACAAGTGATACCTAGATGCTTACTTGAGTTTATTGAGTTGATTAAGCCTTCATGCAGTTAGATTAACCCCTTAACAAGCAAGATTCAGCTTCCAAAGGGGTGAAGAAGAGTAGTGTGTGTTGTGGAGTGTGTTTTGTGGTGTTTTGGTCGATCCACTGATCACCAACCCACTTAATATTAGTTTTTTTTTTGTTTTATTATTATTACTAATAATCTTTGGTCTATTGGCAGAAATGGCCCTTGGAGTTTTTATTTCACAATTCAAGGCACCAACCTACTACTTGGTTTTTATTTATTTAGTAGTGATTAACAATATCCCTACTTAACCCGTTCCCCTTTCTAAGTTAATATTGTGATAACTAGATTTTTGGTTTTTGGGTGTTACAATCCGGCTCCAAAGTAGCGTACACCTAGGGTTGAACATCAACAAACCCTTTACACGGTTAAACAAGTTAAATAAAAGAAAACTGAATTCTAACAAGCCTTGCTATTCTGAGGAAACCTCCTCTGCTCGTTTTTCCTCTGGTCTAAGCTATCATCTGGTCTGAGCAAATATCCTCTGCTCATTCTTCCTCTGGTCTAAACTATCCTCTGGTCTAAACTATCATTTGGTCTGAACAAATATCTTCTACTCATTTTTCCTCTGGTCTAAACTTGTGATACCCTGCAATTTCAGGTTCTCACTTTAACTAAACTCTAGTTACATTCCTTGCATTATACTTAACTAGGGTTAGCTAGATAGGACACACGTTACACAGTTATAAGTTAATAACTGCATAAAGTGGTAATTCGAGGAATTACCAGACTGTATACATGATTAGTGAACCTCGGACGTTGGTGAATAATGAAGTTTAATAATTGTGAGATAATTGGTTTGGATTGATTGCGATTACGTGCTTCTGTGATACTCGGTGAAACTATGTGCAAACCATACGTGATTATGTGAACTTAAACCGAATACGTTAATAAAAATCGTTAAAGGTGGACCATTAGGATGATTGGGGTCTTAACACATGGGGTTACACTTATTACGGTCCGAGATAGTGAAAACGTCGAAGTAAAACACGTCGGGTGACGAAACGGGCCACCCACGCGGGCCAAGGTCCTGTGAGCGGCCGCTCACAGGGACCGAGCGGCCGCTCGCGGGTGTCTGTCGCCACCAAACCGACTTAATCACCTATTTAAGCAACCCTAAGCCTCTTGTATCACCTAAATTCAAACCCTAATCGCCCCTACTGCCCTACCTACGAAATATTAACCCCAAACCACCTACTAAGGCGCAAGAACATCGATCGGGAAGCTTCAAGAGCATTCGGTTGATTGTTTCGAAGAGCTTGCGGTATAATCCTTAATCTATTATGCTTTAATCTTCATAATATGTTATAAAAACCTTATAACTAAGTTTGTCCAGGTCTGAAACCTTTTTATAAAGATTAAAACATGAAGTTTATAAAGATTTAACGGGATAAACATGATGGTATGCGATTAGTAATATGATAGGTTACTTGTTGCGCAAGTTGGTGATGTTTTGATCGTTAGGGTTTATGATTGTGCATGTGTTATGATAGGTTCTGATCATGCTAGGTCTTATGAATGTTTTGTGATGATTATTTATTGTTGTTGATCGATTATACGCACACGTGGGTCGTTTAAATAAGAGTTTATGCATGATTAAAATCTGGACAGAATGTTTAGGTCAACTTGTAGGGTCTGTATGTGACATAAACATGATGGTTTTGATGATTTCTTTGCATGAATGGATTGTACATGGTCTTAGCTTTTTGGAATGGGCAAAATCATCTGATTTGGATGTCGTTTGAAATGTTTTTGGAATTTTCTTTGATTAAAGGTCATATCAGATTTTCGGATTAACAAACTGAGTCAACTTTAAACAATCATAACTCGAGTTTTACAAGGAATTAAGTTATGAAATTTGGACAGTAGGTTAACATTGGAATAACTCGGCTTTTCCAAGTGGATTCATCCCGTTTGGATGCATAGCTGATTTTTGGGAAATTTTCTACTAAACTGATCTGTTGTGTGTATTTTCTAGACATAGATGTGTTACGTGATTTTTCATAATTTTTGTACAAGGTTTTATCACAAACTAAAAATATGCATTTGTCCAGTAGACCCCCTAGAATATTTACTAAAAGTTTGGGAGTCTAACTCACTGAATAAGTATTTTTAATAAATTAGTTTTCATGGCACATAATCTGTCCTAAAAACGCAGATTGTGTATTTCGTGTTTATGTGACTATTTGGAGTCTTATGTGGTATGAATTGACATGAACTTGAATGGACACTTATATGAGATGCATATGAAGTGTAACCGATGATAACCAACATATTCACCAACGGGTCCGTAGGGTTTACTTAAGCATGTAGAATCGTTAGGTGTCACTTACACGGTTTTGAACTTTTAAACATCTTGGACAAACGGGTTATATGGTGTAATGATATTACACATATACTCACTTAGTAACACATGTAATAGGGAGTCGATAGCACACCCTACTTTGGAATTTGGATTTACTTGCTTGGATACTAAGGTGAGTTTCACTACTCTTTTCTCAAAAGCATGCGTCTCGGGTTTGAGACAACTTACTTAACTTTTTCTAGTCCGATTTGGGACTACTACACATCCCAGGTTTTGGGGCTATGACTCCTTTTGTGGGTCGGGTTTTGCTAGTTTCACACTCTGTGTCCTTGATGAACTAAACTACACTCTATCACGGAAGTCCTTCACTATTTACCGAATGAGTTACCGGGTTATGGCAAGCGGGTTACTAGTTGATAGCGCTATTAGGTTTGACAAACCTCACACCGTGCTGGGAGCCGGGCGTGAACTACGACCTTAGACTGTATCATTGTTGATAGGCAATGATGGAAGGCAAAAACCAGCTCGCGGGGCGAGTGCAACGTTTGAATAGCAATTCGGTATAACATTGTTTAGTTATCATGAATGGGTTAGCTACCCTTGGCATACGCTGAACTAGTGGTACTTGGTTCTTGGTTTTGATTGTTGATTACTACATTTGGGTTTGGGAAACCTAACTACTATTTCTTGGTTCGGGAAACCTACACTTTTACTTACCTTACTTTGCGAACTCACCAACTTTATGTTGACACACTCTAGCATGCTTTTGCAGGTCTCTAGGTTCGGAGCACGATAGGACATGCATCATGTTATGTCATGGGATTATGAACACATAAACTACTTTTAAATATTTAACTATTTACTTATGGTTTTGGGCGTGGTGTTTTGCGCAGACTTTTATTTAACTGTTTTGTTATTTCGCTTCCGCTATACTTTAAACTGGTTTGGTTAAAACTTTTAAACTTGGTTTTATAATAACGAACTAAATGGTTTGGGCATTTAGAGTCGTTCTTATGACTTATGGCTATTGGATCCTGTTATGTCATGCGCCTCGCGGTATAAACCCCGCAGTGGAAATTTGAGGGTGTGACAAAACTATCCTCTGGTCTGAACGAATATCCTCTGCTCATTCTTCCTCTGGTCTAAACTATCCTCTGGTCTAAACTATCATCTGGTCTGAGCAAATATCCTATGTTGACCCATTTATCCTAACTACTTTCATTATCGTATGGTGAACGATGCTTGTTCACTAACAATATCCATTCACTTGTCTTACTATAAGTTACCATTTCATTCTTGTTTCCCATTCTAAATTAATACATAAACATGCATTAACTAAACTAAGAGTTTAGTTCATAAGTCACTGATGTGCTCAAAGTGGTTTAGTAAAAACTAACTAAATTAACCTAAACTAGACACTCTAAGTTTTAAATTTATAACCTAAGATTCTCTAAACCTAAACCACACAACCGGCAAGTGTATCGGTCAGTGCAGTACAGCTAAAGTAAGTTCGAGTATCGAACCCACGAGACTTTACTGGAAAACATAAACTAGACTCGATTAAATATCTACAAACCGACTTAATAATGTTTTGTTGCTTAAGGGGGGGTTTTCTAACAAACTAATTGCAAATAAATAAATAAACTTAAATAATTGAAGACACAACCTGGGAACTGCAACTGAGATCAGATGATGGGAAGGCACTACCTAGGCTAGAATCATACACATGAATGATAAATTTCTAATGGCTATGGAGCTGGTGTGGAACCGGGATCTTAAAAATACTAAACATCAAGAATAAACTAGACACCCTCGACCCTTCTCAAGGGGAAACCCTAGAATACTGTTGTGCTGTTAAACCACCGGTTGAGAGGTTACCCTCACAAGCTTACCTACTCGAATCTTAAAGTACCCGCTAGACAGTCTACCTCATAGCGCAAAAGTCACAATACACCCGAAAGTGCAAGGGGTAACTACAATATTTCTGATAAGACTTGGCCTACAAGGAATGCTAGGGAAACTAGGAAGATCTTCTTACAAAGCCTCTAGATCTAGCAATTTAACACCCTAGACAGACAACAATCTCGCACCTTACAGCTATTGAGAATTGGTAGAACACTTAGAATTACCTAACTAACAATTACAACTCCTATGGATAACCTGCAGAAATTAACCATAAACTAGCTGCTAGCACCCAATCTGCAACCTAACCCGCATTCATACATGAAAGACATTCACAAAAACGCAAGTGGAGTTTATAAAAGTTATTTAAATAAAACTAAATTTGCATATACATCAAACCAGAAAATAAAAAGTTCTTTACTTTAAAATTCACCCACAACCAAAAGTTCAAAAACCAAAAGAAAATAAATCAAACAAGTGCAATCATCTTTAACCTAGGCAGCGTTAAGGTTTAGCCAATAAAAGTCATGATAATATTAAAACAATAAAATCAAGACAAATTCATGGTGTTCACAACGGGTTAGAATAGAATAAATAAATAAATTATTGAACTTGAACCGACCCGTACTCGCACCAGTGCTTCAACCCTTAACCCCTTCCACTTGATGTGGCTGCTGTCCTCTCCTCCAAAACTTGCGACCACCTCTTGATAATATATTTATTTTCGTTTGTTTTGTGAAATAATATGGCCGCTGTTATGCTCTTCTAATTATTCGAGCCCTCCTCTTGTTAATATATCCCCCTAAGATGCTGCCGTCCAAAAGAACATATATATCCATCTCTTTTGTGTTGACGGACTTTTACTTTTTGTGGTGTTGATTTAGGCTTGGGCTACGGCCCAAGTCACTTTATTATTATTTTTTTCTTTTTTTTTGTTTTATATTATTATTATTATTATTTAATATACTATTATTATATATAGTATTACAACTCCGTGCTTTAGACTCGGTTGTTCTTGACTTGGCCATAGTTAATCGTTTACGCTCCAACGTCCATGAACACCTATAAAATAAAAAATAAAATAGATAAATACTAAAAATGACCGAAAACTAATAAAAATCTATAAGAACCTATAATAAATAAAATAGACCGGTACAAGTCTAAGACTAATAAAAACACTATCTAAATGACTCGAAAACTATACAAACTTTACACTGGAAATAGATGTATTTTACAATACATCAGTCACTTACCTCAAGTCCTGCATGTTTGTTTCTTTACCTCTTCTTGATCCATTAACCTTCCATGCTTGAGCCTATCTTGACATGATCCACATCCTTTCATGTCATCATGTTTACAACATCATTAGCATACACGATCATTCATGCTAACAACCATTCCTAACCAAATATCACATTGACTTTCATTAGTCAATTTCCATTATACATAAAACATATATTCATAACCACATTTATTCTCACATCATCTAATTCAACTTATTATCATATATGTCTCATAGTCAAACATATGATGCATCACATAGTGTTTCTAATCACACAATATGTTTGGGAGCCTAACCATGTTATTATACATTATTGACTTGGCGGAAAGTCAACTTTCAACCATACAAACTTTCTAGTTAGAAACATATATCCATATTAGTGTACTAGACCATATGAACTTCACCATAAATAACATACTCACATGTTGCGGAACACATACAACCACATGATCACTACGGTTGTCATATACGTTCATACATTTCCTCCCATACATACTAGTGCCTTCATGATTTCCAATTAGCAACATAGTCCAAGAATATCTCATAACACTAAATTCCTACATGAATACTCCCTAATACACAACCCTCATGCTAACCCACTTTCAATTACATCTATTATCACATTACTTTCATACTTGTCTAATCTTGCATACAATTTCACAAGTTATACTAATCTAGACATTTCATCAAACACTTGGTGTGCATACAACATTTAAAACACAATGTACAAGTATTTCATGCCTACTTTCATATCTCATAACATCAATCATCATATTTCTTCCCTACATAAAGTACCATTCATTGAATAGACATTAAATATAGCAAAACATCAAATTCTTTCAATTTATATATCAACTTAACCAATAATGTTCATAGGTTACACCCAAAGATCAACATCCACTTCCAAACTCCATGAAACCTCTTCAATTTACAAAATTTTCACAAAATTAACATACATACAAGTTTCAATCACAAATTGCAACTAGTCTCCACATGAATGATGCGCGGTTGCAGGAATCATGTTTATTTGCCAGTTTTTGTATATTTTTGAGTCGATTAGATAGTATTTTTATTAGTTTTATGTCTGTATTCTATTATTTTAGTATTGTATATATTTTATTACTTTTAGGTTGTTTTTACTATTAATGTATTTATTTTATATTTTTGGTAGGTGATCGCATGGAGCGGAGCTAAAACAATACAAATTATATTCGAGAGCCGAACAACCGAGTCGAGATCACGGGGTCATAATACCATTTATAATAATAGTATAATAATCATAATAATAACAAATAAAACAATTGAAATTGTGACTTTGTGTCACGAGGCCCAAAGAGCCCAAGCAAAAGACTTATTTATTTTTTTGGGAGGAAAAGCAACAGGAGGTTTTTTTATAATTGTGTTGGACGGCGGACAACTTTAGAGATCAACACAATTTTGGGGTTCGCAAGTTTGAGCGTTAGATCACAATTTTTATTCTGTGGACATCTTTTAGACAGGGGACGCACACAGAGGGAAGAGAGGAGATACAACTTTTGAAGCAAGCTCCATGACCATGAGTGGCTAATACATTTGTATTACACTGGGGATGTAAGCTTTTGATATCTAGGGTTTGAACACATTGGGTATTGTTCTTAAACTTTTGTTTATGTTAATTGTGTGCTTGAATTAACCGTGTTAATTGGTGATTAATCTTATGCTAAACTCATTGTAGTTAATTGATCTTGTGCCAATTTCTCGTGAGATAAGCATGATTCCTTACGTTAACACAAACATAGGATTGTATGTTCTAGGTAATGAAGTATTGTTTAATCTATCTCGATATTGATAAAACTTGATACCTAAGCCTATTGAACAATCACTCCGTTAGTGCCAATTACATTATTATTGTTTACCCAATTGTTAAAGCCCAGTATTCAATTGCCAAATCCTTAGTGTAATCATTTTAATCCGATTGTTTACAACATCAATTTTTATTTATACTTTCAATTAATTATTAGTATTATAAACAACAATTTAAATTCAACAATCTTAAATGAACAAATTGCAATCTTCATAAGTCGCATAGCATCTTCATAAGTAGTACGTTTCAATCAACTAAACAACACTCACTGACCACATGCTCCTTGGATTCGATACCTTATTTACCCTAACTACATAGGTTAATTAGGTTTTGCATGACCCTAACGACAGGTCATCAAATGGCGCCGTTGCCGGGGAGCTAGTGCGCTTAGTGTTTAGTTTTTAGTTGATTATTGTGATTAACTGTTTAATTTGTCTTTGTTACTTCTTTTTGTTCGTTTTTACGCGTGGTGTGTGAAGTGTACAGGTGATAGATAATGCATGCATGCCACTTGTGTAAAATCTGAAGATTGGGAACTTAGCAAGACTTGATCGTCATCATCACAATGTATTGGGAAGATGATGATAATACTTGTCCTTGTTGTGGGAGCCCATATCATTTGTGGCGAGATTGTCCAGTGGCCCGTAAGAAAATGAAAACATTTAAAGAACGACAAGATCGTATTATTTTTGGGCTCGAGAAACCTGGAGATTCACATTTATCTTCTTCACATCGTCAGTCACGCTATTCAAACTCCCAAGACTATTATCAGTTAAATAACTCGTATCAAGGGAGTTCATTTAGCCAAATGACGCAACAATATCGAAACCATGAGGAATATGATGACTACTATACTAATAGCCCTCAACCGGCATATGAAGAACCTCAAAACTCACTAGATTCCAAGTTTGATGCTATCATAAATATGATAAAAGAGTCGCAACAGCGAAATGAAGTGAGAGACAGAGCTCATGAAGCTTTGGTCATGCAGGTTCATCAACTAGCCGAGGAATTTGCCTAACTTAAACGTGAGCGTGATGAGTTGGCTAGTGGTGTAGTGGTAGATGCTGATATAGATGAAAATACTGCAAGTCTTTCTGAATGGTTAACTCCAACTGAAGACTTAGTATCTCATAAAGATCTGGTGGCTGAGGTGAAAGTTTCTCACGAATCTCATCACGTGTTGATTATGGCATCCAACAAGGTGGAGGATGAAGGTTCAAAGATGAAGAAGAGGAAGGTGAGCTGGGAGGACATTGGGCAATTTATTGTAAAGCGGCCCTGCAACAAGAATGACTCAATTCTCATGCCAATCACTTGGAAGCAATTGTGGATTTGGCATTTGAACTACCGAGTGTATGTTGGAAACTCGGTAGGAAAATGTGGGATAAAACCTTCATGCTTGGACTCGATAGACAAGTTGAAAGAGAATGGACAGATTGGGGCATGGAAGGTAAACTACCGAGCATACATTGGAAACTCGGTAGGAAAATGTTCTTTAAGACCACCATGAATGAACATCAGGTACGATTCTTGTACATTTTGTATATTTTATTTATTTTGTTTTATTTTTCTTTTATTTTTAGTTAGTATTTTGAGTCTCTTTTGATTTCTGGGAATGCTTTGAGTTTAACCTGCAATCAGATAACTTGCCTGTACTCAATCTCCATTCAGGCAGGGTAAATCTGTACAACATCGGTGTATTAGGCATCCCAGAATTTTACGTTTTTATTTTTCTTTGAGTCTTAGTTCAGGTTTGTCTATCGGCCGCGAATGAAATGCTATACGGTTCGATTGGGAGGAATTCCGGAGACTCATACGCGCACTGCCTATATCCAGGGGAGTCTGTTCCTTTTACTGTTGTATTTTATTTTTATTTCTGTTTTATTTTATTCCTAGCTCACATTGAGGACAATGTGTCGTTCAAGTGTGGGGGTGGGGAAACTTCGTTTTTATTTCTTTTGTGTCTTAAAAAAAATTCAAAAAAAAAAAAAATTAAAAATGTCTTGAAAATTGTTCCTAAAAAAAGCATTCTAATCAGACATAAAAGCAGCTTTTTCAGTACATACCAGTTGTTTCTTGATTGTTTTGGCAGTAGATCCTTAGTCATGGTCTAATTTGTGGAAAAGTAGTATGAACCGTTTTCAGCATGTGTTTTTAAGAAGAAAAAAAAAGTTTAGAATTGTTTGACTAGATTTAACAAGCTATTGGTAATAAATGCATGCACACATCGATAACCCATTTCCCCACTTTTGTGAGATCTTGAGCCTACTAGTTGATAGATTGAATTATATATTTTCATTTGTGAGAGTAGGCTAGATGTTTCTCTGTTGCAGAACTTGTGTGATTTGATACATGCCGAGGTTGTAGACTAGATATGCACATAGATGATAAAGGCAATTTAGGATTCCCTTTTTCGTTTGATACACGTGTATTTGTTTACGTGATTAACCTGTTTACCAACAATATTACCCCTAGTAGCCATGTTGAGCCTTTACCTATTCGTTTGTTAAACCCAAATCAGTTTCTTGAACCGACCTTTGTGTCATCAGTGTTACTTGACAATCTAAGTATAGTTATTATGATGTTTGGTATTTATACGCTGAAAAAAAATGAAAAAAAAAACAAAAAAAAAAAGAAAAAAAATACAAAAATAGAAGCATGTGTTATGGGTCAAATATGCCAAAAGTTGTGTTTATTTATTTGTATTGTGAATAAGGATTGTCAATCATGTTGGTGTCACCATTTTATTTTAGCCACTTCTAGTCAAATCTATCCGACCTTTACCCTAAGCCCAAAAACCGTAAGTCCTCTAGATATGTGCATTGTCTACAGTTGAGGTGTGATTGTCATACAAGCCTATGATAACAGAGTTGCATACTGGGTTTTTGAGTGAATAATACTAGCGCATTACATGCTAGTCCAGATATTAAACCGAGTGGAGTGAAAAATTGTGAGGGGTGTGTTGCATGAAAATAAAAACCGGAAGCATGTTAGATATAGTCGGGTAAATTCTGTTTTTAAATGGAAATCAATTTGACTTGCTGAATTAACACATCTAATGCTGATCTGTAAATGGGGTATGACTTTGGACCTTAGCTAAGGTATGATAAGGCGACTGGGGTGCTAGTCTGTGATAATGTCTCGAGCAGAGTGTATATAATTTTTTCGAGACGAAAAAAGATAAGTGTGGGGGTGTGATGCGCGGTTGCAGGCATCATGTTTATTTGCCAGTTTTTGTATATTTTTGAGTCGATTAGATAGTATTTTTATTAGTTTTATGTCTGTATTCTATTATTTTAGTATTGTATATATTTTATTACTTTTAGGTTGTTTTTACTATTAATGTATTTATTTTATATTTGTGACACCCGGCATGTTTGGGTCAACATTTTATAAACACATAAGTCTACCTTAGCGAAAAACGTTTATTAAACATACTTGACGGGGTCAGTAGAGTCGGAACACAGTCCGTATTGTCCAGGGTTCAATGATTCAGGAGATCATTGGGTTAGTCACACACACACACACGATACGAGTCCCGTTGTTGGTGAATTACATAAACTAATTAAGTGTATGTGTAGACTAATTGTCATATGGTGGATTATATGCTTAGATGTGTTTAAATGATGTGTAGATAATCATCCGTGCTTAAATATGTTAAACATAGACTAAGGTTGCATGCTTGTATGGTAGGGTGCGTTAAAATGCGTTAAACACGACAAATTGGAAAAACTAGAAAAACGTGAATCCTGGTTCGACCAATCGAATGGGCGAACCTGGACAATACTTCTGGTTCGACCCTTGTAAAAGGGGCGAACCTGGGATATGGAATTGAAAGAATTTCATTCGACCAAGTCAGGGTACGTTCGACCCTGTGAAAGGGTCGAAGGAGGGTACATTCGCCCAGGTAAAAGGGGCGAATATGGACATAGTATAAATACCACACTTTGTCATTTTTCACCATTTCACAAACCCTAAACGCCTCAAAACACTCTCTAGCAACTTTAAACATTGGGGAAGGAGTTTTTGCCCTTGTTTTCTAAAATCTAACCTACAAACATCTTCTACACAAAGATCTAAGGTGTGTTCTTCATTCTAAATCAATTTTAAAGCATTTCAATTCGTTTTCATTAAACCCCAAGAGTCCAGATCTGATTCAAACATGTTTTCATGAATAAAAACCTTCCTAATACCTTTCTAAACAAAACCTATTCATAAACAATGAGTTTTCATACAAAATAACATGTGTTAATGGTGTTTTATGTGATGTTATGCATTGTTTGATGATTGATTGCTGTATAGATGTTATGACAATGATCTAGGACTGTTATTGATGATGATTTATGATTGAGATAGGTTACAATTGATTATTGATGATGTTATGTACATTTTGGGGATTTTGGGTTAAATCTAGGGCTTGTTCATGATGATAGTGATAAGGATATGATTGGGGGGTTTATTGTTCATGATAATCTGAGTATAATAAGTTGATTATTGATTGATTTCATAAAGTTTCCTAATTGGGTAAAGATTGCATGCGTTTGATGTGACATCTCCATAATTTGCTATTTCGGGTAACTTGTAAAACGGACGGATTTCGGGATAAAATTGGTAGGGTTATGTAGGAATATGTTAATGATAGTTGACTGCTGTGATTGGTAATGTTTCGTGATGTTTTCGGACCGTTTAGATGCGTTTTGGTGCGTTTTATAAAATGCTGATGAAAACGGGCGAACGTGGAATAAAATTGGTTCGAATGGGCGAACGTGGAATAAAATTTGCGAAAAACGGGCGAACGTGGAAAAATGGGAGAACGTGGAAAAACGGGCGAACGTGGGGAAAACGGGCGAACGTGGGAAAAACGGGCGAACGTGGCTCAAACGGGCGAACGTGGAACAAAACGTGGGAAAAACGGGCGAACGTGGCTCAAACGGGCGAACCTGGAAATGAGAAAAACCACATTCGACCATCTGATGTCCGGAATGAGATTTTTGATGCAAACTAAGTGTTTTATGCTTGAAACTTATGTGTTAAACTTATGTGCATGACTAATTGATGTAATGGGTCACCAACGGGATGTCGGGTCGGTCTGGGATGTCCGGTTAACGTTTAAACACACTTTTTAACACACGTAGTCAAGATCTGGACAATCGGGGACTAGTTAGCCTTCGGGTTAATAGTCATCACACTTATGTAAACTCATTGATAGGTTGTCATTAGTTGGGATTATCATACACGTATTGGAATTCTAGTTATCGGAAGACGCACTCTAAGGTGAGTTTCACGGCCCCTCTTTTATACAATTTTCTCTCGGGGGAGAAGCATGCCACACGTTTTAACAAATACAACGTTTATGTTTTGAAATGCAACGCTTATGAAACATAACGCTTTTGAAACACAACGCTTTTGAAACACAACGCTTTTGAAACACAACACTTATGAAACGCAACGCTTTTGAAACGCAACGCTTTTAGAAACATGACGCCTTTGGGAATGCGACTCTTTTAAGAAACGTGACACGTTTGGCACTTGGCATATTTAACATTGACATTTGACACTTTTAAACATTGGCATTTGGCATATTTAAACATTGGTACTTGACACTTTTAAACATTGATGTTTGGCATTTGACACTTGACGCTTGGCACTTATTTACTATACGACGAAACCTAAGTCCCTATTGAAACCATGAATGTGCGGGGCACAACGGGGGAAATGTGGATAGATCTATCGGGTGTGACGAACCCCACCTGACGGCTGGGAGCCGGGCGGGTGCATATTGTCTCTATTTGACACTTAACACTTGGCACATGGGCAGCAACTCGAGCAACGTTTGTCAGTAATGGTATTAGCAATATAGTCGTAGTAGTAAGGGAAAGTTTGTTATTTACTTGGAACTTTTGCACACTTGGCACTTTATGAGGAATTGCTTTACACATGTAAACGTTTACGAACTTAAAACCTGTGAACTCACCAGCATTATATGTTGACGTCTTTTTGGCATGTTTTCTCAGGTCGCTAAGGTAGCAGCATTGAGTATAGGCGCACGGAGTCTCACGGCGTCTAGGGATCATATGCATGTTTTGTTAAACATTTCAGACTTTGAGTTTTATTTTTAAGTTGTAATAATACATTTTGCTTCCGCTGTGTTAGAACGGTTTTGAAACTCAATGGTAGTTTACGTCGTTTTCTTATCATATAGATGTCGTTTATTGTGACCGTTGACTTGGATCCTGGTGTGTCACGCGCCTCGCGGTAAAACCCCGCACGTGGAAATTTGAGGGTGTGACAGATTGGTATCAGAGCCAATGGTTATAGTGAACTAGGACTACATGTAGAGTCTAGTCTATAGCTGAGTATCACACACGTTAGACGGTCACACATAGTTACGAGTCGTGTCATTTGGTAAACATACTAACCTTATCGGGGTGTCGGTGTCCTCATCACACAGTATCACATTATCTATCTTTTGTTATTCCTACCTTGGTTCTATCTTCTTCTTCGGCTTTGAAGATGAAGGGGCTTATCGCTTATACTTGGCAGTAGTGTGCATTGGGGTGGCTTCGGCACATTCTTGAGATCTTTCCGGGTTTTGGATATCTCCCCTCTATTCTCTAATGTACATACTTGCCTACACACACACTATCATGCACTAGTACTTGTCATAGTACACTCCTGAGTGACTGTTCACTTTGGGATCTTCGTGCGATAACAGTTTCTTTTAGGAATGTGTGTATCGGGTGATTTGAAGTTCTAGCTAGGAGCACGCCTAGAGGACCATGTAGAGCGATTTGTTATTTCGGGTGCACACGAAATCATAAATCGAAATGCATGAAAATCTTGGTGGACTTCGTGTTCGGACTAATGGTCATGCTGGAACCACGTTTTGAATTCTTTTGGTCACTTGTAGCTTGATCTGTTAGTGGTTTTGAGTATCTTGTCTCATGTTTGGCAGAACATGTCTGGTCGCGCTGGTGGACGTGCTGGTGGACGCCGTGGTGGCGGCGGGGGTCGCAATGGCGGTGGACGAGGTGGTGGGAACATCACCATGAATCAGGCAGAGTTGGAGAACATGTTGCAGCAACAGTTGAACGTTGCGTTGGCTGCTTTCCAGGCTGCTCAGCATACCCTGGGAAATACTAATCAGGTGCAGTCTGGGTGCACCTACAAGAAGTTCATGGACTGTAAACCCCATTTCTTCAATGGGACTGAAGGGGCAGTGGGTCTGCTCCGGTGGTTAGAGAAGATTGAGTCGGTGTTTGCTATGTGTAACTGTCCTGACGCTGATCGCGTCAAGTATGCTTCTGCTACTCTAGAGGGACACGCTTTGACCTGGTGGAACTCCACCACTGCGAATCTTGGCCTGGGTGAGGCCAATGCTATGCCGTGGTCCGAGTTTGTTCAGATGTTGCGAGCGGAGTATTGCCCGAGGGACGAGATTATGAAGTTGGAACATGAGTTCTGGAATCTGAAGATGGTTGGGTCGGAGATCGAGGAGTTTACTGCTAGGCACAACGAGTTGGCTGTGATGTGCCCCGGTTTGGCTACACCGGAGTACCGGAGGATTGAGCACTACGTTGCTGGGTTAGTGCCGGAGATTGCTGGGCTTGTTGCCGCTGCTGATCACACTACTATGTTGGCCACTGTTCGGGCAGCTCACAAGCTGACCAACATGAAGGTTGCTGAGGGCGTTCTACCTCCGAGGGGTGCTGCTGTGAAAGCTCTTGCAGACAACAAGAGGAAGTGGGAGAGTGTTGGGAAGAACGTGGGGTCGTCTCAACAGCAGGTTAAGAGGCAGGACGTTGTGGGAGCGTCATCTGAGCAGAAGACTGGGGGTTATGTTGGTAGGAGTCCGAAGTGTAACACGTGTGGGTATCACCATGTTGGGGGTTGCGATGCGTTTCGCTGTAATCGTTGTCAGCGAATCGGTCACTTGGCTAAGGATTGTAGGGTCAATCTGCAGCCGAAACAGACTCAAGCGGTTGTCCCCGCTCCTGCTCCTCGGGGAAACCATGGGTGTTTTAACTGTGGGGAGACTGGGCACTTCAAGCGGGATTGTCCTAAGCTGAACCAAGGGACTGCAGGTGGTGCTGGGAACGAAGGTGGCGGTCAAACTACTCGTGGTCATGTCTACGTCATTGGCGCTAGGGAGAACCAGGAGGATCCTGACACTGTTACTGGTGAGTGTTCTTTTCTTGATTCTCGTTATGCTCGTATTCATTCTCGTTCACATTGTTTGGCGATTCGTATTCATTGTGTGCATTCAGTTTGGTATTTGGTCATCCTTTGCATTCATGGGTCTGATGTGGGTCCTCTGGAGATGCTACTTGGACGGTACCGGTGTGTCATTTATACCGATCACAGTAGTCTCTAGTAGGCCTTCGATCAGGAGGATTCATTGTTTTGTATTCACTTTGGGGAGGGCGGTTCCCCGACATAGAGTATCTGTTAATATCATCTCTCGTTCGAGGTTATCATTTCATTTGTGTTCTGGGAAAACGTTACTTGGGTTGGGTCGACACTCATTACTGTCGAAGAGTGAATCTCGGGGCGAGAATCCTTTCAACAGGGGGATGATGTGACGACCGGGAAAATTTTTCTTTTTATCGCTTCGTTCTCTTTGACTTCGGGAAATTTTCGGGCCGAAAATTCTTTCAACAGGGGGTGATGTGACACCCGGCATGTTTGGGTCAACATTTTATAAACACATAAGTCTACCTTAGCGAAAAACGTTTATTAAACATACTTGACGGGGTCAGTAGAGTCGGAACACAGTCCGTATTGTCCAGGGTTCAATGATTCGGGAGATCATTGGGTTAGTCACACACACACACGATACGAGTCCCGTTGTTGGTGAATTACATAAACTAATTAAGTGTATGTGTAGACTAATTGTCGTATGGTGGATTATATGCTTAGATGTGTTTAAATGATGTGTAGATAATCATCCGTGCTTAAATATGTTAAACATAGACTAAGGTTGCATGCTCGTATGGTAGGGTGCGTTAAAATGCGTTAAACACGACAAATTGGAAAAACTAGAAAAACGTGAATCCTGGTTCGACCAATCGAATGGGCGAACCTGGACAATACTTCTGGTTCGACCCTTGTAAAAGGGGCGAACCTGGGATATGGAATTGAAAGAATTTCATTCGACCAAGTCAGGGTACGTTCGACCCTGTGAAAGGGTCGAAGGAGGGTACATTCGCCCAGGTAAAAGGGGCGAATGTGGACATAGTATAAATACCACACTTTGTCATTTTTCACCATTTCACAAACCCTAAACGCCTCAAAACACTCTCTAGCAACTTTAAACATTGGGGAAGGAGTTTTTGCCCTTGTTTTCTAAAATCTAACCTACAAACATCTTCTACACAAAGATCTAAGGTGTGTTCTTCATTCTAAATCAATTTTAAAGCATTTCAATTCGTTTTCATTAAACCCCAAGAGTCCAGATCTGATTCAAACATGTTTTCATGAATAAAAACCTTCCTAATACCTTTTTAAACAAAACCTATTCATAAACAATGAGTTTTCATACAAAATAACATGTGTTAATGGTGTTTTATGTGATGTTATGCATTGTTTGATGATTGATTGCTGTATAGATGTTATGACAATGATCTAGGACTGTTATTGATGATGATTTATGATTGAGATAGGTTACAATTGATTATTGATGATGTTATGTACATTTTGGGGATTTTGGGTTAAATCTAGGGCTTGTTCATGATGATAGTGATAAGGATATGATTGGGGGGTTTATTGTTCATGATAATCTGGGTATAATAAGTTGATTATTGATTGATTTCATAAAGTTTCCTAATTGGGTAAAGATTGCATGCGTTTGATGTGACATCTCCATAATTTGCTAGTTCGGGTAACTTGTAAAACGGACGGATTTCGGGATAAAATTGGTAGGGTTATGTAGGAATATGTTAATGATAGTTGACTGCTATGATTGGTAATGTTTCGTGATGTTTTCAGACCGTTTTGGTGCGTTTTATAAAATGCTGATGAAAACGGGCGAACGTGGAATAAAATTGGTTCGAATGGGCGAACGTGGAATAAAATATGGGAAAAACGGGCGAACGTGGAAAAATGGGCGAACGTGGGAAAAACGGGCGAACGTGGCTCAAACGGGCGAACGTGGAACAAAACGTGGGAAAAACGGGCGAACGTGGCTCAAACGGGCGAACCTGGAAATGAGAAAAACCACATTCGACCATCTGATGTCCGGAATGAGATTTTTGATGCAAACTAAGTGTTTTATGCTTGAAACTTATGTGTTAAACTTATGTGCATGACTAATTGATGTAATGGGTCACCAACGGGATGTCGGGTCGGTCTGGGATGTCCGGTTAACGTTTAAACACACTTTTTAACACACGTAGTCAAGATCTGGACAATCGGGGACTAGTTAGCCTTCGGGTTAATAGTCATCACACTTATGTAAACTCATTGATAGGTTGTCATTAGTTGGGATTATCATACACGTATTGGAATTCTAGTTATCGGAAGACGCACTCTAAGGTGAGTTTCACGGCCCCTCTTTTATACACTTTTCTCTCGGGGGAGAAGCATGCCACACGTTTTAACAAATACAACGTTTATGTTTTGAAACGCAACGCTTATGAAACATAACGCTTTTGAAACACAACGCTTTTGAAACACAACGCTTTTGAAACACAACACTTATGAAACGCAACGCTTTTAGAAACATGACGCCTTTGGGAATGCGACTCTTTTAAGAAACGTGACACGTTTGGCACTTGGCATATTTAACATTGGCATTTGACACTTTTAAACATTGGCATTTGGCATATTTAAACATTGGTACTTGACACTTTTAAACATTGATGTTTGGCATTTGACACTTGACGCTTGGCACTTATTTACTATACGACGAAACCTAAGTCCCTATTGAAACCATGAATGTGCGGGGCACAACGGGGGAAATGTGGATAGATCTATCGGGTGTGACGAACCCCACCTGACGGCTGGGAGCCGGGCGGGTGCATATTGTCTCTATTTGACACTTGACACTTGGCACATGGGCAGCAACTCGAGTAACGTTTGTCAGTAATGGTTTTAGCAACATAGTCGTAGTAGTAAGGGAACGTTTGTTATTTACTTGGAACTTTTGCACACTTGGCACTTTATGAGGAATTGCTTTACACATGTAAACGTTTACGAACATAAAACCTGTGAACTCACCAGCATTATATGTTGACGTCTTTTTGGCATGTTTTCTCAGGTCGCTAAGGTAGCAGCATTGAGTATAGGCGCACGGAGTCTCACAGCGTCTAGAGATCATATGCATGTTTTGTTAAACATTTCAAACTTTGAGTTTTATTTTTAAGTTGTAATAATACATTTTGCTTCCGCTGTGTTAGAACGGTTTTGAAACTCAATGGTAGTTTACGTCGTTTTCTTATCATATAGATGTCGTTTATTGTGACCGTTGACTTGGATCCTGGTGTGTCACGCGCCTCGCGGTAAAACCCCGCACGTGGAAATTTGAGGGTGTGACAATATTTTTGGTAGGTGATCGCATGGAGCGGGGCTAAAACAATACAAATTATATTCGAGACCCGAACAACCGAGTCGAGAGCACGGGGTCATAATACCATTTATAATAATAGTATAATAATCATAATAATAATAAATAAAACTTTTGAAATTGTGACTTTGTGTCACGAGGCCCAAAGAGCCCAAGCAAAAGACTTATTTATTTTTTTGGGAGGAAAAGCAACAGGAGGATTTTTTATAATTGTGTTGGACGGCGGACAACTTTAGAGATCAACACAATTTTGGGGTTCGCAAGTTTGAGCGTTATATCACAATTTTTATTCTGTGGACATCTTTTAGACAGGGGACGCACACAGAGGGAAGAGAGGAGATACAACTTTTGAAGCAAGCTCCATGACCATGAGTGGCTAATACATTTGTATTACACTGGGGATGTAAGCTTTTGATATCTAGGGTTTGAACACATTGGGTATTGTTCTTAAACTTTTGTTTATGTTAATTGTGTGCTTGAATTAACCGTGTTAATTGGTGATTAATCTTATGCTAAACTCATTGTAGTTAATTGATCTTGTGCCAATTTCTCGTGAGATAAGCATGATTCCTTACGTTAACACAAACATAGGATTGTATGTTCTAGGTAATGAAGTATAGTTTAATCTATCTCGATATTGATAAAACTTGATACCTAAGCCTATTGAACAATCACTCTGTTAGTGCCAATTACATTATTATTGTTTACCCAATTGTTAAAGCCCAGTATTCAATTGCCAAATCCTTAGTGTAATCATTTTAATCCGATTGTTTACAACATCAATTTTTATTTATACTTTCAATTAATTATTAGTATTATAAACAACAATTTAAATTCAACAATCTTAAATGAACAAATTGCAATCTTCATAAGTCGCATAACATCTTCATAAGTAGTACGTTTCAATCAACTAAACAACACTCACTGACCACATGCTCCTTGGATTCGATACCTTATTTACCCTAACTACATAGGTTAATTAGGTTTTGCATGACCCTAACGACAGGTCATCAATGAATTCACACATAATTATGTATGAACCCTAGTATTTCATCATCCATGAAATTCTATCACTTACCTCATGTTTGTTAACACTAGATGACTAGGAATCTTCCAACATGCAGGTCCAATAACCGATTTTAGCATGGATTTGGGGCTGATTAGTGAGTTTAGGGTTAGGGGTGGTCTTCTCCTCTCAAAATCACGAATTCCTCTTCTTGAAGTTCTTTTGTTTTGAGTCCTCCCCCTATTAACCCATAAATTAGGTTTTATTCAACTTAAGCCCCTCCCCTTTTGTTGTTATTTTAGGTTATAACTTATGTCACTACTAGCCATCCTTGTTTGACCCACAACTTGGAGACCAAGTTGTCTTTAATAAGATATGAACATTTATTTTATACAACATGTTCACCTACTACCAATTATTGGTGTTATTTTAATTTTTGGGGTGTTACAAGTCTATCCCCCTTAAAGAAGGTTTCGTCCCCGAAACCTCTTTCATTACTACTAGATCGGAATTCACTATTTAATTATTCACTCATTCATTTCATTCAATTTCATGCCATGTCCCAAGCCCACATTATAGAATATACAACGACTTTAACCACGAGCGAACATAATTATATGTCCATACTTTCTAATAATAACATCAAGCCTTCATGCAATTATCAAGCATACCGAACTATCATTACCATCTTTCACCTATAGAAAATTATTTACAAGAGATGAAAATTGCTTAAAAGCGTTTTTAATAACTTTTTACTTTAAACTTGCTAAAACGATAAATATTTTTATAAAAATGTTTGTAAAAAACTATACAAAAAACTAGACCTATACGCCCTGTAATAGACCTATACATGTCGTATAGGTATGTGCCTGATGGGTAATAATGGCGCATAGTATTTTGTGCGACCTAGACACCACGTATAGCTTTATACGTGGCACATAAGGTTTCAACAGGTGGGTTACTTATTAATGGTGCATGGACTTTTGTTCATGGTATTTACAACACCACCCTCTAATATAGACATCCTTGCTACCTATACGTCATAGCATATAACCTTTTCAATTTCCTAAAAATACTATTGCTGACACATCATGCCCTACGATCGAGGCCTATACACTACGTGTAGGTCTATATGGGGCATATAGGCCTATACATGGTGTATAGGTCTAGTTTTCTTTACCGATATCTATATAGGACCCATACTACACTTGTAAACCTATATGAGGCATATACGAGACCTATACTAAGTTATATGGTACCTACACTACACCTATAAGTATATATGTGACTTATACTGCACTCATAGGCCTATATAAGGCATATACGGAAACTACACTACACTTGTTGGCCTATATGAGGCCTATATGGGACCTATACTACACATATAGTATGTTATACGATACCAATACTACACCTATAGAAAATTGTTATGAAAGATGAAAATTGTTTAAATACTTATTTTTTTACAACTTTTATTTATATAAACTTGCTTAAAGGATAAATATTGTATAAAAATGTTTGTAAAAAAACCTAGACCTATATGCCACATATATGCGGAACGTATATTCCTATACATGTCGTATAGGTATATGAATGATAGGTAATAATAGCACATGGTATTTTGTGCAAGCTATATGCCATGTATAGCGCTATACGTGACATATAAAGGTATGACTGATATGTAATAATGGTGTATGGTACGACTTTGTCGTCACCTCGTATCCTCTTTTTCCACAGGGTGGCCAAACGATACATATGCTACACATATACTAGACTATACGATAATATACTATGTTGTAGTATACTATACAATACCTATGCTAGACTTTTAGCCCTATACGGGACATATATTACACTCATAGGCCTACTTAAGACCTATATATACAGGATCTATACTACACTTGTAGGCCTATATGAGGCATATAAAGGATGTATACTATAACTGTAGGTTTATACTACACTACACTTTGTAAGCCTATATAATGCATATACGGGACCTATACTACAACTACAATTGTAGGTCTATATTATACTACACTTATATAGGCCTATATAGGACATACTACACTTATCGGCCTATACAGGACCTATAGAAAACCTATACTATACATATACTAGACTATACGATACATTACGATAATATACGACACTATACTACACCTATAAGCCTATAGGAGACATATACTACACTTTTAGATTTATATGAGACCTATATTTGACCTATACTACACTTATACTAGACTATACGATCAATATGATAATATATTCTATGATACTATAGTATACTATATTATACGATACCTATGTTGCACCTATAAACCTATACGAGAGCTATACTGCACTCATAGACCTATATGAGTATATGAGGCATGTACGAGACCTACACTACATGTGTTTGCTTAGAGTATTAACATTAGGTTCTCTATATCTTTGTGATTGAGTTCACCATATTTTGATAAGTGGTTGTGTGTGGGAGAGAAAGAAAATGTCACTGTTCATCTCTATATTTAATGTGACACTATTCATCCTCTAAATTTTTTTAATGCTTTTTGAAAGTGAACAAAGGAGAAAGAAAAGATAATGATAATATACGATACATAAATATATGAGGTCTATACGAGACCTATACTAAACATATACCAGACTATACAATATGGTATGTTATACGATACCGATACTACACCTATAGAAATTTGTTTATGTCATATGAAAATTGCTTAAAAATGTTTTTTTTTTCTTAAAATAACTTTCCAAAACAATAAATATCATATGAAAATGTTTTTAAAAAAAACTCGGCATATACACCACATACGTATAAACATATACATGTCGTATAGGTATGTGATTGATGGGTAATAGTGGTGCATGGTATTTTGTCCAACCTATACATGACGTATAAGAGTCTGACTGATGGGTTATTAATGCCACATAGATTTTTGTGCAACTTATACACATGTAACGTTATACATACAAATAAATTTTGGGTATGTAGCAATATTAGAATCCTTTTCTTATCTCAAATTAAGCCATTAAATACTCAAATTTAACATGTTACTTAATTACAATAAAATCATCCATTCATACAAAACCCCAATTCACCACTAATTGAAACCAAAAATAAACTCACATTAAATGAGAAACCTTATCCTCCTGTACACCCCTTAAACAATATAGTGGAATGCCCGCGCGTTGCTGCGGGTATGTATTTTTATTCACATTTTAAATTGCCAAAACTTTATACACCATACTGTCATTTATCCAATTCGATCTGTGCTTGATTTTTATTTGCAACATTTAGTTACACACATGAACCAAAGAACCTTTAGCCTACTGGTTACAAAGTGTTAAATAAGGCCAGCAAAACACAACAACTGCAGGTCCCGATCCAGCCTTGTTAAACAGCCGAGGGAATACAAACACTGCAGGTTCCAACATACATATTATATATATATATATATATATATATATATATATATATATATAAAAGTGATTTATAATCTGTGCAGGAATATTTTTATTTTTTTGGACATCTTCTTCTGTGCAGATCAATAGAAAACTTAGGTTTCTATAACTGGCCTTTAATTGAGTTACAATGGGTACAAACTATTGAGTAAATTAAAATCAACATTAATTCTTAAACCATCATTGAATTCTTGTTAATTGATTTGGAAGAGGGATGTACAAGTTGTTTTTGCATTCAAGGGTAGCATTGGAAAAACTTTCATGACATGTAGAGTATAAAGCACAAAACCCTTCATATGCCATCTTAAAATGATGGTAAAATGACTACTTTGCCTATCTCTCCTCCTTAATAAGGTACTATACATATTTAATCTTAACAAAAACATAGACACAAAGACCAAGTGTAGACTATCCTAGTGGTCCTTGAAGCGTGTGTAAGCGTGTCAACAAACCCCAACCCAACCCACTTCATCTCCTTCCTTCCTTCACCCACCCCAAAACAAAACACTATCTCCATCCACTCAACCCACAAACCCATGGCCGACAATCTAACCAACAACAACAACAATCATCCTCAATCAACCTCGTACCTTATCCTCCTAACCCTCATGTCCAAACGCCGTACATGGGTCCTTCTCTTCTTATTCGTCTACACCATCTTATTATCCTCATCATGGAACTTACTTAAAACCATACTCTCATGGTACGACTCTACCATCACCTCCTATCCTTCCTCTTCATCTGGGTGGCCGGCGATCTATGCTTCTGTAGCTCTGGGCGTCATCTTCGGCCTCCTCTCCATGGCTGCCGCCCTAGCTGTTGCGATCCCGGCCACCCTGGTGACGTGGATATCTGTCCTGGTTTTGTTGACTTTTTTTGGACGGCCACGGAAGTCGTTGGTGGAAGAGGGGAAGAAACTGACGGTGGAGATTACTAAGACTGTTGGCAAGATTTTGATTAAAGAAGGGAATTTTGTTGCGGCTGTTTGTGCTGTTTTGGGTTACTTTTTGCTTGTTAGAAATAATAATAATAACAATAATTTACAAAGGGAAAGTAATGTATGAGTTTCAATGTTATGTGTACAAGTTATAGTTTGTACAAGTTATAGTTATAGTGATGTTAGTGTTGTTGCAATTGGTGGTGTTGTTTTTAGTTATTTTTTTTGTTTGTGGGTTATAGATTTTTGGTTTATTTTGTTTTGGAAATGAGATTTAACTTGAGATATGTGTTTTTGTGGTAGTTTTAAATGGAAAGAAAGTTGGGTATGTACCATGATGTAGTGACATAATGAAAAGTATATATTCTCTTCTTGCAATTGAAGTAAAGGTTTTTGCTTTGTTTATTTTATGGTTGTGCTTTTTTGTATGGTAATATTATAAAAGGTTTATGGTGTTAAACACTAGGTTAGGCGAGAAAAAATGTGGGACAAACTTGACATGTGACAAGTGTTTTGTCTAGGGAAGTACAGTGTTAGAATAAAATAAGTGATTACATATTTTCAAGGGAAAATGACCAATATAGCCCGTTGACCGGGCATTTTGCACAACTAGCCCTCTCCACCGTCTTTGGAGAGACGGGACACGGCTCCCAACCAACCTGAACCGTCTTCTAGACGGTTTGGTTTTATAGCCAATTGCAAGCCAACACGTGGCGTCTCTGATCCCGAGATGTACCGTCTCTCTCCAGACGGGTCAGAACCCTCTCCCAGACGGTTCACGTCTATCAATGCCGGCTGACCCTTCGGTTCAACCGTCTCCCAGACGGTTCACGTCTATCAATGCCGGCTGACCCTTCGGTTCAACCGTCTCCCAGACGGGTCACATTTCCCAAGACGTCTTAACAAAATTTGTGATACCGTCTGAACCATCTCACGAGTGTATATAAATACCCCAATTCACTTAACGAAATTTGCACCCACCCCTCTCCTCTAAGCTTTCATCTTCCATGCACCCACCCGTCTCCTCTAAGCTTTCATCTTCCAATCCTATGACGTTTTTTTACTTTCCCAGCCGAAGCCTTTTTGACATTCCTAGCCGAAGCCTACCGGCTTCGGAAAATATGTCCTGGTTACTTGGATTGTTGTTTCATCTGCGTACGGCTACTTGGATTGTTGTTCCATCTGCGCGTGGTTTGCAACCCGTGTAATGGATCGATGATGTGGTGGTCTACATTTTAGGCAAGTTCGTTCGCTTTCCGAATTTATGTCTCGATGTTCGACGTGTGCTCACTGAGAACTATTGTTACATAAAATGAGGAAACGTTTCGGACTTGTCTGTGTAGAGCACATACACCATTCGAAACAACGTCTATGTAGACCACTGCTACTACCGCCGCTGTGGAGGACAAAACATCTAACACTAAGATGTAGTCCTCAATAGTTGGTTAGACATTACTATTACTTCAAACAAAGTTCCTAGTTCTGGAAGTAAATTTGGGAAGTTTGTTGTAATAGTGTAGTTTTTTACTTGTTGCTTCTTAGTTTTCACTTGTTGCTTCTTTATTCTCGGGAAGTTTGTTGTAATGGTGTAGTTTTTTAATTGTTATTGTAATAATATTTATTGTTTATTTGTGATTGTAATAGTATAGTACGTTTAATGAGATATTTACCTTAAATATAAAAACAAAAAGACAAATTAAAAATATAACCAACTATTGCATTAAAAATATAACCATTACAAATTAATAAAAATATAATTACAAATTACATAAGACGATGTCTTATCATTTGCCAAACGGAAACATGTTTAAACTCTTTACCCTCCCTGTTTTTATACTGCCTTAGACTGTGTCTAATTGCCACGTTTTCGGGAAAGTTTGAGGGTACGTCGTAAAGAGTCCGGTTGTGGTGGCCATTGAAGATTTGACACTTTGTCGTCAAATCACTCAACTTGCGGCTTAGGGACTCGGTGGTACGTTGTGACCCTCCAACGAGCCGGTTGTATTCATTCAGTATCCGGAACCATTTGTTGTTAAGGTGTGTGCTCTCTTCAACATGTAGCCATGCCGCAATCAAGGCAATCTCTTGTTCTTCCGTCCATCTTTGAGGTGCCATTTTTCGATGATTTGGACGGTGTTGGACGGTGGTTTGGACGGTGTTGGACGGTGTTGGACGGTGGTTTGGACGGTGTTTGGACGGTGTTGGACGGTGTTGGACGGTGGTGGTGGGGTGGTAGATATTGTTTGGACGGAGTTGTACGGTGGTGGATAGTGTTTCGGGGTTGGATGACGGGAAATGGACGGGAGACGGGTATTTATAGGGCTGAGCCGGACAACCGAAGCGTCGCCGCTCATCGGGAACCACCGGCGTCGGTAGATGTGTACCGTCTTGAGAGACGGTTGAACCGAAGGGTCAGCCGTCTTGGGAAAGGTGACCCGTCTTTTGAGACGGTTGAGCCGAAAAGTCAGCCGGCACTGATAGACGTGAACCGTCTGGGAGACGGTTGAACCGAAGGGTCAGCCGTCTTGGGAAACGTGAACCGTCTGGGAGAGGGTTCTGACCCGTCTGGAGAGAGACGGTACATCTCGGGATCAGAGACGCCACGTGTTGGCTTGCAATTGGCTATAAAACCAAACCGTCTAGAAGACGGTTCAGGCTGGTTGGGAGCCGTGTCCCGTCTCTCCAAAGACGGTGGAGAGGGCTATTTTGTGCAAAATGCCCGGTCAACGGGCTATATTGGTCATTTTCCCTATTTTCAATGTTTGAGAGATAAGCAATGTTGTTTGATCCGGACCGGACGTGGAATTGGAGCCAACACCGGTTCGACGAGCCGGCCAAAAACACTACAAAGCCAAAAAAAAATGGTTCAACCCTTAAAACCTCAGTCCGATCTTCGGTCCGGCAGCCCAACCCTCGGTATAATGTCCAAGCGGTCTAACCTATCAACCTGGACCGATTAGAGGTCCGGTTCCTGGTCCGGCCCAACCGGGTTTCAAAACATTGGAGATAGAAGCATTGTTTGAGAGTTAAAAAGAAAAAATAACCTCACACTTATCCGACATCTCAAATTTCCATTGATTCTATAATCCTATAAAAACTGCTATAAATTCTTTTATTTTTATATTAGATTATCTTTTATTTTTATATTAGATTATACTTTGGGAGCGTCTCGGGGTTAGGAAATCTAATATGACACATCAATTTTACATATGAAATAGACTAATGCGTTTTACAGTTATATGCAGTAAAGCTTCCGGTAACACCTATATAACCTAAAACAATTAACAATGTATCTTCAATGTTAACGCCTAACCTTAAATAATGTATAATTCTAATGTTAACATCCAATCTAAAACAATGTATAACTTTAACATTAATACCTAACCTAAAACAAAGTACAACTCTAATGCTAATACCTAACCTAAAACAATGTATAACTCCAATATTAACACATATCCTAAATGCTAAAAAAATGTATAACTCTAACATACTAATATTGCTACCTAGCCTAAAACAATGTATAACTCTAGCATTAACACCTATCATAAAGGCTTAAAAATGCATAACTCTAATATCAATATTCAATACCTAACCTAAAATAATATATAACTCTAATATTAGTGCCTATAATAAAGGTTTAAAAAATGCATAACTTTAATATCAATATTCAATACCTAACCTAAAACAATCTATAAATCCAATGCTAACACCTAATACTTCAAACCAAAATATAGTAGTTTTTTTCTACATTTTTTATATAGCACTATTGTAATCGGTGGAAAGATATTAAAATGCTTGTTAATTTGGTGTAATTTTTTCCTTTAAAAAATCTTGTATATAAAAGATATTAACGTTTAAAAATTATTGGATGAAACATGAGAGAGAAAAAAATAATTTTGTTTTTAAATATTTTTTTTTCCTTTAATCATTTAATGTCACATAGGCATACCACATGGCACACTCAATGAGAAGGTTGGCCTCTTTAAGTGTCATGTGGGATTTATTGCTTTGGTTTATTATATACTAGACTAGATTATACTCCGGGAACGTCCTGGGGTTGAGAAATCTAATATGACATATCAATTTTACATATGAAATAGAATGATGCGCTTTACAATTACATGCAGGAAAGCTTCGGGTAGCACCTAACCTAAAACAATTAACAATGTATCTTTAATGTTAACGCCTAACCTTAATCAATGTATAACTCTAATATTAATGCATAACCTAAAACAATGTACTACTTCAATGCTAACATATGTTGAAAATAGAATTCATATTTGCGTTTTTTTTCCTCTATGAACAAAACCCCCACAAAAAAATTAGTCGTTTTTTCTCCGTTTTTATATAGCATTATGGTTCTCATTGGAAAGATAATAAAACATTTGTTAATTTGGTGTAATTTTTTTCTTTAAAAAATCTCGTGTATAAAAGATATTGATTTTTAAAAATTATGGGAGGAAAATGAGAGAGAAAAATCCATTTTTTTTAAAAAAAAATTCCTAACATCAATTAATGCCACATGGCATGCCACATGACACACTCAAAGGGAAGGATGTCCTATTTAAATGTTATGTGGGATTTATTGCTTTCAATTATTATAACAGTTAGATTAGATATAGATAATCTATCACTTTTAACTTTTAATTGAAAGGTCGGTGTCGACTACATTTGTAATTTGATAAAAATCACCCTTCAACTTTTTTAAACCGATAACATTCATCCCTTAACTTTCTGACTAACCATTTTTTTAAATTGACAAAAATGACCCCCTCTATTTTCTAACTTGATGAAAAGACGCTCATATTTTTTAACTTCTCTTCAATTCTCAAACTTTTGATATGTAACTTATTCTACCCCGAACTAGTTTTTCATTATCAAATTGTTTTTCTATTTCAAATTAGATTATTAATAAAATTCGACATAACATATAACAAAAAACAAAAACTTTATTGGTAATAAAAGTGTTGTATATTACCATTATAGGCCTATATGCCCGTATGGACCTACATATGGCATATATGCCTCAATCGCAAGACATGATTTGTCAGCAACAATATTTTTTGGAAATTGGAAAGGTTATATGCCACATATAGCATTATACATGACGTATTGGTGGCAAGGATGTCTAAATTAGGGGGCGGGGTTGTAAATACGGGGCATATAGGCCTATGATGCTCATCTTGGTGTTGACCCATTTGTGTTTAACCCTATTACCGGTGGTATTCTATGCAGTATACACGGCATTGCCCTATTTAAAAATAAAATATATATTAAAGCATATTCTAACACTGCAACACACTTTTTTTTCAAAACCAGCATACACGGCATTTACTTACTTATTAAGAATTTGTCTCAACGGCTCAAGGACACTATTAGAGCCTAATGAATCAAGATAATAACAAGTAGCTTCTTTCAGGTCAAGGATTGCGAGCACCCAATGGTTTCTACAAAACAAAAAATGAAAATGCCGTCAAATTGAATCAAGATAATAGTCCGTTTACGAAGAATTATTTAAATGGGAAATCATACCCAGGATTGTAGGGCAATAAGAAGATATCCTTGCCCTTTCTATGTAATAAACAATCTACAATCGTTCTACTTGCATGCTCGATATTATGTTGGGATTTGGGTTTGCGGTCAGACGGTGAGATTACAGGCTTGTTCGCAAAACAAATTTCATGATCGGGTTTTTGGCTACTCTTTATTTGCGAATCCAATAACCTGTTAACATACAAAAAACCGAATTGATAAAATAAATTGTGTTTTACGAATATTTATTTAGACTAAACTTGAGCACTTACATAATATAAGAACTTATTACACCACCGCTCAGCTCATTCATTGTAAAAACGGCTTCAAAATCATCCCAATATACATACTTGAAATTCTCATGCCCAAATACATCCTCATCAAATGGAATCTCATAGACTCGGGCTTTTTAAGTTGTCCATCAACTATGTGGGCAACCATCATCAAAGCCCCACTTATCTACATTCTAACCATTTGATTCCTTTGTGCTCTAGTCATCCTTCTTTTTCCTACATTCTCAACAACTTGCATTTTGCTTTTGATCTGTTTCTTGCTTTCTCTTTTTTCACCATGTTCTTTTTCATTATCTATTTTTTATTCATCAATAGCTTCATGAACATTTTCATTTTCTTTTTTGTATTCCTTAGCAACTTCTCTATCATCTTCCTTTTTGTTTTCCTCAGCATCTTCTCTAGACCGTTTCTTTTCTTTCTCTATTTGTTTTCTGTTTTTCTCAGAAGGTTTTCTCTTTTGTTTAGCCACTGATTTTTCCCACAAATAAATATAATCTGAATAAGACTGGTTCAGTTTTTTTTACAGCATTCTTCTGCAGAATGCTGAGACTAAATTAATATAAGATTCCCCATGAACAACTTTATAGCAAAGTATAACATAAAACTGTAGAAAAAAGTTTAACGAACCTCCCACGTTTTCGAATTTCTTTGTGATACAAATACTTTCCAGACGCTTTTTTCCACGGATGGATGCTTTTGAGGAGGATTGAGTAAATTCTTCCTGAGATCAGGGTCATCTTCTTTTCGTGCCTCAATATAATCCTTATACTAGATGTGTTTGAAATTTCTCCACTTGGTCCCAATTGATTGTAAAGTTTGCCTCGGGCTCTTTGGGTCAACTACATAATTTACCTGAAACATAAAGCGTAAACAATATTAGTTTCAAGAAAAAAGAATATTCTTTTAACAAAAAATATATGCCCAAAAGGACCAAAACAGTTCTACTATCCAAACTCCCAAATCCGAAATCTTCTTTAGTTCCCCAGCTTTCGGAACCACAATGCAAACAATATGGATAGGAAACAGATCGAATGCAGCAGAACCAACAAGTGTTCCAGGACCCAAACCTATTAATTTAAAAGACTTTACAAATTGAAATCAATTATATTCAATAGAGTATCATTCAATTTCAATGTGCAAATAATTCTTTAACATTACAAAACCAACAAATATTCCGGGGCATAAACATATTAATTTACAAAAGATTTCACAAATTGAAATCTGTTTAATTCAATAAAGTACCATAACTGACAAACGTTCCATGGCATAAACCTATTAATCTTAGGAGATTTCACTAACTAAAATCAATTTCATTCAATGAAGTATCATACAATTACAATGTGCAAACGATACTGTGACATTTTTCAAGGTCCTAAACCTATTAATTTAATAAGATTTCACAAACAAAAACCAATCTCATTCAATAAAGTTTCATACAGTTTTAATGTGCAATTTAATAGAACCAACAAATATTATAGGGTACAAACCTATCAATCTAATGCAATTTAACACTTTGAAATCAGTTTCATTCAATAAAGTATCATACACTTTCTATCTGCAAATGCATGAATAATTCTGTAACAAAAAATGTAACCAAACAATGTTCAACAACATAACCACTAACCACCAGCATAATGTTGTCCAACATTTCGAATTGCATCAATCGTAGCCAACGATATCTGCGGAAAACTAGTCCCAAAAGCCAGCAAAGAAATATTTGCAATAGTAAAATTCCACACCTTCTCATGTTTCACATTTTTTAAACCACTAACAGGATCCACAACCATCACAGTCCTGGTATGCTGCATAACATGCTCCATTGATCGAAAAAACCTTGCGGTCATCGCTGATAAGTGATAACCAGTGACGGATCTAGAAAAAAAGTTCAGGGGTATCCCAGTTTATTTTACCATACATTCATACAATGTAAATAAAAAACATGATAATAATAATAATAATAATAATAATAATAATAATAATAATAATAATAAAGTTAAACATATACCTAATGGATTCTCCCATTCGAATTTTTTGAAGTTTAAAATCGAGCCATTAGAACATCATATGTTACTTTATCAAATGTTTCTCTTTCGACCGCACAAACTAGAACATTGTTCAAATAATCATCGCGCATCCAATCGCGCAAATCCGTCTTGACATCTTTTTAGGAAAATGTCTTTCAAGGGTTGCTATTGCAACAAGTAAAACCAACTTTAGCTTCAATATCCGATAAACTAAAGGAAAAAAAGATCCATTATGGTTTCCATCCATTAGAAGAGCAAGGTCACATATTTTATTCGATATTCCACTCGTAATTGTTTGTTAGAATAACAATTAAAAAGTAGAAAAAGAAAAAAGAAAAGAAATTTAATTTGCGTGATGGTAATTAAATGGTGAAATAGTAAGTGATAGATAATTTGTGGCTCGACAATCATCTTAGAAGTGTAGGCCGGACGGACTTTTGAGCTATTTATAAAAAAAACTTTTCCTAGTAAAAGCAAAAACAATAAAATTGGTTTTCAATATCATAATTGGGCCAGGCTCAAGGGTTTTATAGGCCCATACTAAACTTTTAAGTATTTAATTCAAAAGTAATAATATATTACTGTACATTTGTCTTCATTCTTCTCGTTCTGCAAACTATACATTTCAACAGCTCGTCGGACTGTCATTCACCTATCGGAAACTTTAAAATCAATTTATTTTGTTTTTCTTTTATGTTTAGAGTGACCTAGGGTATCCTAATATTTGTTTAGGGGTATCCCACACAAAAAACACGAAGAAACAAAATAAAAATTTGCTTTTCGCCAAGAAAGTTGAGGGGTATCCCAGGCATCCCCTGACACCCACATAGCAAAAAAAAAAAAAAAAAAAAAAACAAAAACAAAAATGTACAAAATCCATCTCCTAGTATAACTTATAATTGTTTTTGAAAAGGTTTACCATGTCATACCGACCCGTCTAATTGTGCACATACTAAAATATGACATGAATCAACAAGAAGTGAAGGGGCCAGAACAATTCTCAGTGGGCAGCCTTAAACAACAGTTGCAGTCACTTAAATATAGTTCACTTGATCTTGCAACTTCAGGGAGGGGTTTCATATAAGGGATACAATAGTAATTTTACTAAAACATAACAATAACTTAACTTGAGCTATCTTAACTTTATATGCTAGCCTTACCAAAACATATTGCCATATTTCTTCCTTTGTATCTGCACTAACGTCATTCCAAGTGGCATAACTTAGAGGAATCATATTTGCTATCACTCCTTCAAAAGTAGATAGTTTGGTTGCCACTTCTTCAATTGGGACACCTTGGTCAGTGTAAGTAACTACAGGTTTCCTTTATGATTTGTTTCTTTTTCATTAATGTCGGACCTCTAAGTGATTTGTCATCTTCTTCATCATGATTCGAATCATAATTCGGATCCATTTCAGGAAAAAAAGAACTTGTTTCAACATGATCAGAAGAAGTTATAGAAACACACAATCCAAAGCATAATTAAGTAATACAAAACAAATTTCAGGTACTTATTCTCTTCATCATGATCCAAAGCATAATTAAGTAATAGAAACACATAATCAAAAACATAGTTCAAACATTTAAGACATTATTAAAGACATACAAGAATCTAAAGAAAAACACCAAAACTAAAGTTTAAATTAATATGCCCTCTCCATCCATGCGCCTACACAAAAAATCATCATCAAGGTCTACTAAAGCGGAGTCTTGTCTAACATCACTAGCAACATCAAATTCCAAAATATCACCAGTTTCATCGCTTGCTCCAGACCAGTACATCCTATGTGGTGTGAAGCCCACAACACACAAATTGTCATTTTGTTAATCTTGAACATAAAAAACTTGTTTGGCTTGACTAGCTAATATGAAGCGTTCAGGCCGGTGTCCAAGCTTGTTAAAATTTACCACGGTGAATCCAAAATCATCCTTTTCACTCCACAACTATGAACCCAATCACTCATGAAAACAGGAACGGTAAACATTCGATAATCAAGATCCCATATCTCCTTAATACGACCAAAGTAAGTAATAGACACATACATGGGACTTGTGTATCTTTTGCACTAGCAATCTGCATAGCATGTGTAACTAAGGATACTCCACTACATTGAGTTGTTTTAGATTCATCTCGAGATGTTGTATGGAACGGATACTCATTTATGGCAAAACCATTATATTTTTAACAGCAAAATTAGGCCCTTTGGCAAACCAACGAACATTGTCACAAATATCTTCTCCATCAGCCAAATGTTTTTAATCTCTTGGAAAAAGAATTACTGTAATTCACACAAAGTTACTAATAAAATATTGTAATTGTAAAAAACTATTTAAAAATAGACCTCTTTCTTAAGCCAACTAATAAATGCTTAACTGTGTTGGTTTTGCATCCATGTAGTATTTTGAGAGGTGCGAGGGTTGAGATCTTTCAATTCCAACATTGTTTTTGTCAAATTAAACTATCTATGCAGGCTCAATTCAACTGACTAGTTGAAGACTAGGTCAAGCACATATTTCGGGAGTAAGTTGATAGCAGTTGAGCTCCTGAAAATGTGTGAAGACTTCCAACGGCTATATGGACCTAATATGTGCCATTCCGAGAATATCGGAGTTACAGTTAGTGATAACGGCTAAATAAATACTATAACGGCTGGTCAAACATAAGACTTGGTATTTTAGTCAACGATAACTATAGGGAGCTGGTTGAACAAGTCAATAACGTTCACAAGGGAGTATTCACAAAATCCTGGAGATTTCGGGATATTCAGTTATGTTTTATGTACCATAAATAGAGGCTATCTAATTTCTTTGGAACATATCACACACACAACATCCACACTTCGATTTCAAGCTCACACTTTCCATTTGAAGGTCACTTACACTACAGAAACACAATCACTAACACTCGTAATCATCATTGTAACACGTAGTAGCAATCAGAACAGTTCTCAACTTGTATTCTCTAATCTTTTTCAATAAAAGAAACAAGGCATGGGCGATTGTCTCCTCCTGAGGTTTTGTGCCAGGAATCTAGATTGATCAATGGCTTTCCTCCTATATCTCCTGTTCTTTTTTAGTTTATTTGATAGTTTTATACATCGATATCTAGACTATATCTCGAGCCTGTCTGATACTTTACTTTGACATTATGTTCATATATTTGCATATCTTAACGAAGAGCCATATTCACCCGAGCCTATGTCACCGAGGCCGTTGCAGATCTCATTAGCCTCTTTGACGAAGGAGATCATGCGGAGCAAAAAAATTGTGCTCATGGATTCCTGGCCCAAAAGGAGTATCATGTAAGTAATTAATAATTTTTTTCAGGATACTACTGTGTTAACATTCTTAGGATGTCATCATACCTAAGTGAATACTTGGTTGAGCTTGGTTTGGACATCATAGAAATTCATGATCTCAAAGGGAATCTTCTCAGCAGTAGAAGAGCTGAAGCTCTTCCTCTCCTTGAAAGCGGCAGATTTCGACTTTGGTGGAGGGCTAGATAACTCGGAGATGGTAGCGGAGGAGGTATTATCGGGAATGGTAGTCTCCAGACTATCAATGTCATCTAGGTTAAAGAAAGAGGCATTCTTTCACGTACATGGAAGTTAAATTAGGATATATTCGACTAATATTTCCAGGATTGCAATGTCTCTGTCTGTGAATTTGTATACTTCATTCTCAGTATTGTTTGGAAAGCGATGCGCTTGAAAATCTTTAGGAATTTCAGCAGCAGGGGATGAACGTGTAAACTTGTTGGCCATGATCGACTAACTTCTTTGCAGGGTGGAATAAATAAAGAGAAGAAGAAAACGATTCTTGATGGAGATTAAGTTGTAGGTTTAAGTCATTATAAACCTGCAACATATAAAGGATGAACCATCAGCACTTGAGTGGTGTCTTTGAAAATTATACCGTTATCTTAAGAATGTTAACGTTATAATTTTGGGGACAATTATTGATGCTGGATATTTTGAATATGTATTCTACTGAAATATCTAAAAATACATCATGAGGATATCTATTATGTTGTCATGTTTAGGATATAACAGTATGATATATTGCAAATATCCTAAATGCTACTAATTGTTTTTTTTTCGAATTAAACTACCTATACAAACTCAATTCAACTAACTAGCTGAAGACTCAGTCAAGAACCTATTTCGGAAGTCAGTTGATAGTTGTTGAGCTCCTAAAAACGCGTGAAGACTTACAACGACTATATGGACTTAGCCTCTGAATGGTCATTAAGAAGTTACATCTGAATGGCTCATAGTCTTTTAATGGTTAAGATGTAATCTTAAATATGAATGGTTAAGATGTAACATCTAAATGGTTGCCTCTTAACCATTCAGACTTAAGGTTACCTCTTAACCATTCAGAGGTTATGGACCATTAAGAGGTAGCCTCTGAATGATCATTAAGAGGCTACCAAACAGCCCCTTAGTCATGTCATCCCGAGAATCTCGAGAAGTTAGTTACAATTAATGATAATGGCTAAATAAATTCTATAACGACTGGTCAAGCATAAGACTCGGGATTTTAGTCAAAGATAACCATTGAGAGTTGGTTGAACAAGTCTATAACGTTCACAAGGGAATATTCTCAATATCCCAAAGATTTCAGGATATTCAGTTATGTTTTATGTACTATAAATAGAGGGTATCTTATTGCTTAGGGACATATGACACACACAACACCCACACTTAAATCACAAGCTCACATTTTCCATTTGCAGGTCACTTACACTACAAAAATACAATCACTAACACTCATAATCATCATTGTTGTTAGTACACTATGTCCCTAGCCTAGTATAGGTGATGTTTAGATGTTATTACTGGTGCTTGGGTGTGTTTTCGAGTCGATTATGGGGCGTTTGGCATATCAGGCGAGTAGGACTGCAAAGGTGCGACTAGCCTTGCTAGTCGCCCCTCCTACTCGTGCGATAGGATCCTACTCGCCCCTTGGGCCCTAGGCCACTAGGACAGGTATAAAAGCCTCCAATCATTGCCCTAATCTTTTAGCTGTCACATCACACATTCCCCAAGCACCCTGCCATAGGTTCTAAGGTCTGAGATTGTTTTGTAACACATGTGCTCTGTTTTTCAATCAATACAACCTTTGAACCGATTATGTGTGTGTGTTGATATCTCGATTATCTTAGTTTCATATCGTTTTTGTTGTCCGAACAGTGTTTAGTGGATTCCGCACTCTAAACGTTGAAGCTCGTGATTGTCGGGTTGTCCGAAATCAATCCTACAAGTGGTATCAGAGATTTGGCTCTTATCACGAGTGTTTTGATAGAAAAAAAAATTCAAAACAGTGGGTTTTCAGATTAAAAGTTTGCATTTTTGTCCAAAAACCTGTTTTGAAAGTTTAAAACTTTGTGTTTTTGATAAAAACAACATTTTTCAAAATCTAAGGGTGTTTTAACACATAAAAACAAGTGTTTTTTTATTAGGGTTTGTTGCAAAAGTGTTTTGACAACGTTCCTAATCATTTGGGGATCAAACACTGTGTTTTTTTATAGATTTTGAAGCAAAAATGATGGTTTTCGTGTAAAACAAGTTCTCAGGTCTGCAACTAGCGATTAGGAAGTGTTCACGCGATTAGAAAGCTTACTCGCGTAATTTTTCACACGACTAGAGTCCTACTCGTGCCTTAAAACACACTATTAGACCTCTAGTCGCTTGGGTAACTATACTCGCCTGAAATCTCCTACTCGCGTCACTGTTCACGTGTGTAGCCCACTACTCGCCTGATGTTCACACGTTTAGCTTATCAATCGTGTGTTCTACTCGTAAGTTCAATTCTACTCGTGTGTTGCAGTGCTGAAACCAAAAATCACGTAAGTATCGGACCTTTATTGAACTATAACACATGGCGAACCCGTAGGGACATCTGAACCAACCAAGACAACAATATAATCAACCTATAAACAATAAAATGAATGTACCCACGAATCCTTGGCAGTTTTCGGCCAAGCATAATGCGCAACGGATGCAACAATAGCAACACCAAGCTAATTTTGCCGGAACCAATCCGTGGGCGCTTGCGGCTCAACAGCGTGCCCAGCAAAAACAACAACAAATGATGAATGGTAACCCATGGGCACTCGCAGCCGCTGCAACTCAATAGACACAACATCTATCTTCGTTACTCCTTAGTGACTTGGAAACCGATAGTTCTAATAGGGCACCTAAACTTTAGTTCATGGCCGACTAACACTCCTGGAAAGGCAGGTTAAAGACACATGTCGAGGGTATTGACGGGTTAGTATGGGCAGCAATAGAGAACGGGTATACCAGGCCGATGATTGAGAACTCTGACATTCCCGTCTCTTTAGAAGATATGACTGGTGAACAACAAAGAAAAATACAACTATGAGAAGAAGACGATGGCAGCTTTAACACAAGCTCTTCTGAAAGACATCTTGCACCAGTTTGCTCAATGCACAACTTCGCAGAAGTTGTGTCTTGCGTTAGCTGAGAGGAATGAAGGAAATGAGAAGACCAGAAAGATCAAGATAGATTAGCTCAGAAAGGAGTTTAAAAACTTCTCTGGCATAGGAAATGAACCGTTGCGGGATCTGACAACACGTTACTATCATTTGATGTCAGAGATATATCAGTATGGGGTAGTCTACACATCAACAGAACTTGTGGAACTTTTAGTCCAGAATCCTCTCTACCGGGTATCAAACATGTACACAATCAAAGGCGGAATCAATGATTGTATAGAAAGAATGAAGAAGAGACTTGAAATAGAATGATTTGATTAATGAAGTGCACACGGTTTCTATGAACAGTCTAGACCCCTATTTATACACAATATAGGCTGTCACCCCTACATGGGCCTATAGGGCGAACCCAGTATTATAATAACCCAAGACAATGCAAACCTCTAAAATCTAGCCCAACAATATCCCCCTAGGTTTGTGTTGACTTGGTGTGTCTCTACTGCTTCTTGCTGCACTTCTTGGAGCTCTTCTTCTTTCTTTCCAATGCCTTCTTCCACTCTTCAGACGATTTTCCAACATATGGACCAAACAGTCCAGTCTCCACTCTTCCTCTGTTATCAGATGCCAATCCCAGACTAGCTATCTGAGCCACTGCACTAGTGAACGATTTAGCACAGACTTCATACGTGGGATCACATTGAATCTGATGCTTCACTTGTATTTGAATATCTTCAGAATGCAAACTCATCAGATCTTTGGCATCAAACATTCTTAGCTCATCACTATCACAAACAATCACTGCAGATCTGGAGGTAGGATCATAAACCCAGAACTTCATATCCTTCAAGCATCCTCTGTCCATTGGCTTAGACAAAGGAATGGTCTTCATCTTTTCAGTAGGGGGCCACTGAACTGTTTTGAACGGCTTTCCTTCTGCAGTCAATACACCTTTATACTCCACCAAAAGTGAGCTTGCAGTCTTCATATCCCTGAAATTCACCTTCGCTTGCTCCTGAATCTTCCTATGAAATGTGCTTCCAATCTTATTTCTTGGATTTCTCGTCTGATTAGTAAAAGGAGCTCTTGCAAGTTCTGCCAAATCGATCTTGGTCCAGGAGTTGAAGGCAGAAGTAGAAGAATAATACTCAATAACCCCATTTCCTCTGTGAACAACAAAAACCCCCTTGTCATCATTATATCTCCAACACTCTATTCCTGTTCGATTTCCATAAGTATCAAACCGATCTCTGGTAATAGTTACGAATCTTTCAGGATGCTCCTCCATGGGATCAATAGATGGCTCAGTTGTATTCTTAAGAACATAAGTGCTTCCAGGACGACGATCTCTCACTCTAGGAACTTGGTCTTCAAAATATTTCTTCATATGTTCTTCATGTTCCTTTTCTGACCTTTCACGCTCAGCAGGAGTCATAACTTTCTCAAGAAAAGATGAAGTCTCTGAAAATTCCTTTCCAAACTTGTTTTCCAGTTTTTGAGTCAAATTGAGCAATCTAGCTGAAACATCACCCAATCCCGACTCCAATTCATCAATCTTTTGGTTCTTATCAGTAACTGTCTCCATTAAACTCTGTACCTGAGCAGTTAGCCACACATTTTCAGTCTCTAGCTTTAGCACTTTGGTCTGCAATCTATGAACATCCACTTCAGCAAAAATGTCTTCTTCGCTGTCAATTCCTTCCTGATTAGCCTCCCTCTCTTCAGTTGTCAAAAATTAAACGTCCACATGTTTTCCCTGTTCTTTATCAGCTAGAAAGGCCATCTAAGCTCTTTGAAAAGCTTCCTCATCAAACAAAACCTTACTCGCACCAGATGCACTAGAAGATCCAGCTTCTTCATTTATCCTTCCTGTGATTGGTTCCTTGCTCATGAATTGAGAAAATGATTCAGTTGCAATAGCAGGCACAGTAGAGGAACTAATAACACCAACAGGAATGTCGGTTGATACCCCAACATCAGTCATAACAGCATCAACAGCAGTAGAAGGAGTTTCAGCAACAGGAACTGAAACACCAGCAGTAGCGGTCAACCTGGGATCTCTTCTACTCCTCTTCCTCAGCCTCAAATCAGAATTGGGGTCTTCAAAAACTTCATCATTAATAAATGTCTCAACTGAAACATCGGATGGAGGAATCCTTTGTTCAGCTTCACGAACGATATTCAGTATACTCGAAAGCACTTCTGCTTGAGGAATAGTAACCTCAGAAGCAGCAGTGTTTAGATCTTCTGTCAAACTCTCTTCAGTTCATCTTAGCTTCTCAAACTGATTCAGTTCATCTTGCATTGCATCTACCCAGCTTGGTTCTCGCATGGCCATAGCAATAGACTTTGGCTCAATTTGTGAAATGAAACACGAGTAAAAGCATCTGTTGATGTCACCAGTTTGACTCCTTGTTAAAACACCTGCATCCACTGGACCAATGATGTTTTCCAGTGGGTGATCTCGTTGAATGTTTGTAGGAATAGCTCTGTCTGGAACTGAAGAATCTCCAGGTAGAATCGTAATACTACCCGTTGCAGTCTCTTCTACAATGTCAGGATTAACTTCGTCCTCATCATTGTGCTCCACTGTGCATTCAATAGGTATGGGATCATGGAAAGCAGGAATTGAGGTATCAGAAGATAAATCTTGGTAATTTACCTGCTGCACAGGATCCGTAGTGTGAATGGATGGTTCAGCCGAAACTGAATGTGGCTGTGTTGATGGAGATGTAGGTATAGCATCCCCCTCATCCTTTGCATCATCAATCAAGGAGGATGAGGTTCGAGCAGCGTACGTTGAGCAACCTGTAGAAACTGTATTTGCACCACTAGATACATTGTTAAAAATACGAAAAGATTGAAAGAGAGTATCATAGTCAAATAACCAGTCTGGACCCACTCTAGCATCTGTCTCATTTTCCTCAAGCCAACGCACGTCAAACGACTCTACGATTTGCTTAGTTTGTTTGTTGTAAACCCTATATGCAGTCTTGCCAGCATAGCCAACAAAATAGCAGTCGTCAGCTTTCACATCAAACTTTGGTGTAGTGTCCAGATGCAATAGGGTACACGGACAACCAAAAGCACGAAAATGCTTGACGGAGGGTTTAGTACCAAACAACACTTCGTAGGGTGTTTTTATTCGAGCTTTGTTGACTTGGACTCGGTTCTGCACATAGCAGGCTGTGTTAACAGCTTTAGCCCAGAAGAATGTCGGAAGCTGTGAGTCACACAACATTGTGCGGGCAGCTTCAATTAGGGTGCGATTTCTTCTTTCAGCGACTCCATTCTGCTGTGGCGTCCTTGCTGAGCTGAATTGACGTGCAATCCCTTTCTGAACACAGTAACAGTTTAACTCTGCATTCTTGAATTCAGTTCCGTTGTCACAGCGAATGCCCTTTACCTTCAAGTTGGTCTGATTCTCCATCAATATGATAAACTGTTTTACTATTTCTGCAGTCTCACTCTTGTTAGCCAAAAAGAAAACCCAAGTAAAACGTGAGAAATCATCAGTTATTACTAAACAGTATGCTTTACGAGAAATGCTGAGTACATTCACTAGGCCAAATAGATCCATATGAAGTAACTGCAGCAGAGAATCAATAGTGTTTACCAACTTGGAATAATGTGATTTTCTATGATGCTTTCCTCTGGCACATGCAACACATTTTTCAATTGTTATAAAATCACGTACTGACAAATCCCTTACCAATCCCAGTTTAGCCACCTGGTTCAAGTTTTTAGCATTTGCATGTCCAAGGCGACGATGCCATAGAATGGCATTGTTTTGAGAAACTTTTGAGAAAAGACATGTGACGTTCTGCATTGCCTTAGGCTTCTCAACCTTCATTGGCTTGGAATGAGCATGGTTCCCGTTTGGAGCCTTCTGATGTTTCCAGCTTGCAAAAGTTTTCAGATTTGTTTTACAATTTCTGGCAATATGTCCTGGGATTCCACATGTGTAGCATGTCTGACGTTTTACATGTGGATCCCCCTGAGATCTTGCAGTCTTTCCAGGCTCAAAGAGCTTGGTTACATCTCTATACCTGTGTGATGCTGTTTTGGAATACCGTGTCCCTTGATTTGAAAAATTCTGTTTTTCATATTTTAGTAAAACATGTTTCGGTGAGACATATTTCCCAGTCCGATCCATACTAGATTGTATAACCAAAAGATTTTTCGTTGTATCACAAGCATTTGACAAAATAACAGAATCTGAATGAACAAACAAAGAGTCAGACGAAAAATCACAAGGTTTTATGCTCAAAACAAACGAGCCCACACAAATATTTTTGTCTTTAGAAGAAATTGATAAATTGTTTTTCTGATTTTTATTATTAAATGCAAGTGAATCAGAGTCATCGACTTCATCCGCATCATCTACCCAATCCTCAATAATCACATTTTCTGCACAAGAATCAACCAAATTAGTAACATTCACATCATCAGACACATCATAGCAATTTTCTGTAGAGAAGTTTTCAGCCACAGAAGATGTAGGAGATTCAGAAGATATTGAACATGCTTTATCCGAATCAAATGAGTTTGAAGTAGACACAGAAATAGATTCATTCAATTTGGACATGTCCTTAGATGATTCGGCGGTTTCACATGACTAATAGCTAGTTGCTTCAGTATCTCCTAAGTCTGGATCGGAGTTAGACTCGGGTTAAGTCACTGACGGATCATCTGAGTGAGATTTAGAATCGGTCAGATTATTTTCACTGTTTGCTCAGTGCTTTAGACAAAGCTCCCTGATTTGCTTCATGAAATCAAACTCATAGTTCACACTTGAGTTTTGCTGGGTGGTCGGAGCATGAATTGGTTCATTAACTTGTATGTATTCATGTTTAGACTCTTTAGAAACACACAGCGACTCATTAGATTCAGATGAAGATGGAACCTCATCTTTGCTAACCTCGAAAACTCTATCAACCTCTTTATTTTTCTCATAATTTAATGTCTCAGTCTGCTTTGAAGCATCTTGAGACTTGACAAATGTTTTTGATGGAGCCTGCTCTTGCTTAGATTGTTTTTGTTTAGGTTTAGAGATTCTAATTGGGGTTGATTCAAGTTTAGTGACTTCAACTTCATCCCTTGATGGTCGACTGGTTGGCTCTTCTATTTGTGGACCATATCCTTTCACAGGAAGAGCCAACAGTTCTTCATCCGACATAGGAATTGAGAAATAATTTTCATTGAAGGGTGGAGGAATTTCCACAAAACCAATGCCCTTATTTCTCACTTCCTTTGGTCTGTACTTTAACTGGGTATTGATCATTTTCTCGACTTTAGGACTAGAACAATCGAATTTTTTGAAATGAAAATCTGCATTTTCAAATTTTGATTTTAAGTCGATCAATTCCGTGGTCAAAGTGTCAGACAGTCGTTTGAAGTGTAAATATCGACATTTATGATCACTCACCTCCTGATGCAAACGCTTGATATCAAGTTTTTGTTTTTCGACCATTTCTTTATAGGAGTTAAATTTCTTTTTAATGTCCCAAGTGGCCATCTTTTCATATTCAAGATGTTTGTATGCAGAGAGAGTTTCTTCTCTAAAACCCTTAATTTTAAGTTTACAATTTTCAGTGCAACATGATTCAGCTAAAGTTTCATAATGTACCTCAGCCGGCGATGGAACATAATCGTCATCCATCCGTGCCATGAGTGCCTTGTACACAGTATCTTCAACAATCTTTAGATCCTCATTTGAGATGACCAATCCCATCCACATCCTGATTGAGCGACCATAGCCTTGTTTGAGTTAGAGGATTCAGATCCAGTGTGAGAGGTAGATGATTGACTTCCCGGAGTCGCAGCGGGAGAAGCAGCTACAGGAGTAGAGTTGTCTATTTCTTTCTTTGGCTTGGTGCACTCACGAGCAAAATGTCCAAGCTCATCATAGTTATAACAACGCATCTTCATTTTATCCTAACCCAGTTTCTTTGTTGGGTTTTCCCATACATTTCTCCCAGTCTTCTTCACGAACTTATTTGCTCTATGCACCACCATAACTATCTGCCAAGTCAAGTCCATATCTTCTATATCATCTTGATTAACATCGTTTAAGTCACATGCTCCAACATCTTTCGTAGTAAGTTGACCAGTTAGAAATGCATTATAGCAATTCATGAATCCAACAAATAAACTTAAGTTACTTTCAAGCTCCTTTGGAATTTTTACTGTTGACTGAGGTGCAGCTGAAGAAAGTGATGCAGATGACGAAGGTCCAGCAGAAGTGGCCGCAGAGGAAACAGGCATGGCGGAGCCTTTTGATGCACTGGGTGCAAACATAGGTGGATACGAAGATCCACTGGCTGGGTAAGAGTACAACGAGGGACGCTGAGGTTCTTGCTGAGACATTAGGGCATTGCTGGGAGTTGTGATGATTGCATTATTATAACTAGTAGTCTGAGTCATGTAACGTTTCCTGTCATCAAGGTCATAGGACTTGATCAAGAATATGGTTTCAGAAAGAGTGAGTCTTGCTAAATCTTTGGTTCTCTTGATAAAAGTTACATTTGAGTCCCAACTCCTTGGAAGAGTATTTAGCAGCTTTTTGTTCATAACGGAGTTATCTACCACCATATCATTTGATTTCATCTCACACACTAAAGCCACAAAACGCTGGATCTGCGTTTCAAGTGATTCGCCAAGAATATGATTAAAAGCATTGAATTTCTGGCTCAGCATCTCCCTTCTGCTTTCTTTCATTTCTTCATTTCCCTCATACAGATTTTCAAGAGCTTCCCAACGTTCTTTGGCAATGGCATTGTCATGAACTCCAATCGATACTTCAGGAGAAAGTCCTTGATGAAGATAAGCAATTGCTCTTTCATCAATGCCAGTCTTTTCATGATCTTCATAATTATACATACTCTTTGGTTTGATAGCAGTGGCTCCAGTTATTTCGTTAACCACATAAGTGATCACACAGGGTCCGTTTAAGATAGATCTTAGAGCCTTTGTATCTTTTATTTTCATAACTTGAATGTACCTGAATTTCCACTCAGAATAGGACATTCCAAGTTGGAGAATAGGTATTTTCTGATGTGTGCCAATGACAGATTCCATGGCTTTGTCCACTTGAGCAGCTACAAGTAATTGGTTAGTATTGAGTCCCTTCAAATTTGTTTGGTTAACCATTTAATCCATATCTGAAAACAAGATTTGAAGTTATTAGTGCAGATTTATATGGTTCAATTCTAGTCCAACAATTATTGAAGTCCAGTCCAAAACTTGTGATTAAGCTTAGTCCAATATAGTAGGTCGAACACCAATCAGTTTGCCGAACTCAGGTTAAGGTCGAACACCAGTCAGTTGGTCGAACTCAGTGCAAGGTCGAACACAAGCTAGTTGGTCGAACTCAGGCCAAGGTCGAACTCAAGCCAGTTGGTCGAACTCAGGCCAGGGTCGAACTCAGGCCAAGGTCAAAATCAGTCCAAGGTCGAACTCAGGCCAATGTCGAATTCAGTCCAAGGTCGAACTCAGGCTAAGGTCGAACTCAGGTGAAGACGTCGAACTCAGGTGAAGACGTTGAACTCAGGCCAAGGTCGAACTCAGGCTAAGGTCGAACTCAGGTTAAGACGTCGAACACTCCTTTGAATATGGAAACCTGCATAAGATTAGCAACAAACTTTCCAAGTTTTGCGAAAGTTTTAAAAACTTTTAAAGAGATAGTCAAACAATAAAAACAATTCCTTTTAAAAAACAATTATCTCCTTAATTTAAGCAAACAACTTTGACCTTCAAACCAATCGGATCAAACAAGAAATTTTTATCAAAATTTTTAACGAAAACATTGATGATCATAAGTAAATTAGCGAAACATAGATGCACAGAACAAACCGATTAGTAATAAAACACATAATTATGAAATCGATATGAATCAAATCAATAAAAGACAACATTTTCGTTAGCAAGAACTTCTTTGATCTTCTTCCTTTGATACCAACAACCGAGCCTTCGAAACACTTCTTAAGCTCTGATACCAATTGTTAGTCCAGAATCCTCTCTACCGGGTATCAAACATGTAGACAATCAAAGGCGGAATCAATGATTGTATAGAAAGAACAAAGAAGAGACTTGAAATAGAATGATTTGATTAATAAAGTGCACACGGTTTCTATGAACCGTCTGGTACACGACTTGAACAAACAAAAGGACTAGCAACCCCAAAAACAAACAAGGAGACCCCTATTTATACATAATATAGGCGGTCACCCCTACATGGGCCTATAGGCCGAACCCAGTATTATAATAACCCAAGACAACGCAAACCTTTAAAATCTAGCCCAACAGGAACGGTTTGCAGATGCGCTTCCACCACACTGGCATCAGTGGCTTAATATCCAGAAGGCAAATAATGTTTATCAGACAATCTCCATCAATGACTTCGTGGCTGAGCTTGAAAGCACGGAAATTGATGAGATCAGAAGGGCGAACAAGGCGTTCATCCCTCAGAACCCGAGCATCTACTATGGGACAGCACCTCAGGATGTGAGCGTAGCAGGATCCAAATCGCAGACAACTTTTGTCCTAGATCAGGATCCTGTCTTCGCGTTTGAAAACTATGGTCCCCCAGTAGATGTTCTTCCTCTAGTTTGTCCTTTTGGACAAACTAACCAGTATGGTGTTAACCCTTATGTTCATCTTGCAGCACTTGTGCAGGCAACATCAAGCTTTGGCGGTCCTTCTATGTCAGGGTATGGTGGTGCTTCATCCTCTGGATACGGTGATGCATCGACTTTAGGTTATGGAGGTGCTTCAACATCAGGTCAAGGTGGCGGATATCGGACAAATCCAATTGCAGATCAGCTAAACACCGCATGATTTGAGAAGGTGACTATAGAGCTAGTTCAAGAACATATGGCTCTACTGTCTACCTTAGTCAATTCCTATAGTGGGTTAGTCACGGGGCAGATTAGGAATCCTCATCTAACTCAAGAGGATTATGCCTAGATTGACAAGGATGAAATGGATTTGATCGATATCCAGTGGCACTTCGCAAGCGTGGTTAGGAGAGCCAAAGAATACATGGATAGAACGGGGAGAAGAGATGTGCTGATAAACAATAACACAAGGTTTGGGTTTGACAAGAGCAATGTGACGTGCTACAACTGTGGTACAAGGGGAAACTTTGCCAGTGAATGTGATAGACCCAGACAGCAGGGTAATCTGAATCCCATCAACAACAACAGAGGGAATCAGAATCAAAGGCGGCATGCTTAGACACAACCTCAACAAAATACTGAACGAGCAATCGTCCCCGTGCAAAACCAGAATCAGCGGGCTCCTGTCAACAACAATCAAGGACAAGCCCTGGTAATTCAAGTTGATGAAGGGTTTAACTGGAACCTTCATATAGAGGGAGAAGATGCTCAGCATGGTGGTGAAGCATGCTATGTCCAGCAGGTTTCTGAACCCGAAGTTGAAGATGAAGAATGCAGCAATGCTCAAGAAGTCAATGTTTCTGAAATTGACTCAACTGATGGTGATTCTGACTGTGAGTCTGAAGGAGATTTGGATCTGGAAGAGTTGCTAGCTGAAGCAGATGAATACATCAGCAAGCATTCTTTCCTTGTAGATGCTGACTGTGCCAAGACTGGTCTGGCAGAATTTTATGGACCCAAGAAGTCTGCAGCTCACAATACTCTCATGGCTATAGCAGATTCGTCTACTAAGGGAGTTCCACATGTCCTTAGCAACAGCCTGTGGATTGTTGATAGGGGAGCTTCTGGGCACATGATGGGTGGCTTATCCCTGCTATTTGACATCAAGAATATCAGCGGGGGATATGCTGCTTTTGCTGGTAATAAAGGGGGTTATATCACTAAAGAAGGTAGTATTTGCAATGGTATTTTGAGCTTCGAGAAGATCAGCTTCGTGAAGCAGATAGACCACAATTTGCTGAGTGTGTCATAGATATTTAACAAGAAGTTCATTGTGTTCTTTGATGACAACGCATGCTTCATTCTGAAACCTGGTTTTAAAGTTCCTAAGGAGTGGGTCATGATTTCTGCTCCAAGGGTCAACAATCTGTATGTTCTGGATATGAGCCAAGCTATGACAACTAGGGGCAAGTCACTTGTTTTCTATAGAAGGCGACAGAAAAGGGATCAATCATGTGGCACGGATGTATGGGACACATCCACTTGAGGAAGATGAACCATCTAGTCCAGAATCAGCTAGTGGATGGTGTCACAGTAAAAAATTTTCATCTAAGTGACGTCTGTGTCTCATGCAAGAAAGGAAAGCAGAGGAAGAAATCTCACAAGCCCAAGAAGGTCAACTCAGTCAGTCTACCTCTCGAAAGATTGCACATAGATCTCTTTGGCCCTGTCAATCGAAAAAGCAAGAACAAAGATCTACACTATCTGGTTGTCACTGATGATTATTCAAGATTCTCTTGGGTGGTATGCATGCAGCATAAGAGTGAGACTTTCAAATACTTGAAGAATATGTTTATCAAATTGGAAAATATCTATCAGCTGAACATCCACGGGATTTGAAGCGACAATGGAACAGAGTTCAAGAACCATGCTATGGAGTCATTATGTGCTTAAAGTGGTATTCATCATGACTTCACAGCGTCGTACACTCCTTAGCAAAACGGGATTGCAGAAAGAAAGAATCGGACTCTTATAGAGGCGACCAGGACAATGCTCGTAGATTCGAACCTACCTGTATTCCTCTGGAATGAGGCGGTTCACTACGCGTGTTACACTCTAAATAGGGTTCTTACGGTAAAGAAGCATGGTAAGACTTCTTACGAACTGCTGAACCATAGGAAACCGAACTTGGAGCCAAGGCAGAAGAAGGGTTCTTTGTTGGATACAACACTCCTAACAAGAAAGTATAAAATAAAAGAACTCAACGCGTTGAAGAGTGGCTTAATGTCGATGTTCAACGCTATACTGTCAATGCTCCTGGTGTTGGACCCGATTGGTTGTTCGACTATAAAGGTCTATTTGATTCTTTCAACGTAGATAATGTTGTTGATGATGTTGTTGCACAATTGTATTACGAGTGTGAAAACATAGCTAGTTCACCACTGGTGCGTCCGGTCGTCGTCAATGCACCAACAACATCTGATGCATCAGTATCTATGGGTCCCTCTGACAAAACTGCAGCAGTAAAGGCAGAGGAAGTTTTTCAGGAAGCGTCGGCAGAGATTCAAGAATCTTCTTCTTCGGACGAGGAATTTGCAGACTCTCATGAAACACTTACTGAGGAACAAGTTGGAAATGGTGAATCTACCACTACAGCTCCAATCATTTCCACCGGGAACAATCAAGCTGGTCCTTCTACTTCTACAGCTCTAGGGATTAATCTGCGGGTTGATCTTTCAAGGTTTAACATGCAACCCACTGCTCCTTCTAGTTCAAGTGCCGCAGAGACAAATATTTATAAGAACATGGAAAATCTCAATCTACATTCGGATGATCCAGTGCCGGCACATCCGAAATCTCAGATTCACGACACTCATCCGTTGCAGAATGTGATTTGGAATCCAGCTAGCCAAGTTATGACAGTGGTCAACTCAGAAATGCTAGCTCAAGTGATAATGCAGGTACCCTAGCTCTATATTCAGACATCAGGAAAGCAAGTCATTAGAATGATTGGTCCTTCGCCTTGTATGTATCTCAACAAGAACCAAGAACGGTGCAAGAGGAATTGAGGGAAGAACCATGGATCGAAGCTATGCAAGCCGAACTTCAGCAGTTCCAAAAGATCGGGGTGTGGGACTTAGTTGACTTACTTCCAGGCTCAAAGAAAATTAGAACGAAGTGGGTCTACAAGTGTAAACGGGATGACCGCGGGGTGGTTATCAGTAACAAGGCTCGTCTAGTTTTTCTCGGTTTCCGACAAATCGAAGGAATAGATTACAACGAAGTATATGCTCCAGTTGCGCGCCTTGAAGCTATACTGATGTTCTTAGCTTATGCTTCGTACAAACGATTCAAGGTGTATTAAATGGATGTGAAAAGTGCTTTTCTGTATGGTATAGTGAAGGAAGAGGTGTATGTTGCACAGCTGCTAGGCTTTGAGGATCCGTTTCATCATGACAAAGTCTACAAACTGAACAAGGATTTGTACGAACTCCATCAAGCTCCGCTTGAATGGTACCAAATGCTTAGCAACTATCTAATATCCAATGGGTTTAACCGTGGACTCGTGGATTGCACCTTATTCACCAAGGAAAAGGGTGGCGACCGTCTTCTGGTACATGTTTATGTTGATGATATTATTTTTGGGTCTACTAATGATGAAATGTGCAAGGACTTTGAAAAGCTTATGCAGGAGAAGTTCGAGATGAGCTCGATGGGGGAGATGCAATTCTTTCTTGGTCTACAAGTAGAACAACAGCAGTCAGGGATCTTCATCCACCAGACCAAATATGTTGCTGACATCTTGAGCCGGTTCTAGATGGAAGACTCTACTCCTGTAGCCACCCCTATTCAAACCAATCACAGGATTGGTGTTGACGAGAAAGGACAAGCCGTTGATCCTTTCATCTATCGAGCGATGATTGGCTCGTTGATGTATCTCACTACCTCAAGACCCGATATAATGTTTGCAACGTGTCTACTATCCAGGTACCAGTCAAGGCCGAAACAGTCCCACCTGATTGCTGTGAAGAGGATATTACGTTATCTAAAGGGTTGTCTGACCAAAGGTCTATGGTACCCTAATGACGATAAGTTTGACCTCATCGCTTTTAGTGATGCTGACTATGGCGGATGCAAGACATATCTCAAATCCACATCGGCTGGATGCCGGTTTTTGGGTGCAAGACTAGTCTCGTGGCAATGCAAGAAGCAAGCCTCTGTGTCCTTATCTACTTGTGAGTCGGAATATGTAGTTGTGTCCAGTTGCTGCTCCCAGGTTTTATGGATACAACAGCAAATGAGAAACTACGGTTTGAAATTTCTAAATACTCCCATCTACTGTGACAATGAGTCCACTATAGCACTTGCTAAAGAATCAGTTAATCATTCCAAGGCGAAACACATCCCCGTTCGGTATCATTTCATACGCGATTGCTATGAAAAGAAACTGATCGATGTTGTGAAAATCCACACTGGTTACCAAAGTGCGGCCTATTTGTAACACCCCAACCGATGGCGGAAACATCGAGGTGTCACGTATGAATGATTGTTCAGTAGCTCATGGTAATACATATGTTTAAATAATCCTTTATTTCATTACAAAATTGAATTACATTAAAGTCTACATCAAATAATCAAACAAAGCTTAAAACTTCAAATATCTCCTCATGCTAGCTCTAGACTTCATGCATCAGTATTTCCTGTTGAGTTTGGAAAAATGGGGGGGTCAACTAGAAGTTGGTGAGAATACATAATCCATGTTAAGCATATAGTTTAAGTATAAAAGTTTAGCAATTCGTATGTCTATCGTAAATTTAAGTCTACATGAATAGTATAATATGTTGACATAATCAAACCTCCGACTAGTTTAGGTCCATCCCGTCATCTACGGTTCACCTTAGTAATATGTTGGAACGATAACAATCACCCACGCTACCTATGTAGGAGGTACGCGTATCCGGGTGGGATTGTCAATCCAATAGATCTATTATTGAGTATCGCCGGCTTGGCCATAGCTAATGATTATGTAAATGTTGAAACTCGTTGAAACTCGTTGAAACTGTTGACTAATTCATGAGGCAATAAAGTTTACTACTAGACATGCATGTTGAATTGCTTAAATAATTGTTGCAAGTATAAAGAATCGCATAAACATGGTTACGTAAACTCACCTTAGCAAAGTATTAAGTCTCGAGAAATAGAATATGTGTAGCCCCAAAGTTGCCAAAGAGCTTATAATCAAAGTTTCAATTGTAGAAGTAATAGACTATAGAAGAAAGGTATGAGGAAAAGTTTAATCGGATTGAAACAATCAATTTAGAGGTGCAAAGTATAATGGGTCATAGGTGGGTTTTTATACTAGTTTTGGATTCAATTAGCCATTAAAATTGGTCAACACCATAAAGTAAGGTTTTATGATGAATTGACTATTTGACTAAGACTTTGACTGTTTGACTAAGACTTTGACTAGGACTTTGACTATTTGACTCAAGGCTTTATTTAAAAAAAAATCTTGTATGTGAAAAAAAAAGAATTTAGAATCATATTATTATTATTATTATTTATATACATTTATGTATGTATATAAGTTGTGAGTTAGGATAAATAAAGACTTAGGCACATTTGTATAATATTAATGATAAAGGTGTAATATATATATATATATATATATATATATATATATATATATATATATAAAGGCTTTTTATATATTAAAATTTTGGGGAAAATTTTGCGATGTTACACTATTCACCAAAGCTTTTGACAGACCTCGCTTTGAGTATCTGTTAATTTTAAACGACATTAAAGAAAAGCAGGATTAGCTTGCACTCGGTGATCATGTTTGTAAATATTTTTCTTCAAAAACTTGAAAAATCCAAAAATATTGTCTTTTCGTAAATTTTTAGATTTTTAGGGGGAGAAAAATCAGAAAAATACAACTGCATCAGAAAAACGATATGAAACTAAGATAGACGATTTTTCAAAAATCAAAAAAAAAAAAAATTGAAAAAGCCAAAAATCGAGTTTTCATTTGGTGAAAAAGGGAAGATGATATGCTCTTATCAATGGACTATCTGAATCCTTTAAAATTCTAGTACACATATTGGAACTGAAAGGCAGCCTCTACAATGATGTGTCAGTAGGCTCAAAATCATTCCCAAGTTTGGCACGGTGATATAAACTTAATTTAACTGAAACATGTGTTGATCAACGTGCGTTGGCATATGGTCTTGGTATTATAGAATGCCAAAATCCGAGGTTTCATGGTCTTTAAGAGGTTGGTACATCCGGGGTGAACTGGACGTCTCTCAGAATAAAAGGAGTGATACATGTGTTGTACGTTGGGAGGAACACATAGCAGCCATTTTAAAGCTGGGTGTGGATCCGAAGCCTTTGCATAAGCAAGCTTCTTTGAGATGAGCCTGGATAGGATTTATCTCCATCCTTTCCGTATATTGTGCCAAAAGCTCTCCAGGATCCGTTGATCCGTCATAAACTTTCATAATTTGGAATCTGAAATCTTTTCGGAATTTTAGCATCACAAATAGGAGGGGCGAACCGGGATATCACGTGACAGCTTAAGGATACCTCAGGGATATGTTGAACTATCCCCGATACGCTCGATTTCATATCCTTTAGCTTCTGTAACTCCTTGGCCATATGAGCGCTAATGCCGGTATCCTGCACAGGTTCAAGATTGTTAGCAGTAAGAGTATTATTATTATTGAAACTAATACCGGTGTTTTGTCCTTGGGATGGCTTTAAGGCATATCCCGATTCTCTGGATGTTGAAACTCTTATGGACGAGGTGACTTCAGGGATTATAGCTCTAGACTGCATGGGAATAAAATCTCCTTGATGATTGTCCCAGTCGCGATCGAGTTGATGTCCAACACCCGAGGATGTTAAGTGCAGCTACATCCTCAGCCAGTCTTTTAGAAGATGCCTTGATTGTCTGAACTTCTGTGATCAACGTCTGGTTTGTTTCTTGTTGATTCTTGAGTTGCTCCTTGACCACCGTAAACATGGAGAGGATCTCCTCATTCAAGATCAGAACAAGGGGAGTCATACTAGATGTCCCCATTCCAGATCTGGAATAGTTCTGATATACGCTAAGGGTATTGGCTCTTCACTTCTTCTTGGGAATGCAGGTGGAGGTGGTAGAGACGCATTTGGAGGAGAAGTGGATGATGGCATAGCGGAAGACACAAATTTTTGGTTAGAAGCCATAGTTTTCAAGATTTTCGAAATAGATTGATTGAGCAAAAATTTTAACAAAGTTTTTGTTAAGAATAGTACCACTTGCCCCACGGTGGGTGCCAAATTGTTTTGGTCAACTATTCCTCAGGATATCACACTGACGACAGACTTTGTAACAATTATATCCTCAAGATGAAATGATGAAAAACTAAGTAAAGAATGCAATAAAGAACTCGAGATGTACGAGAAAAGACCGTTATCAATTTAGATCTCCAACATAAAACCTCAGGAGGGGACAATCGCCCCTGCCTTGTTTGTTTTATTAAAATGGTTTTAAGAATGCAATATGTAAGTGTGTTGTGAGTAAGTAGAAATGAATGTTAGCTCACATTAGAAAGCGACGAGCGATAAAAATGATCATCCATAGTCCCTTTTATGCTAAAAAAAAAAAAGTAACTAACATCCTGAGAAATCCGGGATTACTCCTACTAAGTCCACATAGCAGTTTCAACTCTTTCTCTCTTCCACATGTCTTCAAACGAGTATAAAACGAAGTCCTGAGATTTAAGGTTCACCTAGTCTTTAGCAATTCAGTTAGACTTGACCTGCACAAAGAGTTTTAAACGACAAGGACTGTTAGTCATTCTCAGGATACATTATATAAATATTATGCAGACATATCCCGAGCATAGCAATATCCTAGTCATCCCGAGGATGGATACTTAACATAAATAATGGAAATATCCCTGAAATTTCCAGCACCAACAGGTACATCCACCTAAAATGAATCGGGCCACACAACCTCACTTCTCTAACTACATGCATCATCAAGTGAATCATGACATCAAAAAATGAAGGAGGGAAATACTTCTCTAACAAACACAAAGTTAATACGATGTCACTTTGCAATTTGTTTAGCTTGCTAACATCAACTACTTTACTACACAACTTATTGAAAAAATGACACAAGCTTATGATTCTTTTCCTCACTTTCTCGTGTAACACCCGTAGATTGCAAAAGTAAGAAGTTTTTTTTTTTTTTTTTTTTTTTTGGGAAAGGGGACTATACCCCAGGCAAAATTTATTAATATCCCGAAAGAGAGGGTCCCCCTCCTGGACATTTTACCATAGAGGATGAAGCCAAGAAATACAAACCAAAGCCCAAAGGCCAAAAAACATGAGACAAACTAATAGGCATGCATGCCCAAACCAAAATACAAGAAACAAACAAAGGCTCGCAGGCCCAAACCAAAATACATAAAGAAAACTAAGTCTATAGTTTCATGAAACGCCCCGTCCCATCTGTCTCTGATAAAACCTCAACCGAGTCATCATCCTTTTCAATCTCTTTAGGATCCTTAGGAATTTCCTTGTTGGCCGCTTCTTTGAAAGCTTTACTCAAGCCGAAAAAATAATCCCTTTTTGCTTTTGACCAAATATGAAAAAGAACATCATAAGTAGGCGGTACACCTAGCTTCTAATATTTTAAGGCATCCTCTTTCTTGCTATCCCACAACTTCGTTTTACCATCGTAATAATCATCAACGTTATCATTCTTCAACCCACCACTCTCATTAACATGCTTTGGCGTACCATTTTTTATCTTATTTTGATCATCAACATTATCCAATACCGAATACGGATTTGAAATAATAACCGATTTCAATTGATTTGGGCCCGACTTTGAAATCTTTTTTGGGCCAGCAGGAAACGAACCTAAGGGAGGAAAATCCATACTTAAAAAGGCCGAAGGCCCAACAATATTTTCATCCTTGGTCGGCCCATATCCACGGCCCACAGCAGTTTGTGCCTGATCAACAGCTTCTGGCGCTTTATTGGGCTCGGTAACAGCTTCTGAATTGGGCCGAATGACAACCTGTGGAACCTTTTGAGCTGCTGCCGTAATTTTCTGCCTTGGACAATTAACGCCCGGTATTTTCAGTGGTCTCCAATGGGCCTGAGCGGTAGCTTGGGCCTGTTTCTTGATTTTATTCTTTTTTGTAACCACTTCAAACCCATCAGCATCAACCATAATACTCTTTCCTTTGTCATTTTGATGGGCCGCATGTTTAGAGGTCCCAACCTGATGCATATTATAAATACCCGTGCCATTTTTGCATGTTTGTAATTGGGCCGTATCATTTGTGGATGGCTCAAATGTCCCCTTATTTGTTTTTTCATTCGGCCGTGGGGCTTGTTTCAAATCAGTATGTGAATATTCAAACTTTTGTTTAGGACAATTTCCAGAAACATGTCCAAACACTAAACAATGGGAAAAACTAGGGGGCTTCCATTTATAAGAGAGGTTCAAAAAATAAGACTTACCCGGAACTTGTTGTCTCGAAGGGAAATTCACTTTGACCTTGTCCGGCAATCCATGTTGAACAAACGCATTAACCAAAACCCGAGCAAATGTCAATGGACCTTCTTTTGATTTACACCTTTCAAATGTACCTTGGTCTAACATTAGCGGCCTTCCCACGCTACTAATAATTTCACTAATATTGCCACCATTCCAAAAACATAGTGGTAAATCTTGAATGGTCACCCATATAGGAACCGATGTCGGGTCCGGTTTGCTAAGAAGTGTGTCCGGCTCCCATAGTTGCAAAACCAACGGAACATTGTCAACAAGCCACGAATTTTTATCTAAAACTTGAACCATACCCTCTTCATTATCGAACTTGAAGAAGTAAAAACCACCTCGTTTCTTATACATAGACTTCAAGCCAAACTTGTGCCACATCCGAATTAAGTTTTCATGAAAAGTTGGAAAGGGAGATCATTACTAGGGGTGTTCTTTTTAACCGATAACCAATAACCGAACCGAACCCGAAGTGACCCGACCCAAGAAACTGCCTTACCCGATTAACCCGAACCCGATTAAGTGCATACTCGAACCCGACTAGAGTTATTTGGGTCGGTCTTTGGATTAGTTTTTTATAATTCGGGTTGACCTGAATAACCCGAATAATTCAAAAACAAATAAATGATCCAGTTTTCATATTTTTATGTATATCGGAGTAGTGTTTTTGTAGCTAAATTTGCAACTAAATATTATAGCTCATGTTGTGGCTTTATTTTACACATATTGTAACTCAAATGGATAGACATACACAACCCAAATGGTTGAAAATATGTAACTCAAACACTCGACCCGAAAAACTCGAACCCGATTAACCCGACCCGAAAAACTCGAACCCGATTAACCCCATAACCGATAACCATTTAACTAGATTTGGTCGAATATCAGGTAATAGTTTCACAACTGAAACCCCGAATAACCTGACCCGAATAACCCGATAACCGAAAACCAAACCCAATGAACACCCCTAATCATTACCCACAAAATATCCGAATAATTGCAATTCATGAGCTTGAAGACTCTTTGACTTAAATTGCGGACTAAGATTAACCGAGACGATCCCATTTTGGTCCTTCTGAGGAGGAGCATAAAGTAGTCGCGTTTCACTATTTTCCACATTTTCACCCTTAAAGGAGTTTTTGAAATAGGTCATTATTCCACAAATGGGTGCCTCGAATGGGATCAAAATCCGAGAGGTAATCCTCAAGTTTTAAAACCTGGACATTATCAAAGTAATAATTTGCTCTACATACCTTAGTGGATGGCTTAGGCATGTGGTTTATGACATTTTTTGGCATGGTTCCAAATTGCACAGTTGTTGCATCGGTACATGACAGTCATTAGACTTCAAACCAACTCATCTTGGAAACTTTCTCGTGTAACACCAACATAAATAAAATAGGAAAACAAAAAAAATGCACTTTTATATTGGAAGTAAAACATAAACATGCACTTTTAAAATCCTAAAGAAAACCCTAACTTTTTGATGCTAGACATGGGTCCAAATAGTATAAGATAACACAGTACAATATAAAATATTACTTTTCACTTCTAAATACTAAAAATATCTTACAAAATCTGACATGTGAGAATCCTTTACATAAATAGGGGGTTTATCATTTTACAAATTACATTTGGGGGGTATTGGGGGAAAAAACTGAATTTGGTGATGTATAGAAACCATTTGGCGGTATCAAAAAAAATAAAAGTTGATGCCACCAATTCATTTTGTGTGTTCACTGATGCCGCCAATTCACTTCTTGTATTCCCACATGATGCCGCCAATCCAAAATGAGGCATCATTTCTTATATAAGGAATCGACCAGCTTCCAATTCTCTCAATCCCATTTACAACACAAATATATTCTATCATTCCCACATATCTCAATCTCATTTACAACACCACATATCTCAATCCCATTTACAACACAATTGTAAAAAACTAAACAAAATACCAATATGAGATATAATACTTTTCCTGCAATTGTTCTGGAGGGTACGGTTTTTATTGATATTGGGTCGATGTTACATTCACATGGAGTTTTAACTGTTTTCGGCGGGGATGAGTCATGCTTAACAGCATCGTCTGCCGTTTCATCCCCCGCTTGGCATCGCTTTTCTGGGGTCCAAAAAAGCGGTGTCTTTGGATCGGTGTTACATCCACATTAAACTACACCTCTCAATACATCTACACGTGGTATAACACGTGTAGAATGCAACATTGAGGGTTTAGTTTAAAATATTAGAGAGTTATGGATCGTTGAGGGGTATTGGGCCTCTAGTCTACCAACGCTGGACATTCCAACGGGCTCTTTAGGCGGGTCTACTTTCCAGGCAAACCCACGCCATCCGGTGTTGATGAATCACATCACGTCATTAGCGACCTGTCCGGCAACGGATGATGCGATTCTTCACCGTACTACTTTCGTATGGCAGGCTGGTTTGAACATTGGGTACCTGTAGATTTGGTACACATATTCAACAGGTAGAACCATGTTCTCCTGAATCAAATTCAGATGGGTTTGAATCTGAATGCGGTCCTGAGTTCCCGCTGACTGGAAAAGAGAAGTTTCTGGGTGCACAACACAAGCTATTGTTGATTTCCACAAAGCAATTGTGATTGAAGGTGCGAAACAGAAACTTAATGAACTATGCAACAAGAAACGGTGGTAGAATATTGGAATAGGTGATCTCGGAAAATATATTGTTTTGTAAATCCGTAGATTGTATAGTTTGAGTGACTAGTTTTGAAAAACAGTTGTTAAATAAATTTGTAATATTTGTTTTAAATAAATCTATCAAATTTGTATTATTTGTTTGAGACATTCCAAAAATGGAAAGTCTGTGTGTTATTATTTGATTTAAATAAATCTATCCCTCCGAGCCGTTTTCGGGCCACCGGGATCAGGCCCCGGAGACCCGAAAACCGCCCAGACTTCGTGCGACGCCCGTGTGTTACCCAAAGGCAACGCGTCCGTCAGTCAGGTTACCTGTCCGGCAGGCCCAGCCAGGCTGCACAGAGGCCCAAAGAGGGCAGCCTGGCCCGTTTTCAACATAGTGTGGGTTTTGAGAAAAACACCTCCGAGCCGTTTTCGGGCCACCGATAAATGATTACGTAATCTTGTTTTAGTGTTTAACGCTTTTATTTGGATTTTAATTTTATAAAGCAAATCAATGTTCGAATCACAGGTGGCTAAACGATTCATATATTCATATATTTATAAAGCAAATCAATAATTAATGTTATAAAGCAAATCAAAATGTTACAACAAGTAATTATGAACACACTTGAATTCGACAATGTTACTAGTTAAACCAGTCCAGATCGTTCGAGGGTCCCTGATTCTGAAGACGTTCAGATTGCCTCCTGGGTGGTTGGTTGGTGGGTGGTGCTCCTTCATTACCATACTCATCATCAGGAAAGAGGTTTAAATTCAGCGTGGTCGATGGTCCTGGCCGGCTTGAAGGTCCTTCATCACACGAATTATGCGGGGCATGGTAATGAAAATCACTAAAAAGGTCGTGATCAAACCGTGCCAACCCCTGTCCAACCGGTGTCACGTAACCCGGTGATGAAGGAAACACCCAACTATCTCCGATGCCAATTCCGCCTGCACGAAAGTTAGCTAGCGGACCCATCTCCCCCGGTTGACTGCCACCGGACCCACCAACATCACCAGTTCCCTGTACGAATGATCCAAATGGAGTTCCCATCTGGTCCAATCCACTGTCCATGAATTGCGGGACATATCCCCCGGTCTGGTTCTGATTGTTGCTGGCCGCAACAGATGCACGAAACCCAGCGTCATTGTCATAGTGACTTCCAGCAGCTTGGTCTTCATTTTCCGGCACGTTTTCCGGCACCTGACGGGGAGCGCGTCGCCGGCGCACCCTTTGAGGCCGTGCAGGTGCCGACAAGTCAACGGCGTCCCTGGTAAGATGCGTCGGATTTTGTAAGTGTCCGACATTGTGTGACATCATCATACTGTGAAACGCCGTGTTTTGTATGCGCTCAAGCTGCGTGGAGAATGCCTGAGGATTATTAAATGCCTCCTGAGATGACCGGTAAATATCACCCATGGCATCCCTCTGCAAACAAAATTTTTAGTTAGAAACACCAAATTGCGAAAATAATTAATGTATGAATTAGGCACGTAAAAATGCTTTACCATCAACTGAATTCTAGCACCGTTGTCTTGGAAACCGCCAGCTGGGGCCGGTGCTACACCCGGATTTCCAATAAATGCAACGGTACGCCCCATATACCATTGCATATAACCGGGCTCTGTTGAAGCTGTCCTTATGAGTTCAGAGCGGATAACCGTGTTACGACGGTTATTCCATGCATTGACGTAGGCTTCATGCCTACTCATCCAGTCCGCCCCGTTGTGTCCTTGCCGCCCCAAAGCATGCAGTTTTTCAAGCTGAGCCGTGGGTACGGCTAAGGTTATCTGGGGAGGTATGTATTGGACCATGCCGAATTACTTCAAAACCCGTTGAGGGTAATGATGCTCAACGATCTCGAAGCATATAAGCGGACAGCAACTCCTCCAGCTTTCCATCCCGTTTGAGCACATGGCCGGTAGTCGGTCCAAAACCGAGTTGTAGGGGGTCCAGTTGAACTAAAAACAAACACTTAAGTCAGTAACAAAACACAATAAATGCATGATTAATACATACAAAAAACTAAAAATAATTACTAACATACCATCTCCTCGTCCAACGATTGTAGCTGCGAACGGTATGCCTTGAGGCAGTGTGTGGCCACCTCCGCGAAGTTTAACCGCCGGTCTCGCCACCTACAAAATTAACATGTTAAAAAACGTGTTCAGAAAAAAAAAATACAAAGGGATGCCATGCAGGCAAGTATAATCAAACTGGGATTTGCGATATATACCGAGCCGCTATCGGGCAAGTATAATCAAACCGGTTTGAGGGTGGTCGTGGCGCGAGACACCGAATCCTCTCCCATGCCCATACTTGAAGGAGCATCATGGGTCCGGTCACGGCTTTCCTATCCGGCTGGGTGGCATCACAAAGCCGCCTGTATAAACAAGCCAGAACCGCACTGCCCCAGCTATAAGATGCTGTACGGTTCAGGTCTCGTAAAAATCTTAATTAAAAAACATTTATTCTATTATTATTATTATCAGGGAGTAAGGTGGAACCGATCAAAAAGAAAAGGATTAAACGAGCACGAAAAATGCACTCTTCATCCGTAGCCTCTGCTTCAACAAAGTCCTGCTTTAGTTTATTAATAATAACAGTACCCAAAACGGACTTGCCGGACATTTGGGCCTCTATAGGCGTAACACCTAAGAATCGTCAGCACAACGCTATTGCGTCGGCAGTAGACAAATTATCATCTACCCCAGACACAACAGCTCCCTCAATAGGTAACCCCCACAAGACGTTAACATCTTGTAAGGTGACAGTAGCTTCACCAAATGGAAGGTGGAACGTGTGAGTTTCGGGCCTCCATCGTTCCACCAAAGCTGTTGTCAAGGAGTGGTTAACGTATCGATAACCACAATCTATGAGGCCACCAAACCCTGCAACATCGATAAGGTGACGAACCCGTCCTACAACAGGGTGGTCACGAAGTAACCTCCATATGGCTCTATCGCTACGCTTTACCATCATAACTCTATTGAAGTTTTCCTCGTCTGTGAAAACGTGAAAGGCACGATGTCGATCACGCAGATACAACACATCGTCGTTTAGGGGACCAGGGTGTAAGTTCATGTTTTGATTCATGGTGGGAGGAATTTGGTTGGTATGATTTTTTATAAATTTCAAAGGTTTCAGATGGAGATTGTAGTGTTGATGGTGTGTTCTTGGATGTGGGTGGTGCTCCTTCTTCACCTCAACCTCCATTTTATAACCTTCAAAGCCTGAATTCTTACACTCCCAAGAACACTATTTGCCTATCAAATCATCTGCAACTTACAAGACCATTGCATGCAATGCTAGAGACCTTGTGAGTGTGTCTTATAGGCTGCATGGTTTGCAGGTGAAGACTGATTTTCATTTGCTGGTTTTAATGCATGAAAATGGATTGGCGGGATCATGACGGCAATATTGAAGAACACACCAACTCAATTGGCGGCATCAATGACACCTCTAACTGGATTGGCGGCATCAAGAGGTGACCCCTCCATTTCATTTGGCGGCATCTAGGCTATTTTATTTGATCCCTCTACTTCAATTGGCGGCATTAACCACACTGACAAAAGCATAGTGATACCGCCATTTGGGTTGGCGGCATCAACTTTTATTTTTTTTGATACCGCCAAATGGTTTCTATGTATCACCAAATTCAGTTTTTTCCCCTAATACCCCCCAAATGTAATTTGTAAAATGATAAACTCCCTATTTATGTAAAGGATTCGATATGTGAGGGAAACAAGAGACCACATAATTAAAAAAAAAAAAAAAACAACACACAATGTGATATGATGGAAACTGTTTCTCTTATAAAGTAATCTCAATTATCTCTCTACAGCACCATTTGGTTATTTTTTTATAAAGATAAACTTGATGTGTTTTTTTTTTTTTTTTAATTTCAGCCTACACATAATGTGAAAGACCAGAAAGCTATTTAAAACTCAAGTGACAAAGTTATTCAAAAACATTGACACTTGGCCTAAGTACCTAACATTAACATTAACATAGCCTAAGATATTCTTACAAACATAGCCAAAGATATACAATCATACAAACATTAACAATTGAACTTCTAACAAATATACAATCATACAAATATAAACATTACTGAAATGAGGGGGTTCGATTGAACTTACAAGTTGAGGTTCGATTCTTTGTTGTCTGATTGTATCGATTGCTTGTTTCAATTGTTGTTTCTGAGATGAGGTTCGATTCTTTGTTGTATAGATTGGGAGTTTTGAGAATGAGGTTCGATTCTTTGTTGTATCGATTGGTGTTTAGAAGTTCTATTCTGAGAATGAGGTTCGATTGTTGTTTAGGAGTTAAGGTTTTTTATTTACAATTGCATGGTGGAGGGTTTCATCAGAGAGAGAGAACGATTGGTTTCTAGGAATGAGGGTTTTTTGTTATATATTCTATGGGTTGGGACGTACAATGACACACAATATTATAGAGAGATGGTAGGACTTATGTGTGGGAGGGAAATTAAATTTGTGAAATCATGTTATGACACTAAAGATGACACACAATTTTTATACCATTATGTTTTTTGAATTTTGGACTTTACATTGTTGACACACAAAAAAAACGTGTCATTATTTAACCAGATTTTTTAAACTATAACAATTTTTTAATGACACGCGCTTTTAAGTGTCATGAATAAGCGTGTGTTAAAAGTGCGCGTCTAGAATACCAATTTTTCTAGTAGTGATACCCGATCCAACGTTAATTTGCGGATCCATATACATCTTCTGACGTATTTTAATTTAGAATACAAACCCTTGATTTAATATCCAAGATCCAAAGGCTTTTATTCATCATATTTCAACAGGTATGTTAGTATATTAATTCGATTGATTTGATTTTCTTTCCTGCAAACTATAATATAGTAGTTAATATAATAAACACTTTGAAAAAGGATTTTTACATGCCCATATGATAACTAAGTAAATTAACTTCAAATGAATAATTTGCTTTCAATTTTGAATTAATAAAAATGATAATGTTCATTGCATATGCTTTTTCTCCATAGAAAATTGACGAAGATATATTATATATATAAGGGAGGGTTATCTTGAGAACGCTAAATATCGCGAGAACCGTGAGAACAAATGAGAAAACCAATCAACATCAAATTTTTTCAATACAAACGTAATTATAATTAAAATATAACATTAAAATGATTTTTTTTCCAAATAATTCATCTTTTCTTGCAAAAGTACTCTAAAATTAATTTTTTACACATGTGTAAACACAATATAGTAGTTTAATTATAATTACACATGTGTAAACACAATTTATTTTCGTATACATTTAAATTTTTACGCGTAAATTATGTTTTAAGATTGTATTTTAATAATAAAGACAAGTATAAATTTTTTTTTTGAATTTGAATGGTTTTAGATAGCATTCTCGCTGTTCACACGAAATATATGTGTTCTCAAATTAACTTTCCTATATATATATATATATATATATATATATATATATATATATATATATATATATATATATATATATATATATATATATATATATATATATATATATATATATATATCAATAAGTATATATTGATGAAGTGGTGAGAATAATGTGGTGAGAATAATGTCATCAACATAAATCAATAAGTAAGCGACGTCACCCCCATGATGGTATGTAAAAAGAGAGTTATCACATCTACTCTGTGTGAAGCCAATAGAAGTGACAAAGTCGGTGAAACGCTGGTACCATGCGGGGAGCCTGTTTAAGTCCGTATAATGATTTTATAAGGAGACAGACATGATCCGGGAAGTCTCTATGAAGAAATCCCACGGGCTGGTACATATAAATTGTCTCAGAAAGGTTTCCGTGAAGGAAAGCGTTGGTAACATCCAATTGATGGATGGACCAAGACTGAGATAAGGCTAAAGTCAAAACTGTCCGAATAGTGGCGGGTTTAACTACCAGGCTAAAAGTTTCCCCACAATCAATGCCAACCTCCTGATTTCTACCATCGCATACCAATCTAGCCTTATATCTTTCAAGCGTACCATCAGACCTGTATTTGTGGCGAAACAGCCACATGCTACGAATAACATGCATGTCAGGTGACACCGGGACAAGTTCCCAAGTCTTGTTTTTAATTAAGGCATTAAATTTGTTTTGCATGGCGTTATGCTACTCCGAGTTAGACAAGGCGTCAATGGGGTTTTTAGGGACAAGAGTTACAGTGGTGGTGGAGAGATTGAAAATTTGTTTCGGTTTTGAAATGCCCGGCATAGCATGGGTGGTCATGGTCCGAGATGGTGGTAATGGGGGAGGGTTTGGTATAGGGCCGAGAGAGGCTGATGAATATTGTGGGCTAGGTGGTGGTGAATTAGCGATTGGGTCAGGATGCGGGTGGGGAATGGTATGTGGGGTGGGCTGGGCCTGAGGGGATGGTGGTATTGGGTCGTGAGTTTGGGGATCAGTTGGGTGGGTTGGTGTAGGGGTCGGTAGGGAATGGTGTGTGGAGTGGGCTGGTGAGGAAAGTTGGTCTGAGGGGGAGGCGTTTGCCGAGTGGGCCAGGGAGGGATTTGGGTTGGGCGAGTGAGGTTCCGAGGGTGAGGTGGGTTGGTTTGTTGGAACAGTACGTGGAAATAGGATTCAGGGGTGGACATGATCCTCTATAAATGCATAGGTTAGAGGGGTCGGTTTATGTTGTTTAGAAAAGGGGAAGATTGTTTCGTCAAACATGACGTGTCGGTTAATGGTAATGGTTTTGGTTTTCAGGTTAAGGCATTTGTATCCCCTGTGGTTTGACGGGTATCCAAGAAACACACAAGGGTATGAGCGGTAGGCAAGCTTGTGAATAGTGGTGTGGGGTATTAGTGGGTAGCATATGCAACCAAACACACGAAGATGATCGTATGTTGGCATGCAGTTGTATAGGCGTTGGGTAGGGGTTTGGAACTTGTGGATTTTACTTGGAATGATGTTTAAAAGTGTCACACCCTCAAATTTCCACATGCGGGGTTTTACCGCGAGGCGCGTGACACACCAGGATTCAAGTCAACGGTCACAATAAACGACATCTATATGATAAGAAAACAACGTAAACTACCATTGCGTTTCGAAACCGTTCTAACACAGCGGAAGCAAAATGTATTATTACAACTTAAAAGTAAAACTCAAAGTCTGAAATGTTTAACAAAATATGCATATGATCCCTAGACGCCGTGAGACTCCGTGCGCCTATACTCAATGCTGCTACCTTAGCGACCTGAGAAAACATGCCAAAAAGACGTCAACATATAATGCTGGTGAGTTCACAGGTTTTAAGTTCGTAAACGTTTTCATGTGTAAAGCAATTCCTCATAAAGTTCCAAGTGTGCAAAAGTTCCAAGTAAATAACAAACGTTCCCTTACTACTACGACTATGTTGCTAAAACCATTACTGACAAACGTTGCTCAAGTTGCTGCCCATTTGTCAAGTGTCAAGTGTCAAGTAGAGACAATATGCACCCGCCCGGCTCCCAGCCGTCAGGTGGGGTTCGTCACACCCGATAAATCTTTCCACATTTCCCCCGTTGTGCCCCGCACATTCATGGTTTCAATAGGGACTTAGGTTTCGTCGTATAGTAAATAAGTGCCAAGCGTCAAGTGTCAAATGCCAAACATCAATGTTTAAAAGTGTCAAGTGCCAATGTTTAAATATGCCAAGTGCCAAACGTGTCACGTTTCTTAAAAGAGTCACATTTTCAAAAGCGTCGTGTTTCAAAAGCGTTGCGTTTCAAAAGCGTTATGTTTCCAAAAGTGGTAAGTTTCATAAGAGTTGCGTTTTCGAATCATAATCGTTGCATTGCTAAAACGTGTGGCATGCTTCTCCCCCGAGAGAAAAGAGTATAAAAGAGGGGCCGTGAAACTCACCTTAGAGTGCGTCTTCTGATAACTAGAATTCCAACACGTGTATGATAATCCCAACTAATGACAACCTATCAATGAGTTTACATAAGTGTGATGACTATTAACCCGAAGGCTAACTAGTCCCCGATTGTCCAGATCTTGACTACGTGTGTTAAAAAGTGTGTTTAAACGTTAACCGGACATCCCAGACCGACCCGACATCCCGTTGGTGACCCATTACATCAATTAGTCATGCACATAAGTTTAACACATAAGTTTCAAGCATAAAACACTTAGTTTGCATCAAAAATCTCATTCCGGACATCAGATGGTCGAATGTGGTTTTTCCCATTTCCACGTTCACCCGTTTGAGCCACGTTCGCCCGTTTTTCCCACATTTTGTTCCACGTTCGCCCGTTTGAGCCACGTTCGCCTGTTTTTCCCACATTTTGTTCCACGTTCGCCCGTTTTTCCCACGTTCGCCCGTTTTACCACGTTCGCCCGTTTTTCTACGTTCGCCCGTTTTTCCCATGTTTTATTCCACGTTAGCCCATTCGAACCAATTTTATTCCACGTTCGCCCGTTTTCATCAGCATTTTATAAAACGCACCAAAACGCATCTAAACGGTCCGAAAACATCACGAAACATTACCAATCACAGCAGTCAACTATCATTAACATATTCCTACATAACCCTACCAATTTTATCCTGAAATCCGTCCGTTTTACATGTTACCCGAAATAGCAAATTATGGAGATGTCACATCAAACGCATGCAATCCTTACCCAATTAGGAAACTTTATGAAATCAATCAATAATCAACTTAATATACTCAGATTATCATGAACAATAAACCCCCCAATCATATCCTTATCACTATCATCATGAACAAGCCCTAGATCTAACCCAAAATCCCCAAAATGAACATAACATCATCAATAATCAATTGTAACCTATCCCAATCATAAATCATCATCAATAACAGTCCTAGATCATTTTCATAACATCTATACAGCAATCAATCATCAAACAATGCATAACATCACATAAAACACCATTAACACATGTTATTTTGTATGAAAACTCATTGTTTATGAATAGGTTTTGTTTAGAAAGATATTAGGAAGGTTTTTATTCATGAAAACATGTTTGAATCAGAACTGGACTCTTGGGGTTTAATGAAAACGAATTGAAATGCTTTAAAAATGATTTAGAATGAAGAACACACCTTAGATCTTTGTGTAGAAGATGTTTGTAGGTTAGATTATAGAAAACAAGGGCAAAAACTCCTTCCCCAATGTTTAAAGTTGCTAGAGAGTGTTTTGAGGCGTTTAGGGTTTGTGAAATGGTGAAAAATGACAAAGTGTGGTATTTATACTATGTTCACATTCGCCCCTTTTACCTGGGCGAATGTACTCTCCTTCGACCCTTTCACAGGGTCGAATGAGCCCTGTCCTGGTCGAAGGGAATTCTTTCAATTCTATATCTCAGGTTCGCCTATTTACAAAGGGTCGAACCAAACAAGATTCCTCCTTCGACCACTCGAAGTGGTCGAACCAGGGTCCATGTTTGTCTAGTTTTCCAGTTTGTCGTGTTTAACGCATTCTAACGCACCCTAACATACGAGCATGCAACCTTAGTCTATGTTTAACATATTTAAGCACGGATGATTATCTACACATCATTTAAACACATCTAAGCATATAATCCACCATACGACAATAATCTACACATACACTTAATTTGTTTATGTAATTCACCAACAACGGGACCCGGTACTAGTGTATTCCCAAAATGACTCCCAATGATCCTACAGATCATTGAACCCTGGACAATACGGACTGTGTTCCGACTCTACCGACCCCGCCAAGTATGTTTAATAAACGTTTTTCGCTAAGGTAGACTTATGTGTTTATAAAATGTTGACCCAAACATGTCGGGTGTCACATCATCCCCCTGTTGAAAGAATTTTCGTCCTGAAAATTTCCCGAAGTCAAAGAGAACGAAGCGATAAAAAGAAAAATTTTCCCGGTCGTCACAAAAAGGTATGTGGCGGTTTCAAGGGCATGGTGCCAATAGGTGTTAGGGGTTGAGGAATGGGCTAAGATGGTTCTCAAAAGGTTGTTTATGGTACGTTCGGCTTTGCCATTTTGGGAGGAGGTGTGGGGGCAAGAGCAACGAAAGTGCATGCCATTTGTGTTACAAAAATTATGAAATTGGTTGTTGGCATACTCACGTCCGTTATCACATTGAAGTTGTTTTATTTTGGTGTTGAATTGGGTGTGAACAAAGTTGGTGAATTTTGTAAACATGGAAAAGACATCGGATTTATGGGCTATGGGGTAGGTCTAAAGAAAATTGGTGAAATCATCCAAAAATAAAACATAATATCGGTGGGCCCCGTTGGATACAACGGGGGATGTCCAAACATCACTATGTACAAGATCAGATGGCATAAATGTACTTGTATTAGAATTAATAAAAGGAAGTCTAGTATGTTTCCCAAAAATACAGGCACTGTAAGTTTTATTATGTAAAGAACCACAAGAAATTAAACTGGAAGTTTTTAAACTTTGCAAAATGGCTGGCCTGGGTGACGGAGCCGTTGATGCCAAATGTCTTGAGTGAGGGCTGCATAGGTAGAGGCAGTAGTGAGATTTGTGATGTTGGACGGGCTGAGAGTGTAGAGATCCCCCGAGCTATTGCACCGTAGGATAGGTTTCTTGGTCTGTAGATCCTTCACGGTAAAACCAAAAGGGTCAAATTCAACAGAGAAATGATTATCAGTTGTAAAACGACGAACAGAAATAAGGTTTTTAACTAGGTTTGATGCATACAGGATATTATTATGTTTAAATGGTGGGAATGGTGGTGGTAAGGTAATGTTGTGTAACACCCCGCCCCTCTCATCACCAATATTGTCCGCTTTGCCCATCCAGAGCTCACGGATTTGTTTTTAGTTTCTCAAATGGAGACTTCCCAGGAGGTCACCCATCCTGAAATTTCTCCTACCTGAGCACGCTTAACTGTGGAGTTCTCCTCTCATCCACTAACATTAAGCCCCAAAACGCGTTGGTGATTTAAGAGGCAAGACATTACTTATGAACCAAGGATCTCTCCTGGCCACGGCCGATGTGGGATTTTCCTGGGGTGTCACATTCACCCCCTGTTAGAGTCTCATCGTCCCTGATGAGGTGTGTTCCTGGGATGTCACATTCACCCCCTGTTAGAGTCTCATCGTCCCTGATGAGGTGTGCACCCACCATCCCGAACGGCACAGGAGTGGCTCTGATACCATCTGTAACACCCCGCCCCTCTCATCACCAATATTGTCCGCTTTGCCCATCCAGAGCTCACGGATTTGTTTTTAATTGCTCAAATGGAGACTTCCCAGGAGGTCACCCATCCTGAAATTTCTCCTACCTGAGCACGCTTAACTGTGGAGTTCTCCTCTCATCCACTAACATTAAGCCCCAAAACGCGTTGGTGATTTAAGAGGCAAGACATTACTTATGAACCAAGGATCTCTCATGGCCACGGCCGATGTGGGATTTTCCTGGGGTGTCACATTCACCCCCTGTTAGAGTCTCATCGTCCCTGATGAGGTGTGTTCCTGGGATGTCACATGTTGCCTTGTCCTAAGACCGGAATGGTTTTACCATTGCCAACAATAATGTTTCGAATAATGTCAGAATTAAAAATAGACAAGAACTTATCAAATTGAGGAGACATTGTACCTGACGCGCCGGTGTCCATAGTCCACGATGGATCATTGTGGTTTATTGCCAAGAGCCTGTGCAATGTCGGTTGGCGAGTACCCGGTGTTGTAGGATTGGGCCGAGTTTGACTGAGAGGGTGTTGGGCCTAGAAGGCCTGGGCCGCTATGTGAAGGGGAGGTAGTGGGCTGTGCGGATGTGTTTGGGCAGGGGATTGGAAGAGTAGGGGCAAGGGGGAAAGGCCCAGTTGGCCCACGGTGAGGGAGCAGTAGGTTGCGGGTGTTGGTTGTGTCACACCCCAACCGATGGCGGAATACATAGGGGCGAGACTTGGGATAGATTGTTCAAAGACTTCATGACACTAGAATTCGTGACAATATGATTTAAAGATAAAATTTCATTCATAGCATAATCATTGTCTAAAAGATAACGAAATACAAATTGTTTCATGAAAAGGAAAGTATAACATCAAAACATAGAAAATTAAACTAGTTGCGAGTTTCTAGTCCAATCCTAAGTAGTTTTCTTGATAAACCTGCATTAAACATTTCCTGCAACATGTATAAAATATCCGTCAACACATAAAGCATTGGTGAGCATACAAGTTTGAGTCTAAGTACATAGTATAGAAAAGTCTACTCGAATCATTATGTTATAGGCATATGCACGTAGAACCATACAAACGACAACAACACTCGATAACACAAAAGACTTCATCTTATCATGACCCATAAAGGGGGCGGCGTGTCAACCTATAGTGCTATACATGTAAGGTGGGTTGTTAACTAATCGTACATTTGTATGTAAGACTTTGAATTCTAGCATGACATAGCATAATAGCATTTAGAATGAGCATAATAGTTTTTAAGAGTATGAAATCGTTTAAGTTTTGATAGTGATACATGTTGAGCCCCAAAGAATAAACAATAAAATGGGGACAAGTATGAACTCACCTTAGGGTGCGTTTGTTAAGTTCTAAAAAAACGAGTCTTGAGAAATGAGGATTTTAGCTCCGATTAGACTAGAGTTAAGAAAAGAAAAAAAATGAATTTAGATTCGGAGGGAGATTCAAGAGTACAAGGAAGTCATGCATTGCCTTTAAGGCGAACCAAAACACAAACCACCATAAAGGTGATTCGGATGGTCATGAGAGTCAATTAGTGCCTTTAAGGCTAACCAAAACACAAACCATCATAAGGGTGATTCGGATGGTCAAGAGAGTCAAGTATTGGTAAGGTAGGGATGTATCCACAAACCTTTTAAGTTAATAGATTAATAGAGTTTTGAAAGTATAAATTTTAGTATTTACATAATATAACTATAGGGTTAAAGTAGTGTATGGTGACTTAGTTTGGAAGAGCCTTGGGTTTCCTTTGTCAACCATTAACCATAGCACAAGTCCATCCAACATTAAGTTGTTGGTGAACTTGGTTGGTATCACTTCAACTAACCTTCTAGTGCATAAAAACAATAGAAGATGAACCACCTTTGAGGCCTCATTTTGGTTTCCTACTCGTATCCATTTGCCATAGCAAACAAGAGTTAGGTCCTAGAGGTTTCTCCAAGGGGTTAGAAGAAGAAAGAAGTGAAGAAAGAATAATAAAGTTGGAGTTTATGAGAAAACTCACTTAGAAGTGGACTCCCACACTTAGGATTTCCTTGAAGAATTGGGAGGTTTAGAGAGGATTTAGGATTGAGCAAGTGTTAGAATGGGTAGAGAGTGGTGTATTTATAGTTGGGGTGAAGGGGTTGGGTATTTAATGAATTAATTAGGGTAGTTATAAGTGAATTAAATGGTAAATATATCTTTGAAAGGAAAAAAAAATATAAAAAAATAAATAAAAAAACGGACGAATGTTTTTGGTGTTGTCATCTATATCTATATATATATATATATATATATTGCAAAGGGATTAATCCTACATGTCATAATCTTATGCAATCTCTCCTTTGAGAGATGTCACATAGGATGTGATGTGATAAGTGTAAACCAATTAAAAAAAAGAAATAAATATGATTTAATCTAATCTATTAAATATCTAATCTACTAAATCTAAATACTAAACTTTATTATTTTCTCTCTCATGTTTCATCTCATAACTTTTAAACGTTAATATCTTTTATATACAAGATTTTTTAAAGAAAAAAATTACACCAAATTAACGAGAGTTTTATTATCTTTCCAACGAGTACCATAGTGCCATATAAAAAACGGAGAAAAAATGACTATTTTTTGTAACCCGACAGGTATTGTGTTGGGTTTGGGATTAGTTTAAAAAAATTGTGGGTTTGGGTCGGGTCTGGGATTAGGTGATACCTGACCCGATTACCCGAAACAACATACCCAAATACCCGAACTATATACTCGATCATATATCCATGAATTTTTTAACGCATCACATAACCCTTAGACTAACGCGTTCGATATTTCAATAATTAACTTTTTTTTCTTATTTCATGTTAGTTCTTTTAGAATGATTGATTACAAACTTTCGAATTCATTTGTAATGACACTAGATTTATACCCTGACGCACAGATTCGTTTTTTTATATTTGAATATCATAACTTATGGCAGAGAATTGTTTAAAATAATAATAATAATAGATATTTCAACCCGGGACGCTCCCGGGATAAAACTAGTTTGAAATAAAGTCAAATGATAAATGACTTCCCATTTTATTTTATTTTTTTGATTTTTTTTTAAATTGAAAGTATTAGTATTAAAATATATATGTTTTATTTTAAAAATAAAATAAATATGTATTAAGATCTTAACTAAATGAGTTTATTGTTATAGAGTTTAAATTGAATAGACGATTAGTCACGAATTGGTAGGAGCAATATAAAAGAAGCGAATAAAGGCGAACTTCGAATTTGTTAAGTATAGAATTTAAAATACAAGAAAAGTAGAAATCACGCGATGTTACAGGTTGGGCCAGGGAGGAGGCCAGTAGTGGGCTGGATAATGGTGTGGTTGTTGGTAGCGGCCCCTTCCATATGAGAACCTGCCTCGGCCTCGGCCTCTACTGAGACCGCGGCCACGGTACGGTCAGTAAAGTCAGGTTTAGGTGCACGGTTGTCAGTGGTGTTGGGTGAGGATGGTTCGGTTGTGGTGTGGAGGGCAGTGCCGGCCGCTTGGGCCGATAGTTTGGCTTGGTTAGTTTTCAAATCCTCCACTTGACAAAGTCTAGGGTTTAGAATTGGTTAGTTTAACATATAGAAAGCAACAAAATCAGCACCTTATACCACTGTCCTCTGAAATTTTAGTAGCATTGGTACTTTTGGTAAATGATCCAAATCCGGTAATCGATAAGTACCACCTTGCTAATTTTCTTGTAGTGATGTGAATTCACAATTTCAATGTCACATATCGAACCGTAAAATCTCACTTTTAAAACTTTATTTATGATTCTTAATTAGTATTTACATACGTAATCTTTTAGGATAAAAAATTGATTCTTAATTCTCTAAGTTTATGCTCGTTGTTAGGCTCCAATTCATGATAGAGCAATCGTGATGGGCGTGATCATCGCGAACACTACCCCGCAGTTACCACTATGGTCAAAATTCATCACGAGCACGACAGGAGCGCTAGCCGTAGGCCAATGGACATTTGACCGTGTAAATCACCCAAAAAAATTAGCTTATATATAATATATATTTATATATATACACACACATATTCACCACATTCTTCTCCTACCATTTTCAATATATTTTCAACTCTCAGATTTTGTTTCAACAATGGTACTTTGGTTCTAATAGAAGGAAATTGTGCTAATAATCCCGCATAACAACGTACACGAAGATATGGCATCGGCAAAGTGGGGTGGTCAGAGTAGTCGAGCTCCACAATGGGCTAGAGTTTTAGCCGAGTTTGGTGTCCTAGTCGGGGGAACATAATGCAGTTATGATTCAATCTCGCAAAAGTATAACGATCTCAAAGGAAAGTGTAAAACCTTTGAAAAAATGTTTAAAAAGGTCAAGAATGATCTCAGCGAAGACCCCAACACAAGAGAAGACATGCTCATAGCCCTTGTTCAAATTTAGTATGTTTATGAGGTCGGCCAAGATTTTCCACATATTTCTGTGTGGCAAATGTTACGATCAAAATTACATTAGGTTGATTATATTTTTTAGTTATTATTTTATGTCTATGTAATGTTTTTATTTTATTTTAGGTAATGTAATTTTAATTTTAGTTTATGTAATGTTTTTATTTTATTTAATGGAATGTTATTTTATTAAATCTGTTATCTACTTTTTAGTTTATTTAAAAAAAAGTTAGTGATGAGTGTGATAACCACCCTATAAGGATTGATTAGTGATGGTGTGATAACCACCTCACCCAACCAAGGCGGGATGCAATTACCAATGAATGGCACTGATACCCCACTACCCTTACAGGTTCACCGCCGCCGTGGTCACGGGTAGTAGGTTTTTGGTTGTCCCGTGAAGAGTTTTCGTGGTCTACCTTATGTGGATAGAGGAGAGAGCGGACTAGAAAACTCTATGTTTTAAATGATTTGGATCTATAAAGTACAAGATTATTAAAATATTTTCACTTGCCATTTTCTATATAGAGAGCCTTGACTTTAAGATTAGTTTGAAAATTAATTTTTTATTCTAGGTTGTGCCACACACAATGACACCCAACGCACATGTGGTTTAAGGTTTTGTTAAGTTTTTGTTTAAATGAATGTCTCGTGATTATCAATAACAGGCTGGATTAACTAATAGCCACCGGTGTACATTTTAATTCTAAAGACGTTGACTTAAGGAAGTTAGACTGTTTATAAATCATGAAATGCATGTTATGATGATCGCACAACTCAGGGCCTTTAAGCCTTTTAGTTTTCATTCATTGAAACATACATAAAATACCTCACTTGTTAATTTGATCTGAGGCAGAGGTATTATCAATTTCTTCCCTCTAGAATATTGTATATATTTGGTGATGAATGAAAATTAAGTTGTTTGCCATTCAAAAAAAAAAGTCTAGTTGGTTAAGTAACTATTAATGGTATATATCGCTGTGCAGATGACGAACGAAACAGGTCCAACAGGTGTTCAACTAACCTCAGCAGCTGAGGATACACTTCTGAGCCAGCAGCAGGAGGAGGAGGATGTTAGGAATCACATAAACGTTCCGTTCGCTTCATCAAACAACCAAAGATGGAATAATGTAAGTCTCTGCTCGTTGTTATAAGTATTTCAACTCAAGGCCGTGTAGCTTTCATTCACTGAAACATGCGTAATAATTGCGAAAATGCATGTTCAGATGAACCGAACAGCCCCAGTAGGTTCTCAATTAGCCTCAAGATTCCATTTACAACCCTTAGGCCAACAGCAGCAAGGAATCATCGGGGATCCTTCATTTGACGACGAACACTACCAAAGACGGAATGGTGTAAGTCTATGCTCATTGTTATAAATAATTAAATATCTTGTAAGTATCAATAACTCGCCAGAGTAATTAATAATCACATGTTTGCATTTTAATGTCTAAAGACGTTGACTTAAGGAAGTTAGATTGTACATGAATTATGAAACGCATGTTCAGATGTTCATTAATGTAGATAGATTTGCAATTTGCATTGCACACTTAAACACTGATAGAGGTTGATAATTGTATGGTTCGGTTGAGTTCGATTATTAGTCTCAACCGAAACCAAAATCACCGGTTAATCAATCTTATTAACCAATCTGTTAATTGGTTTAGTTTATTTTATTTTTGTAAGATTGTTGTCTTTTAGTTCAGTTTAGTTAATTTTTATTAATAACGAAAACCACGATTTGGCTAAAATTTTGTTAAAATTCTCGTTATTGAATAAAATGCAAATTATTTAATTACGTAATAGTACACAATCATGTAATGCTATGTATATTATTTAGTTACGTACTAGTACCTAATGATGTAATGTTATATTTGTTACTACGTAATCTTATGTAATCACGTATTCACGTAGCTTGTAATTTTTTAAAATTAAAAAGAAAAGTATAGAAATACATTACTCGAATTAAAGAGACAAAAATGCTCGTTAATATGGTGTAATTATTTTTAGAAAAATAATATTATCGTATGAAAAATTATATCCGCTTAAAAATAATAGAGGAAGTGGGTTAAAAGTCAACATAAATAGATGTTCTTTTTTCCCCTTTCAATTGTTTCACTTGTTTCTCCTTACGTGATTTGTAGATTTAGATAACCATTCAATCATCGTTGTTAAAAGTTATCGCCTTTTATGTCTAGACCAATTTTCAGGCGAAGCAAGGCGGTTGCGCCTTAAGTCGAGGCAACTACTCTTTAAATTTCCAGGTTATTGCTTAGGCACATATTTTGGCAACATTCTCAACATCCGTAGACTTTCTAGCTAAATTCTTCAAATTATGGTTAGATTGAAGCCAAATTTCTACTTCTATATAAGAAAACTACTTTTATACATTAATACACTAAAAATTTAAAACTTTTGATATAAAATTAGATGTTATTAAATATTATATAATAACTTTTGTTTATTTTGTACGAAGAGTAGCCTTATTTCTAATACATAATATGTTTTTACTTTTTTATCCTAGACCCTCATTTTTTTTTAGCCTTACGTCTAGGCCGTAGGCAAGGCCTATGCGCCTAACACCTTTGATAACTACTCACTCAACCTCAACCATTGAATTGTAAGATCAAGGGTGTGACACCTCTTTTGCAATTTGCACGCTAAGGGATCTTGTATTTGAACATTTACCTATATATATAAAGAAATAAAAAATAGAAAATTACGGCGCCCTTACACCGATGTAACAAAAGTGACGTAAAATGGTAGGTTTTACGTTGTTACACCGGTGTAAAGACATTTACGTCACTTTTTCTTACACCGATGTAGGAACACCGTTATTTTTATTTTTTTTTGTTTTTTTTTTATATTTTTTAGCTAACCATTTTTACATTGTTGGATAAATTTAAAAAAAAAAATCACATATTACGTCGTTGTTCTCAAGGTTCTCTTAATTCGAGTGAGTTCTCGTTTGAACCGTGTGTGTGTGTATATATATATATATATATAGATAGAGAGAGAGAGTAGAGAATTCAAATAAGAATAAGAATAGGTTACAAATTAAGAATAAAAAAACAAAGGGTACAAAGGTTAGATTTGAACAACTCATTGGATGAGCCTATCCTACATATTTACTATTCGAATTAATGAACACTTTACTAGTTTAGTGAGTATAACCTATTTTTTTTATATTCATTTTTTTAATGTGATTTTCTATGTTGTGGTAGAGTTTATTATAACTCTCTAGAAGGGGATCCTTTAGCCACTCTATAATGGTCAGACTATGTTGTCTTAACTGGGTTCACGCTGACGTGAGAGTGGCCGGCCGACAAGCAAGTCGAGGCTGCGCATAAGGGGCACTAAGACTTCCACCCGGAAAATTTTCCGCCACCTGCCACTTGGCATGCTTATTCACGTCCCCATAATGCCCATTACACATGGTGTAAGGGTATAATATTCAAAAATTTAGGTGTAAAATTTTAATGCCAAACAAAAATAATAAATTGGTCTCCTCTTATTTATGATTTCCCCTAATAAATCTCCTTTAACATTTTAACTTCTCCCTAGTAATTTTAAAAAAACATAAATACAGATTTTTAAAACTTCATTGACTTTATTCTACTATACAAATTATTGAATAAGGTTTGTTATTCATATGTAACATCTCATTATTTTTGCATTTTTTTTAAATCATATGTATCATTGTTATGTGTAGGGATAGTGACGATTGATTTTTACGTGTATACCAAATTTCAATACATGTCCTTTGTCTTTAAAATTGAAGAGCTTTGTACTTTATGTTTCAAAATTTTACATGTTACGTCATTTGTCCTAACCAAGTTAATTTTAACCGTTAAGTAGAGTGTAAATTGGTCTTTTTGTATGTGTATATGTTTATTTGCCTCTCTCCACTCCCTACTAACCACCACACTCAAACATCACCACCAGTGTCACCAAATCTTCTCCAAATCTACCAACATAAATTGCTACTTCACCTCATCTATTTTAACATACATACTTGCTTATGAAACAAGCAATTGTCTGGTTTCCGGTGGGTAGATTGTCTCAGCTTTACAACCAAAGAATTGGGAATCCTCATGATGGCTGGTAGGGTTTCGAGGTGGTAACACAGATTATGGCTAGGTCTTTGAGGCGGGTGACACCAACAACGGCGGCTCATTACTCCGGGTGGGTTATGATGTTAGGGTTTGGGATAGAGGTTTCGTGCGGCGATGAATGGAAAGGGGTGGGTTGTAGAACGATGATGGTTTGGGTGGTAAACAAGGGTTGGATAGTGGTGTGTAAGTGAGGATGAGGGCGGTGGAAATAGCAACTAATATTAATTAAAGGGAAAATGGCCAAAATAGTCCGTTGATCGTGTGATTTGCATGAATAACCCTCTCCCCCTCTTTGGAGAGACGGGACACAGCTTTCAACGAGCCTGAACCGTCTCCGAGTGGCCAACCAACACGTGGCGTCTCTCATCCCGAGGCTGTATCGTCTCTCTCCAGACGGGTCATATTTCAACTGTCTCTCTCCCAGACGGTTCACATTTCCCCATGCCGGCTGGTCTTCGGTTCAACCGTCTCTCCAGACGGGTCACATTTCCCCATGCCGGCTGGCCTTCGGTTCAACCGTCTCTCAAGACGGGTCACATTTCCCCATGAGTCCGGTGAGTCCCGATGATTAGTGCGACGCTTCGGTTGTCCAACTCAGCCCTATAAATACCGTTCTCAGTCACAAACTTCATCCCATTCCCGTCAGACTGTCACCCCACCACCGTCTAACACTATCACCAACACCACCCCACTACCACTACCACCGTCCACCACCACAGTCTAATTCATCCAAATGGCACCGCAACGATGGACCGAAGAACATGAAATTGCACTGATTGCAGCATGGCGCCATGTCGAAGAAAGCACCCACCAAACCAACAAATGGTTCCGTATATTGCACGAGTACAATCGGCTGGTTGGAGGGTCAGACCGAACAACCGAGTCCCTTAGCCGGAAGTTGACCGATTTGACCACGAAGTGTCAAATCTTCAACGGGTACCACAACCGGACACTTCAGGAGGTACCCTCTGACATGCCCGAAGACGTGTCAATTAGACACTCAAAAAGACAGTATAAAAACAGGGGGCGCAAAGAATTTAAACATGTGTCTGCCTGGCAAATGATGAGGGATCGTCTTAATTTGTAGTTTATAAAACCTTTGTACTAATCGAAGTAATTTTATTAATGCAATGAATGTTTAATTTTTTTTATATTAAAGTAAATATTTTATTAAACAAACTATACTATTACAACAACAATAAACAAACTATACTATTACAACAAACTTCCTAAATTTACTTGCTAAGAACTAAGAACTTTGTTTGAAGTAATAGAAGTGTTGTAATACTAAATGTCTAACCAACTATTGAAGACTACATCCTAATGTTAGATGTTTCCTCCATAGCGGTGGTAGTAGCAGTGGTCTACATAGACGTTGTTTCGAATGGTGTATGTGGTCTACATAGACAAGTTCGAGACGTTTCCTCGTTTTATGTAACAATAGTTCTCAGTGTGCACACGTCGACCACCGAGACATAAATTTGGGAGGCGAACGAACTTGCCAATAATGTAGACCACCACATCATCAATCCATTCTACACGGGTTAACCTACGCGCAGATGGAACAACAATCCAAGTAGCCGTACGCAGATGAAACAACAATCCAAGTAATCGGACAATATTTTCGTAAGCCGGTAGGCTTCGGTTGGGAAAGCAAAAAACGTCATTGGTTTGGAAGATGAAAGGGGCGGTGTGTGCAAATTTTGTTAAGTGAATTGGGGTATTTATATACACTCGTCAGACGGTTCAGACGGTAGCCCAAAACGGCTTGAGACGACTTGGGGGTTCTGACCCGTCTGGAGAGACGGTTGAACCGAAGGCCAGCCGGCATGGGGAAATGTGAACCGTCTGGGAGAGAGACGGTTGAATTCTGACCCGTCTGGAGAGAGACGGTACAGCCTCGGGATGAGAGACGCCACGTGTTGGTTGGCCATTGGATCTAAAACCAAACGCTCTCGAAGTCGGTTCAGGCTCGTTGGGAGCCGTGTCCCGTCTCTCCAAAGAGGGGGGAGAGGGTTATTCATGCAAATCACACGGTCAACGGGCTATTTTGGCCATTTTCCCTTAATTAAATTAAAAAAAAACAAACAACTAAAAAAATATAAAAAAATTACAAATAATATTAAAAACACACAACTAATATTAATTAAATTAAAAAAAAACAAACAACTAAAAAAATACAATAGCAAATTAAAAAAAAAACGCATCATAAAAAAAAACTAAACACACTAGAGGCGATATTTTACAAGAATTTATTGCCGATGAAGTTGTGCAAGGCGTAGGGCTTCTCCGTCGAGGTGGTCGATCGATTTGGACAAAAACTCAATGTCCTTTTCCATTTGCCTCGCCTCTTGAATGTCGACGAACCTTTTATTCTCGGCCACTCTCTGGTGCATAGTTTCCAAATGTCTTTAGCCGAGGTCGCGAATATCCTGTAGTCGTCGATTCATTTCCTCAAAATCCTCCCTCAATTCACCACCTCCTGTTGAAGACGACTCCGCCTTGCCACCTTTTTTGATCTTCTACTGGGTGGTCTTGGAATATCCTCCTCCTCCTCATCCTCCAAATGAATAGGATCATCTAAACTCACAAAGCGAGCATCGGATGACGGTGTATCCGGATCTCGCGACGAGGAGGTTTTGCTTCGTTTTGATGATCCTCCTCCTCCTCTCCTGATTTTGCGCCTATTACTGGACCCCATAGTCGGTACCCAAACGGTGAATAGTGTTTGGCATCGTAGTGTTTGGCCTCGTAGTGTTTGGCCTCGGACCCGGGCGAGACGGGACCCTAAACGGTGAACCATATGGAAACATGTTTGTGTTTTATAGGTTTGTTTGTGTTGTGGCGTGTGTTTTTTTTTAGTTTGTGTTATATGTGTATATTGTGTGTATATATATAATCTATAAAAGAAAAATAAGTTACTGTTCAAAAATATTAAATGGCCAACGGTCAAAAAAAATTGACCGTATCTCCCCCCCCCCCCCCCCCGGTCCACGTGGCAAAATTGGATTGGCCCTCAGAATTTGTAACGCGCGTTAAGATTATCACGCCTGACACCAAAAAAGCCCTCTCGCGCCCCCCGTTTTGGTGTTCCCGGCGTTATTTTTGAAAATCGCGCTCAATAACGCTTCCACTATGGTGGGTCTTAGTGGAGAACGGTTACGGTGACTATGTCCAGGTTGCTGTAATGTGGGTTATGATGTTACGGTAGATAGTGGTGTTAACAATAGTGCTAGAGAGAGGGGGGATAAGAGTGTGTGTATTATATTCAATTTTTAAATTAGTTTTTGGTATTTGGTTGAGGCGGTGGTAGGTAGCGGCGCTGGTGGTAGTGGTTTTTGGTGGAGGGGGTGGTGAGAGAGGGTGTATATACGTAACATATATATTTCATTTTGATAAAAAAAAAAACTTTAACTTAAATACATAAATAGACCCTAAAATAGTAAAAAGTCGAATTTACCCTCATATTTCAATTAAAATTTAACTGGGTTAGTGTCAAAAGACATAACATGCAAGATTTTGAAATACAAAGTATAAAATTCGTCAATTTTAAACATAAAGGACATGCTTTTTAATCTGGTATAAATATAAAAGACCAAACTTATAATTCAGTCTATAGAGATTTACGTATGTATAATAAATTGTGTGTAGGTATAATTATAAGGATTGTTGTTGTGATAACGTGTGTAGGTAGAAGTATAATTGTGTATGTATAATTATATGAACTAGGATTCTATTACCCCGCGTTTCGCGGCGGGAGCTCTTGTTGCGTTGAGGATTTGGTGGACGTTAAAGATCACACGTCGCTATGAAGCTCCTGTTGCGTGGAGGGTTTCGTGGACATAAAAGATAATATTAAGTGACTGTTATTCTCGCGTGGGCTTCAAAAAAAATACTCGCGGCTAAAAGCTAAAAGTTTGGTGGTCAAAGTTTGAAATCCTAAAAGCGAAAAATTTGGCCAAAGTGCAATGCAAGTTTAAAAAAGTTGGGTGGTCAAAGTTTGAAATCCTAAGAGTAAAGTTTGGTGATCAAAGTTTTAAATCCTAAAAGCTAAAAGTTTGGTGGTCAAAGCTTTAAATCCTAAAAGCTAAAAATTTGGTGATCTAGGTTTGTTGGTCGTATTAGAAGAAAATAAAGTAAAGCTAAAAGTTCGTGGCCAAAATTTTTAATCTAAAAGCTAAAAGTTTGATGGTCTAAGTTTGGTGGTCAAATTAGAAGAAAATAAAGTTAAACCTAAAAGTTAGGCAGGTGTCAAACAAAAAAAAAGCAGAAGGGTATATGTCGGAAGTTACCTTGATAAAAAGGGCACTGTTCAAGTGTTCCATCTTTTTATATGATACATATAATTGTTGTTGTGTGAATGTGAGTAACTTTATGGATTGTCGTTATATTAATTTGTATAGGTAGAACTATATGTTGTTTAGGTATAAATTATATGCGATGTTGTCAGATGCAACAGATGTATAGGTAGAAAGTTTTTTTTGAATTCATATGGAATTTTGTAATTTTTTCAATATACGGTTATATTTGAATTTAAAATTTTGTAAATAAAAAAAAAAACAGAAGTATTTTTTTTTAATTTAGATATAATCGCGAAAAATTACATCAAGATAGCTGCTGGTGTCCGCTTGCCAGCTATCTTTAAGTAATTTTTCGCGATTATGTGTTAATAAAACAATACTGAGTTTCAGATTAAATTTTTTTTTTTTTTTGAATTTTGTGTTACTTACATTCGCATGTGTTTATTATACACATAAAAAGACAATCAAACTAATGTTTTCATTTGTGTAGGTTACATAAAAAAATGAAGTTTTCTCATTTAATTTAGTTACGGTGTAACAAACAAACAATAAGATTACATTTGTAACACTTGTTTTCTACTTTTTAGTTGTTTAAGATTGAAAAAATTGAATAAATCATTTTGTGCCGTGTGTTCTCATAACAGATAGTGTTCTGCGTAGAACCTTCCCTTGTGTATATATATGTGTGTGTGTGTTTCGATTTTACATGGTGCGGCTATTTATAGTTGATTATGGCGGTTAACATCAACCGTTTATTGGTTGGTAGAATACCAGCGCCAAAACCTTACAAGATCCGGACTTAATAAACAAATGCTAACATTAAGTCGAGGCTTTTAGTTTTTCGTCATTCAAACATGCATTATTAACATTTATTATAGTAGCTAGCTCCATCCTTACGAGGATGAGGTATCAAGCAATATTAGGGTTGTTTTGCGCAATTATTAATGGTATTTGTCGCTATGCAGATGAAGAACAGAACAGCCCCAGTAGGTTCCCAATTAGCCTCAAGATTCCACTTAAAACCCTTAGGCCAGCAGCAGCAACATGAAGTCAACACTCCGGCTGCTTCATCTTCTAGCACAAGACAATTAAGACTGAATCTACCGAGACAGGATCTAATTGCAGGTAATGTATGTTTAAAAGTAAATTACATATTATGACCTGTAAGTAACTATACCTGAAATTATAGGTTATGTCCTTGTATTTACTTATTACAACATGTGTCAATTACGTGGAACTAGGGGTGTTCAGAATTCGATTCGGATTATTAAGAATATACCCCGGGAGCGTCCTGAGTTGAGAAATTTAATAGGATACATCAATTTTACATATGAAATAGACTGATGTATAACTCTAATATTAATATCTAACCTAAAACAAATTAACAATGTACAACCCCAATGCTAACACCTAACCGAAAAGAATGTAAACTTTAATGTAACTCTAATATTAACACATATCCTAAAGACTAAACAAATGTACAACTCTAACATACTAATATTGATACCAAACTTAAAACAACGTATAACTTTGTTAACCTATTCGGCTCTGGTTGAAAAAAAAATTCATATTTACTGATTTAAACATAATTAGTGACTTGTCTATACATGATTAATGATTTACCCGAACACTTTGTGTTTTTTTTTCCTGTATGAACAAAATCCCACAAAAAAATTTCTTCGTTTTTTATAAAGCACTATGGTACTCGTTGGAAAGATAATAAAACGCTCGTCAATTTGGTGTAATTTTTTTCTTTAAAAATCTCGTATGTTAAAGATATTAACGTTTAAAAATTATGGGAGGAAACATGAGGGTGAAAAATCTATTTTTGTTTTTAAATTATTTTTTTCCTATAATATCTCAATGCCACATGGGATGACACATGACACACTCAAGGAAGAGAATGCCTCTTTGAATGTCATGTCATTAAAATGGCTTTGGTTTATTATATGTATAGATACGAATTTATAATTTTAAATTCGATTCGATTTGAAATTAGAATAAAAACTGTACATGTATATATATATTTTTAAATATATATACCACACACATATTATTATATACACAAATATACACATTGAATTTTTTTTTTTAAAATTTTGGTCACACTCTAAGAACACATAGTCTCTTTAACTTTTACCATAACCATATTTTACATATTTACCTTATACATTACAAAACTTTAACAAAATATACTCTATAATATTTTTACTATTCCCGTATTTGACATATTGTTGTTTATCAATTTTTAGATTTGTATTTAAATGTTAAAAATAATGAGTTTGTATTAGTTTTAAAACTAAAATTAAAACAATTTATTATTTATGGTTAATTTGAACTAAACTAAAAATAATGAGTTTGTATTAGTTTTAAAACTAAAAGTAAAACAATTTTTTATTTATAGTTAATTTGAAATAAATCGAATTTATTCGAATTCGATTCGAATTCGAGTTTCTTATTCGAATCGAAAACGAATCGAATAAATTGTTGTTTAAGCGAATACGAATTCAGATAAAAATATTAAAAATTCGAGAAATTCGATTCGAATAATTCAAAAATTCGTTATTCGATTCGTTGAACACCCCTATATGTTGAACTTTTGCAAGCTTTATTTCCTTCCACTAAGACCACCCGTAGTGGTATTGGAATTGAGCGTGGATGTACCCCTTAACGCCAGTAAACGCCCGATAACACCGCCCCCTAGGGTGTTTTTGGTCATCTTTTTGTCAGACGTTTACTATAACGCCATTTTCAATTTGAATGTGGTCAATAAGACCAAGGCAACGGGGCATTATTTGTTTTAATTTTCATATATATATATATATATATATATATATATATATATATATATATATATATAGGTGCCGGTTATCGTAGAAAGTAACAAAAGCGTGCGAAGTACATCATAATTACGTAATGTATGATATAATTATATATAAAACTAATTACGTAATGAATGATAAAGACATATATTTTGAATGACATAAATTACGTAATCTGTTCTTCCTAATTACGTAATGAAAAACACATAATTACGTAATGCTTTCATGAACAGAAAAAAACACATTCATAAACAGACAAAAACATTATGTAATTATCACGTACTTCGCATACTTTGCACATAATGTTAATTAGGTGGTATTTCAGACATTCTACGTATTTGTTTTTTTTTATTAATAAAACCAACATATACCACCGGCACACCAGTGTTGGAATCAGAGAACAAATAACGAGCGCCATCAACCATCTCTGATCCAACAATAACCATCACCTCCACCTACCACCACAAACTACAGTCTACCATTTGCCACCAACGTACACCCACCACCACTGTTCATCTCCCCCGTCTCCCATCACCGATTTCCCATCACCATATAGCCATCACCACCACCACCACCACCACCACCCTAACTCCATCCCGCAACGGCTAAAGGTAAGCAAATTTGGTCTGCTTCGTTTCAGATAAGATGACAAGAGGTAATGGTGATGATGTTCAGTAGATGAAGTCTGATTATACCAAAGCGAGACTCCAGTAAGGATGGCGACGATGGTGGTTAGGGTTTCACTGGTAAGGATAGTGACGACGGTGGTTATTTTTTTGCATGTCTGGAGGAGCTTACAGTTACGATGACCTTTTCGAAGTTCTGGTGAAGCTTCGTTCGAAGTCAAGTCTGGTGGTGGTTGTGTGTGTGAGTGAGAGAGAGAGAGAGAGAGAGAGATGGGTGGGTTTTATAATTAGTTTTATTGTTTTTATTTAAAAACAAAAGAGTATAATAAATCTAAAAATAAAAACAAAATTAAATAGGTAAAATGTCTAATATACCCCTGACTTAACTTAATGGCAAAATAAACGGTGTTAGTAATTAGAATGAAACGGGTAAGAAATTACAAACCTCACGGTCCAGTTGTAAAAAATTATGTATATGTTTGGCAAGAATTCCCTAAAACAAAAATTACGGTGGGATTGACGCCATATACTAATTAATGTCTATTGTGGTATGTTAGTCTTTTTGATTTCACAAGCTAAAATTAGTTTATTGTGTTCAGCATTTTACTTGTCAAACCAAAATGAAGAATTCAAAATGGCGAGATACATATGATTTAACGCTTAGCTTACTAAAAAAAATCTTAAAAAATGTTGAAATGAATACATTTGAGTACTAATTACCTACATCTTTGCATTGTAACTACATGAAAGGACCTAAAGAAGAATATATAAGAATCGGTGTCCCTCTATACGAGGCTTCCATTAAATGTGATTGGAAAGCCGCTAAAGCCATTCTCGATGACAAACCAGAGTTGGTAAAGTATAGTATCACTCAAAATGGGGAAACAGCGCTTCACGTTGCCGCCTCAGTAAAAAGAAGTAACAAGCAGGTGGACAATTTTGTGAAAAATCTGGTAGACAGGATGCAAAATGAAGACTTGGCCCTTCAAAATGAAAGTTTCAACACCGCCCTCTATTTAGCAGCTGCAGCTGGAAACATTAAAACAGTGGCGATAATGGTGGGTAGGCACAGGACCTTGACAACAATATCTGGTGGTGGTGGACAAATGATGCCATTGTATGTGGCTGCCTTATTTGGAAATTATAAAATGGTGAAGTATCTTTATGAAAATTCAAATGAGTTGTCTGATGATGGTTGGAATCTTGAGAATCGTGGCTGGCTTCTTGAGAAATGTGTGGAGGGTGACATGTTCGGTAAGTATTTTGGCTACTACACACACTGTATTATAATACATTTAAAGAGGACAAAAAAGTAATTTTACATAATCTTAAATCTTAAGAATATAAATAATACAAATTTTCAAACTACCAACTATCCTCATGTTATTTAAATGTTCATAACTTTATCATATATGTTAATATATATTTTTTTAAATTACATTATTAAAGCAAACACTTTATTCTCTTTAATTTGAGTATAATATTGCCATAGTTTTCAAATTTTATATATTATATGATTATCGATGTCTGTTTACCTATAACATTGCGCGGACAATCCTCTAGTGTGTGTATGTATGTAGTTTTAATTCATCATATTCTGTTGAAGATGTTCGTTAGGTTGAGGGGGCAGGGGGTTTTCTAGTGGTATACGTTAAATACATAACTCGACTGTTTAAACATTAATTTAAGAAAGAAAAAAAAACTGAAATATATGTCATTTAACTTGTTTTTAATATTTATTCGCAACTCTTTATAAGCGTTGTAATTAATAATTTACTGAAACTCTCCCACAAACAAGGTGATGAAATTAACTTTTTCAGATATCGCACTGAAGATAGAGAGGAAATATCCTGGACTTAGAAGTGGGGTTGTACTCGGAGTTTTGGCTCGAAAGCCTGATGCCTTTTCCGAATCAAAATCAAATATCATTCAAAGAAGCATTAATTCAGGTAACTAAACATCTCAACTTCCTGATGATTATTGTACCTCTGCAGCTAATGAGTAATGTATCCATTTTATTTTCTTTTAGGTTATATGAATTATTTGATAAATTTAAAGAAAGATAATACATAGGTGATAATGCCAGAGGGTGTGGAATGGACCCCGTAGACTAGGGTCATTCCGTCACCTCAACACCACATAAACATTACGTTAAAAGTGGACTTTTTTCTATCATTCCAATTACACACAAAAAATAAAATAAACCATCTCACTCGTTACTCAATCATTTAATTTTTTTTATTTTGATTTTTGTATTTAAATTCAACAAAGTAAAATAAACTCAAACAAATAAAATTACATAACATTAAAATAAAAATACATAACATTAAAAATAAAAGCACATAACATTAAAATAAAAATACTAAATATTTCAACTTAATCAAAATTGGCGTCGACTATAAGTTTCCAAAGTTCTACATTAGTAAATGGCATCCCATTAACGCATGCGTATTCGGCACAAGATTCTTCAACAATATTGTCATCATTTTCATCACCTTCAAAGTTGTCTATCCGTCTATTGCAGATTCGGCGAAACATTTCAAGCACTACCGATATACTCTCCCACTTCGAAGATATTTCATCACTTGTACTTGTGGTTGCATAACCCACGTCAAAAACTGGTGACACTCTATGGTAATTTGCCTAAATGTTTTAATGGGAGGAGAAGTGGTCAATGGTCAAAAGCTAACACAAATTCCATAACCTTCTCGGCAACAACTTGTTGCCGTAATCATGAAATCTTCAACTTTGCCGAGAGGGTGGCGGCGGTGTCGCCGTGTGTAGGGGTGTTCAAAACCGGATTATCCAATTTTCGGATATCCGAAAATTTCGGATAGTGAATACTGATATCTGAATTTGAATCCAAAATTTCAGATATCTGATTTTCGGATATTCGAATCTTAAAAAAAATAAAAAATAAAAAAACCTCAACAAGTATGAACAATGTCAAATTAATTAACATAACAAAAAACATGTAATAGAAAAATGGGAGAAAGGATGGTCGACAGAGCTTCCTAACAAGTAGAAACTGATGCAAACGATGGGAATTTCAATGGATTTAGCGGTGGCGACAGTAACAGAAAAAAATAACTAATCATGGAGGAACACAGTAAAAAAAAAAACTTATGAGTAGAGACTGGTTGATGGAGGGCAGTGTGGATGGTGGTCGTGTTGGAATGAGAAGATTAATTATATTATTATATTATTGTTAAATACTATATTACAATAATTATTAAACATTGTAGGAGAAAGTGGCGCGTGACATCAATATGAATCGTTTATTAGAATAACGATTTTAGTTTTCTTATTTTTAGGATTCTAGTTCTTGATTTATGCATTAATTAGAATTGTTTAGCGGCTCAGTTTGTTGCTTGTTTACATGCATTCTCCTGTAATATGTTTGTTATGGTTCTTTTTTTTATTGAAAGTTGGAAATTGTTGATTAAAAAAAGTTCTTTAAACAAAGAAAAAAAACAATTTGACCTTTTTTGGCTTGTCGATTTCAGTTTTTGCACTAATCGGTTTAGACGTGGGAGGTGCTGAAAAGGAAAGTGAAGCAGTGCAACTACTAAAAATGATTTGGGAAGATGTTGCCAATAGACCTAACAAAGAAATTGATGTAATACTTAGAGGGCCTCCTGATTCAGAAGATCTCATTCAAGCTCTGCCACTACAAAAACTCATTTCTCAACATCTTGCCAAATTAGACGTAGATACCGAGAATATAATGGGAGGGCCCCCAAATGTTGTTAAGCATAATAAAGCTCAACAATTACATAAACTAATTTCTAAACATCTTGACAATCTAAATGAAGAAACCAAGAAGCTTATTAAACATGACAATAAGCCCTCTTCTCGTAAGGGAGATCAAACTTTGGAGCTACAAAAGCTCATTTCTGAACATGTTGTGAACGTCCGTGATGAATTAGAGAACATAATTACGCAAGTATATGAAGTGGAAGATCAAGCAAGCTACCTACAAAAACTAATTTCTACACATATCACCAATATGCGTGCTCTCTCAGGATTAAGTAGAATACAATACTCCTCTCGGATACTGTCTATTGCTGCAGAAATGGGCAATACTAAGTTTCTAATTGAGCTCATCCGTAGATATCCTGATTTGATATGGAAGGTAAATGATGACAACCAGACTATATTTCATATTGCTGTCAAACATCGCCACGAGGGTATCTACAATCTACTTTACGAGATTGGTTTAATGAAGGATTTGATAGCTCCTCTTAAAGATGCAAATGGGAACAATATGTTGCACTTGGCTGGAAAAAGAGCCACGAAAGAGCGACTTGCAGATGTATCCGGAGCTGCTTTACAAATGCAGAAAGAACTATTATGGTTTAAGGTACATATATTAGTTCTTTCTTACTTTTCCTTAATGATGATAAGAGTGTTCTATATGAGATAGTAGCGGTGTAACTTTTCTAGTTTGTTTGGGTTGTAGGAAGTAAGGAATATGATTCCCCCTGCTTATAGAGATCGAAAGAACAAAGATGGTCTAACACCAACTGAGTTATTCACAAAGGAGCACAACGAACTTATTAAAGAAGGAGAGGAGTGGATGAAAGGAACAGCTAACCAATGTATGGTTGTTGCGGCGCTTATTGCCACAATAGCATTTGCAGCTGCTTTTACAGTTCCTGGTGGATATAATGATAATGGTATTCCTGTATTCTATCAAAAACCGATCTTTGTTGCCTTTGTAGTGGCAGATGCCATGTCCTTGTTCTTATCATCAACTTCCATACTCACCTTCTTATCCATCCTCACATCTCGTTACGCTGAACGTGATTTTGTGGAATCATTACCCAAGAAACTGATGTTAGGTATATCAACTCTTTTCCTCTCTATAATAGCCATGATGATCACTTTTAGCGTCAGTTTCTTTATACTATACCATAGAGAAATGAAATGGATACCTATCTTGATCAGCGTGTCTTCTCTCGTGCCTGTCCTCTTATATATTGTGCTGCAATATCATGTATTAGCCGATGTAATTCGCTCAACGTATGGTGCTAGGTACCTCTTTAAGCCTGGGAAACAAGTTCTTTATTACGTAAACCCCAGAGTGTAACCTTTGTCTTTTTCGAATTGCAATGGGATTTATGTTAAGAGGCGCTTTGTAAAATGGATGTAGGTTGCATGTGGATGATTTTTAATTTTTTCTAAAGAGGACTATATTTTGTTACTGTTTAGTTGCATTTCGTTTGACGGAAGAGAAAGAAACAACAATTTATTACGTTAATTGGTTTTACTTACACATGGTTTGCTTGATCCAGTTTTACCAAATATGGGCTATGTATGTATTATTCGACTTTTAGTAATTTATCAAATTTCACCCATTTACTTGAAGATAAATACGCCAAAAGAAATCGAGCTGATTAATGGGAACTCCACCTTAAGGTTAACGAGCAATTTAGAACGTTATGTTACCAATAACACCCTATGTGCTTTTAGTGACCGCCTTGTTATTGAGAATGTTGGATTACACCTGGAGTTGACAAGTTTCATATAATGAAGATGAATAGCTACAAAAATGGTAGCAAATTTGCAACCGATTTTACACCAAAATATGTATTATAAGATAAGGTAACTAATCGGTTGCAAAATTTGACGCCGTTTATTTTTTGTGATAAATTCGTGAGAAACATAATAAGAAAGAATTAAAAAATAATAATTTATAAGAAAAAACAACAAACCTATTGAATTGTGACTACCTTAGCGGTAGCAAATTTACGGACCTATTTTGAAACTAAATTGCTACCATATTAGCCAAGATAAAACTGGGATATTGTCACCAAAAGTTGCTATTGAAAAATGGTAGCAAATTTAGCAACCGATTTTACACTAAAATATGTATTATAAGATAAGGTAACTAATCGGTTGCAAATTTTGACACCGTTTATTTTTTATGGTAAATTCATGAGAAAAATAATAAGAAAGAATTAAAAAATAAAAATTTATAAAAAAAACATCAAATGAAGTAAACAAAAACACGATCTTTTGGATTTTTTTTATTCATGTGACAAAAAACACATCTTTTGAAAACCTTTAGCCACACTTTACAGAAAAAAAATGTGCCATTTAGTAGTCACCCTTAATGAAAGAAACATAACTAATAACTATAAATCTATTCTATCTATATAATAAATGAAAACACTAGGGTTGAATCCTAGCTTTTGAGAGGGTCTTCTAGGATCCAAATGGTAAATGGAGCTCCATGAAATGTAGTATATAAACTTCTTTTTTTTTTGTTTTATCACCATCCATTTGTATCTTAAAACATTCTTCCTCCTTCCTAGCCTAATACATTATTCATCCTTCATATCCTAATTCCTTTCTCATTTCTCATTCCTTTCTCATTGTTCTTTTTGCAAAGTATGTTGTCCATTTAATCTTATATTTATCATATTACATCAATCTTCTATGAAATACAATCGGTTTTTTGGTAATGATCAAAACGTTTTACGATTAACATAAGTGTCGAAATTGTTTTATTATCATATTACATCAACACGTTTTTTAATAACATTAGTATCTAAATTGTATTAGGCTTAAGTTTCTGATTTGGATGAGATGCATACATAGCTGTTTACGATCATATTACATCAAACAGAAATACAATCGGTTTATATATTCATTTTTCTACAAAGAAAAATCACCATCGTATTACATCAATATTCTACCAAATAAAATCGGTTTTTTTGTAATGATCAAAACATTTTTTTATTAACATAAGTATATAAACTGTATACGATCAAGTTTCTGAATTGGATGAAATGGATACACAACTGTTTACGAGCAGGTTTAATCATTGTATAATTGTCCAAATAATTGATGTAATGTGATTGTGGTTTTAATAACAGGATTCAAATGAAATCAGTTTCGAGTTTTCGTGAAAATGAAAAAAAAAAAAAAAACTTTCTTGAGTTTATGGTTACATTAACAATTATTTGTTTTGCATTTGAAAAACAGGATTTCATTAGGACAAAGAACTTGATTATGGCTTATCACAAGGGTGACAAATTCTTCAAGGTTATTCATGACCCTTCCGCACGAGTTTTGTTATGAGTCTTTCTATTTTTTTTAAATAAAAAAAGTTATTCCTTATTATAATGTTGTTTTTTACGTGTTCGTCCAGACATTGCCGAAATCCATGAACAGGTTTTTGTTATCTAAAAACTTACGCAACAACAACATTAAAGTTTCCACATACCATGCTCAATCTTGGTTTGTTCTGTTAGAATTTATAGATGATGATTTCTGTTTAACAAATGGATGGTCAAAAGTTGTACATGATTTTGTATTCTTGATTGTTTTGTTAAGGTTTACTGTCATTGGATGGGATGACTTGCGTGAATCAGAAGATATTTCTATTGGTGACTATTGCGTGTTCAAATGGTGTTCCGACCAACGTCGGCTGTTTGTTACCAAGATTGACACACAAGAAGTTATTGATTTGTCACAAATGAATTAATGCGTGTTCAATGTATTCAGCCTTCATTCCATTAAACACATTTTCAATACATTCGTCAATTTAATTTGACTTTCATTGAGTTGTTAAAACTTTTCGCCATTTGATATTAATTATATAATTGACTAAAATTTAATGATGTTAAATATGTGTATTGACTTTGACTGCCTTATATATGTTTATTCTTTGTTATAAAACTGTAAACACATTTATATGCAGTCAAAGTCAATATAAAGGAATAAATGTAAATCAATGGTGGCCAGATGCGATTATTTAGGAATTGAAATTTCGCCATTTGAATATGTAAACACATAATGTATAAGGAAAGTCAATATGTTTATTGACCTTGACTTTGAATACGAATTGACTGTCAATTCATAATCCAGGAATTAACTTTGAATACGAATTGTAGATAATCAAGGAAAGTCATGTATCAATATTATTAGGGCAGTCAAAGTCAATACATAATATACGAATTTCCTTATATAACATTTATCTTATAAATATGTAAACACAATATGTTATTGAAAATGGACCCGTAAATTACTATGTGTTTACATGTTAAGGCGAAATTGATACATGTTAAGGCGAAATTTATGGTATCCTTCTACAGTAACATATTGACTTCGAATACGAATTTACGGATCCAATTTCATACATGTTAAGGCGAAATTGATGGTCTCCTTCTACTCCATTGTTGAATGTATTGCAAATATATTTCATAACTTTAAATCTCAATAATAACAATATGCTAATTCTAATGCTAATTAGACTCCACTATTTCATCCATTTATATGCAGTCAAAGTCAATATAAAGGAATAAATGTAAATCAATGGTGGCCAGATGCGATTATTTAGGAATTGAAATTTCGCCATTTAATATTAACTTTGGAATTGAATTGGAATTGTAATTATATAATTGACTAAAATTTAATGATGTTAAATATGTGTATTGACTTTGACTGCCTTATATATGTTTATTCTTCGTTATAAAAATGTAAACACATTTATATGCAGTCAAAGTCAATATAAAGGAATAAATGTAAATCAGTGGTGGCCAGATGCGATTATTTAGGAATTGAAATTTCGCCATTTGATATTAACTTTGGAATAGAATTGGAATTGTAATTATATAATTGACTAAAATTTAATGATGTTAAATATGTGTATTGACTTTGACTGCCTTATATATGTTTATTCTTCGTTATAAAAATGTAAACACATTTATATGCAGCAAATGTAATTAGACCATTAATTATGTATCGATTCAAAATGCATACTGTATTACGAAAGTCAATATGTTTATTGACTTTGACTTCCTTATGTAACATTTATTCTTATAAATATGTAAACACATAATGTATAAGGAAAGTCAATATATTTATTGATATTGACTTTGAATACGAATTGTAGATAATCAAGGAAAGTCATGTATCAATATTATTAGTATAAGGCAGTCAACGTCAATACATAATATATGAATTTCCTTATATAACTTTTATCTTATAAATATGTAAACACAATATGTTATTGAAATTGGACCCGTAAATTACTATGTGTTTACATGTTAAGGCGAAATTGATACATGTTAATGCGAAATTTATGGTCTCCTTCTACAATAACATATTGACTTTGAATACGAATTTACGGATCCAATTTCATACATGTTAAGGCGAAATTGATGGTCTCCTTCTACTCCATTGTTGAATGTATTGCAAATATATTTCATAACTTTAAATCTCAATAATAACAATATGCTAATTCTAATGCTAATTAGACTCCACTATTTCATCCATTTCTTATAGATTGATACCTATATAAACACGTCAAAAGCAATTCACATACGATTGTAATAAGACACGTTGATTGCACTTTGAGTAATCGCAAAGATATATTCTTAGGTTAATTTCTGTTTCTCATCTTTAAATACATAAACATTATTTTTTTGATTTGTTATTAACCAATCGATTATGCTGATATTTTGCATACATTCTTGAGTGATCAATCCAGACATTTATGCTACAATACATTTGAAACTTATTAACTAACTATAATATAAGTTTCAATATTATTATGTTGTCTACAATTTGTGTTAGTGAAGTAATCTATTGGTTTTTACATTATTTTTTTTCCAGTTACAAAGATCAATGGCTGCTGTAGATGCAAATGAGCTTACCATGGTTAACCAAATTCATGTCAACCGAAACGGTGTGGCGTTAAAGCTAAAGATTATTCGGGTTTGGCGTCAACCCGATCGTCGAAATCCTAATGATGCGTACTCAATTGAAATGATCCTATATGATGAAAATGTAAAACTCAACAACACGTTTTTTTATAGCCTCTTATTTTTAAATTTCATAACTTTTTTTTAGCTATTGATGTTTTTAATTTTAATGTATACGAATTTTCTTATATTCGTACATTAAAATACCTCAATTACGTATATACATATGTATAGTGTTTTTTTATTTTTTTATAATTGACAGGGTGACAGGATTTAAGCGAAAGTATTTAAGCGGTTGTTTTTTAGATTTGAGAGGTTTTTGAATGAAAATGCTTCTCTTATTATAAGAAATCCAGGAGTTGGGGTCAATTCTTCTAAATACAAGTATGCTCCAAACCCAAACAAACTGTGCTTGAATATGAATACTCAAGTTTCCGAATATGATGGTTTCCAAGGTCCAGATTTTGGTTTCTCTTTTGTGCCCTATCAAAGAATTCTGGATAGGGAGGTTGATGAATATGTTACAATAGGTATATTTCGTCAGTATAGTCTTTTTTTTCATCACAACCAAACCATAATAATATTGTTTGGTTTTACGTTTCATTAATGTTTATTTTATACTTGATTTTAGATGTTATAGGACATGTTAACAAGTTCTTCAGCAATGATGATAAAGATAAAAAGGTTGTCGCTGATAAGAAGAGGTTAACAATGGAAATCCAAGATATCGAGTATGTATTCTTTATTTATTTTTTTTTTTTGCATTTTATATACAAACTGCAAATTACGTAGGTTTATAAATTGTTTATTTGTTTTTTACTAAAATAATTTGTACTTTTTGAAGGGGCTTGAGCATCTATTTAACCTTGTGGGATACTTATGCCATAGAGATGTCTAAATATGTTGCAACTCATCAAACGGAGAAAGAATTTATAATAATACTGCAGTTTGGCCGTTTGAAGTTTTATAATGGTTGTATAATGTTAATAAATATTTATATTTATATTTATATTTATATTTATAGCTACATTATATTTTGCAATAAAAACTACGTTCTAACTTCTAAAGTTTTTTATTATTAAATATTTCATTTTTTTTCCTAATATTTGTTTTATATAGGAAAACCGTATGTTTCTAACTCTTTTGGAGATCGAGTTAGTCGACTGTTCATCAATGGAGATATTGAAGATATAAACCTGTACAAAAAAAGGGTTTGTACTATTATGTTTTTCAATACGAATTACAAAATATTTATAAAAAGTATTAATAAATATGTAATGTGTAAATCAAATTATTTTTATCAGGTTGGATAAGAAAATCGCTAATAATCCTTCCTCTTCTCATCGACCATATGGAACTTCTATGTTCTGTTCTGATGAAGATGAATTTGTCCATAACACTCCTTTTAGTAACATTGGTGACATTTGTGAGATTCAAGAGGTGAGTATAATGTTGATACTTAAATACGATGTTTATAATTAAATATAAAAAGTGTAATGTTATTAAACAAATAGTTTTATTTAATATTAATACCCATTGTATACCATAGACTATCTTATTTCGTTAACTAATTATAATATTCATACAGGAGCAGGCTCTGGTATTATTGGGTACTATTAAAGACCTGTTTACCGAAGTTGGCTGGTACTACACGGGATGCCCCAAATGCACCAGAAAATGTAGTATTGATTATATAATCAAACAGGTTAGTGAAGGAAGTTCAGATTTTGAGGAAGAAAAGGTTTACGAGTGTTTGAATGTTAGTTGTAGTGCCAAACAAGTTGAGCCTACTCCAAGGTCGGATATATTTGTAACATCAATTTTAATATACACAAATAAAGTTTGATTTCAAAGATTTAGTTATAATTTTTGTTCTTTTTTTGAATTTTTTTTTCTAGGTTTAAAATTCAGGTTCGTGTACAAGACGTTAATGGTGCTGTATCTCTTACATTGTTTCATCGTGACGTTGCACAACTTATTAGTAAAAGTGCTTCTGAATTGCTTGATTTGAATACGGTATTCCATTTTTTTAACTAAATTTTAAATACATTAAATTTATTTTTAATAATTCTTTAATTATAGTTGTGTAATATTTATTATTTGGTTATTCCTTTTAAATAGGTTGGTGATACAGTTGAATATCCTGAAGAGATTAAGACTTTGTTAGACAGAGAGTTTGCTTTTAAGATCTTTGTGTCTGGCTTCAATTTAAACAACAAATATGATGTTTATGGTGTAACCAAGATAAGTGATGATCCAACAATTATCTCGCAGCTTAAGAAAAAGTTGTACGTAGGACAGGTACATAATCGAATTCCATTTGCTATAACTTAGCAAATTTTATTTACGTAAGACTTTATTACATTACAATTTTTTTCATGTTTTTTTACAGCCTGCTGAATCAGAATCACTTCACACGTCTCTCCTAGCAATGCCGTCTAATGTTATTTCTGTTTCCAAGGTACCATTTTCACAAACACTTAAATTCATGTTAATACATTTTACTCATTTTTTCTTCCATACACAATCACTGATGAGTTTGCCACATATGTTTGTAACTATTTTTTCTTTAGGAATCAGACACAGGCGATAATGATACGCCAATTTCCATTGCTGATAACTTTGTTGATAAGAAAGTTTATGCTGAAGGAGAACAATGTTCTATCAGTTCTAAGTATCAAATGGTTAAGCGTAAACTGATTGACGCGATTTCTGATGATGAAAGCACACCAATTCCTTCAACTAAGATTGGAAGTGGTGGTAGTATGGAGTAACTTAAAATTACGTTGAGGCTTCCGTCGTCCTAAAGACAAAATGAAGAGGATTTGTTTGCTATGCTTATGGTCTACCAGTTTTATTGCTTTATCTTTTGTTTTTTTAAATAAATTTGAACAATTTCTACTTTGTTATTTCCTATTTCTACCATGATATGGTTTACTGTTTTTATTAAGTTTCATAACGATGATACTAATTTAAAAATGCGTTTGCTTGATTGATAAGTATGTTTTCATCCATTTGATATTATGTTTAGTATAGATAGATACAACTAGATTGGTTGATGTAGTCATATACCCTAACAGTGAGTTTTAATTTTGTATGATTAGTATCTAATTATAACAAAAAATTGTAACATAAATGTTATCTATCATCTTAAATTGTTACCCCAAATATGTTGTTAATATATAAGCAAAGTTGGATCGGCCCACTAACTTACCAACACCAGGCCATATAAACCGTACATATTAGATTATTTATTGGGCCAAATGCTTTTGATAAACAAAGGCCCGAGTGAATCTTAGATTCTGATTCAGCCAACATGAATTATAACAACATAATATTCGTACCCTACATTGTACACGCGTTCAGATTTCCAGGCTCTTCAAAAAAGCTACTTTACCAAAAGGTAAGTAACCTTTCATCTTCTTCACGATTATGAAGATATCGATACTATCAATACTCTCAGACATCATCGTAATAATTGTGTATCTGTTAGTAATCGATGTATCTGTTATTATCACTATGATTTTTTGATGATGCATGTGCTATCAATTCTCCCATTAACAGTAGTAATCGTGTATCTTGAATTGTAATGTGAATTAGACGTATTGAGTAACAATCAGTGTTTGATCTGTAATGTTAAGTAGATAAACAATCAGTGTTTAATATAGATGAATATCATTAACAATTCTGGAGAAATAGTGGTTTGATAATTTATTATTAATCACGTTTGATTCTTTTGATCAATGTTTTATCTCAAATAATTGTTCTTGAATGTATGTAAATAATTGTTTGTATTAGTATGTTAATTTGGAAATATGTATAATATGGTAATTAATTATTGTTTAGTAGTCTACTAATCAGCTGATGAAATATATAAATATACATATCAAAACTGATTTATAGAATTTTTTTTTCATTTGCCATTAACATATACCGCGTGTACTCCGGTGGTTACCAATTTATTGATTAATTGCTCGATAAATCATTCCGGTCATGTTATCAGTTTTTTTCAGTAGCATGTAAGTTTTTTGCTTAATGTTTGATGATTTGTAGACAATAATCCATATACAATCATATGATGTTAGCTATGTTTTTTGTATTTTATTGTTTAGTCTTAGTCGATTTTCTACAAATTGCCATAATAGACATGCGTTTTTATTTAGATTTGTTTGTTTTCAATACATGTGTAGTTTTATAGATATTTACGCTTTTAACCTTATTTTTCACCTTCAAATGAATGCAGCCTTTGCCATCCTGCCTCTTAAGTACCAAAAAATGGTAAAACCATGAGGAGTTTTCTTTATTTTTTATATCTATTTTTTGTAAACATACAATTTATTTGCCACTTTCTAATTGTTCAGGCTAATCAACAACCTGTTGAAGTGATTAAAGTTTCAAGTGACTCGTCCGACTTTAGCGATTGGGATAAAAGCAATTCAGATAGTGGGATGCACAATTTCGGTGTATTTAACTGGGAAGCTGCTCCTGATGGTGATTCCATTGTTACAAAAGTCACAAACAAATTTGTGAGCATTTGTTTAGTCATTACTAAATTTTATCTCTAAGTATTTTTTGTAACAATTGTGATCTTTTAATTTAATTATTACACGCAAATGTTTATGTATTTTTCCGCAACGCTTTCCAGTCGCTTTTGCAAGGCAGCATCACTTCGAAAAGAAAGCCACCATTTCTGTCCAGTTTGAAAATGGACCGTTTATGATTAGGAGAGTGCTGGTTGAAGGAAGCGGGAGTAAGGCAAGGTATTCGTTGAACAAATGGAAGTCAAGAATGAAAAGGCTTGGGTTAAGGAATGGTCGTCGCTATAAGCTTACGTTTTACAAGGGTATGTTGGTTTTCTCCATTCCTTAGATAAAGGCATTGGAGGTTCTATGTTTTGCTTTCGTCATTCGTTGTTGAAAATGACGATATCGTAGTAGAAATGAAATATAACATGACGTTTATGTAGGTTAAATGGTCCCAAATTTTGGTTGTTTATTATTGTGGGTACCCATTTTGTACTAGCAACTTACTTCTTAAGAAATGACCTTCATGTTTAGTTGTTAACTTTTATCCGAATATGAAAGAATCGGTTTATAGTATGTATGCCGTTTTAATTTTTCATCCAGTTATGTATTCATATAAACAATCGATGCTGCTATAAGTTTTGACCTCTTTCAAATTTCTATACACTTATTAGAAACAATCCATGTAATATACTAATAAAACCGCGACGTGGTTTTGCGTTTTGGTAAACCGAGCATTCTGGTGTTAATTTCATTATTTACTTTACGCTTTTTTTTTTATTTTTCAATATTAAATTTCCTTATATTCGTACATTAAAATACATCAATTATTTAGATACATATTTATAGTGTTTTTTTTATAATTAACAGGGTGACAGGATTCAAGCGAATGTATTTAAGCGGTTGTTTTTTAGATTTGAGAGATTTTTAATTGAAAATGCTTCTCTTATTATAAGAAATCCAGGAGTTGGGCTCAATTCTTCTAAATACAAGTATGCTCCAAACCCAAACAAACTGTGCTTGAATATGAATACTCAAGTTTCTGAATATGATGGTTTCCAAGGTCCAGATTTTGTGTTCTCTTTTGTGCCCTATCAAAGAATTCTGGATAGGGAGGTTGATGAATATGTTACAATAGGTATATTTCGTCAATATAGTCTTTTTTCTTTACAACCAAACCATAATAATATTGTTTTGTCTTATGTTACAATAATGTTTCTTTTATATTTGCTTTTAGATGTTATAGGACATGTTAACAAGTTCTTCAGCAATGATGATAAAGATAAAAAGGTTGTCGCTGATAAGAAGAGGTTAACAATGGAAATCCAAGATACCGACTATGTATTGTTTGTTTTTTTTTTTTTTTGAATTTTTTTTTAGAAACTGAGAATGACGTAGGTATATAAATTGTTTTTTTTATTCTAAAATAATTTTACCTTTTTGAAGGGGTTTGAGCATCTATGTAACGTTGTGGGATAGTTATGCCATGAAGATGTCTAAATATGTTGCAACTCATCAAATGGAGAAGGAATTTATAATAATACTGCAGTCTGGGCGTTTGAAGTTTTATAATGGTTGTGTAATCTTATTAAATAGTTATATTTATAGCTAGATTATATTTGGCAATATAAATTATATTTTAACTTCTAAAGTTTCTTCTTCTTATTATTATTTAGAGTTTTTGATCCTAATATTTGTTTTATATAGGAAAACCGTATGTTTCTAACTCTTTTGGAGATCGAGTTAGTCGACTGTTCATCAATGAAGATATAAACCGGTACAAAAAAGGGTAGGTACTATTATGTTTTTCAATACGAATTACAAAATCTTAAACGTGTATTGCTATTTATATAATGTGTATATCAAATTATTTTTATCAGGTTGGGTAAGAAAATTGCTGATAATCCTTCCTCGTGTCATCGACCATATGGAACCTCTATGTTCTGTTCTGATGAAGATGAATTTGTCCATAACACTCCTTTTAGTAACATTGGTGACATTTGTGAGATTCAAGAGGTAAGTACAATGTTCATACTTAAATACGATGTTATTTTGATACCTGATGACTTACTTATTTCTCAATCTTCGGATCCTGTCTCTGATTTGATAGCCTTTGTTTATCCGTCACTTTTGGATAACATCCACATTCCGACTTATTTTCAAGATCGAGCTATATTGGCACCGAAGAATGAAGTTGTTCATGAAATTAATGATATATTACTTTCAATGTTTCCCGGTGACGAAGTTGAGTATCTAAGTTCGGATAGTGTTTTCCAGTCCGAAGATGTTAACAAACAGGTTGATGAAAGATTAGTTTCTCCTGATGTCCTGAATGGTCTTAAGTTTTCAGGAATACCAAACAATCGTTTGGTTTTGAAAGTTGGCGTTCCTGTAATGTTACTTAGAAACATTGATCAGAAAAGCAGTTTGTGCAATGGGACAAGGTTACAAGTTGTTAAAATGAGAAAACGTGTCATTGAAGCGAAAATCATATCAGGAAGTAACATTGGAATGCGAACTTTTATTCCAAGAATTACTTTATCCCCCTCGGATAAAAAAATTCCTTTTAAATTTAACAGAAGGCAATTTCCACTTGTTGTTTCTTTCGCAATGACAATAAACAAAAGTCAAGGACAATCCTTATCCAGAGTTGGGTTGTATTTGAAGGATCCAGTTTTTTCACACGGGCAGTTGTATGTTGCGCTATCAAGAGTCAGAAGTCGAGATGGACTGAAGATAGTTATAGTAGATGAAAATGGTGAATTGACGAACAAAACATCAAACGTTGTGTACAAAGAAGTCTTTTAGGATTTATGAATAATGTGAGTAATTTTGATGCAACTTTTTACTTATCTTATTGACGTTATGTATATACAACTTCAATAATAAAGTATTATTTTAAACTTTTTTTTTGTGCTTTGAACAGTGCGTTGCCATTGGTCAATAAAACAAGTTATGTCCTAATTACAATTACATTAAAAATAAAAATATGATAAAAAGGAATTTACAAAAGCACAATGTATTCATACCTTTTGTTCTTTTTTGTTAAATTTTATACTTTGGTTGAGTACTGATCATAATAGGTAATCGGTTTTCATTATTAACGTTACTTATAACTTACATAAAATATCCACTTTGACATGAAAACCATAGTTATATATTAGTTTTAATTTTAATATCCATTTCATATCAACGCAACATTGAAACATGACGTTTATATAAGAAAAAAATATCAGGCTAACCGTTATTCTTAAGACTTTACGTTGTAGCTACTAAACTTGAATAATACAACTCTTAGTTTAATATATTTTTTTTATTTACTATGGTTTGTACCGTGGGTCCCCACGGGTCTCAAACCTAGTATTTTATTGTCAATTACATCTAGATTCAATGATGATCAATTAGATTTAATGATGGTCAGTTAGGCCCAAAAACGGCCAGCTGGATTGAATCATTGTCACTTAGACCCGATGATGGTCAATTAGGCTCGATGATGGTCAATTGGGCCCGTTGATGGTTAATTAGAACTAATGATCGTCATTTAGATCCATTGATGGTTAATTACACCAATGATGGTCAGTTGGATCCAGGACAGTCAGTTAGGCCCAATGGTGGTCAGTTAGATCCAATGATGGTCAGTTATACCCAATGATGACTAATTAGATCCAATGATGGTTGGTTAGGCCCAATGATGGTCATTTAGACCCGATGATGGTCAACTAGACCCGATGATGGGCAATTAGGCCCAATGATGGTCAATTGGAACCAATGATCGTCAATTAGATCCAATGATGGTTAATTGAACCAATGATCGTCAGTTGGATTCAATGATGGTCAGTTAGGCCCAATGATGGCCAGTTAGATCCAATCATTGTCACTTAGACCCAATGATGGTGAATTGGACCCGATGAGGATCAATAGGCATAACGATGGTCAGTTAGAACCAATGATCATCAATTAGATCTAATGGTGGTCAATTAGATCCAATGATGGTCAGTAAGCTCAATGATTGTTAGTTACATCCAACGATGGTCAATTAGGCCCAATGATGGTTAGGGAGACCCAATAGTTGTCAATTAGTTAGATATTTATAGACACAAACACACATACACAAAAACTATTGTAATATTACTAAATCGTTGTCATTAATCGAATTATAGATTCTAAAATTTTATTTTAAATAAATATCAAACTCTCTTTTGCTAAGAATTAATACTTATCAATAAATCATATACAATACATGTATTTTGCTAAGAAATTAACATATATCAAAAAAATATATACAATCCAGATAAGAAATTAACATATGTCAATAAATCATATACAATGCATGTAATACTCGTAGAAACGTAAACCGTTAAAATCTCTGATCTTGTAAACGCCTCAAAAAAGGGTATATAATATAACATCCACACCCTTCTTTGAGGCGTTTATAAACAATGCCATAACATTTGTTGATCTAGATGTACTACATATTAGAAATTCATTTTCCACGCTCGGTCATTATGATATATCTCTAGCGCTAATTCTTTTATGGTGGAGTGGCACCCTCATTGCTTTCCTTATGGGAGTGGGGAGTTTGAGTCCTACCGGCATCAAAATGTTGCTGATGGGCCGGGTTTTACCGTAGTGGGCCTTCGTGTGACACCCGGCATGTTCGACTTAAACATATTAGTAACATCTAAGTCTACCTTAGCGAGAAACGTTTATAAACAAACTTAACCGGGTTAGTTGAGTTGGGTCAAGTAGGATTGTCCAGGGTACAATGATCTGGAGGATCATTGGGAGTCGTTTTGGTAATACACTAGTATCGGGTTCCGTTGTTGGTGACATTACATGAACTAATTAAGTATATGTGTAGATTATGGGTCGTGTGGTGGATTGTATACTTATACTTGCTTAAACGATGTACAAATGATTATACGTGCCTAAATATGCTAAACATAGACTATGGGTGCATGCTTATGTGTTAAGATGTGTTAGAATGCGTTAAACACGACAAACTGGGAAAAGGTTAACATGTGTTAAAAAGTGCTGTTGACATGTGTTAAAAAGTGCTGATGACCTGAATGTGGAAATAGTGGGCGAACGTGGAAATGGAACTTGAAAAATGGGCGAACGTAGAAACAAAGTGGGCGAATGTGGAAAAGTTCCACATTCGACCATTACAAATGGGCGAATGTGGAAAAGTTCCACATTCGACCACATAAAAGGGGCGAACCTGGACTGGGTATAAATACCATCCTTAGCCATTTTTCACCATTTCACAAACCCTAAACGCCTCCAAACACTCTCTATCAGCTATTATCATTGGGGAAGGAGTTTTTGAGCTTGTTTTTCATAACCTAACTCTCTAAATCATTACAAGTGAAAATCTAAGGTGTGTTCTTCATTCCAAATCCTTTTTAAACAATTTTAACTTGTTTTCATCTAAACCCCAAGGGTCCAGATCTGATATCCACATGTTTTATGGGTAAAAACCTTCCTAATATCTTTCTAAATAAAACCTATTCATAAACAATGAGTTTTTATGCAAACTAAACATGTGTTAATATGATATTATGCATTGTTTGATGATTACTTGTTGTATAGATGATATGATAACAACCTAGGGCTGTTATTAATGATGGGTTATGATTGAAACATGTTACCTTTGATTGTTGATGGTGTTTTGACGATTAAAGGGGTTTTAGTTAGATTTAGGGCTTGTTTTTGGATGGTTATGATAAGGTTATGATAGGGGTTTCTTGTTCATGATGATTTAAGTATGATGAGCTGATGATTGATTAAATTTAGAAAGTTTCCTAATTGGGTAATGATTTCATGCATGATGATGTGACATCTCCATAATTTACTATTTTAGGAAACTTGTAAAAACGGATAGATTTTGGGGTAAAATCGGTAGGGTTTCGTAGGAATATGTTAATGATGCTTGACTGCTGTAACTCATGATGTTTCGTGATGTTTTCGGATGTTTTCGACGCGTTTTTGGGAAAATCTAACAGCAGGGGCGAACCTGGAATACCTTCGACTAGCCGAACGGTCGAAGGTGGACTCCCAGGGGTCGAACCTGGAAACCAAGGGGCGAATGAACCATAAAAAGGGGCGAAGGTGGAAAAAGGGGGCGAAGGTGGAAGTTTAAAGCCACCTTCGACCACTCAAAGCCACGTTCGGCCCTACGATAACAAAAATGAGATTTTTGATACGAACTAAGTGTTTTATGCTTGAACTTTGTGTATAATCCATGTGTACTTGATTAGTTAGGGTAATGGGTCACCAACGGGATGTCGGGACGGTCTGGAATGTCCGGTTAACGTTTAAACACACTTTTTAACATACGTAGTCAAGATCTGGACAATCGGGGACTAGTTAGCCTTTGGGTTAATAGTCATCACACTTATGTAAACTCATTGATAGGTCGTCATTAGTTGGGATTATCATACACGTGTTGGAATTCTAGTTACCAGAAGACGCACTCTAAGGTGAGTTTCACCGCCCCACTCTTTTACTGGTTTTACAATTTCGGGGGAGAAAACATGCTGTGTTCTTTAAACGTGTGTCAAATGTGTTTTTCCTAAAAGGCGTGACAACTATGTTTTGGGTACTCATGTATTCACTACGTTTTGGGAATGTTCATTTGGGTTCAAGGTATTCATTTATGTTCCGTATTATATGACCTATGTTGTGGCAGTTCGTTAGCCGTGGTGCGGTAGTTCGTTAGCCTCTATGTGGTAGTTCGTTAGCTATGTTATAGTAGTTCGTTGGCCATGGGATGGTAGTTCGTTAGCTATGTTATAGTAGTTCGTTGGCCATGGGATGGTAGTTCGTTAGCTATGGTAAAGTAGTTCGTTGGCCATGGGATGGTAGTTCGTTATCTTCGGTGGGCGATAGTTCGTTTGGGAGGTTCGTTATGAAGTTCAAACATTTAACGAGTGTTTTCATCGGTCGGTAGTATCATGATGGTCTTTCAAAAGTTCGTGAAACGTTTTACTTAAAAACCTGTGAACTCACCGGCATTATTTGCTGACGTTTTTAGCATGTTTGTCTCAGATCGCTAAGGTAGCAGCTGACGATAGGCGCACGGAGTCTCACGGCGTCTAGGATTCATGTGCATCTCATTTAGTATTTTCAGATTTTCGTACTTTTGATTTCACGTTGTAATAAAGTTTTACGCTTCCGCAGCGATGGATCATTTATGAAAACTTAATGGTTTGATTATGTCATTTTTACGTATCATATAGTGTTGTTTATTGTAACCGTTGACTTGGATCCTGGTGTGTCACGCGCCTCGCGGTAAAACCCCGCACGTGGAAATTTGAGGGTGTGACACTTCGGGTGGCGGGTTTTCCATGGGAACTGGTGTGAAAATACTGGTGGATCCGGGTTACTCTCGGAATACTCCTTTGTCTAGTGGGTACTTTGAGAGTGATCGGGATTGATTTGTTGGCCGTTAAAAAAATGATATATCTCTGGCTTATACTTTAAGAAAGGACGGAATATCTTCAAAGTTGACTGTATTAATTTTATCCAATAAACTTTAGTAAACAATTGGGCTTGGTAATAAAATTTGTTTGCCTTTCAAAAAAAAAAAACTTTAGTAAACAAAAGGGGACCACATTAATTACCAAGATTTTGCCACCGTATTAGCTATCGATCAAATTTGAGCGGGTTTATATTTATCCATGGCGCCATATATTTTCATAATAATGTGCCTCTCCACTAATTAGGGTTTTAATTAAATATTTTTCAAGAAACTGTATAGTCACTGCTCAAGAAAAAGGAGCTCAAAAACGACATAATTTTAATCGAGACACCAACACTTGAGAACAGATGTTCATGAACATTTAAGCGTAAATGAGAAACTTTGGTCGAGCTAAGAACACCCGGAGCGAGCTTGGAGTATACTACTAAACAACAACAACAACAACACAACAACAACAGCAACAACAACAACAACAACAACAACAACAACAACAACAACAACAACACAACAACAACAACAACAACAACAACAACAACAACAACAACCACCACCACCACAACAACAACAACAACAATAATAAAGTGTAAACCTGACTTTATGTCACTTTGGTCACGGCCCACATGGCCCAAATTATTTTAATGAAAAGAAAAAAAACCTAATAGAGATTGAATTGGACGACAACTTGGGAGGTACATTATGGGAAGCGAGACATTATTCTTGAGAGCAGCAGATTATTTTCGAACAGAGGACAGCCGCAAAGAAGACAGTAGTATTATTTTTTGATCTAGGCATTATTTGAAGCATTGGGAGCACACTTTGAGAGGTGGAAGCTTGAGTTGAAGACGCAAAACGCTTGGGTTTAATTTTTATACTCTTTTTATATTTATTTTTCCACACTTTTGCGTGTTTTAATTTTATTCCAACCATGTTTAGTACTAAAATTTATTGTGTTTTATATTTGAACATGATGAGTAGCTAAGCATTTACGCTACCTAGGTCATACTGATGAATATTTTGTGACTTGTGACGGTTGGGTTTGGATAATATAATTTTGGGCTAATGTTTTGGTAAAATATTTATGTGTTGTTGATGTAAATGCGTATGAATGGTTTTAGTAATCGGTTTGCTTGATTGTTGCTTTGCGTTTTTTTCTAGTTTGTTACTTTAGTAATTTTAAGATCTAGAGTTTTACGTGATTTTCCATAGACTTCGTGTTAGTGGTTTAATCTAGTGGTTTCTTGTCTTAGATAACCCTATTAGCAACCTTGTAAGCCCTTGCAATTAGTGTTTTGCCACTCTTGAGACCGGGAGGAGATAGAGTGTCGGTTTGTCTAGTTCTTAGGTTTTAGGTATAGGTGAGACCGGGAGGAGATCCTAACTTATTTACCTTAGCTTCCCTAGCAAATTCGAGTTTTTGTCAACAACCTTAGATAACTCCTTCACACTTTTGTGTGTGTTGAGATTAGGGAGAATGGGAGGCGAGCGAGTCTTTTGAGTACCTTAGCATTCCCTAGTGAGGTGAGACCGGGAGGTGATCCGAACGAGTAGGATCAGGAAGCAATTATTTAATTATTTGAATAGCTATTCGTATCAAAGTCTAACGAGTTGGGTTAGCCTACTCGAGTTAAGGGGTCATTGTAATCACTCTAGTTGATAAACATGAAAATTTGAACAATTCTATAGGCACCCTAATTTTTCACCAATACTTGATTTATTTGTCTACTTTTATGCATTTGAATTGTTTCCCATGAATATTGTATTGGTTTGGTTTGTTAATCGCCCTCTTTTACCATATGTCAATACTGTCATCTTTATTAACTTCTAAGTTTTACATTTGCAGGCTAAGATAATTGGGCATGAACTGTCAGCTCATGAGATGTGGAAGCAGTCACATTGTAGGAAAGGAAGCAGACCATTAGATAAACATCTAAGTGGTAGCAGTTCGCTACTTTTGGATGTTGATTCAGACGGGGATGATGAAGAACATCTTGTGTGGGTTGACGATAGGGCAAAGGAAACCTGGGTAAGTTCAGTAATTAGTAAATCCAAACATATTTAAAAAAACATTGAAATTTGAATAATATAGTTACATGTTTAACCCAACAGGTAAAATATAATGGTTATGTTGTGGAGAAGTACGGAAATGGGCGTTCCCAAATTTTATGACGACTTACGGTACCGAGCTTCTGGGGGTAAGAATAAAGGAAAAGTTTATGGGTTAGGCAATGTTGAATACTCGTATGTACATGACAAAGAAGACCCCGAGGTATGTTTATTCCTTTTGACCTTGATAATAGTTCAAAAATATATAAAAGAATTATTTGCTCTTTAACATAAGTGGAATCATATACATTAGTAATTTATAGTAGGATGTCAAAGCTTTCTCATGATTTATGTTCGCCTTGATTCTTGTAAACATGAGGTAGATATGGAGATTGTGATGTAGATATGATATATATTATTTCAACTTGAGCTTTGAATTATAGGTCAACAATGATTATAGGCACCCTAATTTTTCACCAATACTTGACTTCTTTGTCTACTTTTATGCATTTGACTTGTTTCCCATGAATATTGTAATTGTTTGGTTTGTGTTTGCTTTTTTATTGTCAGGTTTAATGCCTTTAATGTATTGAGAATGTTTAGGAATTTCTTATTGGGTTGATTAGACAATCTCGGCTGAACGTTCAAGTAAAATTTTATTCTTAGTAATAGTATGTAAATATATCTGAACATAGTATTTGGCTTCTAGCACTAGAATTGTAACTCACAATTGGATTATGTTATGGTGCAACTTACTTGACCCGTTATAAGTTTTTGTTAATTCCGACTTCTTGATTCTAGTCATTGCTTGTTTTGTAGATTGAAAAGTTGAATTTGGTTATCAAAGAGCTTGTTAAGGAAAAAGATGAAGATAAAGAAAGGTTCGAAGGAATAATTGTGGAATTGGAGGCTGAAAAAGAAAATTATAATGCGGATAAAGAGGCTTTGAACAATAGAATGGGAGAAATTGAAGCTATCTTAACAGCTATGGGTCGAAAATAGGCTATAAACACTTAGACTGAATATTTTAAAGTTTGAAAAACTGTAACAAATTTGTTTTATATAATTTGAGATTTTGTATTATTTGACTGTTTTATATAATTTAGTTTTCTTGAAATGTAATTGAATTAATAAAACAGGAAAAAAACCTATAGAAAAGCTAAATGGTAGCAAATTTTCAATGAAAATGATGGCGAAATGGTCGCAAATTTTCAATGAAAGTGGTGGCTAAATGGTTGCAAATTTTCAATGAAAATGGTGGCTAAATGGTAGCAAATTTTCAATGAAAGTAATGACTAAATGGTAGCAAATTTTCAATAAAAGTGGTGGCTAAATGGTAGCAAATTTTCAATGAAAATGGTGGCTAAATCGTTACAAATTTTCAATGAAAGTGGTGGCTAAATGATAGCAAATTTTCAATGAAAGTGGTGGTTAAATGATAGCAAATTTTCAATGAAAGTGGTGGCTAAATGGTAGTCAATTCTCAATGAAAGCGGTGACTAAATGGTTGCAGAGTAAATGGTACCAAAACGGTAACAAAAAAAAAGTGTAAATTTTCAATAAAAATGGTATCTAAATGGTGGCAATATCTGTGGCTAAATGGTACCAAAACGGTAGCAAAAGACCTTACTAAAACATTGTAAGAGTGGTAGCAATAATTTTAACCATTTTTGTGGTGACAAAAATATGGTAGCAAAATATAAAAGTGGTAGCTATTTGGTGACATTAGGGCAACAGACATGTGTGTTTTTGCTACCGCATTCTCGGTTGCAAAATGGTGGCTACAGAGCAATTGCTACCGTTATGTAACCAAAAATGTGGTGATAAAAGCCCAATTTTCTAGTAGTGAATCTGGTTTAAAAGAAAAAACATGATTAATGAATAACCTGAACACTTTGTGTTTTTTTTTCCTGTATGAATGAAACCCCATAAAAATAGTCGTTTTTTTCTACGTTTTTTATATAGCACTATGGTAATCGTTGGAAAGATAATAAAATGCTCGTTAATTTGGTGTAATTTTTTTCTTTAAAAAATCTCGTATATAAAATATATTAACGTTTAAAAATTATGGGAGGAAACATGAGAGAAAAATCTAAATTTGTTTTTAAATTCTTAATGAGATTATGATTAAATAAGTGTAGGAGAAGAGATGAAAAAAATAATAAAAAAATAAATTAAAAACTCTCACCTCAACGTGCCACGTGGCACATTCAATGGGGGGGGGGGGGGGGTTGAGGCCTCCATTGAATGCCACCTCATAAAAATTCAATTTTTTTATTATAAGTTATAGATTATAGATTATAGATTATAGATAATAGATTAGTTTCAAAAGAGGGTACATTTCATGCTGGAATTTAATCCGAGAAGCTCGTATCGTATGAATTGAAAGTTGACGGATGAAAGTGAATGTTTAATTTAATTGGAATTTAATTAATAATTTGAATCTTTAGAATTATCTTATTTGATTTAATAATTAGAGATAATAATGTGGATTTGTAATAGAATACAACTATTACATTACCCGTACCAGTCCGGGTAGATAAACATAATTATACAAAATAAATATTCCTACATATTAATAATTATTTAGTTTTTGCAGCTACCTTCATAAGAATACAAAAATTACATTATATAAAAATGAGAAAGTAAACATAAAAATAATAAATAACAAACATCCATCGGCAAGATAAAGTTAGAACAAAAAAACACGGCATTTGAAATTTTAGCATTAAAAACCCATAACAACTAAGATTGCACTAAACAAAAATTCATTTTTATATTGTTAGAAACAATCCATGTCAATGAACCTAGGTGACTAACACAAAGTCAAGTTAGGGGTATAGCATAAAATAAATATACACCATACAACCCATTCAATTTGTAAAATGTAAAGTAACATGTTTCAATACAAACAATCACTAAAACAGGTCAACCTTTTACCTCTTTAAAACAAAAAACACCTTTGATTTTTATACTCGAGACCTGATAACCCGTACGGGACTTCAACCTTCACCGACTTAGGGCATGTTTGGCTCTCCAACTAACTTATCTACTTATCTCCTTTCTACCTCCTCATCTCCTTAATAAAAAAGTCACAATTTGTAACTTATAACTTATCTCCTTTTCAAGGCACAAAACTTCTTTTCAAACCATTACTCAAATACTTTTTTTCACGTTATTAACTTTTTGAAAAAGTCATAAGTTATAAGGAGGGTAAATAAGGAGAGCCAAACATGCACTTATTGCCATCAGCCCAACTTTCCTACAGCCCAGCATCAGTCCATCATTCTAGTAGCCCAGCAACGTTCTTTATTTACTTGAACGGTCCCATCAGCAATAAGCAGGGCCGGCTCTTAAGGGGTGCAGGGAGGACTCTCGACCCGGGTCCAATTTATCGGGGCACATTGATCCTCCTGCAATCCAAGTTTTCTTAACAGTGATGTCCTTAATTCGATGGATTTTTGTATGTTTGAGCCCCAAAATTGTTAATCAAGTATTAATCAAAATGAAGAGTAGTTTATATAAAACAGAAAACATAGAAATGTTGAGAGATGTCAAGAATTAAAGAAGAAAATGAAATGGTTTAAGAAAAAAAATTGTTTATTAATGAGTGTATGACTATAGAGGATGAAGAATATGAAATGAAGACTCTTCATTGAAGAGGCCTCACACTTAGTTGTTTTTGCTTTTTACCGGTTGGTTTTGACTTCCTTTTTAACTTTTATTTTTGTTATGAATTTCTTTTAATTGCAAAACTTTCGCCCAATTATATTTTCACCCTTTGTTGGATTCGAACTCTCAACCTCCCTCAAGAAGGTTTTTTCCCTCTACCTTAGACTACAACCAAAGTGGAAAATAAAGTTTGATCCATCAATTTAATATTACTTTAATCGTAGCTTAAAAAATAGTTTACATTACTTATTTCGTTAAAGTCTAATGCTAAAGCTAAGGGGCACAATTTTTACCGCTCGATTCAGACACCTGAATTTTCAGGGCCGGCCCTGAAAATAAGCTTAACACCTCACAGAGTATTAAAGAAACAACATTAGTGACAAATGATGAAGTATAAAACTAAATATAATCTATATGTTTCAAAATCCCTCTCAATTTTATACCCGAATATATTTATCATTCCAAATGACTTATACATATTATATTATACTATGTATTAACCAAGACTTAAGATGAACGGTTAGTGGACTTAAGATGAACAGTTACTAGTAATTAGGTCTTACACGCGTCTACACCAAGCCACGTGTCTTCATATGAACCCTCATCATCCTCTTTTATACACGATTATTTTCAATCGATATGGTTTCAGTATGTCTCTCTATTGGTTCCCTGGGAATTCAAGGCGAGCGTCGGTTGATGCATGAGATATCTTGGCCTATGTAGCACTGGGACGGGTACGTGCACAATACAGGAACGGGGAACGACACACTCAAAAAATCCAAAATACGGGTACGGCAAGTCTATGACAATCAAAAATATAAAAAATATTTAAAAATAGCTATTTATAATTTATAACACGTATTTAACTTTATTTTTATATTTTTTATATACATGTTTAAGACTTTTTTTAAACTTTTTGAGTAAAATATATAAGGTTTAGAGACTAAATGTAAAATAGTTAAAGATAGAGGGGTTAAATGTTAAAAAGTCTAAAGTTATTTAAACCTAAAAGACTAAAACACAAGTTGCAGCTTATAGCTTCTCTTCCTCACTTGGTTTTTGGAAGATGTTGAAGCGCCTTCGCCAGAATTCGTCGCCAGAAATCACGAATCCGGCGCTATTTGGGGTTAAAAACCCTAAAAGTAAATGGAACGTTTAGGAAACTTCAGGGAAATGTCCCCGCATAACCGGAAATGTGCAGGAATCGTTTCCTTGCCGTCCCGACGCGTTTTCATCCCCAACAAGCTTCTGAAACGGGTACGACACCAAAAATGGTGTCCCGTGCATCATAGATCACAGCCCTCTGTTTTCTCATCTAAGGTCTGAAACCACGTTTACAATAGTTCTCATATATATATATATATATATATATATATATATATATATATATATTCCTTACTATTAATCTGTTTTATATTTCAATCATCTGCTTCCATATTGGAATAAAGATCGATTAACCTATTGACTTCTCTGTGTAAAATTTCAGAATCTTGGCCGTTGTCTGATTATTTTAAGTATGAACCTGTAACCTCACGAATTTTTCCATTTATTTTGCATTAAAGTATTTCCCGATCCATGATATAAAGTCTAATTTATTTCTAAGTATTCTTATCTTTATCCGTGCACTCTATTTTTCTAAGTTCCTTTTATCATTGTACTTAAAAAAAAAAATTCTTCAATCATGACATATGTCCTATCCTAATTCTATTTATAAATTCGTCATTTTATAAGACGATGTTTTTTTATTTTCTAATTCAAACTAATGATTTTTTTTTCTTAAATAAAGCCTTGAGTCAAATAGTCAAAGTCCTGGTCAAAGTCCTAGTCAAAGTCTTAGTCAAACAGTCAAAGTCCTGGTCAAATAGTCAATTCATCATAAAACCTTACTTTATGGTGTTGACCAATTTTAATGGCTAATTGAATCCAAAACTAGTATAAAAACCCACCTATGAACCATTACACTTGCCACCTCTAAATCGATTGTTTCAATCCGATTAAACTTTCCCTCATACTTTTCTTCTATAGTCTATTACTTCTACAATTGAAGCTTTGATTATAAGCTCTTGTAATTGGCAACTTTGGAGCTACACATATTCTATTTCTCGAGACTTAATACTTTGCTAAGGTGAGTTTACGTAACCATGCTTATGCAATTCTTTATACTTGCAACATTATACATAAGCGATTCTACATACATGTCTAGTTGTAAACTTTAATGCCTCATGAATTAGACAACAACAACAGTTTCAACGAGTTTCAACATTACATAATCATTAGCTATGGCCAAGCCGGCGATACTCAATAATAGATCTATTGGATTGACAATCCCACCCGGATACGTGTACCTCCTACATAGGTAGCGTGGGTGATTGTTATCGTTCCAACATATTATTAAGGTGAACCGTGGATGACGGGATGGACCTAAACTAGTCGGAGGTTTGATTATGTCGATTCAACATTTCATGTTTATTCATGTAGACTTAAACTTACGATAGACATATGAATTGCTAAACTTTTATACTTAAACTATTTGCTTGACATGGCTTATGTATTCTCACCAACTTCTAGTTGACCCCCCCCCCCCCATTTTTCCAAACTCAACAGGAAATAACGATACTTGAAGTCTAGAGCTAGCATGAGGAGACAATTTGAAGTTTATGCTTTGTTTGGCAATTTGATGTATTAGATTTCATTCAAGTCATTTAATGTAATTCAATATTGTAATAAAGGATTATGTAAATATATGTTTTACCATGAGCTACTGAACAATCATTCATACGTGACACCTCGATGTTTCCGCCATCGGTTGGGGTGTTACAGATTGGTATCAGAGCCATGGTTATAGGGAATTAGGTTATTAGAAAAATAATCTAGTCTATAACCATAGGATTATAACCAGTATTTGCTCCTTTTACGTGTTATTCTTTATCTCCCTCCTACTTCTTATCCCCACTCTAGTCCCTACAAGATGATTATTCTCCATCACCAGATCTACCCTTAGACTAATAGGACAAGATTCTCAAGTCTTAACCTGAACTGCCTTGAAGATCCCGTCGAAGTTCTAGATTTTAATAACGAACACGTGCAATCTAGAAGGGTGAACGCCTGTATTCTGAGTCTTCTGTCTAGGCTGGCATTGCGCATATATCCCAATCAGACGAGGGACCCGGATGCCTACCTGGGAATTCTCGGGATGAGTGTTCACTTATAGGCTAAAGCATGTCTTCATTATGTTATTAGAATCTAGAATCTTTGATAAGTCAACGTTTTCGTTTATTCGTTTTAATTAATGAATAAATGATTACACTCACTTTCCTTAAACTAAGCTCTAAAATCTCAAAATTTTACAGCTTAAATCAATCTCATTTCATAACCATCTATGGATTTCACAATCACACTTCACCTTACCATCTTAGCCACTTTTTAAATATTCAACACCCTAACCAAATCATATTATTTCATTTCTCCACATGTTACTTATTTTTTTAAAACTATAACCTCATACCTTAGCACAAACTAAAGATTTCTAAATCTTGTTGTATTTTCATTACTCAGTAACTTTACAAAGTACATATTTTTGTCAAAAGATGTCCTCGAACTTAAATTCAATTGTTTATTTATTGACGTAACAAACAATTTTCTATATAATGCTTTAAACTATTAAAAATCACTTAATAGAACCTTGATCTTCAAAAACCTAATGTCATGTTTGAAATCTACAACTAACGGGAATATTTTAATCAAAGCCCACTTAGCTTGTACTATTTAACAACTTTTGCTTTATGTATAAAACCAATTTTGAAAATAAGATTTTTTTTTTCATAGGAATAATATCTAGTCTCTAGATTCTCCATCGACACTCACTCATTTTCAACTTGTTCAAATTTTTACAATATTTGGCATATACCACAATCATGTTTTCTTATACACTTGATTATAACCTTTGATCCAAACCCCAAAATTTACACTGCTACATAATCTCCTTACTATGAAAAAACTCTTTATCAACTATCTTCACATTCACTATCTCTCACAACCTTGATTCTGCTTCAAGATTTTTCATCATCCTCTCAAGAACTAAATTCATATCCTTCACCTTCTCACACATGAGCTAGTTACCCATGATAACCAAACTATTGAAACTTGATTGTGTGTTGCATCAAACATAATCCTTAGTTATACATGAGGATTCGACTATCTACCATATTTGAACATTTGAAACTAGAATTCATGGAATATAAACTAATTGCTATAGACACACCTAGAGTCATTAACCTTGTCTAGGGCAACTCTATTACAATCGTATGATATACTTGATACTTGATTGCTTACATGTACTTATTATCAATTTGCAATTCATGTGTGTACTAATTGGTGCACTTAATCAAACAACTGATAGAGGATGAAGTACTTGCTCAACAGTTAGTAGAGTACCAAATAACCTACTCAACGATTGGTAGAGGTCATCATGCTTGCTCAACAGTCGGTAGAGGCCCTACAACCTACTCAACGACTGGTAGAGGCTATCGCACCTGCTCAACAATCGGTAGAGGTTCTTACTCACTGACTGGTAGAAGTCTTTTTCCTGCTCAACAGTTGGACTCATTTTTGGATACATTGTATACGATTCAATCACAAGGTTATTTTGCATTACTTACATGTGTGTTTAGAGTCATAGAAGGACACAAAACCCTAATGTAAGGTAAATTGGTGATTACAGTCCGGAACGTAATCATGAATTTACAGGTACGTTAAGGTAGTGTGAAATTCTATCAAGGTTTTTGGTAGATAACCAATTATAAACTCTAGTTACCTGTTTAGTATTTCTATAGTCAATTAACTCATGCATTTCTTTTTAAGATTCCTAAAACTTAAAGTTTAGTGTTTTGCTAGATTCTTATTCTCCTTGCTATTTTAGACGAACCTAATCTAACCCTTAAAACCCACACCTAACAAACCTCTTATCCAAATTATTCGAAAGCAGATTATTCTATAAATTCATGTCGTGCCTTAACCCAAAATTTTCAAAACCACGGCTGCCTTAATTTCTACCCAACCATCCTCAAACCTGTGTTTTTAAATAACTTCGGGACGAAGTTTCCAAAAGTAGGGGAGATTGTAACCTCACGAATTTTCCCATTTATTTTGCATTAAAGTATTTCCCGATCCATGATATAAAGTCTAATTTATTTCTAAGTATTCTTATCTTTATCCGTGCACTCTATTTTTCTAAGTTCCTTTTATCATTGTACTTAAAAAAAAATCTTCAATCATGACATATGTCCTATCCTAATTCTATTTATAAAATCGTCATTTTATAAGACGATGTTTTTTATTTTCTAATTCAAACTAATGATTTTTTTTCTTAAATAAAGCCTTGAGTCAAATAGTCAAAGTCCTGGTCAAAGTCCTAGTCAAAGTCTTAGTCAAACAGTCAAAGTCCTAGTCAAATAGTCAATTCATCATAAAACCTTACTTTATGGTGTTGACCAATTTTAATGGCTAATTGAATCCAAAACTAGTATAAAAACCCACCTATGAACCATTACACTTGTCACCTCTAAATCGATTGTTTCAATCCGATTAAACTTTCCCTCATACTTTTCTTCTATAGTCTATTACTTCTACAATTGAAGCTTTGATTATAAGCTCTTGTAATTGGCAACTTTGGGGCTACACATATTCTATTTCTCGAGACTTAATACATTGCTAAGGTGAGTTTACGTAACCATGCTTATGCAATTCTTTATACTTGCAACATTATACATAAGCGATTCTACATACATGTCTAGTTGTAAACTTTAATGCCTCATGAATTAGACAACAACAACAGTTTCAACGAGTTACAACGAGTTTCAACATTACATAATCATTAGCTATGGCCAAGCCGGCGATACTCAATAATAGATCTATTGGATTGACAATCCCACCCGGATACGTGTACCTCCTACATAGGTAGCGTGGGTGATTGTTATCGTTCCAACATATTATTAAGGTGAACCGTGGATGACGGGATGGACCTAAACTAGTCGGAGGTTTGATTATGTCGATTCAACATTTCATGTTTATTCATGTAGACTTAAACTTACGATAGACATATGAATTGCTAAACTTTTATACTTAAACTATTTGCTTGACATGGCTTATGTATTCTCACCAACTTCTAGTTGACCCCCCCATTTTTCCAAACTCAACAGGAAATAACGATACTTGAAGTCTAGAGCTAGCATGAGGAGACAATTTGAAGTTTATGCTTTGTTTGGCAATTTGATGTATTAGATTTCATTCAAGTCATTTAATGTAATTCAATATTGTAATAAAAGATTATGTAAATATATGTTTTACCATGAGCTACTGAACAATCATTCATACGTGACACCTCGATGTTTCCGCCATCGGTTGGGGTGTTACAGAACCGACGGATGAGGCTAAAAGGTTGTGGCCTAGTTTTGCCATTTTAAAGGTTGGATAGTCATACGATCTGATAATCGGTTGACCCTGTTTGTTTATGTTTTATATGTGGCATGTAATTAGGATTAAGTTAGGATTCAACCGTTTCATGTCCTCCACGTGCTACACTTTTAGGAACATATCACCCATGTACTGCATCGTTCACGTTTCCTCTTTTCCTTTATATATGTATCTTATTTGCATTGAAAGGATAAGCAGAAAATTGGCATAAAATGTTGTCTTGTTCTGTATCGTGTTTCTTGGGAATGTTTGGCTACTACAAAAGGCTACAATCTATTAGGAGATTGACCATCTCGAATCGGTCTCTATCATTTGATGCTTTCATTCCCGAATTCACCTCAATCATGACCTCGAAAATCATGTTGTTGCTTGACGAATTATGGGATAATATCGAGAAAAACCAAAAACGCCTCTTCGAGTTTAACGCTCGCCTAGGTCTACCTCGACCACCTCCACTGCTTGCTTGACTACCACTTCCTAAACCGCCGCCGAAACCATTTTCCCCGAAACCATTCTTACATCAAATATCCTCATCTGCATCCAAAAAATGCACCATTCGGCACCAACAAACGACCTACAAAACCAAACCCAAACGACGCTCTTCGACCACCTCGTCCATACCACAAACCTCACCCAAACCATCCGCCAAATCAGCACCAAAATCAACCTCACATGTCACCCTTCAACACACTAAACCAACCCCTAAAACCACTGATGTGTGTAAATGTGTATATATATATATATATATATATATATATATATATATAACACAAGTTCTAATTAAAACGACTCACCTAAAAACTACACACGCACGGCAAGTGTACCGGTCGCGAAGCAGTAAACAGATAAGACCGAGTATCGAACCCAAAGACGCGAATGCAACTCTAGATCACAACCTATACCGAATACTAGCCTGAATAAATATATACTTATGTGGGGGGTTAAACTAATAATTAAAAACTTAAAAGTAACTAAATATAAATAAAATAACCTCAGCTGCTTATGGGAACTAGGAACTTGGAGAAATCGGATAGGAAGAAGGCTGGTTACTTAGGTAAAATCCCTAGACACTAACAATAAATCCTGAATCTGGTAATTAACTTGAGACCCTATTCTTATCTAATGAACCTCCTGTCAAAGATAGCTCACTAGACTTAAGGCGGGACAAGTGCAGAAATGCTAAGATGGATCCGGATCGCCCTAGCGTACCGAAATCCCACAGAAATCAGATTAAAACCTCTCCTGGATTAAAACCCTCAAACTATGAAGCAGACTTAAACTCTACTGAAGAAAACCTAGGAAAACTCTAAACATGGACAAGTAGCGACTCCCGCCCTAGCGCTTGCCAACTACCGAACAATGCCTAGTTAGTTACCTAGCAATCTCGAGTTAGATTTCTCACCCTCAAGAATGGACTGCACGTCTTAGTTAAATTATTATATTAGTTTGTTATACTTGTGTCGTACTCCAACTCCAAATACTAGCACGCTAGCCTAAGTTGACGAACTAGATTGATTTCAAGACCTAGGGGGTATCTCTACATGCCTAGTTCCACAAAACCAATAAACAAACTTCAAATAAAATTAACACCAACACACATATATCAAATCCAACAATAAACTTAAAATCATGTAGTTCTACACATCAAGATTAAAAACCAAAAATCATTAAATACTGCAAATAACGTGTCTAGTTCATAAACCTAAGCAACCATGGAAATATTTAGTTCATAGTTATAATCAGAAACATAAATTCAAAGTCTATAAAAAACAATTTCATCATGTCTCTAAACAAATAAAAACGATAAAACAAACCCCCGGGTCTTCAAATAATTAATCTTTAGTGCACCTGGTACCTTCTCTCCTTCCAATTCTTCTTTAGTCGATCACAGCTATCCTTCTCTCCAAAAAAATATGGCTGTCGAAGTCTTATGATAATAATAAATCCTCTGTTGCTATGTGTTGAATGAATGATATTGATATATATTTTTGAATGAATTGTTGTCCAAGCTTCTATTCCCCACCAAAAATAATCATGCCCTCCTTTCCAAATTATAATAGGGTTAATAAGTTAATTCATTTGTTTCTTTAGGCTTTGGGCTTCCTCGAAATTAATCTTCATCTCATAAGTCTTGGAGCCCTACCTTCAAATCACATGGGCCTTGTGGGCCGTGACCTAAAAGTGACGTTTTGTTTCATATTTTTACTAAGTATTATTATTAATATTAATATTATTATTAAGTATTATAACTTTGTGTTCTCAACTCGGGTGTTCTTGACTTGATCAAAGTTGTTCGTTTACGCTCCAATGTCCATGAACACATGCTCTCAAATGCTCGTGTCTCAATTAAAATTCTTTCTTTTTAAGCTCATTCTCCACGAACACCTATAAAATAATAAAATAAATAAATAAGTACTAAAAACTATACAATGATAAAAATAGACAAACAAACGAATACACGCCTAAAACTACTAAAAACTATATACAAAAGACTTAATTATAACTCAAAATACATAGGAGAATAGATGTGTTTTACGACACATCAACCACACACACACACACACACACACACACCAAACATGGCACCCACAGCAACCGGTTCTTGTCCTTCAACAACGAGGCTCCAAAGGCAGTCAAAAGATGAGAATGGCAGCCACCATGGCAACCACCACCACGATTTGCTGAGTCCGCTCCAAACGCTGTTGTTCGACTCGAATGGCGACCTCCTTGGCGAAACCGTTCTGTCCTCGAGGACAAGGACGTTCTTAGGGCATTCATCATATAATGACAATACGGGTTTCTTGTCATTATATGATAGAATTTGTTCATGGTAGGACGATTATATGGGCTTTATTGCCATCGTATGATAACACCGATGGATAATGATTACAAATTCTTTATCCTATGATGTTCATAGTGATTTCATTTTCTTGATATGATAACCCATATGGGTTATCATTATGATTAAATCAAATAATGATAATACGGGTTTCTTCTCATCATATGATAGAATTTGTTCATGGTAGGACGATTATATGGGCTTTATTGTGTTGGATCAGTATTGCTCTTTGTATGAACTTGCCAGTGAACACTTAAGTGTTTAGCAAATTCTTTATCAGTTTTAGCACAGCGGAATGTTTTAAGTTAAAGCTACACTTATCAACAGGAGTTATTACTCCCCCTGGATGTTTGAGAAAACTAAAGACAAGTATTTAATGAGAATCTAAGTTGAAGAAACAAATAGTCTCACCACCGATTAAGGATGATAAGATTACAAGTATCCACAGGGTTGATCCTTCACTAACAGCTACGGCTTGGAGATACCTGCAAACAAAAGTGAAAGTATGGGTGTGGAGAAGACTACACAAGGTAGTTGTTTATGACAAAAACGGGGTGAATGGGGATACTATCAAGTGTGATAGCTCTCCAGGTCAGTAGAAAGTGTCCTCTCCTATTGGGGGTGTGACCCCTTTTATAGGAGAGTCCATATGCCACCATTACCCAAGTCCTAACCGTGGTTAGGTTGTCTCCATCACCCGTAATTATGTTAGTAAGGTGATATATGGAAAGCATAATTAATGGGAATAGTGGAACATAATACCGCCTCTAATGTCTAGTCAACGTGCTTGAAGCCTTGATTCATGCATGGCATTTGACCATGCATGACTTTCTCCTTGACCGAGACTTGACCATTGACCGGTCATTAATGAGCCTTGACCATATCTTGCGCGTAGCTTTTGTCCACGCGGTGACGTTGTGCCGGGTTTGGGTATGCAGAATGGTGTATTCAGTACCCAATCCCATCAAGTCCCCCCAGTCCACTGTGTCTCTTATCTAAGAAGTAATGATGAGATGTGAGGGGCGCTGGACTTACTAGATGTGTGCTTTTATATACGGTCTTTCCTGTGCTGTTGTCTTGCGTGCATATGTTAGGCCAGTTGTTCTGCGTTGCGGAATTCATATGCGGAGAACGGGTGATCAGAATTTACGTCAACTTTCCGCAGGAGATAGGACACGTCAGTTGTTTTATGTGGACAGTTGTCAGTTCCCCCATGCATTTGAAAACTTGTGGTCCATATGGCGAGTGGGTATGACGTGACCTGTTGCAGTTGAGACGTGTGTAAGCACGTTGAGGCGGTTGTCAGGCGATTGGGCGCGTGAGGCGCGTGTGGCGTCTGTTTGTCTTCAGGTGTACACGTGTCGCTTCCCTATTAGGCTCATCCCCGAAAAGCCTGTCCGTTCTTCTGAGTATGACGTCAGGCGTATTAATTACAAAGCCTATATATTGAGTTTTGATTGTGGCTTTTCCCATTTCCAACTATTTCAAAATTTGAATCCTTTCGTCAACGTCTCTACTTCCCCAACACCATTATTTCTTTAATTATGTCTCAAGAATCACAAGATGTTCAAGAGTCCAGCAAGACGTCAGATTCTGTCAAAGATCTGGGGAAAGAGTCGTCCAATAGTATAGAGGCTACCACTATTAAGTGGGACAAAGCCTCATATTTGACTTTCCTTGACCAATATGGCATCTTGCCTGAATGGGAGCCAGAACTTCCGGCCAAGGGGAAAACTGCTTTGAAAGCACCTCCTGGTAAAATAGCATTGTATGCTGCAATATTTACCAAATGTTGCTTCCGTCTGCCGGCCACTAAGTTTGTGGTGGTTGTTTTGTTGAAGTATGGCGTTCACCCTACATAGTTGACCCTTTATGGATGGTGCCGGATACTGCACTTTGAGGCCACTTGCCGAGCATTGGAAATTGAAGCTACGTTTGAGATGTTGAACGTATTTTATGTTCTTGAAGCAGCACGTGGTGGTAGCGGTTGGTATAGCTTAGGCATTCACCGGAAAGTTAAGCAACTTGTATCAGAGAAGATGAAGTCCATGTATGAATGGAAGGATAGCTGAATTCCCTCCTATGGCAGGATTTAAAGATCAAGATTGGTATAATACACTCTGTGATCATGCTACTCCCTTGATGATGGATGAATGTCCGGAGAGTGTTTTGAATTTGCTGGGGATCAGTCTTATCTGCCCTGAGGGTCATGACCCAAATCCTCCAAAAGGTATTGAAGTCATACCTGCTTTATTGTTTATATTCTTTCTTGTATTATTGTTCATATGTTTCCTATATATCCAGATGTTACTCTGTTTCAACTGTTTGCCAAGCGTGGTGAAGCGAAGGTGCTGTACACTCCGGCTGTCACAGGTGCGCCACGGTTGTCTTAAAGAACAAGTGGGAATTTTTTGTTTCCCAATCTGGTGGATCCTCCGAAGCAATACGTCCGAACAGGTTGTGAACCTTACCCATTTCTTTTATTATGGTTAGTTTTCTTTTTGTGCGCGAAGGAAGCGCAGTAGGTACGCGTCCTGCGTACTGATTTAGCGCATTCTTCGTGGTAGGTGCGGGTATACAACTCCGCATAAAAGCCATAAGTGATGTTGAGGAAGTTACTTCGGAGCGCAAGGAGTCCTTTAGTTAGTTCTTATAACTTCTGAATTCATTCCTCACGCATAGTTTAATTTTATATAGATGTGGTTTCCGCGTCAGGCACGGGTACATCTAGGAAGCGTGCCATAGCAAGCAAGAGAACCAAACCACCTGCTGCTCCCATCATTGTTGAAGAGGTTGATGAAGAGTTGACGGAGTCTGACACGGAATTAGAGCATAAACGCGCTAGGCGTTCTTCTCCTGTCCGCCAGTCAGATGATATTGCTGAAGATTTGTATCAGCAAAGGGTCGCCGAGTTGAATAAAAAACAGGTGCAAATTCCTCAGTCTTCAGTTGGAAATCTAGAGACGACCCGACCGGAACCTATTTCCGCAGTTCCGGTAAATGTTTTTAAACCACTGACTTGGCCGACCACTGACAAGCTAGAGATTCCTTATAAACCTCCGCTCGTGCGCGAGAATCTGCCAATGAAAACAGTGAGGCATCTTTCTGGTACTCATATTCTTGTGTCCCTCTTTATATATTTTGTGATAAATCCGTTGAAATACTGTGAACAACATTTTATGTAGGGCAACATCCTTTTGTAGAGTCTCGGAAGAAGCATCCACCTTTGGTGTTGAAGAAAGTATCCTTGCCTGATCAGCCTGCCGATGTGACCGCGCAGGCGACAACGGATATAACTGAGACGATTGTGGAGGAGAATTTGTTATCACAGGCTGAGCCAATCCCGGATGATTTGGTTGTTGACGTAGAGAAGGACGCCACGCCATAGGGTGAGCCTACCCCGGATGAGTTGGTGATTGATGTGGAGAAGGATGTTGGGAAGAGGGTGGATGAGTCTGAAACTCCTAATCTGAGTATAGAATGCCCTGATTCGATTTTGAAACAAGCGCATGAGCCGAGTTCACTTGAAAGTGAGAAAAAAGATGAAGTTATTCGTGAGAATCCATCCGGTTTCAAGCGCGCGGTGGTGGACTCTACTGTGATTTACACTGATGCTTCTGCAAGTGTTGGTGGTAATTCCGGTCATCGGCGGAGAATGCCCTCATCGCGTCAAGAGGATTCATCGAGACCATATCAACCGCGCTAGGACATCCTTGACACAACTCGATTTACGAATGCGCTTGATGCGCAGGAGTTTGTCATGCTGTCTGTTCCTCCTGCTGAGCGCGATTACCAAGATAGTGTCGACCGGCGTTCTTTGTTCATTGATATGGCAATGAGCCTTTCATTGGGTGTTAGCGGCCTCGGATCTCTTATTAGGCGTGAAAATGAGTTTCAACGGGATTACCAGAATTTGAAGGATTCAGAAGCCGCGTTGTTGGGGCGCGAAGAAGAGTTTCAACGTGCCCGTCATGAGATCCGGGCAGAGATTGAGCATCACCAGAAAGTTGCCCGTGATGCTGTTGAAGAGATGGAGAAGGTAAAGAAAGAGAAAGCCGAAGCCTCCCAGGCTTGGTCCGTTGCTTGTAAGAGGACCAACCATGAAACCGAACTATTGCGATCCACCATTAAAGAGTTGAAGCTTGAAAATGCTCACTTGAAGAAAGAGGTGGAGCAAAGTGAGACATCATATGGGGAGAAGCAAGCGGAACTTGCCGATGCTATTCAAAAATACAATGCTCAGCATGATGAACTCCTCAACGCAACATCCTCCTTGTCTGATGCGGAGGCCAAAATAAAAGCCTTAGCTTTGGAAAACTCCCAGTACCAAGAAGAAAAAGCTCTGGTGGAGTCTTCTTGCACACAGGCAAAAATGGAGTTGGAAAAAGTGCAGGCTTTGTTTAGACAAGCCACCGAAATGGCTGTTGCTGCTAATGAGAGGATCGCGTGGTTGATGAGCGATGGAGTCGCTGGGGTAAGCTATAAGATCACCCTTTTATATATTTGATTACTGACTTATGCTTTTTATTGATGTGTTATCTTTTGTTGTGCAGATATTTAAGCGCGTTTGGAACGATCCTGCGCTAACAGAGGTGATTGCCCACATTTCCAGTTCTTCCGTGAAGCAGGGGATCAAGCTTGGTTTCTCCGAAGGCTTTTGCCACCATGCAGATGGCAAAGAGAAAGAGGCCGGTCCGTACGAGAATGAGTCGTACGATGATAAATTATTGAAGGCCTATGATGATTACAAGCACCTGAAGTTCGAAGTCTTCGATTTGCTGGAGGCTTGTGTGAAGACTGGTGATCCTGTGGGTGAGTTGCGCAACTACTTTATCAAGTCTGACCGTCTTGGTGCGGAGCTTGCTGAGAAGGCGCAAATGGAAGAGACAACCAAAGTAGGAGCAACTGATGGTCAGGCTGGAACATCCTCCCCGGCTGGTGACAAGAATGCTGAAGATATATCGCAATATCTTAATCTTGGTTGAACAATATGTTTATTTTCTTCATGTTTGTTTGTAATGTTGAACAATTTATTTTGAGACTTGGTGCCACGTGCTTTGTATTTTAATCATTTGCTGATGTCATCCTTACTTCCCGTCACCCAAGACTGACAGATGACCTCATGATTGATGTGATGGTTATGCCGGCGTTCATCAGAATGACTGTCACGATTCTCTAGGGTAATTGAGTGGTTACCATTAATGGTAATTAATGGCCATAACCTCTCTCCTCTATATATAGTAAGTGTGTGTTTCATCTTCTTTATTATTTCCTTTGTACTTAAAAACTTACACCGTTCTCTCTGAAAAAATGGCGGCAAGCTCCTCTAACAACAATCTTGGTGCTAAGGAGGGCTTAGCAATGCAAGGGATCATGAGGTTATCTTAACAACTTAATCATGATCAGTCTTCCACAGATGCTCTTGATCGTCTGGCAGAATACTGTGTATATCTGTTGTCCCAAGAGGACATGCGTCCTGATAACTTGGATGATCAAGGTACTTCTGATGGGAAACCTTTGAAGATGAAGAAATTATCCGAGCTAGGGGATGTGAAGAAGACTAAAACCAGGAAGGTTAGGGGCTGAGGTGTCTTTTCAGTATGTTGAGGCCTATTGTGTATAAGTAAAGTCTTTTTTGAAATTGCTGTTGAATCATCATGTATATGGGGTGTATTTTGTTTTTTGGTCACCCCCCTTTTGTATATGTAACGGTAATCTACGTGTTAGCCGTGTAGGTTGTACTTGTTGATCAATGGCTTGTATGATAAATGCTTATTGTAATATAAATGAAGTTGGACATGAAGTCCTTATTACAAAGTCATGAAATAGTAGATTACATGTAGCATATACGTAGTTGAGCTGCATTCCAAGTACGTGGTATTGGCGAACCATCTAGTCGTTCTAGGGCATACGCTCCTTTTCCCAATACCTCTTGGATTTTGTAAGGTCCCTCCCAAGTTAGAGCAAGTTTCCCCGGTTTTTCCGCGTTTGAAGCTTCATTATTGCGGGAAACAAAATCGCCAACGCGAAAAGCTTGTTTTTTGACCCGCGCATTGTAATATCTTTCCAGCTGTCTCTTGTATGAGGCTTCTCGGACACAGGCCAAATCTCTGCGTTCATCTAGAAAGTCTAGATTCATCCGCAGTTCTTTGTCATTATCAATTGTTTGCACGAGTAGAATTCTTGGGGATGGGTTTGTAACCTCTGTTAGGATAACCGCTTTAGTTCCATATGTTAGGCTGAACGGTGTTTCCCCGGTGCTTGTTTTGGAAAGCGTGCGGTGGGCCCAAAGGACATGGGGCAATTCATCAACCCACCCGCTGCGTCTTGTTCCCAGGCGTGTCTTAATGCCTTCAACAATACTTCTGTTTGCGCGCTCGACCTGGCCATTGCCTTGGGGATGCGCTACGGAAGTGAATATCTGTTTGATTTTCATTGAGTGGAGCCAGTCTTGTAAGTGTTGGTCCGCAAACTGCGTTCCGTTGTCATTTACAATTTCCATCGGTAGACCGAATCTGCAAATGATAAACTCCCATATGAATTTCTTGATGTTTCGTCCGTCAATCGTGGCTAATGTCTTTGCTTCCACCCATTTAGTGAAGTAGTCAATGGCGACTACTAAGTACTTGACATTCCCTGGCGCTGTGGGAAAAGGTCCCACGAGATCAATGGCCCATTTTTGAAATGGCCATGCTGTTGTGACTGGTATCAAGTTGTTCTTTGGTCTAAGTGTTCCGGGCGCATGCCGCTGGCATGCGTCACATTTGCGCAGCTCTTTAACCGCATCGAGGTGCATTCCGGGCCAAAAGTATCCAGCATTCATAAGTTTGGCCACGACCATTCGAGGACCTGCGTGCAATCCGCATATGCCCTCGTGAATATCTTTTATTAAATATGTAGCTTCCGCTGAATCTACGCATCTGAGTAATGGTCCGAGATAAGACCGCCGATATAAGATGCCGTCATTGACTTCGTAATGCAAGGCTTTGTGTTATAGCTTCCTTGCTTCCGCTTTGTTTGATGGGAGGATGCCTTTAGTTAAAAAGGCCATGATCGGGGTGATCCAGGATTCTTTTCCAGTTTGAATCACGTTCACTTGTTTTGACGGAACAGATGGTTTGGCCAGTACCTCGACTCGTACGTCTTTCGCCATGTGATCGAATGCGGTTGACGCCATTTTACTTAAAGCGTCTGCTGGCTTGTTTTGGCTTCTGCGGACGTGAGTGACTTTGCAGTAGGGGAAACTATTCATCAACTCTTTGGTATGTTGCAAATATAGGATCATGGATGGCTCTCTGGCCTCGTATATGCCATCAATGTGATTGGCAACCAACATTGAATCGACATGTGCTTCAATGTGTTGAGCACCCATCTTTTTGGCAATACGTAGGCCTGCGACCAGCGCTTCATATTCTGCCTCGTTATTGGTTGTTTGAAAGTCGAGCCGAATAGCATAAGTGTATTCTTTTCCTTCCGGGGTTATCAAGCGTAAGCCTGCGCCGGCTCCTTCGTCATTGCAAGCACCGTCGGTGAATAGCTTCCATATTTGAGTTTCATCGGGCGTAGTCGAATTTGACGATGCTTCATTTACGCACTCTTCGACTTTGTCTGCTGGGACCTCCGCTATGAAATCCGCAAGGATCTGTCCTTTGAAGGAAGGTCTTGCTTTATATGAGATTGAGTGCTCACCCAGCTCTATTGCCCATTTTGCCAAACGTCCGGAGAGTTCTGGCTTGCGCAGGATATCGTTGATCCGGAAATCTGTGAGGACATTGATCGGGTGTCCTTGAAAATATCTGCGCAATCTTCTTGAAGTGTGGATTAACGCGAGAACCAGCTTTTCCATTGTTGAGTAGCGGGTTTCCGCGTCATGCAGCATGCGGCTTACATAATAAATTGGGGTTTGTACCCCCTTTCGATCAACCATGAGCACTGCCCCTACTGCCTTGTCAGTGACGGACAGGTATAGGGTAAGTGGCTCTTTAGGTAGCGGAGTAGTGAGTGTTGGCAAGTTGCTCAAACATTTCTTCATGTCTTGAAACGCGGCTTCTGCCTCTTCCGTCCAGTGGAAGTTTGATTTCTTCAGACAATTCTTTAATGTATCTACAAAGGGGAAAGAATTGGACGCGTAGTTTGACAGAAACCTGTTCAAAGCTACAAGTCGTCCCATCAGAGTTTGTACTTCCTTGACTGAAGATGGGGACGGCATCTGCTCAATTGCCTGAACTTTATCTGGGTTGGGACGAAAACCATCTTTTGTGACAACGACTCCGAGGAATTTTCCTTCTTCCATCCCAAAGGAACATTTTCCCGGATTGAGTTTCATCCGCACACTGCGCAATTGATCAAAGGTCTTCTGGATGTCAAATAACATCTGGTCTTCTTATCTGCCTTTGATCACCAAGTCATCAACGTACACTTCTAAGTTTACACCGATTTGTTTTACAAATGTGGTGTCCATTAATCGTCGATATGTTGCCCCTGCGTTCTTTAGCCCAAATGGCATCTTGGTGTAGCAGAATGATGTGTTGTAAAACATATCTATTCTCCTATGTATTTTGATTTATAATTAAGTCTTTTGTATATTGTTTTTAGTAGTTTTAGGCGTGTATTCGTTTGTTTGTCTATTTTTATCATTGTATAGTTTTTAGTACTTATTTATTTATTTTATTATTTTATAGGTGTTCGTGGAAAATGAGCTCAAAAAGAAAGAATTTCAATTGAGGCACGAACACTTGAGAGCAGGTGGTCATGGACGTTGGAGCGTAAACGATGAACTTTGGTCGAGCCAAGAACACCCGACTCAAAAACATGAAATAATAATAATAATAATAATAATAATAATAATAATAATAATAATAATAATAATAATAAATGAAAGTTTCCATATTAATTCACAATGTGACTTAAGAGTCACGAGGCTTAGGCCCAACAAAAAGTCAAAAGAGAAAAAAATAAGAATATAACCCTATGGGAAGCGGCACTTTAGGAGGAGGATTAATTAGACTTCGACAGAAACATTCAGCGGCAGAATATTATTTTTGAGAAGGAGGCGTCACATTATTTTGGAGGAGGATTAATTGAAGAAGGAGGTCTCGGGTGCACTAAAGATATATTATTCGAAGACCCTGTGGTTTGTTTAATTCGTTTATATTTTTAGAGACTTGTTTATCATTGTTTTTCGAGACTTTGTGACCATGTTTCTGATTTTAATTATGAACTAGACTTCCATGGTTGCTTAGGTTTATGAACTAGACATGTTTTATGCGGTATTTAATGTTTTTGGTTTTTAATTTTGATGTGTAGAATTACATGATTTTAATTTTATTGTTGGATTTGATATATGTGTGTTGGTGTTGATTTTATTTGAAGTTTGTTTATTGGTTTTGTGAAACTAGGCATGTAGAGATACCCCCTAGGTCTTGAAATCAATCTAGTACGTCAACCTAGATTAGCGTGCTAGTATTTGGGGTTGGAGTACGACACAAGTATAACAAACTAATATAATAAATTAACTAAAACGTGCAGTCCATTCTTGAGGGTGAGAAATCTAACTCGAGTTTGCTAGGTAACTAACTAGGCATTGTTCGGTAGTTGACAAGCGCTGGGGCGGGAGTCGCTACTTGTCCGTGTTTAGAGGTTTCCTAGGTTTTCTTCAGTAAAGTTTAAGTCTGCTTCATAGTTTGAGGGTTTTAATCCAGGAGAGGTTTTAACCTAATTTCTGTGGGATTTTGGTACGCTAGGGCGATCCAGATCCATCTTGGCATTTCTACACTTGTCCCGCCTTGAGTCTAGTGAGCTATCTTTGACAGGAGGTTTATTAGATAAGAATAGGGTCTCAAGTTAATTACCAGATTCAGGATTTATTGCTAGTGTCTAGGGATTTTACCTAAGTAACCAGCCTTCTTCCTATCCGATTTCTCCAAGTTCCTAGGTTCGTATAAGCAATTGAGGTTATTTTGTTTATATTTAGTTTCTTTTAAGTTTATAATTAGTAGTTTAGCACCCCCCCCCCCATTTAAGTATATATTTATTTAGGCTAGTATTCGGTAGAGGTTGTGATCTAGAGTTGCATTCGCGTCTTTGGGTTCGATACTCGGTCTTATATGTTTACTGCTTTGCGACCGGTACACTTGCCGTGCGTGTGTAGTTTTTAGGTGAGTCGTTTTAATTAAAACTTGTGTTATTTTTATATATACATTTACACACATTAAGTTTTTGGCGCCGTTGCCGGGGACGCAATTGGCACTCTTGAGAATTATCCAATCCGTTTCTGGTCTACTATTTTGTGAATAATTTTTGCTTTTATTATTATTTTTTTTTCTTATTATTAAATTTTTTTTTATTCGTAGTAGATAATTTTTTTTTATCATGTGCGAGATCTGCGGAGGACCCCACTTTACCATAAGATGCCCTCATTCATATTCATCGGGGTATTTCATGGATTATTATTCTAACACGTATTTGCAGCCGCAGCCATATCAGTCATACCAGCCTTCATACCCACAGGCTAACCAGTGGTTTAACCCTGCAACATCTGAGTCACTAGATAGAATAACAAGTCGGCTTGATCGTCTAAAAGCAATGATGTATGAGGAAAGGCATGGTGGTAACTCGTCAGAGTATCCACCTAGCCAACATTTGTATCCACATCCCGATTATCGGGATGTCTCGTCTCACACTAGGCCCGACTTTGCCGCCCTTCTTGATAAGCAAGACGTCTTCATTGCTAATCAACAGCTCATGCTCGAGGATATGCGTTCTTTGCTATCCATGCGCACCGACTATTTGAGGGAACAAGATGCGGCACTTGAAAGGCTACAGGCTCAGGTGGATGAACTGAAGACCATAATGGACGTTGAAGTCCCACCTCCAGTTCAGCAGGTTTATTTCACATATGATGACCCAGACGAGATGGTAACACCTACATTACCTGATTGTATTAGGCCCGTTGCTGAAACTGTTTGTCCTTACTCATCTGATTCTGTGCATGATTTAACTGACCCATATGATTCTTTACACTTGTCTTGTGAGGATGATATTTTGCAGGATTCAGGGTTAGAGCCAGAGACCATAATGGACGCCTTAGTCCCACCTTTGGTTCAGCAGGATGAGCAGCCTTGCCAGATCTCGAGTTCAGCAGCATATCCTTGGGGGGCAGATGTCTGGAGGGAGGCTGAGGAAGATATGGATTTTTCAGAATCCACAGGCTGGCTGTTTGAGGAAGAAGTGGTGGAAGAGGAAGACACCACTGACCTGCTTGAAGAAGCAGCTGATTGGGAAGTAGAGTTTGGTGACGAGTTAGGTGATTTATCAGCTCCAGAAGTGGACAAAGATTTTGACCAAGTGTCACCAAACAAGGAAGATGAGAAAGAAGCAGTGGTGAAAGAAGAAGAACACCACAGCCGGCCCGTGCAGGCATTGGATATTACACTGCTACTAGTGCCACCACCACGGGAGAAGGCGAAGAGGCACCTGGACCGACACAGGGTGAGGGTTAGGAGTTGTAGAGATAACAAGTCCCCTCATTACATGCCAAGAATCAGGTTTGGTCCAGGTAAATTTAAATATTGGTGGCCCGACCCATTTAAATTCGATAAAATATTTTTAAATTCCACTAATGTAATTTTTCTAAATAATATGGACCGGGTGGAATTAAATGGGTTGGATCGGGTCCAGATAAAAGAGAAGCCCCCTGATTAAGTTTAAGTGTGGGGAGGCTCTGTAGAGTTTGTAAATTTATATTTATACCTTTTTTTTCTAGCTTTTCATTTTTTTATTTATGGTCCGTCATTCGGTAGTGGTTCATAGGTTTTTATCTTTCTATTTTATCTTTGTTTTTTGTGTCTTTGAGTCTGTTTGCAGGTTTGCGTGTTTGCTTAGGTAGAGGAAATTTCACCATGAGCGGATCCCATGTATTTATCTTTATATATATTTTATGATTGGGAGTTTTGGTAAAGGTTTGGGTAATAAAAGAGAATTTTTCTTAAAAAAAAAAAAATTAATTAACTTTCTCTGAAAAAAGACAATTCACGTAATGTGAGGAGTCTGGGCTGACCTGTTCGCCTCATGCGACCAGCTATTACCCCGGAAAGTTATATTTTTTTCGCTTGCAACGCGTGTTGTGATCACCAGTGTCCTTCACGTTGAGCGAGAACCAGATTTTTTTTTTCTTCTTTCTACCCATTTGGTTCTACCAACATTCACCGCCATTTTGTCAAGCAGGTACGTCTTCTTATTTGTTGTTATTTTATGAGTCTAAGTTAATAGTTTGAGTCTTTTTCTTTTTGTTTGGTTCGGTATTATGCTCGGGTTTTGTTTGTTTCGTTTTGTGCAGGTTTGGATTGTACCGCTCGTACTCAATCTCCATTTGGGCGATTCTGGAGCTGTACGTTATATTCAAGGCAAGCCCGAGAGTATACTATTGTGTCAGAGCCGATCGCGACCAAAATGCTATACGATCGAGCTGGATTGGACTAGAGCTTACGAAGAAAAATTAACCAGCTAAGTCCTTTTCAATTTGCCCTCGGTTTTTTTTTTATTTTGTATTCGGAATTTATTTTTTGTTTTGTGTCGTTTTCTATTCCTACATTGAGGGCAATGTAGAATTTAAGTGTGGGGATGGGAAACTGTCGTTTAGTCTGTATACAGAGTCGTTTAAATCAAAAAAAAAATTAGAAAAAAAAAACGAAAAAATTAAAAAAAAAATTGAAAAAAAAAAGTCCCTGATTTTGAAGTTTGCATTATATAAAATATGGAAAATGATAGGTAAAGTTAGGTGTCCGGTTTTCAAATAGTATGTATAATAAGAGATTAAAATTGATTGAAAACGTGTCTGATTTGGGATATGTGGGTAGGCTCGGCCGGTAGAAAGGTTTCCTTTGAAAAGTAATAAATTAATTATGTTAGGCTATTTTGCGGGTTCTCATCTAGGAGAAACGGGGAGACCGAAACCGCCAAAAATAGTATAAGAAGCACCGTTATAAGTAGAAAACCGTTAGAATTTCTAATCAATTAAAAACAAAATTAGTAATCAAAGCAAAAATGCTGAAGCTTAAGGTGCCTGGCCACTGGGATAGCGACTTGGATTGGTCACACCCTCTGAGTTAAGTATGCTGAGATGAAAAAAAAATGCTGAAGCTTAAGGTGCCTGGCCACTAGGATAGCGACTTGGATTGGTCACACCCTCTGAGTTACGTATGCAAAAAAAAAAAAAAAAAAAAGTGATTTTAAATTCTCTTGGTTTTCTACATAAGACGGTTGGAAATGGTCAATTGGTCGTTCCTTTAGCTTCATAAGCTTGAGGCGGGATTAGGAGGAACTGTGGCTTCCTTCGAGTGAGACCCTAGATAGACTAATCAACATGAACTTAACATAAATAAAAAGGGGCTTGGAAACCGGTGTGGGTTTAAGAGGATCAATATACCTGCAATCGCAATCAATACGTTAGTAGATTATTAATTAAGTAACCTATGTTTTGAAACTAGATGTAAACCTAACTGTGATTCCATAGTATAATCCTTTTTCAGGGACGAAAAAGAGTTAAGTGTGGAGATGTTTGATGTGTCGTAAAACATATCTATTCTCCTATGTATCTTGAGTTATAATTAAGTCTTTTGTATATAGTTTTTAGTAGTTTTAGGCGTGTATTCGTTTGTTTGTCTATTTTTATCATTGTATAGTTTTTAGTACTTATTTATTTATTTTATTATTTTATAGGTGTTCGTGGAAAATGAGCTCAAAAAGAAAGAATTTTAATTGAGGCACGAACACTTGAGAGCAGGTGGTCATGGACGTTAGAGCGTAAACGATGAACTTTGGTCGAGCCAAGAACACCCGACTCAAAAACATGAAATAATAATAATAATAATAATAATAATAATAATAATAATAATAATAATAATAATAATAATAATAATAATAAATGAAAGTTCCATATTCATTCACAATGTGACTTAAGAGTCACGAGGCTTAGGCCCAACAAAAAGTCAAAAGAGAAAAAAAATAAGAATATAACCCTATGGGAAGCGGCACTTTAGGAGGAGGATTAAGTAGACTTCGACAGAAACATTCAGCGGCAGAATATTATTTTTGAGAAGGAGGCGTCACATTATTTTGGAGGAGGATTAATTGAAGAAGGAGGTCTCGGGTGCACTAAAGATATATTATTCGAAGACCCTGTGGTTTGTTTAATTCGTTTATATTTTTAGAGACTTGTTTATCATTGTTTTTCGAGACTTTGTGACCATGTTTCTGATTTTAATTATGAACTAGACTTCCATGGTTGCTTAGGTTTATGAACTAGACATGTTTTATGCGGTATTTAATGTTTTTGGTTTTTAATTTTGATGTGTAGAATTACATGATTTTAATTTTATTGTTGGATTTGATATATGTGTGTTGGTGTTGATTTTATTTGAAGTTTGTTTATTGGTTTTGTGGAACTAGGCATGTAGAGATACCCCCTAGGTCTTGAAATCAATCTAGTTTGTCAACCTAGGTTAGCGTGCTAGTATTTGGGGTGGAGTACGACACAAGTATAACAAACTAATATAATAAATTAACTAAAACGTGCAGTCCATTCTTGAGGGTGAGAAATCTAACTCGAGTTTGCTAGGTAACTAACTAGGCATTGTTCGGTAGTTGACAAGCGCTAGGGCGGGAGTCGCTACTTGTCCGTGTTTAGAGGTTTCCTAGGTTTTCTTCAGTAAAGTTTAAGTCTGCTTCATAGTTTGAGGGTTTTAATCCAGGAGAGGTTTTAACCTAATTTCTGTGGGATTTTGGTACGCTAGGGCGATCCAGATCCATCTTGGCATTTCTACACTTGTCCCGCCTTGAGTCTAGTGAGCTATCTTTGACAGGAGGTTTATTAGATAAGAATAGGGTCTCAAGTTAATTACCAGATTCAGGCTTTATTGCTAGTGTCTAGGGATTTTACCTAAGTAACCAGCCTTCTTCCTATCCGATTTCTCCAAGTTCCTAGGTTCGTATAAGCAATTGAGGTTATTTTGTTTATATTTAGTTTCTTTTAAGTTTATAATTAGTAGTTTAGCACCCCCCCCCCCTTTAAGTATATATTTATTTAGGCTAGTATTCGGTAGAGGTTGTGATCTAGAGTTGCATTCGCGTCTTTGGGTTCGATACTCGGTCTTATCTGTTTACTGCTTTGCGACCGGTACATTTGCAGTGCGTGTGTAGTTTTTAGGTGAGTCGTTTTAATTAAAACTTGTGTTATTTTTATATATACATTTACACACATCACAGAAGGTACCCATGTCTGGGCGAAATGCTGTCTTGTCTTCGTCTTCTTTGGCCATTTGAATTTGATGATAGCCCTTATAAGCATCCAGGAAGCATTTGAACCTGTAAGGTGCCAAGGAATCGACCTTTAGGTCGATTTCGGGCAATGGGTAACAATCTTTTGGACAGGCTTTGTTTAAGTCTTTATAATCGACACACATGCGCCATGTGCCGTTGGATTTTCCGACCATAACAGGGTTTGCCACCCAGGTTTGATATTTGCTTTTGCGCAGAATTCCGGCCTTCAAAAGTTCTGTCACTTGTTCATTCATCGCCTTTGTTTTCTCAGGCCCCATTCTGCGCTTTTTCTAGGCGATTGGCTCGGCATTTTTGTAGACGTTGAGCTTGTGCTCTGCGATGTGTCGCGGGACACCAACCATGTCTGATGGTTTGAATGCGAAGATATCCATGTTCTTCGTTAACAACTGCTTTAAGTGATTGCGAATGGGGTCAGAGATTTCATGGCCGATGACAACTGTCTATTCCGGGAATATAGGGATAATGACCCATTTTTCCGGTTCGGTTCTGACAGTTGGCTTTGTTTGCTTTTAAGGCCTCGGCGCTTCTGTTGTATGACAAGTTTTGTTTCCGCGGATGAATGCAACTCCTGTTCGCGTCGGGAAACCTGCCATCTGATGTGGCGTAGATGCATTGCAGTTGAATTTTTCCAACCCTTCTCGTCCCAGTAGGATATCATGTGAAGAGTTGACGGGGAGCACTGTGAAGTCGCACGTTTCGGTGCGCGAATGCTTCCCGTCTGAGAGTGTTACCGGGAAAGTGAGCGTACCCAGTGGGTAGATTGTTTCATGGATGAAACCTGAGATTGGCTCTGTGGTTGGTGTTATTCTTCTTTTGTCATCCTCGTCCAGCTAGTCGAAACATTGCTGGTACATGATATCAGTGCTGCTGCCATTATCCAAGAACATGTATCGTGTTTGATAATGGCCAACAACCCCTGTGATGATCAATGGAGCTGTGGAGGAAGCCCCACCCTTTACCTTTGGCATAATCACTTGCTCTTCTTTCCATGAATCATCTCTTCCTTCCATAAAGGTCCGCTTATGGCTTGCATTTCTATGTGTCATGTTGCATGTATTGCGGGAAACGCTATACACGTGATGCGCATTGAGATTGCGTATCTTTTTCTGAGAGGGCTCACCTATTTCCGTGTTGTCCCTCTGTTTTCTTCTCATGTTCTTCACGAGGTGTGTTAGCTGCCCTGATTTAATGGCGTTTTCAATTTCCATCTTCAAGCTGTAACAATTGTCTGTCATATGGCCGTGGTCTTCATGATACTCATAGTATTTTGACCTGTCTACGTTCCGCCTGTCACCACGGAGCTCTTGTGGTTTTGGAAATTGAATCTGTTCGGTTTTCAGCACCTCGGATGGTGTTTTGGACAGTGGCGTCCATTCGTAGTTCTTCTTCGAGTGTCCTTTATGGTCACGGGAGCCTCTTGAACTCAGTATATTTCTTGCGTCTTGTGCGGAGGAATATTTTCCTTCCTCCGCTGTGCCTGAGATTCTTGACCATACAGACTGTTTGCCTTTCCCTCTGTTGTGTGATGATTGATGGTGACTGCTACTTTGGTGCATATTTTTGTTGCGATGGAAAGATTGTTCGGAAGACGCATAAACTTTAGCAGCTTCGATTACTTCATCCCAAGCTTGTGGCACACCGTCTTTACCGGTTAAACATTTCATCAGATCATCATTTCTTACCCCGTGTATGAATGCTGCGCGGGTAAGTTCTTCTCCGCATCCTAGTTGAAGGGCTTCCTTGTTGTACCTGATGATGTAATCTTCTAGGGATTCGTTCTCGTGGCGTGTACACAAGAGAATGTGTGCCTTGTCTTTCTTGTGTTTGCGCAGATGTGAGAAGTGATTATTGAATTTTCTTATGAGGTCATTGAAGTCCACCAGGCTTCCCACAGGAAGGCTTTCATACCACACTCTGGCTGCCCTTGTTAATGTTTGTACAAACAAGTGACACCAGGCTTGGACTGGCCATAGCTTGGAGCTACCTACGCAGTCAAAAGCATGCAAGTGATCGTCCGGATCGCGCAAACCATCATATTTCCCGATGGTGCTTGGTAGCTTGCATTCTTGGGCCATCGGTGCCAGTGCAATACGTGCACAGAATTTTGATCTTTCGGCGAAAGTCTTTGGTCTGTATGGTTTGTAGAGGTCATCATCTTTTGGTGCCAGACTGCTGGCAACAGACTTGGGGTTCTGTTTTTTGTTGGAATCATGATGCACCTCATCTTATGTTTTGTAGCCGTCTGGTTCATCGTTCAGGTTGACGGGGCCGTGAGTATTCTTACCACGGCCTCCACCACGTACCGCCTGACGAGATCCCTTAGCGTGACGGCCACTTTTGTTTTTTCGAGGAGATTCTGAGTCCTCCTCGCTTGTGTCGAAACTTAACGTCTTTTGAACGTTGAGTTTAGCTTGATTCATAACCATTTTCTGATATTCATCAATCGTTTTTGAATTTTGCTGAGCCAGCCACTCGTCTGGGTCAACTGGAGATAGGTTGGCTTTCTTCTTTTTGCTTCCAGCAGATCCCCCTTGTTTGGGTGGAACTGGAATGTCGAAGCCGGTTGCTTCTGAGCCACATTCTTCGTGAGGGTATTTGGTGTAACATCTTGGATCTCATCGTTGATTGTGGCATCAACCTCAGCATTGTTGTTGTTTGCATCCTTTGAAAAAGACATGTTGCTAGTTTGAAAGATTTGTTAGAACCGTAAGGGATGGCGCCAATGAAGAAACAAATAGTCTCACCACCGATTAAGGATGATAAGATTACAAGTATCCACAGGGTTGATCCTTCACTAACAGCTACGGCTTGGAGATACCTGCAAACAAGAGTAAAAGTATGGGTGTGGAGACGACTACACAAGGTAGTTGTTTATGACAAAAACGGGGTGAATGGGGATACTATCAAGTGTGATAGCTCTCCAGGTCAGTAGAAAGTGTCCTCTCCTATTGGGGGTGTGACCCCTTTTATAGGAGAGTTCGTATGCCACCATTACCCAAGTCCTAACCGTGGTTAGGTTGTCTCCATCACCCGTAATTATGTTAGTAACGTGATATATGGAAAGCATAATTAATGGGAATAGTGGAACATAATACCGCCTCTAATGTCTAGTCAACGTGCTTGAAGCCTTGATTCATGCATGGCATTTGACCATGCATGACTTTCGCCTTGACCGAGACTTGACCATTGACCGGTCATTAATGAGCCTTGACCATATCTTGCGCGTAGCTTTTGTCCGCGCGGTGACGTTGTGCCGGGTTTGGGTATGCGGAATGGTGTATTCAGTACCCAATCCCATCATAAGTATTGAATGAGAATGAATACTTAAACAGATTCTTAGTAAATGAAATGGAAAGAACAATAATAAGCTTTGAAGGATTTCTGTATTAAAAATCAATGTCTAAAACAGAGGGATGAACCCATCTATTTATAGACTTTACATATACATGAACCCTGCCAAAAAGCAAGTTCAGAAGCAAGTTGCAACAAGTTTCAATCTTGGAACTTGTACAAAAAGTTAAAGTAATACTAAACTAATAAACTACTGAAACATAAGGTGGTGGAAAGATTCTTGAACAAGTGCTGATGAATGACAAACTACTGATGAGTAGTTTGTCTTCAGTAGTTCTTCAGTGAACTGTCTGGTTTGAACTTCAGAACTCCTGATGCATTTCTTCTTCAGTACTTGTAGAATCCTTTTTCAGTACTTTTGTCTTCTTTCTTCAGTAGTTCTATACTTAGAATATTTTTGACAGAAGTGAATTAGACTTAGGTTTCCAAAAGTGGTTTCACCAATCCTTTTTGTCCTAACAATCTCCCCCTGGATTGATGAAGCCAAAACCTTTTCTAATTCTTTATTGTTTTCTTCTGTCATTCACAATCTTCCATATCTCCTTGAACATGGAATTCTTCAATTGATTAAGCTGCTCATCAGTGAGAGATCCATTTTGAGGTTCCAGATGTTGAATTGTAAGCAAGTCCTGAGTTAATAATTTCTTTAGTTCATTCATGGACTTGTAGGCCTTGCTTGTAAGATCTCTCCTTGTCACTAATACTGAGTTGTCATCAGTAAAGGACCATCTGATGATCAGCACTTTAGACTTGTCAAAGTCTGAAGTATAGGGAACCATGCTGGTCCCTTGGGAAGTTCCTAAGTGTTGGATGTTTTCAATTTCAGTGACTCTCAGGTGAGATTCACTTCTTTCTTCTTGTTGCATCACATCAGGTAGTTTGAAAGTTGGTAAGTGATGTTCAGTAACTACCTTAGTATGCAGTTTGCCTTTGATGGTCTTCTGGATTTGGTAGGCAAATGTAGAAGGATCCCTGAACTGTGTTAACAGATGCTTTTCTTCAATGTCAAATTCTGAATGGACTACTGTGTTTCCTTCTAGTAGTACCATCTTGAAGTCAGTCTTTGTATTGTCCTCTGTTTTCTTCTTGGTAGCTGGTCTTTTAACACCAGAAGTTCTAACTACTGAAGTTGATACTTCAGAAGTTTTGAACTTCTCTAGATTAACAGCCTTGGCAGCCTTGTACTTCTTGTATGTGTCTAGTAGTCTTTCTTCTTTCCATCTTGACACAGAGGCTTTTGAACCATAGTTATTTGCTACCAGTTCTTCAATCATCTCAGCTCTCTTGGCTTTTCCATCTTTATTTGTTGCAAGTTTGTCTGCAACAAGTTGAGCTCTTCTTGTCAGCTCATCCATGGAGAGTCCTTTTAGTGAAAAGGCTTTAGTCTTGCTGTTCTTTGTAATGTAAGACATCAGTTGTTGTCTTTTGTCTTTTTCAGCAACTTTTTCAAGGTTAGCCTGCCTTTGTAACTCTGCTCCATAAGCTTGTAATTTTTCATTGAAGCTTAAGTCATCCCTTGCTTCCAAAGTATTCCATACCTGATCTTCCATGGCTTTTCTTTGGGCTGCAACTAAACTCTTCTCGAGAAGTTCCTTTAATTCAGAGATTGGAGAAGGGTTTAGTAAAGTCATTGTGGTAGTGGTAATTGTAGGCCTTGGAACAGGAGTTGGTTGAGTTTGTTCAATTGGTTTGGAAGGTTGTTCTGTTGGTTGTATATTGGAAGTGTTAACTTCTGATGTGTTGACAACTACTGAAGGTTTGTCAACTACTAAAGGATTGTCTTCAGTACTTTCTGAGTCATCATCAGAACTTTCATTAGCATCAGAAGTTTCTTCATTATGGCCTTGGGATGTTTCAGCTTCTTCAATTTCTTGTTCAGAGACACCAAATTGTTGAGCCAGTTTTTGTCTTCTGGCTTTGTCTTTGAGTTCTCTTTCTTGGAGAGCCACTCTTGCTCTTATTCTGGCTTCGAATGACTCCCTTGGTTCCTTAGTTTTCTCCCCCTTTTTGGTTTCATCAAGTTTGAGTTTGGAAGGTTGAGAGAAAGTACCAGTGAGAATGGCGATCTGTTTTGAATTGTGGTCAATTTTGTTGGACAGATCGTTCATTTTTGTTTTGATCACTTCAAATTGGTTCTTGACTGACAGCTCCAAAGCAGTTGTGTAGGTTCTGAAGTGATTGGTTATAAGTGTGTTCATCATATGGTATAAGGGACCATCTGGGCTGCATAGTTGGTTCAAGTCTATGCTCGTTGACCCAGGGAATTGGGTAGGCATTTGTAGTGAGGGGTGTGTTTTGGGGTGATCTTCTTGTTGTACAGAAGATGCCACTTTAGGGGAATCAGGGATCAAGTGGACTTTAACCTGATCTGGTGTGACCAGCTCTTTGAGCTTAGATACCCCAGGTGCAGGACCTTCACTAGCAGCCGTCAATTCAATGTTTGGTTGTGAATCATCATCCAAATCAATGGAATCATCTGAATCCCTGATTATATCCTCAATGAGGACAGTATCAGTTACATCATGAGCTGAGCCCAACTCAGTTGTCTCATGTACCTCTTTTTCTTGGTTCAGAGGATTTCCTACCTCGGGTATTAAGCCTTCATCAGTAGTTGCCACAAATGAGGCCTTAGAAATGTTACTTCTTTCCTCAGATCCACCACTGGGTGGTATGTGAGTAGTAGCAGCCTCAAATGTACCTAGAGTTTCTAAATTTGGGTTAGAGACCCTGGTTCATCCTTATCTCTTGGGTCAGGGCTTTGAGTGTCCACATCCATGTCAAGTTCTGAAGCTATGTCTCCTGTTTGATGTGGTTGTTGGGGATTGACATGTTCGGATGGGATTCTTTCTTTTAGCCCAGAGAGAAGGTTGGCAATTTCAATTTCTGGTTCAGAAGTTTGGGGTGTTGGTTCAGTAGTTTGGACTATGGGTTCAGCAGTTTCAAAAGAAGGGTTTATTGAGATTGTTTTCTGGAATTTCTTTCTTTTGAAAAGGATTGTTATTGGTGCTCTTGGTGTGGTTTGAGATGGATAAGACTGAGAGGATGTTTCAGTCACATCTTTATCAAGTGCAGATTGCACATTAGCAAGTTCAGGCATCTCAACCTCCTGAACTGCCTTTCTTTTTGGGTTGGTGGGTTTTTGTTTTTGTTGCTTGGGTTTCTTGGCCTTTGGGGGTGAAGATTTGGAAGATGAGGGTTCCATGGGGACTGTTTCTGGTTCCCCTTGGTCATCTTCTGGCCAGCCAGCCGGTTTGTTGTGCCTTGAGTATGCTTGTGAGGACAAAGGGTTTAAACTTGTAGTTTTACCCACAAGCACCTCTTCTCCAAGTTCTTTTATTATGCATTGCATAATAAATCTTGGGTACAACAAAAACTTCTTTTTAGTATTGAGATGATGTAACACCAACTCATTAAAGAAAAGTGATGATGCCCTGAATTTTGTTTCATTCACTATGGAATGAAAAATAGGTTGAAAAGTTGAGGGCATCTGATCATAAGATCCAGTTTTTGGACTCAAACACATAATAATATAATGAAACAACAGTTTATACTTTGGTTCAAAATATTTCTTAAAAATTGTAGCATGTGAGAGAGTACCTTGGTAACCACACTCTGTCATGGTTAAGTGAATCTCAGAGTTTGGAAATTGGTCTGGGGCGTTTACATCATCCAAACCCAGCCTAATTGCCAAAGTAGCCGGTGTGATTGCCATTCTTCTCCCTTGGATGGTTGAGTTAAGGGAGATCACTTTGTCGTTCACCGTCACCGTCTCTGCGTTTGCCCAAAACTCATTTAGAGTTTCTATGTGGATTGGAGGGTCGATGGTGAGGGCGGTGAAGTATTGGGATTTGACGACCAAATCAATGATTTAGTCGTATTGGGACCAGGCTACAAGTTTTTCGAAGTAGCCTCTTTGATTGTGTCCCTGTTTCAGTATTAGAGCCATGTGGTTTGTGTGTGTGTGTGGATCGAACAATGCTTTTTGCAGGTTTAGGTCTTGAGAGTGTTTTGTGAGAGAGATGGAGGGAATTTTTGCCTTTTGAAAGGATAAGTGTTGGAAAAGGTATTTATCAGAAGTTTATAACCGCCTAGGTCTAACTTCTGATGTGGGAAAAGTCTGATTTACCCTTTTTGACCAAACTGCTGATGAAGAACAATTATCATCAGTAGTTCCCACTTTCTCTTCAGTAGTTTGTTAACAACTGATGAGAATGTTTTATAAATACTTTATTCATAACTTTTGAAGGTTATTTTATCAGAAGTTAATCATTTTTCAGAAAATATTCCCATACTGATGTTTTGTTCATCAGTAGTTTCTCTCTTTTTGTTTTTCAGAAGTTCTCAGACTTAAAAACAGATGTAAGTGAAAAATGAAAATATGTGCAGAAAAATAAAAAGAAACACTTACAAATTAATCATCATATAATGATAATACGGGTTTCCTCTCATCATATGATACAATTTGTTCATGGTAGGACCAATATATAGGCTTTATTGCCATCGTATGATAACGCTGATGGATAATGATTACCATTTCTTCATCCTATGATGATCATAGTGGTTTCATTGTCTTGATATGATAACCCGTATGGGTTATTATTATGATTTAATCATCATATAATGATAATACGGGTTTTTTCTCATCATTTGATAGAATTTGTTCATGGTAGGACCACTCGGTAGGTTTTATTGCCATTGTATGATAACACCGATGGATAATGATTACCATTTCTTCATCCTATTATGTTCATAGTGGTTTAATTGTCTTGATATGATAACTCGTATGGGTTGTAATTATGATTTTCTCATCGTATAATGATAATACGGGTTTCTTGTCATTATATGATAGAATTTGTTTATGGTAGGACGATTATATAGGCTTTATTGCCAGCGTATGATAACACCGATGGATAATGATTACCATTTCTTTATCCTATGATGTTCATAGTGGTTTCATTTTCTTGATATGATAACCCGTATGGGTTATCATTATGATTTAAATCTTATAATGATAATACGGGTTTCTTCTCATCATATGATAGAATTTGTTCATGGTACGACGATTATAAGGGCTTTATTGCCATCGTATGATAACCCCGATGGTTAATGATTACCATTTCTTCATCCTTTGATGATCATAGTGGTTTCATTGTCTTGATATGATAACTCGTATGGGTTATTATTACGATTTAATCATCATATAATGATAATACGGGTTTCTTCTCATCATATGATAGAATTTGTTCATGGTAGGACCACTATATAGGCTTTATTGCCATCATATGAAAACACCGATGGATATTGATTAGAATTTCATCATCTTATGATGATTATAGTGGTTTCATTGCATTGATATGATAACCTGTATGGGTTATCATTATGATTTAATCATCGTATAATGATAATACGGGTTTCTTCTCATCATATGATAGAATTTGTTCATGGTAGGACCACTTTATAGGCTTTATTGCCATCGTATGATAACACCGATGGATAATGATTAGCATTTCATCACCCTATGATTATTATAGTGGTTTCATTGTCTTGATATGATAACCCGTATGGGTTATCATTATGACTTAATCATCATATAATGATAATACGGGTTTCCTCTCATCATATGATACAATTTGTTCATGGTAGGACCACTATATAGGCTTTATTGCCATCGTATGATAACACCGATGGATATTGATTACCATTTCTTTATCCTATGATGATCATAGTGATACGATTCGACAATTGGTTGACCCGAACCATAAATTCTTCCATAGTCCCATGTTTGTTTATGTTTTATATATTGCATGCAATTAGGATGTAAGTTATGATTCAAACGTTTCATGTCCTCCACGTACTACACTTTTAGAAACCTATCACCCATGTACTGCATTGTTCACATTTCCTATTTTCCTTTACATATGTATCTTGTTTGCATTGAAAGGATAAGCAGAAAATTGGCATAAAATGTTGTCTTGTTCTCTATCTTGTTTTTTTGGGAGTGTTTGCCTACTAGAAAAGACTACAATCTATTAGGAGATTGACCATCTCGAATCGGCCTATATCAGATAGGGTGGGTGAAAAAATAATGGGGATTTAGGGTTTATTGAAGTAGGTGATAGCAATTGAGACCCGAAATCGCTAATCATCGTTATAATCGGATAAGAGATAGTAATATGGGTCGGGTTGAATGAGACGGGTCAGCCACGGGTCAATTCAATCAAGCCGGGTAAACTGAAGACAAACATGTAGGCATGCAAATTGATTTTCACATAGTAGCTGTTGCATTTGTTATCTTTTTAATTAATGTTTCTTTTATTTGTTTCCTTATCTCATATGTTTGAGCAGATTAATTGTTATGTGTTTCTTAGTTGTACTCTATGCATATTAGGTAGTATTTTTGTCCCTTAACTAGTGTACATGGGCAATGTAGTTTTCTTTTTTTCCCTTTATATAATCAAGCAAGTTCATGAATGAAGTAGTGTGTTTTATGAATGAGAGTTTTCTTTTTTAGTTAATTTTTCTCAATGGATTTTGAGTTAAATTGATTGTGTTTATGCTATCTCAATTGTGACATATTGAGCGGTGTTCTTAGACCCTAATTCATAGCCGGAGTGGTATCAAAATCAACAAATTTATAAGTACATAGGTGATAGGCTGGACCTGAATGCAAGATTGCTCACCCATTTTTATACCGTGCAGGGAGAGGTACCCGGAAGCAACATGAAGGGTATAATCGAGTCATTATAGGCAATTGGGAACAAAGGAAGTTAAGGTTTGGGATGGAACAAGAACATCAATTGGAATCGCCTTTGTTGTCAATCAAATTATTATCGGTCACCACGCAGTGAATATTATAAAATGTATGTCAAAAATGTCCATTTCTAGGGACTCTATTGCCTTGATGCGCCACATGCTTTTTAAAACCAAGTATGTGCTTACTTTCCTTCTAATAGGTGAATGTTTCTAATAAGTTATTTATGATTGGATTGTGCTTGGTGAAGCAACTTTATGATAATTATTATTATCATGCAAAGAATCTTCCTATAGGAGCTTTGAGTTTCAAAGGCTTAAGAGTTAAGACTATAAATAATAATAAAATGTTCCGAAAATCCAAATTATATTGTCAATTTTGAAGATACATATCGGTCAATTGGACCATATAGTAGGGGTATGAGTAGCGTTGGGTTGGGTAGACATGATTATTAGTTGAATTGATGAAGATTATTAATAAGACCGTGTAATAAATTTCTTATATGTGTTTATCTATATATTGCTCATGCTCTTTAGTTTTAGACTAGTAGATTAGCCCACGCAATGCAGCGGGTGTAATCGAGACTTTTATGAAGAGCGAATCTGACCCCATCTGCCTTAAAGACTGGTTCTATTATTATTCGGGTTTGTTTTCGTAACATACTATATATACTAAATACTATTTGTAAAACAAAACCATGAATGCAGGGGGGACATAATCATTACAGAAGATAATGTCATTTAACCTTTTGGTAGGAATGGAAGTACACACAACAATTGCCCCTTTGAAGTTTATTACATTGTACACAATTAGGAGCCAGAAGCAAACTTTATACAACATTTATTGGCATTTTTGCAAATAACTATTTTGACAACTTCCAGTTCTTGATGATGACGATGATCATACAAAAACTACATGTATAAATACCATTAGATTTTAGTAAACAGTTAAAACTTACAAGAGAACCTTCATATAACAATTATACCATATTAATTAAAGTTGCTAACTTGTAAGTTGTAAGTGTTTGTTCAAAAAGGTACATTTCAAGTTTTTCAAACAATAAAGGAAACTTCTAGATTTCAAATTTGAAGATAAATCAGTTAATAATGAATTCGTAAATTGATGTTAAAGGGTTTGCTTACAAAAGCTAGCTATCATTCCATCTGCCATCGCATGCACGAAATAAATCCCGTTAGATTAAAAAAAGTAAAATAAAAAGGAACAAAAAATCACAAAAATAGAACACCATATAGAAAAATAATTAGTGAAAATTAGTTGTACCTTAACAGTTGTTTTGCCTTTGTTTGTATGTGAAGTTTGTTTTGCATCTGCTTGCCTCCGAGCTCTTGCAGCTGAATTTGCAAATTCTTTTTGCCTACAAAGTCATTCACCAAAATACTACAAGTATAATCAATATATGTCTTTATATTTCCATAAATTTGAAACTAAAGGCTGCTAGGTTTGAGCTTTCATCTTAATGATGTTGGTTCAGGTTGCACAATCTCACACACTCATGTGCATATGAAAGTGAAAGTGCTTAACTAAAGGGTACACCACAAATGAAGTAAACATCACATGTAAAAATTCAGTCCACATCTCCCTAAAATCAACAACAACAAACTTCCAAGGTTCATCTCCACTCCCTTTTGACAATAAATGTGGTTATCCACTACCTAGTCAAACCGAGACCAAGATTGGGTCAACTGACCCTTTAAAACTCACCAATTATGCAACCGCTTCAGGATAATTGGCTCCATAACATGACATGTACATGTTTCTTAGTCACACGTGAGCGGCTAACCTGCAAACCTTTGACTCGTGTGACACGTGATAACGTGTTACAGAATATATTGTGGGATTCTGCATACAAAATTGGCTTCAAAATATTGATAATTCTATCTACAGATGGATATGTGTAAATTCTTTAGCTTATGAGGACAGGTTAGTTACAACTTACAGTCTTTAAGGCTCAAACAGAAAGTATAAACTATGAAGGTATATATTGATTTATACGGCAATCGGAGTGAAGAAGCAATAACTAAATGGAATATCACAGAACCAAAATTTCTCAGAATATCAATCAATAAAACCCTCATTGACAATAATGGTAATCACTTACGTATATAAATCAGTCACTCATTGTAAAGTATTCCACAAAATGGTACCAAAAACTCTAAAAGGACCAAACTAAGATTTTGATTATATAAATTACCTAGCAAAACGATTAGGAATTAATTAAGGTTAATTTCTTCTACTTCTAAACAAAATCATCTGCACATCACTATCGCCACCCCTAATCCAAGCAACATAGACGCTGTTGTCTGTTGGTACGGCCTGGCATTGTGAAACCACAGCGGTTACCAGAATCACATTTTTAGACATCATTTCATATCACAGAAACACAAATCATTCTAAACATCTGTCTCGAGAGTTACCTTGTTGGCCTCAGTCTTCTTCTATTCCTTGGTCAACAACCACCATCGCCGTCGTTAACCATGCTATCACCGGCAATGTCCTTGGGTTGACCAAACTGACTTCTCTAATATGTTCACCACCGCAACCGAACAACGTGCCCAAACGATTGTGCTGAAGTAGCGGCACCGCCGCAGAGCCACCGTGGGCGGCCCCTCCCTGATCACTTTCTATCGTCTTTTTTTCTATTGCTCTCGTTTTCTCTCTCTGTAAGTGTCAAAACCAAAAATTAAAAACTTATGTTTAATTATTCCATCTTAAACAAACATTGACGAGGTAGGGCCCAATTAAATCAAACTGGCCCATACCACAATTACTTTAAGCCCAATAAAGATTGATCCAACTAACTTAACGGGGTCAAACAATTGAATGAAGTCAATGGTCAACATGACCGTCAAACAATACATAAATGATAGCGAGATCTACGTGCAAGCAATCCGGCAAAGATTGTGTCCTTCAGCGAAAGGAATGGACAGACTATAAAAGGAGGACGAAGGTAAAACACAAAACAGAATCATCTCTACATCAATCATTATCATTACATTCTCTTTGCAAACAAATACTTATTCTCACGCCGGAGGGTGGTCACGGGATTACCCCCAATCCTGTGGCGAGTCCTAACGGTGTTTTCTTTTGTAGGAAAGACGTCTACACCAATCACAGGTAGTTTGAAAAGATCTCTTTGTATCATTCAGAAGATTGGGGCATCTTCCGGTTCTTACTTCTTCAAACATCAATTTGACAAAACAACCAGTATATTTTGATTTTGCATATATGTTACAAAACCGGATCAAGTTACCAATATATTTATGAAATCATGCCTAACTCAAGTCATTTGAAGGCCAAATTTTTTACTCATCAACAAAAATTCATATTATAATTCAGAACAGTAAATTCCCACATAAATTCATAAAATCCCCACTAACACTAACCATATAACAATAATTTCAATAATTTAAACACACTTCGAAACTATCATACCAAACAAATACTAAACTCAAAACCTATAGATAACAGCACATAAACCCTAAACTCCTAAACTTCAACCTCACAAAATCCCCAATAAAACAATTCACATGCCCATCATTTCAATAAAAAAAAGAAACAAAAATATCTCATAACATACCCGGTTAAACGTCTATGAATTGCATCATAAGTGCAACAACTATTATGATTGTTTTCATAAACGTTCGTAAACAGAAGCATACTTTTACCAACCTTTGCATAGTATTCTCTGCAAGTCTGCTCTAGTTACACATAAACATACACCTAAATCCAAAACAAAAAGCGATTCCAATCAATTTCAAATTAAAAATCAAAATTTCACCAAATAATTTACAAAATAAACTATAAAGAATCAAAACAAGAAGCAATTATTTTATAGGTTCGTGAGAACGATCTTGTGCAACCGGAAACGAAAGAGCGGTGACATGAGGTTATGACATCAGCTAGATAAAACCCTTGTTGACTATATCACCCATTAATCTATCAAATTAGGGAAGTGCAATAGTAAATGTGATCTCTCAGATGAGCATTGCTGACTATAAAGGCAGGGGGTTGAACTGATCGAACAAGGAGGAGATTTGACATTAATAGGACATTGAATTGGGTGTTTCAATGGCGAGTAACCGGTATTATTAAACAATAAATTGTTTAATGAAAACCTTTTAGCTGTTTTATAATCCTACATCACATTGAAGTTTCTAGTCGATTGGTATACGCATGAGGGCACAGATGGAATAGGTTTTTAGGATGTGAGTGTGACATCATGATTAATTTACATTAATAACTTTGTAAGCATCTTAATTTATCATTATGTGACAAATTTACCCCTATAAAATATACTTTATTAACTTGTATATGTAGCAATAAAACTTGTACCCATAACAAAATGACAATCTTATACATCTCTCATCCTTTATAATGTAGTATAGATATAGATTAATACATGTGTTGTCAAATTAGGGTATTTATTTGCTGCATTTAATCGATAAGTAATGTTGAAGAGTAGCGGGGAATGTTATTGGACATTTATCCTTATTTTGACGTTAAAGAGTTTGAATTTTTTTTTTTAGAAGATAAGTTGCAATTTTGACTTTTGTTTGACCTCAAATTATGTATACATGTGTCTATTTTTCAGATAAAAGAGTTATAAACTGGTAATGTATATGCTGGGTTGTTCTATGCATATTCTAAAACCTAAATCTTCCTTATATTTTACAATCCTCCTTATAGCATCTTAATTTTGTAGGATGAGGATGTGGTTACGTTGTAAAATCCATCAAGATGGAATACTGAAGAACACAAGTACATATGAAATGTCTTTTGAAGATATTGAAAATGATAATGAATCTAATCTACGGTTGGAATGCTAGATCAGATTTGATATATAAAAACATAGATACCCGCAGCAGGACGCAGCCATTTCTACTAGTATGATATAATAAAAATGTATCGATCACTGAGGTGGGCCCGGGCCTCGTTGTATGATACCAGACACTTGTTCGGTCTATTGAACATCGGGATTTTGATTTTTGAAGTGAATGCAACAAATATGGCAATTTTATAAATGCCAACTTAAAAACGAAATGGGCCCATGCAAATTCACTCTGGATGGGTAGATGTTTGATGTTGTTACAAGGTAACTATGATGGTATCACTGTTGTTACCATTTGAGTTCACTGATATCAATTTTCCGTGGTTTATATGGTATAGTTACTACTTACGTAATGAAGTTACAAAAATTTGCTTACCAATTTATTAGTACATGAAAGTATCAAATACATGTAAATAGTAACAAAGGGGCCATACTAACATGCGAGCTTTTGGTAGTCTCTCTCAAATGGTCACAACTTTTTAGCACCCGTTGCGGTTAAAACGATGTTTAACTTACGCCAAGCATATAGGGACCACTCGACGTGGGCATCCTGAGATTTGAATCATTTGGCTAAAGGGTTGAGTTATCCTCATGGTCAGCTGAATATAGCTCAAAGGTTGGTTTTCGGGACCAGGATAAGATAGTGACATAATATCCAAGGTGGGTTGGGACTAATGTAACCCGAAAGTGACATCGTGTTGGAAATATGGAAACGTACATAATACCATTATTGTTTAGCCCACACACTCGCCTACGTCCGTGGTCCATCATTCCATCATATAAGTAAAATCTGCGAACTCGTTGCACATGTTTGTTGTAGTACAATTGCTATGAGCCATTTGATCGAGAATGTGGTTGGATTGCAACTTAATTGGTCCCAGTGACGGATCTAGAAAAAATAAATTTAGGAGTAACGTTTAAACATTTTTTTCGCCGTAGTTTCGTACAATGTAAACAAAATAAAAATAAAAAGAAATACATGATAATAAATAAAGTTACACACATACCTAATAGATTTCACCTTTTTTATTGTTCAAAGCTTTAAATCGAGTTTATGTCATCTATCAAAAGTTTCTCTTTCGACCGCACAAATTAAAACATTGTTCAAATAGTCCTCACCATTCTATTACGTAAATCTGTCTTGATAAACTTCATTTTAGAAAAACATCACTCAACGATTGCGGTTGCAATCGACAAAACCAATGCTAACTTCAATACCCGATAAACCAAAGAAAAAGTTTTCTTTTTTCCGGTCTCCATCATTACACGAGTAAGGTCACACATTCCATTTAATTTTGCAAATTTATCTTCTTCCTTTAATATGTGGTAAAATACCGTTAGATTGCCCGAAAGACACGCTCTTTCCTCTTTACTAAAATCATTCGGACACAGCTAAGAAAATGCTACGATCTTAGGTATACCAAACTTAGTGCATGTTTGGTAGCCTTTGAATGGTCATTAAGAGACTACATCCGAATGGTTAAGATGTAATCTTGAGTATGAATGGTAAAGAGGTAACATCTTAATGGTTGCTTTTTAACCATTCAGACTTAGGTAACGTTTGGTATGATGGAATTGAAGGGGGAATGGAATAGACCATTACGAGTTAATGAAGAATAGTGTGTTTGCTTGGTTAAAGGAATGAAATCACCCATTCCACAAAGGCATTCCATTCTCTCAAAACCATTCTATCCACCCCCTATGGTTTTTTTTTTTTTTTTTTTTTTTCATTCCATCCCTCATTTACCCTTTACTAACAACACCATAACCCACCACCACCCACCATCACCGCCACTGACCACCACCCACCACAACCAATCACCACGGATTTTATTCCTTCGTTTTTTCATGCCTATTCAACAACACAAAGTAATATTTTGTTTCATTTCCACATGGCAACCAAACAAGACATGGAATGCTAATGATCCATTCCACTACCTTATCCATTCCATTACCTCGTCCATTCTATTCCCTCATGCATTCCGTTACCCCATACCAAACAGACCCTTAAGATTACCTCTTAACCATTCAGAGGTTATGGACCATTAAGAGGTACCCTCTGAATAGTCATTAAGAGGCTAGCAAATAACCCCTTAGAAAATGAATCACAAGAACTTCAACTCGACTTATTTTCTATCAAACTAGTTGATACCTCAATGAATCGCTTTCCAAGTTCTTGAATTTACAAATCCGAAACCATATTAAAAACTTCAACTTCAAAATAATGTCGGCTAGTAACGACATTCTTTTGGTTTCTTTGATTACCATAACTTTTCGACATTTCTAGCATCTCAATCTTATTTTTTCACAAACAGATGTCACATTTGCCAACATTTGATCAAACTCATTTTGTCTTAGATCATTCAATGCTCGTTTTGTTCCATTTATCAATTTAGCCGCTCCTAATAAGTCTTGACTCTTTTTTAAAAATGTTTTGATAGAGCATTTATGAGGTTTAAAATATCATCTAACAATTTTATATAAACACAAATTCAAGCTTCTTAAAATATGACAAAATACCTCTTGCGTTAAATTGTTGTTGAATACTCTCTCCTTCTTCTTTAATAATGCGGCAGGGGCATGGGCGGAGGGCGGTAGCCGGCGACGGCAGGGAGCGAATGAGGGTTAAGGGTTTCAAGTTTCAACTTTGGTTTAGGTGCTTACAAAAAGAAGAAGCAGAAGAAGAAGAGCAGAAGTTGAGCCACATTTATTTCTTAGCTCTTAAGGCCTTAGGGGGTTGGGCTGGTTTGGGATTAAGATTATAGACTTTGTATTTAGGTTTTGGTAATTAGATTGGGTCCTTGGGCTTAGACTTTAAACCGTTGACATTTAGTATAAGTTCGATAATATTTTCCGAAAGACAAGACACGGAATTTATTGGACTAACGTATAATTTATTTTAACGTTTTACAAAAATCGTAAAAAAAATAAAAAAATTCCACTACGCACGAAAAACCGAGGGGCAGCGGGCGCAACCCTAGCTTAGACCTAGGTCCGCCCCTGCCTTGTCCATGCTAAGGGCAAAGTAGGTGATCACTTAGGTTTCACGATACAATATGGCACCCCATCCACCTCAGCCTGTCCCCTCCCCCCCCCCCCCCCCCTCAATAGCACCCCCTCCTCATTGGGGGGGGGGGGGGGGTATTGTCCTCTTGCAAACCCAACAAAGGGCACAAATAGGGTGGTTTGGTGGGCCCCATTCCATCCAACGAATCAATTTTTTTATATGTTCTGTTTTTAATTAAAAGAGTGTTCTTCTATTTTCTGGTAATTATTGAAGGGGGCTTTATGATGTGATACTGAGCCGGGCAATGGAGTCCCTAGAAGCTCCAAACCACACCATATAATCTTAGGGACAACTTTTTTTTTTTACCCAAAATTTGTATATTTTTAACATTTGTATACAATTTTCTTTTAAACAAAAGAATATAAATTTAAAACTCAATATGATATTTAAACTCATAAAGCTATCTTTAAAAAAAACAAACCCAACTTCTTTAGTTTTTGCCCATTTTTTCATTCAACAGATGCAACTCTATGCAACCCAATTAAAAGACCCATCTTTTATATGTAAGTTAGGGACTATTTTTTCTAGTCGCACAGACCCCGAATATTTAGGATCGACCTTGTTCAAATTAGATATCAGGTTGACATACCTGAATAGTATTTTAAAAAAAAACTAACGGGTTTACCAGAAACCTTGCCGATAATTACCAGATGGATACCCAACGGATTTTAGGCCGGGTTTGAGACATGCTTTCATAATTGGTATGGGGTTGGGATTAATCACATAAAGCCGCCCCATCGTCATTCCAAGTTTAAACCCTAGTATGGCTAATTCAAATTCGACCAAATCCAATTTTCACCCCTACGACAAGCTTTCATAATTGGGTATGGGGTTGGGAAAGCCGCTCCATTATCATTCCTGATTTAAACCCAAGTATGGCCATTCAAATTTGACCTAAACCAATTTTCACCCCTACAATAAATTTTGCATCCGTCAAACATGGAAATCGTGTCACATGTATGAACCTAAACTAGGTAAATATGTTAATAAAAACAATCATATGTATAGGGGAAGGATAAATTGGAAACCCTCTTGAGTTGAGAAAACTTAGAAAACCCATGTAAAAACCATCTACTTTTTTTATGAAAAAAAATACAGGTAGCATACATGTTTTAAGCGCTTTGGGCCAAAAAAAAAGCGCCGATGGGATATTTTTAAAAAAAATAAACAAAGTTTGCGGTGTTGACATATGTTTTCAGCTTTTTACATATGTAAGAGAGCTGGTAACATATGTTTTCAACTTTTTAACATATGTAACAGCGCAAACTTTGTTTATTTTTTTTTTAAAATATCCCATCAGCGCTTTTTTTATTTATTTGGCCCAAAACGCTTAAAAATATGTATGTTACCTTGTGTAATTTTTTTTCAATTTTTTTAAATGGTTTTTACATGCGTTTTCTAAGTTTTCTCAACTAAAGGGGTTTTCAATTTATATTTTTCAATATATATACATGTATATATATTGTAGGTTACAAATATTTGATTCATAGCTAACTCCTTAGTCTCAAAATGTTATATGTTATAAAACTAAGAAAAAATGACTGAGATAACACTTATGTTATAAACACATTTATTTGTCAAAACTATCAGCCAATACTTTTGTTTTCTTTAATCTTGAGCTATGTGAGCCTGTCTTGATTCAAACTTTTTTAAGCATGTTAATTATCAGCGCAAGCTTTATCATTCTTCTCCAATATTTTCGATTTAGCTTTCAACACCGCCTGTTCTATTATGAACCCACTATCCATAAGGCCAAATATTTGATTCATAGCTAACTCCTTAGTCTCAAAATGTTATATGTTATAAAACAAAGAAAAAACGACTGAGATAACACTTATGTTATAAACACATTTATTTGTCAAAACTATCAGCCAATACTTTTGTTTTCTTTAATCTTGAGCTATGTGAGCCTGTCTTGATTCAAACTTTTTTTAATCATGTTGATTATCAGCGCAAGCTTTATCATTTTTCTCCACTATTTTCGATTTAGCCTTCAGCACCGCCTGTCCTATTATGAACCCACTGTCCATAAGGCCAACAATGTGGGATACTCTAGTGAGGTCCACGTAACCCCCCCCCCCCCCCCCCCCCGTCCAACTTGACACAAGAACATCCAATGGACTCAGAGTAGACCTCCCCTCCAACGAGTCTATTAGAAAGTTCATTAGGCCCTCTTTTTTGCCGATTAAAAGAAGTGGAAAGTAAAAGAAAAAAGGAAAAAAACAAAAAGAAATAGGTAAAATAACCAAAACATCCATTGCTTAACATTAAAATTGGATGGAGTTAGTGGATTGGATGAAAGTGACCAAAACTTGCGAACGTCAACGATATAGATAAGAAAAAAAAAACTTTTTGAACTAAACAAGCAAATTTGGTCAAAACACATGGACTAAAATCACAATTTACTCTATATTTGATATATTGAATAATAGGCTTGTTTAGCTTGTGAGACGGCTTGAACTTGATAAGTAAAGCTTGGGCTCAAGCTTGTTTACTGAAGGGATAGGGAGCCTAATCTGAAAGGCGTCCCTATCCCCACTAAGTAACAACCCTGCGCCACGTCACGGCGCAGGATCACACTCGCGCGAGGACAGCCAATCAACACCCTCGCGCGCCGGCACAAATTATAAGCAACAATTAATACCTGATACGCGCGTGCCGTCACACGCGGAAGATTCCCTTAGCACGTTGAAGGAGGTACAAGGGACGACAAAAGGAAGATTCATAAGGATCTGTGTCAGAGCATACACCAACAGAAGAAGGACATGTGGCAGATAGTACAAAAGGGGAACGGCTGCACTGTACACGCTGTCGTGAACAGTGACCAGCAGGCATTACTTTCTCCACTGTCAGGCGTCAAATCAGACAGCAGAGATAGCCTGGACAATGTAGCAAGTACGACGTTACTGGGCACCACCAGAAGGCGGACACGTGTCCAACTGCAACAACGACCGCACTGTGGGCTGACGTCATCTACAGTGCCTCGTACTTTCCCGCCATTTCCAGAAAGACCGTGGGCTTGGGCCCCGGTTGGGCCCAAGCCGATGGTGTCACTTATGGGCCTCTCCATGCGGCCCACTATTAAGCCTATAAATAGCATCAGATGCAACTGATGTATTCATTCACAAATACAACCATCACCACTGTACTCACTACTTGTAATTCTCTCTTATTAGTAATAACATTCCGGAAACCTTACAGTGGACGTAGGTCATTAACGACCGAACCACTTAAATCTCTTGTTCATTTCACACACCGCACGTATCGCATTCATCTCAACAAACTCTCGGGTTGTCATAACGGTTTGGGTAAAGGATTAAACCTGTAGTTACGTAAGTATTATCCCCCCGGAGATTAGTCTTAATCTCCGGTATACTTATTGTTTCTTCATTGGCGCCATCCAACGGTTAGAACAGTTATCTTAACCCATCTTTTAACCCACCCATGGCTGAACCCAACCCTAATACATCCGGCATGCACCAAACAGGAGACGAAGACCTCCGACAGCCGGATAACCAAACTACACCCAACACTGTCGTCAAACAGACGACGTCTAGGCTCGACGGTTCAGCCGTTGAAATCCGTGACGTCGAATCCGACGACGACAGTCAAGGGCTCTCCGAAGAGGATCCGGATCGTTGGCTCCTCCGTCAGAACGCCAAGAGTGCCGCAATCTACCAACGCAAGCTGTTGCAGCAAGCGAAAAAGAAGGGTAAGACGCTTGCCTTCGATACCCCGTCAAAGGCAAGGTACAAGAAGAAAGATACGGCTAACCACGGTGAGGGTCGTAGCGGGGAGCTCGGCGGAAACGTCAGAGCTCGGGGCTACGCCAAATCACGTGGAGAGCCAGATGGTTACGAATCGTCAAGTAGCGACTCCGATTACAGGGGGAAGAAACACACTCACGCGTCGCGAGACAGTGAGATAGACGATGACTTGGTGAAGCCGTTCCGACCAAAAGCTTTTGCGGAGAAGTCCAAATTCGTCGCTCGCATAGCGGCTGCAAAAGTACCAAGAAAGGCCAAACTCCCAAGCAGCATCGGTAGATACGATGGCCTGCGTGACCCAGATGACCATGTGCACGATTTTGAATGCGCAGGTGTATCCGTGGATTGGCCTGTTCAAGTGTGGTGTCACCTTTTCGCTCAAACCCTCACGGGTGCCGCCAGGGTATGGTTTGACAGCCTCCCAGCGGGAAGCGTAAAGGATTTCGACGACCTCACAGAAAAGTTCGGTAGCCACTTTTCGCACTTACGTAAGCATAAGAAAGACAAGGCGGACATCCTGTTATGCCGACGGTATGACAGGGAAACGATTGAAGATTACATAGTCCGGTTTAACAAAGAAGCACTGCAAATCGGATGCGGGGAGGAGCTTATACGGGCCGCGTTCATTCACAGCGTGCGCAGTCCAGACCTCATGAAATGCCTCACCGGCAAAGATGGCATCCCAGAGTCCTGGGATGAGCTCATACGCTCAGCCAAAATATATGCCTCCTCCGAAAAATCCTTCAACCAACACCACGGTTTCCAGCCACAACACCATAATAATAATAGTAATACTAGACACAAAAACAAATCCGTCTGGAACCGCATCACAGGCACCACCGACGAGGGAAAATATTCTCCGGCCGGTGATGCCCGACAGATCATCAGCTCCAAGCAAACGCGGGACCAGCGCGGACACTCAAAGAAAAACCATGACTGGACCCCGTTAACAAAGACACCATCTCAAGTTCTGAAAACCGAGCAGGTCACCCTAAAAGAGCCCAATCCTCTGGGAAAGCGCCGAAATGTAGACCGTAGCAAGTTCTGTGAGTACCATAACGACTACGGTCACCTCACGGACAATTGCTACAGTCTAAAAATGGAGATAGAGGCAGCGCTAAAATCGGGCCAGCTCGGCCACTTGGTCAAAAATGTTCACCGAGCCGGCAAAGGGCAAGGCAACGAAGAAACCCAAGGTGAAGGGTCACGGAAGAAGATCCGGAACCTAAACACTCACGCTGCAACTCTAATCCCCCGCCACCAATGCAACATGACATGGCGGAGCAAGAACACCCAACATGGGAAGCGCACCCGGGTACAGCCACTTGATGACTCATGGAAGGAGACCGACATCCTCATGCCAAGGGTCAGAGGGGGTGCCTCCTGCACAGCTCCATTGGTGATTACCGCCGTCTTCGGACATTACCGCACACGGTATATGTTTTTGGATGGCGGCAGCAGCACAGATATCATGTACGACCAATGTTTCCAACAGCTTGATGAGGAAGACAAAGCAAAGCTCATTCCGGTCAATGAGCCAATCTCTGGTTTCATCCATGAAACCATCATGCCCCGCGGCATGCTCTCTTTGCCTGTAACATGGACGGATGGTACACACGAGCGCACAGAAATATGCGACTTCATGGTCCTACCAGCCACATCAAATCATGACATACTCCTAGGAAGAGAAGGCATTGCCCACTTCAACGCCAACGCCTCCACGGCGCACGCAATGGTTGGTTTTCCCACCAAAACAGGCGTTGCCTTCATCCGGGGGAACAAAGATTGCCATGTCGCGGAGACAGCCAAACCACCAAAGATGGTCAAGACAGATGCCCGCACAGAGCCGGAAAAATGGGCGCTCAACCCCAAATTTCCGGAGCAAACGGTAACCATTGGCCATGTAATCTCCGAATCCATACGGAACCATTTGAAGCAACTTCTGATCAGCAATATAGACATTTTTGCATGGCAACCGGCAGATATGGTGGGTGTTCCGCGGGACATAGCGGAACACAAGCTTAATGTCTACCGTTCCGCAGAGCCAATTGTACAGAAGAAGAGGAGTATGGGCCCGGAGAAAACAAAGGCCATGAACGAACAAGTCACCGAGCTGCTCAATGCGGGCATCCTCCGCCCCATCAGATATCAAACTTGGGTGGCCAATCCCGTCATGGTCGCCAAAGCGAACGGAGGATGGCGCATGTGCGTGGATTACAAAGACATCAACAAAGCATGCCCAAAAGATTGTTATCCCCTACCAGAGATCGATTTGAAGGTGGACTCCCTCGCCCCTTACAGATTCAAGTGTTTCCTGGACGCCTACAAAGGATATCACCAAATACAGATGGCGAAATAGGATGAAGACAAAACAGCGTTCCGCACAGACACGGGTATCTTCTGTTACACAAAGATGCCCTTCGGCCTGAAAAACGCGGGCGCCACATACCAACGCCTGATGGATACAGCGTTCGTGAAAGAAATCGGCGTACGGCTGGAGGTGTACGTCGATGATTTAGTGATCAAAAGCAGGGAGGAAACTGACATGCTACAAGACATCCAGCAAACATTTCACCAGCTACGAAAAGTACGCATGAAGCTAAACCCAAGCAAGTGCTCGTTTGGAATGGAAGAAGGGAAATTTCTGGGAGTTATCGTCACGCGGGATGGGTTCCGCGCCAACCCAGACAAGGTACAAGCAATCGAGCGGATGCCATCTCCCGCCTCCGTCAAAGAAGTGCAGACATTGATGGGCCGCCTGGTCGCCCTAAACCGGTTCCTATCCAACTATGCTTCAAAGTCATTTCCTTTTGTCGACACCTTGAAAAATTGTCTGAAGAAAAGTAACTTCCGCTGGACAACCGAAGCGGAGTCGGCTTTTCAACAAATGAAGCAGTGTTTGATGAACCTTCCTACACTAACAGCCCCGCTCCCAAAAGAGCCACTCACGCTCTATCTTTCAGTCACGGAGCGGGCAATCGGCGCAGTTCTGATGGTCGATCGCAAAGGCGTGCAAACGTCTATCTATTACATCAGCCGCACGCTGTTAGATGCGGAAACTCGGTACACCATAATGGAAAAACTGGTCTTAGCTTTAATTCACGCCTCCCGAAGATTGCGCAGATACTTCCAAGGTCACCCGATAAACGTCCTCACGGACTATCGGATCAACGACATCTTGGCCAAACCAGAATTGTCAGGAAGACTGGCGAAGTGGGCTATTGAGCTCGGAGAGCACACAATCAGCTATAAGCCCCGACCCGCAATCAAAGGACAAGTATTGGCAGATTTCGCAACTGAGATCCCAGCCGACAAAGTTCAAGAGTGCCGAGAAGAAGAATCACCTGCGCCAGTGCACGACCCATCGCAAAAGTGGTCCTTATACACCGATGGGGCCTCCAACGGAGACGGCGCTGGCGCCGGCTTGCGCCTCATCAGCCCAGACAAGCATGAGTTCACATACGCCATCCGCCTCGAGTTCAAAAGCACAAACAACGAAGCGGAATACGAAGCGTTGCTGGCAGGCCTCCGCATAGCGGAAAAAATGGGGGCCAGGCACGTAGAGGCGCGTGTAGACTCTTTGTTGGTAGCACGGCAGATCAACGGGGTATACGATGCAAAAGACGAAACCATGGCTCTATACCTGGAACAAGCTAAGAAACTCATGCGCAAGTTCGACACATGCACAGTCGAACACATCCGGCGCAGCGAGAACAAACCCGCTGACGCACTCAGCAAAATGGCATCCACGGTTTTTGAGCACATGGCAAAAGAGGTCCGCGTCGAAGTACGAGACAAACCATCGGTCCCCATGCGCCAGGTCAACGTTACTCAAACAGGCAACGGGTCCTGGATGACACCAATCAAAGCCTTTTTATCATCGGGAGTTCTGCCCGATGACAAACTCGAAGCACGGAAGATAAAGACCAAGGCCCTGCAATATCAACTGACCGATGACATCCTGTACCGCCGCTCTTACTTGGGGCCACTCTTGCGCTGTGTTGACCCGACCGAAGCCTCCTTCCTCCTCAAAGATATACATGAGGGAACATGCGGGCTACACGCAGGCCCAAGAATGGTAGTGGCAAAGCTGATGAATGCCGGATATTACTGGCCTGGCATGCACGTCGACGCAGTCACCGAGATACGCAAATGTGACAGCTGCCAGCGCCACGCTCCAAACGCCTTGCGCCCAAAGAATAATCTCGTACCAGTCACCGCGGCTTGGCCCTTCCAAAAATGGGCTATTGATCTAGTCGGACCATTCCAGGCGGCGCCGGGCAATGTCAGATACTTGGTCGTCGCTATCGACTACTTCACTAAGTGGGTCGAAGCGAAACCTCTTGCAAAGATCGATGGCGCACATGTCAAGAAGTTCATCTGGGAGTTCATTATCTGTCGATTTGGATTGCCGATGCAACTGGTCAGCGACAATGGAACACAATTTGAAGACCAGGCCCTCCAACAATGGCTGGCTCAAATGGGAGTCACACAAATCTTCACATCCGTTGCGCACCCGCAAGGCAACGGTCAGGTAGAAAGAGCCAACCGCACAATCGTTGAAGGCATCAAGACAAGACTCGGGACCAGGCGAACAGGGTGGGTAGACGAGTTGCCACATGTCTTATGGGCCTACCGTACCCTCACGAAAACAAGCAATGGCGAAACCCCGTTCAGCCTAACATACGGCTCCGAGGCGGTAATCCCTGCAGAAATAGCTTGCCCCACGGCAAGGGTACTGATGGCAGACACAACCGACAACGATAAAGAACTCCGCATGAACCTCGATCTGTTAGAAGAACGCCGCAACCTCGCGGCAATAAAAGAAGCAAGTTACAAGACCCAACTCGAGCAATATTACAACAAACATGTAAAAGAGCAAGCCTTCAAGATTGGGGACTACGTCTTCCGCAACAATGAAGCTTCCAACGCCGAAAAGCCTGGGAAGCTCGCCCCAACTTGGGAAGGCCCTTACAAAATTCAAGAAGTGCTCGGGAAAGGTGCCTACGCATTGGAAAGGCTCGATGGCACCCCTATTCCAAGATCATGGAACGCCGCTCAGTTACGGCGTTGTTATTTGTAATCAAAATGGCTACACATGCCATATCATTAATGAAAATGTTTCCTATATCTGTGTTTCTACTTGTACTTTCCGCGCCAAGGTCTTCAAGACTTAGGCAAAATCACGTCGGACACGCTAGCAAGGCATGCCTTCAAGACGCGCCACGTGCGCGTCGGGCGCCTACTCAAGCAGCGTAGTCTTCAAGACGGATTTACTCGCCGGACCCACAACACCGTAACATGCGCCTCAACTCTTGTCTTCTAGAGTCATTGCAACTCGGACAGAGTAGCGCGCCACATAAACACGGTAAACAGGTCTTCAAGGCGAGGCGATCACGCGCCTAAGTCGGACTCAATGGCACAAGTCGCCTCCGCTACAATCTTCAAGGCGAGAAAGTGTTGTAACACTTAGACGTCGGATTGTCTAGCCGAGCGCGCGCTCTAACTCTTACTTACACACTGGGTGACGACTTGGTTAAATAAGTAAATTAGAGACGAGACAACACGATATAACAAACAAAAGTTTCATTAACAAAGGGAATTAAAAACCCTTCTATATTTACAAGGAAAAGAAAAATTACAAGTATTAAAAAGCCTAATTACTGGTCAGCTGCGCCAGAAGGCCCCTCGCCAGAAGCTTTCGCCAGCGCATCAGACGTTTCAATGAAATATTTAAGGGCCGCAGGTGGATCCGCGTTCTTGTTGCAGTCCGCAAGCACTTGGAGGATGGGGAACTCTATCTTCTCGAACTTTTGAAGTTCCGCCTCATATTCATCCTTCAGTGGCTTGCCATAATGTTCCGCGTCCACAATGCGCCCATTATTTTGCGCATGCAAGAAACCGTCTTCATAGCCCTCGCCATAACCATAGGCTTGGGCACTGGCAGCAATGGCGGCAATCTGGTCTCCGAGCAAAGGCTCCTGCCAGAATCTCTTGAAAACCTGCGCATAGAAACAAAGTTAGCATATGAAAAAGACAAGTCTCAAAAGCAAAGAAAGCGCGAAGACTTACCCCAGCCATCCCGTCTGTCATTAGCCAGTTGATGGAGTCTTGCATCTGAGACTGGGCGGTGACAGCTTCATCCAGCAATAACTTGGCCGCCTCCCCTTCCTTCACAGCAGCAAGGCGAGCCTGGTCACAAGAATCCAGGTCCCGCTCAAGGTCCTCTTTCGCACTAAGGACCTGGGCCCTCTCCCGCTCCAGCAAAGAGACGCGCTCAGTAGCCGCAACAAGAGCCTCGTCCTTAGATTCGAGCTCCTTGCGCATCTCTACATATTTCGCCGTCCTCTCCGTGAGGGCCCTGCTCTTCTCCTCAAGGCTCTTCACCGCCGTCCGCCGCTCCTCACGCGCCACTGACAAAAGCTCCTTCAGATCAGAGATGTCAGTGTTGGCCTTCTTCCAAGATTCAGACCAACGGCGCCTTTCAACAACCGCGTCTTCTTCAAGTTTGCTAACCTTGGCCTCCGCGTCATGGGCACGGCGGCGGTATTTGGCAATCTCGGCTTTGAAGGCAGCCTCTTTCTCAGCAAGACTGGCCTTCTCCGCCTCCACCTGCTCCATGTCTCGCCACAACGCCGAGTCACGGCGTCGCAGCGAGTCCATCATGGATAGTTGAGTCGCCTGGTTAACGCACAAGGCGGCTATTAGGTCTTCACGACTCAACATATCCTGGTGAGTGCGCTCATAGGGAGGCACCACCTCGCTGACAAACTCCTCGGCAGCCAAGGAGTTGGAAAACAATGTGTTTTCCCTTATTGCCCAACGAGGGCGCCAGATGGCGTCACCACCAGACCAACAGGAGCCGTGATAGACTCCTGCTGACTCCCCAACCCTGGAAGCCTCGCGCCGATCCCAGCGCGAGCCGCTCCCACCAGCTCCAGAGGCGCCCTGCTGAAGCAAAGCCCTCTCAAAGGCATCCCCTCCATCAGGAGCCATTTCCTGGCTCTCAACTTCGGCACGCTCCTTTGCAGCGCGCTCCTCAGCAAGCTTGGATTTTTCCTCCAAGAACTTTTGCTCTTGGAGGCGAAGGCGGTCCGCCTCAGCCTTCTTGTTTGCCTCAGCCTTTCTTGCGGCTTCATCGGCAGCAGCCTTCTTCTCCGCCTCAGCCCGGCGGCGGGCTTCATCGGCTACCGCTTGCTTGGCAGCAGCAGCCTTTTCAACCTCAGCCTGTTGCAAGGCTTCATCGGCCCGCGCCTGCTCCTGCGCAAGCTCCTGCTCTCTCCACAAAGCATCCTCCTCTCCTCCACCCACTTCGGCGGAAGAAGACAAAGGTGCAGAAGGCACAATCTTCGGCGCCACTGCAAGTCAACAATAACATTAATAATAATACAATCAATGATAATAGAAAAGAGAAAGGAGGAAAACTTACCAGGAGTCTTCTTCCTCAATAACTTTTGGAAGAGTGGTTGGCGCGCAGGGGCAGCACCAATGCCCATGCTGAAAACGGGCCCGCCATCGCCACCACTTCCAACAGGACCCTTGGAAATATTAACTGAGTCCGGGCCAGGCACCGACCCCTCACCACCTCCAGCGCCAGACGCGACTGGAGTTTCCTTCACCGGCCCAGCGGTCCGCGACCTTTTCCTCTTCTCCAGCTGAGAAGATTCCGCTTCCTCGTCATCCTCAGAGGGGGGCCCATCCTTCCTCCGTCGACGCCCTTTTACAGCTTCTCCTGCTGAAACGGAAGAACCCGAGTCAGAAAGGGTAATCATGGCTCGGTACCTGTGCCTCCGCGGAGCGTGCTTCCAACGACCACGCCTCGCGGACGACCCTATCGGCGGAGTCTCCCCTACAGTATCATCTACGAAAATACTATCAAATAAAGGGCTGGGAGACTCACCAGTTGTGTAATAAGGTTTGGGCGCAGAAGTTAGATCCGGGTAGTAGAACCGGTCAGCGAGCGCGTCCAAACAAGAAGTTTGACCCTCCGCCAAGGGCCTCCACTTGATACCTTTATCCTGACGGGCGGCATAAAACTCAAATTTACTTACACCTGCAATATTAACAAACAATAAGGAAGAGAGCACAGGAAACACCAATAATGATAATAATGATGACACTATACTTACCCTCCTGCGCAATATATGGCTCTTTACCCGCCCGGATGCCATTCCGACTCATCCCCAGAAGGAAGAAAATACCCTCCGTCAGGTTCTGGAATTCCAATTTAGTGGCATTGGCGGTAAGGGCAAGGAACCATGCCTGCTTCTTGAAGTCCTTGGGCACAGGCATGTCCGCCACCCGCTGCCCATCCCCTATCACCTTCCAGGGGAGACTAATGGGTATCACACCCCTCTTCACGAAGAAAAACTTCTCCTTAGCCCAATGCAAGGACTTAGGAGTATGGGTGGCCATGGGCGGCACCTTGGGACGCGGCTTGAAAGAGAACCACATCTCATCCCGCGCCATAAAGTAGAAAACATTGAACCGCTCGACAGTGGGTTCAATGTCTAGGGCGCGGCAAGAAGCTTCGAAATGCACCAGCCGTAGCATCCCAAAAGCGGTTAGTTGCGTAGGACCAACACCATAAGCCACCATGGTGTCGATCTGGAACCGAGTACACGGCAGGCGAAACCCACACTTAGCAAAGTGGGCCTCGTACAGCGCCAACCGGCCGGTACCGGCCGAGAGGACAGTGCTGGTCGGAGTTGGAAGGGTAGGCTCCCACTCCGGCGAGATACCATACATAACAAGAAACCGGTTGAAGGCTTCTTGACTCCAAACACAGCAAGTGTTGGACATCAGTTTCCTCTCTTTGACTTTTCCACCCTCCACGGTGGTCTCCTGCACCACCTCCTCCGGCTGCTCCCCCACAACTTCCTCAGAAACACTAGCACTTTCAGACATGATAATGAAGAATCTGGAAAACTGACCGGAAAGTTTGAAGATCAAACGAAATCTCCGACGAAAGTGGGAAATAAGAAGTTAACCGACCAGAAAATAACACAAAGATGAATAGAAGACACCAACGTAGAAGAAATATGAAGTTTCAAATAAATCTTCAAGATCAAGATCTTCAAAGATTAACCGGAAACTTCAAACGGAGATTGATCGGAGAATGAAGAGAGAAAGAAAAGTGGAAGAAGATTAGAGAGCATAACCGCTCAAATGAGCCACAACAGGCCTTATATACTCATCGCATTTATGGCAGGGGGACCCACCGGGGGAGTGTAAACCGTCACAACTTTTCAAATTCCGTTCACAGGATGATGACACGTGTCCGCAACAAAAACGAGTGGCCTGGATGGAAGTGTATGACAGTTGTACACTACACAGACGCTGGATGGTCGACACGTGTCAACAGATCTCACAACATCAACCATTCAAGCGCGTGGCAACCCACGCGCCTGACAGACAACTCGTGCCCTTCGACACGTGGCACAATCTCAACCATGCAGGAAAAATGTCAGACGCGTGAAACCCCACGCTCCTGACACAGACGAGATATTGATAATTGCAACCACGATGGGACATGTATCAGTCTGTACAACCAGACAGTCGCTGACACATCAGCAACCACCAAACTTCCCTCAGAAGCAATTGATCATTCGAATTCCAGGCGCATTTATTCCAATTTATGAGAGACAAATTCAATGCTAATGATTTAGAATTTATCACAACTCCAGACCCACATTAAATTACCCCAGCAGCAGTAAATGTCTAAGCGGAAAGTTGACGTAAACTTTCAAAAGACGTTCCCCGCCCAACCACTGCAACGTTGGGGCGGAGAACGTCCTTCCCAGCGGAAAGTTGACGTAAACTTTCAAAAGACGTTCCCCGCCCAACCACTGCAACGTTGGGGCGGAGAACGTCCTTCCCAGCGGAAAGTTGACGTAAACTTTCAAAAGACGTTCCCCGCCCAACCACTGCAACGTTGGGGCGGAGAACGTCCTTCCCAGCGGAAAGTTGACGTAAACTTTCAAAAGACGTTCCCCGCCCAACCACTGCAACGTTGGGGCGGAGAACGTCCTTCCCAGCGGAAAGTTGACGTAAACTTTCAAAAGACGTTCCCCGCCCAACCACTGCAACGTTGGGGCGGAGAACATCGTTCCCAGCGGAAAGTTGACGTAAATCTTCAAAAGACGTTCCCCGCTCAACCATTGCAATGTTGGGACGGAGGACGTCCTCCACGGCGCAAATTTGACGAAAAACGGAGAAATACGTTTCCCGCCTATATTTTCTCAAATCAGAATAACACCCCCAAAGGCTACAACGCAAGCAGATGAGCTTTCATCCGCGACTTCTACCTTTCGAGTCTAGCACTCCACCTCCTCATCAGCGAGCAGGAGAAGCCCTAGACTAGGGGGACTTGAAGGGATAGGGAGCCTAATCTGAAAGGCGTCCCTATCCCCACTAAGTAACAACCCTGCGCCACGTCACGGCGCAGGATCACACTCGCGCGAGGACAGCCAATCAACACCCTCGCGCGCCGGCACAAATTATAAGCAACAATTAATACCTGATACGCGCGTGCCGTCACACGCGGAAGATTCCCTTAGCACGTTGAAGGAGGTACAAGGGACGACAAAAGGAAGATTCATAAGGATCTGTGTCAGAGCATACACCAACAGAAGAAGGACATGTGGCAGATAGTACAAAAGGGGAACGGCTGCACTGTACACGCTGTCGTGAACAGTGACCAGCAGGCATTACTTTCTCCACTGTCAGGCGTCAAATCAGACAGCAGAGATAGCCTGGACACTGTAGCAAGTACGACGTTACTGGGCACCACCAGAAGGCGGACACGTGTCCAACTGCAACAACGACCGCACTGTGGGCTGACGTCATCTACAGTGCCTCGTACTTTCCCGCCATTTCCAGAAAGACCGTGGGCTTGGGCCCCGGTTGGGCCCAAGCCGATGGTGTCACTTATGGGCCTCTCCATGCGGCCCACTATTAAGCCTATAAATAGCATCAGATGCAACTGATGTATTCATTCACAAATACAACCATCACCACTGTACTCACTACTTGTAATTCTCTCTTATTAGTAATAACATTCCGGAAACCTTACAGTGGACGTAGGTCATTAACGACCGAACCACTTAAATCTCTTGTTCATTTCACACACCGCACGTATCGCATTCATCTCAACAAACTCTCGGGTTGTCATAACGGTTTGGGTAAAGGATTAAACCTGTAGTTACGTAAGTATTATCCCCCCGGAGATTAGTCTTAATCTCCGGTATACTTATTGTTTCTTCATTTACTAAACAAACTTATTTTTAGGGTCAGGCTCGAGCTTGAGCTCGTTTATGCTCATGCTCATTTCAAGTTTTTTTTTTTCAAGCCAATATCGGTTTTGGTTTTGGTCAACAAAGTCAATACCCGGATCGGGTAAGAACCGGTTCCGGGTACATTCAAGTTTTTGACCGGTTTTCCGGGATTTGGCCGGTAAAGGTGGTTCCGGGTCGGTTCTATTTTCTTATCCCAGTGTATGGAACCGGTATGTACACGCGGGTCGGGTAAGGTAGGAACGGATTCCAGATAGAGTATTTCGGGCAGGGTTGTTACTTTCTAATATACTAAACATGTTTTGACAATAAATCAAATTTGAAACATATAATAATCTAGAAAGGTTTGTGCTCTAAAGTTAAACAAGATGGATTATTTTGTTTGTGTTTACTTGTTTTGATAAATGACATTATTTTGTTTGTGTTTTAGCAATTATGTGATGTGTTTAGCTTTAATGGGCCAGACTTTGAGGGGCTTACAAGAAACACAATAAAATTCGGGGATCGAAGAAGAAAAAATGGAAGCTTCCAGAATCTTTCTCTTACGCATCTGGATTCTGGAAATATTGTCCCAATGTTTGAAGTCTAAATCCATTCAGTGGCTTCCATAATCATTTCCTTCTCAACTCAAATAACATTTCTTAAGGGTGATGTGTCTAGACATCACCAAAAAAACCCTAGACACCTTTAGGATGGGTCATTAAGGCCTCAATGGGCCATTGAGGCTAAATCTGGGAAAAACGACGGGTCATTGAGGCCTCAACGACCCACCCTTTTACAAAAAAGTGAAAATGATGGCCCATTGAGGCCTCAATGGCCCGTCGATTTTCAAATTTTTGGCCAATGATTACCAATCATTGCCAATGATTGGTCAATGATTACCAATAATTCACAAACCTCAATGGGTTGTTGAGGCCTCAATAGACCATCTTTTATCCATTTTTTGGCCCTCAATGGGTCGTTGAGGCCTCAATGGGTCGTTGAGGCCTCAATGGGCCATTGAGGGGGTGTCTAGATAAAAAAAACCCTAGTATGTGAATATCCCAATTTCTTAATAAAGATTCACTTAAAAGTTACATTGAAGACAAGTTAGCTATAATCTGTACACCTCCCTCAGTGTCTTACACTATAACCTTCTAACTTGGAAGTGGTGAGTTCAATCCTCCTTTAAAGTTAAAGCAACATTTAGCCGTTAAAAAAAACCGTCCAGCCCCAACGATAACACGTATTTATAAATAAATCGGTCAAATAGGCTCACAAGGTATACATTTAATTACTTTCCCATAGTTTAAACATATGTTTAGTCGAAGCATTTATAAATAACTAAATCTACTAGAGTATGTGTTATGGAGAGGTGAAAGGGGCGTGAAACCCTGGCCACATAGCGTAGGGGCACGAAACACCGCCCACTTCGTCATGAAAGGGCTGTGGCCCTCCTTCTCTGGTGGAGCTAAATCACATCACCATATTTATTTCTTTTCTTTTAGATAAATGAGCCAATCACTAGTCTAACCATTACATAACATTTATTTTTGAAAAGAACTTTTAAAAAGATCGAGTTCATTCACCTCATCATATTTAGTATGACTATAACACATGTCGAGTTAGTGGTAGTGTGGAAACACCCACAGCTTACGTGACCCGCGTTTTTCCACATTTCACATGACAATAAAACATGGCCTTAGGCATGGTAACATGATGTTTATCACATATATGTAACCCATTTATGCACAATTCTGGCCACTTATGTTTTCATATTATTGATGTTGCTACCCTATTAAATCCTTTTTTTGTTCCCCAATGATAGACCTTCAATTAAATGTATATGGACATTTTACAAATTAATTCGAATTATGGTCACGTGACTTAATTTTGATCTTGACCCTAATTAAGCAAACTAATACAACGACGTTAAATGAAACTATATGGTTACAAATAGACCTGGCAATTTCAACCCATCTAGTTGAGTTTGGGTTGTTTTGGGTTTAAAATTTGACCTTGTGGGTTAAAATGGGTTTAGTATAATTTTCAAGGGGGTTAGGATGGGTAATTTTAATTGCAGGAAATAAGTAAGTGGGTCAGGATGGGTATGTCAAAAAAAATAAATGGGTCAGGATGGGTATTTTTAGATAATCATATACAAATCTGAATTAAAACTCACCCAACACCAAAAGTGTTGATGCCTAATAGAAATCAATGTCACTAAAAACAAAAAATTATATCTTTTGCATTTGTTGATAACCCAGTCGGTTTGAAACCGTTCGGGTCGTTAACGGACGACCATGTCGAAACAACACGAATCGTTAACGAGACCAACCTCATCGAAACGGTTCGAGTCGTTAGCAGGCTTAATCGAGTCCAAACGGTCTGGGTTGTTAACCGGCTCATTCGGTTCGAAATAGTCTGGTCGTTGACAGGCCCGGTCGGGTCGAAACGGTCCAGGTTGCAAACGGGATCGGTCTAGTCAAAACGGTCCGGGTCGCTAACGGGCCCGGTCGGGTCGAAACAGTACGGGTCAGGTTGAAACGGCTGCGTCGTTACCGGGCCCGGTCGGGTCAAAACGGTCTGGGTCGCTTCCGGGCCCGGCCGGGTCGATATGGGACGGGTCAGGTCAAAACGGTCCGGGTCGTTACCAGGCCGGGTCGGGTCGAAACGGTCCGGGTCGTTACCGGGCCCGGTCGGGTTGAAACGGTCCGGGCCGCTACCAGTCCCGTCTGGTCAAAACGGCCCGGGTCGTTACAGGGCCCGGTCGGGTCGAAACAATCCGGGTCGATACGGGACGGGTCAGGTTGAAACGGTCAGGGTCGTTACCGGGCCCGGTCGGGTCAAAACGGTCAGGGTCGTAACCGGGCCTGGCCGGGTCGAAACGGTCCGGGTCGCTACCGATCCCATCAGGTCGAAACGGTCCGGGTCGCTACCGGTCCCGTCAGGTCGAAACGGTCTGGGTCGTTACCGGGCCTGGTCGGGTCGAAACGGTCCGGGTCGCTACCGGGCCCGGTCGGGTCGAAACGGTCCGGGTCGCTACCGGGCCCGGTCGGGTCGAAACGGTCCGGGTCGCTACCGGGCCCCGTCGGGTCGAAACGGTCTGGGTCGCTACAGGTCCCGTCGGGTCGAAACGGTCCGGGTCGAAACGGTCCGGGTCGTTGCCGGGCCCGGCCCGGTCGAAACAATCCGGGTCGCTACGGGACGGGTCAGGTCGAAACGGTCTGGGTCGTTACCGGGCCCGGTCGGGTCGAAACGGTCTGGGTCGCAACCGGTCTTGTCGGGTCGAAACGGTCCGGGTCTTTACCGGGCCCGACCGGGTTGAAACGGTCCGGGTCGCTACCGGGCCCCGTCGGGTCGAAACGGTCTGGGTCGCTACAGGTCCCGTCGGGTCGAAACGGTCCGGGTCGAAACGGTCCGGGTCGTTGCCGGGCCCGGCCCGGTCGAAACAATCCGGGTCGCTACGGGACGGGTCAGGTCGAAACGGTCTGGGTCGTTACCGGGCCCGGTCGGGTCGAAACGGTCTGGGTCGCAACCGGTCTTGTCGGGTCGAAACGGTCCGGGTCTTTACCGGGCCCGACCGGGTTGAAACGGTCCGGGTCGCTACCGGGCCCGGGCGGGTCGAAACAGTCCAGGTCGTTACCGGGCCCGGCCTGGTCGAAACAATCCGGGTCGCTACGGGACGGGTCAGGTTGAAACGGTCAGGGTCGTTACCGGGCCCGGTCGGGTTGAAACGGTCCGGGTCGCTACCGGGCCCCGTCGGGTCGAAACGGTCTGGGTCGCTACAGGTCCCGTCGGGTCGAAACGGTCTGGGTCGCTACCGGGCCCGGCCGGGTCGAAACGGTCCGGGTCGCTACCGGGCCCGGGCGGGTCGAAATGGTCCGGGTCGTTGCCAGGCCCGGCCCGGTCGAAACAATCCGAGTCGCTACGGGACGGGTCACGTCGAAACGGTCTGGGTCGTTACCGGGCCCGGTCGGGTCGAAACGGTCTGGGTCGCAACCGGTCTTGTCGGGTCAAAACGGTCCGGGTCTTTACCGGGCCCGACCGGGTTGAAACGGTCCGGGTCGCTACCGGGCCCGGGCGGGTCGAAACAGTCCGGGTCGTTACCGGTCCCGGCCTGGTCGAAACAATCCGGGTCGCTACGGGATGGGTCAGGTCGAAACGGTCTGGGTCGTTACCGGGCCTGGTCGGGTCGAAACGGTCCGGGTCTTTACCGGTCTTGTCGGGTCGAAACGGTCCGGGTCGCTACCGGGCCGGGTCGTAACGGTCCGAGTTGTTATCCAGCCCGATAGGGTCGAACCGGTTCGGTTTAAAATGAAATACTTCAGATCCCCTAAAATTTTATATTTAAGTTTATTTTTGGTTTTTTTTATTTTATTTTTTTAATTTTATTTACTTTTTAAATTTTTATTGTTATTTTAATTTTTTTAAAAAAATTTAATTTATTTTAATGTGAACCTATCTTAATCCAAACCATCCATACCCAAACCCATCCATACCCAAACCCATCCTGACCCAACCCATCCTAACCCATTTTTTTAATCTACCCATCTTAACCCATACCCATCCTAACCCAAACCCATCCTAACCCAACAATCAAACCCACCCAACTTACCCATTTTGCCACCCATATGTTAAACAAAATGTTGACAATAGATATCACAGGTTCCTACGGTTTCAACATGCTATTTGTTAGACCTAGCAATTTCAACCCAATTAGTTGAGTTTGGGTTGTTTTGGGTTTAAAATTTGACCTTGTGGGTTAAAATGGGTTTAGTATAATTTTCAAATGGGTTAGGATGGGTAATTTAAATTGTAGGAAATAAGTAAGTGGGTCAGGATGGGTATGTCAAAAAAAAATAAATGGGTCAGGATGGGTATTTTTTGATAATCATATACAAATCTGAATTAAAACTCACCCAACACCAAAAGTGTTGGTGCCTCATAGAAATCAATGTCACTAAAAACAAAAAATTATATCTTTTGCATTTGTTGATAACCCAGTCGGTTTGAAACCGTTCGAGTCGTTAACAGACGACCATGTCGAAACAACACGAATCGTTAACGAGACCAACCTCATCGAAACGGTTCGAGTCGTTAGCAGGCTTAATCGAGTCCAAACGGTCTGGGTTGTAGACCGGCTCATTCGGTTCGAAATGGTCTGGTCGTTGACAGGCCCGGTCGGGTCGAAACGGTCCAGGTTGCAAATGGGATCGGTCAGGTCAAAACGGTCCGGGTCGCTAACGGGCCCGGTCGGGTCGAAACAGTACGGGTCAGGTTGAAACGGCTGGGTCGTTACCGAGCCCGGTCGGGTCAAAACGGTCTGGGTCGCTACCGGGCCCGGCCGGGTCGATACGGGACGGGTCAGGTTGAAACGGTCTGGGTTGTTACCGGGCCCGGTCGGGTCGAAACGGTCCGGGTCGTTACCGGGCCCGATCGGGTTGAAACAGTACGGGCCGCTACCAGTCCCGTCGGGTCAAAACGGCCCGGGTCGTTACAGGGCCCGGCCAGGTCGAAACGGTTCGGGTCGCTACCGGGCCCGCTTGGGTCGAAACAATCTGGGTCGCTACGGGACGGGTCAGGTTGAAACGGTCAGGGTCGTTACCGGGCCCGGTCGGGTCGAAACGGTCAGGGTCGTTACCGGGCCCAGCCGGGTCGAAACGGTCCGGGTCGCTACCGGCCCCGTCAGGTCGAAACGGTCCGGGTCGCTACCGGGCCCGGCCGGGTCGAAACGGTCCGGGTCGCTACCGGGCCCGGTCGGGTCGAAACGGTCTGGGTCGCTACAGGTCCCGTCGGGTCAAAACGGTCCGGGTCGCTACCGGGCCCGGCCGGGTCGAAACGGTCCGGGTCGCTACCGGGCTGGGCGGGTCGAAATGGTCCGGGTCGTTGCCGGGCCCGGCCCGGTCGAAACAACCCGGGTCGCTACGGGACGGGTCAGGTCGAAACGGTCTGGGTCGTTACCGGGCCCGGTCGGGTCGAAACGGTCTGGGTCGCTACCGGTCTTGTCGGGTCGAAACGGTCCGGGTCTTTACCGGGCCCGACCGGGTTGAAACGGTCCGGGTCGCTACCGGGCCCGAGCGGGTCGAAACAGTCCGGGTCGTTACCGGGCCCGGCCTGGTCGAAACAATCCCGGTCGCTATGGGACGGGTCAGGTCGAAACGGTCTGGGTCGTTACCGGGCCCGGTCGGGTCGAAACGGTCTGGGTCGCTACCGGTCTTGTCGGGTCGAAACGGTCCGGGTCTTTACCTGGCCCGACCGGGTTGAAACGGTCCGGGTCGCTACCGGGCCCGGGCGGGTCGAAACGGTCCGGGTCGTTACCGGGCCCGGCCCGATCGAAACAATCCGGGTCGCTACGGGACGGGTTAGGTCGAAACGGTCTGGGTTGTTACCGGGCCCAGTCGGGTCGAAACGGTCTGGGTCGCTACCGGTCTTGTCGGGTCAAAACGGTCCGGGTCTTTACCGGGCCGACCGGGTTGAAACGGTCCGGGTCGCTACCGGACCTGGTCGGGTCGAAACGGGACGGGTCAGGTTGAAACGCCCGGGTCGAAACGGTCCGGGTCGTTACGAGACGGGTCAGGTCGAAATAGTTCTGGTCGCTACCCGGCCTGGCCGGGTCGTAACGGTTCGGGTTGTTATCCAGCCCGATAGGGTCGAACCGGTTCGATTCAAAATGAAATACTTTAGATCCTCTAAAATTTTATATTTAAATTTATATTTGTTTTTTTTTAATTTTATTTTTTTAATTTTATTTACTTTTTAAATTTTTTATTGTTATTTTAATTTTTTTAAAAAATTTTAATTTATTTTAATGTGAACCTATCTTAATCCAAACCATCCATACCTAAACCCATTCATACCCAAACCCATCCTGACCCAACCCATCCTAACCCATTTTTTTAATCTACCCATCTTGACCCATACCCATCCTAACTCAAACCCATCCTGACCCAACAACCAAACCCACCCAACTTACCCATTTTGCCACCCATAGTTACAAATTAATATACGGGATCACATATATGGCTATATAAAATGCCCTAACATGATCCATCATTATGTTTTTAATTCTTTAACATTTACCAAGTATGCATAGGTGGTGGTTGGGTCCGGTTGACAAAACTAATATAATTATGATGTTGTTTCCTTGAGGGACGCTCCACTTACGGTGTGCGCATATAATGTATATATGTGTGGCCCTTGGGGGCAAAAGTAAAGTTGCACTAGTTTTAACGTTATTTTACTAATTTCGTGAAAATAGCGTTAAAAACGATGGACGGTTAATCATGCATCATGTGGTGGCGTGGATAGCCAAAAGACAAAGGGGTACATGCACCGATAGGGTTTGTCCCGATTGCTAAGTGTTTTGTGCCTTATGTCCAAGGCTTGATACCAAACCATATCGAGCCAGGGGTCTCACTAGAAGCAGCCTCTCTATTCTTAGGGGTAGAGGTAAGGCTGTCTACATCTTACCCTCCTCAGACCCTACCTGGGATTAACTGAGTATGATGATGATGATGATGATGATGATGATGATGATGATGATGATGATTTCCTTGCGGGCAAGGGTTCGAGCTTCACTAAAGGCGGATTTTGTGTAATTTAAGTTGTTATAAAAACCAAGTATGCATCTCGCTAGAATAGAATATTATTTACAAAATGACATGTATACATAATGCCAGAGAATTACACTTTTAGAGTATACACAAAGGAGACGGAAGAACTACACTTGCAAAACATCGTCTTCAACAGTTCGTGCGTGACCCAAGAATCAATCCAAAAGAGCGTGTTATGCAAACCTGAATGTTTTTAATTCTTTAACATTTACCAAGTATGCATAATTTAAGTTGTTATAAAAACCAAGTATGCATCTCGCTAGAATAGAATATTATTTACAAAATGACATGTACTTACATAATGCCAGAGAATTACACTTTTAGAGTATACACAAAGGAGACGGAACAACTACACTTGCAAAACATCATCTTCAACAGTTCTTGCGTGACCCAATAATCGATCCAAAAGCGCGTGTTATGCAAACCTGAACACCCCCCCCCCTCCAAAGTAGGTTGGCAAGAATATTCCAATTCGCCAACTGATTCTCCATTTTAGTTATCGAATCCCATGTACGACATATATTTTGCATGGGGAAGGGTAGGCCACAATATGTTTTAGATGAGTTTAGAGATAAAATGATTCTTCTTCAAAGGGAACACATCTCACATTTAAACCGCCACTATCATTTCATAAGGAAGGCAATATTTACGTCTTTCAGGGGGTACGTTAACCCTAACCTTCCTACCTCAAAGGCTTAGTTATCATCTCCCAACTAGCCGAACACATCTTACATTCTTTTCATTACCATCTCAGAAAAAGCTCATCCTTATAGCCTCAATACGATCAATGAATTTACATGGAGCTTTAAATAAATAAAAGAAATAAGTCAGAATAGTTCCCATCACCACTTTAAGGAGATCAATAAGCCTCTGATCCCTACTGTTGAAGGTATAGAAGATTTACATAGCGATAATCTCTTTTCAAAAGCCACCACAACCGGATTCAATTACTAGTATGATTAGCTCGCGTTGGCACCCAATACGAGATCAAGGTAAGAACACGGAAGAATTCTAGACATACACTTAATCAAATTAGCAAATACACCCCAACGTCTTCCAACCCAACTCCTAAACCTTAGAGACTTGATTTAAAAGAAATGTATATGTAATCCGGTCAGTAAATGAAAGCATCTTAACAACCTAGCCATAGTAACCAAACTCTGCTGGGACCACTACCGACCAGGTGCGCGTCACTAGCAAATAACAAATGAGATATAAGAGGGACATTGTTCGGAAATTGAAAACCATGAAAAAGATCTACATTAGAAAGCTTCCATACCTATAGTGAATAGAAATGGCGATAGAGAATCACCTTGTCTTATCCCTCTTTGGAATTGGAACTCAAACAATAGAGAGCCACTAACCAAGACGGGCAACCAAGCCGATGCAACCATAATCCATCTTTGCCATTTGTCGGGAACTTCATCTGTTCTTGAATAGTTATAAGAAAAGCCCACTTAATGTGACCGTACGCCTTCTTGAAATCAATTTTAAACATTTAACTCAGAAATTTACATAACATAAAATTAGGAAAATTAGATTAACACATTACAGTGAATACTTAAAAAAAATAACCAAGTCATAATAAAAAACAAAATCATTTATATCTATCTATCTATCTATATATATATATATATATATATATATATATATATATATATATATAGATATAGGTCAATTATAAAATGAAAACCCGCTTGAGTTGAGAAAACCATCGAAAACCCATGTAAAAAAACATTTTTTTTTCTTTGAAAAAACTAACCATTGTAAAATACATGTTTGTAAGCGTTTTGGACCAAAAAGTAAAAAAAGCGCTGACGGGATTTTTATTTTAAAAATAATCAAAGTTGCTAAAAAACATAGGTAAATAGCTGAAAACATATGTTTTTTTAGCAACTTTGTTTATTTAAAAAAAAAAAAATCCCATCGGCGCTTTTGTTATTTTTTTTTTTGCCCAAAATGCTTAAAAACATGTATTTTACATTGGTTATTTTTTTCAAAAAAAATAATGGTTTTTTACATGGGTTTTTAAAAGGTTTTCTTAACTCAAGAGGGTTTTCATTTTATCATTCCCCTATATATATAATAAAAGAATAGGGATGAGATGCATAACACTTGGTGAGGTCATCCCCTCATGATTTTTCTCTCCGAAAGTCTTTTTCTTTCTCATGTGCGTGGCACATGCACTTTCCCCCACGATCTTTAAATGTTAATAACTTTTATATATGACATTTATAAAAAAAAATATACCAAATTAAGGAGCGTTTTACTATATTTCAATGAGTGCCATAGTGCTAGAAAAAAAAAAACAAAAAGGAAAAATGACTTTTTAGTGGGTTTTTGTTAATACAGAAAAAAAACACAATGTGTTTAGTGAATTCATTAATTATGTCTAAGCAAGTCACTAATCATATTAAGATATTATATATGTTTTTGAACCCACTATTACATATAATAACACGCTAACTACATATATATTCATACATGTAGTTAGTTTGGTAAGAATCTAATTTTTTGTATTTTGATTTGTGTTGCTAGGAACATTGATTACAAAGATTACTAAGCTGGTTAGATGTAGTCTATGATTGTTAAACACCAGATAAATCTCTAGCTAATAAATACTTAAATTATGTATGAGTAGAGAAAATAGTGGAGAGACATGAAAAATTACCATTGTACAATCTTTTTAGTCGAAAACAATTAGATCATTTTTATTTATCTTCAAAATGGATCTTCACTACTTACCTATTTATTGTTTTATTTAGTGTTACCAACGGTGATCGATTGTATATCCATATTAAAGATTGAACAGGTTTTCCATTATTTCACATATGTTCACTTTACACATCAGAATCGTCTATCATCATCATAATCATCATCATCAAGACATATAAATTGATGCTAATTTTGTTGTTTTTTTTTTCCAGGCTCGCATCACAGCTTTAGAGTGTCTTAATGAAGTGACAAAGTTGTATAGAGACTTCACTCGAACAAAAGGCCGTGCACACGTGGGAAGACCTATGTATCAAATTAGCAAATAAAGATAAAAAGTAAGTATCAAAATTAACAATTTTGACTTTTCCCAGGTTAGCGGTTTGCTAACATAATTGTGTTAATTCAAGTTGCTTTAGAAAAACATTGCTCAATTCCGGACATCCTCCTCCATTTTCTCAATTTCTTCTTGTGGGTGACGTATAGATATAAAATGTAGGAGTGAATTCCTTTTTGAGTCCCTGTTTTATGTTGGTATTAACCATTTGAGTACAACATTTTCGTTTTTAACATTTTGAGTACCATGTTGATAATTCTATAACCCTTTGAGTCTAATTTTTCTAACGTCGTTAACCAAGTCAGTTAAGTATAAGGGTATTTCATTCATTTTACCTCTAGGTACAACTCTTTAATGCATAATTTATAAGCAATAAGTCTTTAATGTATTAGGTTTTAATAATATATAAATAAATAAATAGAGTATATCACACACACCTGCATATCTCTCTCCTCCCTCTCTCTTTCTCTTTCTCTCTATCTCTCTCTCTCTCTCTCTCTCTCTCTCTCACCCACGACCACCCCACCCCACCCCACTCTGCCCCACTCTGCCTCACCACCACTGCTACAACACCGCATCTTCATCACTGTTCCACCACACAATCTCTCCCCTACCTGATCACCACTGCACCGTAGCCTTAAATTGATTCAAATATGACAGTCGTCTGTAGATTAAAACCTCTAAAACCTTTAGTTTTGGGTCAATTAGCCATTCTCTGCCCCGATTTCTTCTGAAACAACAACAGAGGAGGTTGAAACTTTAGGGGTACCAGCCGTAAGCCCTAGCTAGGTCCACCCTTTTCAGGGTCGCGCTGCAACACCAAGAATCAGAAGGGGAGGGCTTTGTTTTAGATTTCAGCCGTAACCAAACAACGATCTGGTGGAATGGGAGGTTTTGGAGGAATTTGTGGTTGGGTTTTCCCACCCTTTGAAAGAGAATTAAGCATTTGGTTTAAAAGGAGCCATAAGAATAAGAGAGAGTTTTTTAGAGAGAAAAAATTGACCAAATCTTCCATAGAAGTTTTGGTCTTTAGGTTATGGTGTAGTGGAAGAGAAAGTTGCAAGAGAGAGAAACAAATATGTTTGGGTCAGTTTCAGTTGCAGGTCTTTGGGTTGGCATGTGGTTTCACGATATGTTCGAAACCCTAGTAGTAGCGACGATGACAATGGTTTAAGGCTCAATGATGGTGTCTAGTCCGATGGTTGTTGGTAGTTTAATTTGGCGATGGTTGTGGTCTGGTCCTGCTGTGTTGGTGGTTGTTGTCTTGCAAATAAGGAAATAGAGAGAGGGTGATGAAGATGAAGAAGAAAGTCTTTGATAATGTGGGTATTTTTATTATTTACTAATTTTTGTTTTTAAATTAGAAGGCATTTTCGTCTTTTCATACAAAATTAACAGACTTTATGGATGTCGTTAGAAAACTGAACTCAAATGGTTATAGAATTATCAACCAGGTACTCGGAATATTAAATATGAAAATGTTGTACTCAAATAGTTAAAACCAACATAACACATGAACTCAAAACGGAATTCACTCAAAATGTAGGGTATGATTAAATACAAACGGATTCTTTTTCTAGGAAGGGTGATAAGTATTTTGACCTATTGATCTTAGATTTAAAGTGTTGAGATTGGTTTGATGAAAAAATTAAATACTAAATTGGGAGAATAACATAAAAGGAAAAAGTAAAAACCACATTCGTTGACTTTCTCTCTTCACATGCAAGACATGCTAATTCGCCCATCATTTTAAAACAAATATAATTTTTTCAAACGATATTCTTTTTAAAAAAATTCACTATATTAACGACCGCTTTTCTATCTTTAATTATATGAGTACCACATTACTATATTAAAATTGAAAAAATAATACGTGTTAACTGAGTTTTCTTACTTCATTGTGTCTTATGCTCGTTCATTCTGTTATAGTGTGCATATGTGTGTTATAAATATGTTTATTGTGTTTTTTTAGTCTACACATGATTTAACTGTCCATTGTGTTTTAACTATATTTCTTGTGTTTTACATTGTTCATTGTGTTTTACGCAAATGGGGTTTGTGTTTATGGTGTACATTGTGTTTTATTATGTTGTTCATTATGTTTTAGTTTACTGTCCTTTGTGTTTTAGTCTATTGTTCATTGTGTTTTTAGTATGTCATCCAATGTGTTTTATACCTTGTTGTTCGTTGCATATTTTATTTGATACTCATTGTGTTTTATGTTATCTCCATTTTGTCTTACGTAACTGGGTTTTCGATTTTAAATATAATAAGGTACTCATATTAAAGATAAAAAGACACTCAATTTTATGATATATTTTTTTTTTAAAAAGATGTCTTATAAAAAAGTTACGGACACTTAAAAATGAAGGTGGAAATAGCATATCACTGCAAGGTATTGGACCTTTAGCGGCGACCAGCTCATTAGCAGCGACGGTCGCCGCTAATGGTCTTGCCATCTTTTGCCTGTGCCTAATACCCCTGTTGCCGCTAAAGGTGTCCCCGCTAAAGGTATTTATCCACGTGGCATTATCTTTTACCTTTATTTTTTTTTTTTGCCACGTGGTATGCCACATGGCAGATTCCTGTGCAATCTAGCAAGACCTTTAGCTGCGACGAGAGAAAGGGAGAGAGTGAGAGGAGACACGAGAGAGAGAGAGAGAGAGAGGGAGAGAGCGAGAGAGAGAGAGAGAGAGAGAGAGAGAGAGAGAGATAGCAGAGCAGAGGGAGGGAGGGAAAATGAGGAAGAAGGCGGGTTAATAAAGTTTTTCGAGCAGTAGCGGCGACGGTCGCCGCTAATACCGTCACCGCTATTGATTTGTAGTACGATAAAACCTCAGACGTTGATCTCTTAAATGATCTGACGGTTGTGATTGATTGTTAAAGTGGTTGTTGGGGATTAGGGTTTTAGCGGCGACACCAAGGCGGGTAGCCACTATGGCACTATTGGTGTCGTCGCTAATAGTCGGATTTCTTGTAGTGTGACTTGCATGTGCATATTCTTTTGACAAAATTATTATTTCCACTTGTTTATTTCATAAATACATATCATTTTCTAGTGGCTTATTAAATTTCTTATTTATTTTAAGAAAGCGAGACAAAGGCGGCAACAGATTTGGTTTTATTTCGTTATTAGATGTGAAAGATAAAAGTGAATTGCTCAAGTGCCTACGTAGTATACGGATGGGAGAATACAAGCTTTGGTTTAACTTTGCAAGATTTGTCCTTGAAGATGGGGAGATTGATAGTCGAGATAAGGCACCCCCGAGCCAAAACCCGAGTACTAACAGAATGGAGGGGACAAAGATGCAAACTAAGAATAGTTTGTTCGTGGCTGAAGAAAGATCTTTCAAAGAATCTTTAGTTGGGAAGTCTATCTCAGTTGATAACAAAGTAGATGCATTCGCTTCATTGCATGGCAAAGCTATAGTGGTACGAATGGTGGATTTCAAAGCGCTAAAGAATGTTAAAGGTATTTTCCAAGAGTTATGTCCTGACCTTGGATTTTTTCAATATTTGGGTGGATTGGATGTACTTGTTACGTTCGATGATCCGGAGACAGCGGAGGCCGTTCTTCATGCGGCTAGTCTGGCTACGGATAAATTCACCATGTTGACTATGTGGGTGGGTCAAGTGCTTGGATTTGAAAGACTAGCTTGGTTAAAAATCAAGGGGGTTCCGCTTCATCTCCTTACTAATGAAGTTTTTGATACCGTGGGGGGCTTATTCGGTAAAGTGGTCCATCATGCTAATAAACAGGATTCTGATCAAGATCTGTCGTATGAATATATCGGTGTCTTAGTAGGGGAAGGGAAGCGTGTGGAGGAAGAGGTTGTTTTAAATTGGCATGGTAAAAAATTCCGGGTATGGGTTGCCGAAGACGTAGGTGAATGGATTCCGGATTTTTCGGAAGTTAATTCTTATCAGACGGAAGAAAACATGATGAATGAAGAAGAAAGAGCCGATGATGTTCAGTCTTCAAAAACCGAATCCGATGATCGATCGTCAGAAGCTGGGTCGGAGGAGGAAGATGAGGAAGTTATTAGGAAAGTTGACCATAATGATGAGGAAATTAATGAGGGAATTGATAACTCCTAATCATTACCAAATAAAGAAAGGAATGTTTTTATGGAGAGTAATGATGATGATTTTATCCCAGCTGTTGACTTCGACTTTGAAAAAATTCAAACAGTTGAGGTAATCACATCTGACCCCAAGGTGTGTAAAAGAAAAAAATCTAAAAAAAATGAAGTGGGCCGGCCCAGTAATGGTTATGTTAGTAGTCAAGAGAGCCTAAAAAATAACAAGAAGCTCAGAAGTGAGGAAGAGGATTTGTTTGGGCTGGATACTCTTTTGGGCCTTAACAATAAGGAAGTTATAGAAAAGGAGGCCCAAATAAATTATGATCATGAAACAAGAACAGATAACCTGGACCTAAATGAGCAGCCTGCATTTATTTCGGAAGAGAACCATACAAACGATGAGAATGTTGATGCCATTGTTGATCACTTACAAGACGTTGAGGCAGAAGCTACTATGGCATTAGGAGAAAAACTTGGTGCCGACTTGAATAGGTTTGATGTTTTACTTAAAGAAACAATCATAAATGAAGGGTTACAAAGGGGTGGATCATGAATTGTTTGTCGCTTAACATTCGTGGGATAGGGGTTTGTGGGAAAGCGAATTGGGTGAAGAGACTTAAAATGAGTTCGGGATTTCATTCATAGGGTTACAAGAGTCTATGGGTAGTAACATCCAAGTTGGGGTGATTAATAATTATTGGGGTGGTTTGGGTTTTGAGTATGAGACCGTAGATGCGATCGGGAATTCGGGTGGTTTGGTTAGTATATGGGATCCAAAAGTTTTTTTCTAAAGATTCGGTGATCAAGGATAACAATTTCCTCCTCGTGTCGGGCTCAGTTATCAATGGTTCTATTCGGGTCAATGTCCTAAATGTATATGCGCCACAAAATAATGTTGAAAAACGGAACTTGTGGGAGCGTATTAAGTACGTGATTCTTTCGGGCCATGGTTGGTGGATAATTTTCGGGGACTTCAATTCAGTTCGAAATAGCGATGAAAGGAAAACTTCGAACTTCGATCCGGTTAATGCGCGGGAGTTTAATGACTTTGTGGATGAGGTGGGGTTGAGAGAGTATAATCTTAAAGGTATGAAATATACGTATATGGGGAATAGAAGGGGTGTTTGCAAATGGAGTAGGATCGATAGATTTTTCGTTTGTGATAATGTTTTTAACAAGTGGCCTAATGCTTGTGTTAGAGCATTGACTAGAGAGCTTTCAGATCATTCCCCTTTGGTTTTATCATTAATGGACACGAACTTTGGACCAAAGCCTTTTCGTATGTTTGATTCTTGGCTTGATCGGCCAAGTTGTGCAGATATTATTGGTTTGGTTTGTCTAAATTGGAATATTTCGGGCCCGGCAGATTCAAACCTACTTAATAATTTGAAACGGCTAAGAAGTCATTTAAAGGTGTGGTTCAAGGAATATAGCAGTAAAGAAAAAGAAGATGAATGGAGACTTCACAAAGAAAAGGATGCTATCGAAAACCAAATGGAGTTAGACAAGGCGGATGAATCGGATCTTTGGGTTTGGTTAGAGTGCAAGAAAGCTTTAGAGGATATAGAGCTCCATAAGGTTCAGGATATCCGTCAAAAATCCCGGATTAAATGGGCCTCGCTTGGTGACGAGAACTCTAAGTTTTTTCATAATGCGGTTAACGGTAGAAAGGCTCGTAACTTTATACCTGGGTTAACGGTTGATGGTCATTGGGTTAATATACCCACGCTGATCAAGAAAGAGGCGATGAAGTTTTTTAAAAATCTTTTTAAAGAAGTTATCCAGAATCGGCCTCAGTTGGTGTGTGAAGGAATTAAACATCTCGGCGATCAGGAGAGGTATAATATGATCGCTCCTTTTACAAAGTTAGAAATTAAAGAGGCGGTCTTTGGGTGCGGCTCTAACAAAGCGCCAGGGCCCGATGGGTTTAACTTTAAATTTGTTAAACAATTTTGGCATTTATTTGAGGAGGATTTCTTTCATATTATGTCCGAGTTTCATGGTTCGGGTGTCGTTCATGATGGTTGCGGGTCGGCGTTTATCACTTTGATTCCCAAAGTTAAAAATCCTTTGGGCCTTAAAGATTATCGTCCTATTACTCTTATTGGGATGATTAATAAAGTGATTTCTAAAATCCTTGCTAATCGTCTCAAGAAGGTTTTGGGTCATATTATTTCCGATTCTCAGTCGGCTTTTCTTTCGGATCGTTTTATTCTTGATGGTCCCCTTGTGGTTAATGAGGTGTTAGAGTGGTTGAAAAGAAGAAAAAGGAAAGCTTTTTTTTTATTAAAAATTGATTTTGAGAAGGCGTATGACAATGTAAATTGGAACTTCTTGATTTCTATTATGTCTCAAATGGGTTTTCCTTCTATATGGTGTATGTGGATTAAAGGTCTCCTTAATTCTTCTAGAGCGGCGGTTCTTGTTAATGGGTCACTAACTTTCAAATTTAAATGTGAAAAAGGTCTTAGACAAGGTGATCCTATATCCCCTTTTCTTTTTATAATTGTTATGGAGTCGCTTTCATGGCTATTGGATAAATCTAAAGAGATTGGGGTTTTTAAAGGGGTTGACATGATGAGGGATAATTTGGTTATCTCTCATCTTTTTTATGCGGATGACGCGCTTATTATGGGGGAGTGGTCTAGGGAGAATCTTCAAAATGTTGCAAGGGTTCTTAGAATTTTTTATCTTTGTTCGGGGCTTCGGATTAATCTAAATAAGTCTAACTTGTTTGGGGTTGACGTTAGTGATGAGGAGATTGATGATATGATGGAGGTGTTGGGATGTAGGAGAGGGGCTATTCCTTTTACATATTTGGGCATCCAAGTAGGTGCAACGATGACTAAGATTAATAATTGGAACCCAGTCATTGAAGTGGTCAAGAATCGTCTAACATCGTGGAAAGGTAGATATTTGTCTATTGGTGGGCGTTTGACCTTAATTAAATCGGTTCTCTCTAGTCTTCCGCTTTATTATCTATCCTTATATAAAGCTCCAAAAGTGGTGTTGGATATTTTAGAATCCCACATGAGGCGTTTCTTATGGGCGGGGTCTAGTGAAGAAAAAAAGATTCCTTGGGTGGCTTGGGATACAATTACTAATCCGAAAAGCAAAGGTGGCTTGGGGGTTTCGAACTCAAAGACGTTAATGACACTCTTCTTTTAAAGTGGTCTTGGAGATTCAAGGTAGAAGAAAATAGTTTGTGGAAAAAAGTGATTTTGGGATGCCATGGGAAAAGTAGACCATGGGTATGCTACTGTGCGGTGCTTCGGCAAGTGGAAATTGGAAACAAATTGTGAAAGTGGGGGAACAAAAACTTCCTAATGGTGCATTCCTTAATTCATATTTTGTTGGAGCATTAGGAGACGGGTCAAAGATTAATTTTTGGGGGGATATTTGGCTTGGAGATGAACCTCTTCGAATTAGATTTCCACAATTATTTAAGCTTGAAAAAATTAAATGGATCAAAGTGTCCGAGAGAATTCATTGTCAAAATAATGTTAAGACTTTAAAATGGGAGTGGAAGACCAACTCGTCTTCTGAGTTGGAGTTGGCTGAATTATTTCAGCTTCTAGAGGAAATTTACGAGATGAACTGGGAAGATGGTATTGATGTGTAAAAATGGAAACCTGAAAATAATGGTATCTTCACAGTCGCTTCAGCAAAACGGATTTTTTCTGATTTTATTAGCCCGGATAACAGCCCGAAAATAAATTGGAAGTGTTGGGTTCCCCTTAAGTGCAAAGTTATGGTGTGGAGGGCGGTTCGCAACCGGTTGCCTACCGTTTCGGAACTGGCCAAAAGGGGAGTCATCGTGCAGCATCCCTTATGTACCTTTTGCAATATGGTCGACGAAAATGCTATTCATTTGTTCACAGGATGTTCTTTCACATATGAACTATGGAGTAGGATGGAATCATGGTGTAAACTTCCCCCTTCGTTTGCTTTCGACGTTCATGACGTTTTGCAGATGGCGAAGCTGAGCTTCCTGTCGAAACAAGCGAGAAAGGTTCTTCGTGGTATAATATATACTATGTTGTGGATTATATGGAATGAACGTAATGCCCAGATTTTCACAAACAAACGTCGAAGGCCTATAGAAGTGGTTCAAGTTGTGAAGGCTACATCGTATTTTTGGATACGTAATAGAAGTAGATGGAAAGATTTAGATTGGATTTCTTGGTGTAATTCCCCTTTGGATTCGTTGTAACTGGTTTTTTGGTGCAGAGGGTCCTTGTTTTGAGGACGCCTGTATTGTGTTAATGAAGTTTTCTTTTCAAAAAAAAAAAAAAAAAAAAAAAAAAACCATCAAATGTATAGTATTAAGTTTGGAGACGTTGTGGTATAAATTTTTGGTCTGTTGTTCATCAACGACTAGCTACTTGTTGGTCATTTTGTTTTTTTTGTTTGTTATTTGCTTATCATAAAATTATGAGGTGTGGTTGAAGTTAGTTTTAGGAGGACTATCTGTCACGTAATCAAAATATCCCTCCCCCCTTTGCCCCCTCCAAAGATGACAACATGAGGACTATCTAAAGGTGTGGGGGTGGTTTTTTTTCGGTCGTCCTCTACTCCTATTAGTTCAACATTTTATTTTTAATTTCTAATTTTTAAATAACTAAATAATTAAAATAAATAATAAAAAAGGTCACATAATATTAAAAAAAATGTTACAAATAAAAAAAAACACGCCTAAAAAATATAGCCTACCAAAAATAAAAAAATACAAAGCCACAACTAGTTTTCTCCGTTGGCCCAAATATACTTGATTAAATCCGATTGTAGATGTAGGTGCCGGTGGTTGCTGCGTAATGAGAAGTCGTTAAAAATAGGTTACCTTTTCGGTTTCTATTTATTGCCGCTTGCTTAGTTCGTAGTAAACTTGAGACCTCTTCTACCTCTTCCATAATGATTTGCGCCGCCATCACCACAATGGTTATAAAAAGTTGGTTTTCCTCAGTAGACGGTGAAAATGACGAAGCAAACGAAGGAGTATTCAACATTGTGTTATAATTTTTATTAAAAAATTGAGTAGATATTGAGAGAATATGTTATAAAAATGTGAAGATTTGAGAGAGATGTGAAGTTTTGGGAGGTTTTTTTTAAAAAAAAGGTCGGGTGTATTTAAAAGTGAAAAAGATGTTTTTTTTATTTATTTATTCTAACTGTCATATTAACGTTAATGGGCCCCACCATTTCAAACCAACCAATAATAATCGCCGGCTTGAACGTCCATTTCTGGACGGTTTGGACGCGTGAGGCCCGGCGGGGGATGTGTTGGCCGGGGCTGGACGGGCCTTGGACGCCCCCCACACCTCATAGTCTAAAAAGGAAAAAAAAAAACAACTATGAAGTCGAAAATGTTGAAAATTGGAATTAATAATTTTTTTTGTTGTCAATGTGGGCTAGCTACTTAGTAGAGGTATATGCCTTTTAGAAGGGAGTTTTTTGGTTTAATCTTAGGAAAATGAGTTTATTGTAATATTTGGTATAAAGTAGAATAGGTAACATTTGTGGATAAAAGTTGTTTTTTGCTAATTAATTTTGTGATAGGCTGGGTCTTCAAATTTATGGATGTGAGTTGGATTACGGGCCATACGCCCCACTTACGGTGTGCGCATATAATGTATATATGTGTGGCCCTTGGGGGGCAAAAGTAAAGTTGCACTAGTTTTGACGTTATTTTACTAATTTCGTGAAAATAACGTTAAAAACGACTGACGGTTAATCATGCATCATGTGGTGGCGTGGATAGCCAAAAGACAAAGGGGTACATGCACCGATCGGGTTTGTCCCGATTGCTAAGTGTTATGTGCCTTATGTCCAAGGCTTGATACCAAACCACATCGAGCCGGGGGTCTCACTGGAAGCAGCCTCTCTATTCTCAGGGGTAGAGGTAAGGCTGTCTACATCTTACCCTCCTCAGACCCTACCTTAGCTTTGCTATAGGTGGGATTAACTGAGTATGATGATGATGATGATGATGATGGAGTTGGATTACGGGCCACATTATTGTAACGACGAGGCAAGGTGGTTATAGGTTGAGATTGATGACAGTGTGGTTTTCCTTGTGTGATGTAGGAGTTCGAAAAGCAGATTGGGGAAGTCTTATAACGCCATAAATTTTTCCAGGTTGTGATATATAGGAGAGGTGCGAAGTGAGAATCGGTGATTTGAATCTAATCCAACACAAAGCCCTTTGTCGAATAGTATGCCCCATGGTTTCACTCTATTGTTGATATTTCATTCTTCTAAGGGGTTATGTCGGTTATGCGTTCTAATGTTCTATAGTCCAGAAAAATTGGGAAAAAAAACCGCCTATTTTTTTATCGGCTCTCCCATGACTCCAACCCACCCATACTTTAAATTTTATAGCCCAAGAAAGAATGAAAAAGCCAATACAAAAGATAATCGTTTGATTATAGGCTGGTTGGTCGACCCTAGCTTGTACAAAAACAAAACATGATCACATCTAAGCTTAACGGGACAAAATATCCTTCAACCTTCAATCAATGAATAGCCGTCACACATGCTTTTTAATTGACTAACACCCTCAACTAAGGTAGTCATAAGCATCACTTCAATCGATATCCTATAAATTAGTACCTTGGTCATGAGTTCCATGTACTCTCTTTGTCACTTCTAAAAGGATAAGTTGCTATCCCACAAAGGGCTAACGAAGGATGAGTTGTCTTCTTCCCTGGCCCTCCCATGTACTACGAATTGAAGTATAAATGTTTCATACCATCATTATAGGTTGTATATCTCCTACATCTGCCTCACTACTGTAGTTTTTTTCTTTCACCCAAGTACTTTGACTACTTTCCAATTCTCATTCTCATGCCCATTATCATCATTACAAAATGAATGGTTTACATTCATTTGTTAGTAAATACCATTAACTATTAGAAAAATGGATCTTTTGCTATAAAAATTTCCTACGAAAAAAAATGTGTCATAAATTTTGAAAATATTGCTACTAATTTGTGACGACAAAAAACACTCTTATTTTTTAGACAAATTTGCTACACAATAGTGATCAATACTTAGAAAAATGCGTAGAAAATGCATCACAAATTTCCCACACCATATTTTCGTAGGAAATATGTTGAAAAATGTGTAGTAATTGATTTCTGAATAGGGTTTTATCTAACATCAGGGTTTCGTTGCAAATGCGTAGCAAATTCAAATTTATGACGCATTTTCAATAAAACTTGATGTTAGAAAAACTCTCGTCGGAAAATAAATTACCTCACATTTGATACAATTTTCAACGTATTTTCTACAAAAATTTGTTGAGGAAATTTGCGATGTATTTCCTACGCAATTTCCTAAGTATTTATCATTGTTGTGTTGCAAATTTGTTTAAAAAATTAGAGGGTTTTTTGTCGTCACAAATGTGTAGCAATTTTGTCAAAATTTGTGACGCATTTTGTTCCATATGAAACTTTTTTAGCTAATTGCCACTTTTTGTAGTAGTGATTAAAGTGTAGTGGTAGAGACATTGGTGAGCAATGATAGAAGATCCGGAGGTCCTGTGTTCGATTCTTGAGCCAGACGGGATTTACCGGTAAGTTCATCGTCGTGCCTACAGGCGGGTGGGCCACTGGTTGTTCCCCGAAATTGGTGTTTGACAACTCGAGTACTCTCGGAGTACTTAAATTTGTCGAAAGAGTGCCACCAAATTGTTCGGGTTTGATTTGTTAGCCGTTCAAAAAAAACTTTCATTTATCAAACAAGAGGGTCTTGAACAACAATCCCCAAACATGATTGGCAGACACTTGTAAGATCATGTGTACTCGAGCGTTAAAGAGGTCTTAAAACAAAATTAGCGCCCCTTAAGGGCCTCCACACCGCTACATAAGGGCCTAAAAGGGCCTTAAAATCCCAAGACATCTATCAAGCGTTAAATTTTTAACACCATTTTTTCTTGGAAGTTGTGCTTTGCTCTTGCAGCCAATCGGTTTGAAGGTGAGGAGCGCTAACTTCATTTTCCACTACGTACAGACTAACAGTTATTGGGTTTTCCCCGAAATTTATGTTTGACAACTCGGATACCCTCGGAGTACTTGAATTTGTCAAAATGGTGCCCCAAAAGTGTTCGGGTTTGATTTATTGGCCGTTCAAAAAAAATAAAAAAAACTTTCATTAATGAAATAGAAAATTCAAACAAGAGGGTTGAAACGAGGATGCTTAGGTGGATGGGCGGGCACACAAGGATAGATCGGATTAGAAACGAGGTCTTTAGAGAGAGGTTTGGAGTGGCTAGGATATCAGACAAGATAAAGGAAGGGAGATTGAGATGGGTTGGACATGTGAAGAGTAGACGAACAACAGCGCCAGTGAGAGCAGTGGAAGCATGCGTTGTAGAGGGGAGAAGGAATAGGGGCAGACCTAAATTGACCTGGGATGAGCGAATTAGACAGGATTTCATAGAGTTGCACCTCTCTGAGGACATGGTCCAAGAAAGGAGTTCGTGGAGAAGTAGGATTAAAGTAAGTGACTTTTAGGATTTGACACTTAAGTAGCATAACCAGGTATTATGAGGCCTTAACTATAGGTTTTCTAAACCTATTTTGATTCATGTGTCTATTTATCCTGTTTTCTTAAGTACTGTGAAATTTACATGTGGTTGTAGTCTCGTTTACATGTTTGTATGATATTCAATATATTATATTTTTATGCACTATCTTACTAGCTTATTACTGCATTTGACCCGTTAGCCGATAGTGATATATCCCTGTGGTGCTTGTCTCGTTACTTGTATGCTTGCCTGTCTCCTGTTCTCTTTTTTTGAGTCGAGGGTCTCTCTGGAAGCAGTCTCTCTATCCTTATGAGTAGAGCTAAGGTGTGCCTACATCTCACCATCCCCTGACCCTATCAATAGTTTCTACTATTCGTAGGATATATACTGGGTAGGGGTGTTCAAAATCGGATAATCCGAATTTCGGATATCTGAATTTCGGATAATCCGAAATTTCGGATAGTCAATATTGAGATCCGAATCCGAATCCGAAACTTAAAAAAAATTAAAAAAATAATAAAAAATAATAAAAAACGTTCTCCTTAATTCCTAAAACGTGAATCTATTAAAAAAACAAAAATCGAAGTTAGATAAACGAAATTTGAACAACAAATATATAAAAAAAAAACTTATTATTTTGATGGAAGGGGGCTGTGGAGGTCGGATACGAGGTGGACGGGGGCTGTTATAGAGGAGAGAAGAGAGAGCAACAGCTATGGATTAGAGGAGTATGGACTTAGAGTTAGAAGGATTAAGGATTTAGGATTGTGTATTTTGTTATGTAGTGTATATAATATTATATATTTATATATATATTTTTAATATTCGGATTCGGATAATCCGATTATCCAAAAATTTTCAAAATCAGGATCCGAATCCGAATCCGAAATTTCGGATAATCCGATTTTCGGATATCCGAAAATCGGATTATCCGAAATTTCGGATAATTCGAATTCGGATTTTCGGATTTTTCAATTTTGAACAGCCCTAATACTGGGTATGATTGATTGATTAAAACAAGAGGGACTTGAACAACAATCGCCAAACATGAAGGTAGACACCTGTAACATATACAAAAATAACAAAAAGAGGACCATCAATACACAAACAAGACCCCACCAAACAACCTTCTATTGTTGATCCTAACTTCCCAGTTCCCACACCATTTCCTTTCCCAAAAAATAAATAAATAAATAAATAAAATAAAATAAAATAAAAAAACTTCTTTTTAAAAAACCTTCCCTCAGGCCTCACTTGTTACCACTTATTTTATTTTAAAACGCCACTCTCCCTCCTCATTTATTATTTCCGATCTAACTATCTATTTAACATCAATCTACAACATTAATAACTCGATCCGTCCCACGTTCATACACATTCAAACTCACCATCAAATTCTATATTTTCATCTCATCAATAATATTATTTCAAAAACCATGGGAAGAACCCTCCCTTTTCTTCCTACTTGTGGCAGCCCTAGCAAAACCCTATCTTTCCGTGCCACCACCGCCACTACTACCGAGTTAAACAACATGTTTGCCACCGTCGAAGACGTTGACTCATCGGTTGAGTCAATGATTCGTGGGTTAAGCACAGACAGATTCTTTTTCAATCCAGGTACAACAAGCTCCATACTTGAAGAAGCAAAACCTAAAGAAAAGATAAAAGAAAAACAAAAAGAAAAACAAAAAGAAAAAGAAAAAGAGAAAGAAAGTGTTTTACCATTTAAAGAAAGTGTGTCAATGATGGAGATGGAGTCAACTGACCCTTTTCTTGACTTCAAGAAGTCAATGCAAGAGATGGTGGAAGCAGATGAAGGGTTAAAAGAATGGGACAATCTTCAAGAGCTTTTAAGTTTGTATCTTGCATTGAATGATAAAACCAACCATGGGTACATCATTGGTGCTTTTGTTGACTTGTTGTTGGTTAACTTAGGTGTTCCATCAAAAGATTTAAAACCAAGTTTATGTTCTACTTCATCTTCATCAATCAATGGTCAAGAACAGTCTTTGTTAGTGGAAGCTGGTGGTACTACAAGTAGTAATCATAATATTAATAATCATAATAAGTTGATGATGATGATGATTAGTAGTGAGTCACCAGAATCTGCTTTGTCATTCACTTCATCATTTGCTTCTTCTTCTGGGACTTGTTCAAGTACTAGCCATTTTTTGTCATCATGTTCATTGGAAGATGATGAGGAAGATGATGATAAAGATGGAGATCATAACAGTCCACAGAAAGCATCAGTTATAGATTATCCATCTTCTTCGAAAGTATGATTTTCTTAGTTATGGAAAAAATATGTATATCTCACTAATTTTAGTAACTATAATGAGATCTTGATCTAACTTTCTCCATACTCTTGTAGTCTTGTGTATGTTTGTTCATTATCTTACTCTAAGTCTCTAACCAACTATTTTTTTTTTTCAAATATCCTCGTTAATCTTTATATTCTGAATGTATATCATTATTTTGTACAAAAAGTTATTTTTCCTTAAATAATATGAACTTGGTCTATAAAAATAAAATATATAGTGTACAAAGCTTTATATGCGGTTTGTATACCACTATTTTATATATCTATGTAAAAAGGATTGATTTTCCTTAAATAATATTATTGGGTCTATAAAAAAAAATATTTGTTGTCCATCTTGAGATTGAGACTGGAAGTTTTCGGTAGGTCCCAGAAATATACCTAAACGGGTTTATAAATGATAAACTTTTAAGGTTAAGGGGTTCGACCTCATCAAAGACAAATTGATGTAAAAAAAAAAAAATTTGCTGTTAAAAAAAAAACACATATTAATTAATCAAAGACAAATTGATTATATATATAATATATAATTAATGCCAATGTTGTATTGTACAAGTTGTCATTGCATTATTATATATATTGGGTGGTTCTAATACATTATGAAAAGATGTTCATAGAAAAAAGGTATGGGTGTGGCATACATAGAATCTGAAAGAAAGTAAGAAAGAAAAAAAAAAGACATTTTTAAAAGGTTTTGTCACTTTAATATACCATATAAATGTGTACAACTGGTAAAGCAAGTGGTACAACGTGTATTTTTTTTGAATATATATGTTTAAAAGATTTAAAAGTTATAGGTAAAGATTAAAGAGGGAGGAATACCTGCTTGCTTCAACGGCATTGTGCTTTAAATGAAAACTGCAGGATTCCAGGCAGGGTAGTTTTGAATAATTAATAATAAGAGTAATTACTCATTAATAGAAAAACTAAAATAAAGCTGTTATACAGTACATCTACATTTAAGTTTAATATGTAGTTTTTTTAAAGGCGTAGTTAAATGGTAAAATATATTGCTATCAACTTTCAGGTCACGAGTTCCAGACCTCTCACACATCAGGCCCTTTCAACTTTTAATGGGTATGATTTTTCGATGGACGAGAATCGAACCTGTGACCAACCCCGGGCGGAACCCCTCTGAAGAGGTAAAGCCTCCCACCTCAAACCAGCTGGGCTGGAGATCATCTGCGTTTAAATATGTACTTTTAGTTTAGCCTTTTGCTATTCAAATTAAAAAAAAAAAAGATAAGTAAAAATAAAATAAAATAAACTAATGGGGTGGTGGTCCATTGGCAAAGACAAAGGCTTTAAAATACCTAGGTTGTGGAAGGTCTTGGGTTCAAGTCTCACAGACCACAGGATTTAAAAGAAATTAATCTTTCAAAAAAAAAGTAAAAATAAAATAAAAATAGAGAAGGTCATCATCATATGATAGCAACAATTCTGAATGAAGATTTTGGCATTGTCTTGCACTCATATTCTTGCAACCTGCAAATATATGTATAATTAGCATGCATGCATAGATCAGAATAATGATTAATAAATAAACAATCTTAGTTTTTGTGCAAAACTCCTAATTTCATGCAAGTGAGATATATATAAGTATTTTGTGCTGTGCCATCTTCATCTATCATGGTTGGTTGCCTGTGTCAACAACAAACCTGAGGAAAAAAGAAAACACCAGTCCAACACTGTCATACACAAAGGCAATTATATATTACAGACATGAAGTTACATAAAGATGCAAAAAGTTACCTAAATAATACCCAAAAAAACAAGAAACAAGAGTCAAAACAAAAACATTCAGGAAGCAATTTTCCTTTTGGATTGTTTCCATATGTTATCATTCGCCTACTTTAATATTGGTTCATTGATAATCTTTATGCATAACTTATTTTTATATAATTGCTAAGCACGAAATAGTCTATTATGAGAATCAACATGTTTGTACCCTTTGCCTTCGATACGTTTGGATCCTTCACCCCCGAGTCAAACCGTTTTCTAGATCGAATGCAAAAGGTCATTCACAGTAACTCCCCGCCTCAAAGAACCAATGGTTTATTTTTAGCACGATAGGTTTTGCAATTTAAAAGAGGCTAGCGGCGCAGCTTGTTACCCGTCTACCTGTCATTCTCCCGTAATTTGTTACGGTTTCCTATTTGTGATTTTGATATACGAATTGCATAGTTTTTTGCATTTTTATTTTAGAATCCAAGCAGCTAAATTTAAAAAAAAAAAAAAAACAGAAATAAAAAAAATGGAATTTTAGGGTAATCAAATCCTATGTAAAGAAAAATCACAGCCATGCATTATTGTTTGGTAATTAGCAAATTTGAAATAGATCGACAGCAGATTTTTGAGATGACATTGTAGGGTATAATCTGTATATCACATTCAATCCCTTCTGGCTTGAACAGATACGAATAAGATAAGCTAAATTGTGCAACAAAAAAACAAGAACTTGATGTGTGGACATAGAAGAATGTCACAACCAAGATAAGCTGATTTGTGTTTATTTTAATAGTGGTCCATGTAAACTCTAAAACAACCAAAACCAATATCACAATTATTACTTTCTTTCTCTTTACTCATTAAACCCCTTTTAAAGTTAGCTTTTGGAATCATGATTTTGTCCATTTTAAGCAAATGTTGTTATTCATATCCAAAGCACAATTTTTCTGGTGCTGCATTTACATCAATATGGTATAACTCTTTTTTGTTTTACGTCACATCCTTCTAAAAACATAATATTTGAATTGAGTATTCTTTTTTTTTAAGTTTTAATCAATATATGATCGATCGGTGAAGAAAGAATTTTTTTTTTCCTATAGAAAACCATTTGAGTAGGACCACTACAACAAAGTCCACTATTAGCGGCGACTTGAACATTAGCATTACAAGGCACTAAACACCGTCCCACCATTGTGAAAGGGGGCGCCAGCAGTGGATATCGCAAGTGGCTTGGCGGGCTCAATAAAGGAAGAAAACGAGGGCCCACCATCCAGCTCAGATCTTTACTCACAACCTTCAACACCTTCTTCGATGTTGACCGAAAGAACGCTCGGCCTTCATCTTTGGATGTGTGATGGATAGAGAGAGACAGAGCTTGTGTTGGAGAGAGAGATAGGGTATAGAAGGGGGCAGGGGATGTTTTTAAAACATTTGGGCCCGTTTGTGCCACCAATGTAGGATCGATTCAGACAAGATATTAGTATCACGTCCGTAATGGATCAAGGGCGGAATCAACGATCCGATTAGTTGTTATAGGTGTATGTTTGGAAGATAATAATATGAGAGCACACACACAAAATGGGTAGCACCTTGTTAGAGAATAATGCAAAAGTGTGGCAAAAGTTAAAACATGAAAGACGTGAGGGGGTGGGGGGTATTTATATTCCTAAGGGTCATACGCCTACAAGGCCATGCGTATAAAGCTCTCATATGCCTGAAGCTTTACATTTATACCTAAAACACCCCCCAACACTACAAATGCTACCCGAACATCTATACAACAACTACTATCGACCTATCACTAGTTGGGGACATACACGAAGTGCACTAACAGTCTCCCACTTAGACCTAGCTATTGATCTGCGGACTTAACCAGTCACTGTGCTGGGAATGTTTGGAAAGACGTTCACAGACTCCCCTTAAGGTCTAGCTAATGATCTTCAATCTTCATATCTGACACTCTTTAAGTTGGGAAACTACACCACAGTGCACTAACAATCTCCCCCTGAAGACTTGAAAATTTGCTGACTTGAGTTTTGGTCATGCCTTCATGAGATCTCGTCTTAGTCTTCGATTTGCTTCGATAACTTGGGAGGAATCAAGAAATCTCCACTGTTTTGATAAACAATTCTTTGATGAAGACGTAGAACAATAACATCTGCACTTTCATTTCTCGATTCTCATCTTCTTTAGCTTCCGATGCTGAAGCTTTACCACGATCTGATGTCTCTAAAGATGGAATATCGTGTTCTTGTTGTTCATGATGTTTTTGTTGTTCAGCTTCTGGTCGTATTTAGCTTCAGGCTTTGACGTTTGAATCATGATCAGCACATTGGTTGTGTTTGATCCCACGGAAAAAATAATAAAAATTGCACACAAACTATAACTTGTATTAGACACAACAAATAATCCAGACTCAATCAAATTCTTGAAGTTGATCATTTGGTAAACTTTCAAGATTTGTCCATTTTGACCACCATTTGGAGAAACAAAGCGTTCTCCCCTGAACATTTAAATCTTTTCAAATTTCATCATTAACTTTCAAATTTGTCAATTTAAACCCTTTAATTTATGAAAATTGCATTTTGACCCTTTAATTTTGAAAGACTTTATTTTGTTGTGTTTCGGCTTCAAATCTGAAATTCCAATTGAAGAATTTAGCATTCCAACATCGGTTAATTGAAAATATAATCTTTTTGAATTTTTGGTTTTTCAAAAAAAAAAAATAGGAACTTTAAAGCAGATAACTAATATTCACAGGCAATATTTTTTCGAGCTTGCTAATAAGAGAATCATATCAGTATTCGGACTTGCCATGATAACCGTTGTTCGATTAAATTAAATTAGGATAACTAGTAAATAAACGATTACCAATATGGGATCCTCTTAAACATAGAAAATCAAGAGTACTCGCCGACACTTTAGATATGATTAATTGGTGAGATTTATATTTGTTGTCAATCGTCCCCACGCACATGACACATTCCCGTATCAGGCATTGCGAAAAGCTTCGTCGTAACGGGTGAGTAAGCCATGACCATCTGTTTACAAGACACGAAATTGGTTGAATCTCGGTCAGGGTGGGGGCAGATACCAGAAACCATTTTTTTTTAATAATTTTTTTTTGTGGATACTTTCCATAGAGGGCATGTGTAATTCGAGTCAATATCCCAGTGCACAGTCCCCAAGTTTTGTATTTATTCGCTTATAGTATGTGAGGCTGATTTAAGAAACTTACCTTAGCGGGTGTGTTCAATCCAGGTCACTATCCTAGTGAACAATCACCAAAAGCTTCAGAATTAGATATAGTACACTCCACAACGCACAATGGTTTGCTGGTACAAGTAGCTAGACACGAAAGATGCTCGCACTCCTCAGCTAGAATTATCTTATTTTTGTATGAGAATTAGGGTTTGGCTTATGATGGATCTTTTAGCACATATTAAGAACGCCTGGTCAATTCAATCGGATTTACAATAAATCCCAGATTCGATCAGTTATTCCCGGATGAATCACAAGCTTAAAGTCCCGAAACCTCACATTTTGGCAACCCATAAATCGAGATTTCGTTACTAAGACCATATCCCAATGAGGTGGGAAACCACTCAACTTTAAGTCATTAATGTTCATATCACCATGCCAACTTTGAAATGATTTTCAGGCCTATCGGTATATCACTTGTAAGATTGATTATCATTTGCAATTTAGGTTTTGAGAAATTCGACAGTCCACTAATGTACTATCATTTTCTCCTTTTCTCATAGAAAAAACTCTTTTTTTTTTATGTTTTTGTGTTTTTCTGGAATTTTCTCCCCCTAAAATTTAAAGAAATTAAAATCTTTTTATATTTATGATAGAAAAACAGTTAAATAAAAAATTGATTTTCCGATGTGGTTTACTCAGATTTTCCGAAAATGCCTTTTACCTTTCAAAGATAGTCAAATTTGGATTTGTCAAATGATTTGGTAAAATTGTTAGCAATTTAGTAGTCAGTATGGACTTTAATAATCACTGGATCCTTAGTGATTGCTATGGAATTCATTATCAACAAGAAAATGAAGGTGATAAGAAAATGCAAATCGTAGTCATGCATGTGTGTTGACGTATCCAAAGAACCTGGAAACAACAGCTTGGTGCAGCTACCTGATTCGGCTTTGCAAGTTGCAATGATGACACACATGACGACCTCCCATGAACTGTCATCCATCCATTGCAGATTCAGCTTCTACTTTGTAACCACCATTGACAAAATCACTTGGGCCAACGAGATCCACCTTCATTACATCAACATAATGCATCCAGTGCGATGGAAGTACATCTGCAAAATGCTTAATTAATTCAAAAGAAGTATATTTAAGCTCATACTTACGAAGTTCAGTCATGAGATGATAGTATCACAATTGCATGTCTCTGAGTGTCTGCTGTCCAACATGGCTAAAAGGCTTCAAACTCTTTTCTCAGCTGATCCTGCCTGATCTTGAACTTTCTCACATCTCTGCTTCAGCAATGCCCACAAATCGTAAGCATTCTCGCATACGTCATACTAATGTAGAATATCCTTCGGAAGTGCCTATGTTAGAATGGAGAATGCCTTTCTCTCATTCTTGTAGTTTTTCTTCTCGTCGTCACTCATCTGTGAGATGTCCACTGGTATGTGTGAATTCTGATGCAACATCCTCGCCAGCAGATGCTCTACCCGGTACCAGATTTCACCGTCTATCCCTTCAATGTGCCTCTTTATTCTCCCCTTCCAGGATGGATATTCGTTCAAATGCTCAATCTTGGGAGCCTTGTTGTTGCTACTTGTCTTATTGTCACTCTTCATCATCTGATGTACACTCTAAACTTGGCTTGTCACCGAAACCATAGACCAGGAGTTTGTTGACATGGGTATTTGCTGTTGAGGCAGGGAAGAAAATGGACAATGAGGTGTGACAGTATTCGCCTGCTGTGGAGGGTTCATATCATTTGTAACAACATACGGATGTTGTACTCGGGGATCGGTTGTTGCTGAATATGCTCGGGACGGATAACTTGGGTAAGATAATTCTAACTCATGATGATTGGAATGATGTCAGATGAATAAACGGTGATTGGGAAGAAAAATGGACACAGTCAAACTTGAAAATGTTCAAAAATTGACTAACAGAGGTAGTCACACGTATGAGACAATAACATACGTATGAGTAGAATAACACACGTATGAGAAAACTTTAAGACACGTATGGAATAGAAGGCGTATGAAGGACAAATATGATAATGAACATGTATGACAGGGACCCATATGAACTGATGGGGTTATGAGGGGACACGTATGTGGGACAAGTATGAAGGAAGGCGTATAAGGCAGAGGAACAGGGTTATGAAGCTGATATGTGTAAACAAGTGACAGTTATGGTTTGATACGTGTGGGTTTAAGATGGTTATGAAAGGTGATACGGGTGAAAAGGATAGGAGGATCACACACATGGACTGATACATGTCAATAGTCCATGCGTATTGCAGCAAACACACAAGTATAAGTGTTCGTCATGGTGCAATTGAAAATTTTGATGAAATTGGATGTTTGGATGATCAGATGATTAGGTTATGTGTGGGGAATGATTCTGAACAAGATTCTAATGCCCAAATTGATCCAAAAGCAACAATTATAATCCAAAATTATGAAAAAACTATGATGAACAGTAAAATTATAGGTTTTATCAAAAATCTCATATCTGAAGCAAATTAACATTGTTTAACATCTGATTTTGATTCAATAAGTTTCCAAAATAATTTTGTAAAATGAAATAAGGATCAGATCATCAAAAACAATCCATGTTCATGATTTCAAGCCAAAAACCATGATGAACATAAATTTGAAATTTTTCCCAAATATCCTATATCTGATCCGTTTTGATTAAAATTTGATTTGGTTTTGATCAAAAATAGTTTCTAAACATGAATCCACAATCAAATCAACAATCAAAACATCAAACACACCCCAAAATCATTAAAACCCATGTTTATGCACCAAACGGGTCAAAACCAAGTTTTCTATGAACAATTGCACAAAAACCTTTTCCGATATGATGCAAACCACTATAACAACACGCGTGATATGAGCCTTAGCTCTGATACCACTTGTAGGATCGGATTCGGACAAGATATTAGTATCGCGTGCATAACAGATTGACGGAAAAATCAATGATCCGATTAGCAGTTATAGGTGTATGCTTATGAAGATGTTAATAATATGATAGCATAGATAAAATGGACTGCACTTGATGGAATATGGCAAAAGTTACAAAATGAACAAGGCATGGGGTATTTATAGTGTAGGCTTTTAATACGCCTAGCTCGGCAGGCGTATGAGCCTTTATACGCGTCAACTGTTAAGCGAATGAGGCTTCATACGCATGAGGTACATTACAAAGTTACTATAATACCCATGATCACTAAAATGCTACCCGGACAACTATACAACGAGCAAAACATGGTCCTAACCCGATATCTACCCTTGGGACATATCCGAAGGGTGAACTAACAACCAAACTATGGGCCAATTTGTGCTACCACAATATAGGCATGTGCCATTTTTTTTTTTGCAAGATTTGGGCTGCTGCTATTTTTTTTTACAAAATATGGGTCTGTGCTATTCTTTTTAATTTTTATCTTATAATAAATATTTTAATGTAAAAAAGAATTAATTATATTAAATGAAAATGAAATAAAAAAAAATGATTGGATGGGTTTTAATAACAACATCTAAGTTAAAGGATGTGCTTTAAAGACTCACCCTACTTACGTGGCGCTTTAAAGCACCAAGGCTCCAAACCACACCTCATAGCTTTCTACATGCTCGAATATTTTAGGATAATATTGTGTCTGTTTATGCATATACAATTTTGAGAGAAACAAACTTGAATGCATCTATATAATAAGTTAAATGCATCGTTGTAATGAAAGAAAAATGTTTGCATAATCAAAAATCACTATAACGGTGGATCCACGTGCAAGGGGAACACACGGTTATTACACGTTAGATGCACAGTTGCAAAAATGCATCAAAACTAATTACAAAAGTGTGAACGAGAAAGTTTGACACATTTTTGTGTAATTTGGGTGCATCGTTATAAAAGTTGTACGACCGTTACATGTAGGGTTAGATGACTTTTTTTACAAAACATATTATACAGTTTTCTTTAGACTGCATAGTGTGGCCATGCTCTGTGGGAGGCATGACAGACATGTGGCATCCACCTCGGTGAAGGTGGAATTTCCCTCCAAGGACAAATTACCATGGGGGTGGTACTTGCGTGGACGATGCCTGAGTGGCCTCCACGTCACTTCGGTTATTTTTTTCATTTCATTGTTAAATTAATAAATAAAGTAAATAAATAAGTATAACATTATATAAAGAACATAAAATTGAAAACAAATAATAACATTACATACAAATTAACCTAACTTAATTTAAAAATAAACAAACATTAGTAAAAATTACTGAAAAACCTAATCTAGTATCTGCCTGATCATTTGCCACGCCGATATGTGAGGAAATTCACAAACGTACCGACATTGGTACACGATTTGTGTGACTCCAACGGACACAATCGACGGGGACTTGTTGCAATGTTGTTCGGTCCACTTTCGGTTGAGCGGATTAAGCATGCGGTTAGAAACACCAACTAAGTCCTTGAATTCACGAAGGACATGTGGCCAAATCGTCCCTCGGTCCGGTGGAGGGTTGTTGATTTCCATCCAAGCCATCACGAGTGCGATCTCTTCCTCCTCATCCGTCCAACGAGTCAGGGTTGATTACTTGAATTTGGGGTAAAAAGAAAGGTAGAGGAACAGTGCAGAAATGGTGGAGTAAACGGTGGAGAAGAGGTTGAGTATAAATAGGTAAATTTGAATTAATTGGTAAATTTAAAAAAAATCACTACCTTCACCATTTATAAATGGTTGAAATTAAAGGTCCAATCAGGACTGACCACATCACCGAGAGACCTTGCCCCATGTCGGTGAAGATCTCCATCGAGAAGCCTCATGTCAACCTCCACTCTGAACCCGTGGTGGTGCTGATGATGTGGACGGGCTTCACACCGCCATTTCACACCCGCACACAGTATAGTCTTAGAAGATTTATCTACCATTGTATTGATTTATTGGTTGTTTATGATGGCCGCCCATGGTCGGTTGCCGTGTATTAAGCAATATATTCTTTTTATTATCCATGTAATAGTGTGTAACTGGTTCGTGGGCTTCTTTACCATTACCACCACCCAGGTTCAATTCACCCTTCAAGTTTTTTCTAGTATTTTTTTTGTTATTTCTTTTTTGTATGCATTTCAATTCTGTGGTAGTGCATTTTGGTTTAATAATATACAAGCAATCAGGTATTGTTTGTTCTTCGAGGCATCATAAATTTAATATATTTACTTATTTTTTGTATTATTGTGTCATCCGTCACCTTCCATTATTATTTTGTTTTAATCAGGTTATTTATAAAATAACATATTCATAAGAAACAACAAACACACAACCAGACCAGTTGATCTGAGCGTGATTATACAGAGTACAGGTCTCGAGTTCGAGACCCATCCTAAATGATCTGGTCTGTTCTTTTTTTCTTGTTTTGGTTTTATTTTGATGTTTCAGGTGTGTTCAAAAGGAAAACGGATTCATTAAAATCAGCAAACAATCAACCAGACCAACTGGTCTGTGCGTTACACATACAGACGACTGGTCTCGAATTTTCTTTTTCCTTTTAGCTTTAATAAATATTATAAATCTTATAACTAATTTTATTTTTTCCGAAATAAAATTATTTATTATTCTTAATGTATTTATTTGGTTTAAATCGTAATTAATTCATTAAAAATTTGTTTTTCATCATTTTTAATACTAAAATTTTTGTGGAATTATTTCTAACCATGTAAAACATTTTTGTAATTTTATTTTCTATAAAAAAATTATTTTACCTATTTTTATGAATTAATCCTATTTAATTGATTATATTCAAATAAATTCTGTTTTAAATTAAAATAATACAGAAAATAAATTTTGAAATGATTTTTCACTAATACAAAGTGTTAGCATCTGTTTTTATATAAAAATAATATTTTTACATTTTATTTGTATTTAAATCCAAATAATTGCAATTTAATGTTAATAAACCAATTTAAAATATAAAGATATAAAAAAACTATGAGTTTTAAAAATTCTGAAATAATTTCTAATTTGTCAGTATAAAAAGGACTTATAATTTTATATTTATCTGATCATTTACCCTTTTTCCATTTATTTCCACTTTTATTTCATATTAATTACATAAAATCGCATTATTTAATTTCAAGTTGTTTCATTGCTTGCGCTTTTAATTATTTTACATGTCCTCATAATTTGAAATAATTTTTAAAATAACATTGAGTTTATAAAATTTTCTTTAGTATTAAAATTATTTAAAACCAATTATAGTTCAAATCATACACCATAAAATCCCCAAATTCTAGTCTAGAAACCTTAAGTGACTAATCCTAGATAACTTGGAATCTAAATTCATTCCCTTACAAATTATTTATTTCTTTCGGGTTAATCCTTTGGGATAATCCTAATTCACATCTCGTTGTTCGGTAGAGTTTCAAGTTATTATGCAAACAGTGAGTATTTCCTACCCCCTTTTTGTTTTTATTCACTTTTTGGGTGTTACATGTACACTTATATAAATTACACATACAATTTCACATTTTTACAATACAATTATACTACTATGTGCATTTTCTTACAAACATGCTTTATGCTTAGACACTACATGTAGAATACATTTGGACTTAGTGAAATCATTAACCTTGTACAAGCCGACCTTAACATTGGATAGTGCTATTTGATTGACAACCCACCTAGGTTGATTCTTCTCCTTTTTCATCGGAGAATCTATGGTCATTATTAAGTTATTATACAGTTATTTGGATAGGTACACCGCTGTTCATTTTAGTACATTTATATAGTCACAGGATTGATTTCGCTCATTTGTATGATACATAGTTTACATAAATGCACTGTAGCTTTGCACTTGAATTGTATAACGTTTTCCAACTTATTATATGTATTAAAACTAGGAATGCTCACCAACATTCATTTGTTGACAAAACCTATGTTGTACATGTTTCAGGTGCAGTTTGATCTTAGTTGCATAGCATTGGATTCTAGTGCTTGCTTTTAATAATTTATTTCAATTTCATGTTTTGTTCCGACCTTTGTATTTTTTTTTTCATTTCATCCATGTAAGACAATTCGAATTATTCAATAAAATATTTACATTTTAGTACAATGAGATTTTGAACAATAGCCACTACATGACACCTCGATGATTTCGCCATCGGTTAGGGTGTTACAGATTGGTATCAGAGTCATGGTTATAGGGAACTAGGTTATTAGATAAAATGGCCCATACTATAATCGAACTTTAAATTTCATGCATAATATTCCCTAAATTTCCATTTCCCTCCTTTTCCTCAACCTTTCTCCCTCTATCTTCCCCTTCTTATTCCCCCCCCCCTATTCTTCCCATCTTTCATTATGGTGCTTAGAGGAGGTGCCTTATAAGTAGTAGAAGTCTACATCATCATGTAACGGGAGCAGTGCCTTTCATAAAGACACTCTTAGGCATGATACCTACTTTCATTTCATTGATTTTATTTTACTCCTTCAAAGTGTTGAGGTTTAATGTGTGTGATAGAACACGTGTAATCTAGAAGGGTGGATGCATGTACACTAGGTTCTCTAGCATAGGCAAGCATAGCGTATAAATCCAAATCAACCGACGGACTTGTTATGCTTACCTGGGGTTCCTGGAATGAGTGTCCACTTATAGGCTAAAGCATGTCTTCTTTGATTACCATTGGCTTCAATTCCTTTGAAAAGTCAACATTCTTGTTGGGCTATATTAGCTAGACAAGGGCAATCCAAGTGTTTTATAGAAGTTTTCAATGATATTCTCTCGTTTTCATCATGATATTTTATCCAATGTTATGTATTTCATGATTTTCATGTTGATATTTTGTTTATAAGTTCATACTTTCATAATCATTTGAAAGCATGGAGAGCACCTTTGTGAACAGCGAGTGTCCTGACGAACTTCGCGTTCGCTATGCCACCAGTGCCGTTCAAAAAAAGGCATTAATGTGGTGGAATGGTGAAAGGCACCAAGGTTGTAAAGTCCAACTAAATCCTAAATTTTATGATAATACCTAATGCAGCCGTAAGGGTTTATGATTCCCAACTTCTAGAGTTGTTTTTAGGGCGATTTTGAGAGTTTCTTGTATATCCTAATCATCCGGTTGATGAAGATGCAATCCGAACCAAGAATTCAGGGATTGATCATGTCCATGAGAGGCTAATCATCATGCGGTTTCTCCGGGTGGATGATTCGGGTAGTTTTTGAGGTTTGATCTGATTGAAACTTAGTATTTAGATTGAATTTTATGAACACTATAAGGTCTTTTGGATTAAATTGTTGAATGGTCTAACCCTAATTTTACCCCAAATATGAGTTTACTTTTTTTTCTTTTTGTAAGAATCATATATGGTTTTTTAATGATGAATGTTACCCATGATTAACTAATTTGGATTTGATTTAGTGTATGGTGCAATGTGGATTTGATTCATAGCTTCACATTATGATAAGCGTTGTGTTAGTGTGTTTTTATCGTTGTGTCAGTGTATTTATTTGTTTTGATCATTGTGTTAGGATAGTGTAGTATGGTTAGTGTAGTTAGTATAAGTGTAGTTAATGTGCATGTATTTTATAGAGTGTAAGTGTATTGTTAGTGTGCATTTATTCCGTAATGTGTTAGTGTGACACCTGGCAAATTCGGATTAACAATGTTGTCTAGATAAAAGTCTACCTTAGCGAGTCACGCGTATATCGTACTTAACTGGGTTAGTTAAGTCGGGTTATGGTTCGGGAACTATTGGTTAGTCTAGAAGATCATTGGATGTTGGTCTAGAGGTTCGGTAGATGTCAGTCCTTAACCAAGTGTACAAACGGTGACGATTTGTAGGATCGTCAGGGCATACGGAACGTACGAGTCTCGAGTCCCGGGAATTGGTGAACGAGTGTAAATATGTGTATTTACTTGTGTTATGTGTTTACAATCATTATGTGACTTGTCGGTACATGAATATGCATTAACATATGTTAAAACGGGGTTTAACGCGCAAAACACACCAAAGGAACCCCTACAGGCGATTAGGAAGCCTAATCGCCCATAGGGGAGGCGAGTAGGGGGACATAGGGGCGATTAGGCCCCTACTCGTGTGATGTTATGGGCGAGTAGGCCCAATCGCATGCTAGTTCATGCGATTAGCAGCCCTAATCGCATGAACTGCTGCACAATCGCATGTAACGCGCTGGAACGATTAGAAACGCCTATAAATACAATACTTAACCTCCTAAACTCCCTAATATCAACCCTAGTCGTCCCATAACCGCCCCAAACACTTAAACAACCTCTGGAAGGCGATTTTGATCAAAAACACGAGGTTTCAAGGTCTAATCATCATCCTTTTGCAATTCCAAGGTTTAATTCTCATCCATAATACTTTGTAAACGTTTTTAATTAATCCCTAATGGTCCAGACCTGTTCATAAACGAAAAAGCTTTCTGAAAATCGTCAATAAGAGTTATTAATCGGATTATAACTAATAAACATGCGTTATGGGTATGTATGATTAGAAAGATAGGATTTTTATGAATCTTGATGATGTTTTGATGTGTAATCATGCTAGGTCAGAATTAATATTGTTAGTATGATGATAGAGATCTCAGTAATTGAATAATAGGGTTATGATTACATGCGTTAATTGAATGTTGCATGCTATGTGTATGTGTTTGGATTTCTATGGTTGCATGCAGGACTGATTTTACGAGGATGAACGAAGGGTTTTGGGTTAAACATGTTTAGGATAGTGTTTGGGAGGATATTGGGTAGTTACACACGCTCTGGATCTGATTTGGAACGTTAAACGCGCGAAAAACCGGAACAGCAAGGTTACAGGCGAGTAGCCTTGCTAATCGCCTGTGTTAGGGGCGATTAGGCCCCACTCGCATGATAACAGGGGCGAGTAGCCCCACTCGCCTGACTATAGGGGCGAGTAGGCTACTCGCGTGGCAACAAAGGCGAGTAGCCCTACTCGCATGGCTTAAGGGGCGATTAGCCCAACTCGTGTGACATGTCATGCGATTAGCCTCCCTAATCGCGTGTACTGCTGCTGTAAGTGTATATTAGCATACCGAGACCTGATTTGACATGTAGTAACATGCTAGGAACCCCGTAACATGTCTAATAACTTGGTAACATATATTTGGATGTATTTCGGTGATACGTGAACTATGTGCTATAACTTGTTTTGTGTTATCGTATGTTAAGTGTACTTGCGTTATTGTATGTTTTGGAGCGTAAACATAACACGGGGAGTCTCGGGTCACCAATGGGATGTCGAGTCTTGTACTTTGGGTCAGTTAAACAGTCACGGTATTTTTAAACGAACTTGGTTATGGTCTGGACATCTAGGGACTAATTAACCTGCGGGTTATTAGTCTAAGTACTTGTAACTGTCGTATGTTAGGTCGCCACTGTACGGGACTAACATAGCAGCTGAGTTTACTCGGGATTAGGAGTAAAGCAACTTAAGGTGAGTTTACGGCCCCTCTTTTAAACTGGTTTTATACTTTCGGGGGAGAAAACATGTGTTAAAACGATTGTTTGGTAAATTCTGTCATACTATGGGTTCTAACGTTTACTACACGATCTTTGGAAGTCCCGGGGGGAACCATGAATGTGCGGGTTTGCACAACGGGGAAATGTGAATAGCGCTATTGGGAGTGACCAACCCCGCTCGTCGGCTTGGAGGGCCGGGCGAGTGCATATTGTCTCAAACAGGAACAACAGGAACATTTGGAACTATTCGGGCACAAAACTGGTATACGTGTTAGTAATGGTTTTCCAATCGTGGTAGTAACAAAACGTACGCCTAGCTAGCGTATACTGGTTTTCTATTTGTTATAGTATGGACAGGTGAACTTGGTACTTGAACTGCAAACCTGTAAACTCACCAGCATTTTTGTGCTGACGTAAACTTTTACATGTTTTCTCAGGTCGCTAAGGTAGCACAGGGGAACTAGGACGCACGCGTCTGCACGGCGTCTAGATAGAGTTGCATGATTTCACAAACATTGAACTTGGTTTAATTATGTTGAACTTTATTTTGAATAAGCTTCCGCTGTAAACGGGATTTTAAAACTATGTTTTGGTATTGCATTAATTACATTTAGACTTGTTTATTGTGATCGTTGGTTTGGATCCTGGTTTGTCATGCGCCTCGCGGTAAAACTCCGCAAGTGGATTTTGAGGGTGTGACAGATTGGTATCAGAGCCAATGGTTATAGTGAACTAGGACTGCATGTAGAGTCTAGTCTATAGCCGAGTCGCACACACTAGACGATCACATGGTACTAAACGTTATAGTGGTTTACGTATGGTCTTGTCGGGGTGTCTCTAAATCGTTGGTCTTTCTACGTTACATCATCCGTTCTATCTTAAGTTGGGTTACTTGTTTCTAGGCAGTGTGGTCTATTGGGGTAACTCGTGTGCTCTTGAGATTTGTCCAAGGCTCGGACATCTTCCCTTTCGCACTCCAATAGAAGCACTTGTCATGAACTACCGTAGTATTACGGTGTGTAGCTAAGAGTCTATGTTCGGTGATTTGATCTTTGAACTAGGAGAACACTTGGAGGACCATGTAGAGCGTTTTATCATTTTGGGTGCACACAAAATCATAAAACGAAATGCATGGAAGCACTAGTGAGCTCTGAGTTTGAAGGGATAGTCCTGGATTGGATCTGGCTTTGATCTTGTGAACATTAGTGGTTATCTTTAACTGCGAAACTAAATTTTCTCGTTCTTTCTGCCAGAATCATGTCTGGAGTGCGTGGAGGACGAGGAGGTGGACGCGGTGGTGGACGCGGTGGTGGTCGTGGTGGTGCTGGTGGTCGTGGTGGAGGTATTAACCTGTCACAGGCTGATCTGAACAACTTGCTCCAGGCTGCCTTTCAGTTAGGGCACAACGGTGGTGGTAAGTTGTTTTATCCATTTTCTTTACCTCATTGGTGAGTCTTGTGTACGTTATTCGTGGTTTCTCATACGTTTCATTTCAGGTGGTCCTGTTGACCCACCCCCACCCATGTGCACCTATAAGATGTTCCGGGACTGCAAACCCCAGGAATTCTCTGGCACCGAGGGTGCGGTCAGTTTGCTTAGGTGGTTAGAGAAAGTGGAGTCGGTATTCCTGATGTGTAACTGTCTCCCAGAAGATCGGGTGAAGTATTCAGCTGCGTTATTTCAGGACGTGGCATTGACTTGGTGGAATGGTATTACCCAGAATATGGGTATTGGGGAGGCATATGCTATGCCGTGGGAGAACTTTGTGCAGTTGCTGAAGCGGGAGTATTGCCCGAGAGAAGAGGTACAGAAGCTGGAGCATGAGGTGTGGAACCTCAAGATGACTGGGTCTGAAATAGAGAAGTATACGGTTAGGAGGAATGAGTTGGCAGTGCTATGTCCCGATTTGCACGTGCCAGAGTATCGTAAGATTGAACATTATGTCTCAGGGTTGGTGCCGGAAATTGCAGGGTTAGTGGCTGCTGGGAATCATCCTACTTATGCGGAGGTAGTTCGATCTGCACACAGGATGACTAATTTAAAGGTGAATGAGGGGATTTTACCAGCGAAAGGTTCGACTGCTAAGGCTCCAGAGAACAACAAACGCAAGTGGGAAAACGATGGGAAAGGGTCTGGGTCTGCACAGCAGGGTAAAAAGTTTGATAATGGGGGTTCATCGTCTTCGGGTAATAAGCAGGGTGGTTATGCGGGAAAACTGCCCAAATGCAACAAGTGTGGACGCCATCACCAAGGGAACTGCGACAGTAACCGTTGTCACCGCTGCCAGCGAACTGGGCACTATGCTAAGGATTGTCGGGTTACACTTCCATCGACTCAGGCTCCGACCAACAGTTCCGCTCCGACTACTCAGGGGACTACAGGGAAACAGGGATGCTACAACTGCGGTGACACTGGGCACTACAAGAAGGATTGCCCAAAACTGAAACAGGGTGGAAATAACGGGAATGGGAACAACGGGGGCGGCGGCAGAAATGCATGTGCCTTCGTCATTGGAGCTGCTGAGGCTAGGCAGGACCCTGATACAGTCACCGGTACGTTTCTTCTCAATAATCATTCTGTTAGCGTGTTATTTGATTCTGGTGCCGACAAGAGTTTTGTATCCATGAATGTTAGTCGACTGCTAGATGTAGTATCTGTACCATTAGAGACCAAGTATATTATTGAGTTGGCTGACGGTAAAACGATTGAAGCTACTAGTGTTCTTCGGGAGTGTCAGTTAGAGTTGTCGGGTTTATCGTTTCCCATCGATCTTATGCCGGTACCTTTGGGTAGTTTCGACGTCGTGGTAGGAATGGATTGGTTATCTTTGTATCGCGCGGAGATTGTCTGTTACGATAAGGTTATTCGGATTCCTCTCCCTGATGGAGAATTTCTTTCTGTGTACGGTATCAAGGGTGGTGTTTCGCTAAACATCATCTCTAGCATGAAAGCCCTTAAGTGTCTTCGAAAGGGTTATCCAGCCGTATTGGCGCTTTTATCTGTTTCCTCCAGTGATGAGAAGAAGATTGACGACATTCCGGTGGTACGCGAATTTCTTGATGTTTTTCCCGATGATTTATCTGGTCTTCCTCCTCATCGTCAAGTCGAGTTCGGTATTGATCTCGTACCAGGGGCTGCTCCTATTGCTCGGGCCCCCTATCGTCTTGCACCTCCCGAGATGCAGGAGTTGTCTAGTCAGTTACAGGAACTCTTGGACAAGGGTTTCATCCGACCAAGTTCTTCCCCTTGGGGAGCCCCAATTTTATTTGTCAAGAAGAAGGATGGGAGTTTCCGATTGTGTGTAGACTACAGAGAGCTGAACAAGTTGACCATCAAGAACCGTTATCCTCTTCCACGTATCGACGATCTATTCGACCAGCTTCAGGGTTCTAGTTATTATTCCAAGATCGATTTGAGATCCGGTTATCACCAGCTGCGCGTCAGGGAGGCTGACGTTGCAAAGACTGCTTTTCGAACACGTTATGGCCATTTTGAATTCTTGGTCATGCCTTTCGGTCTCACGAACGCACCGGCGGTTTTCATGGACTTGATGAACCGCGTCTGTAAACCGTATCTGGACAAGTTTGTCATTGTGTTTATCGATGACATTCTGATCTACTCCAAGAACGAGACTGAACACGGGGAACATCTGCGGTTAGTTTTGGAACTTTTACGACGGGAGCAACTTTACGCCAAGTTCTCAAAGTGTGACTTTTGGTTACGCGAAGTTCAATTCCTAGGACATGTGGTTAATGAACTAGGAATTCATGTCGATCCCGCTAAAATCGAAGCAATCAAGGACTGGGGAGCACCTAAGACGCCAACTGAGGTGCGGCAATTCCTAGGCCTTGCGGGCTATTATCGTCGTTTCATTCAGGGGTTCTCGAAGATTGCTCAACCCCTCACCACTCTCACTCAGAAGGATAGGAAGTTCGACTGGGGTGAATCACAAGAGTCCGCGTTTGGGGAACTAAAGTCTAAACTGTGTTCTGCTCCTATTCTGTCTTTACCTGAGGGTCCTGATGATTTTGTCGTTTACTGTGATGCTTCCATTCATGGACTCGGTTGCGTGTTGATGCAACGCGAGAAAGTGATTGCGTATGCTTCTCGTCAACTCAAAGTGCACGAGAAGAACTACACAACTCATGACTTGGAGTTGGGTGCCGTGGTATTCGCGTTGAAAATTTGGAGACATTACTTGTACGGTACCAAATGCACCATCTACACCGATCACAAGAGTCTCCAACACATTTTCGACCAGCAACACTTGAACATACGGCAGCGTCGCTGGATTGAACTTTTGAACGATTATGATTGTGCTATTAAGTACCATCCTGGCAAGGCGAATGTTGTAGCAGACGCCTTGAGCAGGAAGGAATCTTCTAAACCTCGTCGTGTTCGGGCATTGCAGCTCACTATCCATTCGTCGTTACCTGATCAACTCCGTTCTGCCCAGATAGAAGCTTTGAAGGAGGAAAACCTTAAAGCTGAAACTATGCACGGTGCCGACAAGCACCTAGAGCGAAGGCCTGATGGCCTGCACTATTTCGCAGAACGCATATGGGTTCCTTTATTCGGGGGACTACGGGAGCTTATTCTTGATGAGGCTCATAAGTCCCGGTATTCTATTCATCCTGGTTCGGATAAAATGTACCAAGATCTGAAGGTACTTTACTGGTGGCCAAACATGAGGTCGGACATAGCCTCATACGTGAGCAAATGCTTGACCTGTGCTAAGGTTAAGGTGGAATACCAGAAACCGTCGGGTCTCCTGCAACAACCTGAAATTCCGGAATGGAAATGGGAACGGATTACTATGGATTTTGTCACACAACTTCCTAAGTCACCAAGCGGGAACGACAAGATATGGGTGATTGTCGATCGGTTAACAAAATCAGCCCATTTTCTTGCTATTAAGGAGACCGACACTATGGATCGTTTGGCTCGTCTTTACTTGAAAGAAGTTGTTTCTAAGCACGGGGTACCTGTTTCTATTATCTCGGATGGTGACTCCCATTTTACTTCGCACTTCTGGAAGTCTTTGCACAAGGCTTTGGGTACCTAACTAGACATGAGTACGGCTTACCATCCGCAGACTGACGGTCAGAGTGAGCGTACGATTCAAACTTTAGAAGACATGCTGCGGGCATGTGTGATCGATTTTGGGAAGGGTTGGGAAGCTCATCTGCCGTTGGTAGAATTCTCGTACAATAACAGTTATCACACGAGCATCAAGGCTGCTCCGTTCGAGGCACTGTACGGACGGAAATGCCGCTCTCCTCTTTGTTGGGCTGAAGTGGGCGAGAGTCAACTCACTGGGCCCGAACTAGTGTACGAAACTTCGGAAAAGATCGTACAGATTCGTAATCGGTTGGCGGCGGCACGGGACCGGCAAAAGAGTTATGCCGATCAGCGTCGCAAACCACTGGAATTCCAAGTTAGCGACAAGGTGCTTCTGAAAGTTTCTCCGTGGAAGGGCGTCATACGCTTTGGGAAGCGTGGCAAACTCAATCCGCGATATGTCGGCCCATTTACAATCCTGGAACGGATTGGGCCGGTGGCATATCGACTTGATCTACCGACGGAGCTCGGTAACGTACATAACGTCTTTCACGTGTCAAACTTGAAGAAGTGTCTGGCTGACGAGTCTCTCATTGTTCCACTAGAAGAGATCAAGGTTGATGATCGTCTTCGGATTGTGGAAGAACCTGTGGAGATCCTTGATTACAAGATTCGCAGCCTGCGTCACAGCAAGATTCGTATCGTTAAGGTTCGGTGGAACTCGAACCGGGGACCGGAATATACGTGGGAACGGGAGGATCAGATGAAGTCTAAGTATCCTCATCTCTTTCCTAAGGAAGCGTTCGAGTCGAGACATATCTCTTCGGCAGCTGAATGAATCTCGGGTCGAGATTCCTTTTAACGTGGGGATGATGTGACAACTCGGGTAAATCTCTATTTTGGTTTCTATCTTTTGTTTGTTCCTTCGTTAATTCTTTGTTCTTTCTGTACTTGTGCAAATTTTCGGGACGAAAATTCTTTTAACGTGGGGATGATGTGACACCTGGCAAATTCGGATTAACAATGTTGTCTAGATAAAAGTCTACCTTAGCGAGTCACGCGTATATCGTACTTAACTGGGTTAGTTAAGTCGGGTTATGGTTCGGGAACTATTGGTTAGTCTAGAAGATCATTGGATGTTGGTCTAGAGGTTCGGTAGATGTCAGTCCTTAACCAAGTGTACAAACGGTGACGATTTGTAGGATCGTCAGGGCATACGGAACGTACGAGTCTCGAGTCCCGGGAATTGGTGAACGAGTGTAAATATGTGTATTTACTTGTGTTATGTGTTTACAATCATTATGTGACTTGTCGGTACATGAATATGCATTAACATATGTTAAAACGGGGTTTAATGCGCAAAACACACCAAAGGAACCCCTACAGGCGATTAGGAAGCCTAATCGCCCATAGGGGAGGCGAGTAGGGGGACATAGGGGCGATTAGGCCCCTACTCGTGTGATGTTATGGGCGAGTAGGCCCAATCGCATGCTAGTTCATGCGATTAGCAGCCCTAATCGCATGAACTGCTGCACAATCGCATGTAACGCGCTGGAACGATTAGAAACGCCTATAAATACAATACTTAACCTCCTAAACTCCCTAATATCAACCCTAGTCGTCCCATAACCGCCCCAAACACTTAAACAACCTCTGGAAGGCGATTTTGATCAAAAACACGAGGTTTCAAGGTCTAATCATCATCCTTTTGCAATTCCAAGGTTTAATTCTCATCCATAATACTTTGTAAACGTTTTTAATTAATCCCTAATGGTCCAGACCTGTTCATAAACGAAAAAGCTTTCTGAAAATCGTCAATAAGAGTTATTAATCGGATTATAACTAATAAACATGCGTTATGGGTATGTATGATTAGAAAGATAGGATTTTTATGAATCTTGATGATGTTTTGATGTGTAATCATGCTAGGTCAGAATTAATATTGTTAGTATGATGATAGAGATCTCAGTAATTGAATAATAGGGTTATGATTACATGCGTTAATTGAATGTTGCATGCTATGTGTATGTGTTTGGATTTCTATGGTTGCATGCAGGACTGATTTTACGAGGATGAACGAAGGGTTTTGGGTTAAACATGTTTAGGATAGTGTTTGGGAGGATATTGGGTAGTTACACACGCTCTGGATCTGATTTGGAACGTTAAACGCGCGAAAAACCGGAACAGCAAGGTTACAGGCGAGTAGCCTTGCTAATCGCCTGTGTTAGGGGCGATTAGGCCCCACTCGCATGATAACAGGGGCGAGTAGCCCCACTCGCCTGACTATAGGGGCGAGTAGGCTACTCGCGTGGCAAAAAAGGCGAGTAGCCCTACTCGCATGGCTTAAGGGGCGATTAGCCCAACTCGTGTGACATGTCATGCGATTAGCCTCCCTAATCGCGTGTACTGCTGCTGTAAGTGTATATTAGCATACCGAGACCTGATTTGACATGTAGTAACATGCTAGGAACCCCGTAACATGTCTAATAACTTGGTAACATATATTTGGATGTATTTCGGTGATACGTGAACTATGTGCTATAACTTGTTGTGTGTTATCGTATGTTAAGTGTACTTGCGTTATTGTATGTTTTGGAGCGTAAACATAACACGGGGAGTCTCGGGTCACCAATGGGATGTCGAGTCTTGTACTTTGGGTCAGTTAAACAGTCACGGTATTTTTAAACGAACTTGGTTATGGTCTGGACATCTAGGGACTAATTAACCTGCGGGTTATTAGTCTAAGTACTTGTAACTGTCGTATGTTAGGTCGCCACTGTACGGGACTAACATAGCAGCTGAGTTTACTCGGGATTAGGAGTAAAGCAACTTAAGGTGAGTTTACGGCCCCTCTTTTAAACTGGTTTTATACTTTCGGGGGAGAAAACATGTGTTAAAACGATTGTTTGGTAAATTCTGTCATACTATGGGTTCTAACGTTTACTACACGATCTTTGGAAGTCCCGGGGGGAACCATGAATGTGCGGGTTTGCACAACGGGGAAATGTGAATAGCGCTATTGGGAGTGACCAACCCCGCTCGTCGGCTTGGAGGGCCGGGCGAGTGCATATTGTCTCAAACAGGAACAACAGGAACATTTGGAACTATTCGGGCACAAAACTGGTATACGTGTTAGTAATGGTTTTCCAATCGTGGTAGTAACAAAACGTACGCCTAGCTAGCGTATACTGGTTTTCTATTTGTTATAGTATGGACAGGTGAACTTGGTACTTGAACTGCAAACCTGTAAACTCACCAGCATTTTTGTGCTGACGTAAACTTTTACATGTTTTCTCAGGTCGCTAAGGTAGCACAGGGGAACTAGGACGCACGCGTCTGCACGGCGTCTAGATAGAGTTGCATGATTTCACAAACATTGAACTTGGTTTAATTATGTTGAACTTTATTTTGAATAAGCTTCCGCTGTAAACGGGATTTTAAAACTATGTTTTGGTATTGCATTAATTACATTTAGACTTGTTTATTGTGATCGTTGGTTTGGATCCTGGTTTGTCATGCGCCTCGCGGTAAAACTCCGCAAGTGGATTTTGAGGGTGTGACAGTTAGTGTAGAGTCTTTTTGTAAGTGTATGCATACACATATGATTTGGTTTCCATGGGTTTGTTAATCTGTTACATGATGTTAATCTCTTGTTAATATGTAATAATATTTAATATGTTATAATATTGTTAATGATGTTAATATATTTAATTTGAATGTTGTGATGTTATTAAAGATGTTAATGTTGTTAATGATGGGTATGCACATTCAGATTTAATGTGGAGGGAAGCATATGGATAAAGACTGAAGTGGAATATGGGCAAAACAACCTTTTCACAAAATATCTAATAGAAATACGTACAATGGCAGTTGGGAGGGGGGGTTGATTTGCAAATTACATGTAAGTCGAGGACTCGGACTGAAAATTCACGGAAGTAAGGACTCAAGTTACATTCCATCCTAAACCACAAGTATTAAAATAATAGTTTAAGCTTTTTTATAATACATGATTTTTCTAATTTAAACAAAACTCATAGCTTTATTTTTTTATTTAATAATTTATTTTTGTTCTTTTTTTTTACCTCTTCTTCTTTTATTTTACTTTTTTTTTTTCAAAATTTTCTTAGTATCTTAAAGGCCTTATAAAATAGACGATGAACCATTTGTTTTTAACTTTCCTATTGATTCCGAATATTCCTTTGCGACATGCTCTTTCTGTTGGAAATGATGTACACTTATCGAGTTTGGACCGGAAGGTTGCCTATAATAGCATAGGGAAGGAATGTTGCAATAGACATTCGGTTCATGTATTTTGCAATAGATATTCTTGGACTCTATCCTTCAAGGTTTAAACAATTTCATGTAAAATGGTGTTTCTTGGGATGAGGAAGTCTAAACGTGAATTAATTGAAAGAAGGGATTTGAAAATCACTTTGTTGTGAAACTCAACGATTCAAGTTCTTATATATAATCATGGGATGATTTCATAGATAATGTTTACAAAATGGTTATATCAGTTTCCTTATAAAAACTGAATTGAGACTTGAAGATCATGTTATTGTGAAATTTGAAAATTCAAATTCTCTTATCTAATCATGAGATAATTACATGGATACTATTTATGAAATAGTTATCTTAGTTTTTTGCATGAACAAATATTTATTTGAATAATATTTGGTACTTATGGCTTTAAGTAATTCATGCATGATTTATCTATTGTTTTTGAGTTATGAACTCTTGTGTTAAATAATATTCACTCGAATAGCATGAAACATATACTTTCGAGATATGTGAGTATACAAATCATGCAAGGTTCAATATTCATGGACAACACGAAACATATACTTTGAGATATTTAAGCTAAGCGAATCATGCAAGGTCCATTGAATGAGTCATATAAACAAGATATTTCTAATGAATGATATTATGAACACTATAGATTGCCTACCTTAAGTAAGATATAATTAGATTATTGAACTCAAAATTAACTGATTAGTAAAATGGTTTTTACCAAGTTACATGGATAATTTTCCAAGAACAAGTAAGTTGCTAGTATCATGAAGTGCCCTGGCGAACATTGTATTCGATAAGCAAATACAAATTAAACTGATGAATGTTATCATGGGATGATAAGGATTGTTCAAGGAGAATAAGGAGATCTTCTAGATATTTATGTGAAATATGTTATTCGCATTAGAATTCACACAGAAGGAAATTAATGTTGATCAAAGAGTAGATGGAAAAACAATATTGGAATTATTCCAATTTCCTTTTAACTTTAAATTTTGTAACTAAAAGTTTCAAATATGAAACATCCATTGTAGCTATTGCATATCATAGTAAGTGTATGATAGAATTATACACTAAAATGCTGATTCATAATTATTAAGTTGTAACTTAATGATTATACAATGAGTATGGACTGAAAGGGTACAAATTGGATCTTGAATAAGAACTAAAGTATGAATCATGTTACATACCATCAAAGCTTGATAAGGGACTTCAAGAAAGCATCAATGGTTGACCTATAAGAAGATCTGCTTAACTAAGGTCAAACTATTGTTAGCCAAACACTGAGTAAAAGCTTTGAATCAGATAGGGATTTTGATTGAATCCAAATGGTGTTTAATAGAAATGTTATTAAGTGACGATCACTTAAAGGAAATGGGCATTTCAAGGTATAGTATCTAACTATTAAAAAGACCACTTGGATTTTGAAAAGTGTTAAGTACATTAAATCTGATGAGATTAAATTGCAAAAGAGCATATTATGGTTACGAAGGCTGGTTGGAGCTTAATCTAAATTTATATACAATAAGAGTGTTTGGTGACATATGTCACACCCTCAAATTCCACTTGCGGGGTTTAACCGAGGCGCGTGACACTCTAGGATCCAAGTCAAAGGTCGTAATAAATGACAACTGTATGAGTAAAATAACGTACAAACAACAATGCAAATTTAAGGAAAAGTTAACCAAAGTACAGCGGAAGCAGTTTAAGTATCATAATGTTGTATTGCAACCCATTTGTGGATCCCGTTGCAACGCGCGGGTAAACCCACTAGTAATTAATTAAAAATCTTAATCTAACTAATTAATTAATTAACTTCCTATTTTAATGGATGGTGAAAAGTACAAAATTACGCTTAATCTAATTTAATTAATTAAATGAAGTTGTATTTAATTACAATTTTGCCACTTTAAATCAATGGTTAGAAAGTGATTCTCATTGCTTTTAAACAATGAGTGGTTCCTATTTGAACCGCACCCTATATATATATATATATATATATATATATATATGGTCCAGATCCTGTACAAAGTGTTTTTTTTTTTTTGACAAGTGTGAGAAGATGTTTTGGCCATTAGATCATCTTAATCAATGGTGTTGATTAATTGAGTGGCATTTTGGTAATTAGTGTTATATTATTAATAATAAATTAGATGGTTTGGGGTATTAAGGTAAAATTGTCAACCACATTTAATTGATAGATCGTAAAAAATGGAAACAACCCCTTGACTCTCGTTCATCTCTCTCTTTTTCTCTCTCTATCCTCACTCTAAGAATCACCTCTCACTTTGTTTATCTCTCTCTCCATCGAAGATTAAGAGGTGTTTTTTTTCTTTCCTCAAAATCAATCTACAAAGATGATAGATGAAGAACAGGACCATGTTTTTTTCTTTCCCCCAAAAAATCAAATCTACAATATATGAAGATCAAGGCCACGTTTTGGTATTCTTCTTGTTAATTAATATTGACTACGAATGATAAACAGAGTATTTCATTATTAAAAAAATCAAGTTTACATATTCTAAATATTTGTGTTTTATACAAACTAGGTTTTTTACCCGGCCGCGCGTTGCGGCGGCGTCAATCTTATTTGGAAAATAAGTAACGACATACCTTGCGTCGTTTCACATACCTTGCATCGTTTGAGATCTCAAATCGATTTTCACATGAAGGTTATGTAGAGATAATGTAATGAATGCTAAGTACGTCATATTTATGATGCGGCGAATTAACTAAAATCACATATCATACAACAATGTCGGTTGTCGGTTGAATGGCAGTCACATTTCAAGAAATCAACAAAATCTTATCTAATAAAAATTAACACGTTTTTACGACTAACGTGTCACATATTGATCTGGTATGTTGTATTTGGAGGAATTAGTAATATGCTATCAAGTTTGTTGGGATTGATAAGGTTGTGGGTTATGATAATTAAGTTTGTACAGCTAACACTGGTTTATTTGATATTGATTTCTTGAACAAACAATGTCATCATTTGTTGTAAGTTATTAAGAACCACAGTTATAAATATAGAAACATCCATCTTCATAATCACAACTACCAAATGGATCTAGGTGTAACTTTTATATCTTTAATTGATTACACTGATTTGCGGGTTTAAGCAAATTGTTTATATTTCAAGACAGGCGTATGGCACGCCTATGAGATGATAAAACTCAATCCATCCATAGTGGTGGAGTGGCTTTTGTTTCACCTATGTGATCAAAGGTTCAATCCTCATTTCTAACATTTATGGTTTGGTATCCGGGTGAAGATCGAATACGGGTGGCGCCGGTTCGAATTTGACGGGCGGCGAGGTTTTACCAAGTTCTATAACACTGTCGTGCCTTCGGGCGGGTGAGGCTCGGGTTTCCGCGCATCTGGAGAAGGCGGGGGCTGCTGGAGGTCGAGTAGTCGATTCTTGGGCACGGCGCCCCGCAAGGGTGGTTGCCACACAGTTGTTCGCCGATAAAAAAAAAAGATGATAAAACTCGAGCTTTAAATTAGCATACTGAATTACCAATTATGCAATCGTCAAAAAGATTAATTAAACAAACAGACCAAGTTGCATATTTCAGAAAACAACACAAAACTGAAATAACATACTGGATTACTGAGTATGCCATTGTCTCTACTCTTTCTTTCAAATTCCAATCCAAACAATAATGGTTCGATTCCTAAACTCTGCTCTTCATCATCTGCAAGCTCTCCCTTTCTTCAGCAGCGGCAGTCATCAGTTCGTCAAATTTATCTGTCTTCCCTAGCAATATCTCGATCTATTTAACAATAACCATATCAGCATCATCACCATAGTTAAACTGTATTGCTCACAAATGGAACACTTTCTTTTAAGGAGATAAAGATTATTCCTTTCACCATAAGTGACCACATTGTTTTGGTATATACCATCACGAAAATTTGAATATATGGTAGATCGGAAGTTCTTGATCAGTGCGAGATTATAAGATAGTGTATTAAAGTTATTGCATCAAAATATTTATATGAGCAAGTTATAGAACAATCAAATCATGAGCAATTTATAAAACAAAAATCACAATTGGATTTTATATTTTTTATTTTTGAACAATTTACCTTGGCTTTTTAATGGGGCGCCCTCGAGATTCATCTTTCATGTCAACAGTGGATGTCATAATCTCTGTATTGTTTCAACATAGTTAACGCATAATATATAATACATGAATGTAGAAACTCACAAATGCAAAAAATCCTTACTCTTCTCCACAGCAAATCCATTATTCTTGAGAATTTCGGCTATTGTGACAACTGTCGCAATGGCTGCAGGAACGATCACAGTAACTTGTTAGTAAAACCTATGCAAAGTTAGCAAAAGGTTTAAAAGGAATAAGGACAACTTCTGTTTTTCTCAGCAGTGGTCGAGAGGTCCGTGTACGGTCACTGAGATCTCAGAAATGTAGGAAGCTTTGGAGGTTCTAACAAATGGTCGGGGCAATCTGAATATCTTTCCAGATTTCGCATGGTTGCGACGCTTTAAACCGAGATGCATATGCTCACATTCCTCATTTCTATCCAAAATGCAATAATAATCATCAACAGTGAATCCAAAAAACTCAAATGTCTCATCTGCTCATTGGAAAATTTCAATAAATCGCCAATCACTGCAACAGTATAATCATTTCGCAACAAATGAACCAAGCCAATTAAGTAACGCAATAGGTAACATCAAAGCAACAACTACTATCATAGATGACAAAAAAAGTTTATTAAACCACAATGTAAATAATAGATTGTTACTCACATAAATTAGATCCTCCATGCCCATCGTACACACCAAAAAAATGAGCAGTCAAATCACTCAAATTCAGATTCACCACATGATCTGCAACAAACATTTTAATTGGTATTTTCATAAACTGAGGAATGGCAACAACAGCATCTTCCATCTCTGGCCTTTTACCACAAACCGAATTACACCCCCAAAGCGGTAAATATTCCAACTGGGAAACACGAGTAATTACTTCTCTATATGACCAAAATAAAGCATTTACAGCAAAATCACTTATGAGGTAAGAATAACAAAAACTAACCTTTGTGGTTGTCCACTTAATATTCAGCTTGATATACGTTGTCGGGAAACTCGCCGGAGAATTTGCAAATCCCAGTAACCATGGATAACCAACCACAACTCCCTCGACAACAAAATAACTTATGAGGTAAGAATAACAAAAACTAACCCACCATAGATGACCAACCACAACTCCCTCGACATAAACAAAGCCAACAAACACCATACGCATCCCTAATAACAAAAAAAAGAAAAAGTATGCACGTGATGTTTTCGACAAAATGCAAAGGAAATAAACTCAGTACTCACAACAAAACAAAAGCTAAAAACGGAAAATGATCTATGTTCATATTGTTTACATGTCGTCGGGTAAGCTTACCGATGTGCAGATCGGGACTACAACCATCATCATCACTGGTGAGATTACATCGCCTACACCGTCCCAGAGCAACTACCATGCGAGACCGGTATATACAACTTCACACATACTTTTGTCAAGTGATTCATCTAAACAAATAGTGTCAGGGAAAACATAGAACATTCACAAATGTGTGCATAAAATAGGTATATAATGAATACGATTAAGTTCGAAACTTATGAAAACTCTATATATCATCTCTATACGAATTACGAAACACAGGGAAGCAACTTACCTCAACTCATATGTAAAACCGGTGGAACGATTTACCAACATGTCTCTATCAATAAACCTATAAAAATCAACACAAATACCTTCTAAATAAATTATTTTACAAAATGCAAGATACAAAGGTTTCTTACAGATTTGTAATCGGTCATGAGTTAATCCATCACGAGTTACAAATAGCAACGCACAATCGAATTTGTAAGTAAGACCCACAGTAAAAAAAATCAGATATCAAACCAAGGGTTGTAAAGTAGAGATTAGGTGAACCAACACAGAATTGGGGGTCAAATAAGGGTTACCTTCAAGACAAAGAAATGATCGTAATACGCTTATAAAGGCTTTCTGCGTCTAATTTAGGCACCGGATTTCCATAACCAAATTGCATCGCCGACATCATCTTCTTCACCATACAACCAAGCAACCGTAATATCCCTCCCAGATCTGCAATTTATAAAAATGGCAAAAAAACAAAAGTTGAAAGATTAAAAACTAAACTAACCTGAAACAAAGAATCTGAGCTCAAATCATACAACAAAAATGTTCGTTCTGTCTCTGGATAAAGCTATTCACGTCGGCCTCATAACCAATCACCATTGCGGCGCCACAGGCAACAACGATCAGAAAAGAAAAGAAAACTGAGATGATAGAGATGACTGTTGGGAGAGAGAGGGAGAGGAAAGGTTTAATGGAGAGAAAGGAGCAAACCTCTGCCACCATTATCCTCCACTACGACAACTATTTGTATAGATGGAAGAATGGAGAGAGAGAGAGAGAGGGGGGGGGGGGGGGTGGTGGTTCACAGAGAGCATAAGGGAGAGAGAGAGAGAGAGAGAGAGAGAGAGAGAGAGAGACTTATAGGGGAAAGGGAATAGCTCCACGTCTCAATCCATTTCCCTCTCAGATGTGGTGGAATAACAGGGGACACACACGTATTCTGAACAGGTGGAACATTAATATGATAATATGATAATAATAATAATAAAGCACTGTAAAAAAAAGGCGTCTACAAGAGTCGAACCCTGGTTCCATGCCAAACAAAACCTGAATCCTACCATCGGTGCCATACAACATTTCTTAAACAAAATTGAAATCATATATATTTAACATAACAAAAAATTAAAAAAATAATAAAACACTGTTCAAATCCAAAGGTCTATTATTATAGTTTAATTATTAAATAAAGAATGAAGAAGGTTTTATTAGTGGTTGCAAGTGTAATGTTGACCGTTGACTGCAGTCAAAGAAGGAACAACTAATGAACAGCTGGGTGTGAAAAACATTTCTACAAAAATTTGTATAGTGAATTCAAAACACAATGTGTTCAAAATTCTTCTTGTTAATTAATATTGACTACGAATGATAAACAGATCATTTGTGGTTTAGTGTTTTTTTGAATTTAAAACACATCTTAAATGTATGTATAGTTGTGTTTTAATTAAAGTACATTCTAGTGTGTTTTTTGAATGTGTTAGTGATTGTGTATGATGAAGATAAAACACACTGGATTATGGAGAAGATGGTGATAAAACACACGAGACTGTTAAAACATAAAGTTGAAAATATGGTGATAAAACAAACAGGTATGAACGTAATGCATACATATAACACCATGGATTGAAAACAAATGTGTTTTATGTTGAATATCATATTATCAGTATCTAAAGCAGTAATATCAGCCAATGGTGTTTAATAGTATTGTGATTCATAAAAAACATCCATCGTATGAATATTAGGACATTTTTTTTAAACATAAGTCATATTCAGATAAAACACCCCAGTATGAAAATAAAACACTTCTCCATTTGTATATGCGAAATGTTGATCTCGATCTGTATATGCAAAATGGTAGTCTCGACTTGTAAGAGATATGGTGTTATTTGTGAATTTGAAATTGAAATATGATTTAAAAATATTAATTAGTTTCGAAAATTATGGGACTTCCTAAAATAAAGTAAAGCGAGATGACAGATCTAGCCCTATTAAATAAAAATGATAAAGGACACTTGTCACCTCCATAGCCCTTCTCACATTTCTCACACATTTTGACCTTTGTACAGGATCTTAATCATATATATATATATATATATATATATATATATATATATATATATATATATATATATTGAAAACAGGGTTATCTTTGAAATATAGTCTTTTCTTGTATCGTAGGCTTATCAATTGTTGGTGACATAATACTACAGTGACGGACGCAACCAATACCGATCAAACAATGTTGATATTGATATTGATATTGTTAGTATCGGAATCGTAACCGGTATCGGTATATACTTTAAAATATATACGCTTTTAACCAATTTAGTTTTTATTTAATTTGATTCTCGTTCGATTATATAGCTAGATAAGCGACCGCGTTTGAGTTTTTTCTTGTCGTTCCTCTATAAACATTTTTAAAAAAAAAAAGAGTTTTATTCAAATTTAGTATCTTGACGAACAAAACTAATACCGACATTGGTGTTCGTTTTTATGGTTTTCAATGTAAAACACATTCTTTTGGACATATCATGCTTTTAAACCGGGTGTCGTTATCATATCGATACAGTAACGAATCAAACCCGGTACCAACAAAAATTTTCATACGTAATAACCCGAAAATAACCCGAACAGATACCAATCGAACTCCTACCACGTCACGTTGGCAAATCCTGCTACTTTCTATAAAAGAACTTAAAACCATAAAACATAAATATTCCACCGGTATGATCCTAAATTGTATAATTGTTATCAATTAAAGGGTACATTAATCCCAAAGAGCAAAATAGGGAGCAGTATTATATTCTCAGAGACATAACAGCACGATTTGAGCCACTCTTTATGCTACTGTTCACGAGAAAAATTATATTATTATTTCAGAAGATTTTATCTATACATTTAATGGTTTAAGATATGTTTATTTTATTTAGGTTAATAAGAACCATGAACGCTTGTAAATAATACAAGGTCTAGTATGTGACGTTAAAAGAATACATTTTATGGTTTATCACTACAAGACAAAGTTGGTACTTGTAAACTTGAATAATTCGTACCTTAAAACTTATAAGAGAGTATATAAAAACGTCATTTCCCTACGGCGTGCTTAATCCATGATTACTTGAAATTTATTAAACAAGAGTAATACCACTAACCTCTTAAGATTATACTTTGGATTTGTCTCGGGATTGATAAATTTAACATGACACATTAATTTTACATATCAAATAGTCTGATGCGCTTTACAGTTACATGCAGGAAAGTTTTAGGTAGCACCTAACTTAAAACAATTAACAATGTATTTCTAATGTTAACACCTAATATTAAACAATGTATAATTCTAATGTTAAGATCCAACCTAAAACAATATACAACTCTAATATTAATATCTAACCTAAAACAATATATGTAGAACTCCACACTACTAGAAAAATGACCTACCATGACGCGCATTGCGCGTCATAATAGGTTGTTTATGACACGCAAAAAAGTGACAAGAAAGGACATGTCATAAAATTTTTATGTCATGCAAGAGTTTGTCATTTTTTAATGATTAACATTAATGGTACTCTTTTGTGGCACACTTTCGTGACACTCTTTCATGACACATTTTTTACACACATTTACGACACATCTTTATGACACTAATTTTGCGTGTCATGCTTTTTTTACCAAAAAAAAAATAATATTCTGCATAAACAACTACTAACCTGGATTTATATTTATATTTTTAATAACAAAATCAATAAATTTGATAATAAAACTGCATATATTATATATATCAACAAATAAACCCATTTCAATATAAGCATTTGTCGAATCCGACCACAAGTATTAACGGTTACAAAAATATTGTGTCAATACATTACGTTAGTCTAGTCCTAAACATACGAATCACTTGAAAATGAAGGTTGTGGAATAACTTGACCATTCTTCACGAATAGCATCAATATCCGCATTCGTGTAAACATCAACCCCTCCCCCAACCTGAAACAACATTTAAATTAATAAGATTAAAGGTCAAGATTCATTATGACACACGGTTTTTCATGTTATAAATAAGTGCGTGTCATAAAATGCGTGTGATGATAGGTTATTTTTCTAGTAGTGCCAATTCTAACACCTAACCTAAAACAATGTATAACTCCAATGTAACTCTAATATTAACACTTATCCTAAAGACTAAAAAATGTACAACTCTAACATACTAATATTGATACCTAACCTAAAACAATGTATAACTCTAGTAACCTATTCTGCTCTGGTTGAAAATAGAATTCATATTTACTGGTTTGAACATAATTAGTGACTTGCCTATACATGATTAATGAATTACCTGAACACCTAATTTTTTCCTGTATGAAAAAAACTCCACAAAAAATAGTCGTTTTTTCTCCATTTTTATATAGCACTATAGTACTCGTTGGAAAGATGATAAAGCACTCGTTAATTTGGTGTAATTTTTTTTCTTTAAAAGATCTCGTAAATAAAGGTAACGTTTAAAAATTGTGGGAGAAAATATGAGAGAAAAATCCAATTTTGTTTTAAACTTTTTTTCCCTAAAATTACTTAATGTCACATGGCATCCTACATGACACTCTCAAAGGAGGAGAATGGTTATATGAGTGGCATGTAGGATTTAGTCATTTGGAATATATATAAATATATATATATATAGATATGTATATATATATAGGGTAGGGATCATACGAGAACCAACTTTAGGGAGAGAACCAAGGAACCAATGTGAACAGAGGGCATTATTGTAAATATGATAAAAACATAAAATAAATAAAATAACATGAAACAGAAACATCACATTCATTATCACATTCATCTCTTCCCCCTTTATCATCCACACCCTAACTCTCTAAAATTTATCATCATGTTCATATCACATCTTTTTCTAAAATCGTATCAGAGTGACAGTATCATGAGGATCTAGTCTGAATAACATGAGAACTGCAGGTCGAATGGTGTACAAGACTAATATAAGCTTCAAATGTTCTAACACCCCATGAACCTATCAGATTAACGCTCAACACGAAAAATATTCACCTTCTCTATCCCTTCCTCTTACGAAGATGTACCTGGTTATGGTCGCCGGCAAAAAAACATGGTTTCTGGATATGGATCTGGGTACGGGCAGAGACAAGAGGAGACGATTTCTGAGTATGGATCTAACGTCAAATAACAAGTTCTTTATTAAGGTGATATGCATAATGAATCTGTAATCTGGTTTGATTATTTGTTTTTTCATGGTTAGATGTGGATATAATCTCTACACCTCCATTACTGAAGAAAGTAGGAACATTCAAGTTAGGATTTTATAGTCGTGACAAAATTATTTATGTAAATCTGAATTTAATGGTTTATGGACAGTGTGTGAACATGTAGTTGCATTCTTTAATGTTAATTTGTTGTTTAGCCTCTTAATTAATGGATCTGCTATAAAAATATTAGTAGATGATGTAATAGGGTTAATAAAAAAATTACATGGGGCTTTTGATTAACATTAATATAAACCGTCAATAACGTGTGTATTTAATTGAATTGATTCAACTATAATGACATTAGAGTAGTTGGGATGAAAATGATAAAGTATGTATTCAAAAAAATTGTTGCGCCTATTAGGTGTTGATGAAATGTCACAATGAAGAAATTTATATAAGTGAATCCTTACCAAGTAGTCAAATGGATGGAATGTTGGTAGTTTCTTGTGTAGAGTTTCCACACGATGATTAATGATAATTACCACCTAACTAGAACATTCACTGATGGTGATATTGGATGAGCACTATAAGCTAGCAAAGTGGGCATCTTCAAACTTACGGTCATTGAAATGTACAACAGGTATCCGATCTTCATTGGACTTGATCATTTTTATTGTTTATGGTATTTTTTATATTGATGCACATGTGCATAATGCATAATTTATATGGTAATGATAAAATTAATGTTAATGCACATGTGCATTAACGTTGAAATCTTGTTATCATCATTAAGGTCTTTTGCTCTAACGCACATGTGCATATGTTATGTTGAAATCTTTATTATTTGTACACAAAGATGGGATAAAAACCAAATAATGTAACTTTTGTGTTATAATCGAGGTATAAAGGGTCAAAAAAAAGGCTGCCGGATGTAATCGAGGATGATGACATAATCGTTGATCAGAAAGTTAAAAAGGTCGGCATTAATTATTTAAGAAATTTTATTTATATGCACATGTGCATATATGTATATTTATCATGCTAAATAATAAATGTTAATTATTAGCTTTTTAAACACACGAACAACATCATAAATTTGAGTAGTATACGTTGTGCAGATTGACGGATGAAAAAAAAGGGAGATGTAAGATGAGGCATCAATGAGGTGTGAAAGAGTGTTATAAGAAGATAAGTAAAATGAGAAGAAGATGAAAGGGGTACAAATAACCAATAGAAGGGGACAATGTTGATGAACGTGAGGTTGTGAGATAATTAGAAGTTTGTAAGTAGGTGGTTAGTGGTAACATAGTTGGTTTGTAATATGGATATATTTTTTTGTTATCGTTTGTTTTATTGATTTAATACTTTTGGTAGAAACTAGATGTAGTTGTATGATAAAAACAAATTGGTATAAAAACTTTGTTATTTGATGGATGATGCATGCACATATGTATATTTTGGGTGGACTTATATGGTGGTTGATAGGTTGATTATGTTTGTAATTATTATTTTTAGCGTCTGTAAATTGGTATGATAATGAAATTGACATATGCACAAGTGCATGATTATAATTATACCCCCACCACCCAAAACCCTAAACCCATCACCCCACCCCCGTCCCACCGTACCTAAACAATAAGCCAGAAAGTTAAACCACTAAAAAAATCTAACTATATTAGTGAAATGCACATGTGCATGCAGTACACGTTTCTTATTTTATAGTTCTTATATAGAGGTGTTTTAAGTTTATTCATGTTTGTTGTTATACACGTGTTTTATTTTAATTTATGTTATAATATGCATGACTAAACACTTGACGAGTTCGAGTGTATTTTATATCTCACTTTGCATCAATTTAATGATCAATGAATAAAATTTGTGACCCCTTATATATATGTATCATGTCCATTTAATAATCATTTAACTATGGTAATTGACAATTCATTCAAAAGTGTGATTTAATAGTGAAATGCACATGCGCATACGGTGTATTTCTGTATATATAACAGCGAAATGCACATGTGCATTAGGATGACGTTATACGACGTCACAAGCCATTTTTTTTATTTTTTTTAATATTTTTTATTTTTTTTCGAATTAATAATGAAAAATAATCATTTTGGTTTTTTTTACTTTTTTTATTTTTTTATTTATTTAGGTTATATATATATATATATATTTTTATTTATTTTATTTTTTTATGGAGGGGTTTTGTAGACACCTTCATATTTACAAAAATGCCACCTCTTCACACTGGTTCTTTGGTTCTCTCCCTAAATGGTGGTTCTCAAATAATCCAAATTATATATATATATATATATATATATATATATTATATGAAGAAACTATTAAAAATATCAAAATTGACAAAAACAAAACAATCATTTTGGTTCATTATGGTATCGTAAAAGGTAGACGAATTCAAATTTATACCAACACGTATATAGTTTTCAGAAAGGCAACGACATGACATGAATTTGGTTTGTACCTGTGACAATCGTCACCCTCGTCTTTTGTCACACCCTCAAATTCCACTTGCGGGGTTTTACCGCGAGGCGCATGACAAACCAGGATTTAAGTCAACGGTCACAATAAACAACACTATATGCACAACACAAAAACCAAAAGATATAATTATAAAAGCATAAACTGTAGCGGAAGCTTTAAATGTTTACAACCCAAACGACATAGTTTAAATGTTTAATGAAGACCATGCTCTAAACCCTAGACGCCCGTGCCGACTCGTGCGCCTAGATCCAGTTGTTGCTACCTTAGCGACCTGAGAAAAACATGCCAAAAGATGTCAACATATAATGCTGGTGAGTTCACAGGTTTGTTCAAAAATGTTATCCAAATGTTACCCTGTCCATACTATATCAATGTTACCAAGTACGCTAGCTAGGCGTATGTTTTATTACTACGATTGGAAACCATTACTGGACACGTTTAGCAATGTTTAGCATGTTTAGCAGCCCGTAATGTTCAGCACGATAATGTTCCTGTTCGAGACAATATGCACCCGCCCGGCCCTCCAAGCCGACGAGTGGGGCAGGTCACGCCCAATAGATCTATCCACATTTCCCCCGTTGCGCAAACCGCACATTCATGGTTTCCCCCGGGACTTTCCAAAAGATCGTATAGCAATATAAAGTTAAAACCATAGTATGACATATGTTACCAAAACTGTTTAGCGCATGTTTTCTCCCCCAAAAGTTAAAGCAGTAAAAGTGGGGCCGTGAACTCACCTTAGATAGCGTTCTTCAATTATAAGTAAAGATGTTTGGCCCTTGATAATCCCTCTACCGGAGATCTATTAAAATGTTCACATAAGTGTTCCGACTAATAACCATAAGGTTATCTAGCCCCCGATTGTCCAGATCGTAATCAAGTATGTTTTAAAACGTGTTTAAATGTTCAACCGACACACTAGACCGACCCGCCATCCCATTGGTGACCCATTACCCTAACTAATCAAGTACACATAGATTACACGCAAGGTTCAAGCATAAAACACTTAGTTTGTATCAAAAATCTCATTTTTGTCAACGTAGGGTCGAATGTAGTTCCGGGTGGTCGAAGGTGGCTTGTAAGTGGTCGAAGGTGTTCCTGTTTGGTCGAAGGTGTTCCTGAAATTCCACCTTCGCCCCTTTTCCTTCCACCTTCGCCCCTTTGTAGCACATTCGCCCCTTTGTCTTCCACCTTCGCCCCCCCTGGAATCCACCTTCGCCCCCATGGAATCCACCTTCGCCCCTGATGTCAGATTTTTCCAAAAACGCGTCGAAAAACATCCGAAAACATCACGAAACATCACGAGTTACAGCAGTCAAACATCATTAGTATATTCCTACGAAACCCTACCAATTTTACCCCAAAATCTATCCGTTTTACAAGTTTCCTAAAATGGTAAATTATGGAGATGTCACATCACCATGCATGAAGATATTACCCAATTAGGAAACTTTCTGAATTCGATCAATAATCAGTTTATCATACTCGGATCATTATGAACAAGAAACCCCTATCATAACCTTATCATAATCATCCCAAAACAACCCTAAATCTAACCAAAAACCCCCTTTTATCATCAAAACACCATCAACAATCAAAGGTAACATATTTCAATCATAACCCATCATTAATAACAGCCCTAAGTTGTTGTCATATCATCTATACAACAAGTAATCATCAAACAATGCATACTATCATACTAACACATGTTTATTTGCATAAAAACTCATTGTTTATGAATAGGTTTTGTTTAGGAAAGGTTTTTATTCATAAAATAGGTTGATATCAGATCTGGACCCATTGGGGTTTAGATTAAAACAAGTCAAAATTGTTTAAAAAGGATTTGTAATGAAGAACACACCTTAGATCTTCACTTGTATTGACTTAGAGAGTTAGGTTATGAAAAACAAGCTCAAAAACTCCTTCCCCAATGTTAATAGCTGATAGAGAGTGTTTAGAGGCGTTTAGGGTTTGTGAAATGGTGAAAAATGGCTAAGGATGGTATTTATACCAGCTGCACGTTCGCCCAGTTCATGGGGTCGAATGTGGAACTTTTCCACATTCGCCCCTTTTTAGTGGTCGAATGTGGAATTCTTCCACATTCGCCCACTTTTTAGTGGTCGAATGTGGAACTCTTCCACATTCGCCCACTTTGTCCTACGTTCGCCCACTTTTCAGATCCCATTTCCACATTCAGGTCATCAGCACTTTTTAACACATGTTAGCAGCACTTTTAACACATGTTAACCTTTTTCCAGTTTATCGTGTTTAACGCATTCTAACACATCCTAACACATAAACAAGCATCTATAGTCTATACTTAGCATGTTTAGGCACGTATAATCGTTCGTACATCATTTAAGCAAGTGTAAGCATACAACCCACCACACAACCCGTAATCTACACATACACTTAATTAGTTCATGTAATGTCACCAACGACGGAACCCGATACTAATGTATTCCCAAAACGACTCCCAGTGATCCTCCAGATCATTGACCCTGGACAATCCTAATTGACCCGACTCAATTAACCCAGTTAAGTTTGTTTATAAACGTTTCTCGCTAAGGTAGACTTAGATGTTACTATTATGTTTAAGCCGAACATGCCGGGTGTCACATCATCCCCACGTTGAAAGAATTTTCGTCCCGAAAATTGCACGAAGCCCAAAAATGAAAGAGACGAAAAGAAAGAAAACGAAAAGAAAGGTTACCGGTTGTCACATCATCCCCACGTTGAAAGGGAATCTCGCCCCGAGATTCACTCTGCTTCAGCAGTAACATGCCTGGACTCGAACGCGCGCTTCGGAAAGAGTTGAGGATACTTAGATTTCATCTGATCCTCCCGTTCCCATGTGAACTCAGGTCCACGGTTAGAGTTCCAACGGACTTTAACGATGCGGATTTTACTCCGCCGAAGGCTACGAATCTTGTAGTCGAGAATCTCAACAGGTTCCTCCACAATGCGAAGACGATCATCAACCTTGATCTCTTTCAGTGGTACAATGAGAGATTCATCAGCCAAACACTTCTTCAAGTTAGACACATGGAAGACGTTGTGCACACTACCGAGCTCCGCCGGTAAGTCAAGTCTATATGCCACCGGTCCAATCCGATCCAGGATTGCGAACGGTCCGACATAACGAGGGTTAAGCTTGCCACGCTTTCCAAAGCGTATGACGCCCTTCCATGGTGAAACTTTCAGAAGTACCTTGTCCCCAACCTGGAACTCTAAAGGTTTTCGACGGCGATCGGCATAGCTCTTCTGACGATCCCGTGCAGCAGCCAAACGTTGACGGATCTGTACGATTTTCTCCGAAGTTTCGTACACGAGTTCCGGACCAGTGAGCTGGCTCTCGCCCACCTCGGCCCAACAAAGTGGTGATCGGCATTTCCGTCCGTAAAGAGCCTCGAACGGAGCTGCCTTGATGCTAGAGTGATAGCTGTTGTTGTAGGAGAATTCCACCAACGGCAGGTGAATCTCCCAACTTTTGCCAAAATCGATGACACATGCCCGCAGCATGTCCTCCAGTGTTTGTATCGTCCGCTCACTCTGCCCGTCAGTTTGCGGATGATAAGCCGTACTCATATCCAGCTGAGTACCCAGGGCCTTATGAAGAGCCTTCCAGAAACGCGAAGCAAAGCGGGAGTCACGATCAGAAATGATAGAAACAGGCACCCCGTGCCGAGAAACCACCTCCTTAAGGTAGAGCCGAGCCAACCGCTCGAGTCCATCCGTTTCCTTAATAGGTATGAAGTGTGCCGATTTCGTCAACCGGTCGACGATCACCCAAATCATGTCGCAGCCACTTGGTGATCTCGGTAGTTTGGTGACGAAATCCATCGTGATCCGCTCCCACTTCCATTCTGGAATCTCAGGTTGCTGTAGGAGACCAGACGGCTTCTGATACTCCACCTTGACCTTAGCACAGGTCAAGCATTTGCTCACATAGGAGGCTATATCAGCCTTCATGTTCGGCCACCAATAAAGTATCTTCAGATCCTGATACATCTTATCGGAGCCTGGATGAATAGAATACCGGGATTTGTGAGCCTCGTCCAAGACAAGCTCCCGTAATCCCCCGAGTAAAGGAACCCAAACACGCCCAGCGAAGTAGTGTAGGCCATCAGACCTAAGCTCAAGGTGTTTGTCCGCACTGTGCATCGTTTCGGCCTTAAGGTTTTCCTCCTTCAAGGCATCCACCTGAGCCGAATGGATCCGGTCAGGTAAGGAGGAATGAATGGTAAGCTGCAAGGCTCGGACACGCCGAGGCTTCGCCGACTCTTTCCTGCTCAAGGCATCCGCCACAACGTTTGCCTTGCCAGGATGGTACTTAATCGCACAGTCGTAGTCGTTCAAGAGTTCAACCCAACGACGCTGCCGCATGTTTAACACCTTCTGGTCGAAAATATGCTGGAGACTCTTGTGATCGGTGTAAACTTCACACTTGGTACCGTACAAGTAATGTCTCCAGATTTTCAACGCAAAGACCACTGCACCCAGTTCTAGGTCATGAGTAGTGTAATTCTTCTCATGAACTTTGAGTTGACGAGAAGCATAAGCAATAACCTTCCCGCGCTACATCAACACGCAACCAAGACCCCGTATGGAAGCATCACAGTACACAACGAAATCATCCGTACCCTCAGGAAGGGATAGGATAGGTGCAGAACAAAGTTTAAGCTTCAGCATCTGAAATGCTGATTCCTGTGGTTCGTCCCAGTCGAACTTTCGGTCCTTCTGGGTGAGAGCGGTGAGGGGTTGAGCGATCTTCGAAAATCCCTCGATAAAACGCCGATAGTAACCTGCAAGACCCAGGAATTGCCGCACCTCAGATGGCGTCTTTGGTGCTTCCCAGTCTTTAATAGCTTCGATCTTAGCCGGATCGACATGAATTCCCAGTTCATTCACCACATGTCCTAGGAATTGAACTTCTCGCAACCAAAAATCACACTTTGAGAACTTAGCATACAATTGCTCCCGTCTCAAAAGTTCCAAGACCAACCGCAGATGTTCCTCATGATCCGCCTTGTTCTTGGAATAAATCAGAATGTCATCAATGAACACGATGACGAACTTATCCAGGTACGGTTTACAAACGCGGTTCATCAAATCCATGAACACCGCAGGTGCGTTAGTGAGACCAAAAGGCATGACCAAGAACTCAAAATGGCCATAGCGAGTGCGAAAAGCAGTCTTCTGGATGTCAGCTTCCCTGACGCGCAACTGGTGATAACCGGACCGCAAGTCAATCTTCGAATAATAGCTGGAGCCCTGAAGCTGGTCAAAGAGATCATCAATGCGAGGAAGAGGATAACGATTCTTGATGGTCACTTTGTTCAGCTCACGGTAGTCAATACACATACGAAGGCTCCCGTCCTTCTTCTTCACAAACAGAATAGGAGCTCCCCACGGGGAAGAACTCGGTCGGATGAAACCCTTTTCCAAGAGTTCTTGCAACTGGCTGGACAACTCTTGCATTTCGGGAGGTGCAAGACGATACGGAGCTCGGGCAATAGGAGCTGCGCCCGGAGAAAGATCAATACCAAACTCAACCTGACGATGGGGAGGAAGACCAGGCAAATCATCAGGAAACACATCAGGAAAGTCACGAACCACCGGGATATCCTCGATCTTCTTCTCACCGTCAGTAGAAACGTTAACAAGTGCCAGAATGGCCGAACAGCCCTTCCGAAGATACTTACGGGCTTTCATGCTGGAAATGATGCTCAGCGGAGCACCGCTTTTCTCGCCATGAACCGAAAGAATTTCTCCATCGGGGAGAGGGATCCGAATAACCTTGTCAAAGCAAACAATCTCCGCACGATACAACGATAACCAGTCCATGCCCACAACGACATCGAAACTACCCAAAGGTACAGGCATAAGGTCAATGGGGAATGACAGACCCGACAGTTCCAAGTGACACTCCCTAAGGATATGAGTCGCCTCGATGTTCTTACCATTAGCCAATTCTATCAAGTACTTAGCCTCTAAAGGTGTGGGTACTATATCTAGCAATTGACTAACATCCACAGATACGAAGCTCTTATCGGCGCCAGAATCAAATAAAACAGAAACATAGCGATTGTTGAGAAGGAACGTACCGGTAACTGTGTCTGGATCCTGCCTAGCCTCCGCAGACCCAATGACGAAAGCACGCGCAGTCCTGCCTCCGCCGCCATTCCCGTTACCGCTACCGTTTCCGCCCCTCCCATCATCGCCCTGCTTCAGCTTGGGACAATCACGCTTGAAGTGCCCCGTGTCACCACAGTTATAACACCCCTGCCTCCCCTGAGTCCCCTGAGCAGCAGGAGCAGGAGTAGCCGCAGGAGTCTGAGTTGGGGTGAGCGCCACCTTGCAATCCTTAGCATGGTGTCCCAACTTTTGGCACCGATGACAACGAGCTCGATCACAACTTCCTGAATGATGGAAACCACACTTGTTGCACTTTGGATGCTTCCCGACATACCCACCCGTCTTCGCCCCAGAAGAAGACCCAGACGTATCAAACTTCTTTGCCGGCTGAGCTGGCACCACACTCTTCCCCACACTCTCCCACTTCCTCTTGTTCCCCTCAGCAGCCTTCACAGTAGTACCCTTGGGTGGCAAAACGCCTTCCGCCACCTTCAGGTTAGTCATCCGATGAGCTGATCGGACAACTTCAGCAATAGTGGGAAGATTCCCAGCAGCCACCAACCCAGCGATCTCGGGCACTAGTCCAGACACATAGTGCTCGATCCTCCTGTACTCGGGTGTGTGTAAGTCAGGACACAACACCGCCAGCTCGTTCCTCCTCACAGTATACTCCTCAATCTCCGACCCAACCATCTTGTAACTCCAGACCTCATGCTCCAACTTCTGTATCTCCTCCCTCGGACAGTACTCACCTCTCAAAAGCTGCACAAACTCCGCCCAAGGCATAGCAATAGCCTCTCCAAGTCCCATATTCTGAGTAGTAGCATTCCACCACGACAATGCAGGCCCCTCAAATGTCGCAGTAGCATACTTCACTCGGTCCCCAGCAGGACAGTTACACATGACAAACACAGATTCAACCTTCTCCAGCCATCGGAGCAGTCCCACTGCCCCTTCAGTTCCAGCGAAGTTATGGGGCTGGCAGTCCCTAAACTTCTTATAAGAGCACTGAGGTGGGGGTGGATTGGCACCAACACCTGAAACACGGTACACGAGTAAAACACAAACGAAAGGACACGAAACTCAAGAATGAGGCAAGGTCGACAGAAATCAACTCACCACCCATGGCATTAATCCCGGCCTGGAAATTAGCCATAGCCATGTTCACTTGCTGCTGGAGCAAGTTGTTCAGCTCGGCTTGGGTCATGTTGATGTTCCCACGACCACCGCCTCCGGCACGACCACCGCCGCCACGACCACCACCACGACGTCCACCACCACGAGCACCAGACATGATCTAACAAACCAAGAAATCGAGAGATTCAGATTCACTTCCAGTGTCAACCACTAGAATTTTCAAGAGTTAACCTAGGGACAATTTCAGGACTATACATCCAAACTCGAAGTCCATCGGGATTTTCATGCATCCCAATTTATTATTTCGTGTGCACCCGAAATGATAAACTGCTCTACATGGTCCTCCAGATGTACCCCTAATTTAGACCCCAGTCACCGAACATTGTCGCCTATGTGGCAATAGGTGCAAGTGCAAGAAGGCATGTGTGTGCAAGAACCAACAAATCAACCCCTCCTCCTTCAATCCAGAAGAAGAAGACAAGAGTAGGTAAGAACCCAAATAAAAACGGATGATGTAACAGAGAAGTGTGATGATAATGTAACGACACCCCGACAAAGTTAGTACATGTTCTAAACCGACACAAGTATGTGACCGTCTAGTGTGTGCGACTCGGCTATAGACTAGACTCTAAATGCAGTCCTAGTTCACTATAACCATTGGCTCTGATACCAATCTGTCACACCCTCAAATTCCACTTGCGGGGTTTTACCGCGAGGCGCATGACAAACCAGGATTTAAGTCAACGGTCACAATAAACAACACTATATGCACAACACAAAAACCAAAAGATATAATTATAAAAGCATAAACTGTAGCGGAAGCTTTAAATGTTTACAACCCAAACGACATAGTTTAAATGTTTAATGAAGACCATGCTCTAAACCCTAGACGCCCGTGCCGACTCGTGCGCCTAGATCCAGTTGTTGCTACCTTAGCGACCTGAGAAAAACATGCCAAAAGATGTCAACATATAATGCTGGTGAGTTCACAGGTTTGTTCAAAAATGTTATCCAAATGTTACCCTGTCCATACTATATCAATGTTACCAAGTACGCTAGCTAGGCGTATGTTTTATTACTACGATTGGAAACCATTACTGGACACGTTTAGCAATGTTTAGCATGTTTAGCAGCCCGTAATGTTCAGCACGATAATGTTCCTGTTCGAGACAATATGCACCCGCCCGGCCCTCCAAGCCGACGAGTGGGGCAGGTCACGCCCAATAGATCTATCCACATTTCCCCCGTTGCGCAAACCGCACATTCATGGTTTCCCCCGGGACTTTCCAAAAGATCGTATAGCAATATAAAGTTAAAACCATAGTATGACATATGTTACCAAAACTGTTTAGCGCATGTTTTCTCCCCCAAAAGTTAAAGCAGTAAAAGTGGGGCCGTGAACTCACCTTAGATAGCGTTCTTCAATTATAAGTAAAGATGTTTGGCCCTTGATAATCCCTCTACCGGAGATCTATTAAAATGTTCACATAAGTGTTCCGACTAATAACCATAAGGTTATCTAGCCCCCGATTGTCCAGATCGTAATCAAGTATGTTTTAAAACGTGTTTAAATGTTCAACCGACACACTAGACCGACCCGCCATCCCATTGGTGACCCATTACCCTAACTAATCAAGTACACATAGATTACACGCAAGGTTCAAGCATAAAACACTTAGTTTGTATCAAAAATCTCATTTTTGTCAACGTAGGGTCGAATGTAGTTCCGGGTGGTCGAAGGTGGCTTGTAAGTGGTCGAAGGTGTTCCTGTTTGGTCGAAGGTGTTCCTGAAATTCCACCTTCGCCCCTTTTCCTTCCACCTTCGCCCCTTTGTAGCACATTCGCCCCTTTGTCTTCCACCTTCGCCCCCCCTGGAATCCACCTTCGCCCCCATGGAATCCACCTTCGCCCCTGATGTCAGATTTTTCCAAAAACGCGTCGAAAAACATCCGAAAACATCACGAAACATCACGAGTTACAGCAGTCAAACATCATTAGTATATTCCTACGAAACCCTACCAATTTTACCCCAAAATCTATCCGTTTTACAAGTTTCCTAAAATGGTAAATTATGGAGATGTCACATCACCATGCATGAAGATATTACCCAATTAGGAAACTTTCTGAATTCGATAAATAATCAGTTTATCATACTCGGATCATTATGAACAAGAAACCCCTATCATAACCTTATCATAATCATCCCAAAACAACCCTAAATCTAACCAAAAACCCCCTTTTATCATCAAAACACCATCAACAATCAAAGGTAACATATTTCAATCATAACCCATCATTAATAACAGCCCTAAGTTGTTGTCATATCATCTATACAACAAGTAATCATCAAACAATGCATACTATCATACTAACACATGTTTATTTGCATAAAAACTCATTGTTTATGAATAGGTTTTGTTTAGGAAAGGTTTTTATTCATAAAATAGGTTGATATCAGATCTGGACCCATTGGGGTTTAGATTAAAACAAGTCAAAATTGTTTAAAAAGGATTTGTAATGAAGAACACACCTTAGATCTTCACTTGTATTGACTTAGAGAGTTAGGTTATGAAAAACAAGCTCAAAAACTCCTTCCCCAATGTTAATAGCTGATAGAGAGTGTTTAGAGGCGTTTAGGGTTTGTGAAATGGTGAAAAATGGCTAAGGATGGTATTTATACCAGCTGCACGTTCGCCCAGTTCATGGGGTCGAATGTGGAACTTTTCCACATTCGCCCCTTTTTAGTGGTCGAATGTGGAATTCTTCCACATTCGCCCACTTTTTAGTGGTCGAATGTGGAACTCTTCCACATTCGCCCACTTTGTCCTACGTTCGCCCACTTTTCAGATCCCATTTCCACATTCAGGTCATCAGCACTTTTTAACACATGTTAGCAGCACTTTTAACACATGTTAACCTTTTTCCAGTTTATCGTGTTTAACGCATTCTAACACATCCTAACACATAAACAAGCATCTATAGTCTATACTTAGCATGTTTAGGCACGTATAATCGTTCGTACATCATTTAAGCAAGTGTAAGCATACAACCCACCACACAACCCGTAATCTACACATACACTTAATTAGTTCATGTAATGTCACCAACGACGGAACCCGATACTAATGTATTCCCAAAACGACTCCCAGTGATCCTCCAGATCATTGACCCTGGACAATCCTAATTGACCCGACTCAATTAACCCAGTTAAGTTTGTTTATAAACGTTTCTCGCTAAGGTAGACTTAGATGTTACTATTATGTTTAAGCCGAACATGCCGGGTGTCACATCTTTTATCTGTTGACAAAACTAGTCCCTATATATAAAAAAAAAACATGAGTTCTTTTATAGTTACATTTTTTTTTCTTTCTTTAACTAGAAGTGTTTACATTTAAAATACGTATTGTAGTCGTAATCTAATAATGATGCGTCATTTATAGAGATAGTTCATTTCAAATTTTGAGCATTTAAATTTCATAAAGATTTGAAAAGTTTAAAGAAAAAAAAAACTTTTATGTTAAGTTTAGATAACTTGGTTAGATTATTTAGTTTTTATAAAGAAAAGATAACTAAAAAGTGTTAAACTAACAAGGTTAAGGTTGAGGGACTGAATCTGCCAAAAATGAAATTTTGAAACTGAATTCCCTCTCTTTCTCTCTGAACTCGTTTTTCCGGCCAGACTTTCCGGCCAAGGTCCGGCGAGGTGATTTGAGCTTTTTAGTGTCTTTTAATTGTTTCAATCATTTTCTAAAACGTTTCTCCACCTACAAACTTTAATACCGGTCATAAAAATTAATCATAACTCCGTGTTTTAATGAGTTTTAATCCGGTTCCATTGTGAAACCGATTGGGACTTTAAAAACTCATTAAAGGAGCGTTTTAATGGAGAAACTTATAAATTCATGATACTAAAACATTGCTGCACTCGTTCCCTTTCCAAAACCACTAAAAACCTTAGGAAAACGTGATTGTAAGTCCTCCAAATCATGGCAATGGTGTTCGGCTCTTAAGCTTCTTGTTCGAGCATGTTCACGTGAGTGTAGGTATGATATTTTGATGCCGTTTCCTTAATAAATCATTGTTCTTTAATAACCCTATGGTTTCGGGTCTCGTTAGTTTCAAATTGAAGGTTATTTAATCGGGTCTTAGGGTTAGGGTTCATACTAGTGTTTTGGGGAAGAAGATGATGTTATTATATAATGTTAAAAAGTTTCTTTTCAATTATACCAACAAAATCCTAAGGTGGCTCAGTGGTAACTCGTGTTTGTTGTGACCCTAATGACCCGGGTTCGAGACCTGTCTCACCCACGGGTCTGATACTTTTCTTTTCTTTTTTTGTCTTTTTCCTATTATTTAATATTTATATATACATACATATATATATATATAAATACATTAAACTTGAAATATTCATAATAGATTCATTTTTACTCCAAAAATTTTGAAAATTTAGGAGTAGCTTCTTGACACCTCATAGAAAATTATCCCACTTTTATTTTCTGAAAAAATGCATTATTTTTATATTTTTATTGAATTTATTTGTTTTAATCATATTTAATTGATTAAAAATTCATTTTTAATGATTTTAATTTCAAAATTTTAGGATAATTATTTCTAAGCATTCTAATCTGAAATAAAAATATTTGGTTCAGAAAACATTTATTTTTATTAATTTTCCTATTTTTAATCATTTAACATGATTTAATCTCATTAACTCAGTTTTAAATATAAATAAGTTTATAAAAATTATGAGAAAATTATTTTCATTTATTTACATAAGAAAGCATCCAATTTCTATAAAAATAGTATTTTTGGGTCATGTCTTGTATTATTAACATTATTTATGTTTAATTAGACATAATTAAACATTTATTTATTTACACTATTTAAACATCTATTTTATAAATATTTTTCTTATAAAATAGAAATGTTTTATGTTTGAAAATGTTAATTACCATTTGTTGGATCATTGTGAAACTCATAATTATTTAGTTATACATTTATGATTATTGTATTTATTTACATTAATTAGTTAAAGTAATTAACTAAATTATTTTGTATTAATTATTTAAACATATGTTGACCTAAATACTCAATTGGTAATAATTATATTACCTAAATCCTAATTATAAACTTTAGTATATTATTTTAATATACAACTTTTATAGTAATTCAACTTATCATAAAAACTCTAATTCTCCAAATCGACTTAGCAAACCCTAATGCCTTAGACCATAGTTACCTTAGAATCTTAGACTTTTCCCTTATTAGTATTTTATTACGTTATAGGTTGAATTCCTTGGAATTCCCATTACTTAGCTCACGACCGCTTAAGTTGGATTTTGATCGTTTTCGCAAACTGTGAGTATATCTTTCCCCTTTTTACTGTTTTACATTTTGGGGTGACTCATGTACTTACAATCAATTTTCTATTTCTTTTACTAAATGCAATTCTCATGTGTGTTTGCTTTATGTTAATTTGTGTGTCTATGACTTGTCAAAATCATTAACCTTTGAGGGCCTGGCATTTCAATGAATAGTACTATGGTATATACCCTTGCGACTCTGTTGAGAGTCCTCGTCATTGCTATGTATTACATTACTACTAGCGCATACTATATATATCTGCTTTTCTTTACATAGGGTTGATTTTGAACGGATATTACTTATTACATAATTGCAAATGGTGCCGCACATGAATTGCTAAACACTTTTCCTACTATATTTATTCAAACAGGGTATGCTCACCAATACATTTTGTATTGACCAACTCATTTTCGTACATGTTTCAGATTCTTATGAGATTACTTCCAAGCGTTTGGAACTTAGACTTAGATTGAGATTACTGTATCTTAGTTTAGATTGCTAGTCGTAATTATTGTATTTCTTTCAATGTAATAAATTATTAAATTCAATGTATTCAAATTTACATTTCTAGTCCATGAGCTATTGAACAATCGTCACTACGTGACACCCCGATGTTTCCGCCATCGGTTGGGGTGTTACAGTACCAATTTGATTCATTATGGTATCGACCCATGCTATAGCAAACTGGAAAAAAAACTCAAAAACTCAAGTCGTCGTACATGTTTTCAGTTCATTGCAGGCACTTTTACGCACATCAGAAAGTAAATAGAAAAACACATCACCTCGTAAATTAAAAAATGTAACATAAAACCTTGTAGATCAACTTGAAACACACAAAAAATAAACACAAAAACGTTTTATATATGATCAGACTCTTTTCTGAAAAAAGAATTCGTGGAAATGTAAACATGCTTGAATTTATACTGACACGTACATAAGAATAAACAATGCAAAACTAAAGGGGTTCAAAATGAAATTTTACATTGTTTTAGACAGTTAAGATGGTGTAAGTGTTATTGCTGAAAGTAGAGTGGGCAGGGCTGAACAATTCACGGTTCGGAACCGCTAGAATTGAGGAATCGACGCAGAACCGCTAGATCCGAACCGTATTCTTGTATTTAGGGTTCGGTTCCGGTTCTTAAATTTTGGTGAAAACGATTCCCGGTTCGGTTCGGTTCAGAACTGCGGTTCTATTTAAAGAACCGGTTTAGATTAAAACTTTAAATATTATATTTGAAACCCTATTAATTTAGTGGGCTTTTCCAAGTAGTTTGTAGACCGACTATCCACATTTTCAATTCTGAAGTTTAATCTCTATAAAGAATACTGTTCGAGTCATGTTAACTATATAATATCTAACAAACTTGTTGAGAAAGGACTTCCATTTGAATTATGTGATTTCTATAAAAACATATAGAGTACAATAAAGGGAACGAAAATAGTTTAAACTGATAATCAACGCTTACAAATTCATTTATAAGGTGCACAGGTTGGCCTATAATGTGTATCGGACAATAATGTAGTATAACATGTGAAATTAGAAATGCAAGACACATATCATTCGTAGTGTCAAAATTACAATCATGGCATATATGTGGTTGGTATCGTGCACTTCTAAACATGTATCATAGGCCCGCAATATAAGTAGGACACCATAATGTAGTTTACTAAAGTTGCCTTTAATTTAATTGTTAGTTTTAGGATTTAATTGAGGCAAGAACCGTTTACAAGAGACCGTTAAACTCGATTCCGAACCAAACCAGCAGGTTTTTATATGGTTCAGTTCCGGTTCTTATATTTATCGCTAAACGGTTCCGGTTCGGTCCGGTTCTGAACCGTTGCACACCCCTAAGAGTGGGTGAGTTAATAAAAGACGGAAGCTAAAAAGTTGAAGAAAACAAAAAGACAAAACCATATATATATATATCTTCTATAATATATAAATGAAAGCTAATGAGGGACACATGGCACCTTATAGGGGCTTCCTTTAAGTTTTTTCCGCTCATTTTACCGGGTCAATTAAATGGGTCATGGATACTCCATCTACTATTAAATTATTTTTTCTCACTCTTGTGCATGGCACATGCATTTTCCTCATAATTTTTAACGTTAGTAACTTTTTTTAAACAACATTTTTTTTGAAAAAAAAAAATACACCAAATTAACGAGTGTTTTATTATCTTTCCAACGAGTACCATAGTGCTATACAAAAAACGAAAAAAACGAGCGTTTTATTACTAATGGGTCTGCTCTGAAACAAACTTCTGATGACAACATCTTTTGAGTGCAAACCACTGTTGTCATCAGAAGTTTGTTTCATCATCTGTTGCTTGCTTCATCCGTGGATAATCATCAGCTGTTTCATTCATCAGTGGTTTCCGATTCATCAGTGGTTTCCAGTCAGCTCTTTCATTTATCAGTGGTTACCAAAGGTGGAAGCACAACCACCAATGAATAAATTTCCAGCTTTAGTTGGATTTAGTCTTCCCGTGTTTTAACACGGGATTTCAGCTAGTATATATATATATATATATATATAGGTACCGGTTCAAATACAAAGTCTTCAAAACGTGTGAAGTGTGCGAAATACATCATAATTACGTAATGTAATCTTACTGATAATTACGTAATGTATGATACAATTATATATAAATTAATCATATCATCAAATGATCAATCCTAAATCAGTTCGTTCTCTTTCGATTATATCTCCAAATGATTTTTTTCCATTGATTCATCGAAGATGACTGTGAATAATAATTTGAGCAAATATGAATTGAGTTGTTTATTATGTTACGTAATGTTTCTGTCTGTTCGTGAAAGCATTACGTAATTTTGTGTTTTTCAATATGTAATTACGAAGAACAGATGACGTAATTTAATTCCTTCAAAATATATATATCTTTATCATTCATTACGTAATTAGTTTATATATAATTGTATCATACATTACGTAATTATCATTACGTAATTATGATGTACTTCGCACACTTTACACGTTTTGAAGACTTTCTACGATAATTGTGCAATATATATAGCCCAAGTAAAGTATTCATAAGGATCTTATGAATTAATATATATAAGTAATAGTAAACATAACTATTTTTTAATATAAAAATTATTTTGGTCTTTTCATTAAATATATGAAAATTAAAAAAAAAATTAAACTTGCCATGCTTTTTCCGCACCACGCGTTGCGGCGGCTTATGAGACATCACATTTTTACAATAATTAGGATTCGTATGGTGTTTTTGGCGTTAAATGCAATACAGACAGTGAAGTAAAAACCTTTAGACATCCAGCTAAATATTTTAAGACGATATACCAAAAACTTTAAAACAACCATATCAAAACAAAACGATACATAAAGCTTGTTTATTATGCCTAAGTGACAATCATCAAGCGTTCCCTGAAACATGTACAAAATAAAATGTCAACAATAATGCTAGTGAGTACACTTAGTTTTGTGTACATATAGTATAAGTATAAAAATGTTTACAATTCAAGTGTGATGAATCCTTGAAGGCAATATGATAGACACGTAAGCACACAATGCAGGTCAAAATCAAACCTCTTATGTTGATAAAGATTAATGCATTAACAATGACCTAGGACTTCCCACACACATAGGTACTTTCCACTAGGCGGGGTTTCAATCCAAATAGCGCTATCCATTGTTAAAGTTGGCTGGCTAAGTTAATGATTTTGTAATGATTGCAAGTATACTACGTTTATGCTTAAGCACAAAGCACAAGAATTCAAAGCATAACACGTGTATGAATTGTATGTAAAAACATTTATGTATATGTTTAAGTGTAAGTTTCATAGGTGTACATGTTTCACCCCAAAAGTGCAAGAAAACAAAAGGAGGATAAGTATACTCACCGTTTGCGAAAGCGGTCCAGATCCAACTTAAGTTGTCGTGAGTTAAAGAAAGGGAATTCCGAGGAATTCAACCTATAACGTATAAGAATACTAATAAGAGGGATGTCTTAAAATTCTAAAGTATCAAGGGTTCTAAGGCGTTAGGGTTTGCTAAGTCAATTTAGGGAAAATGAAGTTTTACGATAACTTAAAAAATAATAATTTAGTAATCTAAATATTACCAATTGAATATTTAGATAAAAGTATGTTTCGAATCATAAAAACAAATGATATAGTTAATTAGTTAAACTATAACTATAAATAATTATAATATTTATAAAGAATTGAATAAATAATTAAAAGTTACACAAATGAATCAATCAAATGATAATTACGACCTTAAATTATAGCAATATTTCTGTTTTATTAAAAAAAGGATATATAAAACAGTTTTATAAATTATATATAACTAAATGTTTTATTATGTCTAATTAAACATAAATAGGACCAAAATTACAAGATATGATCCAAAAATAATATTTTTATGAAAAATGAATACTTTCCAATGAGAAATGGCGAAAATAAAATTTCCATAATTTTTTTCTCAATTTATTTTTAGTTTAAACTGATTTATTGAATTTAAAATGTATTTCAATGATTAAAAATAGGAAAATATATGAGAACTAAATATTTTTGGTCCAATAAATTATGATCAAGTTTTTGATACATAAAAAATATTTTCACAAAAATTTTGAAATCCAAATAATTTAAAATGAATTTTTAATCAATTAAATATGATTAACAAAATTTAAATGAATAAAAATATTAAATTTATATATTTTCCAGAAAATAAAAGTTTGAAAATTATGTTTATAGTGTAAAGATTCTACACCTAAATTTTCATTACTTTTGAGCAAGAATTGAATTAATTATGAATATTTTAAGATATATATGTATTATATATATATATATATATATAGGGATCAGTTCAAATAAAAAGTTTAAAAAACGTGCGAAGCGTGCGAAGGCTTCTACGCGCGTTTTCTTGAAGGGTAGTATCGTCTTTTTACTCGATATTTAAAACCCATATCTTTTATAAAAGGATCAGATTTTCAAATTCGTATTTACTCTGTTTTTAGATTTTGAAATCAGTATAAATATTGATCATAATTCAGTTCATTCAATCATAAATCAGTTCATTCTCTTTCGATTATATCTCCAAACGATTTTCCTCTATTCATTCATTAAAGATGTCTGTGAATAATGATTGTGCAGGTATGATTGGAGCTATCTATTACGTAATGTTTTGTTCGATTGCTTTCTTTTTAATGATTTCGTTTTCTGTTTTAGTAGAATTTGAATTAAATTCAGCTTTTTTTTATTGATTGTTCGTTGTTTTTCTATTTATGGAAGCATTACGTTATTTGTTCTTTGTTTTGTTATTAAATTCATCTTTTTTTGTTTGATTTCTTGTATTAATGATAGTTTTTTACGTTATTTTTTTGTGTTTTTGTTTGTTTCATATCACAATGTCACAATTTTACGTTTTTTTTGTTTGTTTATTATATTTATGTTACGTAATTTTCATTACGTTATTTCATTATGTTATTATATTTATGCTTTATTAGGCCATTATGTTACTGTGTTAATAGTTATTACGTGATTTTCAAGTTTTATTTTCAATGATAGAGGTGAAAGTAGTTCTACTCAGGCTGTTTCAACAGTTTATAAACCACAAGTTGCCTCTTCTATGACGCCATGTGTTGATATGGTATTTCCATCGATTGATCATGCATATGAGTTTTATGTGACATATGCAAAAAATGCGGGATTTAGTGTTCGCAAAGGAGGTCAATATGTCCATGGTGAGATTCTTAAGTTGAAGCATTTGGTTTGTTCAAAGGAAGGATTCAAATCTTGTAAAGCGTTTGATAGTCTTCAAAATGGTAAAAGTAGGAATAAACCATCGCAGAGAACAGGTTGTAATGCTCATATAGTTTTTTCGTCAGAGAATGGACAAAATTTTAAAGTTTCAAAGTTTGTTGAAGAGCATAACCATTACTTGGTTTCTCCAGAAGATATGCAATTTCTTCCATCATCACGTAATTTGACATATGTCACACCCTCAAATTTCCACTTGCGGGGTTTTACCGCGAGGCGCATGACAAACCAGGATCCAAGTCAACGATCACAATAAACAACTCTATATGAAAAACGTAAACAGACATAACCATTAATTTAACCAGCGGAAGCGTTTCAGTAGCATTTAATCAACTATGCTATCATCTCAAAAGTTGTTCAAAATACTTTTATTACAAAATGTGCACTAAATCTAGACGCCAATGCAGACCCGTGCGCCTAGTTCCGTTCATTGCTACCTTAGCGACCTGAGAAAAACATGCCAAAAAGATGTCAACATATAATGCTGATGAGTTCACAGGTTTGTTCAAAATGTTACTAAAGTGTTACCATGTCCATACTATATCGATGTTACCAAGTACGCTAGCTAGGGATATGTTTCATTACTACTACGATTGGAAACCATTACTAGACACGTTCAGCAATGTTCAGCATGTTTAAGCAGCTCGTATGTTCAGCATGATATCAATGTACCTGTTTGAGACAATATGCACCCGCCCGGCCCTCCAAGCCTACGAGTGGGGCAGGTCACGCCCAATAGATCTATCCACATTTCCCCCGTTGTGCATCCCCGCACATTCATGGTTTCCCCCGGGACTTTCCAAAAGATCGTATAGCAATATAAAGTTAAAACCATAGTATGTCATATGTTACCAAAACCGTTTAGCGCATGTTTTCTCCCCCAAAAGTTAAAGCAGTAAAAGTGGGGCCGTGAACTCACCTTAAGTTGCGTTCTTCAAATACAAGTAAAGACGTTTAGCCCTTGATAATCCCTCTACCGGAGATCTATCAAAATGTTCACATAAGTGTTCTGACTAATAACCATAAGGTTATCTAGTCCCCGATTGTCCAGATCGTAACCAAGTATGTTTTAAAACGTGTTTAAATGTTTAACCGACACACTAGACCGACCCGACATCCCGTTGGTGACCCATTACCCTAACTAATCAAGTACACATAGATTACACACAAGGTTCAAGCATAAAACACTTAGTTTGTATCAAAAATCTCATTTCTGCATCAGAACGGTCGAACCAGTCAGTTTTAAGTCTCCTTCGCACCCTTTTGTCCCTTCGCACCTTTTTCATCTTGTTCGACCGTTTGATGCTTCCTTCGCCCGTTTTATCACATTCGTCCAAATAAAAACCCAGGTTCGACCCTGGATCCCTCCTTCGCACCATCGACTGGTCGAAGGAGGCCAGGTTCACCCCTGTTGCATAGTTTTTCCTAAAAACGCTTCAAACACATTCAAAACGACCCAAAACATCATCAAACACAGCAGTCAAGCATGGATAACTTATCCCTACAAAACCCCATCGATTTCCCCCGATAATACGTCCGTTTCAGCCCTTTCCCAAAATGGTAAAGATTATGGAAACATCACTTTCATGCATGAATTATTTACCCAATTTGGAAACTTTTGAAATCGATTCATGTTTAGCTTAAAATACTCAGTTTGTCGATTATCCGATCTTTCTTATTCATTCTATTGATCATAAATATTCATACATCAAGTATTAATCCAATAAAACCCCCAAATATCAATATATCCAATCCTAACCCTAGACAACAATATTCCCTCATTAACAACAATCCTATATCATGTTTCTATCATAGATATAGCAGCAAATCAGTGAACAACACATAACACCACATAACACACAATTTACACATGTTATTCATTATGAAAACCTATGTTAAATGATCATGTTTTGATTAGAAAGATGTTTAAAAGGTTTTTAATCATAAAAACACCCTTAGAACAGATCCGGACAATTAGGGTTAGATGAAAACGAATTAAAATGCTTTTAAAAGATTTAGGATTATGAACACACCTTGGATTCTTGTTTAGATGTTGTAGATGGGTTAGATTATGAAAAAGAAGAGCAAAAACTCCTTCCTTAGTGTTTAAGATCGTTTGAGAGCGTTTTGGGACGGTTAGGGTTTGTGAAATGATGAAAAATGACAAAGGTTGGTATTTATACTAATCTTCCTTCGCACCAACTCATTGGTCGAATGTAGTCTCATTCGCCCCTTTCACAGGGTCGAATGAGCCCTGTTTGGTCGAAGGGAATTTCTCAAATTCCACTTCCCTGGTTCGCCCATTTTACAAGGGTCGAACCAGGCAACTTCTTCTCCTTCGACCACTCGAAGTGGTCGAACCAAGACCTCTTTTAAACTAGTTTTCCAGTTTGTCGTGTTTAACGCATTCTAACACATCTTAACACATAAGCATGCATCCTTAGTCTATATTCAACACATTAAAGCACAGATAATCATTTACACGTCATTTAAACACATCTATGTATATAATCCACCACACGACCCATAATCTACACATATACTTAATTAGTTCATGTAATGTCACCAACAACGGAACCCGGTACTAGTGTATTATCAAAACGACTCCCAATGATCCTCTAGATCATTGTACCCTGGACAATCCTAACTTGACCCGACTCAACTAACCTAGTTAAGTTTGTTTATAACGTTTCTCGCTAAGGTAGACTTAGATGTTACTAATACGTTTAAGCCGAACATGCCGTGTGTCACAACATATCAACAAATGCAAGTGTTATGCAATATGTCCAAAGTAAACATGGGTCCTGTTAAGGCTTTTAATCTAATGAGGACAATTTATGGTGGTTTTGAACAAGTTGGTGCTACTGCTGCAGATTTCAAAAATTTTAAAAGGGATTTGAACTTATATATTGGTGAGTATGATGCGGATATGGTAGTTAATATGCTGCAGAAGAAGCAGGACTTTCAACCTGATTTTTATTTTGAGTATAGTCATGACACTAAACGACAGTTAACTGGATTATTTTGGGCTGATGAGCATGCAAAAAGAAGTTATAATGTTTTTGGTGATGTTGTTTCATTCGATGCTACTTTCAATTCTAACAAGTAAGTTCATTACGTAATTATTTTATTCATTTTACGTAATTATTTCAGTTTAATTAATTTATTTTTTTTTCTTTTTTAGATACAAGATGGTATTTGTTCCATTTACCGGTATCGATAATCACTGCAACAATATAACTTTAGGTGTTGGATTGCTGAGTTCAGAGACAATTGAATCCTACTCATGGCTGTTAACTTGTTTCAAGAAGTGTTTTGGTAAAGAACCGCTTGTTGTAGTTACCGATCAAGATCCTGCTATAAAACAAGCAGTTGCATCAGTTTTACCAAATAGTAGGCATAGATTGTGCATGTGGCACACCATGAAAAATGTTGCTGATAAGGTATGTCATTTTTGCTATGATTTTTGATTTTTTGTATGTTACGTAATTTTCAAGGCTTTTATTTGTATACCATATTTTTATTACGTGATTATTTTTTATGATATGATTTTTTGATTTGTGTATGTTACGTGATTTTCAAGGCTTTTTATTTGCACAACATATTTTTATTACGTGATTATTCAAATTCAAAAATTCATAACAATATGTGTTTTTGTTATTGTTATAGGTTGGTCCTGCATTATGCAACAATGATGATTTTAAACAGCGTATCTGCGACATTGTTTGGACAGATTCTATTTCACCAGAAGAGTTTGAAAAGGGATGGGAGCAACTTGTTTTTGATTTTAATCTCTTTTACCAAGACTGGTTGTGTGACATTTATTCAAATAGAGCAATGTGGATTCCTGCTTTTTATCGCGATGAGCCAATGTCAGGTCTTATGCGTACTACTTCAAGATCTGAATGTGAAAATTATTTCTTTGGTCAAGTTTCAAATGCTCAATTAACGCTTCTTGAGTTTATTAGTCATTTTGATACTGCCATGGAATCCCAAAGGTATACTCATAGGAAAAATGATCATGAGACGAGGTATAAAACACCGGATTTTTGGACTGATTATCCTATTGAGGTGCAAGCTGCGAAATTATATACAAGAAGTATTTTCTTTGATGTCCAAGAAGAAATTTACGGAGCTGTGCATAAATGCATAAATGTCTTTCTTTCACATGAAGGAGATATAGGGTCGTTTCTAATAAAAGATCGTTCTGCGTATGGTGCCGGTTTGATAGAGGTATGTATAGTTTATATTTTATGTTACGTAATTTTTTACATATCATTGTAACAGACATTACGTACTTATCTGTTTCATTAGTCTCTCACTTTCATATACCTCATTACGTATTTTATTTTTTTATGGAGATCTTTTTTGTATTGCAGGTTAAATTTAACCTGGAAGATTTGACAATTTTATGTTCTTGCAAGCGTTTTGAGCGATATGGTTTATTGTGTCGACATGCTTTTTTTGTTTTAAGGTTGTGCGATATAAATGAAATTCCCAGCAGATACATTCTTGATCGCTGGAGGAGTGATGTTATTTGCAATAGTCCCTCTCGGTCGAGCTTGTCGTTGGTGATGCATACTGATGAAAATGGGGACCATCAAAGTATTAATGATGTTGTTCGTGATATAATGCATTTGAGTGAGTATGTAGTTAATAAGTTGATTACTGATTTTGAAAAGTTGAAGCTGTTTAGAGACGAGCTAAAAGCGATGAAAGAGAAGAAAGATGAAGCTGGTATTCACAGGATATCAACCAAGAAGAAAGAAATTATTCAAGCTATTATTGGGGCTCCACATCAAACTGAGGCTGCTGTTCGTGTTCCTCATGGTATTAGGAATAAGGGTTGTGGGTCACGCAAAAGGTTTAAATCGAAACGTGAACAAGCGATTAGTCGTGCAGGGAAGAGATCAAGAAATTGCAAAGTATGTGGGGGTAGTGGTCATGATAGGCGCACCTGTGAAGTTATTAAAGGGACTGCAACAGCTAACAACAAAGGGAAAGAACCCGTCAATGAAGCAGATGCGGATAATAGTCTAGATTCGGAATATGAAGTTGGCGATGATTGATTATGTTTTTTTGTTAAATTGACATTGAAACATTTTCTTTTACATTGTTACGTGATTTTTTTGTACACATATGGTTTTTTTGCATTTCATTACGTAATTAGTTGACATGTTATGAAATTGTATCATAGCATAATCATTCACATATAACCATTACTTTACATTTTTTTCACATGTTACGTAATTTTATGTTAGGTAACCATTATCAGTTTCATACATGATTAACATATAACCATTATCATACATGTTTTTTGTATGTTACGTAATTATATTTGTATGTTAGGTAACCATTATTAGTTTCATACATAATCATTCATACATTATCATTCAATATAATCAGGCCATACACAATCATTCATACATTATCATTCAACATAATCAGAAACATACATAATCATTCATATAATGTAGTATGTGACAAGCAAAATGTTAAATTGTATCAGGACATTTGTCATACAAAAACCAAATGTTAAATTGTATCATGACATTCCGACACGTGGCATTAAAACTAGTCAAACATGATCATTTTGTCTTTTCACAAGAGTTTGGAATAAGTTCTGCTTGTACTTCGCCTTCTCACTGTATTCCTTTTGATGAAACTCCCTAGCCAGACGATCAATTAAATTTTTTTTTGTTGGCATCGGAGAGTAGGATTTTTGATAGATATTTGTAGCGAAGGTCATCAATCTGCATTTGTTGAGCTGCTCCTTCTTTTTGAAAATCAGTTACCCATTTTCTTCTATATGTCTCATGAAAGTCTCCATATGCCTCATTGTGAACACCCCACAATCGATTTTGTTTTGTGAAGTTCTTCATTCCATTTGGACTCTCACTGGTTTTTTGCTTACCATTTTAGGAGTCATGGGGTGTTCATTGACCATCATATAGTTGCATAAAGCTTCTTTCTGCATACATTACGTAATTTACCATAAGCATTACGTAACTAACTAACATCAAAATAATATTAAGTAAAAATATATTTTTTTACCAATGGCACTATGATGTTGTCATATTTGCTATTAGCTCCAAGCTTGCTGTTGTCTAGTATTTCTATCTTCGGGTTCTTCATGTTGAAACATATTACATATATGTGGTCCGAAGATACGATGGGCATGAACAACAAATCCTCCTCATTGATTAATTTTATTTCATTTTTGCTAAGTGCAAGATTTAAGTTCGCTGTCATGGTGTCCATTCGCTTTAAATCATCATATTGAGGCTTGAAGCAGTCACTTGGCTGTAAATTTAGCATACATTACGTAATTTAGTATAAGCATTACGTTATTATAATTTATGTATTACATGAAAAAGATAAGGAGCATACCAGAATATTTGTTTGAACAAACAACCTTAATGGTGAACCTGGAGCTCTTTTCTTCTCGTCGTGGTTCAGCACATACGACCATGCATCCAAAACATTAGATGATAATGTTATTCCAGGGTATAAGCATTCAAATACCACTTTGAAGAATGGAGTCCCATCTGCTGGCTCGAATACAACATCACTGTGGAAGATAATTTTTAATACACATTATGTAATTTTTTGTAATAAACTATGTTCTGAAAATATTCATTACGTAATTTTTCTAATAACAAATTAAAGTAATATAAGGTTTTTCTTACTGTGTTGCTTCTGTTGCTGCAAATATAAACTGCGCAATTATGTTTTCATCTTCAGTTATTTTGTTTTTCATTACCACCTGGCGTTGAATGTAAGGAGACTTCAGAGGTCCAGCCAACATCCTTCCCCTTTTTGCACGTTCAACTTGTTTATTGGCTATGGTTGACTCCAGTGATTGACTAACTATTAGTCTCCCTACTGTTTTTGGTGTTTCGACATCAGCTTCAGAGTTATGTAGGAATGGTAGATCTGGAATTACATTTGTAGGTGCATCATCTTGGGAGAGATTCAGATCGAAACTTGGTCCTTCATAGCTTTCATTCTGTATTTCTTCTACTTTGTCTCCCTCCGATGTCTCGATCTCTTTTCCTTTCCTAGATCTTTCTTCAAACTCATTCAATTCTTTCAAGAATTGCGAACTGACATGTTCGGATGATGTTTGTGTGGTTGAAGTTTGCAAAGCTGCATTCTTTTCTTCTTTGTCGGCTGCTTTTAACATCTCAGCAATCATATCTGCGCTGTCACTCTCTAGGGCCTCATTTCCTGATTTTAGTTAACAATTTATATACATTCATATAAGTTTCATTTAGTATAAACATTTTTAATATACATTACGTAATTTTTTTACCTTATCGGCCGGTGGTTCATTTGATGTTGCATCTTTCAAAGCATCCATTATATCTTTCAAAGCTTCTTCAAGTTGTTCAGTTGCGGCAATCATTGCATTTAGCATTCCGGTGCTAACACTTTGTGAAGTTGTTGTCGTTTCATTCAAATCTTCTTTTTCACCTGTAATTACGTATTATGATCATTAATAAGTTTTGACAAATAATATGTTACGTGATTTTTTACCTTTATTGACAGGTGGTTCATTTGTTGTTGCATCTTTCAAAGCATCCATTATGTCTTTACCTTCTTTCACAGCTTCTTCCTCATTTGTTTTTTCAAGTTGTTCAGTTGCGGCGATCATTACATTTAGCATTCCGGTGCTAACACTCTGTGAAGTTGTTGCCTTTTCATTCAAATCTTCCCTTTCACCTGTAATTACGTATTCTGATCATTAATAAGTTTTGACAAATAATGTGTTACGTAACAATGACAGAATCATTACAAATTTCATTACCAAAATAACGTAATATAGACATAATCATAAACTAGTGTTTTCATTTACCAAAATTTCTTAACAATGACAGAATCACTACATTTTCATTACCAAAATAACGTAACATAGACATAATCATCATATACTATGGTCAGAATCATTACAAATTTCATTACCAAAATAACGTAATATAGACATAATCATAAACTAGTGTTTGCATTTACCAAAATTGCTTAACAATGACAGAATCACTACATTTTCATTACCAAAATAACGTAACATAGACATAATCATCATATACTATGGCCAGAATCATTACAAATTTCATTACCAAAATAACGTAACAAAGACATAATCATAAACTAGTGTTTTCATTTACCAAAATTGCTTAACAATGACAGAATCACTACATTTTCATTACCAAAATAACGTAACATAGACATAATCATCATATACTATGGCCAGAATCATCACAAATTTCATTACCAAAATAACGTAACAAAGACATAATCATTTCTAGTTCTATTAATAAAATTACGTAACACAGACATACTATTTTCCATTACTAAAATCATGTAACATTGACATAATCACTACATTTCCATTACCAAAATAACACAATATAGACATAATTATGATGCACCATAGACAGAATCATTTCTAAAATCATGTAACATTGACAGAATCACTACATTTCCATTACTAAAATAACGTAACATATACAAAATCATTTCTAGTTCTATTACTAAAATCACATAACATATAACAAAAAAAAAAAAATTCTCTGTACCATTTTTCTTTGAAGGCCTGTCATGGTTTGCTTTACTTCTAATCTCGGATTTGTCACTCTGATTTTTGGTTTTTGCAATTTTGCTTGGCCCTGACAATTAGAAATACGTATTTTAGTACAATTTCACAGCATGATAACAATATTAATTCACGTAATACTTATTTACCTTCATCATTGTCGTTTTTTTGAGTATCAGTCTATGTTCCTCTTTTTCTTCTTGTAACATGCATAATGTAAATTTTTAGATAATTTTCAATGTAAAATTTGTTAGAGAATAACGTAATATACTTACTTTCATATACTTTTGAGTATTTCATGGTTAATTTGCGTAGAAATGGAGTTGATTGATGATTTTGAAATAGGGTTTTTTGAGTTTTGATTTCGTTTTTTGGGGAAGTTTTGTGTTTAAATGACACTGAACGGTCTCTTTGTTATGATTGTATAATTTGATTATAGAAATTTTGACGATAATACCCTTATTAACTGTCTAATCTCTCATTTATTTACAAAATTGACACCGCGTAACTTTTTATTTAATAACGTAAGAATGTTGTTGATCGACGGCTAGGATTCTTTCGCACGCTTCGCACGATTCTCTATTTTTGTAGAATAACCGCCCCCTATATATATATATAGAGGGAAAGTATAAACTGAAAACCCTCTTGAGTTAAGAAAACTAAGAAACCCCTTGTAAAAACCATCTAAAATGTTTTATTTTTATTTTTTGAAAAAAATACACAAGGTAACATACATGTATTAAATCGTTTTGGGCCAAAAAAATAAAAAACTAAAAAGCGCCGGTAGGATATTAAAAAAAACAAAGTTTGTGCTATTACATATGTAACAGCTCTGTTATATATGTAACATCAGTTGTTAGATATGTAACAGCGCAAAATTTGTTTATTTTTTTAAAAATATCCAATCGGCGCTTTTTTTTTATTTTTTTGGCCCAAAACGCTTTAATACATGTATGTTACCTTGTGTATTTTTTTCAAAAAAAAAAAAATTAGATGGTTTTTACAAGGGTTTTCTTAGTTTTCTTAACTCAAGGGTTTTCAATATATCCTCCCCTATATATATATATATATATATATATATATATATATATATATATATAACAAATAAAATTTACCTTTAAAACAAAAAAATAGAATTTATGATCTAAAAAAAGAATAAAAAAACTAAGGGTCATGGGAGTCGAACCCGGGCGGTTTCTTGACATAGACAACACACGAACCACTACAGCACTTGATTTATATGTTGGAAGTTTTGGTTAATAATAACATTTAAACACTACATAACTTGTCATCTTCTTCCCCAAATCATAATCAAAACCGTAACCCTACACCCAATTTCAATCACACTAACCATTACCGATTACAGCAAGCAATCAATGGGCTTTTATTCGGAAACTATTAACAAGCAAAACGGCATAAAAAACTAACCTTTCTATAAACGATTTGATCCAAAAAAGAAGTAACAGGGTCGCGGCTTAGAACCACGTATAAGATAGTTGCTGGACGATTTATGGATGATATTCTTACTAGGTTATTTGCCCGTGTAACACACGGGTAGAATACATAAAATTTATATAAAATTTAAATATATAGTAACTAAGATTACATATTAATGTAAACTATTGAAAATTTTAATATATAATATAATTCCTAAAAAACAAAAAACAAAAAATCAGAAATCTCTAAATATCTCTTTGTATACAACATTGGTTGTTTTATTTGTTAACATTGCTATATCTATCTGATATCTCTTTTGCTTATCGTCATCGTGAGTCATACAGATAAAGTTTTTTCTTTTTTTTTTTTTTTGAAATTGGAACATAATTTTCTTATTTAAGTTAAACAAAAAATAAGACATTCAGTTAAAAAATTATAGTTTTCGAAAGTGATAAAAAAATACGCTAAATGACATAAACATAAATAATTGTTTGAAAATTATAACATAACTAAGAAATAAGTCAAATCTGAAAACATTTATTATTATGTCAGTAATCAACAAAGAAGTAAATTGTTAAAAACTAACCCCCTGTAACACATATAACCACATAAAAATATCGTAACTTAAAGTTGAGAAAGATAAAAAAATATAAAGTTAATTGGAAATATCTTAAACTTTTAGCAATTATTAAATCACTAATGTAAAGAGTTTAATATTCTGAAATTTAAAAACAATGACTTTTAATTCATATGAATGTTAAAAAATGAATCAAGCTAATTAAGAGCATGTTTGGCTCTCCATTTTCTTTTCTCCTTTCTCCTTCTTCTACCTCATTTTCTCCTTAATCCCAAAAGTAACAATTTCTAAGTTATGACTTTTCTTCTCTTTTCTCCTTTTCAAAGCACAAAATCTTTCAAAAGCTTATTTTCAAACAATTACCCAAACACTTTTTTTTTTTTTTTTAACTTTTGACTTCTTGAAGAAGTTATAAGTCAAATGGAGGTGAGGAAATGGAGAGCCAAACATGCTCTAAGTATTCAACTATGTACAAATTAAATTTATATTTTTAAATTGTTATCCCAAAGTTTTTGATTTATTTCTCAGTTATCAAACTTATTTAATTTTGAACAGTCATATTTTGATTAGATGATTTGATGGAGGTAATTTGAACTATTTAAATTTGGTTTGACTTTAAAGTATGAAAATTTAATTTTGTAATTTTAAAGTACGATAAATATTTTTTGGTTTATAATTATAAATAGTTTTTAGAAATGATCAACTATATTTGATGAGATTAAATATGTAAAAAATGTTTGTCTTCTAATATTTTTATATTGATTTATAAAAAAAATTATGAAAATAATTTAAATACTAAGTGAATGACATTTATTGTTTTGAATAATTAATGTAAGATTTCATGAGGGAGTGACATGTGTCCCTCATATGTTTTCTTTTATTAGATAGTGTAGAAGTGTAGATGGGTTTTGGCTGAAAGAAAATGCAGAAGGATCGAAGGCAGGTATTTAGAAGTAATCTCATTTAAAACGGACCATAATTGAGCTTTTAAAAATTCTGGCCGTTTCAAGCTTTAAACTCGGCTTCAATGTGATGATTAACGCGTGATTATGATCCAAGAATGATGGGAAATTGAAACAAATAAACGGAACAATAATATCGAATAAATGGGGTCATTAAATGAGCTTTAGACCTCACCGGAGTCGGTCGCTGGCAGCCACACTTTCTAGCTGGAGACCATGAGTAGCAGGGAGGGAAGATTAAGTTTTGAATTTTCAAGAGTTGCCAAGGTTTGTCCTTTTAGTGTTGACATAGTTAGATTTATTATAACTTAGTTAGATTTACCTTTTATAAAACTTAACCTAACTAACCAAGTTTAACTTAAATGATTTTAAACATTTAAAAAAAAATCAAACTTTTTTTTGTTTTTTTACTTTTTAATTATTTAATGACAAAATAAATTTATGTCTTTGATAGTATTTAAACCCTTGCTCTCTTCATTGATTTACATCATATTTATAATAATACAATCACTATAATTATGGTAGGGATAATCACAATAATTAATTACAATTCATTCTAAATATACATGATGCTATTATACCCCCGCAGTTGAAGCGGGAGGAGACCGGATGCGGAGACTGTCCCTGAAGTCTTCAAAGAGAACGTGTAATATGCGGACCTGACCTCTCTGTACCTGTTCACGAACAAAATGAATATCCAGCTCGATGTGCTTGGTCCGTTGATGCTGTACAGGATTGCTGGCAAGATAAATGGCACTCACGTTATCGCAATAGACTAATGTGGCACGAGATAACGGATGATGGAGCTCAAGTAGTAGATTCCGGAGCCAACATATTTCTGCAACTACATTGGCAACCCCGCGGTGTTCAGCTTCAGCACTGGATCTAGAGACTGTGGACTGACGTTTAGATGACCAGGAGATGTCAGGACATCCCGCCCAGTTAGCATCCGTGTAAGAGATGAGAGACTGGGTAGGGGAGCCGTGAAGAGTGAGGCCAAAACTCGCAGTCCCTTTAATATATCTTATGATGCGTTTCAGAGCATTCCAATGACCAATGCGAGGAGAGTGCATGTGCATACAAACCTGTTGGACAGCATAAGAGATAGCTGGTCTGGTAAAAGTTAGGTACTGAAGAGCACCTGCTAGGCTGCGAAATAGTGTAGGGTCATGAAATAGGTCGCTCTGTGAGAAACTAAGCTTGCTGTTGGTGTCAACTGGTGTGGCAACAGGGTTACATGATTGCATACCGGCCCGAGTAATTATTTCATTGGCATATGTTTGTTGAGAGAGAAATAACGTATCTACAGTGCGAGACACGGAGATGCCGAGAAAATAGCTGAGAGGACTAAGTCCTTCATGGCAAATTCACCTGCTAACTTTGCCATAAGCGAGTGACGAAGCCTGTCAGATGAAGTGACAAGTAAAATATCATCAACATAAAGAAGAAGGTAAGTAGTATCAGTGCCCTGGTGGAAAGTGAAAAGAGATGCGTCGCTCTTGCTATGATGAAACCCAATAGAGAGGACAAAATCAGTGAACCGTTGGTACCATGCCCGAGGTACCTACTTGAGGCCATACAATGATTTCTTGAGGGAGCAGATGTAATCAGGAAACTGTTTGTTACGAAAACCCATTGGATGGTACATGTAAATTGTTTCATGGAGATTCCCATGAAGAAAGGCATTGGTAACATCCAGCTGATGTATAGACCAGCACTTAGATAAAGCAATTGAAAGCACTGTTCTGATGGTGGCCAGCTTAACAACCGGGCTAAACGTCTCTCCACAATCAATACCAACCTGTTGAGTACGGCCATCACAAACTAAACGGGCCTTGTAACGCTCCAATGAACCATCCGACCTGTATTTATGTTTAAACAACCACATACTACGTATAACATTCATATCAGGTTGTCTAGGTACTAATTCCCAAGTTCCGTTTCTAACTAATGCATTGTACTCGGTGGTCATGGCAGAGTACCATTCCGGTATGGACAAGGCCTCGGTGGGATTTTCGGGAAGTGGTACCACAGAGGGTGTGGTAGTGGCGGTTAGGTTGAGAGGTTGTTTATGTTTTAAAATACCGCTCATGGAGCGGGTGTGAATGGTTCGGGTAGGGGGTGGAGGTGGTGGGGTTGGAGTCGAGGATGTGACGGGTGGTGGGTGGGCTGAGGTGGGTGGTTGCGGGTTAGTTGAGGTCTGGGCGGTAGGAGGATGTGATGGGCTAGGAGCGGATGGGCTGCTAGTAGGGGCCGAGGTAGTATGGTTGTGAGGTGAGGGGTTTGGGCTTGGGCCAGGGGAATGTGGGACGGGTTGGTTGGGCGATTGGGTATTAGGTGATGGGGTGGGCCTGATGGAGGTTTGAATGTGTGGGGCAAGATGAAATGGAAATGGGTCAGTGAGAAACTCATAAGTGGGTGGTGGTCTAATGGTTTGCCTAAAGGGAAAAGTGGTTTCATCAAAGGTGACGTGTCGTGAAATATAGACTTGTTTGGTTTGCAAGTCAAGACAACGGTACCCCCATGGGTAGGAGGATAACCGAGAAAGACACAAGGTTGAGAACGGTTTTCAAGTTTGTGGATGGTGGTGGTGGGAGTTAGAGGGTAGCAGAGACAACCGAAGACACGGAGATGATCATAAGTGGTTGTGAGAAGGTAAAGTAGTTCGGTGGGTGTTTTGTTTTTAGTAGCTTTGTTTGGTAATATATTGAGTAAATATGTGGCAGTTTCAAGTGCAAAAGGCCATAAATATGTGGGTAGCGAGGCATGAGCCATGAGGGTACAGATGACGTTGTTAATGGTACGGATTTTTCTTTCAGCTTTACCATTTTGGGAAGATGTGTAAGGACACGAAAACCGATATTGTATGCCATTGGTCGTGAATTTTTTTTGAAATGAGGCATTAACATATTCACGACCATTGTCAAACTGAAAAGTTTTGATGTTTCTTTCAAATTGGGTTTTGATGTTGGTGGCAAATTGGGTAAAAGTTTGAAAAACATTTGATTTATGGGTAAGGGGTACCGTCCACAAGAAATTAGAAAATCATCTAAAAACAAAACATAGTACTTATGACCAGATGAACTAACAATAGGAGAGGTCCAAACATCACCATGAATTAAATCAAACGGTTGCAAAACATTAGAATTTGAAGCAAAGAAAGGTAATTTAGTACTTTTACCAAACACACAAGAATCACAAAGTTTATTATTCAATATATCAATAGAAATAGAATAAATAGATTTAAAAGACTTCGAAGTTGGACGTCTAGGATGGCCAAGACGTTGGTGCCAAAGGTCAGCGGTGATGGCAGCAAGGGCAGTGGGGAATGTTGAGGAGGACCGAACACCAGAGGGTAGAGATCACCGCTGCTGTTGCATCGCAGGAGCGGAGCCCGCGTCTTGAGGTCCTTCACAAGAAAACCAAACGGGTCAAATTCCACAGACACGGAATTTTCTCTAGTAAAACGACGCACAGATATAAGGTTTTTAACTAATTTAGGGGAATAAAGTACATTTCTAAGGACAAAAGGGGGAAAGGGCTTGGGAAGGTATTTTGTGCCTTGACCTATAACCGGAATAGTATTATCATTTCCGACAATAATATGTTGAGGAATGCATGAGTTAGAAAAAGAATGGTAATCACCTTGTTCATGAGTCATGGTGGAGGATGCACCGGTGTCCATGTATTGTGTCGGATCGGGCTGCTGGAGAGACATGGTGTAGAGGGCCTGCTCAAAATCCTTAGAGCTGTATGCTACGTAATTATTTTGTTGAGGCTTTGGGCCTAAAAGACCCGGCTGTTGGGCCGTAGGAGTGGAAGCAGGTCGGCCAGAAGTGGGATATGGGCAAGGGGTATGGCCAAGGGGTGAAGGATTGGGCTGGGGAAAAGGTGTGTTGGGCCGAGGAGGGGTTAGGGGTTGTGTGCTGGTAATAGGCGGACTGTGGTGCACCCCACGAAGGAAACCAAGGTGAGTACTGGTGGTTCCAAAACTGTGGGAAAGGATAGCGGCCTGGGTTTCCACGTCTACGTCCACGTCGCCCAGGGCGTCCGCGGCCGTTGGATGGGCGGTCGGCGGGTCTGTTTTGGTCGGTGGGTGGGGTGCGGTTTGTGGTGGCGGCGAGGGCGGTGGACGCAGTTTTGGAGGCAGCCAACGCACGCTCGGCTTTGTCAGTTTCAGCCTGGCATAATTTAGAACGTGCGTTGTAGAAGGAGGGGAGAGGGTCTTGGTTTTTTGAGGATAGTGGAGATGCTTTCATAATGGTCGTTTAATCCTGCAAGAAGTTGCAAGACCAAACGATCATTATCAACAGGGGCATCAACGTTGGCAAGTTGGTCGGCTAAAACTTTAAGGGTCTGGCAATAGGTGGTCATGTTGGGGAATCCATCCAACCTGGTGTTGGAGAATTTGTGCATGAGGTGTATGGCGCGGGCACTTTTATTGTCATGGAACAAGTCCTTAATGGCAACCCAGGCTTCATAGGCATTAGATATATTATTAATTATGGTGTGGAGGAGATTATTGGAGATCGTAGTGTACATCTATTGTAGGACAATGGCGTCAATACGGTCCCAATCATCTCGGGCAGTGGATGTTTCGGCGGAAGGGGTGGGGGTGGTTTGAGGTGGTCATCAACCATATAGGCTTTGCAATGGAGTTGGAAAAGGGTGGCCCATGTGGAGTATTGGGAGGACTCGATTTCGAGGGTGACGGGAACGAAGTTTTTGATATTGGTCACGGTAGTGGTCGGGTGGAGTTTTTTGGGTACTAGAGGTGTTGGGAGTAAGGGTGGAAGAGGCATTAGAATCGGTGGACATCGTGGGACAAGGGGAGGATAGACTCGGAGATTGTAGGGGAAAAGAAAAGAGGGCCACAACAACAGCAGACTACGGTGAAGAGCAGAAGGGAAGGGAGACAGAATGAGATGGCTGATCGATCGCAGTGGGCGGTCGATGATGGGGGCAGCCTAGGGTTTAGAGAACCTAGACTCTTGATACCATGATAGTATTCAAACCCTTGCTCTCTTCATTGATTTACATCATATTTATAATAATACAATCCCTATAATTATGGTAAGGATAATCACAATAATTAATTACAATGCTATTAGTCTTACTAAAAGTTTAACTTAGAATTTTGATATTTCCCAAAACTTTTCGATAACTTTAAACGTTTAACTTTTACAAAAATCTAACAAGCTTTAAAATTGAATTTTGTTATAAAATCCATTTCGAATAACGTTTCAGTAAACGTATTTGATTAAAATCCATACACAATCCATAATAACTTCAAATGATAAACATTGAATTCGATCTTTTATTACATTCGAAGGTGACGAAACTTATAGAGACTAAAATATAAGCATTTGAACACATGGAGGACTATAATTGACAATCTTGATAAAAATGAGGGTGACAGATGTCACAAAATGTGTCTTTGTTGGATATGGCATTGATAAAAAGGGATACCAATGCTATAATCCTAAAACTCAACATATGCACACTACACTTTAGTGTACTTTCCTTGAAACTGAATTCTTTTACAACTCCCAACACAGTAGTGAGGGGGAGAAAGAATATGATAGCACACTAAGTTGGCTATCACGACTCCCACCTACTCCCAAAGAAAATCACGGTATCCCTCAAACTGAGCCTCACGTTTCCGCACAATCTAGCAAAGATGTCAGTGCCGCCATCCATGATTCTCCTAGTCCAAACACTGAGGTAAGTGATTTACAAGACTGTTCTCAAAATAATTCTCAAAATAACTCTGAAATTCTCAAAACCATGAGGAAATTCAAAATAACGAAAGACATGAGAAAAGTCATCATCATGAATTTGATATGAACATCTCTAACGATTTTGAGTTTCCTATAGAACAAACCGTGCATGTAGAAACAGTACAGGAAGGAACAACCAACAGGTATGACCTTCCACCCATAGCCAACAGAGGAGTTCCTCCAAAAAGGTACTCTCCACAGAAGGAAACAAGATCTTCCAGGTACCCCACAACAAATATTGCCAAATGGAGTTTATCAAAAGAAACCAAGAACTTTACTATCGCCTTATACAGTGAAGAACTCCTAAACTCCATTGAAGAGGCATTAAAATCCAAAAATTAGAAGGATGCCATGGAAACAGAAATGGAGGCTCCTATAAAAAAAATAATACATGGGAAAATGTGTTCTCCGTCCGGGAAAGAAACCTATTGGTTGTCGTTGGGTCTTCATAGTCAAATATAATCCAGACAACACCATTGAAAGATATAAAGCACGATTAGTAGCAAAAGGGTACACCCAAACCTATGGGATAGGTTACTTTGAGACCTTCTCTCTAGTAGCAAAAATAGACACCATTCGTGTCCTCTTCTCTATAGCTGCTAATAAAGGATGGCCTCTTTACCAATTCGATGTAAAGAATGACTTCATCCATTCAGAACTAAAAGAATAAGTCTACATGAATGTTCATCCTGGATTTACAAAAGACTTCCAAAATAAGGAAGTTTGTTGGCTGAAAAAGACTTTATATGGGCTGAAACAATCTCATCGTGCATGGTTCAGCAAATTTACCATGGCCATGAAAGGATATGGTTTTCGACAAAGTAATTCTGACCATACACTGTTTCTCAAGCGAAGAGGTAAACTTATAACCTGTTTAATTATATATGTTGATGACATGATCATACAAGGGAAACGATGAGGAAGAAATGAGGAAATTAAAGACAAACTTGCTCAGAGAATTTGAAATGAAAGACCTAGGAAATCTCAAGTACTTTCTTGGAATTGAGGTGCTGCAATCAAAGAAAGGGATCTTTATATGTCATAATAAGTACATTCTCGATCTCCTTGCTGAAGTAGGGATGGTCGATTGTAAGCCAGCTCATACTCCAATGATTGCTAATAAAAATCTTTTCATGGAAAAAGAAGTAGAGATGACAGATAAAGAAAGATATCAACGGTTGGTGGGTAAATTTATATATCTCTCTCATACTCGCCCATACATAGCCTATGCAGTCGGGGTAGTAAGTCAGTTTATGCACCAATCTCAAGTTGCTCATATGGATGCGGTATGGAGAATCATAAGGTATCTCAAGGGAACCGTCGGGCATGGAGTTCTTTTTCAATCCAACAAACACCTGAAGATTCAAGCCTATACTGATGCAGATTGGGCCGGAGACAAAGGGGATAGAAGATCAACGTCCGGGTACTTTACACTAGTAGGAGGGAACCTTGTCACCTGGAGAAGCAAGAAACAGAAAGTTATTGCCCTTTCTAGCGCAGAGGCGGAATTCCAGGGAATTGCTTGTGGTTTAGCTAAAGTTTTGTGGATTCGCAAACTCCTAAGCGAAATCGGATTCCCTCAATCTAAAGCCAGTACGATCATGTGTGATAACAAAGCTGCCATACAGATTTCAGAGAATCCGGTTCAACACAATCGTACGAAACATGTAGAAGTAGACAGACACTTCATTAAGGAAAAAATTGAGGCGGGAATAGTTGAGCTTCCTTTCGTCAACTTGAAAGACCAACTTGCAGATATCTTAACCAAAGCAGTCAACAGGAAAATTTTCAACTATTGCCTAGACAATCTGAGTATTGGAAACATCATTACTCAACTTAAAGGAGAGTGTTAGAAAATATATTTGAGGATCAGATTCTATCATCATCATTTCCTTCTTTGGTTCTTCTTGGTCAACAATCAACATAAAAGAAAGGAAGGGAACCGTTGGTTCCAATCCTCGCTCAATCAACTTTATTGTGTTTCCCTTTTTAACATGTTTTGTATTCTCAATTTATTTTCAATCTCTTATCATTGTATAAACACAATTCAAATAATAACAATTCTCAGTTTTGTTTTTCAACTTCTCTAGAAAGAAAACATAAGTATACTATCAATAAGTTAATATTACAAAATAATGAGAATTACACATGTGTAAATCGATCAGATTCAAAGGATATGTATAAAAAAACATAAGTATACTATCAATAAGTTTTGAAACTACCACCAAAACTGTTGCCAGCCAGAATTCCATCATAACCGACCATCAATTACGCTATAAGCCACCGAAAGACGCCCATCAATCATCAGAACTTACCTCCATCGGTGCCGATTATGATTACCATGCTCAATCGGTGAACTTTTGAGCATCATATCTGAAATCAACAGTGGTCAAAATGGTAACCAACAACTAAAATAGAACCCAAAGTCATCATAATTTACCTAGCCCTTTGGACCTTTGAAATTTCTTTTAATTTTTTTTTTTTTTGCTAAAATCGTTTCGAAATATGTATATTACATGCTCTAATTTTTTAAAAATAATAAAAAGTTTTTATAGAGTTTTCATAAGTTTTCATATTTAGAGTGGTTTTCAAAATAATCTTTCCCTATATACAAAATAAGAACTTAACTATTAAATTTAATGAAAAGGTTGTATAAAGGAAAAACAAAAAATATATTCTCGAAGTTTTTATTTATATAGGAAAGCTATATTTTAAGATAGATTTTTTATTAGAGGCGGATCGATGCGGATCGCTGTTTAAGATAGCAAATAATATGACTTATATTATTTGTATTCGTTACACACACCAACACATATATTTATTAATACTTGAGCCAGAAGATTCTCTGCCGTAATCCACATGCATGCGAACCTTCTAAACTTTGTGCTAGGAAACCAATAAATAAGTAGTTAACTACTATAATAAAAAAAATAACAATAAAAACTTAAAACGTTTCGATTAAAGAACTAAATAAACAGAAAAAAAAAAAATCGGATCATTTTAACTTGATCAACTTTTCCACATCGCAACAAGGCTTTAAGATTCAACAAATAAGGATGCTCCGAGTGGGATGTATACTGTGGGAGGGCAAGCCCCTCTATGAAATTTCCGGACGTTGCACCTTCCCCTGATGAAATTTCCATAGGCGTTGCCACCTACAATTTAATTTCTTTAATAAAAAAACTAGCCGTTAAGCACCAAATAAAAAAATTAAATACATTAACAAATATATAAAGTAAACAAAGAAATGCATAGTTAAACCAATTTCATTATTCGTCATAGTTCGCCTTAAAAATTGTTAAGCCGAAATATGGTTAAAGTTCCCGCCCTAGGCATGTGCGTACTTGATTTTGGCAACTTTAATTGCCCCTTCATTCGTTGGTCACCTTCATTATTCATTACCTCGTTGAAGAGTAAATGAAATGCTCCAGTCCTATTACACATATCTCTAAACTTTAAATGAATAAAGTTCTTCTGAATTGTTGTTGGTATGACCCATATGCTGGCAAAATTGTTGGAAAACGACATTCGAAAACTAAGACTGTCCGGCAAAAGGCGTGCCATCTTGGATAGTCACGCAAGCCGTAGCAAGGCTATATGCTATTCTTCAATTCAATGCTCTTGTCATTTGAGAAAAAAATGTGATTTTTTAGAGAGAAAATTGGGGTAAGAGAGGTAAAAAGGTATGAGGTTTTGAAGTGTGTATGCTTTGAAAATTTGGTTGGTATTTAAAGGGGAAAATTAAGGGTTTTTTTTTTTATTTTTTTAAATATTCTAACAATCACTTGACCGTTTGTTAATTTTTTTTTTTAATTTTAGTTTTTTGTAATTTATCATTTATTTATTTTTTGTTAATAATAAATGTCTTTTATTATTTAATTTTTTTTTTTTGATTTTTAGAAAAGAATAAGAATAAAAATTGGCTTCATACAAAAAAAAACACATGTCCGTTGACCTTCCATCACCCCATGGTTTTTGGGCTTTGGAGGGAAAAGCCCTCTTTGTCTAGATGGCGCCTACATGGCGAGACCATGTCACCTTGCCCTTCCTTACCCCCCTCCCCCCTCCATGTAATCTAAGAACTTAAAACTTGGTTTTAACAAATGATTGGTTTGGTCCAGTAACACCTTTACAATTTGTTTTTTATGCGTATAATGTTTTAGTCCAATGATTCATGTAAAAGAATTTAAAGTTACATATGTAAACCTTGAATGTTATAGATTATAATTCTAATAGTAGAATGTAAAGGATAACATGTGTAAGTATGTACAACCGTAGGCTCGTCCATACGCTGGGTTTACGGGTTCCTAAACAAATTCTCCTATGTTCACCACGAGTTTGTGAACACTCGTATATACATTTTGGTTTATGTTGATGACATTATTGTCATCAGTAACCACACTACATCCGACAATAGAGTTATACAACATCTTGGCACCAACTTTGCACTTAAGGCTCTTTGCAACCATGACTACTTTTATAATATTGAAATTGGTGTCCTTTTATATCAAAAGAAATACATCTCAAAGGTTCTTAAGCGAGCTAGTCTTTCAAATTGCAAATCAGTCACTTCTCCAATGAGCGCACATAAGTTTGGCACCAAAACAGAACATTGTGTCTCTATTATTATGTCGGTTATTAAAGTCATGTTGGTTAGTTAAAACGGTTTAGTAACCGTCAGTTTATAAGGGTATAAATACCCCTAGTATGTCTCATTTCATTTGTGTGGATAATATTATCTTTGTGTGTGTATAATATTGTTCTTCCACCCTCTGTTCTATAACCGAGTCCCTGCGCATCATGATGTGCATACTCAATCATCATTGTTCATCATAGAAACCAAGTATATAGTATGCATAACAGGGGCAGAATCCGAACATGGTATCAGAGCGCCACGTTAAAAATCCTGGGAAGAAGAAGAAAGAAACCTGTGTAGAATTTTAACATGGCATCAGAGCCAGATCGCTATAAGAAGAAGACGTATCGAATATTCGATGTAGAAGAGAAATCCGAAGGTGTTCTTATCGACAAAGGGAAGAAGCTCATGTCCGAAGAAGAAAGTGATCGTGTAGATCATAGAGTCTTGGCCGAGAGGGTCGAAGAACTCAAGAGGGATTGTTTCAATCCTATGAACATCAATTTCTCCCGATTCCACATTAGATCTTCGCCGAAGAACCAAGTAGACAAGAAAAGAAAGGCGCAAAGTAGTTTATTAAACAAGTAAGTGATGTCCCCGAATACCCACACGCTATGTGTTGTGGAAAATGTAAAGAGCCCTTCCACTATGGAAGAAATTGCCCCAAGAAGATGGGTAAAACAAAATTTATGGTGAAAGGAACGGATGGAAAAGGATGGGACGATGTGTGGTATGCAAGCCTAACAAGAAAAGAACATGGATGCAGATACAAGGATCAATTCTCAATCTTTAGCAAATCATTTGGAATCGAAGGCCAACCAAATGGTTATAGGAGGGAGTATTTTCGTGGTAAAGGATCGGTGATAATTACATGCGGAGGACAAGTGCACAAGATCAAATCGGTATACTATGTTCCTACACTTCGTAAAAATGTTTTAAGTATAGAAAAGTTAAATCAAGAAGGACTAGAAATTGAATTCGATGGAGATGTATGTTATATCCATCGGCCGATCATACAAGAGAAGAGGAAGATGATAACATGCCGAATATGTGATGGTGAAGATCACTTCACATTTAAATGTCCTGAAAGAAAGAATATTGTTAAGAAAGATGAACAAGACTCGCAAGAAGCATCTAAAGGCAAACGGGTCAGATTTGAAGGCATAAAAGAGGGACTTAATTATGAAGATAAAGAGAGGGCTTTTGTTTTCAAGCAATTCGAAGAATTCTCAATCGATAAGGACAATTATGAAGGCAATATGTAGAAAGGTCCTATTGTAACATTTCGCATTAAATACATATACGTTACAGATTAAAACGACAAGCCTTATTATTATTATTTTTGGTGATATTTTGAACCCCAATACAATGATAATTATTCATACATATATTTATATATATATATATATATAAAAGTTATAATAATAATAATAATAATAATAATAATAATAACAATAATAATGTTAATATGTTTTGATAGTGGGCTTGTAAATTTCTTTACCAAATCAAACCATCCATTAGTTATTTAAGTTGGAGCCCAAAAACTGAAGCCCAATACCCAACCCAAACAAAATACCCGGCCCACTTACCCTTCTTCCCCACTGTGACCTCCCACAAACCCCGGCCTATTTCCGGCAAGTCCCGAAAATTCCGGCGACCTACCAAAACAGCCATACGCGCGCCCCTTTATCACAACTTTTGACCTGTACGTTTGGAAGCTTACCCCGGCAATCAATGGCCATAATTATCTTTAATTAACACAAAAATCACAACCCACAATTCACGGGTCTTTGACTAATTTAGTCAACCCACGCGTTCTAAAGCTCACGTATAAATAGAGCACCCGAGCAGGCCATTAACCACACAAAAAACCTCACCACCTTTAATTTTTCTGTTGAAAAAGCTGCCTGACGTGGGCTTGGGTGCTCGCCAGCGTGCATTTTCCGGCCGCTCTTTATTCTCCTTCAGATCCCATTATAATTTGTAAGTAGTTATCCTATTTGAGTCGTAATAATTAAAGGTTCAAAAGCCCTCTATTAGTTTCTATTATCATTTCGTATTTGAGCAGATTGATAGGCTAGGGTTCTTAAGGCTTGAAATGGGGAAGATGACATAGATGGTGATAGTTTAAAAGACATTTCAAATGAAAACAATCACCATCAGGCCTTGTAGCTCAGTTGGTTTCCCCTTGGCTGTGTTAAGGATCGGACCGGCCCTGAGCCTTGGTTCGAATCCCACAACCATCACTTTTATTTTTAAAACAAAAAAATACAGATTAAATAACCAAAACCGGTTCCAACCGGACTCGAACCCACGACCTTTCGTTTCCCTAAGCCTTATAATCACAAGCCCAGACCAATTGGTCTGGACCCTGAGAACATATACAACCCGGTTTATATTTTATTTAAATATTATCTAATATTAGATAATGTATTTTTGATAATTCTATTTAATCAAGTTTATAAGAAAAATCTTTTTATTTAACAAAACGATTTCCATGAATCCTACAAAAATTATTTTGTACTAGTCTAATGAAAAAGTTCAACTTACAATTTTTAGTTTTCAAAAATTTATTTATTTAATATATATAATAATTAAATCAAGTTTATTCCATTATATTTATAAAATTCCATTAAAATATCAAAACAATTTTACAAATTTCCACAAAAATTATTCTGAGTTTATATAATGATAAACTTTCTGAAATGATTTTTATTTCTGAAAAATCATTTATTTTATATTTCAAATCAATTTTTGTTAGTTTTAATAATAATTAAAGCATTATAAATTCAATTTTTGATATTTTTGCACCAAAATTTTAAACAAATTATTTCTGAATATTTAGAACAGAAATATAATTTTTGAAATAATAATTCTTTAATTTTAGTATTTTTAAATATTAAAATTAAATTTTGACAATATTGTAAAAAATAGATTTAAAAATCTATTTTAAAGAAAATAATTTTATAAAAATTATTTTTATACTTTAAACACATTATTGGGCCATTTAGAATTTAAAATTTATTAAAAGGATTTTTGGTTATTTATTTACTAAATTTCTCTCTATTTTCGAATATTTTTAATAATAATCAAACGAGCAATTATCCCCAAATTCGAAGCCCTAGGAACTTATACATTTATAGACTTGGTAGACTTAGACATATATATTACCTCATTATAGGGTGATACTTGATACATTGGGCAACACACCATTTTTCAAGAGATAACGTTTTGCTAAGGTGAGTTTACATAGCCCCTTTTTCTCTATTTTCACTATTTTTGGGGTGAAACATGTTTAAACATTTTATACTATCATTTACTCATATTTACTTGTGATTCAAGTACATCATCATTCTATCATTTGACTGTAACAAAAAGACACAGTACAATCATTAACATTGATCAAGGCGCCTGTTTAGATTATAGCGCTATAGGTCTGACAAACCCATCCCCCGCATAGACTCAGGGATGATCGATAACAGTAATAACATTTAACTAACTTGCGAGTTAGTCATCAGTCGACACAAGGTTTGGTTGTACAAAGACGCATTGCTACATGTCGGTATCATACTCTATCATCATACGACTTTGAATGTTGTACAAACTATTGTTATCAATTATTTTCAAAAACTTATGTATTCTCACCAACTTTTGTTGACCCAAAATATTTTCAACTTAACATGTTTCAGGTTCTACTTGCTTGAAGACTTGCTTGAAGATATGTGCATAGTTTATTCAAATTTGATGTACGAATTCTTGTAGAAACAATTGTATGTAATTTATTTAAATCAAGTAATGAAATTTATTATTCACCATGAGCTACTGAACAATCATCAATACGTGACACCCCGATGTTTCCGCCATCGGTTGGGGTGTTACAGATTGGTATCAGAGCCATGGTTATAGGGAATTAGGTTATTAGAAAAATAATCTAGTCTATAACCATAGGATTTAACCAGTACTTGCTTCTTTTACTTGCTATTCTCTATCTCCCTCCTACTTCTTATCTCTACTTTCATCCTTACAAGAAGGCTGCTCTCCATCAGTGGATCTACACTTAGACTAATAGGACAAAATCCTCAGGTTTAACCTGAACCACCTTGAGATCTCGTCGAAGTTCTAGATTTTAATAACGAACACGTGCAATCTGGAAGGGTGAACGCCTGTATTCTGAGTCTTCTGTCTAGGCTGGCATTGCGCATATATCCCAATCAGACGAGGGACCCGGATGCCTACCTGGGAATTCTCGGGATGAGTGTTCACTTATAGGCTAAAGCATGTCTTCATATGTTATTAGAATTTAAAATCTTTGATAAGTCAACGTTTTCGTTTATTCGTTTTAATTAATGAATAAATGATTACATTCCTTATATAATCTCACTCGTTGCACTGTGTCTCTTACAGATCATGCCTCCACGTCGCAGTGCTCGTCTTAACAGTGGTGAAAATCATGATGAAGGAAGTAACAATCACAACCACAACCACGATACTAACCATCACAACAACAACAACAACAACAATGGTGTCGATGCCCAACTGGCTGCGATCATTTCTCAACAAATGGCGCAGCAAATCGCAACTCTGGTTCCCAATTTACTCGCTCAGGTCATCCAAATGAACGGCAACGGGAACGGTCATGGCAACGGGAACGGGAACGGGAACGGCAATGGTAATGGAAATGGACCCCCAGCCTGCACCCTTAAGCATTTCAACTCTTGTAACCCTCCAAAGTTTAGTGGTGAAGAAGGAGCTACAGGACTCCTCCAATGGTTTGAGGGTATTGAGAATACCTTCATCAACAGTGAGTGCCCCGACAACTTCAAGGTTCGTTGCGCCATGAGTGTTCTCCATAAACGAGCACTCACTTGGTGGAATGAAGAAAAGCGTACTCGTGGGGCCGAAGTTGCTCTTGCTATGACATGGGACCAAGTCAAGGAGGTCATGAAGGAAGAGTTTTGTCCTCGCAATGAAGTTAAGAAGCTTGAGGATGAGTTCCACACCTTAGCTCAAGATAGTGGGGAAAACCTTGCCTACAACACCCGCTTTCACGAGCTTAGCTTATTGTTACCCCACAAAGTCACTCCCCTGCCTGTAGCCATCGAAAAGTATATCGGTGGTTTGCCCATGCAGATTCAAGACACGGTATGGGGAAGGAACCCTGCTACCCTTGAAGAGGCCAAGCGTTTAGCAGCTACCTTAACTGATAATCACGTAAAGAACGGTACCTTAGTTTGGAAAGGCAATAAAGCAGGTATTGTAGCCGCGGTAACTACGGAGAATCAGAAGCGTAAGGCCAAGGATCCTGATGTCAACCCCACTACACAAGCTTCTAACAAGAAACCTTATACAGGAAACCACCCATTATGTAATACCTGCAACCGACACATCCCACTGCTTCAGCGTGTCGCTTGTGCACCAATTGTGGAAGGTATGGCCATCTAGTCAACACGTGTCGTGAGACCCCAAATCCTAATGCCAACCAACCCACCAACCCTGCTCAAGCTGCTAACCTTAATCAATACAACTATGGTCAATGCTATGAATGTGGAGACCCAAATCACTTCCGTAACCGATGCCCTAAATTGAACAGAGATCAAGACCCTCCAGCTACTTAACAGAAAGCCTTACCATTTGAATAATGTCTACTTTCTCTTTAATTCCATGTATTGCATTTTGATTCAAATAATAAATTCAAGTATTATCATAACATCTGTGTGCATGCTCGTCTTAATGTGAATTAATTGTCATATCTACTTGCTTACTTGTACAACAATTAGTTGACTACCAAACAACCTACTTAACGATTGGTAGAGGTCATCATGTCTTTCCAACAGTCGGGAGAGGCCCTACCACCTGCTCAACGATTGGCGGAGACTATCAGACCTGCTTAACAATCGGTAAAGTCATAAAAGGACGCAAAACCCTAATGTAAGGTAAATTGGTAATTACGGTCCGGAACGTAATCATGAATTTACAGGTATGTTAGGGTAGTGTGAAATTTTATCAAGGTTTTTGGTAGTTGGCCAATTGTAACCCTGGTTTTCTCTTAACTTCGGGACGAAGTTCCTAAAAGTAGGGGAGACTGTAACATTTCGCATTAAATACATATACGTTACAGATTAAAACGACAAGCCTTATTATTATTATTTTTGGTGATATTTTGAACCCCAATACAATGATAATTATTCATACATATATTTATATATATATATATATATATAAGTTATAATAATAATAATAATAATAATAATAATAATAACAATAATAATGTTAATATGTTTTGATAGTGGGCTTGTAAATTTCTTTACCAAATCAAACCATCCATTAGTTATTTAAGTTGGAGCCCAAAAACTGAAGCCCAATACCCAACCCAAACAAAATACCCGGCCCACTTACCCTTCTTCCCCACTGTGACCTCCCACAAACCCCGGCCTATTTCCGGCAAGTCCCGAAAATTCCGGCGACCTACCAAAACAGCCATACGCGCGCCCCTTTATCACAACTTTTGACCTGTACGTTTGGAAGCTTACCCCGGCAATCAATGGCCATAATTATCTTCAATTAACACAAACATCACAACCCACAATTCACGGGTCTTTGACTAATTTAGTCAACCCACGCGTTCTAAAGCTCACGTATAAATAGAGCACCCCAGCAGGCCATTAACCACACACAAAACCTCACCACCCTTAATTTTTCTGTTGAAAAAGCTGCCTGACGTGGGCTTGGGTGCTCGCCGGCGTGCATTTTCCGGCCGCTCTTTATTCTCCTTCAGATCCCATTATAATTTGTAAGTAGTTATCCTATTTGAGTCGTAATAATTAAAGGTTCAAAAGCCCTCTATTAGTTTCTATTATCATTTCGTATTTGAGCAGATTGATAGGCTAGGGTTCTTAAGGCTTGAAATGGGGAAGATGACATAGATGGTGATAGTTTAAAAGAAATTTCAAATGAAAACAATCACCATCAGGCCTTGTAGCTCAGTTGGTTTCCCCTTGGCTGTGTTAAGGATCGGACCGGCCCTGAGCCTTGGTTCGAATCCCACAACCATCACTTTTATTTTTAAAACAAAAAAATACAGATTAAATAACCAAAACCGGTTCCAACCGGACTCGAACCCACGACCTTTCGTTTCCCTAAGCCTTATAATCATAAGCCCAGACCAATTGGTCTGGACCCTGAGAACATATACAACCCGGTTTATATTTTATTTAAATATTATCTAATATTAGATAATGTATTTTTGATAATTCTATTTAATCAAGTTTATAAGAAAATTCTTTTTATTTAACAAAACGATTTCCATGAATCCTACAAAAATTATTTTGTACTAGTCTAATGAAAAAGTTCAACTTACAATTTTTAGTTTTCAAAAATTTATTTATTTAATATATATAATAATTAAATCAAGTTTATTCCATTATATTTATAAAATTCCATTAAAATATCAAAACAATTTTATAAATTTCCACAAAAATTATTCTGAGTTTATATAATGATAAACTTTTCTGAAATGATTTTTAATTCTGAAAAATCATTTATTTTATATTTCAAATCAATTTTTGTTAGTTTTAATCATAATTAAAGCATTATAAATTCAATTTTTGATATTTTTGCACCAAAATTTTATACAAATTATTTCTGAATATTTAGAACAGAAATATAATTTTTGAAATAATAATTCTTTAATTTTAGTATTTTTAAATATTAAAATTAAATTTTGACAATATTGTAATAAATAGATTTAAAAATCTATTTTAAAGAAAATAATTTTATAAAAATTATTTTTATACTTTAAACACATTATTGGGCCATTTAGAATTTAAAATTTATAAAAAGGATTTTTGGTTATTTATTTACTAAATTTCTCTCTATTTTCGAATATTTTTAATAATAATCAAACGAGCAATTATCCCCAAATTCGAAGCCCTAGGAACTTATACATTTATAGACTTGGTAGACTTAGACATATATATTACCTCATTATAGGGTGATACTTGATACATTGGGCAACACACCATTTTTCAAGAGATAACGTTTTGCTAAGGTGAGTTTACATAGCCCCTTTTTCTCTATTTTCACTATTTTTGGGGTGAAACATGTTTAAACATTTTATACTATCATTTACTCATATTTACTTGTGATTCAAGTACATCATCATTCTATTATTTGACTGTAACAAAAAGACACAGTACAATCATTAACATTGATCAAGCCGCTTGTTTAGATTATAGCGCTATAGGTCTGACAAACCCATCCCCCGCATAGACTCAGGGATGATCGATAACAGTAATAACATTTAACTAACTTGCGAGTTAGTCATCAGTCGACACAAGGTTTGGTTGTACAAAGACGCATTGCTACATGTCGGTATCATACTCTATTATCATACGACTTTGAATGTTGTACAAACTATTGTTATCAATTATTTTCAAAAACCTATGTATTCTCACCAACTTTTGTTGACCAAAATATTTTCAACTTAACATGTTTCAGGTTCTACTTGCTTGAAGACTTGCTTGAAGATATGTGCATAGTTTATTCAAATTTGATGTACGAATTCTTGTAGAAACAATTGTATGTAATTTATTTAAATCAAGTAATGAAATTTATTATTCACCATGAGCTACTGAACAATCATCAATACGTGACACCCCGATGTTTCCGCCATCGGTTGGGGTGTTACACCTATCATGTACCCAACCAACGTTTCACGAATTCAAGATTGTTTGGTTTTCATGGATTTGATTCATGTTACCACAACGGTTGAAAGGTACAAGCGTAAATTTGAATTAGAATTTGAAAATATTGTTGAATGGTTTATGCAAGAATTCTTAAAAATTAAGAACAAAGCCCCTATGCCACCAAGAGATGGAACCGGATATCCAATATGCTTGTTGGATTTATACACTAAAGTGCAAGTGTTTGGTGGATATGATAAAGTTACAAAGGATGATAATTGGGCGATTGTTGCAATGTCAATGGGTTATGGAAGAGGGCTACCATGTTTAGCAAAGATAGAAGACATAGCATTGACTCTAAGACTAGTGTATGTCATTTGGACATGATGGAATGGTACCATCTCAAATACAAAGGTCGCGAGTTGGTTGTTGAAGTTATTAATGAAGAAGGTAGCACGAGTGGTGGACAAAAGAAAAACGAATGGAATGATGAAGAAATGCCACCCAAGAAAAGAAGCCGATTATCCTCAAGTGAAGATTAGAAGAACCGAAAGAAGAAAATCAAGTTTAAGGGGGAGATTGTTAGACATAAAGATTAAACTTGATTTCTATTCATATATTATTTGTATTATAAACATATGTTAATTATTATGGCCTAAGTCTAGAAGGTTAGTTAATACCGGTTATGTAAGACACCGGTTAGTAATTTAGATATCCTAAGTTTAATTATGTTCGAAGGGTCATGTCTGTTTGTAAGACACCGGTTCAAAACTATAAATAGGGTCGGTCATGTTCATTTGTAAGTGTGTGAAAGTTTATGTTAATTATCTATAACTAACTTTCAATTTCCCTCTCTTTTTCCCTCTAAATAATAACCGCTCACATACCATCAAATACAAAACGAAATATGTGCAAAATTTGAAAATGGTATCAGAGCGCCACGTTAAAAATCCTGGGAAGAAGAAGAAAGAAACCTGTGGAGAAAAGTCAACGAAAAAGTCAACTGTGCAGAAGTTTGTAATCAAGAAATGAAAAAGTCAACGAAAAAGTCAACTATGCAGAAGTTTGGCGCCAAAACAGAACATTGTGTCTCTATTATTATGTCGGTTATTAAAGTCATGTCGGTTAGTTAAAACGGTTTAGTAACCGTCAGTTTGTAAGGGTATAAATACCCCTAGTATGTCTCATTTCATTTGTGTGGATAATATTATCTTTGTGTGTGTATAATATTGTTCTTCCACCCTCTGTTCTATAACCGAGTCCCTGCACATCATGATGTGCATACTCAATCATCATTGTTCATTATAGAAACCAAGTATATAGTATGCATAACAGGGGCAGAATCCGAACACTTCATACTGCCCATACCAGACATCACATTTGTTGGCAACAAAGTATGTGAATAGTTGAATACATGCATGCTCTGTCATAAAAACGTTGGTATGTAGCATAACAAATCCTTCAGTATTTTAAGGGCACGACTGATCATAAAATTACTTATTTGCCACAACATTGGGTCCAAACTTCAGGTCTATACTAATCTCCATTGGCAATGACTATCATCTATTCTTGCCTTCTCTTATGCTATTATGGGTTGGTTGTCAAGTCGGTTAAAAAGGGATATATTTGCTATCAACATGGGCTTTAACATCATTTCCTGAATCGTAGGAAAACAAAGTACAGTTTCTCGGTCATACATCGAGTCAGAATACAAAGCTCTGACTGATAGTGTTGCTAAACTTACCTGGTTAGAGGCTCTTCTTAAATAACTCGATATAGACACAACAGTAGACTATTGATTGTGGCTAACTCTATGTTCCATGCTAAAACAACATATGTAGAAGTTGATTTTCATTTTGTTAAAGAAAAACACACACAAGGAAAACTTCTTGTGTAGTTTATATCAATCGGGGATTTGATTGCATCACAGCATCACAACACCATTGCCAACTCTAATAGTTATGTTTTTATGTTCCAAGCTACAGCTTGCTCCTTGTACTTAGATTGTGAGGTAATACCATATCATAACTCTAATGAGACAACGTAAAGGATTTTATGTACAAACATATATAAAATATGTAATCCCCTTATAACCCTACCTTTTTATTAATACAACCACAACTACTATAGGATCGACTATCGTGTCACCCGACAATCACGAGGGCTATATTTAGAGTGCGGAATCCTCTAAATATGTTCTAATAACAGAAACAAAGATGAAACAATGATAAACGAGTAATCACAACACACACACGGGTCAAAAGATTATAGATTAATCACTAAAACAGAGCTCGAGTGTTTACAGAGATCAAATCAGACCTTACAGACCATGGGAGGGTGTTTGGAGAGTGTGTGAGGCAAGAACTAATGATTAGGGCAATGATTGGGACTATTTATACCTCCCATACTCGTACAGACCCCTTTAGGCGAGTAGGAAGCTATCACACATGAACTACTAGCGAGTAGGGCCTATCACACTAGTATGTTCAGGCGAGTAGGGCCTATCACACATGTAACTATAGGCGAATAGGCCCTGTCACACATGTAACTGATGTGGTATAGGCCGTAAATGCCTATAGCCACTCCGTACTCGCTTGAAGTGTCCCAAACGTCCCGAAACGCGTATCAACACGTCCAATCAACATATATACTAGCCTAGGGTCATCATGCACTTACAGACTCCCCCTTGGACCAGGCTAGTATACGTACAAAAATTACTTAAGACAACGTTTATAGCAACAACTAGCAACTTTACAGACTCAAAATTGAAAACATACAAAGCAAACATAACATAAACAAACATGCAGCATCTCCAGTCTTCATCAAATCGACATTGTCTCGATCCTGGAAAGTCTTGACCAGTCGCATCCCGCATGAAGTTTGTTGGCGTGATAGAAACGAATCACCCGTTGAAACTTCAATGCTTGATCGGCTTCGGCCTTCAGATGTTGTATTGGATATAAGAACAATGTCTCCACGTCTTTCTCCGAGCAGTTAATCAGCCACATTGGATCCCATATTCTAATCTTCCTGCACGGTTTTGGCGAGTTGCTCAAGACTATTACGGCTTCTGTAGTCTCTGCGTCATAGTGCCAGTAATACAGCTTAGAGGCGAAGTCTTGCTCAATCGGAGCTAATGGAATCTTCGACGCGGTTTCGGGTGGTTTGATGATGTGCTTCCAAATAGGTTTCTTTGTGATGGGATGAATCTTGTTTGTCACAACAGATTTAGGGTACTGTGGTTGGAACTGGTCCCATCCATCAACACTTTCTCTTCTCATAATGTTGTAGAACCCTTGAAACTCATAGCGGGACTCATGATACAATGGAAGCTGCAGTCTAACCAAATCACGTATATGCCAGAAGGGCAGACTGAGGACTTTCGTGTACGGTTGAAAGTAGAGAAGACCATCCTGCCACTTTACTCCCAAAATCTTAGCATGTTTAATGTAAGCCCAGCTGATCACGCTTCCTGACATCTTTACCAACTGTTTCTTGAACATAGAAGCCTGTACAGGTTCCTTTTTCTTCTCAGACTCGCCTCCAGATGGAAACCACTCAGGATACTTTTGTCTGATCTTGTCATGTCGTTCTTTCACCTTGTCTGGGACAGGTGTAGGATCAGACTTTAGCTTTTCTTCAGACTGGTTAAGCATCTCCTCAGAGATCTTAGGTATCCCGCTGCTCGACTCATCAACCACATACTCAGGTGTAGTGATATTGGTTCCATCTTCCATCTCCACTTCATGATTGTCTGGATGCAGTTCTGGAGCGAAGTGGCCAGCACTGGAAGATTCTCCAGGTGCCAAGCCAAAAATCTTTTCCAAGTCCTCAGGTGTAACCTCAGGAGGTATTTCACCTTCTTCCAGATCATAATCAGAGGACACAGGAAGAATACACAGGTTGCCATCATCATCATAGTCGAAATAACTGTTTACAGGCTCGACAATTTCAACAGGAACAATGGCACGCTTCAGTTTGTCTTTGAGTTCCTGAATCTTGCTTTTCCTTTGATCAGGCTCCCCCTGAGCAGAAGAACCTGCTGCATGATCCTTGCCTGATTTGTCATGACTCTTCTTTGTTCGCTGAGCTCCAGATCCAGTTGATGATCCGCCACCACCTGTGGCTCCAGGATCACCGCCATCACCCTTACCATCATTGTCATCATCGTCATCAGACTCATCATCATCCTCTTCATCATTGTCGTCTTCTTCACTATCCTCATCATCATCATCATCAGCAGTACTAGCTCCAGCTTCCGAACCACCAGTAAGTCTAGGTTGAGTTCCGGTCAACTCATTCAACCTAGTCCTTAGCCTTGAGTTTTGCTTCTTATATTTGGTGATTCGACGCTCATTGTTCACATTTGCGAGTTGGAGATCACTGTACTTCTGTTCAACACCTGTAAGTCTAGCCACAGTACTTTGGTTAGACTGAATCAGCTGCTGATGTGATTCCATGAGCTACTGATGTGATTCCATGACCTGCCTGTTCGACTCCAAGAGTTGCTGATTCGATAAAGTAAGAGCGTCGACAGTGGTTCTCAGCTCAGTGTTAGCAGTGATAGTGTCTCCAATCAATTCCAACATCGCCGTCTCATTTTCTTCTATGTTGGCGTTTTTGCTCTTCATTTCAGCCATTTCCCGTGCTTGTGCAGCCACTATGGCAGTAAGTTCGTTGATTTGGCGCTGGAGTTGTTTGTTGGTTGTTGGAGTCGAAGATGAGGATTGGCTCGAGGGTTTAGCAGCTGTCGATCTTGCTGCTTCTTTCAACATTCGGATTCTATCACCTATCGGATTAGCGGCTAACTGTGAACTTGTCGCTTCAACGGTAACTGAGACTGGCTCAGTGAAGATTACCGAGGAAGGCATTGACATAGTCACACCCGCAGGCATAGCTGCACTGAAAGAGAGTGGGACAGACGATGTTGCCGCTGTTGTTGTATCTGTTGCTGCTGTTGTTGTTGCTGTTGTTGTAGTTGCTGTTGTTGCCGCTTGAGAGGATTGAGTCACTGGATCCCTAAAAGCTTCAGGAAGGGTGAATCGTCTTCTTCTTGAGGTTTTCTCAGCTTGAGGTTTAACAGACATCGTCTTCTTACCTCGAACCCTGTCCTTCTTGGCAGTTGTCTTTTGTCTCTTTGCAGGAGGCGAAGAGGCAAGCTCTACATCGATATCTGCAACAAGATCACCACTACCTGGAGAGAAAGTGGGATCTCTTGCAAGGTCTCTCGCCTCGGCTGTGAGAGCTCTATCCTCTTCTAAAGAAAGTACATCGGGTGAATCATCTTCTGTGGCTTCAGAGTCGTCATCTGCATCAGTTATGTCAACTGGTGCGTCTTCATCAATATGTGCCTTACCTCTATAAGACTGAGAGGTATCGGGTTCTTGTGCAGCTCCCGAATGTTCAGAGAATCCAATAACATTCGGATCAAACTCCTCATCATCACCTTCAGCAGTGTCAGAAATCCTGCCTGGGGCGTTTTCTCCCAACTCATCTGTGCTACGCCCTATATTGTCCCCTTCTTTAAACACTAACCTGTGGACACGAAAGTCATCCTCCGAATCACTGTCTTCGTGTCTCCACCTGTTGCCTGGTGGAGACGCATAGTCTTCTTGCTTCAAGTGCCCATATAGTCGTCTATTCGGAGGATATTCAGACTTCGGTCTCCCTTTGTAACTTTTCATCCTGTTCATTTCTACCTCAGTAATATCATCAGTCCCTATATATTCAGCAGGATGCTTCATCAAATCAGGTACTTGATTATCGATGATCAACTGTAAGAACCGGTGATAGGCAATGAAGGTCTTCTTTGTTGGCGGCAATAATATGATCTCCTTTAAGTGGTGCAGGATCATCTTGGAGAAGTTAAATGGCTTGTTGAGTGTCAGAGCGACAATCGCAGAGGCCAATGTATCCCTGATCGCATCAAAGGCACCTTTTCTCGGACTAAGGCACTTCAAAACCACATGAGTAAGATACTTAAACTCCGGCGGAAGTAATCCTTTCTTCAGCATCGTCTGTTTGTCAACTCTACCCAAATACTTCATCCTAAGAAAGCCGCCACGTATCAAAATAGCGTCAAACACTATAGGATCAGCTTCAGAATCTCCAAACTGTAGCACTTCTCGAATTATCTGTTCGGTGATAATAACATCTTTTCCTTGAACCGAACTAGTAATCACGATCGGATCAGCCTTGGGATCAACCTTGGCGTTTCGATAGAACTCTAGCAAGATATCCTTGTAAGCAGCGTGCTGCTTGGATATCGCATAGTGTATTCTTGATCGCTTTAAGAAGTCGATGACGCCTTGAAAAATTCTGCCTTTATCCAATGTAATCGGTCCGAGAAAAGCACAACAGTTGTGCTTTGGCGACGTCTTCCAATTCCCCATCCTGTACACCAAAAGCGCGTAATAAGAATCATACAATGATCATATATTCATAAATAAGCATAAACGGACTAAAACGGACAAAAACGGACAAGACTTTGACAAATATTGGTCAGCAGCCTGTTTCAGGCGATTATAAGGTGTATTCGCCCTTAACAGATAGCGAATAGAGCAGGATCAGGCTATTTAAACGCGAGTACTGCGTATTCGCTAATAATTATACGCGAGTAGGCCAACAGACAGACATTATACGCGAATACAAGGACAGGATACGCGAGTAGAGTGACAATCGCGTATTGAATACACGATTACACTCTCATTCGTGTATAATACACGCGATTACAGATTCAAGAACAGCCTATTCGCTACTTGTTCATGCGAGTATAATTCTACTCGCATGAACAGTGTTTTTGTGCACCAAAATTGTCGAAAACTTGTAGCGTATTGTTTCGAGTCCGGAATTCATCCCATTGAGGTCTAATACAACCCAACATCAAAACCCCTTTGATAATTATCATTTTCAGAACTAAACACAGGTTCAATTGGGCATTTCAAAAATTAGGGTTCATAAGGGTTCAAAATTGGGGCTTTTCATTTTAGGATGATTTGGTTTGAAGTTTTGGTTGAAAAACATCCTAGGGAGTCCGATTAACAAACCCTCATCAAGAAAAAACATTAACAAGCATGTATTTTACCCAAACAATCAAGAACACAAGGTCTAGGGTTATGGCTTATGAGGAACGAATTAACCCTATAGAACATGATGTTAGGGACTGAAGTAATGAGGACTGGTTACCTTGATGATGTAGAACAAGAATCACTGATCAAAAGACACGGGCACAAGGATTAGAGGAATTCAGATATGGAGGGACAAGAGAGAACAGTGGTCGTTGTTTGAAAATAATAAGTGAAAAGTTTCTAAGTGTTGGTTTATAACAGATCCACTCATTCGCGTGTCAAACAAACGAGTAGGCGACTAATCGCTCCAACAGTCACACGAGTGTAGCTATTCGCTTAAGCATGTACGCGATTACGGCTACTCGCTTGTTAAGGTACGCGATTACAGCTACTCGCTTGTTAAGATACGCGATTACAGCTACTCGCTTAAGCATGTATGCGAGTAGGCTTCTAAATGCATAAATCTTTCACACAATTTACCAAATTGCCCCTGCAGCACCATTTTTCACAATTTTGACCCGTTAAGGTTTAAAACATGCGTTTTTCACCTCGTTTTAACACACGACACAGATAACGACTCATGACTTTGAAAAACTTTCATTTTCGACCCTTGTACTTGATAAAACATACGGTTTTGACCCGGCAAAAACATAAGTTTCCAATTTGTTGCCCTTTTTATTTTACGGCGATTTATTTTTGAAGAAGTAAGATTACAATGGATTAGGATTCCATCATCGGCAATCAAGAATGATTAAATAAGCTAAACTAAGCGTAAATAAAATAAAACGGAAGATCAACTAACTGTACACTAACATATTTTTGCGAGTTTCAACGGTTAGGGAATCATATCAGTGTACGGACATCACTAGAACCCTTATATTTTCAGTTTTCGCTTAAATTACCAATAAGCATCCTACAACAACTGTCGATATTGTTGTCCACCTAAACTCAAAATCAAGTTTTATCGCTAGGCACTTTAGATACGTTTAAGGTAATATTAAGGCTGAGATACAAGGTGTTCCCCGCCACGCGACACATTCCCGTATCAAGTCATGCACAAAGCTTCCTCGTAACCGGTGAGAAAGCTGTTGTCATCCGTATTTTACAAGGAGTGGACTCAGTGGTGATCAGGTCTGCAGAAACGCTGCAACAAAGAGACCAGTGAGATCCAAACCAGGGTACAAGTCAAATACCGTATATTTGATTTTTCACGGTACGATGCTTTAGGTATATGATTTGATACCTTAGAGCGAATTCTCATTGAGAATAGGGTTTTGGCATATATGAATCTTTTTGCTCTTTTAGGATTCCCGGACGTCTCCTGATCAGAATTTATTCTATTTTTTTTTTTGTTTTTTTTTTCAGGAAATGACATAGGGGTGTCTCAGTCGTAGGCTGCGACCCCAAAGTACGACACGTGTGCCACTCCTATTTATTCTGAGAGACGTCCAGTTCACCCCGGATGTACCAACCTCTTAAAGACCATGAAACCTCGGATTTTGGCATGCTATCAAACGAGATTTCGGTACCAAGACCATATGCCAACGCACGTTGATCCACACATGATTCAGATGATTTAGGTTTATATCACCGTGCCGAACTTGGAAATGATTTTGAGCCTACCGACACATCATTGTAGAGGCTACCTATCAGTTCCAATATTTTTAAGATGATAAGGGTCCAGACAGTCCGACTGATTGGTTAATATCGTCTTCCCATTTTCACCAAAGAAACTCATTTTTGCATTTTTAAAAAAAAAATTTTTGATTTTGGGATTTTCTCATTTTTTTGAATTTTTGCATTTTCTGAATGTTTTTGTATTTTTCTGAAATTTTCTCCCCCTAAAAATCTAAAAATTTGCGAAAAGACAATATTTTTGGATTTTTCTGATTTTTGAAAGAAAAATATTTACAAAAACGATTACCGATGAGGATCTAATCCTGCTTAACTTTAATGCCGTTTAAGATTAACAAGTACTCAAAACGAGGACCGTCAAAAGCTTTGGTGAATAAATCGGCACGTTGGTAGTCTGTGTGGATTTATACCATATCGATAAGTTTCTTTTCATAGCAATCGCGTATGAAATGATACTTAACCAAGATATGTTTCGCCTTGGAATGGTTAACTGAGTCTATAGCAAGAGCTATAGCGGACTCATTATCACAGTGAATGGGAGTATTAAGAAATTTCAAACCGTAGTCTCTCATTTGTTGCTGTATCCAAAGAACCTGGGAGCAGCAGCTCGATGCTGCTACATATTCCGACTCGCAGGTGGATAAGGCGACTGAGGCTTGCTTCTTGCACTGCCACGAGACTAGTCTTGGTCCCAAAAACTGGCATCCAGCCGATGTGGATTTTAAGTCTGTCTTGCATCCGCCATAGTCAGCATCACTAAATGCGATGAGGTCAAACTTATCGTCATTAGGGTACCAAAGACCTTTGGTCGGACAACCCTTTAGATAACGTAAGATCCTCTTCACAGCAACTAGGTGGGACTGTTTCGGCCTTGACTGGTATCTTGATAGTAAGCATGTCGCGAACATTATGTCAGGTCTTGATGCAGTGAGGTACATGAGTGAGCCTATCATAGCTCGATAGAGAAAAGGATCAACGGTTTGTCCTTTCTCGTCAGGCCCAATCCCGTGATTGGTCTGAATCGGTGTGCCTACTGGAGTAGAGTCTTCCATCTGGAACCGGCTCAAGATGTCAGCAACGTATTTTGTCTGGTGGATGAAGATCCCCGACTCTTGTTGTTCTACTTGTAGACCGAGGAAGAATTGCATCTCCCTCATCGAGCTCATCTCAAATTTATCCTGCATAAGCTTTTCGAATTCCCTGCACATGACATCATTAGTAGACCCAAAAATAATATCATCAACATAAACCTATACCAGAAGACGATCACCACCCTTTTCCTTGGTGAATAAGGTGCAGTCCACGAGTCCACGTTTGAACCCGTTGGATATCAGATAGTTGCTAAGCATTTGGTACCATTCACGCGGTGCTTGATGGAGTCCGTACAACGCTTTGTTCAATTTGTAGACTTTTTCGCGATGCAGCGGATCCTCAAAACCCGGTGGCTGAGCAACATACACCTCTTCCTTCACGACACCATACAGAAAAGCACTTTTCACGTCCATTTGATACACCTTAAACCGTTTGTACTAAGCGTAAGCTAAGAACATCCGGATAGCTTCAAGGCGCGCAACTGGAGCGTATACTTCGTTGTAATCTATTCCTTCGATTTGACGGAAGCCGAGGACAACTAATCGAGCCTTGTTTCTTATAATCACCCCGCGGTCATCCCGTTTACATTTGTAGACCCACTTTGTTCCAATCTTTTTCGAGCCTGGAGGTAAGTCAACTAAGTCCCACACTCCTAGCTTTTGGAACTGCTGAAGTTCAGCTTGCATTGCTTCAATCCATGGTTCTTCCCTCAGTGCCTCTTGCACAGTTCTTGGTTCAGTTTGAGAAACATACAAGGCGAAGGACCAATTGTTCTGATGACCTGCTTTTCTGATTTCCGAATAGAGTGCCAGAGTACCTGTATTGTCACTTGAACTAGCATTTCTGAGCTGACTGCGCGTCATGACTCTTCTAGTCGGATTACCAATCACATTTTGCATCGGATGAGTGTCGTGAATCCGAGATTCCGGATGTGCCGGCACTGGATCATCCGAATGCAGATTTAGGTTCTCCAAACCTTGAGATAGATTTGTCTCAGCTGCGCTTGAACTAGAGGGAGCAGCGGGTTGCATATTGAAACCGGAGAGATCGATCCGAAGACCTATCCCTGGAGCTGCTGAAGAAGAAGGACCAGCTTGATTGTTTCCTGTCGGATTAACTGGAGCTGTAGTGGTAGATTCACCATTTCCAGCTTGTTCCTCAGTGAGAGTTTCATGAGACTCTGCAAAATCGTCGTCGGAAGATGAAGATTCGAGAACCTCTGCTGACGCTTCCTGAAAAACTTCCTCAACTTCTGCTGCTGCGGTTTTATCAGGGGGACCCGTGGATGCAGAGGCATCAGATGGAGCAGGCGCAGGTGCATTAACCACGATCGGACGCATTAGCGGAGAGCTAGCTGCGTTTTCACATTCGTAATACATTTGCGCTACAGCATCGTCCACCAAATTTTCCACGTTGAAGGAATCAAATAGACTCTTATAATCGAACAACCAATCAGGTCCAACACCAGGTGCATTGGCAGTATAACGCTGAACATCGACATTAAGCCAATCTTCAACGTTGTTGGTTCTTTTGTTGTACACTCTTTTGTTGGGAGTGCTGTAACCAACAAAGAAACCTTCTTCTGCCTTTGCACCAAACTTCCCATCGGGATGTATCATGGTGCATGGAGCTCCGAAAGGTTCCAGAAACTCTAAGTTCGGTTTCCTTCGGTTTAGAAGCTCGTAAGAGGTTTTTCCAAGCTTCTTTACCGTTAGAACCCTATTCAGAGTATAACACGCGCAGTGAACTGCCTCGTTCCAGAAGATCACAGGCAAGTTCGAGTCTGCGAGCATAGTTCTGGCTGCCTCAATAAGAGTTCAATTCTTTCTTTCTGCAACCCCGTTTTGCTGAGGAGTGTATGGCGCTGTGAATTCATGATGAATACCTTTTTCTGCACATAACGCCTCCATAGCGTGATTCTTGAATTCTGTACCATTGTCGCTTCTTATCTTACGGATCTTTAGCTGATATATATTTTCCAATTTAGTAAACAGATTCTTCAAGTAATCAAAAGTTTCACTCTTGTGCTTCATGCACACAACCCAAGAAAACCTAGAATAGTCATCCGTAACCACTAAGCAGTATGAGTCACCGTTCTTGCTCTTTCGATTGACTGGGCCAAAGAGGTCCATGTGCAGTCGTTCGAGTGGTAGACTAACTGAGTTTGTCTTCTTAGGCTTGTGAGACTTTCTTTTCTACTTCCCTTTCTTACATGAGACACAGACATCGTTTAAATGAAAATTCTTAACAGAAACACCTTCCACTAGTTGGTTCTGGACCAGATGGTTCATTTTCCTCAAGTGGATGTGCCCCATTCGTCTGTGCCACATTATCGATTCCTTCTCTGTCGCCTTTGACAGAAAACAAGTGACCTGACCTTTCACAGTCATTGCTCGGCTCATATCCAGGACGTATAAGTTGTTGACCCTGGGAGCTGAGATCATGACCCACTCTTTCGGTATTTTGAATCCAGGCTTCAGAATGAATCATGCGTTGTCGTCAAAGAACACAGTGAACTTCTTGTCACATATCTGCGAAACGCTCAACAAGTTGTGGTCTATCTGTTTGACAAAGCTTATCTTTTCAAAGCTTACAATACCGTTGCTCATACTTCATTCCTTTGTAATATAACCCCCTTTATTACCAGCAAAGGCAACATACCCCCCGTTGATATTCTTTATGTCAAAAAGCAGGGATAAATCGCCTGTCATGTGCCCTGAAGCTCCACTATCAACAATCCATAGGCTGCTGATAAGGCCCTGTGGAACTCCCTGCACAAACAATCAAAGTTCAGTGGTTAAGGGGGACCCAAGCCTTCACGGTCTTGGGTCTACCATCTTCATCTAACATCGGAAAGTCAACCCATCTTCCATTTGGTGTTGGAGTTGTTTCCGATGGTACAGCAGTGCTTTTTCCAGCAGATGACTCTCCTCCTTTGGTTGGTGACTTGGGTCTCCAAATCTGTTCAGGTTTCTTTGGCTTGGGCTTCTTCTTTGCCTGTGGGCTAGAAGGTCCAGCCTTGGATTCCTTTGGAGGAACAGATTTTGGATCCACTTCAGAATTAACTGTACGTGGAGCAGCTTTGGGGTTGCCCTGCGGTTTAGCTGCAGCCTTTGCTGGTGGCTTAGGCGCTGCTTCAACCTTTGGAGGAACAGTGCTCCCCCTCAGCTGTGGACCCCTGCCATCAACTGGCTTTTGGTTCATAGCAATTTTGTTGCGGCTATCATAAACGACCTGCTTTCCCTTTTGTTTCTCTGAGAGTTTAGGGGAAACAGGTTGCTTGGATTTGCTAGAACTGGGAGGATCATCCACCTTGATCCTTTCTCGTCTCAATTCAGGGCACGCAGCAACTAAATGCCCACGTTCCCCGCACTTGTGACAGGATCTATATTCTTCAAACCTAGGAGATTCAGGTTTGGTCTCCTTTTTGTTCCTTTTGTTAGATGGGACGGCAAATGAGTTTTTATGTTTTAGATCCTCAAGACATCTTCTTTGCTGATCGACTTGAGGATCGTCATTTCTTTCAGTGCCGCTCGATCTAATGAACTCAGTTACATGCTTTTTCGGACCGTTTCTTTGAGCTTGATTTTGAGGATTAACGGTGTTCGACTTTTGATTTTTCTTGTTATTTTCATTAGACTGATTTCCCTGATCCTTTCTACCCTTACCCTTACCCTTGTTTTTACTCCAGGTTTCCTTTTCTACGGTAATGACGGATTCTTGCCAAATTTTGGCAACAAGACCAGGGGCGATACATCTGAGAGGGACTTCCTCATCAGCATGCACCCTTTCAGACCCTTTTAATTTATAAAACACCTTAATCCTCCTACCATCCTCGGTTTGCACTTTCGGTTCCAGTTCACTCAAGGTTTCAGTGGTGATGATATGATTCTCAAGAGGAACATCTTTAGTTTTGACCGGTGCATACCTAGGAGGTTCATCGAGCTCATCATCCGAAGTGTCAGTGTCATATACACTGATATCATCAGCTTTCTCACACAAATTAACAACTTTAGCAGGAGTAGCAACCTTAGTGACTTCAGCAGGTTTAGCTGCTTCAGTAACTTTGGCTGCCTCTGCAGCTTTTGCTGCCTCAGCTGCCACGTCCATAAGTTCCTCCTTCGGCAAGACATCAAAATTGTGATTTTCGAATCTCACCGGAGGTGGACATTGAGAGTATTTGGGACTGGTGGAGAAGCCTTCCTTGTCAGAGTGTTCTACTATGTGATCAAGGACATACTTGCAGTTTAAATAACTCTCAAGCTTTTTCCTGATCTTTTCATAGTCACAGTTAACAATGGCCAATTGTTTCTTAGTGTCCTCGACCTCATTGATGTAATTATTTATAGCAATTTGTTTGTTAGCTAAGGTTTTTGACAGTTCAGAAACATCCTTTTTATAATTTTCAATTGTACTAAGAAAATTTTTCTCCTTTTGTCTCAAGGAATCAATTGACCTTTGTAACGGACCAACATCAGCTTTTAAATTCAGATTTTCTTCAGTTAATTCTTTAATTCTGAATTTTAACTGATTACACTCTACACAATCTAATTTTGAATCAGAAGAAGAACTTACCTTGTTCGACGATTCAGTAATGGCCATCAATGCATAATGAGCTGTTGTCTTCTGAGCTCCAAAGAATTCGCCGTAGTTCTTCTCTGTGCAGTCAGCATCCACAAGAAACGATCTTTTACCGATCAATGCGTCTGCTTCAGCTAACAGATCCTCCAAATCTTCTCCACTATCAGAATCGCACTCCGAGTCACAGTCAGACACCTCGGTTTCAGAAGTGATGATGTCAGACTGACTCGAAGTTTCTTCAACTTCGGCTGGTGCTTCAGACGCTTGTTGAGCAAAACAGGCTGCACCACCTTGAGGAGCTTCTTCTCCGATGATCAGATGGTTCTAGTTATAGCCTTCATCTGCTTGAATAACCATGGCTTGACCTTGATTGTTGTTTGCAGGCGGCCTCTGGTTCTGATTCTGGTTGTTGACTGGGACAATAGCACGCTCAGTATTAGGTTGACCCTGAGCTTGCTGCCTCTGATTCTGATTAGCTCTGTTGTTGTTGAAGGGATTCTGATGTCCTTGCTGCTTAGGTCGGTCACATTCCCTTGCAAAATGCCCTTTTGTGCCACAGTTGTAGCATGTGACCTTTGTTTTGTCGAACCCAAACTTGGTGTTGTTATTGATCAAGACATCTCTCCTTCCCGTCCTGTCCATGTATTCCTTTGCCCTTCTCACCATGCTTGCGAAGTGCCATTGTATGTCTATTAGATCCATGTCGTCCTTATCAATCTGCGAGTAATCCTCCTGTGTAAGATGAGGATTCCCGATCTGTCCAGCAACCAGTCCACTATAGGAGTTTACCAAAGTCGACAGTAGAGCCATGTGTTCTTGAGCTAGCTCTACAGTCACCTTTTCTAAACCCGCGGTGTTCAGCTGCCCTGGGACTGTATTGGTCCGATAGCCACCTTGATTAGAACTAGAAGCACCTCCATATCCACCATAACTTGTAGTTGGAGCCCCGCCAAAACCTGTAGAAGAAGGTCCACTAAAGTTTGCAGTTGCCTGCGCTGGTGCTGCAAGATGAGAAAACGGGTTAACACCAAACTGGTTAGTATTAAAATTCAAAGGATACGGGTTTGGTCCAAAAGGATATGTAGGAGGAGGAACATCAGCTGGGGGACCATAATTGTCGAAAGCATAAACTGGGTCCGGATTAACCACAAAAGCAGTTTGTGGTTTGGTACCACCCACACTGGTGTCCTGAAGAGGATTCCCATAATAGATGCTGGGATTCTGTGGAATGAGCGCCTTGTTTGCTCTCCTGATTTCCTCTATCTCCTTGTTCTCCAGCTCGGTAATGAACTCGTTGATGGAGAGAGTCTGATATGCATTGCTCGACTTTAGAATATCCAACCAGTGATGCCAGTGAGGAGGTAGCGCCTCAGCAAATCTTTCTACAAGGTCCGCAGATGAATATAAGACCCCATACTGATACATTTCTGACATCAGATGGTAGTATCTAGCAGTCAAGTCTCTCAGAGATTTGTTCCCTATAGCATTGAAGTTCTCGAACTCCTTCTTGAGTTGATCCATTTTAACTTTTCGCGTCTTCATATTACCCTCATTTCGCTCAGCCAAGGCTAACCAAAGCATCTGTGATGTTGTGCACTGAGCGAATTGATGAAGGATGTCCTTTGGAAGAGCTTGCTTCAATGCCGCCATCGCCTTCTTCTCATAGTTGTATTTCTTCCTCTGATCTTCATTCATGTCTTCAATTGAGATCGGAGTAGTGGAGTTCTCAACCAAAGGCCGACTGTACCCTGTCTCGATAGCTGACCATACGAGACCGTCGATGCCCTCGACATACGTCTGAAATCTGCCCTTCCAACCATGGTAGTCGGACATGTACTGCAGCTTCGGTGCCCTGTTAGAACTACCTATCTCTAAGTCACTCATGAGTACGGAAGACAGATGATTTGTCTGAGAGTTTGCAGCAGCCGCGAGTGCCCACGGATTCGTGTTCACCATTTGCTGTTGAGCAGCTAGCGCCCACGGATTGATTCCGGCAACATTCGCTTGCATTTACGATTGCTGCATCCGTTGCGCGTTTCGTTCTGCTGAGAACTGCCAAGGGTTCGTGGGTACGTTAGATTGGTTGTTCATTTGTTGGTTATACTGAGGTCTCGGTTGACTCAGATGTCCCCACGGGTTCGCCATATGTTAATATTTGTCAAAAGTCCGATACTTAGTCAAATTTTTCAGTTTCAGGTCCTTTTAGGCGATTAGGAACTCTATTTGTGTGATTATAGGCGATTAGGGTGTAAATGCTAGTGTTTGGGGACCTTACATGCGAGTAGGAGCTATACCACACCTATTTAAGGCGAGTAGGCCTCTACTCGCTAGAAGTAAAGGCGAATAGGGCTTAAGTGTGTTAAGGGTCCTTGTAATCGCCTAAGGGATAGGCGATTAGGAGTTGATGTAGTATAGGAGCTTGTAATCGCCTAAGTGATAGGCGAATGGAGGCTTAATCGCTCAAACCTTCTTCTAATCGCCTGAAGATAGGCGAGTAGGGTTTCCTAATTGCTAGAAAGTCTGCGTAATCGCTAGATCTGATCTGTAACCCCACTTTTGCTCAAAAACAGCCGTTTTTGCCTCAAAATCTTATCTAAAACAATGTGTTTATACCCCAAATGATTGGAAAAGTTTCCAAAACACTTTTAGAACAAAACCTAATAAAAAACACACGTTTTAATCCATAAACACGCACCAATAATTTGAAAATAAGGGTTTTTTATCAAAAACTCAAAGTTTCAAACTTCAAAACAGGTTTTTGCTTAAAAATCACAATTTTCCCATAAGAACCTACCTGTTTTTGCTCGTTTTTGCTATCAAAACACTCGTGATAAGAGCCTCGGCTCTGATACCACTTGTAGGATCGACTATCGTGTCACCCGACAATCACGAGGGCTATATTTAGAGTGCGGAATCCTCTAAATATGTTCTAATAACAGAAACAAAGATGAAACAATGATAAACGAGTAATCACAACACACACGGGTCAAAAGATTATAGATTAATCACTAAAACAGAGCTCGAGTGTTTACAGAGATCAAATCAGACCTTACAGACCATGGGAGGGTGTTTGGAGAGTGTGTGAGGCAAGAACTAATGATTAGGGCAATGATTGGGACTATTTATACCTCCCATACTCGTACAGACCCCTTTAGGCGAGTAGGAAGCTATCACACATGAACTACTAGCGAGTAGGGCCTATCACACTAGTATGTTCAGGCGAGTAGGGCCTATCACACATGTAACTATAGGCGAATAGGCCCTATCACACATGTAACTGATGTGGTATAGGCCGTAAATGCCTATAGCCACTCCGTACTCGCTTGAAGTGTCCCAAACGTCCCGAAACGCGTATCAACATCTCCAAACACCCCGTGACACGTCCAATCAACATATATACTAGCCTAGGGACATCATGCACTTACAACTACAATCTTATTGTTCTACTAAATGGAACTTCTAATGTATTATTAAAGCTATAACATTCCAGTTTTGAAACTTATACCAACTACACCAACAATGGAATAGTACAATTATTGATGGAGCAAGTTAAGTAGTCTAGTAATTATCAGATGAAATGTTTTTCAGGGGTGGCGTATTCAAGTTTAGGGACATGTCTCTTCCAAGTATATATCCATACATCAAACGGAATTACAATCGTCTATTGTTAGTTTGACGCTCGAAGATGGAGCCAAACCGTTCTTGGAGGTAACCAACAAACTCATAAAACCTTCTGACTTGTTTTCTAAGAAAAAATCACCGACAACAAGATTTAAACCCGAGTCTCCTCTTAGAGAAAGATAAAGAGGAGCCACTGGCAACATGATTTGAACCTTTGCCATGACCACATACAATCAAGGATGAGTTACAAGGGAAAGTAAGGTTTATCTTTTGTAATTCTATTTTTTTTTTTTTTTTGGATTATTTAGAAAACTTTACAGAAGACTTTTCATTGTATATGATCATAAAATTTATAACGTGTGTAGTGCAATTTGTTCTTAAAGGGTTCATAGTAGTTTGATAATATATAAAAGATATATGTATATATGAATCTACTTTGTTAATTCGGGTTTTTATTTAAACATATTACTTTAGTATGCATGATCACATGTATATTTTCATATCGATAGAATATTGATTTGCCGAAGAATTGATATGTTTTCACATATAATTATCACATGTTTTATACTTTAAAATGTGCTTTTATCTTTGTTTTATTAGGATTTATCTTTCTTTGTTGATAATTGCAGTTTCGGAGTTCCGGTGATGAAAAGAAGTGAAAACCCGCACAAAATGGCACAAAACAGACGAAGATTTGAAGACTTTGAAGCTCTGCCAGATATGGCATGGCCGTGCAACTGTCCCGGGTCAACAAGTCAACATTTCCAAGTCAACAGAGGTCAATTTCAGCATTTCAGAAGGTGCACGGGTGCGCCCCGGTGTATGGCACGGCCGTGCTTTATTCCAGCGTGTTCTCCAAGGCAAAAACCGACCAAGACTGACAAGACAGTTACAATTAGCAACAAGCACGGGCATGCCATCTCCCCTGGCACGGGCGTGCCAGCCCTAAGTACAGACAATTCTGCGCGAAAGGACTCTGCAACAGTTTCCGCTGTTGAGCATGGGCGTGCCAAGATTCATGCACGGGCGTGCAAGGCCTGGAAGGCCTATAAATAGAGGCCTCCACCCCATATTTTGAAGCATCCCTTCCGGCCTTCCCTCTCGAAAACCAACACTTCTCCACGAAGCTTCTGCCCTCTTTGAGGTTTGTAGGTGTCCTTTGGAGACTGGGATCACTCCATAAACACCTTGAGTGAGAGAGAAACACCCCAAAATCATCAAAAACCCTTAGAAATCTCCATACAACCTTCCACCATGTCTTGTACACAAACCAACCATGCTAGGCTAGATTTCTATTGGTGTTGGTAGGGTGATGATGGAAACTTAGTATGAATTAATATAGTTTATTTTTTATTTTAAAGTGGTGTTTTGTGTTCTTAATAATTCTTACTATTCTAAACTTTGTTTAATGGTCTAATTTACAAATCACTTAGTCTTTGTTCTTATGAGTGTCTTGACAGGAAGTGGGAGGACTCATGAGTGTATCCATGGTGTGTAAGAACCCATGCACTTGTGAGCTAACCTAATCCCAGGAGTAGTGATTAGTCCATTTGTGGGTAGAAATACACACACTTTGAAACTTAATCCTCTACTATCAAGATCTCAATTAGGGTCGGTACAGTCTTTATACTCGGTCCTAATGATAAGTCAATACTTAATCTTGCACCTTGGTTTCATGGTCTATGTGAAGCTTTGATGTGGGTTAAGGATTGATGAACTCGTGTTGAAATAAAACGGTCTTTATTTTATTTCATCATTATACCTTCGCACAGTTAATGATAGACCACTCACTTTTTGATAAGTTAATTAAATCAACTAGGGGATGCACGTGTGCTGGTTAGTCACAACTCCTCTATGATATTAAGTGGTAACTTGTTCGGTCAGGCTCCGCCACCGACAAGTTATTCATAAAAGTCTAGAGTAGTTTGATGTCTATATCGCAACATCGAGAGGATGGTAATTCAGGGTTGAGTCGACACAATCTCGAGTCACTTTCTTTTCAGTGTTGAGAGGTGAGCTACCCGGTTTGGGAGACCCTCATTATAACATTAAGAATACATTTGTTTGTACAGTTTTGCGAAAACAGTCACCTCTAGAAAATGCAGTTGCAATTCTAAGTTAAGCATAAGTGCGCACTCGAACACACCACTATAAAATAAAGATAACTATTTTCATATCAGGTTCCATCTGATCCCGAAGCAACACCATTGTTTTGTTATTGATTTCTCTTAAAAGCTTTCATCTCTCTTTTTAATTTTCTTCTCGCATTTTAAAAAGTCTTTTTAGTAGTTTTTGGAAGCTGAGTAGTAAAAATCGTATCTACGGATTCGATACTCGGTACTTGCACATTTCTATACTATACACGATAGGTGCGCTTGCCTATTGTGTTGGATCTAGAATGTTGAGCAACTATCGTTTTGAATTATAAATTTAAAACTTGTAAGTGTCTTTCTGTTTTCCGACTTGCTCATCTTTTCATCAAAGTTTTGGCATCTCCCCCACGACTTTGCCCTTTTTGAAAAGAAGTTAAGTTTTCTTAAAACACCACACAACATCAAATATATGGATATTTTATACCCGAAAAACATCCTACAAATTATCCTAACTATTAATAAAGAGGGCGGAGCACTACTTGAACTTCACTGAACTATCCCGATTTCCACCAATCCTACACTGTCACGTCACTTCAATGATTCATTACCCTAAAACACAAATGTGAAGGCAACACTACCCTGAACCGCTACCCTAAAAAGTTTTTTTTTTTAATTTTAAATAAAATAAGCATTTGAATTAATATATGAAAAACTTAAAAAAAATAAAATAAAAACACAAATTAAAACCCATCTTATTTCATCTTCTAAAAACTAAAAAAAAAAAATTAAAATTAATAAAGATTAAAACCAAAGTTAAATTTAAAATAAAATAAAAAATCTCAACTTCCCATCTTCTTCCACCCACGAAATCCCAAACCTCCAAATGTCTTCCTTGTGGTTCTAATCTCGACATCATAGCTCCACGCATCATTAAACCCTGAACAACAACAAAAATGGTGTGGTTGAAGGCTTTTTTGACAGTGGCACATTCCAATTTCTCACCTGTTAGCTACCACCCGTGAAAGATACCCGAAGCTCACTACCTCTACCACTAGCGACGTTGGTATTACCGGGGTAGTGAGGTACCCGTGGCCTTTACAGGTAATATCCCGCCCTCCTAGTATTAAGAAAAGGTCTTAGAATAAAAAATTATGGCAACATAGTACGGTTTAATAGTCAAAGGGAACCCTATGGAGCTGGGACCAAATAAATCACTCAAACAATTGGATATGATTTATTTCTGAATATATAAATTACAATATATTCCACCTTCCATAAAATATATTGAGACAAACACCCTAGAAGATTGTACATAGCTTTAACTCTCGAGGCTTTAACTTGTCAAAATGTTTGTTTTTTTTTTCATTTACGAAACCAACACATTTGGTTTTGCGATTGTAGCAATCCCCCTTTAAATAAGATTTCCTTTGCCCAACACACATACACACATAATCACACCCACCCACACAGCGACACACGTGTTTATATATATGAACTCAATAAGACTTGTTGATTTATTAATATACATAGGAAACTGAAATCGATTTGTTGATATACCAGATAATACATATATTATTTTTATAATTTTTTAGTTATATAAAATTACATAAATTCTCTTTTATTTATATACAAATTGCACTTTTTACTGATGTGATGAGTTTTAAGCCAAAAACTTTGGTGTGTGACACTTTAAATTTAATATTTATAAAATAAAATGATACTTGCTTAACGTTCTAAAACCCACACAATAGATAAGTGTACCTATTGAGCGTAGTATAGAAATGAGCACGTATTGAGTATCGAATCCAATAACACGATTTTTACTACTCAGTTTCCTAAAAATTATTAAAAAGTTTGTAAATGCTAAAAAGAAAGTAAAAGAGAGATTTAAATCGTAGGAGAAAACAATATCAAAACAAAGGTGTTGTTTCGGGGTCTGATCTTATTTGATATGAGATAATAGTAAACTTTTATTTAAGTTGTGTGTTTAAAACTAAGCATAACCACGTTAGACTCTAAACGGTTTATGTTCTTAAAGTTATTGTGACAGTCTTTTGTCCCGGTAAACTCACCTCTCAACCGTGAGAGACTTATCACCCAAGATTGTGTTAACTCAACCCCAAAAGACACATCTTCCAAAGTTGGGATATTGACATTCAATTACTCAATTCTTTTGTGAATAGTTAGCCAATGGCCAGAGCGGCTAGCAACCTACCACTTGACATGGTAGAGGTGACGTAGCCTTCCGCTTATGCTCATCCCCTACTTAAAATAATTAGTTTTTCAAAAAGTGATGGATCTATTATTAATTGTGCTGCAATATAATAAAAGAAGTAAATATAGACCATTTACTTCTAATACGGGTTCACCAAACCTTTGCTTGCGCCAAAGCTATCACATAGACCATGTAGCTAAGTCACTTAACCAAGTATTGGCTTATCACAAGGATCAAGTATATAGACCGTACCGACCCTAATTGAAGTTTTGATAATTGAGAATCAACCCAAAAGTGTGAATATTTCCAAACAAAAATGGGTTAATCACTTCACGTGGAGTTAGGTTAGTTTACAAGTGTGTGAGTTTTTTATATGCCACAGGTACACTCATAAGTCCCTCCACATCCTACTTAAACACCCACAAGACCAAATACTAAGTGGATTAATTAGTTAATTCATCGAACAAAGAAAGAGTAGAAAGAAAATTTTAGGAACAAAAAAAGACCACCTTAAAAACTTTAAAAAACTGTGCCTTTGGTTTACGGTTTACTGACTTCATTTAGGTGTTGAAATTTGAAAAAATTTAAACACCTCACACTTAATTCTTTAGCATATATTTAAATTAATTATTCGTGATATGTGTATGCAAAGAAAATAAGTGGAATAGTGATGCGTGTGGTTTTGGTGACTTCAAATCGAAACCCAACTTTTCACCATTCAAGGTTACTTTGAGTCTTCCTCCCCAAGCGTCGAGTAGAGCCAATGCATTATTGAGGAAAGGTCTCCCCAGAATGATAAGGCCATCATCCCTGAGAACGTCCAACACTATGAAACCTATTTGGAAGATAGTTTCGTTGAAACCAAGTAAAACATCTTCTGCAACTTCTTGGGGGTACCGTACCAAGCGATTGGTGAGGTAGAGCTCCATTCTTGTAAGTCTTAGAGTTTGTTATTGGAACTTTCATAATATGGAGGTGAGAAGAATGTTGATGTTGATTTGCATGTCGGCGATAGCTTTGGCATTGAATCTTTCTCCCACCGTACAAGAGATTGTGACTTTGTTCGGGGGTTGTTTTCCTTGAATGATTGTTGAGCACACTTTGTTGACGGATACGAAGATACTCTCTTCAAGAGTATCCTTTTTGGAGAGGATATCTTTAAGAAATTTGAAGTGTGTGGGAACTCTAAGCTGACAATCGGCATAAGGGATGTTAAGTTGCACTTCCATCATCAAGGAATGAAACTTGTTGAATTTTTCCTCCATTTTAGGAACAAAAATTTCTTCAATTTCACCTTTCCCCGCTTCTTCTCTCATTGGTGGTTCACAACCTTCCTCCTTTCCTTGTTGAGCTTCCATCTCTTTTTCTTTGGTAGCATCCTCCACAGAAAATAAGTGGAATATTGATGCGTGTCGTTTTGGTGACTTAAAATTCTTTTCTAAAAATGACAAGTTCCCGGTGATTGTGCCAAAAACTTGATGGTAAAAGAGTTTAAGCCGAAAACTTTGGTGTGCGACACTTTCAAATTTTAAATTTATAAAGTAAAACTATAGATGCTTAACGTCCTAAAACCCACATAATAGGCAAGTGTACCAATCCAGTATAGTATAGACACAAGCAAGTACCGAGTATCGAACCCAAAGACACGACTTTTCCTACTAAGTTTTAAGTTGCTAAAATTAAACTAAAGATAAGTAAAAGTACGAGATAACGAAAGTGACCGAGAAGATAACCAATATCCAAATAGGAGTGTTGCTTCGGGATCCAACTTCTCTTGGTATAGATTAATAGTAGATGCTTAATTGAGTGATGTGTCCAAATTATGCATAATCACTGTAACTTTAAAAACGATTTGTGTTCTCATTTGTTATTGTGAGGGTCTCCCTACCCCGGTAAGCTCACCTCTCAACAGTGAGGGGAGGATCACCCGAGACTGTGTATACCCAACCCCGAAGAACCCACCTCCCAAAGTTGCGATATTGACATCAAATGACTCTATTCTTTTATGAATAACTTGCTTGCGGCCAGAGCATGGCCGAACAAGTAACCACTTTACATGGTAGAGGCGACGTAGCCTCCCGCATACGCTCATCCCCTACTTGAGTTAATTAATTTTTCAAAAATTGATTGGCCTATTACTAATTGTGCGGCAATATAGTAATGGAAGAAAATATAAACCGTTTGCTTACCAATTCTTGGTTTCCGCCAAAGACAACACATAGACCATGAAGCTACGCCGCTCAACCAAGCCTTGGCTTATCACTAGGACCAAGTATAAAAACCGAACCGACCCTAAGTGAGATTTTGATAGTTGAGGATTAAGCCTCAAAGTGTGAATGTTTCCAAACACAAATGGGCCAATATCTACACATGGAGTTAGGTTAGCTTAAAAGTGTGCGGGTTTTTACATGCCACGGGTACACTTATAAGTCCCTCCACTTCGTATCAAAACACCCACAAGACCAAATACTAGTTGATTAATTAGTTAACTCGTCAAACAAAGAAACAGTGGAAAGAATTAACGAGGATACAAAACATCACTCAAAATAAACATAAACTATATAAATCCATACCAAGATAGTCTTCACCCTAGCAACACTCTAACAATCCTAGCCAAATAATGGCATTATAACAAGCTCACTAAGTTGGAATTGATATGAAATCATGATGAGGGTTGCTAGAGGATTTGGAGAGTATTTGGGTGATTTTATGTGGTTTCTCTCAAAGCTCCAAAGGTCACTCACAAGACCCTAAGATAGCAGAAATGTGGGAGAGAATCGGGTGGAATGGGATGCCAAAATAAAGAGTGGAGGTCTCCTTTATAGAGCTGCTAGGGCAAGCACAACAGTCAGGTACTGTTCGTTGGTACTGGAAGTCCTTTTGAGCAGTTTTGTCTCTAGCACGCCCATACACGTATACGTGTCATAACTGCATGTCAGTCTTGGTCAGTTGGAGCCTTGTGGTACACGCATGGATAAGCACGGCCGTGCCAAGTGGTGAGCACGCCTGTGCACATTGACTTCTTCATCTGGATGGCTTGAAAATGTTGATTGGTTGACTCTGGGCAGGAGCACGGCCGTGCACTATCTACTACAGTCTTCAATTTTTTCCCTTTGTGCCAATTTCTACTCCTTTTTGCTTGTTGCTTCCAAATACCTGCAATTAACTCTTTTAACAATTTAGCTCTATTTTCTAAGGATAAAAGCATAAATATGTGCAAAATGGGTGATAAATATGTCATACTCATACTTCATTCTTCTAGACTTTTGGGCTATTGAACAAGACCTTTTTCTTTTCACCTCTTTTTCTTCCGATGGTCTTTTGATGTGTGACATCCGTCACCCTCACCTTTTAGCAAGTTCTCAATTTTAGCTCTTTGTCTATTTTGAAGCTTCACCTTTAGGTCCCATCAATTATTATTTTATTTGTTTTAACTTTTTTTAAAAAGGTGTATGTATACTTTTTGTATACGTATGTATTGACATATAAAACGTGCCATAATAGTATAATCATGTGATCTTATAAAAGTTCCATTTGTGTTATTTTAGTTTAAATAGTTTTTAACTTTTAGGTTAAGATAAGTTAACTTGGTTAACTTTTATTAAGAAAAAACTTAACCAATTAACATCAAAACTAACATTTCTAACTCAAGGGGTCATTTTTGTCAATATGTGAATGATATTTTTTTTAAACCAAACTCATGCTGTTGTTTGTTTTTTGTTTCTCCGGCACCGGTTCCGGTCGGATTCCGACCGAACTCCTGTGACCTTGATTCGTCCGTTTCATACAATTTAATCATTCTTTTGGAATCCCGAGCGTTACTTCATCAAAATCCAATGAATTCCAGCCATTTAATCGGACCTTTATCGCATTTTGAATGAGTTTTAATTGACATAAAATACATAACATACGAAACCTTTAATCGGCCATTAATGTCTTTTTTAAGCAACCATCATATAAAGAAATCGTCTCATTTTGTTCCTGTTGCTTCAATCAATCGAAACCCGCTTAAAAATTATGCCAAACGTGACTAGAAGGCCTTGTAACCTCGACTCAAAGATTCGGAATTTTCTTCTTCATTTCGATCCTTATACATACATGTAAGTTCAATCCCTTAGTGTCATTTCATTCCTTGTTTGCTTCTGATCAAAAGCCCTATGAATCCAGGTTGATATCATAATGATTTAGGCTGATTGTATTGTATCTTAGGGTTAAGGTTTCTTGAGTAGCTAATTGGGGGAAGAAGGTGTTATTAAAATTTATTACAAAAAATTTATTTTCAATCATAATATCAAATTCCTAAGTGTGGTCTAGTGGTTATTTGCTGAATTCCCAAATCACAGGGTTGGGTAGACCCTAGTTCCCCACACCCCTTTTCCTTATTTTTTTTTATTTACCATTTCCTTTTATTCTAATCAAATAAATCTTATCAAACATAAAATATTCATAATAAATTTAATTTTTGTTCAAAAATTACTAAATTTGAGGTGTAGACTCCTCACATCATAAATCAATTTCTACATTTTTATTTTCTGGAAAATATTTAAGTTTCATATATTTATTAATTTAAATTGTTTTAATCATAATTAATTGATAAAAAATCCATTTTTAATGATTTTAACCCCAAAATTTTTCGGAATTTATTTCTAAACATCAAAATATAAAATAAAATTTATTTCGCCAGAAAACATTTATTTTTATTGATTTTATTATTTTTAATCAAATAAACATGATTTAAATTGTTTAAATCATTTTTTAATACAAATAAATTGAGAAGAATTATGAAAATTTTATTTTGATCATTTTTCATTAGAATGTATTTATTTTTTTAACAAAAACATCATGTTTGAAATATATTGTGTATTTTAGTTGAGCTTATGCTTAATTAGAATCAATAAATCATTTATTATTTCATAATACTTAAAATTTGTTTTATAAATGTTATTTTTATAAAACAGAAATAGGTTCATATTTTAAAGTCATAATCATCATTTGTGTGACTCATTTGTGTAATGTATATTTTGATTATTTATAATTATATATGGTATTTATTTACAAGTTTAGTTAAAATAATAAACTAAATTCTTTTGTCTAAATTATTTTGGAAAATTTTAATTAAATATTCAATTGGTAATATTTAGATTACCTAATCATGTTCATAGACCTTAGTCATATTTAAACATATTATTTTGGATATCAAAGCTTAATATTAATACCGTTTATTAAAAACTCTAATTCCCCAAATCGACTTAGAAAACCCTAATGCCTTAGACCCTAGATGCCTTAGACTTTTTAGACATTTCCTTATTAGTATTCTTAAACGCATAGGTAGAATTCCTCGGGGTGAAACATGTACACATATACAAACTTACGCATACACTTACACATGATCTTTTATGCATATACAATTTATATACGTGTCTCATTATCTTAGTGATTTATGCTAGACTTAAACGTAGTTTACTTACATTGGTTGCTTGAAATCATTATCTAGACTTAACTAAAGTTAAGGTGCACAAATGAACAAATTCTCGAAATCATTATCTAGACTTAACTTAGGTTAAGGTGCTCAAATGCTCAAATGAACAAATGCTAAAATAGACGTAACACATGTTACGGTGCTTAAATAATTGTGAAACGGGTTAGGATGCTTTATGTGAATCATATTCGTAAAACTTTATCATGTTTGTTTACTATGTGTTTACATAATGCCTTGATCAATCTTGACACATGAATTGTAAATCTTTTCCTTTAAACTTATATTATACGTATACAAACTTAAGTATGCTCACCAACATTATTTATGTTGACAAAATATTTTTGTACGTGTTTCAGGTTGTTTGTTGAGATACTTCATGTAGGACATTTGGACTTAGTAAAGACTTAATAAAGACAACGTGTGGAATAGTATTAGTACTTGATGTTATCTGTAATTGTAACTTGAAGCTTTGAATAAAATATTCACAGTTTAGTACCATGAAATTTTGAACAATCGTCACTACGTGACACCTCGATATTTCCGCCATCGGTTGGGGTGTTACATGATGACTGTCCCAATAGTCATTGATCCATTTGGTGTTGTCAAGTGCCACAAACGATTCATCCGGTGGTTTTACTAGGATCATTTGGCTTTCTTTAATTGATAATCTAACCGTTTATCAATAAGGTTTGCCATGTCAAATGGACCATTTGACTCATATTCCTTTCCTCCAGTAGTGTAGTGCAACTTGTAGCTCCCACCCCGAAGTGTAAGAACTCCCTCACTCATATCTATCGTTGCTCAAGTGGTGGCTACGAATCGACATCCGAGAATAATAGGAACATTACTCTCACCCATGTTGAGGATGATGAAGTCGACGGGAAAGACAAAATTTCCTATTTTTGATTAGTAGGTTTCCGACAATTCCCTATGTTGAGTTGCTTGTAGATATAAGTAGGCATCACGTTCACGCTTGCACCAATATCGGCCAAGGCATACATCGTAGGCATGTTACCTATAGAGTAAGGTAAAGAAAGCTTTCTTGGATCAGTCAGCTTCGGCAGGATGTACTGCTGCAAGATTGTTGCACACTCCAATGTGTTGGCTTTTATTGTAGCCTCAAGGTTTCTATTGTTGCTCAAGAAGTCCTTCAAAAATTTTGCATAGTTAGGCATTTGTTGGATGACTTCTAGGAAAGGTAGGTTAACATGGATCTGACTGAGGAGCTCGGTGAACTTCTGATATTGCTCGTCTGTCTTTTGTTTGATCAAACGAATGGGATAAGACACGTGAGGCCGATACTATCTCCGAGGTGCTTTTGGCGGTGGTTCTTGAGGAGGCACAATTAACGGAGGAGTTTAGTTCTTTTAAGGGCCTTCATTAACCGGTGGTGGTGAAGTGGCAGTGGAATTTATATCGGGTATGATGGCATTGGGAACAATTATATTGGTTCGGGTGTAATTTCTTCTTCAGGTGGTATGGTGGGTATAACTTCTCCTTCATTAGGCATGGTTGGTTCGGGATAAACTCGGCTGCTTAGGAGAGTTATAGCACTCACATTTGCTTTTGGGTTGCTCTCGGTGTTGCTCGAAAGACTTCCTGATGGTCTCTCTGCAAGTGACTTGGCCATTACGCCCATTTGTATCTCCAGGTTTCTGATAGTGGACTCGATTCCTTGAAGCCTTTTATCGGCAGTGTTGAATTTTTGGTCCATTCGGGCTTCGAGCTTGGCGAACTTTTCATCCATCGCCGGGTAACCATTGTTCGGAGGGCGTTGTTGGTTTCATTGTTGATTAAAACTGGGTGGTTGTGTGTTATTGGTATTTTTCCACCCAAAGTTTGGATGATCACGCCAACCAGGGTTGTATGTGTTGCTATATGGGTTGTTCGGTTGACGTTTTGTACTAATAAAGTCAACTGGCTCAACATTTTCTTGAGTAGGGGGAGGAAGAATTCCTTCTTGTGATTGAATTTCCGTTGCAGTGATGGCATTGACTTGTTCTTTGCTCATTTGATTTAGTCGAGTTGATAGAGCTTTGACTTGAGCTTGCAACGATGTCACGGGATCGACTTGATAAACACCAGTCTTCAATGGCTGACTTTGAGGGTAGTCCCACTGATAATTGCTCACGGAGATTTCTTCGATGAGATCATACGCTTCTTGTGGACTCTTGTTTCCGAAAATCCTCTCGCGGTTGCGTCAAGAGTTTGCCTTGCTTGATTTGTCAACCCATTGTAGAAAGATGAAACTTGAAGCCAAATTTCAAGTCCATGGTGGGGACATTTTCTCAGCATATCTTTGAATCGCTCCCAAGCCTCGTTGAGTGACTCTCCATCTTCTTTACAAAAAGTGGTGATGTCATTTCTTAATTTTCAGTTTTGGCTAGGGGAAATATTTTTAGAGAAACTTTTCGCTGAGATCAGCCCAAGTAGTAATGGAGCTCGCTGGTAGGTAATTTAGCCACGCTTTTCCATGATTCTTTAGTGAGAAAGGGAACATGTGAAGTCGGATATCGTCGGGTGTGACGTTATGCAACTTAAAAGTATCGCAAATTTTGAGGAAATTTGCAATATGAGCATCGGGATCTTCATCGGGTAGACCATGAAAAGTGCAATTTTGTTGTATCATGTGGATAACATGGGACTTAATCTCGAAATGGTCGGCATCAACAGCGGGTCTAGCGATGCTAGGTCCCAACGCATAGATGGAAAGTTTTGAAAAATAGAAAATTGTTTTTTCAACTTGTGCCATTTTTTATTTTTGTTATTTTCTTCTAGCACGAAAATATCTTTCAGGTTCTTCAAGATGAGGTACTAGTATGGATGACGAGCGTAAGTACATACACCACCCAAGATCTTTTAAGATGATATTTTTTGCAAAAACGATTTTTGAAAAAGAAATTAGTAACTTTTAAGAAAACTTTTCTCTAAAACAGTCGTGTCCCTGGTAACGGCGCCAAAAACTTAATGTGATGGGTTTTAAGCCAAAATCTTTGGTGTGTAAAACATCAATTTTTAAATTTATAAAATAAAACGATAGTTGCTTGACGTTCTAAAGCACACACAATAGGAAAGTGTAGCTATCGAGCGTAGTATAGAAATTAGCAAGTACCGAGTATCGAATTCAAGGGCACAATTTTTACTATTCAACTTTCTAAAAAGTACTAAAAAGGTTGTAAATGCTAAAAGAAAGAAAAAGAGATTTAAACCGTATGAGAAAACAATATCAAAACAAAGGTGTTGCTTTGGGATCTGATCTTAGTTGGTATGAGATAATAGTAGGCCTTTATTCAAGTGGTGTGTTTAAAATTAAGCCTAACCGCGTTAGACTCTAAACGATTTATGTTTTTAAAGTTATTGTGAGGGTCTTTCGTCCCAGTAAGCTCACCTCTCAACTGTGAGGGACATATCACCCAAGATTGTGTTAACCCAACCCCAAAAGACACATCTCACAAAGTTGCGATATTGATATTCAATTACTCGTTTCTTTTGTGAATAGTTTGCCAATGGCCGGAGCGGCTAACAAAATACCACTTGATATGGTAGAGGCGACGTAGCCTCCCACTTACACTCATCCAGTACTTGAAATAATTAGTTTTTCAAAAAGTGATTGATTTATTATTAATTGTGTGGCAATATAACAATAGAAATAAACAAGACCGTTTACTTCTAACACGGGTTCACCAATCCTTGGTTTACGTCAAAGCTATCACATAGAACATGTAGTTAAGTCACTCAACCAAGTTTTGGGTTATCACAAGGACCAAGTATATAGACTGTGTCGACCCTAAGTGAAGTTTTGATACTTGAGGATCAACCATAAAGTGTGAATGTTTCCAAACACAAATGGGCTAATCACTTCACGTGGAGTTAGGTTAGCTTGCCCATGCGCATTGAGTTTTTGCTTCCAACTGATTTTGGACTGTTGACATGTTGACCACTGGCAGGTGCACGGCCGTTGCATGGCCGTGCTGCATCTGCTGCAACTCTCAAAGTCTTCAATTCATTTTTTGATGCCGTTATTCTCCCATTTTCACCTTTAAGCCTAAAAATCTGTAATTATCAACAAAAAAAGATAAATCATGATAAACTTATGATAAAGGCATGTTTTTGGTGCAACAAGAGGTGTAAATGGACATATAAAACATGTGTAAATCTCGACACAACAAACACTTTAGTTTATTATTTATTTATTATAATTATTAAATATATTAATTTGAAACATATTCAGGAATGACAATTTTGTCTTATGTGATTTTGTCTATTTGTGATTTTGTCTTTTATAGTTTTTTTTATAATAAACATTGGGGTTTTCTAATTTTTTAGGAAAACTTTAGTTTTTCTAATGTTACTACATAGCTTAAACGAGTTTAGTTTTTTATTAGTTTTTGTTTTACACTTTTTTTAGAATTCGGTCGTCTTTCGGTTACTAGTTAACACAATGTTTGGTGGTCACATTTGTTCTGCCAGGTTCTTTTTACGCCTAGTTTATAATAATAACTTATAAGAATCTTGCAAGTCAAAAGTGGTTTTGCTTTCATTTGATATTCGCGTTACTTCATGCACTCTTTTGATTTTTGGAACCGCGTTACTTCATCCTATATACACGTATCCTTTCCATTAATTTCAATCAACTGATTTTCACAAAACTCATCAACACACGTATATCTCTTTCAAACACCCTCTTTTTATATCAGAACTCCTCAACACAATCTCTTTTCATTTGTTTGTTTTCTACTATTCTTGTCGCCCTTTTTCTTTGATATTTAAACGTAAAAATTCAAATATGATGATTTTGTATAAATCTGATGCCCACTAATGGTGCTTTAATTTTTAGTTTGATTGTATCATATGTTTCGTTTATATATGGTGCCGAGGATAGTCGCCGATGGGGACCATTGGACCGGAGTTAAGGCATCTATGTCGAGTACATTTCGATAATGGGAGTTGGTAATGGTGAGGGGCCTGATTGATTTGTTACAAGCAGACGGATCTCGATTAAATGACCAACATTTTTTAATGATGGAGATTAACAAATTAGAATTTTAGTTATGATTTTTAAATTTTTAATCTAGATGACAATACATTTTGATTGGATTTAGATGTGATTGATATAAACAGGTGTTTGAGATTGAGTCATTTTGATTTTGATTTGATTTGATTTAGATTTTAATAAACAAAACTATGATTCATTGAACGATAATCCTGCATATTTATAGTATGACCAATGATGCTCCTAACTTTTACTATCTTCGTGCAATAGTAATCCCAATAGCATAATGATTATAGATTATAACCACCTTATTTTCATTTGATTGCCCTCACAATGATGATTATGAACGAAATGGAGAAACATACAAGTCAATCAAGTGTAAATCGAGTATAAATCTATGACGAATATGCTACAAGGATTTGCCATAGATCAAATCATACGTATGAATTTGTAAACTATAAAATCTATACCATACATCCATTCTATGTAAAGAATTACCTAACAGAACTTCTAAGTTCGCTCTATAAAACAATTTGTGTGTGTATGTGTATATATATATATATATATAGGATTAGGTTCAAATGAAAACACACTTTTCGTGAAAGAACTGCGAGAACACCGACGTAAAATGTGAATTTTTTAAAAAAAAAAATTTCCACCGGTGAAAAAACGGGTAACCTCGACGTAAAGAAAAAATATTTTACAGCAGTGTAAACGACCATGGCCCACCGTATTTTGTCTTATTAGGCAAGGGAATATTCCCTTTTTTATTTTATTCCACTTTAATTGTGAGCCACATATCTTTTTTGAATAAAATAAGTGTGTGGTGGAAAAGTGGGTTCTTTGGTGCTTTTACGAAAAGTGTGTTTTTATTTTACCCTTTCCCTATATATATATATATATATATATATATATATATATATATATATATATATATATAACACTTTTTTAAGTAAAACCTACTTCTCGAGCTTTTTTTTATTTAAAAATTTTAGGGCATTTAATATACATGTTTTTAAGAGTTTTGAGCAAAAGAAAATCACAAAACGCCGATCGTTTTTTTTTTAATAAATAGGTTTTGCATGGTAACATATGTTTACACGGGTAACATATGTTACAATGCAAAACTTATTTATTAAAAAAAACGATCGGCGCTATTTTGATTTTTTTTTGGCTCAAAACTCTTAAAAACAAGTATATTACATGCCCTAAAATTTTCAAATAAAAAATGCTCGGGAAGTAGGTTTTTATAGAGGTTTTCTCAAATTTTTGAGGTTTTCTTTTAATTGTTACCCTATATATATATATATATATATATATATATATATATATATATATATATATACAAAGTGCATTTTTCGTACAAAGTGTGATAAGTCTATATAGGCATTGTGTTTTAAATTTTAGACATGTTGTTTTATATTCTCTTATCATAGTACTGTATAGAAAAACACAAAACATAACAATTTAAAACACTAATTAATGTATTCTCGAGATGCAATCTAAAACACTATGCGAAGAAAGTAATCGGTGTGTCTTGAATTTCATGTCTAGAATAAATTTTATTGTGTTTTAAATTGTTATGTTTGGTATTTTTCAATATAATTCAATTCAAATTGAATCCAAAACATCATAGCCAAAACTTAAAACCCAATAATTACATAGATTTCTCACACTTTGTACAAAAAATATATTTTGTACAGAAACCTATACACACACACACACACACATATATATATATATATATATATATATGTTGTGTGGGGTTCAATGATGAACCTCAAAAAAGTAAAAAACTGGAAAACCATGTATTTAACATGTAAAAAATATTATTTTTTTCAAAATTTTCTTTGAAACTTTTGCATATAAACACCTGTAGAAGTCTTTTTAATAAAGAAATTCAAAAAATAAAACACTTAAAAATGCTTAAAACGAGTTAAAAAAAGATATTTTTTGTTGAATGGCTTCTACATATCTTTATATGTAAAAGCTCTAAAGAAGTTTTTAAAAAGTTTTTTTCATGTTAAATTGAATTTTTATGATATATTTAACATGTTAAATAAATAGTTCCTTGATTTCTTACTTTTTTTAAGGTTTTCCACATAATCTAACACTATATATATATATATATATATATACACGTATGTATGTATATATATGTATATGTATATGTATGCTAACAAAAATTAGTAACAACGATATCATGTAAAAGTCTAAACCAAAAAAAAGTATTTAATAACTAGAACCTTTATCATGGTGGAATGGTTAGAGCAATGAAGATAAAAACTAGATTCTTGTGGTCGTAAGTTCGAGTTCGAAGTAACACTAGTTTTATTCTTCAGTATTACCTCAGAGAACATAGTTCTAATGGGGGCATAACGGTTGTTATCCCGTTTAGTACTGTAGAACAGACGTAGTAAGGTTCTCATGAAACGCCGAACCCTACACCGATATCAGTAAAACAACGAAGAAAAGTCACCGTAAAAAAAAGGTAATTTAAATATCTAAAAGGGGTGGTTATATTTAAACCCCCCACCATCTATTTTCACCCCCTCAAAGCGCCTCGCTTAGGCCTAAGCGAGGCGCTTTAAACTCATTCCGAGGAGGTCAGTACGAGGGGCAGAAAAAGCTGATATTTAAATTCGAAGCGCCTCGTTTAGGCCTAAGCGAGGCGCTTCGAGGGGGTAATTTATTTTGGTAGTTGTTTTGATGTTTTGAGTTGGTTTTTTTTTTTTTTTTTTAATTTAATAATTATAAAAAGTTAAAAAAATTAAAAAACAAAGTAATAACCCTAATCATTGTCAATGACTTAAACTTGACATCATCAACCACGTATAGTCAATGAATGCGGTATGCGCGTTAAATTTCATTAAATGCGGCAATACTTGGATCCGGTTGGAGTCTAAAGCTTCATGTGTCATCTTGATCGAACTCATGTTGCAACATTCGTCTTGTGTGTCAACGATGAAGGCAACATACTTGAAATCAATGGGAAGATAAACAATCCTCATCCACAATGTTCTTACCTATAGATACCAACCATCCGGTTGTTTTCAGGTTGTCTTCATCGTTGACCGCTATCTCTCGGATAACAACTGAAAAGTTGTCTTCAATGATTATAAAGAAACTTGAAAGTAATTACAAGAAGATGATCAAAGATGCTACAACATAACTTGCACCGGCTTGAGATATGAGTTTGATTAGCTTAAATCTCTCTGATCCATGGTATCCACTTTCAGGTTGTCTTCATCGTTGACCGCTATCGTTGACCATGGATCAGAGAGATTCAAGCTAATCAAACTCATATCTCAAGTTGGTCTAACAACTGAATTTGACTTGCTTGCATAGGAATCTTGTACGAAATCATTCTCACATGTCACTGTGAGTACACATTGTGCATGACATTACATTCTGCATGTGTCATTTCATAACTTGCACCGGCTTGAGATATGACATTACATTTGATTGGTATATAGTTAAACAAAAGCTGAAATTATACAGTTATTTGGAATGTTCCTGATCATTATAGTGAGATTGATAACTTCTCTATGGAAGCAACAAATTCAAAACAGAGGTAGGTTTGCCAGAGGGTCACTATTTATACATAAAGAGTATAATCAAACAAGGGTTGTTATCAGAGAGATATCGGTCAACGATGAAGGCAAACCGTAGCGAGTGTGAAGATCAAGATCAAGAAGAACAGTACGGTCAACGATGAAGGTGTGTTGTATGTATAAAATTGTGAATAATTGTGAGAGTCGATATGAGAGCAATAATCCATCGAGAACTAGAGAAACAAAGAATAAGAAAAGAGATAATAACATATGAGCTACAACGACGTCGTATTTTGGAAGCTGAAGTTCGGAGAGAACTAAATATTCAACATGAGATGACTTGCTTGCATAGGAATCTTGTACGAAATCATTCTCAAATGAATATCCTTTGATGAATGTATTAGGGGTTGGAAACTCTGAAGACCAGATATCTGTCAACGATGAAGGCAACATACTTGAAATCAATGGGAAGATAAACAATCCTCATCCACAATGTTCTTACCTATAGCTACCAACCATCCGGTTGTTGATTTTCTTCTCTATATAGAGTGACGATAGGCGTTTTCGATTTCCAAATGAATCAACGACTGAAACTTGACATCATCAACCACGTATAGTCAAAGATTTATTCTCCATATCCATACCTTGTTTCAAGTATCTTGTAAAATTCATTTCGTCTTCAAGACTCCTATGAGTCAACAAAGGTTGACTTTTTTGAGCATTAACCATGACCATATTACATTATTATTATTATTATTATTATTATTATTATTATTATTATTATAATTTTTTATTATATTTGTAATTTAGTTCCTTTGTTTTATTATTATAATAATTTATTATTATCAAGAATCGGAAATTAGTAAAACGATTTTTGAAAGTATCAAGAATCGGGAATTAGCAAAATTAGTAAAACAATTTATGAAACTAACAATAAATAAGTTAATAATAATAAATCATTGCTCAGACGTTAGGGTTTGATAAACACAAAACTTATTATTTAAAAAGCAACAAAAACACAAATCGTACCGTGAAATAAAGAGAGGCCCATTAGGAGTGCCGTGGAGGAAGATCGTCGGTTTGCTGTAGTCGATGATGGCACAGAGGTTAGCGGTAACTTTAAATTTTGAATGATCGTCGGTTTGCTCTCTATATACCAATCAACAGTCGATCCGACTGTTGATTTCTCTCTATAACCGGTACAACTTTTCAGGTAAGCAACTAAAATTCAGTTATTATCGGAGAGATATCGGTCAACGATGAAGGCAACCTGAAACGATATGAACATTTATAACCTTTTTGTACCTGTGGCCAAAAGAACCTGATAAAGGTGTACACGAGTATAATCAAACAAAGGTTGCCATGAGTTTTGATTAGCTTGAATCTCTCTGATCCATGGTATCCACTAACTGTAGCGATCATTACAGTTATTTGGAATGTTTCTGATCATTACAGTAACGAAATCAATCTCTCTGATCCATGGTATCCACTATCAGGTTGTCTTCATCGTTGACCGCTATCTCTTGGATAACAACTGAAAAGTTGTCTATATAGAGAGCAAACCTTTTCAGGCACAATGTGTACACCTTTAATTCATTTTTGGTTCTTTTAAGTTGCAAACCTTTAATTATAATAATAATTAAAGGTGTACACATTGTGCATGACATTACATTCTGCACTCAAGCGCCTCGCTTTGACCAAAGCGAGGCGCTTTGGCCTTTTTTTAAAAAAATTTGAATTTCTTTTAATTCTTTAAAATTATCTGTTAATCACCAAAAAATATTTTTAATTCATTTTTGGTTCTTTTAAGTTGTTTCCAAGCCAATAAAATTATATCTCTCCGTTTCGCTTCGTTAATTGCTCGTTTTGGTTTTCCAGTAAAAACATCCAGCTTTGTACAACTTTGATGAATCATTGTACGTTGTCCTCCGACTAAACCTAACTCGCAACAATTGTTTTTAATTCATTTTTAAGTGTTTTTAATTACTTTTCGAGAGAAAGGAACTAAGTTGCAAATACGATAATAATGTAAATAATAATAATAATAATAATAATAATAATAATAATAATAATGTAAAGGTAGATCATGGAAAGTTGATAAAGGTGTACACGAGTATAATCAAACAAAGGTTGCCATGAGTTTGATTAGCTTGAATCTCTCTGATCCATGGTATCCACTAACCGTAGCGATCATTACAGTTATTTGGAATGTTTCTGATCATTACAGTAACGAAATCATTCTCACATGAATATCCTTTGAAATCAATGGGAATATAAACAATCCTCATCCACAATGTTCTTACCTATAGCTACCAACCATCCGGTTGTTTTCAGGTAAAGCGATCGTTTACTCATATAAAGTGTTCGATGTCACTGTGAGTACACATTGTGCATGATATTACTCATATAAAGGACTAAAGCCACATATAGTCCTTTACGCAGGTTTGTCAGAGGGTCACTATTCATATATAAAGAACATAAAAGTTGTGTGTATGAATAGTGACCCTCTGGCAAACCTGCGTAAAGGACTAAAGCCAAATATCTTGCCATTAATACCAACGATGATTGTCAGTGAGATTGATAACTGGACAGGTTAGCCAGGTGTTTGTCAAAAAGGTAGAGCACACCACTAGAGCAAAAAGTTGTGTGTATGAATAGTGACCCTCTGGCAAACCTGCGTAAAGGACTAAAGCCACATATCTTGCCATTAATACCAACGATGATTGCCAGAGGGTCACTATTCATATATAAAGAAAATTAATCGGTTTTATTTAGCGTAAAAAGTTCATTGTACATATACCTCCTTATCTAAAACAAATCACATCATTGTACATATACCTGATTAGACCACGTACAATGATTCATCAAACTCATCGTTAGCGCCGATCCGATTGTTAAAAGTATCAAGACTATGAAATTAGTAAAACAACTGAATTTTACTTGCTTGCATGAAAAGTTCATTGTACATATACCTCCTTATCTAAAACAAATCACATCATTGTAAAGGTTACTAAGTTACTCATTACCGTTGGACGTTGAAGGTAAACATGGACAGTGAGAAGTGAGATTGATAACTTCTCTATGGAAGTTGCTAAAATAGTTAAACAAAAGCTGAAATTGAACAGTTATTTGGAATGCTCCTGATCATTACAGCAATACTTGGATCCGGTTGGAGTCTAAAGCTTCGTGTGTCATCTTGGTCGAACTCATGTTGCAACAATCGTCTTGTGTGTCAACGATGAAGGCAACATACTTGAAATCAATGGGAAGATAAACAATCCTCATCCACAATGTTCTTACCTATAGATACCAACCATCCGGTTGTTTTCAGGTTGTCTTCATCGTTGACCGCTATTTCTCGGATAACAACTGAAAAGTTGTCTTCAATGATTATAAAGAAACTTGAAAGTAATTACAAGAAGATGATCAAAGATGCTACAACATAACTTGCACCGGCTTGAGATATGAGTTTGATTAGCTTAAATCTCTCTGATCCATGGTATCCACTTTCAGGTTGTCTTCATCGTTGACCGCTATCGTTGACCATGGATCATCGTTAAAATAAACTTTTCATGCAAGCAAGTAAAATTCAGTTGTTGGACAGTGAGATTGATAACTGGACAGGTTAGCCAGGCGTTTGTCAAACGGACAATTAATATAAACTTTTCATGCAAGCAAGTAAAATTCAGTTGTTGGACAATGAGATTGAAAGGTGGCACGAAAAAGCTGACATTTTGTTCCTTGTTGCAGAAAGAAATCAACAGTCGGATTGACGATTTTGTTTACCCTCCCATTGACATAAAAAATGTTCTTTTGAAAAACGTCTGACTGCAAAAAAAAAAAAAAAAAAAAAAAAAAAAAAAAAAAAAAAAAAACCAACTCAAAAGACCAAAAAAAAAAAACTTTTTGATCCGCGCGAGGCGCTTCGAGTCAAAAATAAGCTTTTTCTGACCTCGTACCGAGGTAGTTAAAAAGTAAAGAAAGCGCCTCGCTTAGGCCTAAGCGAGGCGCTTTCGGTGGGTGAAGATAGAAGAAGGGTTGAAATAGACGAAGCCATCTAAAAGAGCTAGTTCAAATTTGAAAAAGTGAGTTCCGAGTTTACAAAAGCATTAATCAGAAGTCTTCTATTATTTATCTTGCAATAATGTTTATGCATTTAGGTTCACTTATCTTGGCATTAAATGCCTGTTTCCATTGCCCAAAGCCTCATCTGTCCTTGGTGTCAGTACCATTATCAACTCACTTAATTTCATAATACTGGATCAAGAAAATCAATATTTTTTTCCTTAACATAATTCCTATAATTTTTTATACAATTTGTAACAATTTAAACTAAAAACAACTTAGTTGTGGTGCGTCACTTTACCACCATGATTTCCTTTAGACTATCAGGAGTGGGAGCGGGGAAGGGCTTGGGGGGGGGGGGGGGGGGGGGGTACTGACGCCAAGGGGGGGAGAGGGTGTGGCCCCTTTGAGTTGGGCGTTAATGGGGGCTTTTCACGCCCCTTTCACAGCAAAACACCGCCCCCTTGAATGCTAATTGGGCGCTAAGCTAGGCCACGCGAAATATTTCGCGCTGGTAACTCTTTTCTTTCCTCCAATCATTGTTTGACATGTGTATTTGAATGTTTGAAAAAATTGTGCCGTATATGACCGTTTGGGTCAAAAAATATAGTCGTTCAAAAAAAAAATCGGGTTTCTAGAAAAGGACATCAAGTTTCTGTCGAGGTCGTCGATATCCAAGAGGCGTGTCAAATAGAGAAGGACATTGAGTTTCTGTCGAGGTTATCCGAGGAACTCACATGAGATGCCCTAATATTGTTTTACCTTTGTACGCAACAAATTCGGGCAAAATATAATCTTTAGATTGTACGTTTTTTTAGTATGCTCGTTATTTTTTTTTTAATATTTCCGAAATTTTTTTTATGTAATTTCGTGAATTAATGTAATTTTTTATGTTTACTTTTAATGAAATATTTAAATAAAATATTATTTTGTTTATTAAATTTTAAAAAAAATAATAATAAATATCATGTGGGACCCACTAGGGGCTTGAAACCATTGCACCTCTCTTTGATTTCAAGCCCCTAGTGGCCCCACATGCCACATGTAAAAAAAAATGCTCAAGTGATGGGCTCCAAGTTTTTACACACACATGGTCTAAGGGGGGACAGGGCGCGACCCGAATTGCTCACGGGTACCAACTACAAGCATGGTAACACCGCCGCCACCCATGCTGGTAGTGGTCCCGTGAACCGTTTTACTGGTTTAGTTTACCGTGCTGGTAACCGTTTTGTTTTATTTTTAACTTTATTTTTCTGTTCGAACCGTTTGTTTTTTGTATTGTTTCATTTTTAACCGTTTGTTTTATAATTTTTTTTTACCAAACATTAACCGTTCGTTTTAAAAATCTAATCAAATGAAAAATTAACATAAATAAGAATATTTCATTAAGAACATAAAATTAAAACATAATAATATTAAACATAAAATAAAAATACATAAAACAAAGAAAAATAAACTTAAGGTTGGCGCAAAATGTAACGACCCAGCAGTCGGTGCCGGGTCGTTGGGTCGGGTTATCGGAGTTACGCAGCGGACTTCAGGATATTGACAGTCTTGACTCTTCCAGGATCCACGTCATCATATCTGTTGGGTTACCTGAACACATGCCAAAAATAGTTTCTGTCAACATAAAGTTGGTGAGGTCGTGTATTTTATAAATTGAATGGCCAGTTCATTTGTTTATAATTCTTTTAATAAAACATGCTTTACTATTCTAATTCTGGAGGGGAAAATTATATTCTATTATACCAATTCGATTAAATTATACCGATTATATGTCAATCTATTATATTCTATTAGTTGCCATTCCTATCGATGGTACCACTCTGTTTGTGGTAAAACTTAATTATTCCTACCCTCTACTCGGGTAAGACTGGTTATTATCCTCTAGTTGGACAATAAAGGAAATGGCTATATACCGGTCAGTACTGTCCTAGTCGTTTCTATTATCCCCTTTCTATTATATTTCTTTTATAAGATCTATTATGTAAAGCATTTCTATATTTTCTAATAAATGACATGTGTTTCCCCTAAAACGTTTAATAAAACAATAAAAGAGGGGAGTTCACGATACTCACAGGTTTGCGTATAGTCTTCTATAGTCTCTTTTATTACAATTATATTTCATATATATATTGATACGTTTTACGCGTGGGACTTGTTAGATTGTATTATTTAGGATATATATCGTATATACAATTTATATATATATAGAATTCGGTATATATTAGATAGTCCTAAACCCGGGTTTATTATTGACACGACACGGACATCCTAAAATCTAGCTGGCCATTACAGCTTGGCACTCATAAGCTGGCCATTACAGCTTGGCACTCGTAGCTAATAAAAGAATAGAAAATATTATCATTACCCCGAGTCTAGTATATCGTTTTATATATCAAATCTTATATATATAAACGTATATATTCTATATATGATTATTATTCTCTTATTATTATTATCAAGTCCGTACGTTATTCGTATTATATATATATATACTCGTATAATTCTAATAATCCTCGTCTAGTCAATGAACCGGGTTCTATTCCGGGTGTTGACCGAGTCACCGAGTCGACTCGGTATCAGTTTAACTCTCCGATTGGATTAACGGTACCTCGCAATAATCACAGAAACAGTATTATAATCGGGTATCAACGATTAATACCAACATATTTATAATGACTGTTAAGGATTATACCTTTCGGATAATTGTTGGTATGAGACCGGAGGTCAACCGGACCTTACCGGAGACTGACAGGAAGCTAACCGGAGGCTCGACAGGAAACATAGCACAAACCAGAATATAACGGGAATCAACCGAAGGTTCTAATCCACCAGTTATAGCACACAAACACTCCCACATCGACGACAATAGCTCGGGCTGGTTATATAACTGCCCGGTGACACACCGGTTACCAGACTAGAAGGAACAAGGGTTATATTTAGGTGGACTGATGGGTTATGAGGACTCACGACAGTCACCGTAGCTTGGTGACTGTCCGACTCGTTACTCAGTAACAGCGAGCAGAACAGATTGGATTTACGGATGGTTTCTTGGTAGCTGATTATCACTCGGTGACCCACCGGTCACCAGAACAGAAGGAGCACGATCATAACCGGGTTTGATTACGAACAGATTAAAGGGTTACAGATCCAAGGTTTGGGTAACAACTACGGGCCATGAACAGAGGGATAACCGGGGTGGTTTATGGGTTATATTATCGGGTTATATCGGATTGGAGAGGGTTATTAGTTGGTTGTTATCGGAGCTTAGAAAGGATAATATGGTTATTGATGACAGTCACCTTCATCGGTGACTGTCCGGCTCCGCTAACAGGTACAGAGAGAGACGAACAGGGTAGTTTGATGTTGACAGAACCGAGTAATGGTTTAGGGTAAGGATTATTATCAGTAGGTTATTAAGACAGAGGGGAGGAGGAGGGTTGTGGTGGTTGCCGGCTATTGTCGGAACAGAACCGAACAAAGGATCGGGTTGGGTACCGGGTTTGGTTTCATGACAGTAACAGAGAGAGAGACGAGTTGAAGGGGTGGTTAAGGTTTCGCCGGAGATGGAAGACGACGGCGCCGGAGATGGTGGCGGCGGCGAAGGCTTCTCTCTAAAACACACACATGTGTGTGTGTTCTGTATTGAATACAGACAATTGAGGGACACGCAAGGTTTTTAAAAGAATAATAATACAAAGGGTGTTTGGCTACAGGGATAATAACTGAGACGCGGGTGTTTGGTAACGAGTATAGTAATAAAATAAGAAACGTTTGGTAACGGTTAAATAGTAGATAAGGAGCGTTTCGCCGAGATATTAAAAATCCAATAATTATTATTTATATAATCAATTAAAACGGTTAGTCGCGAGATTCGAACTTAAATAATTTATTAAATAAATCGGGTGGTCGGGTATATCCGACCCGTTTAAGAGACTCGTAACACTTCGGGTCGTTACATTCGCCCCCCCTTAGGAAATTTCGTCCCCGAAATTTGAGTGATCTTGTATTTTACACCCTTGATCGATAAGGATGTTATAATGCAAACTTGAACACTCGTCACGAGTCATAATCAGTACTCGTGGTTTGCGAGGAAATCGATCTTTATATCAATTCACATCTACGTTTTAACCTTTCTTGCTATAGTCATGTTAATACAGATACATGGACTATCTGTATTTTCTGGTATGACTATTAAAGGTTTTCCGTATAGATTGATATCTTTCTTTATACTACGAATATTCTTCTAATCTTGTTCCTCATTAGAATGAGAAATAGACTGAATATTATTCCTGTATAAAGACGATTTAACATATTTTGGGATTCTAATCGTTTATGTTCAAAGAGATTTACAAATCTCCAGCAAACATCGCTAGAATCTCAAATCGATACGATTTATTCATCGCTTGATATTCGGATTCCTTTACAATAATGGATTCTAGTTGGTTCTTAAGAGATAGATACGGAAGTCCCTTCATTATCATGACTTGAATGGGATCCGAGTTACTACTTCTTATATTCGAACTTTAGAATCTGTCATCATTGTAAATTCGATTCTTAAAGAGTAGAAATGATTTCTTTAAATCCTTAGACGTATCTTATCCGGAGTTTAAAGGTGCCGGAAAAGACTAATTGAACTTGTTGAATTATACTGTTTCAACAGTTCCTTTTTATCATCTTGATTTACTGAAATCGATTATTAAGATTTCTCTTAAATCATCTATAATAGTCTTACTGACTATTTCATTGATGATTAACTGCATTGTATCTTATTACATATTATTTGACTTTTCTTAGTGTATTATTGTGAATAAGGTCTTTCACAATTCTACAGTCAAATATATGTAACTTTATCTTTATAGTCTCGGAATCTATTGGTAACAGTTGTTGTTACGATTCTTTGACTTAAGATTCTAAGAATAATGCATCAATTATTCTTTCTCAAAATCATGATTATCATTCAGGTTTAATGCATGAATACTTGTTGCGTTAAGTATTTCTGCAATTATTCCTTTTTGATATCATTATTTTGGAATTCGTTAACGCTCTCGATTAAATATTCTATAATTTCTTTTTATAAAATATTCTTTATAAAAATTCTAGTCGTTTCCTTACGACTTATATTCTTATCTAATTATTATATTTCTTGGCATATCGGATGCCTTTTAAATAATATTTGGCATTTCAAATGCCTTCTCTTGATACCTGGCATTTCCTATGCCTTTCTTTTATTCAGACATATCGGATGTCTGTTCTAGATTATAATTCTTTTTATTCTTCGATTTATATTCTTTTATTTATATTCTATTAATATCCAAGCAAATACTGATAATATTTATAGCACACACTATAAATTCCATCACTTCTATAATATATGTTTGCTTGGAATAATTCTTTCTTATTTATGTATTCAATTAAAGTCTATACTTTCAGTGTCTGAAAACACTTTCTGATAGACTTATATATATATAGGCAATCTATCATAGATTCTCAATCCAACTTATTATAAGCGAGGCTTATTTCATCGGAATATTCGTATAGATAGTTCTTGCCAGAACAGTGATTTCTTATAATAACTCTCACAGCCTTTAACTCGGAACCGAAATTTCGTCCTTCCTTGGCCAGAGAGTTTCACTGAAAAAATGAGCATAATTCTATTCATTTTTCATTTTCACTTCGATTATACCTTGCGAATCTCTACGCGATTTCGCTTGGTATCAATCGTATTTCAATATATTCGATAAATTATTTCTTTTAATGATTCGTTGGATTTTACCATTTCTGGTTTCTGAATCCATATAGATTTATATCTATTATATTATAAGGATTTAACAATTCCTCCATCACTTCTTGACTTTCAACTTGGTAACACTTTACCGTTTTACCAATTTGATTGTACTATAACTCACGTGAGTTTTTATACGAAGTGACTGCAAAGATTTGTTCATAGCATCATATATCCTTATAAAGAATTCTGTGACTTGGTGACAAATGTCCGGATATACCTTCTGTAAGGGTCCAGATATCATTTGCCCCGGAGATTGCACAGAGGACATACAACTATCTTTGGTTGGCAATTAGAAATCAATATACTGATTTCTATAATTCGTAGAAATTAACTAATCGATGGTTTTTATTCTGCGAACATATTCTTAGTTGTATTTCACGAAGAAATTCCAACTAGATTGCCAGTTCTGTGGTCGTATTCTCCACATATGATACACTGATGATTCGTATATATATTTCTTATTATTATTATTTCTTATTATTTCTCTTAATATGTTTATGATACAAACATACTGTGATCTCGATAAACTCCTACTCGAATGTTACTGTGCCTGTGGCATTCATAATTATGTCGCGATCATAATTACTATTCCACCTCACCTAACATTCCAGTATTTATTTATTTTAATCACAATAGGTATGTGTCCTTCACATATTATTCTGATATTCTGTTCTTTATTTTCTCTTTAAATTATATTATTTCGGAATAAAACATGTTGATTCGAGTCTAACGAAATAGACTGTCAATCGTTTAAGAATTTGATCACGTCCAAAAGATGTCCAATATAACCATCCAATCTTTTAATCTTTGACTTGTTCAAGTCACAGGATTAAGACGGCACTTATATTGTCGCACAATCGGGTGAGTAGAATTTGGTTTCTTTAGAGAGATTCCAAATTATTTTGTCACGAGAATTTCGAAATAATAATATTTCTATTCAAAATATTATCTTAATTCTCGGGAGAAAAGGTCGAAGATATCATCTGGCTGAGGTTTCTTTATATATATCCAAAGAAAGATTTATAGAACGTGGTAAATACTCATTATTTATATCGAGATAAAATATCAAAGAAGTTATTCAAACGAATATGAATATGGAATCATGCCAAAAATAATCTTGACATATATATACGGATACAAATTCGATTAAAGATCTTCACGAAAAATAGTACCGAATATGGAGTGAAATATATTCGGACAAAATGATATGGTCGTGGTTCTTTCATATTCTGAAATAAAAACTTTTAGGGAGGATTAATTATAATAATACTGGTTAATGAATAGAATCGCCAATATAGATTGATTTATCGAACAGAAATATCTAGGAATAACTTTAGTAAATTACTGAAATATTCTGAAGGAATTTATAAAAACAATCGATATTACTGTGGGAATATTTCTAATTTTTGATTAAAAAGATTGGAGGGAATTCTTTAGAAACACAATATTAATATGTCTCTAGCATATCTGATAAAATTTCGGAATTTTTGGAATAAAAATAATATTTCTGAAGACTCGATCATAGGAATGTTCAAGTCGGAGCGTAATATTTGTATTCTATTTATAATATTGGAATAACCGTGAGGTTAACGATCTGAAATCGGATATAAATAGCCACTGGGGCCGGAATAATTCAATAAACTTATCTGAAGTTTCTTGAATCAACGATGGATGAATTATGTTTTATAATCTATTTATTTTTCTATATAAATATATATATATACTTTTCATAACTTATTTCATTTCTTTATTTATATCTCGTTTTATTCACTAATTTCTTTTAATATTCTGGTTTCTGTTCTGTATTTCTGTCTTATTTCTTTTAATGTCATGATTTCTGTTCTATATTCTTTCGTATTTTCTTATAGCCTTAATATCCTGTAAGATTTCCCAGAAATTAAATGTGTATGTAAATTCACAATTGTGTACATAATTGTCAATTTACCCCACATAATCATTCTAGTAATATCCTGTAGTGGATTTGTTCTGATTTCTAATATACTGTTATGGTTCTCACCAACTTTATAATGGTTTGGCATTTAGGTACCCAAAATTTTACCTTCTAATATTCTTTTACCCTATCCATATTTCTAATCAAGATTTCTTTTAAAAGACATTTCTGGTAGATCCTGGATTAATAAATATTTCAAGACTGTCCATAAGCGCCGCTCTGATACCAACCTGTAACGACCCAGCAGTCGGTGTCGGGTCGTTGGGTCGGGTTATCGGAGTTACGCAGCGGACTTCAGGATATTGACAGTCTTGACTCTTCCAGGATCCACGTCATCATATCTGTTGGGTTACCTGAACACATGCCAAAATAGTTTCTGTCAACATAAAGTTGGTGAGGTCGTGTATTTTATAAATTGAATGGCCAGTTCATTTGTTTATAATTCTTTTAATAAAACATGCTTTACTATTCTAATTCTGGAGGGGAAAATTATATTCTATTATACCAATTCGATTAAATTATAACGATTATATGTCAATCTATTATATTCTATTAGTTGCCATTCCTATCGATGGTACCACTCTGTTTGTGGTAAAACTTAATTATTCCTACCCTCTACTCGGGTAAGACTGGTTATTATCCTCTAGTTGGACAATAAAGGAAATGGCTATATACCGGTCAGTACTGTCCTAGTCGTTTCTATTATCCCCTTTCTATTATATTTCTTTTATAAGATCTATTATGTAAAGCATTTCTATATTTTCTAATAAATGACATGTGTTTCCCCTAAAACGTTTAATAAAACAATAAAAGAGGGGAGTTCACGATACTCACAGGTTTGCGTATAGTCTTCTATAGTCTCTTTTATTACAATTATATTTCATATATATATTGATACGTTTTACGCGTGGGACTTGTTAGATTGTATTATTTAGGATATATATCGTATATACAATTTATATATATATATAGAATTCGGTATATATTAGATAGTCCTAAACCCGGGTTTATTATTGACACGACACGGACATCCTAAAATCTAGCTGGCCATTACAGCTTGGCACTCATAAGCTGGCCATTACAGCTTGGCACTTGTAGCTAATAAAAGAATAGAAAATATTATCATTAACCCGAGTCTAGTATATCGTTTTATATATCGAATCTTATATATATAAACGTATATATTCTATATATGATTATTATTCTCTTATTATTATTATCAAGTCCGTACGTTATTCGTATTATATATATATATACTCGTATAATTCTAATAATCCTCGTCTAGTCAATGAACCGGGTTCTATTCCGGGTGTTGACCGAGTCACCGAGTCGACTCGGTATCAGTTTAACTCTCCGATTGGATTAACGGTACCTCGCAATAATCACAGAAACAGTATTATAATCGGGTATCAACGATTAATACCAACATATTTATAATGACTGTTAAGGATTATACCTTTCGGATAATTGTTGGTATGAGACCGGAGGTCAACCGGACCTTATCGGAGACTGACAGGAAGCTAACCGGAGGCTCGACAGGAAACATAGCACAAACCAGAATATAACGGGAATCAACCGAAGGTTCTAATCCACCAGTTATAGCACACAAACACTCCCACATCGACGACTATAGCTCGGGCTGGTTATATAACTGCCCGGTGACACACCGGTTACTAGACAAGAAGGAACAAGGGTTATATTTAGGTGGACTGATGGGTTATGAGGACTCACGACAGTCACCGTAGCTTGGTGACTGTCCGACTCGTTACTCAGTAACAGCGAGCAGAACAGATTGGATTTACGGATGGTTTCTTGGTAGCTGATTATCACTCGGTGACCCACCGGTCACCAGAACAGAAGGAGCACGATCATAACCGGGTTTGATTACAAACAGATTAAAGGGTTACAGATCCAAGGTTTGGGTAACAACTACGGGCCATGAACAGAGGGATAACCGGGGTGGTTTATGGGTTATATTATCGGGTTATATCGGATTGGTGAGGGTTATTAGTTGGTTGTTATCGGAGCTTAGAAAGGATAATATGGTTATTGATGATAGTCACCTTCATCGGTGACTGTCCGGCTCCGCTAACAGGTACAGAGAGAGACGAACAGGGTAGTTTGATGTTGACAGAGCCGAGTAATGGTTTAGGGTAAGGATTATTATCAGTAGGTTATTAAGACAGAGGGGAAGAGGAGGGTTGTGGTGGTTGCCGGCTATTGTCGGAACAGAACCGAACAAAGGATCGGGTTGGGTACCGGGTTTGGTTTCATGACAGTAACAGAGAGAGAGACGAGTTGAAGGGGTGGTTAAGGTTTCGCCGGAGATGGAAGACGACGACCAGCGGCGGCGCGGCGGCCGGAGATGGTGGCGGCGGTGAAGGCTTCTCTCTAAAACACACACATGTGTGTGTGTTCTGTATTGAATACAGACAATTGAGGGACACGCAAGGTTTTTAAAAGAATAATAATACAAAGGGTGTTTGGCTACAGGGATAATAACTGAGACGCGGGTGTTTGGTAACGAGTATAGTAATAAAATAAGAAACGTTTGGTAACGGTTAAATAGTAGATAAGGAGCGTTTCACCGAGATATTAAAAATCCAATAATTATTATTTATATAATCAATTAAAACGGTTAGTCGCGAGATTTGAACTTAAATAATTTATTAAATAAATCGGGTGGCGGGTATGATCCGACCCGTTTAAGAGACTCGTAACACTTCGGGTCGTTACACAAAAATCGTCATGCCTCGACATGGTCGAATTCGTTGTTGTATCGAGCCTCATACTCATAGTTTGTGAAGCCGATAGTCATCGAGGTCCGGATCGTCCCTCATAGTTTGCTCATAGAGGATGGTCCACCTCCCACACTTGATATTGAGATCGGCCCACTTGAACCGGAGGTCTCGGAGGGTCTTGGTGGTGATGGTGCCCACGTGTTGGATGAAGTCACTAAACATGCGAGCCTAAAACCCCTCCGGGTCGTTTGTGGCGTCCTTGTGGCACACCACTAGTGTCATCTCTTCTTCTTCGGTCCACGGATTCATCTTGGTGGGTGGGTGAATGTTTTTTTTACGGTTAGTTTATGTGGCTTTAACCCCACGGTTTCTTCTATTTATATACAAAATTTTGAACGAACGGTGCACTGTTAAAATTAAAGTTTACTGACTGTTTAGTTGGCCTCAATTCAATTCAGTCGATGGTTTCCAAGAATTAAAACTTAATTTTGCTGACCGTTTGGTGGGACGGTTGTAATAGTATGAATTAAATGTTAAACCGGTTTAAAAGTTGAAACCGTGTGAAATATAAAAAAAAAAGTTTGCGTATTTAAATGAAAATAAATAAAAGAACCACTATTGTCCACCACCACCACCCACCACCATCATTCGTACACCACCATCAGTTTATTTTAGCAGTCTACATACGTTAAAAAAACAAACAGTTTTATGATTGCAAGTTACAAATGTTTGGACCATCTCTTCGTCTGCAGATGTCTAAAGATGTGATCTGTAGACGACATACATTTTACCTCTTGAAAAAACAAACAACATCTAAAATTAGGGCTGTAAACAAACCAAACGTTCGGTGAACAGTTCGTAAACCGTTCGGCGGGAAGTCCGTTTATGTACGTTTGTTTAATAAATGAACGAACACGAACAAAAAATTCCGTTTGATTAACTAAACAAACAGACACGAACAAATGTCTTGTTCGTTCGATTGCGTTTGTGAACGTTCGGCAATGTGTTTGTGTACGTTCGTTTATTTATATCCGTTCGTGTATGTTTGTTTATGTTCGATCACTAGTTAAAATTTAGGATAATTATGAACTTTTGAATTAGGAATATCATATATTCATGCATATGACTAAGTAATTTTAGATAATTATGTCTAAGTTAGTATAATTTGACTTATCGACAGTGTTTAGTAGATGTACTTTGTCTAACGGTTAATATTAACAATGTTTTTTTAGTTAGTTTCCTATTAAATGTTTGTTTGTGTTCAAGACCCGTGTTCACGAACAATTCGCAAACAACTGAATTTCTTAACAAACAAACACAAACATAGAATTATGTTCGTTAGTGTGTTCGTGAACGGTTCGTTTACAGCCCTACCTAAAATGGCATGAAGTTAATTTGATCATGAAAGTTAGTTTTGATTGAGAAGTAGGGGAAGACTGAACAGAAGATATAAAAGTTAGTTTTGACCAGAAAGTAGAGAAAAGAAGATAAGCTATCACTTTTTATGTTTTTGTTTTGGGAAGGTCGTAGACTTTTTATAAGTCAAAATTTTAAAGTCAAGGATAACTTTTATATATATATATATATATATATATATATATATATATATATAGTGGAAGTATACACAAAAAACCTTCCAAAATGAAAAAACTCCAAGAAACTCAATACTTGAACCATATTTATCCACATCAACCAAGCCAAGATTTCATAATATTATATTAGAAAGGGTAATTTAGACATTTACACTACCCCCTTCTCTCTCTCTCTCCATATATATATATGTTTTCCCCCCCCTCTCTCTCTCTTTATTTTTTTTTTCAAATTCAAAGCAAATCCTCTCTCTACCTTCCTCTCTCTCTCTCTCTGTCTCTCCCTAGAACCACCACTAACACCACCACAACCACCACCGCCACCACCTCCACCACAACAACAACTTCTTCTTCTTCAGTTATAATAGAGTAACAAAAACCGTGGTTCACAATCGAGTATCAGTAACCGACGTTACTCTCTCTCTCTTCCCTCTCTTTTCTCGATCTTGATTGAGAAGAACGACATCTGTTTTATTATCTTCATATTATAAAAGAACGAGATCTCTATTCTGTTTTAATATCTTCATATTATAAAAAATAATGATAAAGTTATAGTTTTTGTATGATGATTTTAGTTTTTAATTTTTTTTATTTTTTTTAATCTAGCTTATTAGTTCATTAATGCTTCGTTTGTTAATTTGTTATTTAGCATCTGAAGTTGTTGTTTAGACTACAATGTTGTTTTTACTTATCTGCGCCTGTTTTTTTTATTATTATAAAGCAATAGACTTTACAAAAGGTGTTTAAGATTGCTTGTTATACTCTTATTATGGTGAATGTTGTTATCTGCTTGTTATGATTTAAAAATGGGTGAATCATGTGTTTTTCTTTATATTTTTTTATTATTACAAAGAAATAGACTTTGGGTTTTGTTAGAATAATAATAATAACAGTTTTGGGGGTAGTTTTTGTTTGCATATCAAGTGTTCGATCAAATGCTTGAATGAAAAAAAAAAACCTTATGTTAACATTTTTGATTTTTTTGTTATTATTATTTTGTTTATGTTAGATTGTTATTGGATTGGGCACATAAGGTTGATAGATCACATGTGATTGATGAATAAATGTGTAGTCTTTTTATGTTAGTATATGCTAACACATGTTAGTGATGTCCCATTATGTGTTTGAGGATTCCGACTAACATGTGTATCTGTTCCAGTGTCGGTTTTCACGAGTAGGCTATTGGAAAAAGGCGGCGTTGGTGATGTGGCTGTGGTAAGTGATGTTTTTTTATGAAGATTCTTTTGGTGAATAGGGTGTTTAAATAATTTTTGTATTCTATTTAATAAATTTTTGGCAAGTGAAATTGTTATGAACTCGTATAGGGTACATGTCTATTTTTTACGGTCCGAGTCTTGTATGCTCACACACATTAGTGATGCTAACACATGCTAGTATATGCCCAACTAACAGGTGTTAGGGTCCATATGACATACGTTATTTTCCAGTAAACATGTGTTTTAGAATATGCTAACACATGCTGCTGATGTCTTTTATTATATTATATATTTCATGAATATAAGGATAATATTTTGGTATATGGATTTGGATTTGTGCTGATTTGATTTTTTAAATTTATTATTGTTTGGATTTCAAACCCTATTAATCGTATTTGAGTAGTTGTATTAACATAGTTGTAAAATTGAGTATGATACACTTGGCACTGCAGATTTAGTGTTTGTTTATACACATGTTAGTGATGCTAACACATGCTAGTATATGCCTAACTAACAAGTGTTAGGGTTCATATGACATACGTTAGTATATGTCCAACTAACACGTGTTAGGGTTCATATGACATACGTTATTTCAGTAAAACATATGTTTTAGAATACACTACACGTGTCAGTGATGTCTCATTATGTGTTTTGGAAAGCCCAACTAACACGTGTTATCTTTTCTGTGGGTGAAGAGATGTTTTGTGTTAAAGATGAAGATGGGTATGAAGAACGAAGCATAGCTAGATCTTTTGAATGTCGTCATGATAGTTTTTTTTTGTCATTCACAAATAATTATGTTTGTATTAAATGGTTTTTTAATACGTTTTTAGTGTTGATTGTATTGATTGTTTTTATCATTTCTTAAATAAATATACGTTTTAAGTGTATAATAAGAATAGTTTGATCCATGGCTTGTTAAGAGCATATGCCTGTTAACACATGTTAGCAATGTCTTACACAAGGTCAGAATTTTGTGTCACAATACTAACATACGTTAATATTCATGCTGGAAAAAGTGTCATAAAGTAGGAGAGAGGTGACTTGACAAGTGTTAAATCAACCTTTTCAAACCTAGAATTCAGAAAATTAAAGTGGCCCACTTGCTTATTTAAGATTACCATATTGCCCTTAATCTTATTTTATATTAGAGTGACCCACTTACTTTTGAATATTATATAGAAATTAATTATGGACCATTGATCAAACTTCATCAATGGTCACCATAGGGTTTGCAAGGTTTTTCCATTTTATAGGGTTTCCATATTATCCATTCCCTATATATATATATATATATATATATATATATATATATATATATATATATATATATATATATATATATATATATATATAATAAAACCTTTTTGCTAACAAGGCGTTCCTTTAGACCATCTCCCATTTTAAATGTGTCATGTAACATTAGATAAGGCTTAATAAAAAGGGGAAATGGATTTTAATACTCCCAACTATCGTCTGTTGGCGGATATCACTCCGAACTTTCACTTTGGCCAATAGCACTCCCAATTTTCAACTTATTTTCTTCCATCACCCCCAAACTAACGGAGGTCTAACCTGCTTAGTCTTCGTGGCTAAAATGTAAAAACCAAAACTTTGGGACATTTTTTAAACTTATTATTATTATTATTATTATTATTATTATTATTATTATTATTATTATTATGTCACTGCAGCCTTCAGTTCTTCAAATTCTCGGCACCTACTTTCTGCAGTTCTATTTTAATCAACTTAAGATACTTAACCGCCTCATCAATAACATTAATCATGTCTATACGGTTTCCACTTGGCACAATTCCTCATAACGAGTTCACCATTTTCCTGATTTTATCACGCTTTCCTTTACAACTACCGCATGACTTATGAGAAAATGATGATAAACCCATCTTCGTTTTTCTGGGTTTCAATGAACAAGATTCTGCAGAAAATGATGATAAACCCAACCATACAACAACCACCAACAAAACCCATCCATCCTTCTACCACCATCACCGGCTATATCCACCACTACCACCGCCACAAAACCCCAAATTCAAACAAACCCCCCTTTCTCTCTCTAAACCACCGTCCAACCGTCACCAAACTTCATCTCCCTTTAATTGTTGTTTCAATTGATGCTATGAAGAAAGTCGATGTGAAGGCTCAGGTGTTGAAGGTTGTGAAGACTGGTTCAACGTTCAAGAAACAGTCACGTTTCTGGGAAGGGATGACGAAGACGGCGAGGTGGATAGGTTCGATGGAGCAGATGGGTGGTATTTGTTAGTCCATAAATCCTTCCTACCGGTATCAAACAAACAATCGAGTGCGGAAAACAAGATTGAATGTGAAGAACAAAAGATTAAATCAATAAAAACAATTGTATTACTGCTTCACCTTGCACACAATCTCTAGGATTGTCTGGTACAAGGTGGTGGCTCTTGTGTTACAAATGAGAGCCTAATGAATGTCTAGTGAAAGTCTTGGAATGTCTAACATGTCTAACCCTAAAATGAACTTAAACAAAATATTATATAGGGTCCACTAACCCCTTGGCCCACATGGCCTAACCCAAGACCATTAACTAAAACTAAGCCCAATTAACACAAGCAGGCTTAATAAAGACAAGCGTAAACCTTTAAATCTAGCCCAACAATATCCCCCTAGGTTTATGCTGCTTTATCATGGCTTAGTAGGAAGAATCTTCAGATCTTGATCTTCCAATCTTGGGTTCTTTCTTTTTCTCTTGGAGGTAGCTTTACAACTTTAATCATCATCAGCTTTTGCTTGAACATATTGCTAAAAGAGAACATGAGAGGAGGATTCTCATAACTCTTTATTTTGTCAATTTTCTCTTTCAATCAATTTTTCAGGTACTTCTTCACTTGTACTTTCATCGTCAAAAGATGATTCACTTCAGGTTCTTCTAACTCAGGTACATCTTCTCAGTGTGGTGATTCATGCTTGTCAGCAACTGGAACTCTTTCATTCTTCATCAACCTCTGTTTCTTGATTCGAATCAAATTCTGCAAATTCTCAGAATTTTGTGAGCAAACAATTTATATAACAGAGGGTCCAGTATAAACATGAACACCAAGTACATCAGTGTACTTCCATTTTAATATCTCAAAACCTGAATTTCCTTTGAGAATCGGTCAAAACTTCAAGAATGGTCAATTTTTCATAACAGATAAACAAATTAAAATAAAAATTTTAACTAATTACAATGCATCTTTTTGGTGAGAATCATGTGCAAGAAGATCATATCAGCTTTGTCAAACTATAACACACCGTTAGTATATTGTTTCTGATAAACTTATTAAAGTGCCATAAAGCAGTCCAAGACGATTACGAGCATCGTTTATCCACTTAAACAAACATACACACGCCTTCAACTCCTTTATTTTTCTTATTTTCTTAACGTGTGTTAGACTGAAATAACTGTGTGTCCCACATCATGACATACCCCCGCGATCAAGGTATGCACAAAGCTTCTTCATTATAGGTGAGTAAATTGCTAACATCTGTAATTTTTACAAGGTCAAGATCATCGGTGATCAGGTCTGCATATATTTGGATGCAATAGAGAGACCGATGGATTCTCGACCAGGGTGAGGGCAAATACCAAATGTTTCGGTATGATCATTGCTTTAGGCTTTTGATTTGTGCCTTTAGCTTGAATTCTCTTTGAGAATTTTGGGTTTTGGAATTTCCTTATTGCTCTTTTAAGACGTCCTGACTGTGCCTAGGTCAGCATATATCTGGATGCAGCAGAAGGGCAGTCAGGACATCCCCAGATGTATCAACAATTTAAAGACCTGAAATCTCAGAGTTTGGCAATCTATCAACGCAAGATTTAAGACCATAAGATCATACACCGATGATGTGTTCCCCACAAGCTACACATTCCTTAATCTTTAGCATTAATTTTGGACTGAGTTCGTTGTGCAGCTTGCCTGCCCGTACATCATATAATGGAGCTGCAATCACACTTTATTTAATTTTCTTTTCGATTTTAAAGTGTGACAGTTCAACAGCTGATGTACTATCATTTCTTCTTTTTCGCACCATGAAAATTCATTTTCGGAATTTTCTATTGTTTTTGTATTTTTCTGAGGAGATATATCCCCCTAAATTTGTGCTTAAAAAATTTAAAGAACAAATTTACAACCTAAAACTAAGAAAAATCTTTTTGTGTTTTTCTAAATCCATTCTCGAATTAAAGACCAATTACATTCAAAATTCAATGCATCAGGTTTTGAGCGTACCTCTTTTGCTGATTTTGCCTCCATTATCTCCTTTAAAGGAAACATACTCACTGTTTAAGAAGTTAAAATAAACGTATAACAGAGAGATGTCACCTGTCATGTGCGTGGAACAATCGTTATCAACATACGTCGACAATCCTCCTTAGATGTCCCTGCACTAAGATAGGAGATTACTTAAACATAGGTACCCAGGCCATCGCGGTCCTTGGCACTCCTGAAGCGTCAACGTAGGACACTTCTCTCAAGCACATGTCCTTTTTCTCATTTAGACATGGTGTTGCTGCCGCCTTAGCTTTCCAGACTTGTTTAGGCTTAGCACACGGTTTTGCTACTTTCTGAGTAGCAGTTTTCTGTTTCTTAGGTTGCTTCGACTTTTGTGGTTGAACAACCTTCCGTTTGCTCTTGGCAGCATTCCAGTCTCCATCAGATGGTTTACCTTTGGGATTAGCATTCTTCCTTGCCTTAGGTTTTTCAACCTTCATTGGCTTGGAGTAGTAGTTATCCCTTGGTGTAACCCTCTGATTTTGTCTATAATAGGGCACGTAAGGACGACTTGTGCAATTCTTTGCAATGTGACCGGGCCTTCCACAGTTGTAGCATGTCTGCTTCTTTGCATATGAAGCATATCCCGGTCTGTTCGATCCCACTGATGAATGTGAGTGATGGGATCTGTTGGATGATTTGTTTGTAGACTTCTTAAAGTTTCTGCTCTGCTTAGAACATCTTGAACACCCGTGTGAACAAGATTGTGCTTGTGATGATGACTGTCCTTGAGCTTTCTGTTTAAATTCAGGAACCTGTTCAGAAGAGTTAGCACAAGTAGTTTTTCTATGTGGTGGCACATATTTATCGGTCGTGCTATTAACAGATAGCTCAGAAACAGTCTTTTGCACATATGGTATAGCATCTGCAGACAAATTAGACTGTTTCACACAAACACCTGTATTGTTAGTGCAAACAACATCATCCCCCTCAACCTTAACTTCTACCTTTACTAAATCTGCACATGAAGTAGAAGCATCAGTGACATTCATACATTTAAAATCAGAGACTGTCGACTGGCCTTGAGCACACAGATTCTTCAGATTCTGACTCAATCGAGCCACTTGATTCAGACACTTGTGGTGGCTCTACTGAATCCCCCGTTGACTCAGCTGCTCTAGAGGATTCACAGCTGCATTCACTCGATTCAATTGATACTGATTTCTCAGATTCGGTTGTTTCGGTTGATTCACATTTGGAGTCACTTTCAGAAGATGGTGGGGGCAGCTGGTTCAACGGTCTGTGGTGCCATGCGCTCTTCATAGATCTTTTTGAATGTTTTCAAGAAATCAAACTCAAGGGGCACATTTGAGTCTGATTGTCCGGTCGGTTCAGTTTGCTCAATTTTTGGTTCAGTTTCAAAAATGGTTTCTTTTAAGACATCATTCAATTTAGTTGTGTCATTTGAAACTGGAACTTCATCTCTCTTCATATCAAAAACCCTGTCAATTTCTTTATTTTTCTCAAAATTTAACGTCTTAGTCTGCTTTGAAGCATCTTGAGACTTGACAAAAGTTTTTGATGGGGCCTGCTCGTGCTTATGTTGTTTGTTCTTTGGTTTAGATATTTTTACAGGGACCGATTCTGGTTTGGAAATTTTAATTTGATCCCTCGATGGTCGACTGGTTGGCTCTTCTATTGGAGGATCGTATCCTTTAACAGGCAGAGCCAACAATTCTTCATCCGACATGAGAATTAAGGAATAATTTTCATTAAAGGGTGGTGGAATTTCCACAAACCCCAGACCTTTATTCCTCACGTCCTTTGGTCTGAACTTTAACTAGGTATTGATCATTTTTTCAACTTTGGGACTAGAACAATCGAATTTTTTAAAATGAAAATCGGCATTTTCAAATTTAGATTTTAAATCGATCAATTCCGCGGTTAAAGTATCAGACAGTCGTTTGAAGTGTAAATATCGACACTTGTGATCACTCACCTCCTGATGCAAGCGCTTGATGTCGAGTTTTTGTTTTTCGACCATTTCTTTATAAGAATTAAATTTCTTTTTAATATTCCAAGTGGCCATTTTCTCGTATTCAAGCTGCTTGAATGCAGAGAGAGTTTCTTCTCTAAAACCTTTAATTTTTAACCTGCATCGTTCAGTATAACATGATTCAGCCAAAATTTTAGCACGTACCTCAGATGCAGATGGCACGTGGTCATATTCCATCTGTGCTATGAGAACTTGAGCAGCGTGAGCGGCAGGAGTAGCAGATGTGGCAGGAGCAGCAGGTGTGACAGAAGCAGCAGGAGTGGCAGAAGCGGCGGGAGCGGTAAGAGCAGCGGGAATGGCAGAACAGCTTGAATCTAAATTCGATGATGGAGCAGCAGAATTTGATGAGCATGTTGCAGCAGATGTGATGTTATCCAATTCTTTGATAAGTGATATTAACTCATCCGACGTCATTTTGGACCAGTTTGTTTCTGAAATGATCCGATTGACGTTCATAAACCAGCTGCATGATGGCTGATTTGGGATTCTTTTCAATGCGTCCAAAAGAATCTTGTTGACCCAACGATTTGACACTACGATTTCAGCATTTTTCATGTCAGACAGTAGTTTAGTAAATCTGCCAATAAGTGCTCCCACGGTTTCACCAGGAGTGTAACTGAAACTCTCAAGTCTCTGCTCAAACACCTCACTTTGAGAAGACATGTTAATCTTTAATAGTGATCCCCCAAAAATCTAGACGTTCCATGAAAAATTTTAGACCGAGCACAGGACGTCCAATCGTAGTCAACCGTCAAAATAGTACACAATCCAGTCCACCGTAGTAAACCGAATCAAACCATATACCGTAAGGTTGATCCCCCAAATTAAGCAAGTGCACTCCAAAATAATACTAATACCACTATTAATTATTATTATTATTATTTGTTGACCCACATGATGCTAGACACCACAAAACAAAAACTTTTGCTCCTTTTATGACATGCCCCCCTCTCTCTGTTGAACTCAGACCAAGGTCGAACTCAGGCCAAGGTCGAACTCAGGCCAAGGTCGAACTCAGGCCAAGGTCGAACTCAGACCAAGGTCGAACTCAGATGAGGATGTCTAACACTCCTTGAATATGGAAACCTGCATAAGATTAGCAACAAACTTTCCAAGTTTTGCGAGAATTTAAAAACTTTTAAGGAGATAGTCAAACCATAAAAACAATTCCCTTTGTAAAACAAATTTCCTAAAATCTTGCCAACACAATTAATAACCACCAAAACAAGATCAAACACCCTATTCTTGAGTCTGTTCTTCGTGTTCTTGAAGATTTTCAACAAAAACAAAATCTGCGAAAAATTTTAAAACACAAAAACTGATTAGAAAAATAAAATTATTGAACGAGATAAAGAATAAACCTGTAAAACCGAATAAACGCAGCAGCAAAACGTCCTCTTTTGGTCTTTGAATGATACCGAAACCGAGCCTTCGAAAGACTTCTTAGGCTCTGATACCAATTGTTAGTCCATAAATCCTTCCTACCGGGTATCAAACAAACAATCGAGTGCAGAAAACAAGATTGAATGTGAAGAACAAAAGATTAAATCGATAAAAACAATTGTATTGCTGCTTCACCTTGCACACAATCTCTAGGATTGTCTGGTACAAGGTGGTGGCTCTTGTGTTACAAATGAGAGTCTAATGAACGTCTAGTGAAAGTCTTGGAATGTCTAACATGTCTAACCCTAAAATGAACTTAAACAAAACATTATATAGGGTCCACTAACCCCTTGGCCCACATGGCCTAACCCAAGCCCATTAACTAAAACTAAGCCCAATTAACACAAGCAGGCTTAATAAAGACAAGCGTAAACATTTAAATCTAGCCCAATCAAAAGAAGAAGAAGGGAGAAGGGAGTAACCAGAAGAAGAAGAAGGGAGAAGGGGGTGGGGGTGGTTTGGGATTTATAATAAAAAGTTTCAAAAATGCCCCTTAAGTTTTGGTTTTTACATTTTTGCCACATAGAAGTTTTGGTTTTTACATTTTGACCACGAAGACTAACCAGGTTAGACCTCCGTTAGTTTGGGGGTGATGGAAGAAACTAAGTTGAAAGTTGGGAGTGCTATTGACCAAAGTTAAAGTTCGGAGTGATATCTGCCAACAGGCGATAGTTGGAAGTATTACAATCCATTTCCCCTAATAAAAAAATACTCTTAAGTGACACATAGCACAAGGTAAAACTTCCTACCTTTATTTCCTCCAAAAATATTTTTCCTCTCATGTTTCCCCCATACTTTTTAAACGTTAGTAGCTTTTATATATGAGATTTTTTTTTTTAAAATTACACCAAATTAACGAGCGTTTTTATTATCGTTTCAACGAGTACCATAGTGTTAGACTATCAGGTATGGGGTTCATCCTGTGCTTGTCCTCGCCGTCGTAGGTCGTCCTACACCGCCCCCGACGGGGCGACTCGTCCTATCTGGCCAAAAACAAACGATGAAGACGGGGCATGCTTATTGGTGGTTGGTGTTTTGTGAGGCCTCTTCAAACGGCTATAGAGCTGTTACCCATTTAAAAATTATAATTTAAACTATAAAAACCACACCCCTCTGTACCCATAACTCATTTTTTAACAAATCCCTCTATACCTCTACAAAATGTTGAATGCTCCATTGTTTTCTTTGTCATCTTCGTAGTCGAGTGAGGAAAACCAATTTTTTTTAAACATTATGGCGGTGACGGTGCAAATTATTATGAAAGATGAAGAAGAGGTGTCAAGTGTAACACGAACTAGGCAAACGACAATAAATAGAGACCGAGAAGGTAATTTTTTTTTTAATTTTTGGCACGCTTTATTTTTTTTTGTTTTGTTTTTTTATTTTAGGCGTATATTTTTTATTTGTAACCTTCTTTAATATTATGTGACTTTTTTATTATTTATTTTAATTTTAATTGTTTACGTCCAGCCTGCTAGGTTGTACGTTGGTAGCAATTGTATCGGGGCTACTACCGGAGTGCGGCAAGGAGACCCTTTGTGGGCCCTTCTCTTTGCTCTTGCCTTACACTCCCTTATTCTTTGGGTTCAGGAACATTGCAACCTCTAGTTTCATGTTTGGTATTTGAATGATGGAATGATTATAGGTAATGCATGTCACACCCTCAAAATCCACTTGCGGAGTTTTACCGCGAGGCGCATGACAAACCAGGATCCAAACCAACGATCACAATAAACAAGTCTAAATTAACATATGCAATTTCAAAAACATAGTTTATATCTCCAGTTACAGCGGAAGCTTTTTATTAAACATAATCCAAACGTAAACCAAATTGTTCAATTGTTTGAAAACCATGCAATCCTAACTAGACGCCGTGCAGACGCGTGCGCCCTAGTTCCATTGTGCTACCTTAGCGACCTGAGAAAACATGTAAGAGTTTACGTCAGCACAAAAATGCTGGTGAGTTTACAGGTTTTGTAATCAAAGTACCAAGTTCAACCTGTCCATACTATAACAATTTGCAAACCAAGGTACGCTAGCTAGGCGTATGTTTTGTTACATCTACGATTGGAAAACCATTACTAACTCGTAACCCAGATGTTGTGCCCGAATAGTAAACCAGTTCCTGTTTGAGACAATATGCACTCGCCCGGCCCTCCAAGCCGACGAGCGGGGTTGGTCACTCCCAATAGATCTATTCACATTTCCCCGTTGTGCAAACCCGCACATTCATGGTTTCCCCTGGGACTTCCAAAGATCGTATAGTAAACCATAGAAAACCCATAGTATGATAGTTGTTACCAAAACATTAGTTTAACACATGTTTTCTCCCCCAAAAAGTGAAACCAGTTAAAAGAGGGGCCGTAAACTCACCTTAGGTTGCGTTACTTCGAAACACGAATAATATCAGCAAGCTATGCTAGTCCCTTAAAGCGGCGACCTAACATATGACAGTTACAAGTACTTAGACTAATAACCCGTATGTTAGTTAGTCCCTAGATGTCCAGACCATAACCAAGTTCCTTTGAAAACACCGTGACTGTTAAATTAACCCAAAGTACAAGACTCGACATCCCCTTGGTGACCCGAGACTCCCCGTGTTATACTTGTACTCACAAACATACAATCATGCAATACACACTTAACATACGTTAAAGTTCAACAAGTTATAGCACGTAGTTCAAGTATCACATAATTAAGTCCGAACACATGTTACCAAGTTACTAGGTATGTTACGGGGTTCCTAGCATGTTCCTAGGTGTCAAATCGGGTCCCGAAACGCAATATTACACTTACAGCAGCAGTACAGGCGATTAGGAAAAGTCATCTAGTGATTACGTGGGTCAACAGGCATTTAGGAATGCTAATCGCCTATACTATAGGCGATTAGGGCTATCTCATATGTAATTTTTGAGTTTATAGGCGATTACGTCGTAAAGCATGCAATTCAGGGCTTAACTAGCATTTAGGATCGTAAATGCATGAAGTAAAGGGGAATAGGATCCTATTCGCCTATACTATAGGCGATTAGGGCTCCCCTTCATGCGAATGGGCTCCTAATCGCCTATAGTATAGGGGATTAGGATTCCTATTCGCCTATAGCACAGCTGTTCCGGTTTTTCGCGCGTTTAATACTCCAAATCCAATCCAGAACGTGTGTAAACATCAAATATCAATCAAACAACTATATCAAACATATTTCAATCAAAATCCTTCGTTTAACCTCGTTCTATCAGCCCTGCATGCAACCATGTATCCCAAAAACAACACATATAGCATGAATCATCACATTAACATGCATAACCCTAACCCTAATGAACAATTACTCAGATTTCACCAACATGCTATCATTACTAATCTGTAACTACCTTAATATCATGTTACTAATCCTTCTTGAATCATAAAAATCCTATCTTTTAATCATAAACCCACATACAACAATCATAATAGTTAGAATCCAATTAACAACAATTAATAACGAATTTCCAGAAGACATTTACGTTTATAACAGGTCTGGACTATCAGGGATTTAATAAAAACGTTATTAAAGATTGCATGAATGAAAACCACACCTTAGATTTGTAATAGATTGATGGAATAGGCTTGAAATCGTGTGTTTTGATCCAAAATCGTGTTCCAGAGGTTGTGTGTGTTGGGACGAGTTGTGGGACGACTAGGGTTAATAATATGAAGTTTAGGAGGTCAAGTATTGTATTTATAGGCGTTTTTAGTCGTCCAGCACGTTATAGGCGATTACGCAGCATTATCAGGCGAATAGGGATCCTATTCACCCCCAGTATAGGTGAATAGGGCCTATTCGCCCCACTGATCTTCCTATTCGCCCCCTATAGGCGATTAGGACTCCCTATTCGCCTATAGGGGTTGTTTCCGTGTATTTTGCGCGTTAAACCTCGTTTTAACATATGTTAACACCTTTTCACATACCGACAAGTCACATAATGATTGTAAACACATAATACTTGCAAACAAACACATTCACACTCGTTCACCAATTCCCGGGACTCGAGACTTGTATGTTCCCTATGCTCTGACGATTCCACGAATCGTCACCACTTGTACACTTGGTTAAGGACTGACATCTAATGAGCCTTTAGACTAACATCTAATGGTCCTCTAGACTAAACTAACAGTTCCCGAACCATAACACGACTTAACTAACCCAGTTAAGTATAATATACGCGTGACTCGCTAAGGTAGACTGTAATCTAAGCAACGTTGATAATCAGAATTTGCCGGGTGTCACATCATCCCCACGTTAAAAGAATTTTCGTCCCGAAAATTGCACAAGTACCAAAAGGAATAACAAAAGAAACAGACAAAAGATAGAAACCAAGAGAGAAATTTACCCGAGTTGTCACATCATCCCCACGTTAAAAAGGAATCTCGCCCCGAGATTCATTCAGCAGCAGTGGTAACATATCTCAATTCGAACGCTTCCTTAGGAAAGAGATGAGGATACTTAGACTTCATCTGATCCTCCCGTTCCCAAGTGTACTCTGGTCCTCGGTTCGAGTTCCAGCGAACCTTAACAATGCGAATCTTGCTATGACGTAGGCTACGAATCTTGTAGTCAAGAATCTCAACAGGTTCCTCCACAATCCAAAGACGATCATCCACCTTGATCTCTTCCAGTGGAACGATAAGAGACTCGTCAGCCAGGCACTTCTTCAGGTTGGACACATGGAAGACGTTATGTACATTGCCGAGCTCCGTCGGTAAGTCAAGACGATATGCCACCGGTCCAATCCGTTCTAGGATCGTAAATGGACCGACATACCGAGGGTTGAGTTTGCCACGCTTCCCAAAGCGTATGACGCCCTTCCATGGTGAAACTTTCAGAAGTACCTTGTCATCAACTTGGAATTCCAATGGTTTGCGACGTTGATCAGCATAACTCTTTTGCCGATCCCGTGCCGCTGCCAACCGGTTACGAATTTGTACGATCTTTTCCGAAGTTTCGTACACTAGCTCAGGCCCAGTGAGTTGACTCTCACCCACTTCAGCCCAACAAAGAGGAGACCGGCATTTCCGCCCGTACAGTGCCTCGAACGGAGCTGCTTTGATGCTCGTATGGTAACTGTTGTTGTAAGAGAATTCTACTAACGGTAAATGAGCTTCCTAACCTTTGCCAAAATCAATCACACATGCCCGCAGCATGTCTTCTAAGGTTTGAATCGTGCGTTCACTCTGACCGTCAGTCTGTGGGTGATAAGCTGTACTCATGTCCAGCTGGGTACCTAAAGCCTTGTGCAAAGATTTCCAGAAGTGAGAAGTAAAGTGGGAGTCACGATCTGAAATAATAGAAACCGGCACCCCGTGCTTAGAAACAACTTCCTTCAGATAAAGACGAGCCAAACGATCCATGGTGTCGGTCTCCTTAATAGCGAGAAAATGGGCTGATTTCGTCAATCGGTCAACAATCACCCATATCTTATCATTCCCGCTTGGTGACTTAGGAAGTTGCGTGACAAAATCCATTGTAATCCGTTCCCATTTCCACTCCGGAATTTCAGGTTGTTGCAAGAGACCCGACGGTTTCTGGTATTCCACCTTGACCTTAGCACAGGTCAAGCATTTGCTCACGTATGAGGCTATATCCGACCTCATGTTTGGCCACCAGTAAAGCACCTTCAGATCTTGGTACATCTTATCCGAACCAGGATGAATAGAATACCGGGACTTGTGAGCCTCATCTAAAACAAGCTCCCGAAGTCCCCCGAATAAAGGAACCCATATGCGTTCTGCGAAGTAGTGCAGGCCATCAGGTCTTCGCTCGAGGTGCTTGTCGGAACCGTGCATAGTCTCAGCTTTAAGGTTTTCCTCCTTCAAAGCTTCTAACTGGGCAGAACGGAGTTGGTAAGGTAGAGAGGAATGAATGGTGAGTTGCAACGCCCGAACGCGACGAGGTTTAATCGATTTCTTCCTGCTTAAGGCGTCTGCCACAACATTCGCCTTGCCAGGATGGTACTTAATGGCGCAATCATAGTCATTCAGGATTTCAATCCAACGACGCTGTCGTATGTTCAAATGTTGTTGGTCGAAAATATGTTGAAGACTCTTGTGATCGGTGTAGATGGTGCATTTGGTACCGTACAAGTAATGTCTCCAAATTTTCAACGCGAAAACCACTGCACCCAACTCCAAGTCATGGGTGGTGTAGTTCTTCTCGTGCACCTTGAGTTGACGAGAAGCATACGCAATCACTTTCTCGCGTTGCATCAACACGCAACCGAGACCATGAATAGAAGCATCACAGTAAACAACGAAATCATCAGTGCCTTCAGGTAAGGACAAAATAGGAGCAGAACAAAGCTTAGACTTCAGTTCTTGAAATGCCGACTCTTGTGGTTCACCCCAGTCGAATTTTCTATCCTTCTGAGTAAGAGTGGTGAGGGGTTGAGCGATCTTCGAGAACCCCTTAATGAAACGACGATAATAGCCTGCAAGGCCTAGGAATTGCCGCACCTCAGTTGGCGTCTTAGGTGCTCCCCAGTCCTTGATCGCTTCAATCTTAGCTGGATCAACATGAATTCCTAGTTCATTAACCACATGTCCTAGGAACTGAACTCCGCGTAACCAAAAGTCACACTTTGAGAACTTAGCGTAAAGTTGTTCCCGTCACAAAAGTTCCAAAACCAAACGCAAGTGTTCCTCGTGTTCGGTCTTGTTCTTGGAGTAAATCAGGATGTCATCAATAAACACGATAACGAACTTGTCAAGATATGGTTTGCAAACGCGGTTCATCAAATCCATGAAAACCGCCGGTGCGTTTGTGAGACCGAAAGGCATGACCAAGAATTCGAAATGGCCATAACGTGTACGAAAGGAAGTCTTTGCAACGTCAGCTTCCCTTACACGCAACTGGTGATAACCGGACCTCAAATCAATCTTGGAGTAGTAGCTAGAACCCTGGAGTTGGTCGAATAGATCGTCAATACGTGGAAGAGGATAACGGTTCTTGACGGTCAATTTGTTCAGTTCTCAGTAATCCACACACAATCGGAAACTTCCATCCTTCTTTTTAACGAACAGAATCGGGGCTCCCCAAGGGGAAGAACTTGGTCTGATGAAACCCTTGTCCAAGAGTTCCTGTAACTGACTGGACAATTCCTGCATCTCGGGAGGTGCAAGACGGTAGGGGGCCCGAGCAATAGGAGCAGCCCCTGGTACAAGATCAATACCGAACTCAACCTGATGATGGGGAGGAAGACCAGATAAATCATCAGGAAATACATCAGGAAACTCGCGTACAACAGGAATATCGTCGATCTTCTTCTCATCGTTAGAGGAAACAGATAAAAGTGCCAAAACGGCCGAATAACCCTTTCGAAGATACTTAAGGGCTTTCATGCTGGATATGAGATTTAGCGAAACACCGCCCTTGACACCGTACACAGAAAGGAATTCTCCATCAGGGAGAGGAATCCGAATAATCTTGTCGTAACAAACGATCTCCGCGCGATACAAAGACAACCAATGCATGCCTACCACAACGTCAAAACTACCCAGAGGTACCGGCATAAGGTCGATGGGGAACGACAAACCCGACAACTCTAGTTGACACTCCCGAAGGATACAAGTAGCTTCAATCTTTTTACCGTCAGCCAACTCAATTAAATACTTAGCCTCTAATGGTACGGGTACTACATCTAGCAATCGACTAACTTCCATAGATATAAAACTTTTATCGGCACCGGAATCAAATAAAACACTAACAGCGATTATTGAGAAGGAACGTACCGGTAACTGTGTCAGGATCCTGCCTAGCCTCAGCGGCTCCAATGACGAAGGCACGTGCATTCCTGCCACCGCCCCCGTTGTTCCCGTTACCGTTGTTCCCGCCCTGCTTCAGTTTCGGGCAATCCTTCTTGTAATGCCCAGTCTCACCACAGTTGTAACATCCTTGTCTTCCCGTAGTTCCTTGAGCAGCAGGAGCCGAGTTAGTAGTTGGAGCCTGGGTCGATGGAAGTGTCGCCCGACAGTCTTTAGCAAAATGCCCCAGTCGCTGACAACGATGGCAACGATTACGGTCGCAGTCCCCCTGATGATGACGCCCACACTTGTTGCATTTAGGCAATTTCCCCGCATAACCACCCTGTTTGTTACCAGAAGAAGATGAACCCCCGTTATCGAATCTCTTACTCTGTTGTGCTGGCACAGATCCTTTCCCTTCATTTTCCCACTTACGCTTGTTATTCTCCGGGGCCTTCAGTCGAACCCTTAGCAGGCAAAATACCCTCATTCACCTTCAAGTTGGTCATCCTGTGAGCCGATCGGACCACCTCTGAGTATGTAGGATGATTTCCCGCAGCCACCAACCCTGCGATTTCTGGTACTAGCCCCGAGACATAGTGTTCAATCCTCCTGTACTCTGGCACATGCAGATCGGGACACAGCACTGCCAACTCATTACGCCTTACCGTATACTTTTCAATTTCGGACCCAGTCATCTTAAGGTTCCACACCTCGTGCTCTAACTTCTGCACCTCTTCCCTTGGACAGTACTCTCGCTTCAGCAGTTGCACAAAATTTTCCCAAGGCATAGCATACGCCTCCCTATACCCATATTCAGGGTGATGTTATTCCACCAGGTCAAAGCAACATCCTGGAATAACGCAGCAGCATACTTGACCCGATCCTCTGGGAGACAGTTGCACATCAGAAACACTGACTCCACCTTTTCCAGCCACCTGAGCAAGCTCACCGCACCCTCAGTTCCAGAGAATTCCTGGGGCTTACAGTCCCGAAACATCTTGTAGGTACACATGGGTGGGGGTGGGTTAACAGGACCACCTGAAATGAAACGCATGAGAAACCACGAAGAATGTAAACAAGGTTCACCAATGAGGCAAAAATGCATAAATCAACTTACCACCACCATTGTGCCCTAACTGGAAGGCAGCTTACAGCAAGTTGTTCAGATCTTCCTGTGATAGGTTTACACCTCCACGACCACCACCACCACCGCGACCACCACCACGCCCACCATTGCGACCACCTCCACGTCCTCCTCGTACTCCAGACATGATTCTGACAGAAAGAACGAGAAAATTTAGTTTCGCAGCTAATGGTAACCACTAGCGTTCACAAGATCAAAGCTAGATCCAACTCAGGACTATCCATTCAAACCCAGAGCTCACTAGGGCTTTCATGCATTTCGGTTTATGATTTTGTGTGCACCCAAAATGATAAACCGCTCTACATGGTCCTCCAAGTGTTCTCCTAGTTCGAAGTTCAAATCACCGAACATAGACTCTTAGCTATACACCGTAATGCTACGGTAGTTTATGACAAGTGTTTCTATTGGAGTATGAAAGGGAGATGTCCGAGCCTTGGACAAATCTCAAGAGTACACGATTTACCCCAATATACCACACTGCCTAGAAAGCAAGTAACCCGACTTAAGATAGAACGGATGATGTAACATAGGAAGGTCAGATGATTTAGAGACACCCCGACAAGCCCATACGTAATCCACCATAATGTTTAGTACTAAGTGATCGTCTAGTGTGTGTGACTCGGCTATAGACTAGACTCTACATGCAGTCCTAGTTCACTATAACCATTGGCTCTGATACCAATCTGTCACACCCTTAAAATCCACTTGCAGAGTTTTACCGCGAGGCGCATGACAAACCAGGATCCAAACCAACGATCACAATAAACAAATCTAAATTAACATATGCAATTTCAAAAACATAGTTTAAATCTCTAGTTACAGCGGAAGCTTTTTATTAAAGATAATCCAAACGTAAACCAAATTGTTCAATTGTTTGAAAACCATGCAATCCTAACTAGACGCCATGCAGACGCGTGCGCCCTAGTTCCATTGTGCTACCTTAGCGACCTGAGAAAACATGTAAGAGTTTACGTCAGCACAAAAATGCTGGTGAGTTTACAGGTATTGTAATCAAAGTACCAAGTTCAACCTGTCCATACTATAACAATTTGCAAACCAAGGTACGCTAGCTAGGCGTATGTTTTGTTACATCTACGATTGGATAACCATTACTAACTCGTAACCCAGATGTTGTGCCCGAATAGTAAACCAGTTCCTATTTGAGACAATATGCACTCGCCCGGCCCTCCAAGCCGACGAGCGGGGTTGGTCACTCCCAATAGATCTATTCACATTTCCCCGTTGTGCAAACCCGCACATTCATGGTTTCCCCCGGGACTTCCAAAGATCGTATAGTAAACCATAGAAAACCCATAGTATGATAGTTGTTACCAAAACATCAGTTTAACACATGTTTTCTCCCCCAAAAAGTGAAACCAGTTAAAAGAGGGGTCGTAAACTCACCTTAGGTTGCGTTACTTCGAAACACGAATAATATCAGCAAGCTATGCTAGTCCCTTAAAGCGGCGACCTAACATACGACAGTTACAAGTACTTAGACTAATAACCCGTATGTTAGTTAGTCCCTAGATGTCCAGACCATAACCAAGTTCCTTTGAAAACACCGTGACCCGAGACTCCCCGTTGTTGGATCAGTTTGCTCTTTTTGCTAAGTAAGAACTTGCTATCTTGACACTTAAGTGTTTAGCAAGTCCTTGTAAATCAGATTATAAGCACAGCGGAATGTTATAAGTTAAAGCAACACTTTTTACACTAAGGCAGAGTTATAACTCCCCCTTGATGTTTGAAACTAATAAATGACAAAGTATTTATTATGAATCTAAGCTGTAAATGAGAATTAGATACTTAGAGAGATTCACAATAAATACAGAAATGGAACAGAACAATGAGAGTGTTTGAAGGATTTTTCTATTAAAATCAATGTCTAAAATAGAAGGTTGAAGCCTCCTATTTATAGACGTTTACATGCATGTATCTTGCTCAAAAAGCAAGTACAGAAACAACAGAAACAAGTTGCACAAGTTGCAACATTGAAAGAAACAAATATAGCTAAAAAGTAATAATAAACAATAAACTACTGATGCAAAAGGCGGTGGGAAATATCTGATGCTAAGTGCTGATGAAGGACAAACTACTGAAGAGTAGTTTTGTCTTCAGTACTTCTGAAGTGAACTTGTCTGGTTTGGACTTCAGAACTTCTGCTTCTTCAGCACTTCTCATATCTTCTAATCAGCAGTTTCTTGTCTTCTCTTCAGTACTTCTATACTTAGCCAAAATGACAGAAGTGAATTAGACTAAGGTTTACAAAAGTGGTTTCACCAATCCTCTTTGTCCTAACAATCTCCCCCTGGATTGATGAAGCCAAAACCTTACTAATTCCTTATGTGTTTCTTCTGTCTTGAATAATCTTCCATATCTCTTTGTACATGGTGTTCTTGAGCTGGTTTAACTGACCATCAGATAGAGATCCTCTCTGTGGTTCTAGATGTTGAATTGTGAGCAGGTCTTGTGTTGACAGTTTCTTCAGATCACTGATCTTCTTGTAAGCCCTGCTTGAGAGGTCTCTTCTTGTCAACAGTACTGAGTTGTTATCAGTAAGTGACCATCTGATGATAGGGATCTTTGACTTGTTAAAGTCAGAAGAATAGGGAACCAGACTTGTCCCTTGGGTTGATGGTCCTGAGTGCTGGATGTCTTCAGTTTCAGATAGCCTCAGGTGGGATTCTCTTCCTTGTTGTTGTTGCATATCAGGCATCGGAACAGTTGGGAGATGGTGTTCAGTCACTACTCTGGTATGCAGCTTTTCTTTGATGGTCTTTTGTATTTGATAAGCAAAAGTGGAAGGATCCCTGAATTGTGTTAACAGAGGTTTCTCCTCAATGTCAAAATCTGAATGGACTATTGAACTTCCTTCAAGTAGTACCATTTTGAAGTCAGTTTTGACATTGTCCTCTGCCTTCTTCTTCTGAGTAGCAGTTCTTCTAGATGCACCAGAAGTTCTAACTACTGATCTTGAAGGATCAGCAGTTTGAAACTTCTCAGGATTTGCAGCCTTGGCAGCCAAGTATTTTCTATAAGTATCCATCATTCCTTCTTCTTTCCATCTGGATACTGAGGCTTTTGAACCATATCCTTCTGCTACTAACTCTTCTATTATCAGGGCTCTCTTGGCCTTTCCATCTTTGCTTGTGGCCACTTTGTCTGCAAGCAGTTGTGCTCTTCTTGTCAGCTCTTGCATAGAGAGTCCTTTGAGTGTAAAGGCTTTAGTCTTGCTGTTCTTGGTAATATAAGACACCAGTTGTTGTCTTTTATCTTGTTCAGCAATCTCATCAAGGCTAGCCTGCCTTTGTAGTTCAGCTGCATAAGCCTGAAGTTTTTCTTCATGGCTTAAATCCAAATCATCCCTTTCTTCCAGAGATTTCCAAATCTGATCTTCTCTGGCCTTCTTGTTGGCTGCAATTAAGCTCTTCTCTAATAGTTCAGCTGATTGAGAGATAGGAGAAGGGTTTAATACAGTCATTGTAGTAACAGTTGTAGGCCTGATGGGATCAGATGTTGGTTGAATGGGAGCAGTGGTTCTGGAAGGTTCAGTTGTTTGAGGTTTGGAAGTGTTAACTTCTAATGTGCTGACAACTGCTGATGGTTTGTCAGCTACTGAAGGATTGTCTTCAGTACTTTCTGATTCTTCATCAGAAGTTTTGTCATCAGAAGTTTCTTTATTTTGCCTTAGGGATTCTTCAGATGTTTGGGTCTCATCTTCTTTCTCTGCTGCTTCAATTTCTTCAATTGAGACACCAAACTGTTTGGCCAATTTTTCTTTTCTGGCCTGATCTTTTTGATCTCTTTCAAGGAGTGCCACTCTTGCCCTTATCCTGGCTTGGAATGACTCCTTAGGTTCCCTGATCTTCTCCCCCTTTTTGGATTCATCAATTTTAACCCTTGAAGCAGAGGGTTGGGCGAATTGTCCTTGAAGATGAGCAATCTGTTTGCTGTTGAAGTCTATTTTGTTGGACAGATCGTTCATCTTGGTCTTGATCACTCCAAATTGGTTCTTGATGGACAGCTCCAAGTCAGCTGTATATGTTTGGAAGTGATTTCTGATGAGTGTATTCATCATGTGGTACAGGGGACCCTCTGGGCTGCATAGCTGGTTCAGGTCTATGCTTGTTTGCCCAGGGAATTGGGTAGGCATTTGTTATGAAGGGGGTGTTTTTGGGAGATCCTCATGTTGTACAGAGGATGCCACTCTAGGGGTTTTAGGGATTGAGTGGGCTTTAACCTGTGCAGAGGTGACTGGCTTCTTGAGCCTGGATACCCCTGAAACAGGACCTTCAGAAAGTGCCGTCAATTCAGTAGTTTGATTGTGTGAAACATCATCCACACTAATGGAATCATCTGAATCCCTTATGTTGCCCTCAATGAGGACTGTCTCAGTTAAATCATGAGCTGAGCCCAACTCAGTTCTCTCATGAACCTCTTTTTCTTGGTACTGAGGATTTCCTACTTCAGGCATTAAGCCTTCATCAGTAGTTGCCACATCTGAGGTCTTAGCTATGTTACTTCTATCCTCAGATCCACCACTGGGTGGTAACTGAGTAGTAGCAGCCTCAGATGCCCCAAGAGTCTCTAAAATTGGGCTTAAAGACTCTGGTCCACCCTCATCTCTTGGGATAGGGCTAGAGATGTCCACATCCATGTCTGATGTAGTAGTTATGTCCCCTGTTTGTTGTGGTTGTTGGGGACTGACATGATCAGATGGGACATTCTCTTTTAGCCCAGAGAGAAGTTTGGCAATTTCTATTGCCTCTTGTTCAGAAATTTGTGGGGTTGGTTCAGTAGTTTGGGCAATAGGTGGTGAAAGTTGTTGTTCAGCAGTTTCAAAAGAAGAGTGTGTTTCATATGTTTTTCTAAGTCTTTTTCTTTTGAATAAAATGGTTATGGGTGCTCTTGGTGGGGTTTGAGATGGATGAGACTGAGAGGGTGTTTCAGTCTCATCTATTTGAAGAGCAGAATGCTCATGAGCATGTTCAGGCATCTCAACCTCCTGAACAGCTTTTCTTTTGGGTTGGTGGGGTGCAGTTTTTGTTGGCTTGGGCTTTTTGGCTTTTGGTGGTGTGAGTTTGGAAGATGTGGGCTTCAGGGGGACTTGTTGTTGTTCTCCCTGATCATCTTCTGGCCAGGCAGCCGGTTTGTTATGCCTTGAGTATGCTTGTGATGTTAAAGGATTTAAAGTTGAAATTTTTCCCACAAGCACCTCATTACCCAGTTCCCCTATTATGCATTGCATAATGAACCTTGGGTATAACAAAAACTTTTTCTTGGTATTATTGTGATGTAACACCAACTCATTGAAAAATAGTTTTGATGCCCTGAATTTAGTTTCATTCACAATGGAATGAAATATTGGTTGAAAAGTGGAGGGCATCTGGTCATAAGACCCTGTTTTTGGACTCAAACACATAATAATATAATGAAACAAAAGCTTGTATTTTGGTTCAAAATATTTTTTGAATATTGTAGCATGGGAGAGAGTACCTTGATAACCACACTCAGTCATGGTTAGATGAATATCAGTGTTAGCAACATGGTCAGGGGCAGTTACATCATCCAGACCCAGTCTTGTTGCTAGTGTGGCCGGTGTGATGGTCAGTTGTTTCCCTTTTATTCTTGAGTTGAGGGAAATGACCTCATCACCCATTGTAACCGTCTCAGCATTTGCCCAGAACTCATTCAGAGTTTCAGTGTGAATTGGTAGGTTTATTGTGAGAGTAGTAAAATATTGGGATTTGACGACAAGATCAATGATCTCATCGTATTGGGACCAGCCTTCTTGTTTTTCAAGAAAGGCCCTTTGATTGTGTCCCTGTTTTAGAACTAGAGCCATGTGGTTTGGGTTTTTGATCGAACAGTGGATTTGCAGGTATAGGTTATTGAGAGAGTTTTGAGAGAGAAGGAGAGATATTTTGAGTTTGAAAGGATAAGTGTGTAGAAAAGGTATTTATTAGAAGTTTTAACCGCTTGAATCTTCTTTATTAGAAGTTTTAAAACCGCCTTTGGTTAAAAATCTCTTTATCAGAGGTTTTAAACTGATTAGGTCAAACCTCTGATGATGGGAAAAGTCAGATTTGCCCTTTTGACTTAAACTGCTGATGAAGGATTACTTCATCAGTAGTTCCCATTTTCTCTTCAGTAGTTTTAACATCTGATGAGAAATGTTTTTATAAATACTTTATTCATAACTTCTGAAGGTTATTTTATCAGAAGTTACACACTTTTTCAGAAAATTACCCCCATACTGATGATTTTTGTTCATCAGTAGTTTCTCTCATACTGATTTTTGTTTAATCAGTAGTTTTATTTTTCAGAAGTTTTGTTTCAGACTTTTGTCTTTTGTAAGTGAAAACCAGAAAAAAGAAGGAAAAGGTTAACTTGGATTCCACCAAGGTAAACAGGATGGAATCAAGGATGGAAAAAGGAAAAAGAAAATTTTGATGTTTTATGCATAACAGTAGTGATTGATGTAGAAGTTTGATGTAGAGTTGGGTAGAATCAAGTGTTAACTTGGATTCTAACTGATATGCATACAAGTTTTAAAAAAAATAAAAATAAAGTAAACACTTACAAATTTAGCATTCCAAGCATGGATACTAACTTCTGAAATGTTGATGTGTCAAGGGGCTTAGTGAAGATGTCAGCTATTTGATTAGCTGTTGCTACATGCTTCACCTCAATCTTGCCTTTTTCATAGCAATCTCTTATGAAATGGTACCTGATCTCAATATGTTTGGTTTTTGAGAACTGTACCGGATTTTGAATGATGCTAATGGCAGATTTGCTGTCTACAAACAAAGGTGTCTTGGTCTCTTTGATTCCATAATCAAGAAGTTGATATTGGAGCCATTGTTCTGTGATGTACAACTTGCAGCTGCAATGTATTCAGCTTCAGCAGTTGAAGTTGCAACAGATGTTTGCTTCTTTGATTGCCATGACACTAGACAGTTACCCAGGAATTGACAACCACTAGATGTTGACTTTCTTGTCATCTTACACCCTGCATAGTCACTATCTGAAAAAGCTGATAACTTGGTATTGCTTGAAGCAGGATACCAAATTCCCAGTGTTGGAGTTCCTTTCAGATATCTGAAAATTCTTTTGACTGCTATAAGGTGTGATTCCCTTGGTGCTGATTGATATCTAGCACAGACACATGTTGAAAACATAATATCTGGTCTAGAAGCAGTTAAATATAAAAGGGAACCTATCATACATCTGTACATGGTTTGATCATGTCACACCACGTCAAAGGCGGAAACACGTGGCGCGACGGTTCAAAAGTATTAAGCCAAGAGTAATGCAAAGCACAATAGTAATTAGAAAATCGGGCATTTATTCAATGCTAATAATCATGTCAAATTATTCATACATAATTATAAATTGTTTTTGAAATTGATAAAGAGGCTACTCCCTTTATCCCTAAGTCCATGGAATAAAGAGAGGTGACCCTTTTACGACATTTCCAACGCCCAACTTGGAGACATCCCCGACTCGGCTCGCCATGCTAACTTTCATCATTCAATTACCTGAAAGATATGTTTGAAAATCGTCAATATATAAATATTGGTGAGTTCACAGGTTTTAATTTAATAAATCTTTATAAAGTGGGAATATCCTTGTTATGACATTTATAGGAGTTGCAAAGTCCTACAATTTACTTGAGCCTATAACCAAACCAAGACAATTAATAATGCCCCCGCCCAAAGTCGTTACTCGGTATTCCTACGACTTTATTTCAGAATAAGTGCACCCCAGGCATACGCCGATGCAAAATCGACGCTATCGATTAGGGGTGGGCCTTGTCAGGCACCAATAGTACTATCCAAATATCCCTTTGGTTTCTCATTCCTGAATAAATGATTATAGTGGGGAGGTCTCAACCCCGAGTGGCGATCTTTACTCAAGTATCCAACCCGTCATACAATCCCAACATATCTTTCCCCCGTAAAAACGTTAAATAGTTTAGAAATGGGGCCGTGAGACTCACCTGTAACTGTGCTCGGCTCAAAGAAAATAGTATAGTTTGTGATCCCGTACCTACAAAGGTTCTAGGCGTATAAGTCACTTACACCTATGGTGTATGTGCCTTGGCAAGTTGTACACCCAACTTCCCGACCACGTCTTTATCCCAATTCCCGTTTAATAGTTTCGTATCCTAGGTTCAATGGCGATGGATTACCCTTTCCTTACAAGTCATTTATTATTCTTATTAATATTCTTTATGACTTGTACAACATTATACTCGACACGACTCCACCCAACGTATAATTATTTTCCCATTTAAATAATTATACTTAGGATCTTTTCGCTCGATATAAAGTGTTTTCTTATTAACCGACCCGACTTACTTTGCCGTATATTTATTTTCCCATTTAAATAAATATGCTAAGTCTTTGTCGTTTGGTAACATAATCTTAACGCCCGACTAGACTTACCACACCGTACATTTATTTTCCCATTTAAATAAATGTACTAGGATCTTGTCGGTATTCACGCGTTTGTAGATATATTTCGCCTACTCGTCTCGGTTTTCCTTCTCGCACATCTATTTTCCCATTTAAATAGATGTACTAGAATTTCGTCGGAAACGAGTATATGTACATATATCATCGCGTGGATACTACTTGTTAAGTTCATGTGTCGTTTAGCGTTTTTAGTTTGTTACGTTATGTTTCTCCTTTCCCACGAATATTGTTACTACACTTAGGAAAGTGTTACGCACGTTTCACCCTTGTTATATATATTTTATTTCCTTAAAATATATATGTATATTTTTATCTCGACGTAATGGCCTTTTCCTCATAAGTCCGTTTACGTTGGTTCGTGTAACTAAGTTCGTTAGTTAGCGTTTTTCATATTTATTTCCGTTGCGCGTTCCTATGGAAGTATTGTTCCAACTTCCGATTCCGAACGTTTATTTCTCGGAAAAATATATTATGTCCGTTTTAGTCCGACTCGTCCAACTTGTTACTCAAAAATGTTTCCGATACTTTTATATTCCCATTTATATAAAAGTATCCCATTTTTGTACAAGTCTTCCCAAGTCTTTATTTTATAAAATCTTACTTTAAAATACTCGCGTTACTCCATTTATTTTTATAAAACGTCCATTTTATAAAAATATACTTTTTACTTAAAATACCCAAGTATGCTACTATTATTTACCAAATTTACCTTGTAAATTATTACTTACACTTTTGACACAAATTTTTCCATCATTGTATTTTTGGTCCAATCGTTTTCTAAAATATTTATTTTAGTCCATCGACTTCTAATGTTGCCATATTAGTCCTTTAACTTACACTTGTAGCATTTTTCACTCAATCTTTCAAGGTTAGTATTTTTCTTCCACTTTAGTGGACTTTGAAGAACCAATTTCATCATGTTTGGTTGTTTTTACTTCTTTTTACTTTTAATGATCTTCTAATCCATCCTAGATGTCAATAATAAGCTTATTCCATATTTTAATCCAAAACATCAAATTTTTACTCATCTAAGTGAGTGGTCTTTGAAGATGAAACTTTTTCATCTATGATTTTATAATCCTTTTTAACAACTTTTTGACATTATCTAGTCGTCTTATGATGATTAAAACCACTTTCCATCTTATTCAAGTCCTTTTCCAAAATCTAGCTTTTCTCATCTTCCAACTTACAAGTATGTTCTTATTATTATATTTTCTTCAAAATACCACTTTTATTAATAATAATCTAAGATTTCATCATATTATTATTCTTCCATCTTCATTTTCAATAAAACCCATTACTTCTATAGAACTCATTTTTATTACCCACATTGTACAACTTGCATTCATAGCACAAAATATGACATTTTAATTAATAAAACAATGCAAGACTTACTACTAGCTCAAGGCTAGGGAAGACAAAATCTTGTATTTTGGGTGAGGTTCAATGTGTTCTTCCAAGTGGGTTATGCTCCAAGCTCTTGAACACACAAGAAGGGGTTTGATTTAGAATGAACTAGGGATGATTTGAAGTTGTAAAAATTGAAAGAGAGATGTTGGTGGGGTGGTGCAATGTTACGGCCAAGAGAAGAAAAAGGGGAAGAATTTTTGTGATTTCTTCAAGTGTTCTTCAAGTGGCTTATAATCTCACTTCAAATCTTGCAAAGATCACCTATTATCTTTCCTTGGATTATGTAATATCTTGGAAGGATTTAGAGGATTTTATTAGATATGGAAGAGATCTTGGGAGATTATAATGAGGGTGTTTGGGCCGAAAATTAGAGAGAGAGGGAAGGATTATGTTGGTTAATATTCTTACCCAATACCTTTAGGTGCATGTTAATGATTGCTAATAATATTATCATGGAAGGATTAAGAAGCAACTTTACACAATCTCCCACCCAAGTGGGCCCATGGCCGGCCCCCTATAGGGTGGTTGGTGGGGTCCACTTTGCTAATTAACATTCCATAATATGTTTAAGTTAATCCCTTCCGGGTACCGTCCGGGTATTTCTTGAATTTTAACCGCGGTTTACCTCAATATTAAAATACCGTTAATATTCATAAAATTTTGCCCAGTTAAATTACTGATAATTTATTTCGGTTTTCGTCGGGTGAATTTACGTGTTACGCGCGTATCGGCTGCGGTACGCGCACTTTATTCGTTACCGGGAGATTTGTGCAATAAGCTTTTACGTATGGCTTTGGGTTTCCAAAACTCATAATATTTTGTGAAAATATTATTTATTCTATATTCCGGGTGTCCGGTGTTCGTTTCGCTTATTTAAGTTTTACCGGGTAATCGCCAGTGTCCATACCGGATAGTTTTGCCTGCGCACGATCCTATCATGCTTTGCTATTAAACTCATGCATTCCTATGCATTATTTGGGAATTCCTATCTTTCTAAGGCCTCTATTAAATACTCAGCACATAATTACGGTTAATTACGTTAATCGCGTTTAATTAATTAGTACGAAATTACCTTAATTTTGCCGGTTGTTACATTCTCCCCCCGTTAAGAGAATTCCGTCCCGGAATTCACTTTGAGCTCTCCGGTATAGGGGTCTTCTTGAATAGGGCGGGATACTTTTGCTTCATTCGGTCCAGCCTTTCCCACGTGAACTCCGGTCCACGTTTGGCATTCCAACGCACTTTGACCAATCTGATCTTACTGCGTCTTAGTTTTTGGACCTTCCAATCGGTTACTTCGATTGGTTCTTCGACGAAGTGTAACTTGTCGTCAATGTGGATTTCGTCTGCGGGGATGATGAGGGTTTCGTCGGATAAGCACTTTTTCAAGTTCGACACGTGGAACGTGTCGTGTACACCGTTAAGTTCTTGTGGTAACTTGAGCTTGTATGCTACGGGGCCTACTCTGGACAGGATTTCGAATGGTCCAACATATCGCGGGTTCAGTTTTCCGCGCTTCCCAAAGCGCGCGACACCTTTCCAAGGTGACACTTTTAGTAGGACCCTGTCTCCGACTTGAAATTCCAAGGGCTTCCTCCTCATGTCTGCGTAGCTTTTCTGTCGGTCACGTGCCGCTTTGAGACGTTCTCTAATCAGAAAGACCTTATCCGTCGTTTCTTGAACAATTTCGGGCCCGGTAAGTTGCTTTTCGCCAACTTCGGCCCAACATAGAGGCGATCTGCACTTGCGTCCATATAGAGCTTCAAAGGGTGCAGCTTGAATGCTCGTGTGGTAGCTGTTGTTATACGAAAACTCTACCAGTGGCAAGTGAGTATCCCAATTTCCGCTGAAATCGATTGCGCATGCCCGTAGCATATCCTCCAGGGTCTGGATGGTCCGTTCACTCTGACCATCGGTTTTTGGATGATATGCGGTACTCATGTCAAGGCGAGTACCGAGGGCTTCATTCAGACTTTCCCAAAATCTTGAGGTGAAACGACTATCTCGATCGGAGATGATAGAAATAGGTACACCGTGTTTTGACACAACTTCCTTAATATACAAACGGGTTAGTTTCTCCAACTTATCCGTTTCGCGAATGGGGAGGAAGTGCGCAGATTTTGTCAATCGATCAACGATTACCCAGATCATGTCATGGCCGCTTGTTGTCCTGGGCAACTTGGTAATGAAGTCCATAGTGATCCTTTCCCATTTCCATTCCGGTATTTCCGGTTGCTGGAGCAAACCGGATGGTCTCTGGTGCTCGGTCTTGACCTTCGCGCAAGTCAAACATCGCGCAACATAAGCCGCTATATCTCTCTTGAAATTTGGCCACCAGTAAAATTCTTTCAAATCATGGAACATCTTGTCTGCTCCAGGGTGAACCGAATATCGCGAACTGTGGGCTTCAGCTAATACCAGTTCACGCAATCCACCATACACCGGTACCCAAATTCTGTTCATGAAATACAGAGCTTGATCCGCTTTTGACTCCAGTGAATCAACCATCTTCCGCAATCTTTCACCTTTGACATTCTCGGGTTTAAGAGCGTTAGTTTGAGCTTCACGAATCCGGTCAGTCAGGTTCGTGTGGATGGTTAGACCCAAAGCTCGGACACGCAGTGGCTTAACCCGTTCCTTGCGACTCAAGGCGTCGGCTACAACGTTTGCCTTCCCGGGATGGTACTTTATCTCACAATCGTAATCGTTCAATAATTCGACCCATCGCCGTTGTCGCATGTTCAGTTCCTTCTGGTCAAAGATGTGCTGCAAACTTTTGTGATCAGTGAAGATCGTACATTTGGTTCCGTACAGATAGTGTCTCCATATCTTGAGTGCGAATACCACGGCTCCTAGTTCCAGATCGTGTGTGGTGTAATTCTTCTCGTGAAGTTTTAGCTGTCTGGAAGCATAGGCTATGACCTTCTCTCGCTGCATCAATACACAACCCAATCCCTGATGAGAGGCGTCACAGTAGACTACGAAGTCTTCCGTACCATCGGGGAGTGATAGTATTGGTGCGCCACATAACTTATCCTTCAGCAACTGAAACGCTGCTTCCTGCTTTTCCGTCCATTCAAACTTCTTATCCTTTTGGGTTAGCATGGTTAAAGACTGTGCTATCTTAGAAAAGTTCTCGATGAACCTCCTGTAGTAACCCGCAAGGCCAAGAAATTGTCGTACTTCAGTAGGCGTTCTAGGGGCGTCCCAATTCTTGATTGCTTCGATCTTGGCGGGATCGACATGTATACCCCTTTCATTCACTACGTGGCCTAGAAAGTGAACCTCTCGAATCCAAAAATCACATTTTGAAAATTTAGCATAGAGTTTCTCTTTGCGAAGTACCTCGAGGATTAATCGGAGATGTTCCTCGTGTTCCTCCTTCGTGCGTGAGTAGATCAAGATGTCATCAATGAAGACAATGACAAATTTGTCCAAGTATGGTTTGCACACTCGGTTCATCAAGTCCATGAAAACAGCTGGTGCGTTAGTTAAACCGAAAGGCATAACCAGAAACTCATAGTGCCCATAACGAGTCCTGAATGCTGTTTTTGGCACGTCTTCTTCTTGAATACGCAACTGATGATAACCGGACCTTAGATCGATCTTGGAGTAGAAACTGGATCCTTGAAGTTGATCAAACAAATCGTCGATCCTGGGAAGAGGATAACGATTTTTAATAGTTAGCTTGTTCAGTTCTCGATAGTCGATGCACATTCGAAAAGTGCCATCCTTCTTCTTCACGAATAAGACAGGAGCTCCCCAGGGTGAGAAGCTTGGTCTTATGAAGCCTTTGTCCAACAACTCTTGCAGTTGTTCAGACAGTTCCTGCATCTCAGAAGGAGCTAGGCGATAAGGCGATCGCGCTACCGGTGCTGCTCCTGGAACAAGGTCGATGCGAAACTCGACTTGTCGGGGTGGCGGCAATCCCGGCAAATCTTCTGGAAACACATCTGGAAAGTCTCTGGCTATCGGAATGTCTTCTAGCTTTCGCTCGTCAGCCTTCTTGTCTACCACATGCGCCAAGAATGCAACGAGACCTTTCCTTAGGCACTTCCTGGCTTTCATGCTGGTAATGATTCTCAATGGCGTTCCACGCCTTTCCCCTTGGATCGATAGGGTTTCACCGCTCGCGAGGGGAACTTGAATTACCTTGTCATTGCACACGACGATGGCGCGGTGTGCGGATAGCCAATCCATGCCAATGACTATGTCAAAGCTACCCAGTACGACTGGCAATAGATCAATGTCAAACTCATGACCACAGAGATCCAACTTACAATCCTTTGCTACCTCTCGAGTTTCTATAGTCTTACCGTTAGCTAGTTCAATGGAGTATGGTGTGTCTAGCTTACTAGTCTTTAAACCAAGTAATCTTTTAAATTCGACAGATACGAAGCTAAAATCAGCGCCAGTATCAAACAATACTGAAGCATAATGACCATTTAGAGGGAACGTACCAGTGACCACATTAGGGTCTTGCCGTGCGTCACCGGCACCAATCACGAACGCTCGCCCACGGGCTTGGTTGTTAAGTTTGGGGCAGTCCCTCTTCCAATGATCGAGCGATCCACATGAGAAACAGGGCCTCGCTCCACTGTTCTTTGGCGCTCCTGATCTGCAGTCTTCAGTCTTGTGCCCCGAACGACGGCACTTACCGCAGATTACTTCGTTCTTGCCCTGATAACCTTGCTTCCCATTATTTCCACGTCCAGTGGCCACATACCCTTTCCCTTTCTTCCCTGAACCTGATGATCCATCCTTTTTCCTTTCATCGCGCTTACGCTTCCCAAACCTTGGCCTATTTCCCTGTTCACTTGACCCAACGACTGAACTTGTACCCAGATTCTTACCCTCAACACTGCTGGACTCAGTAAGCTTCAACCCTGACACTTTCCGGATTAGAGTGCCCATTCGGATGGCGTCTTCAGTGAGGCTCAAGGCGAGGTCGATAGCTTCGCGCATGGTTGTAGGCTTGGAAGCAGTGACCATGCCGCGTATCTGGGGTGCCAGTCCGAAGAGGTACCTTTCCACCTTTTTGCTTTCCGGGGTGACCAGGCGAGGCACTAACCGGGAGAGGTCATGGAATCTGGACGTGTAACCAGCTACGTCCGGTCCAACCATGGTGAGGTTCCAGAACTCATTCTCTAGCTTCTGCACTTCACTTGCCGGGCAGTACTCGGCGATCATTAGTTCTTTCAACTCCAACCATGATAAGGAGTAAGCAGCATCATCTCCCAGTGTCTGCACTTGGTTGTTCCACCAGGTCAGAACTTGGTCCAGAAACAGGTTGGTGGCATACATGACAGCCTGTCGTGGGGTACAGCTGCTAATACGAATCACGGCTTCGGTCTTCTCGAACCATTTGACTAGTCCGACAGAACCTTTAGTGCCGCTGAAGTTCAGTGGTTTGCAGTCCAGGAAAGCTTTAAACGTGCAGCCACGTTCTCGTGAGGCCGTTTCTGCAATAATAAAGCAACATTAGATATAAGGTAGGAGTTTCACGAAGACTCCTGTTGTATGTACCCGACGTCTTCTTACCAGTAGGGGAGGTTTCGCGTCTGTTGCTCCCGGTTCGGTCTCGCGACCTTTCGGTGCGCGTGGCATTGTGTTCTGCGAGAGCTTGGGCGATACGTCCCGAAACTAGGGTTTCAAGCTCCTCGGGTGTCGTGGGCAGTCTTTCATTCCCACTGTTGCTTCTTGTGGCTGGTGCCATGTTTCTTCAATAATCAATATCAAAGGTTAATTTCCGACAATCATTCATACAATATCATCACATATATAGTATAAACAACCACACAACATATGAACACAATAATCACCATAATAACATCACACAATCACAGTATAAACAGAACAAGTAATAATAATCGTAGACAATCACACACATATTTTACCATAACAAAATTTTCATTAATTTCAATACCAAGTACAATGATTTGTTCATAATAACAAAAACCGAGGATACATTCCTCATACATTGCTCTTTGAAATACACTAGAAATATAATGTCATATGCCGGCACAATCCCGCTCGGCTAGGCAAAAATGCAGATGGGCGCTATGACCCATGCTGTGCTATCATACTACTACTACTACTACTACTACTACTACTATGTCCGTGAGTGATCTCCCAAGCGTCCCTGATGTATCGCTACTGTGGCGGTGGCGGCGGCGGGTGCTGGTACTGGTACTGGGGTGCGCACATGCTAATGGTCATACTGATCGCCATAATACGATCGTACAAGAATTGGCGATGCGCAAAGTGTGCGTCGCCCGTAAGGCCACAATGAGCATCCATGCTCAGCAGCTCCTCAGCATAATGTGCCAGTGCATCCCTGGCATCAATGATCCTGGCCCACATGAGCTGGGCCTGCTGCTCCATCTGACTCACGGTGCGCTGCACCGTGTCGGTGAGGGTCTGGAAATCTCTCTCCAGTGAGATCACCGTGGACCATGCGGGTCCTGATAGTGGGGCCATCCCGTGGGGCTGCGACGGCCCAGGGATGTCAGTGTACGTCGGCTGGGACGGGCCGACGATATCGGGTATGGGTAGTGGTGTGAAGGGTGGGGCAAAGCCCGGTAGTCCAGTGAAGCAGTAGGGTGGTACCTGGTATGGGTCTCCCGCATCTAGAGTATACGGTGCAAATGGGGGTGTCAAGAATGGGGCTCCTGTATCCATAGTGAATGGTGCAGGTGGTGGTGTAGGGAGCATCTCGGGTAGGGGTGGTAGTGTGGGAAAAGTAGTGACGGGTAGGGTCATGGATAAGGGTGTGGGGACTATAAGCTGGGCGAGTGGGACCATGAGAGGCTGGGTGACAGCGACCCACTCTGGAGCAGATATCACAGTGGTAGGGGTGGGAGGGCTAGCAGTGGCGTGAGCTGCCAGTCCTGCTCGGTGCAACTCAGAACTGCGGGCTGAGCTGCCCTCAAGGATGTGTCCAGTAGAGGCTGGCCCATCCTGTGGTATGGGCTCGGGCATGGTAGGTAAGGTGGCTGGGGTAGTGGTAGCATGCCCTATCATCGGAGCAACGTGCTCCTCCTGGCCTGCTGGTGGGATAGGCACAGCAATGTGCTCCACCGATGCAGTTGACTCATCGTCAGAGTCATCGGATATCCACCCGTTGTGTCCTCGGCAGACAGGCACGAGTCTCATGCCAGAGGGAATGGGGATAGGTGGGGTGGGTAAAGGCTCACGGTCGACTGGTGCGTGTCGGTCGTATGGAGACTCGACAGTCTCCGACTGTGTAGGGATAGGTCTCGAAGGACCTACACAGCCTACAGGGAAGTCCCTGACGGCTCGGATAGGTAGTGCTGGCAGTGGTGCTGCCTGGAATGGCACTAGAGGTAAGTCGGCCTCGGCCATCGGTAGGTCGGCCACGGCGGCCATGTCGCCTCCAGCGGGGGCCCACGCTGGGTCCTCGCTCGGGTCCGTCTCGTCGGAGCTATCTCCGTCGGCGCCCTCCATGGCGACATCAACATCCATCTCGTCATCCTCGGGATCGAGTATCACCACCTCGATCGGCTCCGCTGGCGGTGCTGGGATGATCTGGAGGCTACTGTCGTAGCTCGGTGCTACGCTCCCTGCGTTCGACATCCTGGCAAAAGAACCGTACTAATATTTAAGTATTATTCGTTAGGTAGTTAAGGCACATATCTAAGGTACTCTTCCTAACCTTCTAACACAAAAATACTACGTATACTTACCACGGCTAGCTTGGTCGGAATCTCCATATACCCAAATGGTCGTTGGAAAAATTTATTTTATTGCGTTTCGCATTCATTTGAAGGATTTTGAACCAAATTCCGGTTATAGTTTAGATTTTTTAAAATGCTAATTCGCTATAACCTTGGCTCTGATACCACTTTCTGTCACACCACGTCTAAGGCGGAAACACGTGGCGCGACGGTTCAAAAGTATTAAGCCAAGAGTAATGCAAAGCACAATAGTAATTAGAAAAACGGGCATTTATTCAATGCTAATAATCATGTCAAATTATTCATACATAATTATAAATTGTTTTTGAAATTGATAAAGAGGCTACTCCCTTTATCCCTAAGTCCATGGAATAAAGAGAGGTGACCCTTTTACGACATTTCCAACGCCCAACTTGGAGACATCCCCGACTCGGCTCGCCATGCTAACTTTCATCATTCAATTACCTGAAAGATATGTTTGAAAATCGTCAATATATAAATATTGGTGAGTTCACAGGTTTTAATTTAATAAATCTTTATAAAGTGGGAATATCCTTGTTATGACATTTATAGGAGTTGCAAAGTCCTACAATTTACTTGAGCCTATAACCAAACCAAGACAATTAATAATGCCCCCGCCCAAAGTCGTTACTCGGTATTCCTACGACTTTATTTCAGAATAAGTGCACCCCAGGCATACGCCGATGCAAAATCGACGCTATCGATTAGGGGTGGGCCTTGTCAGGCACCAATAGTACTATCCAAATATCCCTTTGGTTTCTCATTCCTGAATAAATGATTATAGTGGGGAGGTCTCAACCCCGAGTGGCGATCTTTACTCAAGTATCCAACCCGTCATACAATCCCAACATATCTTTCCCCCGTAAAAACGTTAAATAGTTTAGAAATGGGGCCGTGAGACTCACCTGTAACTGTGCTCGGCTCAAAGAAAATAGTAAAGTTTGTGATCCCGTACCTACAAAGGTTCTAGGCGTATAAGTCACTTACACCTATGGTGTATGTGCCTTGGCAAGTTGTACACCCAACTTCCCGACCACGTCTTTATCCCAATTCCCGTTTAATAGTTTCGTATCCTAGGTTCAATGGCGATGGATTACCCTTTCCTTACAAGTCATTTATTATTCTTATTAATATTCTTTATGACTTGTACAACATTATACTCGACACGACTCCACCCAACGTATAATTATTTTCCCATTTAAATAATTATACTTAGGATCTTTTCGCTCGATATAAAGTGTTTTCTTATTAACCGACCCGACTTACTTTGCCGCATATTTATTTTCCCATTTAAATAAATATGCTAAGTCTTTGTCGTTTGGTAACATAATCTTAACGCCCGACTAGACTTACCACACCGTACATTTATTTTCCCATTTAAATAAATGTACTAGGATCTTGTCGGTATTCACGCGTTTGTAGATATATTTCGCCTACTCGTCTCGGTTTTCCTTCTCGCACATCTATTTTCCCATTTAAATAGATGTACTAGAATTTCGTCGGAAACGAGTATATGTACATATATCATCGCGTGGATACTACTTGTTAAGTTCATGTGTCGTTTAGCGTTTTTAGTTTGTTACGTTATGTTTCTCCTTTCCCACGAATATTGTTACTACACTTAGGAAAGTGTTACGCACGTTTCACCCTTGTTATATATATTTTATTTCCTTAAAATATATATGTATATTTTTATCTCGACGTAATGGCCTTTTCCTCATAAGTCCGTTTACGTTGGTTCGTGTAACTAAGTTCGTTAGTTAGCGTTTTTCATATTTATTTCCGTTGCGCGTTCCTATGGAAGTATTGTTCCAACTTCCGATTCCGAACGTTTATTTCTCGGAAAAATATATTATGTCCGTTTTAGTCCGACTCGTCCAACTTGTTACTCAAAAATGTTTCCGATACTTTTATATTCCCATTTATATAAAAGTATCCCATTTTTGTACAAGTCTTCCCAAGTCTTTATTTTATAAAATCTTACTTTAAAATACTCGCGTTACTCCATTTATTTTTATAAAACGTTCATTTTATAAAAATATACTTTTTACTTAAAATACCCAAGTATGCTACTATTATTTACCAAATTTACCTTGTAAATTATTACTTACACTTTTGACACAAATTTTTCCATCATTGTGTTTTTGGTCCAATCGTTTTCTAAAATATTTATTTTAGTCCATCGACTTCTAATGTTGCCATATTAGTCCTTTAACTTACACTTGTAGCATTTTTCACTCAATCTTTCAAGGTTAGTATTTTTCTTCCACTTTAGTGGACTTTGAAGAACCAATTTCATCATGTTTGGTTGTTTTTACTTCTTTTTACTTTTAATGATCTTCTAATCCATCCTAGATGTCAATAATAAGCTTATTCCATATTTTAATCCAAAACATCAAATTTTTACTCATCTAAGTGAGTGGTCTTTGAAGATGAAACTTTTTCATCTATGATTTTATAATCCTTTTTAACAACTTTTTGACATTATCTAGTCGTCTTATGATGATTAAAACCACTTTCCATCTTATTCAAGTCCTTTTCCAAAATCTAGCTTTTCTCATCTTCCAACTTACAAGTATGTTCTTATTATTATATTTTCTTCAAAATACCACTTTTATTAATAATAATCTAAGATTTCATCATATTATTATTCTTCCATCTTCATTTTCAATAAAACCCATTACTTCTATAGAACTCATTTTTATTACCCACATTGTACAACTTGCATTCATAGCACAAAATATGACATTTTAATTAATAAAACAATGCAAGACTTACTACTAGCTCAAGGCTAGGGAAGACAAAATCTTGTATTTTGGGTGAGGTTCAATGTGTTCTTCCAAGTGGGTTATGCTCCAAGCTCTTGAACACACAAGAAGGGGTTTGATTTAGAATGAACTAGGGATGATTTGAAGTTGTAAAAATTGAAAGAGAGATGTTGGTGGGGTGGTGCAATGTTACGGCCAAGAGAAGGGGGAAGAATTTTTGTGATTTCTTCAAGTGTTCTTCAAGTGGCTTATAATCTCACTTCAAATCTTGCAAAGATCACCTATTATCTTTCCTTGGATTATGTAATATCTTGGAAGGATTTAGAGGATTTTATTAGATATGGAAGAGATCTTGGGAGATTATAATGAGGGTGTTTGGGCCGAAAATTAGAGAGAGAGGGAAGGATTATGTTGGTTAATATTCTTACCCAATACCTTTAGGTGCATGTTAATGATTGCTAATAATATTATCATGGAAGGATTAAGAAGCAACTTTGCACAATCTCCCACCCAAGTGGGCCCATGGCCGGCCCCCTATAGGGTGGTTGGTGGGGTCCACTTTGCTAATTAACATTCCATAATATGTTTAAGTTAATCCCTTCCGGGTACCGTCCGGGTATTTCTTGAATTTTAACCGCGGTTTACCTCAATATTAAAATACCGTTAATATTCATAAAATTTTGCCCAGTTAAATTACTGATAATTTATTTCGGTTTTCGTCGGGTGAATTTACGTGTTACGCGCGTATCGGCTGCGGTACGCGCACTTTATTCGTTACCGGGAGATTTGTGCAATAAGCTTTTACGTATGGCTTTGGGTTTCCAAAACTCATAATATTTTGTGAAAATATTATTTATTCTATATTCCGGGTGTCCGGTGTTCGTTTCGCTTATTTAAGTTTTACCGGGTAATCGCCAGTGTCCATACCGGATAGTTTTGCCTGCGCACGATCCTATCATGCTTTGCTATTAAACTCATGCATTCCTATGCATTATTTGGGAATTCCTATCTTTCTAAGGCCTCTATTAAATACTCAGCACATAATTACGGTTAATTACGTTAATCGCGTTTAATTAATTAGTACGGAATTACCTTAATTTTGCCGGTTGTTACATTCTCCCCCCGTTAAGAGAATTCCGTCCCGGAATTCACTTTGAGCTCTCCGGTATAGGGGTCTTCTTGAATAGGGCGGGATACTTTTGCTTCATCCGGTCCAGCCTTTCCCACGTGAACTCCGGTCCACGCTTGGCATTCCAACGCACTTTGACCAATCTGATCTTACTGCGTCTTAGTTTTTGGACCTTCCAATCGGTTACTTCGATTGGTTCTTCGACGAAGTGTAACTTGTCGTCAATGTGGATTTCGTCTGCGGGGATGATGAGGGTTTCGTCGGATAAGCACTTTTTCAAGTTCGACACGTGGAACGTGTCGTGTACACCGTTAAGTTCTTGTGGTAACTTGAGCTTGTATGCTACGGGGCCTACTCTGGACAGGATTTCGAATGGTCCAACATATCGCGGGTTCAGTTTTCCGCGCTTCCCAAAGCGCGCGACACCTTTCCAAGGTGACACTTTTAGTAGGACCCTGTCTCCGACTTGAAATTCCAAGGGCTTCCTCCTCATGTCTGCGTAGCTTTTCTGTCGGTCACGTGCCGCTTTGAGACGTTCTCTAATCAGAAAGACCTTATCCGTCGTTTCTTGAACAATTTCGGGCCCGGTAAGTTGCTTTTCGCCAACTTCGGCCCAACATAGAGGCGATCTACACTTGCGTCCATATAGAGCTTCAAAGGGTGCAGCTTGAATGCTCGTGTGGTAGCTGTTGTTATACGAAAACTCTACCAGTGGCAAGTGAGTATCCCAATTTCCGCTGAAATCGATTGCGCATGCCCGTAGCATATCCTCCAGGGTCTGGATGGTCCGTTCACTCTGACCATCGGTTTGTGGATGATATGCGGTACTCATGTCAAGGCGAGTACCGAGGGCTTCATTCAGACTTTCCCAAAATCTTGAGGTGAAACGACTATCTCGATCGGAGATGATAGAAATAGGTACACCGTGTTTTGACACAACTTCCTTAATATACAAACGGGTTAGTTTCTCCAACTTATCCGTTTCGCGAATGGGGAGGAAGTGCGCAGATTTTGTCAATCGATCAACGATTACCCAGATCATGTCATGGCCGCTTGTTGTCCTGGGCAACTTGGTAATGAAGTCCATAGTGATCCTTTCCCATTTCCATTCCGGTATTTCCGGTTGCTGGAGCAAACCGGATGGTCTCTGGTGCTCGGTCTTGACCTTCGCGCAAGTCAAACATCGCGCAACATAAGCCGCTATATCTCTCTTGAAATTTGGCCACCAGTAAAATTCTTTCAAATCATGGAACATCTTGTCTGCTCCAGGGTGAACCGAATATCGCGAACTGTGGGCTTCGGCTAATACCAGTTCACGCAATCCACCATACACCGGTACCCAAATTCTGTTCATGAAATACAGAGCTTGATCCGCTTTTGACTCCAGTGAATCAACCATCTTCCGCAATCTTTCACCTTTGACATTCTCGGGTTTAAGAGCGTTAGTTTGAGCTTCACGAATCCGGTCAGTCAGGTTCGTGTGGATGGTTAGACCCAAAGCTCGGACACGCAGTGGCTTAACCCGTTCCTTGCGACTCAAGGCGTCGGCTACAACGTTTGCCTTCCCGGGATGGTACTTTATCTCACAATCGTAATCGTTCAATAATTCGACCCATCGCCGTTGTCGCATGTGAAGTTCCTTCTGGTCAAAGATGTGCTGCAAACTTTTGTGATCAGTGAAGATCGTACATTTGGTTCCGTACAGATAGTGTCTCCATATCTTGAGTGCGAATACCACGGCTCCTAGTTCCAGATCGTGTGTGGTGTAATTCTTCTCGTGAAGTTTTAGCTGTCTGGAAGCATAGGCTATGACCTTCTCTCGCTGCATCAATACACAACCCAATCCCTGATGAGAGGCGTCACAGTAGACTACGAAGTCTTCCGTACCATCGGGGAGTGATAGTATTGGTGCGCCACATAACTTATCCTTCAGCAACTGAAACGCTGCTTCCTGCTTTTCCGTCCATTCAAACTTCTTATCCTTTTGGGTTAGCATGGTTAAAGACTGTGCTATCTTAGAAAAGTTCTCGATGAACCTCCTGTAGTAACCCGCAAGGCCAAGAAATTGTCGTACTTCAGTAGGCGTTCTAGGGGCGTCCCAATTCTTGATTGCTTCGATCTTGGCGGGATCGACATGTATACCCCTTTCATTCACTACGTGGCCTAGAAAGTGAACCTCTCGAATCCAAAAATCACATTTTGAAAATTTAGCATAGAGTTTCTCTTTGCGAAGTACCTCGAGGATTAATCGGAGATGTTCCTCGTGTTCCTCCTTCGTGCGTGAGTAGATCAAGATGTCATCAATGAAGACAATGACAAATTTGTCCAAGTATGGTTTGCACACTCGGTTCATCAAGTCCATGAAAACAGCTGGTGCGTTAGTTAAACCGAAAGGCATAACCAGAAACTCATAGTGCCCATAACGAGTCCTGAATGCTGTTTTTGGCACGTCTTCTTCTTGAATACGCAACTGATGATAACCGGACCTTAGATCGATCTTGGAGTAGAAACTGGATCCTTGAAGTTGATCAAACAAATCGTCGATCCTGGGAAGAGGATAGCGATTTTTAATAGTTAGCTTGTTCAGTTCTCGATAGTCGATGCACATTCGAAAAGTGCCATCCTTCTTCTTCACGAATAAGACAGGAGCTCCCCAGGGTGAGAAGCTTGGTCTTATGAAGCCTTTGTCCAACAACTCTTGCAGTTGTTCAGACAGTTCCTGCATCTCAGAAGGAGCTAGGCGATAAGGCGATCGCGCTACCGGTGCTGCTCCTGGAACAAGGTCGATGAGAAACTCGACTTGTCGGGGTGGCGGCAATCCCGGCAAATCTTCTGGAAACACATCTGGAAAGTCTCTGGCTATCGGAATGTCTTCTAGCTTTCGCTCGTCAGCCTTCTTGTCTACCACATGCGCCAAGAATGCAACGAGACCTTTCCTTAGGCACTTCCTGGCTTTCATGCTGGTAATGATTCTCAATGGCGTTCCACGCCTTTCCCCTTGGATCGATAGGGTTTCACCGCTCGCGAGGGGAACTTGAATTACCTTGTCATTGCACACGACGATGGCGCGGTGTGCGGATAGCCAATCCATGCCAATGACTATGTCAAAGCTACCCAGTACGACTGGCAATAGATCAATGTCAAACTCATGACCACAGAGATCCAACTTACAATCCTTTGCTACCTCTCGAGTTTCTATAGTCTTACCGTTAGCTAGTTCAATGGAGTATGGTGTGTCTAGCTTACTAGTCTTTAAACCAAGTAATCTTTTAAATTCGACAGATGCGGGAGACCCATACCAGGTACCACCCTACTGCTTCACTGGACTACCGGGCTTTGCCCCACCCTTCACACCACTACCCATACCCGATATCGTCGGCCCGTCCCAGCCGACATACACTGACATCCCTGGGCCGTCGCAGCCCCACGGGATGGCCCCACTATCAGGACCCGCATGGTCCACGGTGATCTCACTGGAGAGAGATTTCCAGACCCTCACCGACACGGTGCAGCGCACCGTGAGTCAGATGGAGCAGCAGGCCCAGCTCATGTGGGCCAGGATCATTGATGCCAGGGATGCACTGGCACATTATGCTGAGGAGCTGCTGAGCATGGATGCTCATTGTGGCCTTACGGGCGACGCACACTTTGCGCATCGCCAATTCTTGTACGATCGTATTATGGCGATCAGTATGACCATTAGCATGTGCGCACCCCAGTACCAGTACCAGCACCCGCCGCCGCCACCGCCACAGTAGCGATACATCAGGGACGCTTGGGAGATCACTCACGGACATAGTAGTAGTAGTAGTAGTAGTAGTAGTATGATAGCACAGCATGGGTCATAGCGCCCATCTGCATTTTTGCCTAGCCGAGCGGGATTGTGCCGGCATATGACATTATATTTCTAGTGTATTTCAAAGAGCAATGTATGAGGAATGTATCCTCGGTTTTTGTTATTATGAACAAATCATTGTACTTGGTATTGAAATTAATGAAAATTTTGTTATGGTAAAATATGTGTGTGATTGTCTACGATTATTATTACTTGTTCTGTTTATAATGTGATTGTGTGATGTTATTATGGTAATTATTGTGTTCATATGTTGTGTGGTTGTTTATACTATATATGTGATGATATTGTATGAATGATTGTCGGAAATTAACCTTTGATATTGATTATTGAAGAAACATGGCACCAGCCACAAGAAGCAACAGTGGGAATGAAAGACTGCCCACGACACCCGAGGAGCTTGAAACCCTAGTTTCGGGACGTATCGCCCAAGCTCTCGCAGAACACAATGCCACGCGCACCGAAAGGTCGCGAGACCGAACCGGGAGCGACAGACGCGAAACCTCCCCTACTGGTAAGAAGACGTCGGGTACATACAACAGGAGTCTTCGTGAAACTCCTACCTTATATCTAATGTTGCTTTATTATTGCAGAAACGGCCTCACGAGAACGTGGCTGCACGTTTAAAGCTTTCCTGGACTGCAAACCACTGAACTTCAGCGGCACTGAAGGTTCTGTCGGACTAGTCAAATGGTTCGAGAAGACCGAAGCCGTGATTCGTATTAGCAGCTGTACCCCACGACAGGCTGTCATGTATGCCACCAACCTGTTTCTGGACCAAGTTCTGACCTGGTGGAACAACCAAGTGCAGACACTGGGAGATGATGCTGCTTACTCCTTATCATGGTTGGAGTTGAAAGAACTAATGATCGCCGAGTACTGCCCGGCAAGTGAAGTGCAGAAGCTAGAGACTGAGTTCTGGAACCTCACCATGGTTGGACCGGACGTAGCTGGTTACACGTCCAGATTCCATGACCTCTCCCGGTTAGTGCCTCGCCTGGTCACCCCGGAAAGCAAAAAGGTGGAAAGGTACCTCTTCGGACTGGCACCCCAGATACGCGGCATGGTCACTGCTTCCAAGCCTACAACCATGCGCGAAGCTATCGACCTCGCGTTGAGCCTCACTGAAGACGCCATCCGAATGGGCACTCTAATCCGGAAAGTGTCAGGGTTGAAGCTTACTGAGTCCAGCAGTGTTGAGGGTAAGAATCTGGGTACAAGTTCAGTCGTTGGGTCAAGTGAACAGGGAAATAGGCCAAGGTTTGGGAAGCGTAAGCGCGATGAAAGGAAAAAGGATGGATCATCAGGTTCAGGGAAGAAAGGGAAAGGGTATGTGGCCACTGGACGTGGAAATAATGGGAAGCAAGGTTATCAGGGCAAGAACGAAGTAATCTGCGGTAAGTGCCGTCGTTCGGGGCACAAGACTGAAGACTGCAGATCAGGAGCGCCAAAGAACAGTGGAGCGAGGCCCTGTTTCTCATGTGGATCGCTCGATCATTGGAAGAGGGACTGCCCCAAACTTAACAACCAAGCCCGTGGGCGAGCGTTCGTGATTGGTGCCGGTGACGCACGGCAAGACCCTAATGTGGTCACTGGTACGTTCCCTCTAAATGGTCATTATGCTTCAGTATTGTTTGATACTGGCGCTGATTTTAGCTTCGTATCTGTCGAATTTAAAAGATTACTTGGTTTAAAGACTAGTAAGCTAGACACACCATACTCCATTGAACTAGCTAACGGTAAGACTATAGAAACTCGAGAGGTAGCAAAGGATTGTAAGTTGGATCTCTGTGGTCATGAGTTTGACATTGATCTATTGCCAGTCGTACTGGGTAGCTTTGACATAGTCATTGGCATGGATTGGCTATCCGCACACCGCGCCATCGTCGTGTGCAATGACAAGGTAATTCAAGTTCCCCTCGCGAGCGGTGAAACCCTATCGATCCAAGGGGAAAGGCGTGGAACGCCATTGAGAATCATTACCAGCATGAAAGCCAGGAAGTGCCTAAGGAAAGGTCTCGTTGCATTCTTGGCGCATGTGGTAGACAAGAAGGCTGACGAGTGAAAGCTAGAAGACATTCCGATAGCCAGAGACTTTCCAGATGTGTTTCCAGAAGATTTGCCGGGATTGCCGCCACCCCGACAAGTCGAGTTTCGCATCGACCTTGTTCCAGGAGCAGCACCGGTAGCGCGATCGCCTTATCGCCTAGCTCCTTCTGAGATGCAGGAACTGTCTGAACAACTGCAAGAGTTGTTGGACAAAGGCTTCATAAGACCAAGCTTCTCACCCTGGGGAGCTCCTGTCTTATTCGTGAAGAAGAAGGATGGCACTTTTCGAATGTGCATCGACTATCGAGAACTGAACAAGCTAACTATTAAAAATCGCTATCCTCTTCCCAGGATCGACGATTTGTTTGATCAACTTCAAGGATCCAGTTTCTACTCCAAGATCGATCTAAGGTCCGGTTATCATCAGTTGCGTATTCAAGAAGAAGACGTGCCAAAATCAGCATTCAGGACTCGTTATGGGCACTATGAGTTTCTGGTTATGCCTTTCGGTTTAACTAACGCACCAGCTGTTTTCATGGACTTGATGAACCGAGTGTGCAAACCATACTTGGACAAATTTGTCATTGTCTTCATTGATGACATCTTGATCTACTCACGCACGAAGGAGGAACACGAGGAACATCTCCGATTAATCCTCGAGGTACTTCGCAAAGAGAAACTCTATGCTAAATTTTCAAAATGTGATTTTTGGATTCGAGAGGTTCACTTTCTAGGCCACGTAGTGAATGAAAGGGGTATACATGTCGATCCCGCCAAGATCGAAGCAATCAAGAATTGGGACGCCCCTAGAACGCCTACTGAAGTACGACAATTTCTTGGCCTTGCGGGTTACTACAGGAGGTTCATCGAGAACTTTTCTAAGATAGCACAGTCTTTAACCATGCTAACCCAAAAGGATAAGAAGTTTGAATGGACGGAAAAGCAGGAAGCAGCGTTTCAGTTGCTGAAGGATAAGTTATGTGGCGCACCAATACTATCACTCCCCGATGGTACGGAAGACTTCGTAGTCTACTGTGACGCCTCTCATCAAGGATTGGGTTGTGTATTGATGCAGCGAGAGAAGGTCATAGCCTATGCTTCCAAACAGCTAAAACTTCACGAGAAGAATTACACCACACACGATCTGGAACTAGGAGCCATGGTATTCGCACTCAAGATATGGAGACACTATCTGTACGGAACCAAATGTACGATCTTCACTGATCACAAAAGTTTGCAGCACATCTTTGACCAGAAGGAACTGAACATGCGACAACGGCGATGGGTCGAATTATTGAACGATTACGATTGTGAGATAAAGTACCATCCCGGGAAGGCAAACGTTGTAGCCGACGCCTTGAGTCGCAAGGAACGGGTTAAGCCACTGCGTGTCCGAGCTTTGGGTCTAACCATCCACACGAACCTGACTGACCGGATTCGTGAAGCTCAAACTAACGCTCTTAAACCCGAGAATGTCAAAGGTGAAAGATTGCGGAAGATGGTTGATTCACTGGAGTCAAAAGCGGATCAAGCTCTGTATTTCATGAACAGAATTTGGGTACCGGTGTATGGTGGATTGCGTGAACTGGTATTAGCCGAAGCCCACAGTTCGTGATATTCGGTTCACCCTGGAGCAGACAAGATGTTCCATGATTTGAAAGAATTTTACTGGTGGCCAAATTTCAAGAGAGATATAGCGGCTTATGTTGCGCGATGTTTGACTTGCGCGAAGGTCAAGACCGAGCACCAGAGACCATCCGGTTTGCTCCAGCAACCGGAAATACCGGAATGGAAATGGGAAAGGATCACTATGGACTTCATTACCAAGTTGCCCAGGACAACAAGCGGCCATGACATGATCTGGGTAATCGTTGATCGATTGACAAAATCTGCGCACTTCCTCCCCATTCGCGAAACGGATAAGTTGGAGAAACTAACCCGTTTGTATATTAAGGAAGTTGTGTCAAAACACGGTGTACCTATTTCTATCATCTCCGATCGAGATAGTCGTTTCACCTCAAGATTTTGGGAAAGTCTGAATGAAGCCCTCGGTACTCGCCTTGACATGAGTACCGCATATCATCCACAAACCGATGGTCAGAGTGAACGGACCATCCAGACCCTGGAGGATATGCTACGGGCATGCGCAATCGATTTCAGCGGAAATTGGGATACTCATTTGCCACTGGTAGAGTTTTCGTATAACAACAGCTACCACACGAGCATTCAAGCTGCACCCTTTGAAGCTCTATATGGACGCAAGTGCAGATCGCCTCTATGTTGGGCCGAAGTTGGCGAAAAGCAACTTACCGGGCCCGAAATTGTTCAAGAAACGACGGATAAGGTCTTTCTGATTAGAGAACGTCTCAAAGCGGCACGTGACCGACAGAAAAGCTACGCAGACATGAGGAGGAAGCCCTTGGAATTTCAAGTCGGAGACAGGGTCCTACTAAAAGTGTCACCTTGGAAAGGTGTCGCGCGCTTTGGGAAGCGCGGAAAACTGAACCCGCGATATGTTGGACCATTCGAAATCCTGTCCAGAGTAGGCCCCGTAGCATACAAGCTCAAGTTACCACAAGAACTTAACGGTGTACACGACACGTTCCACGTGTCGAACTTGAAAAAGTGCTTATCCGACGAAACCCTCATCATCCCCGCAGACGAAATCCACATTGACGACAAGTTACACTTCGTCGAAGAACCAATCGAAGTAACCGATTGGAAGGTCCAAAAACTAAGACGCAGTAAGATCAGATTGGTCAAAGTGCGTTGGAATGCCAAGCGTGGACCGGAGTTCACGTGGAAAAGGCTGGACCGGATGAAGCAAAAGTATCCCGCCCTATTCAAGAAGACCCCTATACCGGAGAGCTCAAAGTGAATTCCGGGACGGAATTCTCTTAACGGGGGGAGAATGTAACAACCGGCAAAATTAAGGTAATTCCGTACTAATTAATTAAACGCGATTAACGTAATTAACCGTAATTATGTGCTGAGTATTTAATAGAGGCCTTAGAAAGATAGGAATTCCCAAATAATGCATAGGAATGCATGAGTTTAATAGCAAAGCATGATAGGATCGTGCGCAGGCAAAACTATCCGGTATGGACACTGGCGATTACCCGGTAAAACTTAAATAAGCGAAACGAACACCGGACACCCGGAATATAGAATAAATAATATTTTCACAAAATATTATGAGTTTTGGAAACCCAAAGCCATACGTAAAAGCTTATTGCACAAATCTCCCGGTAACGAATAAAGTGCGCGTACCGCACCCGATACGCGCGTAACACGTAAATTCACCCGACGAAAACCGAAATAAATTATTAGTAATTTAACTGGGCAAAATTTTATGAATATTAACGGTATTTTAATATTGAGGTAAACCGCGGTTAAAATTCAAGAAATACCCGGACGGTACCCGGAAGGGATTAACTTAAACATATTATGGAATGTTAATTAGCAAAGTGGACCCCACCAACCACCCTATAGGGGGCCGGCCATGGGCCCACTTGGGTGGGAGATTGTGTAAAGTTGCTTCTTAATCCTTCCATGATAATATTATTAGCAATCATTAACATGCATCTAAAGGTATTGGGTAAGAATATTAACCAACATAATCCTTCCCTCTCTCTCTAATTTTCGGCCCAAACACCCTCATTATAATCTCCCAAGATCTCTTCCATATCTAATAAAATCCTCTAAATCCTTCCAAGATATTACATAATCCAAGGAAACATAATAGGTGATCTTTGCAAGATTTGAAGTGAGATTATAAGCCACTTGAAGAACACTTGAAGAAATCACAAAAATTCTTCCCCTTTTTCTTCTCTTGGCCGTAACATTGCACCACCCCACCAACATCTCTCTTTCAATTTTTACAACTTCAAATCATCCCTAGTTCATTCTAAATCAAACCCCTTCTTGTGTGTTCAAGAGCTTGGAGCATCACCCACTTGGAAGAACACATTGAACCTCACCCAAAATACAAGATTTTGTCTTCCCTAGCCTTGAGCTAGTAGTAAGTCTTGCATTGTTTTATTAATTAAAATGTCATATTTTGTGCTATGAATGCAAGTTGTACAATGTGGGTAATAAAAATGAGTTCTATAGAAGTAATGGGTTTTATTGAAAATGAAGATGGAAGAATAATAATATGATGAAATCTTAGATTATTATTAATAAAAGTGGTATTTTGAAGAAAATATAATAATAAGAACATACTTGTAAGTTGGAAGATGAGAAAAGCTAGATTTTGGAAAAGGACTTGAATAAGATGGAAAGTGGTTTTAATCATCATAAGATGACTAGATAATGTCAAAAAGTTGTTAAAAAGGATTATAAAATCATAGATGAAAAAGTTTCATCTTCAAAGTCCACTCACTTAGATGAGTAAAAATTTGATGTTTTGGATTAAAATATGGAATAAGCATATTATTGACATCTAGGATGGATTAGAAGACCATTAAAAGTAAAAAGAGGTAAAAACAACTAAACATGATGAAAATGGTTCTTCAAAGTCCACTAAAGTGGAAGAAAAATATTAACCTTGAAAGATTGAGTGAAAAATGCTACAAATGTAAGTTAAAGGACTAATATGGCAACATTAGAAGTCGATGGACTAAAATAAATATTTTAGAAAACGATTGGACCAAAAACACAATGATGGAAAAATTTGTGTCAAAAGTGTAAGTAATAATTTACAAGGTAAATTTGGTAAATAATAGTAGCATACTTGGGTATTTTAAGTAAAAAGTATATTTTTATAAAATGGACGTTTTATAAAAATAAATGGAGTAACGCGAGTATTTTAAAGTAAGATTTTATAAAATAAAGACTTGGGAAGACTTGTACAAAAATGGGATACTTTTATATAAATGGGAATATAAAAGTATCGGAAACATTTTTGAGTAACAAGTTGGACGAGTCGGACTAAAACGGACATAATATATTTTTCCGAGAAATAAACGTTCGGAATCGGAAGTTGGAACAATACTTCCATAGGAACACGCAATGGAAATAAATATGAAAAACGCTAACTAACGAACTTAGTTACACGAACCAACGTAAACGGACTTATGAGGAAAAGGCCATTACGTCGAGATAAAAATATACATATATATTTTAAGGAAATAAAATATATATAACAAGGGTGAAACGTGCGTAACACTTTCCTAAGTGTAGTAACAATATTCGTGGGAAAGGAGAAACATAACGTAACAAACTAAAAACGCTAAACGACACATGAACTTAACAAGTAGTATCCACGCGATGATATATGTACATATACTCGTTTCCGACGAAATTCTAGTACATCTATTTAAATGGGAAAATAGATGTGCGAGAAGGAAAACCGAGACGAGTAGGCGAAATATATCTACAAACGCGTGAATACCGACAAGATCCTAGTACATTTATTTAAATGGGAAAATAAATGTACGGTGTGGTAAGTCTAGTCGGGCGTTAAGATTATGTTACCAAACAACAAAGACTTAGCATATTTATTTAAATGGGAAAATAAATATGCGGCAAAATAAGTCGGGTCGGTTAATAAGAAAACACTTTATATCGAGCGAAAAGATCCTAAGTATAATTATTTAAATGGGAAAATAATTATACGTTGGGTGGAGTCGTGTCGAGTATAATGTTGTACAAGTCATAAAGAATATTAATAAGAATAATAAATGACTTGTAAGGAAAGGGTAATCCATCGCCATTGAACCTAGGATACGAAACTATTAAACGGGAATTGGGATAAAGACGTGGTCGGGAAGTTGGGTGTACAACTTGCCAAGGCACATACACCATAGGTGTAAGTGACTTATACGCCTAGAACCTTTGTAGGTACGGGATCACAAACTTTACTATTTTCTTTGAGCCGAGCACAGTTACAGGTGAGTCTCACGGCCCCATTTCTAAACTATTTAACGTCTTTACGGGGGAAAGATATGTTGGGATTGTATGACGGGTTGGATACTTGAGTAAAGATCGCCACTCGGGGTTGAGACCTCCCCACTATAATCATTTATTCAGGAATGAGAAACCAAAGGGATATTTGGATAGTACTATTGGTGCCTGACAAGGCCCACCCCTAATCGATAGCGTCGATTTTGCATCGGCGTATGCCTGGGGTGCACTTATTCTGAAATAAAGTCGTAGGAATACCGAGTAACGACTTTGGGCGGGGGCATTATTAATTGTCTTGGTTTGGTTATAGGCTCAAGTAAATTGTAGGACTTTGCAACTCCTATAAATGTCATAACAAGGATATTCCCACTTTATAAAGATTTATTAAATCAAAACCTGTGAACTCACCAATATTTATATATTGACGATTTTCAAACATATCTTTCAGGTAATTGAATGATGAAAGTTAGCATGGCGAGCCGAGTCGGGGATGTCTCCAAGTTGGGCGTTGGAAATGTCGTAAAAGGGTCACCTCTCTTTATTCCATGGACTTAGGGATAAAGGGAGTAGCCTCTTTATCAATTTCAAAAACAATTTATAATTATGTATGAATAATTTGACATGATTATTAGCATTGAATAAATGCCCGTTTTTCTAATTACTATTGTGCTTTGCATTACTCTTGGCTTAATACTTTTGAACCGTCGCGCCACGTGTTTCCGCCTTAGACGTGGTGTGACAGAAAGTGGTATCAGAGCCAAGGTTATAGCGAATTAGCATTTTAAAAAATCTAAACTATAACCGGAATTTGGTTCAAAATCCTTCAATTGAATGCGAAACGCAATAAAATAAATTTTTCCAACGACCATTTGGGTATATGGAGATTCCGACCAAGCTAGCCATGGTAAGTATACGTAGTATTTTTGTGTTAGAAGGTTAGGAAGAGTACCTTAGATATGTGCCTTAACTACCTAACGAATAATACTTAAATATTAGTACGGTTCTTTTGCCAGGATGTCGAACGCAGGGAGCGTAGCACCGAGCTACGACAGTAGCCTCCAGATCATCCCAGCACCGCCAGCGGAGCCGATCGAGGTGGTGATCCTCGATCCCGAGGATGACGAGATGGATGTTGATGTCGCCATGGAGGGCGCCGACGGAGATAGCTCCGACGAGACGGACCCGAGCGAGGACCCAGCGTGGGCCCCCGCTGGAGGCGACATGGCTGTCGTGGCCGACCTACCGATGGCCGAGGCCGACTTACCTCTAGTGCCATTCCAGGCAGCACCACTGCCAGCACTACCTATCCGAGCCGTCAGGGACTTCCCTGTAGGCTGTGCAGGTCCTTCGAGACCTATCCCTACACAGTCGGAGACTGTCGAGTCTCCATACGACCGACACGCACCAGTCGACCGTGAGCCTTTACCCACCCCACCTATCCCCATTCCCTCTGGCATGAGACTCGTGCCTGTCTGCCGAGGACACAACGGGTGGATATCCGATGACTCTGACGATGAGTCAACTGCATCGGTGGAGCACATTGCTGTGCCTATCCCACCAGCAGGCCAGGAGGAGCACGTTGCTCCGATGATAGGGCATGCTACCACTACCCCAGCCACCTTACCTACCATGCCCGAGCCCATACCACAGGATGGGCCAGCCTCTACTGGACACATCCTTGAGGGCAGCTCAGCCCGCAGTTCTGAGTTGCACCGAGCAGGACTGGCAGCTCACGCCACTGCTAGCCCTCCCACCCCTACCACTGTGATATCTGCTCCAGAGTGGGTCGCTGTCACCCAGCCTCTCATGGTCCCACTCGCCGAGCTTATAGTCCCCACACCCTTATCCATGACCCTACCCATCACCACTTTTCCCACACTACCACCCCTACCCGAGATGCTCCCTACACCACCACCTGCACCATTCACTATGGATACAGGAGCCCCATTCTTGACACCCCCATTTGCACCGTATACTCTAGATGCGGGAGACCCATACCAGGTACCACCCTACTGCTTCACTGGACTACCGGGCTTTGCCCCACCCTTCACACCACTACCCATACCCGATATCGTCGGCCCGTCCCAGCCGACGTACACTGACATCCCTGGGCCGTCGCAGCCCCACGGGATGGCCCCACTATCAGGACCCGCATGGTCCACGGTGATCTCACTGGAGAGAGATTTCCAGACCCTCACCGACACGGTGCAGCGCACCGTGAGTCAGATGGAGCAGCAGGCCCAGCTCATGTGGGCCAGGATCATTGATGCCAGGGATGCACTGGCACATTATGCTGAGGAGCTGCTGAGCATGGATGCTCATTGTGGCCTTACGGGCGACGCACACTTTGCGCATCGCCAATTCTTGTACGATCGTATTATGGCGATCAGTATGACCATTAGCATGTGCGCACCCCAGTACCAGTACCAGCACCCGCCGCCGCCACCGCCACAGTAGCGATACATCAGGGATGCTTGGGAGATCACTCACGGACATAGTAGTAGTAGTAGTAGTAGTAGTATGATAGCACAGCATGGGTCATAGCGCCCATCTGCATTTTTGCCTAGCCGAGCGGGATTGTGCCGGCATATGACATTATATTTCTAGTGTATTTCAAAGAGCAATGTATGAGGAATGTATCCTCGGTTTTTGTTATTATGAACAAATCATTGTACTTGGTATTGAAATTAATGAAAATTTTGTTATGGTAAAATATGTGTGTGATTGTCTACGATTATTATTACTTGTTCTGTTTATACTGTGATTGTGTGATGTTATTATGGTGATTATTGTGTTCATATGTTGTGTGGTTGTTTATACTATATATGTGATGATATTGTATGAATGATTGTCGGAAATTAACCTTTGATATTGATTATTGAAGAAACATGGCACCAGCCACAAGAAGCAACAGTGGGAATGAAAGACTGCCCACGACACCCGAGGAGCTTGAAACCCTAGTTTCGGGACGTATCGCCCAAGCTCTCGCAGAACACAATGCCACGCGCACCGAAAGGTCGCGAGACCGAACCGGGAGCAACAGACGTGAAACCTCCCCTACTGGTAAGAAGACGTCGGGTACATACAACAGGAGTCTTCGTGAAACTCCTACCTTATATCTAATGTTGCTTTATTATTGCAGAAACGGCCTCACGAGAACGTGGCTGCACGTTTAAAGCTTTCCTGGACTGCAAACTACTGAACTTCAGCGGCACTGAAGGTTCTGTCGGACTAGTCAAATGGTTCGAGAAGACCGAAGCCGTGATTCGTATTAGCAGCTGTACCCCACGACAGGCTGTCATGTATGCCACCAACCTGTTTCTGGACCAAGTTCTGACCTGGTGGAACAACCAAGTGCAGACACTGGGAGATGATGCTGCTTACTCCTTATCATGGTTGGAGTTGAAAGAACTAATGATCGCCGAGTACTGCCCGGCAAGTGAAGTGCAGAAGCTAGAGACTGAGTTCTGGAACCTCACCATGGTTGGACCGGACGTAGCTGGTTACACGTCCAGATTCCATGACCTCTCCCGGTTAGTGCCTCGCCTGGTCACCCCGGAAAGCAAAAAGGTGGAAAGGTACCTCTTCGGACTGGCACCCCAGATACGCGGCATGGTCACTGCTTCCAAGCCTACAACCATGCGCGAAGCTATCGACCTCGCGTTGAGCCTCACTGAAGACGCCATCCGAATGGGCACTCTAATCCGGAAAGTGTCAGGGTTGAAGCTTACTGAGTCCAGCAGTGTTGAGGGTAAGAATCTGGGTACAAGTTCAGTCGTTGGGTCAAGTGAACAGGGAAATAGGCCAAGGTTTGGGAAGCGTAAGCGCGATGAAAGGAAAAAGGATGGATCATCAGGTTCAGGGAAGAAAGGGAAAGGGTATGTGGCCACTGGACGTGGAAATAATGGGAAGCAAGGTTATCAGGGCAAGAACGAAGTAATCTGCGGTAAGTGCCGTCGTTCGGGGCACAAGACTGAAGACTGCAGATCAGGAGCGCCAAAGAACAGTGGAGCGAGGCCCTGTTTCTCATGTGGATCGCTCGATCATTGGAAGAGGGACTGCCCCAAACTTAACAACCAAGCCCGTGGGCGAGCGTTCGTGATTGGTGCCGGTGACGCACGGCAAGACCCTAATGTGGTCACTGGTACGTTCCCTCTAAATGGTCATTATGCTTCAGTATTGTTTGATACTGGCGCTGATTTTAGCTTCGTATCTGTCGAATTTAAAAGATTACTTGGTTTAAAGACTAGTAAGCTAGACACACCATACTCCATTGAACTAGCTAACGGTAAGACTATAGAAACTCGAGAGGTAGCAAAGGATTGTAAGTTGGATCTCTGTGGTCATGAGTTTGACATTGATCTATTGCCAGTCGTACTGGGTAGCTTTGACATAGTCATTGGCATGGATTGGCTATCCTCACACCGCGCCATCGTCGTGTGCAATGACAAGGTAATTCAAGTTCCCCTCGCGAGCGGTGAAACCCTATCGATCCAAGGGGAAAGGCGTGGAACGCCATTGAGAATCATTACCAGCATGAAAGCCAGGAAGTGCCTAAGGAAAGGTCTCGTTGCATTCTTGGCGCATGTGGTAGACAAGAAGGCTGACGAACGAAAGCTAGAAGACATTCCGATAGCCAGAGACTTTCCAGATGTGTTTCCAGAAGATTTGCCGGGATTGCCGCCACCCCGACAAGTCGAGTTTCGCATCGACCTTGTTCCAGGAGCAGCACCGGTAGCGCGATCGCCTTATCGCCTAGCTCCTTCTGAGATGCAGGAACTGTCTGAACAACTGCAAGAGTTGTTGGACAAAGGCTTCATAAGACCAAGCTTCTCACCCTGGGGAGCTCCTGTCTTATTCGTGAAGAAGAAGGATGGCACTTTTCGAATGTGCATCGACTATCGAGAACTGAACAAGCTAACTATTAAAAATCGCTATCCTCTTCCCAGGATCGACGATTTGTTTGATCAACTTCAAGGATCCAGTTTCTACTCCAAGATCGATCTAAGGTCCGGTTATCATCAGTTGCGTATTCAAGAAGAAGACGTGCCAAAATCAGCATTCAGGACTCGTTATGGGCACTATGAGTTTCTGGTTATGCCTTTCGGTTTAACTAACGCACCAGCTGTTTTCATGGACTTGATGAACCGAGTGTGCAAACCATACTTGGACAAATTTGTCATTGTCTTCATTGATGACATCTTGATCTACTCACGCACGAAGGAGGAACACGAGGAACATCTCCGATTAATCCTCGAGGTACTTCGCAAAGAGAAACTCTATGCTAAATTTTCAAAATGTGATTTTTGGATTCGAGAGGTTCACTTTCTAGGCCACGTAGTGAATGAAAGGGGTATACATGTCGATCCCGCCAAGATCGAAGCAATCAAGAATTGGGACGCCCCTAGAACGCCTACTGAAGTACGACAATTTCTTGGCCTTGCGGGTTACTACAGGAGGTTCATCGAGAACTTTTCTAAGATAGCACAGTCTTTAACCATGCTAACCCAAAAGGATAAGAAGTTTGAATGGACGGAAAAGCAGGAAGCAGCGTTTCAGTTGCTGAAGGATAAGTTATGTGGCGCACCAATACTATCACTCCCCGATGGTACGGAAGACTTCGTAGTCTACTGTGACGCCTCTCATCAGGGATTGGGTTGTGTATTGATGCAGCGAGAGAAGGTCATAGCCTATGCTTCCAGACAGCTAAAACTTCACGAGAAGAATTACACCACACACGATCTGGAACTAGGAGCCGTGGTATTCGCACTCAAGATATGGAGACACTATCTGTACGGAACCAAATGTACGATCTTCACTGATCACAAAAGTTTGCAGCACATCTTTGACCAGAAGGAACTGAACATGCGACAACGGCGATGGGTCGAATTATTGAACGATTACGATTGTGAGATAAAGTACCATCCCGGGAAGGCAAACGTTGTAGCCGACGCCTTGAGTCGCAAGGAACGGGTTAAGCCACTGCGTGTCTGAGCTTTGGGTCTAACCATCCACACGAACCTGACTGACCGGATTCGTGAAGCTCAAACTAACGCTCTTAAACCCGAGAATGTCAAAGGTGAAAGATTGCGGAAGATGGTTGATTCACTGGAGTCAAAAGCGGATCAAGCTCTGTATTTCATGAACAGAATTTGGGTACCGGTGTATGGTGGATTGCGTGAACTGGTATTAGCCGAAGCCCACAGTTCGCGATATTCGGTTCACCCTGGAGCAGACAAGATGTTCCATGATTTGAAAGAATTTTACTGGTGGCCAAATTTCAAGAGAGATATAGCGGCTTATGTTGCGCGATGTTTGACTTGCGCGAAGGTCAAGACCGAGCACCAGAGACCATCCGGTTTGCTCCAGCAACCGGAAATACCGGAATGGAAATGGGAAAGGATCACTATGGACTTCATTACCAAGTTGCCCAGGACAACAAGCGGCCATGACATGATCTGGGTAATCGTTGATCGATTGACAAAATCTGCGCACTTCCTCCCCATTCGCGAAACGGATAAGTTGGAGAAACTAACCCGTTTGTATATTAAGGAAGTTGTGTCAAAACACGGTGTACCTATTTCTATCATCTCCGATCGAGATAGTCGTTTCACCTCAAGATTTTGGGAAAGTCTGAATGAAGCCCTCGGTACTCGCCTTGACATGAGTACCGCATATCATCCACAAACCGATGGTCAGAGTGAACGGACCATCCAGACCCTGGAGGATATGCTACGGGCATGCGCAATCGATTTCAGCGGAAATTGGGATACTCACTTGCCACTGGTAGAGTTTTCGTATAACAACAGCTACCACACGAGCATTCAAGCTGCACCCTTTGAAGCTCTATATGGACGCAAGTGCAGATCGCCTCTATGTTGGGCCGAAGTTGGCGAAAAGCAACTTACCGGGCCCGAAATTGTTCAAGAAACGACGGATAAGGTCTTTCTGATTAGAGAACGTCTCAAAGCGGCACGTGACCGACAGAAAAGCTACGCAGACATGAGGAGGAAGCCCTTGGAATTTCAAGTCGGAGACAGGGTCCTACTAAAAGTGTCACCTTGGAAAGGTGTCGCGCGCTTTGGGAAGCGCGGAAAACTGAACCCGCGATATGTTGGACCATTCGAAATCCTGTCCAGAGTAGGCCCCGTAGCATACAAGCTCAAGTTACCACAAGAACTTAACGGTGTACACGACACGTTCCACGTGTCGAACTTGAAAAAGTGCTTATACGACGAAACCCTCATCATCCCCGCAGACGAAATCCACATTGACGACAAGTTACACTTCGTCGAAGAACCAATCGAAGTAACCGATTGGAAGGTCCAAAAACTAAGACGCAGTAAGATCAGATTGGTCAAAGTGCGTTGGAATGCCAAGCGTGGACCGGAGTTCACGTGGGAAAGGCTGGACCGGATGAAGCAAAAGTATCCCGCCCTATTCAAGAAGACCCCTATACCGGAGAGCTCAAAGTGAATTCCGGGACGGAATTCTCTTAACGGGGGGAGAATGTAACAACCGGCAAAATTAAGGTAATTCCGTACTAATTAATTAAACGCGATTAACGTAATTAACCGTAATTATGTGCTGAGTTTTTAATAGAGGCCTTAGAAAGATAGGAATTCCCAAATAATGCATAGGAATGCATGAGTTTAATAGCAAAGCATGATAGGATCGTGCGCAGGCAAAACTATCCGGTATGGACACTGGCGATTACCCGGTAAAACTTAAATAAGCGAAACGAACACCGGACACCCGGAATATAGAATAAATAATATTTTCACAAAATATTATGAGTTTTGGAAACCCAAAGCCATACGTAAAAGCTTATTGCACAAATCTCCCGGTAACGAATAAAGTGCGCGTACCGCACCCGATACGCGCGTAACACGTAAATTCACCCGACGAAAACCGAAATAAATTATTAGTAATTTAACTGGGCAAAATTTTATGAATATTAACGGTATTTTAATATTGAGGTAAACCGCGGTTAAAATTCAAGAAATACCCGGACGGTACCCGGAAGGGATTAACTTAAACATATTATGGAATGTTAATTAGCAAAGTGGACCCCACCAACCACCCTATAGGGGGCCGGCCATGGGCCCACTTGGGTGGGAGATTGTGTAAAGTTGCTTCTTAATCCTTCCATGATAATATTATTAGCAATCATTAACATGCACCTAAAGGTATTGGGTAAGAATATTAACCAACATAATCCTTCCCTCTCTCTCTAATTTTCGGCCCAAACACCCTCATTATAATCTCCCAAGATCTCTTCCATATCTAATAAAATCCTCTAAATCCTTCCAAGATATTACATAATCCAAGGAAACATAATAGGTGATCTTTGCAAGATTTGAAGTGAGATTATAAGCCACTTGAAGAACACTTGAAGAAATCACAAAAATTCTTCCCCTTTTTCTTCTCTTGGCCGTAACATTGCACCACCCCACCAACATCTCTCTTTCAATTTTTACAACTTCAAATCATCCCTAGTTCATTCTAAATCAAACCCCTTCTTGTGTGTTCAAGAGCTTGGAGCATAACCCACTTGGAAGAACACATTGAACCTCACCCAAAATACAAGATTTTGTCTTCCCTAGCCTTGAGCTAGTAGTAAGTCTTGCATTGTTTTATTAATTAAAATGTCATATTTTGTGCTATGAATGCAAGTTGTACAATGTGGGTAATAAAAATGAGTTCTATAGAAGTAATGGGTTTTATTGAAAATGAAGATGGAAGAATAATAATATGATGAAATCTTAGATTATTATTAATAAAAGTGGTATTTTGAAGAAAATATAATAATAAGAACATACTTGTAAGTTGGAAGATGAGAAAAGCTAGATTTTGGAAAAGGACTTGAATAAGATGGAAAGTGGTTTTAATCATCATAAGATGACTAGATAATGTCAAAAAGTTGTTAAAAAGGATTATAAAATCATAGATGAAAAAGTTTCATCTTCAAAGTCCACTCACTTAGATGAGTAAAAATTTGATGTTTTGGATTAAAATATGGAATAAGCATATTATTGACATCTAGGATGGATTAGAAGACCATTAAAAGTAAAAAGAGGTAAAAACAACTAAACATGATGAAAATGGTTCTTCAAAGTCCACTAAAGTGGAAGAAAAATATTAACCTTGAAAGATTGAGTGAAAAATGCTACAAATGTAAGTTAAAGGACTAATATGGCAACATTAGAAGTCGATGGACTAAAATAAATATTTTAGAAAACGATTGGACCAAAAACACAATGATGGAAAAATTTGTGTCAAAAGTGTAAGTAATAATTTACAAGGTAAATTTGGTAAATAATAGTAGCATACTTGGGTATTTTAAGTAAAAAGTATATTTTTATAAAATGGACGTTTTATAAAAATAAATGGAGTAACGCGAGTATTTTAAAGTAAGATTTTATAAAATAAAGACTTGGGAAGACTTGTACAAAAATGGGATACTTTTATATAAATGGGAATATAAAAGTATCGGAAACATTTTTGAGTAACAAGTTGGACGAGTCGGACTAAAACGGACATAATATATTTTTCCGAGAAATAAACGTTCGGAATCGGAAGTTGGAACAATACTTCCATAGGAACGCGCAACGAAAATAAATATGAAAAACGCTAACTAACGAACTTAGTTACACGAACCAACGTAAACGGACTTATGAGGAAAAGGCCATTACGTCGAGATAAAAATATACATATATATTTTAAGGAAATAAAATATATATAACAAGGGTGAAACGTGCGTAACACTTTCCTAAGTGTAGTAACAATATTCGTGGGAAAGGAGAAACATAACGTAACAAACTAAAAACGCTAAACGACACATGAACTTAACAAGTAGTATCCACGCGATGATATATGTACATATACTCGTTTCCGACGAAATTCTAGTACATCTATTTAAATGGGAAAATAGATGTGCGAGAAGGAAAACCGAGACGAGTAGGCGAAATATATCTACAAACGCGTGAATACCGACAAGATCCTAGTACATTTATTTGTATGGGAAAATAAATGTACGGTGTGGTAAGTCTAGTCGGGCGTTAAGATTATGTTACCAAACGACAAAGACTTAGCATATTTATTTAAATGGGAAAATAAATATGCGGCAAAATAAGTCGGGTCGGTTAATCAGAAAACACTTTATATCGAGCGAAAAGATCCTAAGTATAATTATTTAAATGGGAAAATAATTATACGTTGGGTGGAGTCGTGTCGAGTATAATGTTGTACAAGTCATAAAGAATATTAATAAGAATAATAAATGACTTGTAAGGAAAGGGTAATCCATCGCCATTGAACCTAGGATACGAAACTATTAAACGGGAATTGGGATAAAGACGTGGTCGGGAAGTTGGGTGTACAACTTGCCAAGGCACATACACCATAGGTGTAAGTGACTTATACGCCTAGAACCTTTGTAGGTACGGGATCACAAACTTTACTATTTTCTTTGAGCCGAGCACAGTTACAGGTGAGTCTCACGGCCCCATTTCTAAACTATTTAACGTCTTTACGGGGGAAAGATATGTTGGGATTGTATGACGGGTTGGATACTTGAGTAAAGATCGCCACTCGGGGTTGAGACCTCCCCACTATAATCATTTATTCAGGAATGAGAAACCAAAGGGATATTTGGATAGTACTATTGGTGCCTGACAAGGCCCACCCCTAATCGATAGCGTCGATTTTGCATCGGCGTATGCCTGGGGTGCACTTATTCTGAAATAAAGTCGTAGGAATACCGAGTAACGACTTTGGGCGGGGGCATTATTAATTGTCTTGGTTTGGTTATAGGCTCAAGTAAATTGTAGGACTTTGCAACTCCTATAAATGTCATAACAAGGATATTCCCACTTTATAAAGATTTATTAAATCAAAACCTGTGAACTCACCAATATTTATATATTGACGATTTTCAAACATATCTTTCAGGTAATTGAATGATGAAAGTTAGCATGGCGAGCCGAGTCGGGGATGTCTCCAAGTTGGGCGTTGGAAATGTCGTAAAAGGGTCACCTCTCTTTATTCCATGGACTTAGGGATAAAGGGAGTAGCCTCTTTATCAATTTCAAAAACAATTTATAATTATGTATGAATAATTTGACATGATTATTAGCATTGAATAAATGCCCGTTTTTCTAATTACTATTGTGCTTTGCATTACTCTTGGCTTAATACTTTTGAACCGTCGCGCCACGTGTTTCCGCCTTAGACGTGGTGTGACAGAAAGTGGTATCAGAGCCAAGGTTATAGCGAATTAGCATTTTAAAAAATCTAAACTATAACCGGAATTTGGTTCAAAATCCTTCAAATGAATGCGAAACGCAATAAAATAAATTTTTCCAACGGCCATTTGGGTATATGGAGATTCCGACCAAGCTAGCCATGGTAAGTATACGTAGTATTTTTGTGTTAGAAGGTTAGGAAGAGTACCTTAGATATGTGCCTTAACTACCTAACGAATAATACTTAAATATTAGTACGGTTCTTTTGCCAGGATGTCGAACGCAGGGAGCGTAGCACCGAGCTACGACAGTAGCCTCCAGATCATCCCAGCACCGCCAGCGGAGCCGATCGAGGTGGTGATCCTCGATCCCGAGGATGACGAGATGGATGTTGATGTCGCCATGGAGGGCGCCGACGGAGATAGCTCCGACGAGACGGACCCGAGCGAGGACCCAGCGTGGGCCCCCGCTGGAGGCGACATGGCTGCCGTGGCCGACCTACCGATGGCCGAGGCCGACTTACCTCTAGTGCCATTCCAGGCAGCACCACTGCCAGCACTACCTATCCGAGCCGTCAGGGACTTCCCTGTAGGCTGTGCAGGTCCTTCGAGACCTATCCCTACACAGTCGGAGACTGTCGAGTCTCCATACGACCGACACGCACCAGTCGACCGTGAGCCTTTACCCACCCCACCTATCCCCATTCCCTCTGGCATGAGACTCGTGCCTGTCTGCCGAGGACACAACGGGTGGATATCCGATGACTCTGACGATGATTCAACTGCATCGGTGGAGCACATTGCTGTGCCTATCCCACCAGCAGGCCAGGAGGAGCACGTTGCTCCGATGATAGGGCATGCTACCACTACCCCAGCCACCTTACCTACCATGCCCGAGCCCATACCACAGGATGGGCCAGCCTCTACTGGACACATCCTTGAGGGCAGCTCAGCCCGCAGTTCTGAGTTGCACCGAGCAGGACTGGCAGCTCACGCCACTGCTAGCCCTCCCACCCCTACCACTGTGATATCTGCTCCAGAGTGGGTCGCTGTCACCCAGCCTCTCATGGTCCCACTCGCCGAGCTTATAGTCCCCACACCCTTATCCATGACCCTACCCATCAACACTTTTCCCACACTACCACCCCTACCCGAGATGCTCCCTACACCACCACCTGCACCATTCACTATGGATACAGGAGCCCCATTCTTGACACCCCCATTTGCACCGTATACTCTAGATGCGGGAGACCCATACCAGGTACCATCCTACTGCTTCACTGGACTACCGGGCTTTGCCCCACCCTTCACACCACTACCCATACCCGATATCGTCGGCCCGTCCCAGCCGACGTACACTGACATCCCTGGGCCGTCGCAGCCCCACGGGATGGCCCCACTATCAGGACCCGCATGGTCCACGGTGATCTCACTGGAGAGAGATTTCCAGACCCTCACCGACACGGTGCAGCGCACCGTGAGTCAGATGGAGCAGCAGGCCCAGCTCATGTGGGCCAGGATCATTGATGCCAGGGATGCACTGGCACATTATGCTGAGGAGCTGCTGAGCATGGATGCTCATTGTGGCCTTACGGGCGACGCACACTTTGCGCATCGCCAATTCTTGTACGATCGTATTATGGCGATCAGTATGACCATTAGCATGTGCGCACCCCAGTACCAGTACCAGCACCCGCCGCCGCCACCGCCACAGTAGCGATACATCAGGGACGCTTGGGAGATCACTCACGGACATAGTAGTAGTAGTAGTAGTAGTAGTAGTAGTATGATAGCACAGCATGGGTCATAGCGCCCATCTGCATTTTTGCCTAGCCGAGCGGGATTGTGCCGGCATATGACATTATATTTCTAGTGTATTTCAAAGAGCAATGTATGAGGAATGTATCCTCGGTTTTTGTTATTATGAACAAATCATTGTACTTGGTATTGAAATTAATGAAAATTTTGTTATGGTAAAATATGTGTGTGATTGTCTACGATTATTATTACTTGTTCTGTTTATACTGTGATTGTGTGATGTTATTATGGTGATTATTGTGTTCATATGTTGTGTGGTTGTTTATACTATATATGTGATGATATTGTATGAATGATTGTCGGAAATTAACCTTTGATATTGATTATTGAAGAAACATGGCACCAGCCACAAGAAGCAACAGTGGGAATGAAAGACTGCCCACGACACCCGAGGAGCTTGAAACCCTAGTTTCGGGACGTATCGCCCAAGCTCTCGCAGAACACAATGCCACGCGCACCGAAAGGTCGCGAGACCGAACCGGGAGCGACAGACGTGAAACCTCCCCTACTGGTAAGAAGACGTCGGGTACATACAACAGGAGTCTTCGTGACACTCCTACCTTATATCTAATGTTGCTTTATTATTGCAGAAACGGCCTCACGAGAACGTGGCAGCACGTTTAAAGCTTTCCTGGACTGCAAACCACTGAACTTCAGCGGCACTGAAGGTTCTGTCGGACTAGTCAAATGGTTCGAGAAGACCGAAGCCGTGATTCGTATTAGCAGCTGTACCCCACGACAGGCTGTCATGTATGCCACCAACCTGTTTCTGGACCAAGTTCTGACCTGGTGGAACAACCAAGTGCAGACACTGGGAGATGATGCTGCTTACTCCTTATCATGGTTGGAGTTGAAAGAACTAATGATCGCCGAGTACTGCCCGGCAAGTGAAGTGCAGAAGCTAGAGACTGAGTTCTGGAACCTCACCATGGTTGGACCGGACGTAGCTGGTTACACGTCCAGATTCCATGACCTCTCCCGGTTAGTGCCTCGCCTGGTCACCCCGGAAAGCAAAAAGGTGGAAAGGTACCTCTTCGGACTGGCACCCCAGATACGCGGCATGGTCACTGCTTCCAAGCCTACAACCATGCGCGAAGCTATCGACCTCGCGTTGAGCCTCACTGAAGACGCCATCCGAATGGGCACTCTAATCCGGAAAGTGTCAGGGTTGAAGCTTACTGAGTCCAGCAGTGTTGAGGGTAAGAATCTGGGTACAAGTTCAGTCGTTGGGTCAAGTGAACAGGGAAATAGGCCAAGGTTTGGGAAGCGTAAGCGCGATGAAAGGAAAAAGGATGGATCATCAGGTTCAGGGAAGAAAGGGAAAGGGTATGTGGCCACTGGACGTGGAAATAATGGGAAGCAAGGTTATCAGGGCAAGAACGAAGTAATCTGCGGTAAGTGCCGTCGTTCGGGGCACAAGACTGAAGACTGCAGATCAGGAGCGCCAAAGAACAGTGGAGCGAGGCCCTGTTTCTCATGTGGATCGCTCGATCATTGGAAGAGGGACTGCCCCAAACTTAACAACCAAGCCCGTGGGCGAGCGTTCGTGATTGGTGCCGGTGACGCACGGCAAGACCCTAATGTGGTCACTGGTACGTTCCCTCTAAATGGTCATTATGCTTCAGTATTGTTTGATACTGGCGCTGATTTTAGCTTCGTATCTGTCGAATTTAAAAGATTACTTGGTTTAAAGACTAGTAAGCTAGACACACCATACTCCATTGAACTAGCTAACGGTAAGACTATAGAAACTCGAGAGGTAGCAAAGGATTGTAAGTTGGATCTCTGTGGTCATGAGTTTGACATTGATCTATTGCCAGTCGTACTGGGTAGCTTTGACATAGTCATTGGCATGGATTGGCTATCCGCACACCGCGCCATCGTCGTGTGCAATGACAAGGTAATTCAAGTTCCCCTCGCGAGCGGTGAAACCCTATCGATCCAAGGGGAAAGGCGTGGAACGCCATTGAGAATCATTACCAGCATGAAAGCCAGGAAGTGCCTAAGGAAAGGTCTCGTTGCATTCTTGGCGCATGTGGTAGACAAGAAGGCTGACGAACGAAAGCTAGAAGACATTGCGATAGCCAGAGACTTTCCAGATGTGTTTCCAGAAGATTTGCCGGGATTGCCGCCACCCCGACAAGTCGAGTTTCGCATCGACCTTGTTCCAGGAGCAGCACCGGTAGCGCGATCGCCTTATCGCCTAGCTCCTTCTGAGATGCAGGAACTGTCTGAACAACTGCAAGAGTTGTTGGACAAAGGCTTCATAAGACCAAGCTTCTCACCCTGGGGAGCTCCTGTCTTATTCGTGAAGAAGAAGGATGGCACTTTTCGAATGTGCATCGACTATCGAGAACTGAACAAGCTAACTATTAAAAATCGCTATCCTCTTCCCAGGATCGACGATTTGTTTGATCAACTTCAAGGATCCAGTTTCTACTCCAAGATCGATCTAAGGTCCGGTTATCATCAGTTGCGTATTCAAGAAGAAGACGTGCCAAAATCAGCATTCAGGACTCGTTATGGGCACTATGAGTTTCTGGTTATGCCTTTCGGTTTAACTAACGCACCAGCTGTTTTCATGGACTTGATGAACCGAGTGTGCAAACCATACTTGGACAAATTTGTCATTGTCTTCATTGATGACATCTTGATCTACTCACGCACGAAGGAGGAACACGAGGAACATCTCCGATTAATCCTCGAGGTACTTCGCAAAGAGAAACTCTATGCTAAATTTTCAAAATGTGATTTTTGGATTCGAGAGGTTCACTTTCTAGGCCACGTAGTGAATGAAAGGGGTATACATGTCGATCCCGCCAAGATCGAAGCAATCAAGAATTGGGACGCCCCTAGAACGCCTACTGAAGTACGACAATTTCTTGGCCTTGCGGGTTACTACAGGAGGTTCATCGAGAACTTTTCTAAGATAGCACAGTCTTTAACCATGCTAACCCAAAAGGATAAGAAGTTTGAATGGACGGAAAAGCAGGAAGCAGCGTTTCAGTTGCTGAAGGATAAGTTATGTGGCGCACCAATACTATCACTCCCCGATGGTACGGAAGACTTCGTAGTCTACTGTGACGCCTCTCATCAGGGATTGGGTTGTGTATTGATGCAGCGAGAGAAGGTCATAGCCTATGCTTCCAGACAGCTAAAACTTCACGAGAAGAATTACACCACACACGATCTGGAACTAGGAGCCGTGGTATTCGCACTCAAGATATGGAGACACTATCTGTACGGAACCAAATGTACGATCTTCACTGATCACAAAAGTTTGCAGCACATCTTTGACCAGAAGGAACTGAACATGCGACAACGGCGATGGGTCGAATTATTGAACGATTACGATTGTGAGATAAAGTACCATCCCGGGAAGGCAAACGTTGTAGCCGACGCCTTGAGTCGCAAGGAACGGGTTAAGCCACTGCGTGTCTGAGCTTTGGGTCTAACCATCCACACGAACCTGACTGACCGGATTCGTGAAGCTCAAACTAACGCTCTTAAACCCGAGAATGTCAAAGGTGAAAGATTGCGGAAGATGGTTGATTCACTGGAGTCAAAAGCGGATCAAGCTCTGTATTTCATGAACAGAATTTGGGTACCGGTGTATGGTGGATTGCGTGAACTGGTATTAGCCGAAGCCCACAGTTCGCGATATTCGGTTCACCCTGGAGCAGACAAGATGTTCCATGATTTGAAAGAATTTTACTGGTGGCCAAATTTCAAGAGAGATATAGCGGCTTATGTTGCGCAATGTTTGACTTGCGCGAAGGTCAAGACCGAGCACCAGAGACCATCCGGTTTGCTCCAGCAACCGGAAATACCGGAATGGAAATGGGAAAGGATCACTATGGACTTCATTACCAAGTTGCCCAGGACAACAAGCGGCCATGACATGATCTGGGTAATCGTTGATCGATTGACAAAATCTGCGCACTTCCTCCCCATTCGCGAAACGGATAAGTTGGAGAAACTAACCCGTTTGTATATTAAGGAAGTTGTGTCAAAACACGGTGTACCTATTTCTATCATCTCCGATCGAGATAGTCGTTTCACCTCAAGATTTTGGGAAAGTCTGAATGAAGCCCTCGGTACTCGCCTTGACATGAGTACCGCATATCATCCACAAACCGATGGTCAGAGTGAACGGACCATCCAGACCCTGGAGGATATGCTACGGGCATGCGCAATCGATTTCAGCGGAAATTGGGATACTCACTTGCCACTGGTAGAGTTTTCGTATAACAACAGCTACCACACGAGCATTCAAGCTGCACCCTTTGAAGCTCTATATGGACGCAAGTGCAGATCGCCTCTATGTTGGGCCGAAGTTGGCGAAAAGCAACTTACCGGGCCCGAAATTGTTCAAGAAACGACGGATAAGGTCTTTCTGATTAGAGAACGTCTCAAAGCGGCACGTGACCGACAGAAAAGCTACGCAGACATGAGGAGGAAGCCCTTGGAATTTCAAGTCGGAGACAGGGTCCTACTAAAAGTGTCACCTTGGAAAGGTGTCGCGCGCTTTGGGAAGCGCGGAAAACTGAACCCGCGATATGTTGGACCATTCGAAATCCTGTCCAGAGTAGGCCCCGTAGCATACAAGCTCAAGTTACCACAAGAACTTAACGGTGTACACGACACGTTCCACGTGTCGAACTTGAAAAAGTGCTTATCCGACGAAACCCTCATCATCCCCGCAGACGAAATCCACATTGACGACAAGTTACACTTCGTCGAAGAACCAATCGAAGTAACCGATTGGAAGGTCCAAAAACTAAGACGCAGTAAGATCAGATTGGTCAAAGTGCGTTGGAATGCCAAGCGTGGACCGGAGTTCACGTGGGAAAGGCTGGACCGGATGAAGCAAAAGTATCCCGCCCTATTCAAGAAGACCCCTATACCGGAGAGCTCAAAGTGAATTCCGGGACGGAATTCTCTTAACGGGGGGAGAATGTAACAACCGGCAAAATTAAGGTAATTCCGTACTAATTAATTAAACGCGATTAACGTAATTAACCGTAATTATGTGCTGAGTATTTAATAGAGGCCTTAGAAAGATAGGAATTCCCAAATAATGCATAGGAATGCATGAGTTTAATAGCAAAGCATGATAGGATCGTGCGCAGGCAAAACTATCCGGTATGGACACTGGCGATTACCCGGTAAAACTTAAATAAGCGAAACGAACACCGGACACCCGGAATATAGAATAAATAATATTTTCACAAAATATTATGAGTTTTGGAAACCCAAAGCCATACGTAAAAGCTTATTGCACAAATCTCCCGGTAACGAATAAAGTGCGCGTACCGCACCCGATACGCGCGTAACACGTAAATTCACCCGACGAAAACCGAAATAAATTATCAGTAATTTAACTGGGCAAAATTTTATGAATACTAACGGTATTTTAATATTGAGGTAAACCGCGGTTAAAATTCAAGAAATACCCGGACGGTACCCGGAAGGGATTAACTTAAACATATTATGGAATGTTAATTAGCAAAGTGGACCCCACCAACCACCCTATAGGGGGGCGGCCATGGGCCCACTTGGGTGGGAGATTGTGTAAAGTTGCTTCTTAATCCTTCCATGATAATATTATTAGCAATCATTAACATGCACCTAAAGGTATTGGGTAAGAATATTAACCAACATAATCCTTCCCTCTCTCTCTAATTTTCGGCCCAAACACCCTCATTATAATCTCCCAAGATCTCTTCCATATCTAATAAAATCCTCTAAATCCTTCCAAGATATTACATAATCCAAGGAAAGATAATAGGTGATCTTTGCAAGATTTGAAGTGAGATTATAAGCCACTTGAAGAACACTTGAAGAAATCACAAAAATTCTTCCCCTTTTTCTTCTCTTGGCCGTAACATTGCACCACCCCACCAACATCTCTCTTTCAATTTTTACAACTTCAAATCATCCCTAGTTCATTCTAAATCAAACCCCTTCTTGTGTGTTCAAGAGCTTGGAGCATAACCCACTTGGAAGAACACATTGAACCTCACCCAAAATACAAGATTTTGTCTTCCCTAGCCTTGAGCTAGTAGTAAGTCTTGCATTGTTTTATTAATTAAAATGTCATATTTTGTGCTATGAATGCAAGTTGTACAATGTGGGTAATAAAAATGAGTTCTATAGAAGTAATGGGTTTTATTGAAAATGAAGATGGAAGAATAATAATATGATGAAATCTTAGATTATTATTAATAAAAGTGGTATTTTGAAGAAAATATAATAATAAGAACATACTTGTAAGTTGGAAGATGAGAAAAGCTAGATTTTGGAAAAGGACTTGAATAAGATGGAAAGTGGTTTTAATCATCATAAGATGACTAGATAATGTCAAAAAGTTGTTAAAAAGGATTATAAAATCATAGATGAAAAAGTTTCATCTTCAAAGTCCACTCACTTAGATGAGTAAAAATTTGATGTTTTGGATTAAAATATGGAATAAGCATATTATTGACATCTAGGATGGATTAGAAGACCATTAAAAGTAAAAAGAGGTAAAAACAACTAAACATGATGAAAATGGTTCTTCAAAGTCCACTAAAGTGGAAGAAAAATATTAACCTTGAAAGATTGAGTGAAAAATGCTACAAATGTAAGTTAAAGGACTAATATGGCAACATTAGAAGTCGATGGACTAAAATAAATATTTTAGAAAACGATTGGACCAAAAACACAATGATGGAAAAATTTGTGTCAAAAGTGTAAGTAATAATTTACAAGGTAAATTTGGTAAATAATAGTAGCATACTTGGGTATTTTAAGTAAAAAGTATATTTTTATAAAATGGACGTTTTATAAAAATAAATGGAGTAACGCGAGTATTTTAAAGTAAGATTTTATAAAATAAAGACTTGGGAAGACTTGTACAAAAATGGGAAAATAAATGTACGGTGTGGTAAGTCTAGTCGGGCGTTAAGATTATGTTACCAAACGACAAAGACTTAGCATATTTATTTAAATGGGAAAATAAATATGCGGCAAAGTAAGTCGGGTCGGTTAATAAGAAAACACTTTATATCGAGCGAAAAGATCCTAAGTATAATTATTTAAATGGGAAAATAATTATACGTGGAGTCGTGTCGAGTATAATGTTGTACAAGTCATAAAGAATATTAATAAGAATAATAAATGACTTGTAAGGAAAGGGTAATCCATCGCCATTGAACCTAGGATACGAAACTATTAAACGGGAATTGGGATAAAGACGTGGTCGGGAAGTTGGGTGTACAACTTGCCAAGGCACATACACCATAGGTGTAAGTGACTTATACGCCTAGAACCTTTGTAGGTACGGGATCACAAACTTTACTATTTTCTTTGAGCTGAGCACAGTTACAGGTGAGTCTCACGGCCCCATTTCTAAACTATTTAACGTCTTTACGGGGGAAAGATATGTTGGGATTGTATGACGGGTTGGATACTTGAGTAAAGATCGCCACTCGGGGTTGAGACCTCCCCACTATAATCATTTATTCAGGAATGAGAAACCAAAGGGATATTTGGATAGTACTATTGGTGCCTGACAAGGCCCACCCCTAATCGATAGCGTCGATTTTGCATCGGCGTATGCCTGGGGTGCACTTATTCTGAAATAAAGTCGTAGGAATACCGAGTAACGACTTTGGGCGGGGGCATTATTAATTGTCTTGGTTTGGTTATAGGCTCAAGTAAATTGTAGGACTTTGCAACTCCTATAAATGTCATAACAAGGATATTCCCACTTTATAAAGATTTATTAAATCAAAACCTGTGAACTCACCAATATTTATATATTGACGATTTTCAAACATATCTTTCAGGTAATTGAATGATGAAAGTTAGCATGGCGAGCCGAGTCGGGGATGTCTCCAAGTTGGGCGTTGGAAATGTCGTAAAAGGGTCACCTCTCTTTATTCCATGGACTTAGGGATAAAGGGAGTAGCCTCTTTATCAATTTCAAAAACAATTTATAATTATGTATGAATAATTTGACATGATTATTAGCATTGAATAAATGCCCGTTTTTCTAATTACTATTGTGCTTTGCATTACTCTTGGCTTAATACTTTTGAACCGTCGCGCCACGTGTTTCCGCCTTAGACGTGGTGTGACAGAAAGATATATAAATATTGGTGAGTTCACAGGTTTTAATCTAATAAATCTTTATAAAGTGGGAATATCCTTGTTATGACATTTATAGGAGTTGCAAAGTCCTACAATTTACTTGAGCCTATAACCAAACCAAGACAATTAATAATGCCCCCACCCAAAGTCGTTACTCGGTATTCCTACGACTTTATTTCAGAATAAGTGCACCCCAGGCATACGCCGATGCAAAATCGACGCTATCGATTAGGGGTGGGCCTTGTCAGGCACCAATAGTACTATCCAAATATCCCTTTGGTTTCTCATTCCTGAATAAATGATTATAGTGGGGAGGTCTCAACCCCGAGTGGCGATCTTTACTCAAGTATCCAACCCGTCATACAATCCCAACATATCTTTCCCCCGTAAAGACGTTAAATAGTTTAGAAATGGGGCCGTGAGACTCACCTGTAACTGTGCTCGGCTCAAAGAAAATAGTAAAGTTTGTGATCCCGTACCTACAAAGGTTCTAGGCGTATAAGTCACTTACACCTATGGTGTATGTGCCTCGGGAAGTTGTCCTGTTTTCCTTGATCATCAGGTTCAACTTGTGTGATTGGTGTCATGGGAGTGGAACATGATTTACAGTCATTTAAAGAAAATTTGTTCAATAATTCTTTAACATATTTTGATTGATGTATAAAAGTTCCATTTGTTTGTTGTTTGATCTGCAGTCCTAGAAAGTACTGCAGTTCTCCCATGGTACTCATCTCAAATTTTGATTGCATGAGTTTCTTAAAATCATCACACAGTTTTGTGTTTGTTGAACCAAAAATGATATCATCAACATAAATTTGAACAAGTAAGACATGATTTCCAACATGTTTAATGAAAAGTGTTTTATCAATGGCACCTCTTGTAAAGTTATTTTTGAGTAAAAAGGTGGAGAGTGTATCATACCAGGCTCTTGGAGCCTGTTTAAGCCCATAAAGAGCTTTGTCCAATCTGTACACCCACTCAGGATGAGAAGGATCCTCAAACCCAGGTGGCTGACAGACATACACCTCCTCTTTGATTTTTCCATACAAAAATGCACTTTTCACATCCATTTGATAAACTTTAATTTTGTTGGAAATGGCATAGGCCAGAAATAACCTGATGGCCTCAAGCCTTGCAACTGGAGCAAAGGTTTCATCATAGTCAATTCCCTCTTCTTGAGAGTACCCTTGAACTACCAGTCTTGCCTTGTTCTTGATTATCATACCAGCTTCATCTTGTTTGTTCCTGAAAACCCATCTTGTACCAATTGGTTGCTTGTTTTGAGGTAAAGGACAGATTTCCCAGACCTGTTGCTTGTTGAACTGAAGCAGTTCATCTTGCATAGCTTGCACCCAATTATTGTCTTTGAGGGCTTCCTGGTACTTCTTTGGTTCCAACTGTGAAATAAAGGCTGAGAATAGGCAAAAGTTGGAGAGCTGGTTTCTGGTAAGAAAACCTGAAGCTATATCACCCATGATTTGATCAAGTGGATGATCTCTGTGTTCAATCAGTTGTTGTAAACCACTGACAGGTGTAGGTGGCTCTTGTTCTTCAAACAAACTACTGAGGTCTATAATATCTGGTTCAGCAGTTTCAGCTTCTTCAGTAGTTGCAGGTGCTGAAGCAGATGTTTGAGTTTGGCCTTCAGTATTTGTTTGATCAGAAGTTTGAAAAACTTCTGATGGTGTTGTAGTTGACTTGATGACTGTTTGAGGAGTCCATGGTGTAGGATCCTCATCTTCAAACCTTTGATCACCATAATAAGTAGGTTTGGAAGAAGTAACAGTCTTTTCAGGTCCAAAGTGAAAGTTGTCAAGGTCAAAGAGTTCAGCAGGATGTGCTGGAATAAGAGTGTGTTTTGACTCATTGAACTTGACATTCAATGTTACTTCTACTATCCTGGTGTGAGAATTAAAAACCTTGTAGGCTTTTCTAGTTGAAGAGTAACCAAGAAAGTAACCTGAGTCAACTTTGGCAGCAAACTTTGAAATAGATTCCTTGATGTTCAAGATGAAACATTGACACCCAAAAGCCCTGAAAAAGGAGATAAGGGGCTTCATGCCATGAAGAATTTCATAGGCAGTCTTGGAATGTCTCTTGACCACAAGAACTCTATTCTGAACATAACATGATGTGTTAACTGCTTCTGCCCAAAAGTACAATGGTAGTCCAGAATCAGCTAACATTGTTCTTGCTCCTTCTATCAATGTTCTGTTCTTCCTTTCTACTACACCATTTTGTTCAGGAGTTCTGGGAACACTGTATTGTCTAATAATCCCTTTAGACAAACAGAATTCATCCAGAGTTTTGTTCCTGAACTCTGTCCCATTGTCACTTCTAATGGTTTTGACAGATAGAGAATATTGTTTCTCTACTTGTAGAATGAAGAACTTGATGATTTCAGCAGCCTCATCCTTGGAAAATAAGAAGAATACCCATGTGAATCTTGAGTAGTCATCAATGATGACTAAGCAGTACTTCTTTTACCAAGGCTCATAATCTTGACAGGTCCAAATAAGTCCATATGGAGTAGTTGAAGACATGCAGTTGTTTTTGATTCTTCAATAGACTTATAGGAGGACTTATGCTGTTTTCCCTTTAAACAGGATACACAGTGTTCTTGACACTGGTATACTTTCAAAGGTAGACCTCTGACCAAGCCCATTTTTGTGACTTTATTTAAGGTTTTAAAGTTCACATGGCCAAGTCTCCTGTGCCAGATATCTGTTTCTGAAGTTGATGCCCTTGAGAAGAAACAGGCAGTGTTGTTCAATACTTTGTCTTTCTCAATGTCCACTGCATAGACATTGCCACATCTTTTGGCAATCAGCAAAGTATGATCTTCTATAATCTTCTCTATCAACTTCTGGCCTTCTGGTGAGATGATCTTGCAAGCTGTCTTTGTGAAAAAGGAAGAATATCCTTTATCACACATTTGTGACACGCTCAGCAAGTTGTATTCAAGGTTTTCCACCAGATTGACCTTGTCAAACTGTATTTTGCCAGAGGAGACATTGCCATGTCCTAGCACATATCCCTTAGCATTGTTCCCAAAGGATACAGATCCTTCTCTTTGGCTGATAAAGTTGTTTATCAGGTATCTTGCATCCAGTCATGTGCATAGAGCCTCCACTATCAACATACCATATGCTGTTTAAGCCCTTGGAAACTCTCTGCACATAAAAGCAAATTAGTTAGATTTGGGAACCCAAGCCTGTTTGGCTTTGGGTTTGCTCTTGAGAACAGTTACAGTTTGTTCTTGACCAGGTTGAGAAATCCATGTCTTTTTGGCAATGGATTTTTCATTAAGAACCATGGTGGTATCCTTTTTAGGACCACCATCAACCTTGGTCATCAGTAGTTCTACCATGTTCTTTAGATTTTGAATCTCAGCAGTTTGTGAAACTGCTGATGATTCTGGTCTAACTACTGACAAGGAATTTTGAGAAAAAGATTTTGGTTGAGATTTTATCTTTTTCTGAGAAAAGGTGTTTTCAGGTTGTTGTTTCTTGGGTTTAAAGACTCTTTCATAATCATTTCTGATTTGATTTCCCACAACCTGTTGTTTAAATTTTTGATTGAACTGAATTCCTTTTCTGTATCTACAAAATTCAGTTTTGTGGTTGAACAGGCCACAAATTTCACATTCTTTTGCCTTTTGTTTTTGATCTAAAGGCAAATTTCTGACATTTGTGAAAAGATTTTGCTCATCAGTAGTTTTCAGGGTCTCAACTCCTGAAGTAGATGAAACTACTGATGGCTCGTTGTCAGTTTTTGTAAATACTTCTGAAGTACTTTCTTTAAAAATGCCAGGATTTCTGTTTAGAAAGTTTTCATGGAAAGATGTGCATTCTTTCCCTTCAGAAGTTTCATTTGAAACAATTCTTCTCCCATCTTCAGTAGTTTTGGGAGAAAAATCTGTTGGTGTTTCAACATGATGGTATCCTATGCCAAACTTAACATTTGAAGCACTTTGTTTGTTTAGCAGTAGTTGATACCCCCTACAAGATTCCACCCATTTTTCACAAGTGATCCTGGTGTCAGCAAGCTCTTGTCTGACATCTCCCAGGTCATTTAGCATCATTTTGATTTGTGCTTGGGTTTCAATAGCAGAGTCAGTTAATTTAGAAACCTCTTTTGTTTTAGCACACAGTTTTCTTTCTAAATCACATTTTATCTGTGTGTATTTTCTTTCTAAATCATTGGCTTTGCCTTGTAGGTGCACGTTTGTCTCTCTTATGAGAGCAAAAGTTTCTTTGCAAGAGTTTGAACAAAGTTTTGTCAAAGATTCTTTTGATACCTGAGACAATGCAGATTTTGAGGTACAGCCTTCAAATGCCATTAAGGCAAAGTTCTTTCTGCCATTGTCTGGTTCTCCCCAGTTGATGTCAAACACTTTGTTGTCTGCATCAGGATTGCACTCTGTGGTGTCATAAGGGAGACTGCTCCAGTCAACATACCCCGAGGTAAAGAGACTTTGTTGAGGGGGTTGTTGAGGCTGTGGAGGAAGTTGAGCAGCTGGAAAGGGAGGGATTGATTGTTGGCTCTGCATCTGTTGAGCAGGCACTTGAACATATTGTACTTGAGGCATATATTGCTGTTGAGGAGCTTGTGCCTGTACAAAATGAGCACTCCCTTGAGTTCCATTGTTCCTATTATAATTGGGGTTATAGTTATTTCCAGATTGTGATTGGTTAAAGCTAGAGCTTCTACACTCTCTAGCAAAGTGTCCCAACTTCTGACACTTGTGACATCTCAGTTTAGATTTGTCAAAACCAATTTTTGTATTACTGGTCAATCCTGGAAATTTCCTTCCTGACCTTTTATAAAACTTGTTAGTTTTAATGCTTAGCATGGCCAGTTGGTGTAATATGTCCATTTCTTCTAAGTCATCACTGCTAAAATTTTTCAAATCATCCATGATAAAACATAGATTATCAGCAGTTTGACTTTGGTCATCATTGTCATAACCTGGGAAAGATCTTTCTGATGAGATCCCAGTGGTTATGTCAATATTGTCATAAGATCCATAGGAACAAGTTGGTGAATCTTGTCCCAAAAGTGCTGTACTACCTGGTAGGTAGTCATCAGCAGTTTTACCAGATGTTTGTAACATCTTCTTTTGATCAATTTCTCTCTCAAAAGTAAGTAATCTCCCATGGAGTTTTGTAAGAGTGAGGGAGCTAAAATCTGGTGAGGATCTTAAAACAATGGAGTAAGTTTCCCATTTGTCAGGTAAAGACCTTAAAAATCTATGTAGCATAGAAACTGTTGTATAGGTCTGACCATTTAACTTTAGCTCAGATATTAATGAGGAGAATCTTTCAAATTGTTGAGTCAAAGTTTCCCCATTAATATAAGCAAATGTTTCATATTGTTGAGCTAAAATCTCTCTGGTGTTGGCAATCACCTCTTCAGTTCCTCCAAACTGTTCTTTAAGACAGTCCCAAAGTTCTTTGGCACTTTCACAATGTAAAAGGCCAGAGTATATTTCATTTGGGAGAGCCATTGCCAACATAGAGAATGCTTTTGCATCTAGCTCAAGTTTTAGGAAATCCTCATCTGTATAGTCTTTGGGTTCCTTTGGAATCCCTTCTTTAGTTTCAAGATTTATATTTACTGGTTTGTGAGGACCATATATCACAGATCTCCAACAACCTGTGTTGGTTTGTGACAAGGTATGTGCCATTCTCTTTTGCCATATGTTGTACTCATTTCTCACAAGCATGGCAGGTTTGGTGGCAGAACCAGTATTATGTGGATCCATTTTTAAAGAGTATAGATTTGTCAGATGACTCTTTTAAGTGATGGATATTGATAAAAAGTGAACTTTTGATCTTTTTATTGAATATCAATAAGAGCTTTGTGTCCGATTCTCAATTTGTTAGATTGATATGTGATCAGATAAACCAATGCTCTGATACCAATTGTTGGATCAGTTTGCTCTTTTTGCTAAGTAAGAACTTGCTATCTTGACACTTAAGTGTTTAGCAAGTCCTTGTAAATCAGATTATAAGCACAGCGGAATGTTATAAGTTAAAGCAACACTTTTTACACTAAGGCAGAGTTATAACTCCCCCTTGATGTTTGAAACTAATAAATGACAAAGTATTTATTATGAATCTAAGCTGTAAATGAGAATTAGATACTTAGAGAGATTCACAATAAATACAGAAATGGAACAGAACAATGAGAGTGTTTGAAGGATTTTTCTATTAAAATCAATGTCTAAAATAGAAGGTTGAAGCCTCCTATTTATAGACGTTTACATGCATGTATCTTGCTCAAAAAGCAAGTACAGAAACAACAGAAACAAGTTGCACAAGTTGCAACATTGAAAGAAACAAATACAGCTAAAAAGTAATAATAAACAATAAACTACTGATGCAAAAGGCGGTGGGAAATATCTGATGCTAAGTGCTGATGAAGGACAAACTACTGAAGAGTAGTTTTGTCTTCAGTACTTCTGAAGTGAACTTGTCTGGTTTGGACTTCAGAACTTCTGCTTCTTCAGCATTTCTCATATCTTCTAATCAGCAGTTTCTTGTCTTCTCTTCAGTACTTCTATACTTAGCCAAAATGACAGAAGTGAATTAGACTAAGGTTTACAAAAGTGGTTTCACCAATCCTCTTTGTCCTAACACCCGTGTTATACTTGTACTCACAAACATACAATCATGCAATACACACTTAACATACGTTAAAGTTCAACAAGTTATAACACGTAGTTCAAGTATCACATAATTAAGTCCGAATACGTGTTACCAAGTTACTAGGTATGTTACGGGGTTCCTAGCATGTTCCTAGGTGTCAAATCGGGTCCCGAAACGCAATATTACACTTACAGCAGCAGTACATGCGATTAGGAAAAGTCAACTAGTGATTACGTGGGTCAACATGCATTTAGGAATGCTAATCGCCTATACTATAGGCGATTAGGGCTATCTCATATGTAATTTTTGAGTTTATAGGCGATTACGTCGTAAAGCATGCAATTCAGGGCTTAACTAGCATTTAGGATCGTAAATGCATGAAGTAAAGGGGAATAGGATCCTATTCGCCTATACTATAGGCGATTAGGGCTCCCCTTCAGGCGAATGGGCTCCTAATCGCCTATAGTATAGGGGATTAGGATTCCTATTCGCCTATAGCACAGCTGTTCCGGTTTTTCGCGCGTTTAACACTCCAAATCCAATCCAGAACGTGTGTAAACATCAAATATCAATCAAACAACTATATCAAACATATTTCAATCAAAATCCTTCGTTTAACCTCGTTCTATCAGCCCTGCATGCAACCATGTATCCCAAAAACAACACATATAGCATGAATCATCACATTAACATGCATAACCCTAACCCTAATGAACAATTACTCAGATTTCACCAACATGCTATCATTACTAATCTGTAACTACCTTAATATCATGTTACTAATCCTTCTTGAATCATAAAAATCCTATCTTTTAATCATAAATCCACATACAAAAATCATAATAGTTAGAATCTAATTAACAACAATTAATAACGAATTTCCAGAAGACATTTACGTTTATAACAGGTCTGGACTATCAGGGATTTAATAAAAACGTTATTAAAGATTGCATGAATGAAAACCACACCTTAGATTTGTAATAGATTGATGGAATAGGCTTGAAATCGTGTGTTTTGATCCAAAATCGTGTTCCAGAGGTTGTGTGTGTGTTGGGACGAGTTGTGGGACGACTAGGGTTAATAATATGAAGTTTAGGAGGTCAAGTATTGTATTTATAGGCGGTTTTAGTCGTCCAGCACGTTATAGGCGATTACGCAGCATTATCAGGAGAATAGGGATCCTATTCGCCCCCAGTATAGGCGAATAGGGCCTATTCGCCCCACTGATCTTCCTATTCGCCCCCTATAGGCGATTAGGACTCCCTATTCGCCTATAGGGGTTGTTTCCGTGTATTTTGCGCGTTAAACCTCGTTTTAACATATGTTAACACCTTTTCACATACCGACAAGTCACATAATGATTGTAAACACATAATACTTGCAAATAAACACATTCACACTCGTTCACCAATTCCCGGGACTCGAGACTTGTATGTTCCCTATGCTCTGACGATTCCACGAATCGTCACCACTTGTACACTTGGTTAAGGACTGACATCTAATGAGCCTTTAGACTAACATCTAATGATCCTCTAGACTAAACTAACAGTTCCCAAACCATAACACGACTTAACTAACCCAGTTAAGTATAATATACGCGTGACTCGCTAAGGTAGACTGTAATCTAAGCAACGTTGTTAATCAGAATTTGCCGGGTGTCACAATGCATCTAAGGTTGCTAAGGTTTTAGGCATCATTAACGCAGAAGGGCCATCTCTGGGGCTTCATCTAAATATCAAGAAAAAAGTGGTCTTTTGGCTGACGTGTGACGGGCTGAAAGTTCAGGATGGGTATTTCCAAAGAGGGATTGGTAGACCAGAGAGAGGGGTTAAGCTCATTGGTGGGGTTGTTAGCCGTGATCCTAATTTTATTGGGGAGTTGACAGTGTGGTGGGCCTCGAGTGCGGTTGACCTAATGAAATTCTTGCCCTTCCTTAAGGATCCCCAAAGTGAACTCCATCTACTCAGGTCATGCATGGGGGTCGCTAATTTACTTTTTGGGTTGCGGACTTGTTAACCCCATTTGATGATAGATGTGGTATCTCATCTCGATGATGGACTCTAGGTGGATATTGAAGATATAGTTGTGTGTGACAGCCCCTTCTTTAGTGACCTCAGTGGCGATTAGCATCCATGCCGATGCGCCTAGGTGGCATGGGCCTCCTTTCAGCCCGATATGTTGGGACTTATGCCTTTGTCTTGAAAGGAATACCCTCCACCACACCTCTTATACAAAAAACAAAAAAAAAAAAAAAAAAAACTTTTTAGTGGGTTTTTGTTCATACAGGAAAAAAAACACGTGTTTAGGTATTACATTAATCATGTCTATGCAAGGCATTAATCATGCAAAAACCAGTAAATAAAAATTCTATTTTCATCCATAGTAGAATAGGTTAAAACCAATCATTTCTAACAAAAGTCACACATTTAATACCATCACCTCAATCATGTCCTGCAATGGTTGTTTTTGTCTCTACTGCTCATCCAAACGTAATTTTTTTTACTATACATTTTCATTATTATTCACACGATTAAAATTGTTGTTTTCTCATATTGCTGTAGTACATTAATTTCTATATTACATCACAACACATTTTATCATTTCATATAAGATTTTTCTATCCTGGAAAGCTTTTGAGATATAATCTAGTAAATTATATTTTAATATGTACCATATATAGGTAAAGAGTTGGCTAAAAAGTCCATTTTTCTTAAGAAGTGTAAGAAGTCTATGTAGGCATTTGGTTTTAAATTTTAGAGGAAATGTTTTGTTAGGACAAAGAGGATTGGTGAAACCACTTTTGTAAACCTTAGTCTAATTCACTTCTGTCATTTTTGGCTAAGTATAGAAGTACTGAAAAGAAGACAAGAAACTGCTGATTAGAAGATATGAAGAAGTGCTGAAGTTGCAGAAGTTCTGAAGTCCAAACCAGACAAGTTCACTTCAGAAGTACTGAAGACAAAACTACTCTTCAGTAGTTGTCCTTCATCAGCACTTAGCAGAAGATATTTCCCACCGCCTTTTTGCATCAGTAGTTTATTGTTTAATATTACTTTTAGCTTTATTTGTTTCTTTCAATATTGCAACTTGTGCAACTTGTCACTGGAGTTTTCTGTGCTTGCTTTTAGGCAAGATACATGCATGTAATCGTCTATAAATAGGAGGCTTCAACCTTCTATTTTAGACATTGATTTTCAACAGAAAAATCCTTCAAACACTCTCATTGTTATATTCCATTTCTGTATTTATTGTGAATCTCTCTAAGTATCTAATTCTCATTTACAACTTAGATTCATAATAAATACTTTGTCATCTATTAGTTTCAAACATCAAGGGGGAGTTATAACTCTGCCTTTGTATAAAAAGTGTTGCTTTAACTTATAACATTCCGCTGTGCTTACAATCTGATTTACAAGGACTTGCTAAACACTTAAGTGTCAAGATAGCAAGTTCTTACTTAGCAAACAAGAGCAAACTGATCCAACATGTTTTATATTATTTTGGTATGGTGTTATATAGAAAACCAATAAAGTTAACAATTTAAAGCACAATCAAATGTATTCTAAGCATTAAATCTAAAACACGATGCAAAGAAATATAATTAGTGTGTTTTAAACATAATTAGTGTGTTTTACAATTTAATGCATAGAATCCATTTGATTGTGTTTTAAATTGTTACTTTAGTTGTTTTTCTATATAATACAATAACAAAAGAGTATAAAAAATTTATCCTAAAATTTAAAACACAATGCGTACATAGACTTCTTACACTTCTTAGGAAAAATGGACTTCTTACACGAACCCGTACCATAAAATATAGAACTTCATTAACATCTTATTTTAGTATAGTTTTGTTGTATCTTGTAGCAAGTTAAATAGTTGAAACAATGCGCATACAACGGTGCTTGCAAACCTTTAACAACGATGAATCTGATAATTTATGTGCCCTTCCAATAGACCATGTTTCTCATACAACGGTTCATTTAATCTATGTGCCTTCACTGCCGTAATTGTAAGTATAGCCGGACACAATTACCCTCAACCAAGATATGTGTTGTTTTGTATCAATGTGTGGGATGAAGCTTTCCTTTCCTTTCTAGGTGGTGAGAGATTGAGATCCTGTGGGTAACAAAAATGCAGCCATTTAAAAAAATCTACATTGTATTTTTTACTGCTTGAGTACGTAGAAAGTATTTATTCATAACTAAAAACTTAAAATAATTCTATGCTTCTCATTTTCAAGGTACTAGTGGGAAACCCGCGCGTTGCAGTGGGACCGAAACCGAACAAGAAATAAGTGAAAAAAAAAACATTGAATCACACACACGCATGGCAGCAAGTTAACTTGCCATACTAAAAACAAGTAAAAATTATCATAAGAAAACCTAAGTCGAAACCGTAACATAACTACATAAAAAAATAAAAAAAAACTAAAAAGAAAACTTTCATGAGTTGTTTGCCTATGCTTAGATGACTTGTATATTATCATACACGATTATATTTTAACGGAACTTACATTTAAAAGTATATATAAATGGAACCAATATATGAACTTCTCATTTCTCTTTCTTATAAACACAAAATAATATTATAAAAAACAATAAGTGTGACGTATTTCATATGCTTAGATGACTTGTATATTATCATGAAAAATTATGTTTAAACGAAACTTACATTAAAAAGTATATATAAATGGAACCAACATAGGAACTTCCCGTTTCGTTTGGCGGAATACACAATTTTTGGGAATTTTTCTACTAAACTGACCTGCTGTGGAAATTTTCTGGACATAGCTGTGTTGTACGAATTTTAATAATTTTTGTGTTTGGTTGTGAGACAAAACAAAAATATGGGTTATCAAATGAATCCCAATGAATATTCAGTAAAATTTTGGGAGTTTAATTCGTTCGTTAAGTATTTTAAATAATTCTTTCACAGCGTACAATCTGCCCTGAAAACGCAGATTGTGTAAGGGATGTTTACGTGACTATTTGGAGTCTTATATGGTATGTATTTGACATGAACTTGCATGAATACTTATATGAGATGTGTATGAGGTATAAAACTGATAATAATCAATATGGCCACCAACGGGATACGTAGGACTTACTTGTGCATGTAGAGTCATTAGGTGTCACCACACGGTTTGAACTTTAAAAGTCTTGGACAAACGAGTTGTATGGTGTGTTGGTTATGCACATATACTCACCTAGTGACATTTGTAATAGGGAGTTGATAGCTCATTTCTGTTTGAGGAATTCGGATTATTCACGTGCAACCTAAGGTGAGTTTCACTACTCTTTTCACAAAAGCATGTGTCTCAGGTTTGAGACAACTTATTAAACTTTTTCTAGTCCAGTTTGGGACTACTTTTACATCCCGGGTTTTGGGGTGCTTTGACTCCTTGTGTGAGTCGGGTTTTCGATTCCTTGTGTGATCGGGTTTTTATCAGTTTGTACTTCAACTGTCCTTTGTGAACTAAACACACTCTATCTTTTGAAAGTCCTTACAATATTATTGGGTTAATCACTGGAGGCGAACGGGGTATTAGTTGATAGCGCTATTAGGTTGTGCAGCAACCTCATGCTTGAGGTGCTTGGGTCACGGGCATGAACTTTTGACCACACTCTTAAGGAGCAAAACTTACTAGTGTTGATAGACACTAGTACTAAGGCAAATTAACAACTTCTATATGTTCCCAATAATCTCCTGTTTAGTTACAATGAGTGGGCTAGCTACCCCTGACGAGCTTAAAACTGATGGTTTAAAACTTTGATAACTTTACACTTGCTACTTAAATTATGAACTCACCGACTTTATGTTGACACTTGCTAGCATGCTTTTGCAGGTAGTTAGCTTCCGGTGCCACGATTAGAAAGCACTACACACTTCAGTGCATTTGGGGACTTGGGCATACACCTGGCTTACATCTTATGCTTTTACGTTATCCTTCATATGGTTTTAATTTGGGCGCGTTGTTTTGCGCATGGCTTTTAAAAGGTTTTAATTTGGTTTACGCTTCCATAGCTTAATTAAACCTGATTTTTGAAAACGAACTAAATGGTTTGGGCATTTAGAGTACGTTCATATGACTTATGGCTATGGGATCCTGGTGTGTCACGCGCCTCGCGGTAAAACCCCGCAGTGGAAATTTGAGGGTGTGACACTTTCTGTTTCTTAAAAACATAAAATAAAATTATAAAAAATAATAAGTGTAACGTATTTCATATAAAAGGATTTAAGGATGAGAAAACTTTTCTTTATAACATAAATTTCTATTTTCAATCCCCTCTTCGTTGAGTATTAGGAATATTTATCTATCAAACTCCATAGTTTTCTTTTTATTAATAGTCAATCAACCAAATTTACAGCATATAAAAATCATCATACGTTTCGATACCAAATTTTCGCATATTACAATATGTCAAATACATTTTGTAAACGAAAATTTACTTCCATCTAATTTAATCATGAGACCACAATTACGGGAAACCTTTGTTTGAAATTCATTATAAACGAAAACTTTCTTCCCGGTCATTGAATCCGGTGACGTATTGTTTTAGGTAAGATTAAGCATCTTTAGGTGTATGAGTGTAACGTAATAATTTCAAAATGCAAATCATTACCTGATGATTAAAAAAAAATAAACACACAGTTTTCCTTATTCATTTATTGATTTCTTGTTTATAAAAGTTTACCTTTTATAATGTATATAAAATATTAGAAGAAAACATGTAGCCTAATGAATTATTTTTTATATGTTTTCTATTTAATGAGTTCCAAGTAATTATATAATTAAATGTCATGTGTTTTCATAAATATCATGTAACTCTTGACTTCATTTTAATTAAGTATGGTGTTTCAAAGACAAAATTGCCCCTAAAATGTAGTTATTTTATGCATTGGGTGTTGTTTCGTAAGCAAATAAATTTGACCCTCTTAAAATTTAAGAAGTCCAACTTTAGTGAATACTCTGTTTAGAAAAATCGCTCAGGACCTGAGAGAAGTTTTTTATTTGTCCCCCCGCCCGAATGCGGTGATTGAATGCCTGAAGGGTCCCCATGCTCAGGAATTTTTGACCGTTATCCCGATTGAGGGTTTTGGTTAATGTCTGTCCGCTGTGGAATACGGGGTTATTCTCAAGTACCGGTTGATGATCCCTATGTATCTGGAAGATGAAAGATGTCCGATCTGCCGTAAAAGTACTTGTATGGATAAATATGGGGAGCACGCAGTTCATTGCAAAGAGTTTCCTGGTTTCAAATACCGGCATGACTGGGCGATGGACGTTTTATGGGACATCTTAAGAAGAGCTAGTATTTTTTCCAAGAAAGATGCCCTTGTGAATTTTCTAACGGACCTTGCGGAAGGGGGGATCCACTCTGCAACCAATGGATCTTTCTCGTCTTTGGTTGGGCTGAAGGGAAACATGGCTGTGTGGACCTCACGGGGATATCTCCTTTGGTTGGTTTAAAGGAATACGGTTTTGTAGCTGGACAAGCATCAAGAAAGGCAGAATCGAAGAAAGTGGATAAGCACGCTAAAACTTGTACAGAGAACCAACAAGTCTTTGTCCATTTAGCCTTTGATACATTTGACCCCTAGCACCAGAAGCTGTTCGTTTCTTGACCAGGGTCCAACGAGTTGTCCACAACAATAGTTCATCTCCAGGGGCTAGGGGTTTGTATTTGGTAGACTAGGGTTTGCAATTTAGAAATGGGTGGCGGCGTAGCTTGTTACCCGTCTACCTTCTATTTTGATCTAACTTGGCAAGTATTAGAAATGAAAAAGAGTTAAGTTTTTTTTTTTAATTATTTAGTTATTTATTATTTAAAATTAAAAAAAAGTTGGACCAATAGGAGTAAACGACTACTCAAGGAGGATCACCCCCACACCTTTGGTTAGTCCTCGTATTGTCTAAATACCGGTGGGGGGCATTTTTTGGTGACGTGGCGGGTTGTCTTGAAAGGAATACCCTCCACCACACCTCTTAATTTTGTACAAAAAAAAAAAAAAAACTTCTTAGTGGGTTTTTGTTCATACAGGAAAAAAATACGTGTTTAGGTATTACATTAATCATGTCTATGTAAGGCATTAATCATGCTAAAACCAGTAAATAAGAATTCTATTTTCATCTATAGTAGAATAGGTTAAAACAATCATTTTCAACAAAAGTAACACATTTAAGACCATCACCTCAATCATGTCCTGCAATGGTTGTTTTTGTCTCTACTGCTCATCCAAACGTAATTTTTTTTACTATACATTTTCATTATTATTCACATGATTAAAACTGTTGTTTTCTCATATTGTTGTAGTACATTAATTTCTATATTACATCATAACACATTTTATCATTTCATATTAGTTTTTTCTATCCTGGAAAGCTTTTGAGATATAATCTAGTAAATTATATTTTAATATGTACCATATATAGGTAAAGAGTTTGCTAAAAAGTCCATTTTTTTAAGAAGTGTAAGAAGTCTATGTAGGCATTTGGTTTTAAATTTTAGAGTAAATGTTTTATATTATTTTGGTATGGTGTTATATATAAATCCAATAAAATTAACAATTTAAAACACAATCAAATGTATTCTAAGCATTAAATCTAAAACACGATGCAAAGAAATATAATTAGTGTGTTTTAAACATAATCAGTGTGTTTTACAATTTAATGCATAGAACCCATTTGATTGTGTTTTAAATTGTTACTTTAGTTGTTTTTCTATATAATACAATTACAAAAGAGTATAAAAAAATTTATCCTAAAATTTAAAACATAATGCGTACATAGACTTCTTACACTTCTTAGGAAAACTGGACTTTTTACACGAACCCGTACCATAAAATATAGAACTTCATTAACATCTTATTTTAGTATAGTTTTGTTGTATCTTGTAGCAAGTTAAATAGTTGAAACAATGCGCATACAACGGTGCTTGCAAACCTTTTTCAACGATGAATATGATAATTCATGCACCCTTCCAATAGACCATGTTTCTCGTACAACGGTTCATTAAATCCATGTGCCTTCACTGCCGTAATTGTATGTAAAGCCGGACACAATTACCCTCAATCAATGTATGTGTCGTTTGGTATCAATGTGTGGGATGAAGCTTTCCTTTCCTTTCCTTTCTAAGTCGTGAGAGATTGAGATCCCGTGGGTAACAAAAATGCAGCCATTTAAAAAAATCTACATTGTATTTTTTACTGCTTGAGTACGTGGAAAGTATTTATTCATAACTAAAAACTTAAAATAACTCTATCTTTCTCATTTTTAAGGTACTAGTGGAAAACCCGCGCGTTGTGGCGGGACCGAAACCGAACAAAAAATAAGTGGAAAAAAAAAACATTGAATCACACACACGTGTGGCAGCAAGTTAACTTGCCATACTAAAAACAAGTAAAAATTATCATAGGAAAACCTAAGTCGAAACCGAACATAACTACATAAAAAATAAAAAAAAACTAAAAAGAAAACTTTCATGACTTGTTTGCCTATGCTTAGATGACTTGTATATTATCATACACGATTATGTTTAAACGAAACTTACATTGAAAAGTATATATAAATGGAACCAATATAGGAACTTCTCATTTCTCTTTCTTATAAACACAAAATAATATTATCAAAAACAATAAGTGTGACGTATTTCATATGCTTAGATGACTTGTATATTATCATACACAATTATGTTTAAACGAAACTTACATTAAAAAGTATATATAAATGGAACCAATATAGGAACCTTTCCATGTGACACCCCGCATTTTCATGTTAACTCTTTTACTGAACTCTAGTTAATTTCCATAATCATACGTGGTTAAACACTTAGCTAGGGTTAGTTAAACAGGTCCTTCAGGATGTTATGTAACAATAACATATGTTAGGTGACATTAACGTACGTTATGGTTAGGAAAACCCTTGTCTTGACACACACGCGAGTCCTGTATCCCGAACGTTGGTGATTTATTAGGCATGCATGATTATATGGACAAGTAAGTATTGATGAATGTGAATCATGTATGTAAATTACATGTTTATGTGAACTACTGTGCATTAGTTAACTTGTACGTAATCTCTGCAGGATATATGTATGTATGTATGTATATATTTATGTTGAATGTAATAATGAATTTATAAAATAGTAGTTTTATAAAATTGTTATGATTAATATTGACGGGACTAGTCTTGGGAGTTAGATATTATTAACGGGCTCCCTTATTAGATAAAAATCTATAGAACCCAAAACCTTGGCCCATAACTAAACCCTTGGTGCATTATTATTTATAAAAAAAATAAAACACAAATCCTAGAGAGGGTTTGCGCCTTGGATTAGTGCCCACACAACCATCATCATCACTTTCAATCCTTCATCCAATTCCATCACTAATTCAAGTTATTTCGGGTGCAATCTTGAGGTTCTAAGGATTCTAGCAATTGAAAGGTATACGTTTTATGTGTTTTATGATAGATAATAATACTATAAAATTTTAAAAACCCTAATAACTATCCATATAGAATCGCAAATCATGAGTAATAAGATGTTTTTGATGTTTGTTATGAGTGTTGATGAATATTGATGATAGTAATCATATCTAGGGAATGTGATAAGTAAATACATGGATTTAAACATGATAATATGGATTTGATGGTGTTAATATGAGTTTATTACATGATTATAGATTATTGAGAATGATTAGGGTTCATGAGTAACATGTTATGAAAGTTCTGATTTCTGACAGATTCGTTAGGGTGTTTTGTAGGGTCTATATCGTGATGTTAAAGTGATTGTTTTGATGATTTCTTTGAATGATTGTATTATACGTGGTCTTAGGTTTTCATAATGGGCAAAACCATCAGATTTGGACATCTTTTGAGTGGTTGTTGGAATTTTGTTTGATTAAAGGTCATATCAGATTTTCGGAATTATAAATTGGGTCAACTTTAAACGGTCATAACTCGAGATTTACAAAGGGTTAAGTTATAAAATTTGGACAGTAGGTCAAAATTGGAAAACGTTTGTCACACCCTCAAAATCCACTTGCGGAGTTTTACCGCGAGGCGCATGACAAACCAGGATCCAAACCAACGATCACAATAAACAAGTCTAAAGGAATTAAAATGCAATTTCAAAACACAGTTTAAAATCCCGTTTACAGCGGAAGCTTATTCAAAACATTATCCAAAATAATAAACCAATGTTCAATGTTGTAAGACCATGCAACCCTAACATAGACGCCGTGCAGACGCGTGCGCCCTAGTCCAGTCGTGCTACCTTAGCGACCTGAGAAAACATGTAAAAGTTTACGTCAGCACAAAAATGCTGGTGAGTTTACAGGTTTTGTATCCAAGTACCAAGTCCACCTGTCCATACTATAACAAATAGAAACCAGTATACGCTAGCTAGGCGTACGTTTTGTTACTACCACGATTGGAAAACCATTACTAACTCGAATACCAAAAGTATGCCCGATGTATGTTCCTGTTGTTCCTGTTGTTCCTGTTTGAGACAATATGCACTCGCCCGGCCCTCCAAGCCGACGAGCGGGGTTGGTCACTCCCAATAGCGCTATTCACATTTCCCCGTTGTGCAAACCCGCACATTCATGGTTCCCCCCGGGACTTCCAAAGATCGTGTAGTACACAATAGAAACCCATAGTATGACAGTAGTTACCAAATAATAGTTTTAACACATGTTTTCTCCCCCGAAAGTATAAAACCAGTTTAAAAGAGGGGCCGTAAACTCACCTTAAGTTCCGTTACTCCTTAACCCGAGTAAACTCAGCTGCTATGCTAGTCCCGTAAAGTGGCGACCTAACATACGACAGTTACAAGTACTTAGACTAATAACCCGCAGGTTAATTAGTCCCTAGATGTCCAGACCATAACCAAGTTCGTTTGAAAACACCGTGACTGTTTAACCGACCCAAAGTACAAGACTCGACATCCCATTGGTGACCCGAGACTCCCCGTGTTATGTTTACGCTCCAAAACATACAATAACGCAAGTACACTTAACATACGTTAACGCACAACAAGTTATAGCACATAGTTCACGTATCACCGGAATACATCCAAATATATGTTACCAAGTTATTAGACATGTTACGGGGTTCCTAGCATGTTACTACATGTTAAATCGGGTCTCGGAATGCTAATATACACTTACAGCAGCAGTACACGCGATTAGGAAAAGTCAACTAGTGATTAGGAAAGTCAACTAGTGATTAGAAGTCCCAATCGCCCCTATTTCAGGCGATTAGGGGCTATTCCCCTCTATTTCATGCGATTAGGGGCTATTCCCCTGAACCTTCTAGTGATTAGGGCTACTCGCATGAACTTACTAGTGATTAGGCTTCTACTCGCCTAACTTACTAGTGATTAGGCTTCTACTCGCCTATTTATTGGCGATTAGCCTTGTAATCGCATGAGTTATAGGCGATTAGCATTGCTACTCGCCTGTAACCATGCTGTTCCGGTTTTTCGCGCGTTTAACGCTCCAAATCAGATCCAGAACGTGTGTAACTACCCAATATCATCCCAAACACTATCCTAAACATGTTTAACCCAAAACCCTTCGTTCAACCTCGTATAATCAGTCCTGCATGCAACCCAAAACAATCCAAACACTATTCACATAGCATGTAACATCAATTAACGCATGTAATCATAACCCTATTATCCGATTACTGAGTTTTCTATCATCATACTAACAATATTAATTCTGACCTAGCATGATAATACATCAAAACATCATCAAGATCCATAAAAATCCTATCTTTCTAATCATACATACCCATAACGCATGTTAATTAGTTATAATCCGTTTAACAACCCTTATTGACGATTTTCAGAAAGCTTTTTCGTTTATGAACAGGTCTGGACCATTAGGGATTTATTAAAAACGTTCACAAAGTGTTATGGGTGAGAATCAAACCTTAGAATTGTAAAAGAATGATGGTTAGACCTTGAAACCTTGTGTTTTTGATCAAAATCGCCTTCCAGAGGTTGTTTAAGTGTTTGGGGCGGTTATGGGACGACTAGGGTTGATATTAGGGAGTTTAGGAGGTTAAGTGTTGTATTTATAGGCGTTCCTAGTCGTTCCAGCACGTTTCATGCGATTGTGCAGCAGTTCATGCGATTAGGGCTTGTAATCGCCTAATGTTCATGTGATTAGGGGCCTACTCGCCCTTAACATCACACGAGTAGGGCCTACTCGCCCTTAAGGGCTCCCTACTCGCCTCCCCTATAGGGGAGTAGACCTCCTACTCGCCTATAGGGTTTGGCCTTGTGTGTTTTGCGCGTTAAACCCCGTTTTAACATATGTTAATGCATATTCATGTACCGACAAGTCACATAGTGATTGTAAACACATAACACAAGTAAATACACATTTTTACACTCGTTCACCAATTCCCGGGACTCGAGACTCGTACGTTCCGTATGCCCTGACGATCCTACAAATCGTCACCGTTTGTACACTTGGTTAAGGACCGACATCTAACGAACCTCTAGACCAACATCCAATGATCTTCTAGACTAACCAATAGTTCCCGAACCATATCCCGACTTAACTAACCCAGTTAAGTACAATATACGCGTGACTCGCTAAGGTAGACTTTCATCTAGACAACGTTGTTAACCAGAATTTGCCAGGTGTCACATCATCCCCACGTTAAAAGAATTTTCGTCCCGAAAATTTGTACAAGTACAGAAAGAACAAAAGAAATAACGAAGGAAACAAGCAAAAGGTAGAAACCAAAAGAGAGAGATTTACCCGAGTTGTCACATCATCCCCACGTTAAAAGGAATCTCGACCCGAGATTCATTCAGCTGCCGAAGAGACATGTCTCGACTCGAACGCTTCCTTAGGAAAGAGATGAGGATACTTAGACTTCATCTGATCCTCCCGTTCCCACGTATATTCCGGTCCCCGGTTCGAGTTCCACCGAACCTTAACGATACGAATCTTGCTGTGACGTAGGCTACGAATCTTGTAATCAAGGATCTCCACAGGTTCTTCCACAATCCGAAGACGATCATCAACCTTGATCTCTTCTAGTGGAACGATGAGAGACTCGTCAGCCAGACACTTCTTCAAGTTTGACACGTGAAAGACGTTATGTACGTTACCGAGCTCCGTCGGTAGATCAAGTCGATATGCCACCGGCCCAATCCGTTCCAGGATCGTAAATGGGCCGACATATCGTGGATTGAGTTTGCCACGCTTCCCAAAGCGTATGACGCCCTTCCACGGTGAGACTTTTAGAAGTACCTTGTCATTGACTTGGAATTCCAGTGGTTTGCGACGCTGATCAGCATAACTCTTTTGCCGGTCCCGTGCCGCCGCCAACCGATTTCGAATCTGTACGATCTTTTCCGAAGTTTCGTACACTAGTTCAGGCCCAGTGAGTTGACTCTCACCCACTTCAGCCCAACAAAGAGGAGAACGGCACTTCCGTCCGTACAGTGCTTCGAACGGAGCAGCCTTGATGCTCGTGTGATAACTGTTGTTGTACGAGAATTCTACCAACGGCAGATGAGCTTCCCAACCCTTGCCAAAATCGATCACACATGCCCGCAGCATGTCTTCTAAAGTTTGAATCGTACGCTCACTCTGACCGTCAGTCTGTGGATGGTAAGCCGTACTCATGTCTAGTTGGGTACCCAAAGCCTTGTGCAAAGACTTCCAGATGTGAGAAGTAAAATGGGAGTCACGATCCGAGATAATAGAAACTGGTACCCCGTGCTTAGAAACAACTTCTTTCAAGTAGAGACGAGCCAAACGATCCATGGTGTCGGTCTCCTTGATGGCAAGAAAATAAGCTGATTTCGTCAACCGATCGACAATCACCCATATCTTGTCGTTCCCGCTTGGTGATTTAGGAAGTTGTGTGACAAAATCCATAGTAATCCGTTCCCATTTCCATTCCGGAATTTCAGGTTGTTGCAGGAGACCCGACGGTTTCTGGTATTCCACCTTGACCTTAGCACAGGTCAAGCATTTGCTCACGTATGAGGCTATGTCCGACCTCATGTTTGGCCACCAGTAAAGCACCTTCAGGTCTTGGTACATCTTATCCGAACCAGGATGAATAGAATACCGGGACTTATGAGCCTCATCAAGAACAAGCTCCCGTAGTCCCCCGAATAAAGGAACCCATATGCGTTCTGCGAAATAGTGCAGGCCATCAGGCCTTCGCTCTAGGTGCTTGTCGGCACCGTGCATAGTTTCAGCTTTAAGGTTTTCCTCCTTCAAAGCTTCTAACTGGGCAGAACGGAGTTGATCAGGTAACGACGAATGGATAGTGAGCTGCAACGCCCGAACGCGTCGAGGTTTAGTAGATTCCTTCCTGCTCAAGGCGTCTGCTACAACATTCGCCTTGCCAGGATGGTACTTAATAGCACAATCATAGTCGTTCAAAAGTTCAATCCAGCGACGCTGCCGTATGTTCAAGTGTTGTTGGTCGAAAATGTGTTGGAGACTCTTGTGATCGGTGTAGATGGTGCATTTGGTACCGTACAAGTAATGTCTCCAAATTTTCAACGCGAATACAACAGCACCCAACTCCAAGTCATGGGTTGTGTAGTTCTTCTCGTGCACCTTAAGTTGACGAGAAGCATACGCAATCACTTTCTCGCGTTGCATCAACACGCAACCGAGTCCATGAATGGAAGCATCACAGTAAACAACAAAATCATCAGGACCCTCAGGTAAAGACAAAATAGGAGCAGAACACAGTTTAAACTTTAGTTCCTCAAACGCGGACTCTTGTGATTCACCCCAGTCGAACTTCCTATCCTTCTGAGTGAGAGTGGTGAGGGGTTGAGCAATCTTCGAGAACCCCTGAATGAAACGACGATAATAGCCCGCAAGGCCTAGGAATTGCCGCACCTCAGTTGGCGTCTTTGGTGCTCCCCAGTCCTTGATCGCTTCGATTTTAGCTGGGTCGACATGAATTCCTAGTTCATTGACCACATGTCCTAGGAATTGAACTTCGCGTAACCAAAAGTCACACTTTGAGAACTTGGCGTAAAGTTGTTCCCGTCGCAAGAGTTCCAAAACTAACCGCAGATGTTCCCCGTGTTCGGTCTCGTTCTTGGAGTAGATCAGAATGTCATCAATAAACACAATGACAAACTTGTCCAGATACGGTTTACAGACGCGGTTCATCAAGTCCATGAAAACCGCCGGTGCGTTCGTGAGACCGAAAGGCATGACCAAGAATTCGAAATGGCCATAACGTGTTCGAAAAGCAGTCTTTGCAATGTCAGCCTCCCTGACGCGCAGTTGGTGATAGCCGGACCTCAAATCGATCTTGGAATAATAACTAGAACCCTGAAGCTGGTCGAACAGATCATCAATACGTGGAAGAGGATAACGGTTCTTGATGGTCAATTTGTTCAGTTCTCTGTAGTCTACGCACAAACGGAAACTCCCATCCTTCTTCTTAACAAATAAAATCGGGGCTCCCCAAGGGGAAGAACTTGGCCGGATGAAACCCTTGTCCAAGAGTTCCTGTAACTGACTAGACAACTCCTGCATCTCGGGAGGTGCAAGACGATAGGGGGCCCGAGCAATAGGAGCAGCCCCCGGTATAAGATCAATACCGAACTCGACTTGACGATGAGGAGGAAGACCAGATAAATCATCGGGAAAAACATCAGGGAACTCGCGTACCACCGGAATGGCGTCAATCTTCTTCTCATCAACAGAGGAAACAGATAAGAGTGCCAAAACAGCTGGATAACCCTTTCGAAGACACTTAAGGGCTTTCATGCTAGAGATGATGTTTAGCGGAACACCACCCTTGATACCGTACACAGAAAGGAATTCTCCATCAGGGAGAGGAACCCGAATAACCTTATCGTAACAGATAATCTCCGCGCGATACAAAGATAACCAATCCATTCCTACCACAACGTCAAAACTACCCAAAGGTACCGGCATAAGGTCGATGGGGAACGATAAACCCGACAACTCTAACTGACACTCTCGAAGAACACTAGTAGCTTCAATCGTTTTACCGTCAGCCAACTCAATAATATACTTGGTCTCTAATGGTACAGATACTACATCTAGCAGTCGACTAACATCCACGGATACAAAACTCTTGTCGGCACCAGAATCAAATAATACGCTAACAGAATGATTATTGAGAAGAAACGTACCGGTGACTGTATCAGGGTCCTGCCTAGCCTCAGCAGCTCCAATGACGAAGGCACGTGCATTTCTGCCGCCGCCCCCGTTGTTACCATTCCCGTTGTTTCCACCCTGTTTCAGTTTTGGGCAATCCTTCTTGTAATGCCCAGTGTCACCGCAGTTGTAGCACCCTTGTTTCCCTGTGGTCCCTTGAGTAGTCGGTGTTGAACTGTTTGTCGGAGCCTGAGTCGATGGAAGTGTAACCCGACAATCTTTAGCATAGTGGCCTGTTCGCTGGCAGCGGTGACAACGGTTACTGTCGCAGTTCCCTTGGTGATGGCGTCCACACTTGTTGCATTTGGGCAGTTTTCCCGCATAACCACCCTGCTTGTTACCCGAAGACGATGAACCCCCATTATCAAACCTTTTACCCTGCTGTGTAGACCCAGATCCTTTCCCGTCGTTCTCCCACTTGCGCTTATTGTTCTCTGGAGTCTTCGCAGTCGAACCTTTCGCAGGTAAAATCCCCTCATTCACCTTTAAGTTAGTCATCCTATGGGCCGATCGAACTACCTCCGCATAAGTAGGATGATTTCCAGCAGCCACCAACCCTGCAATTTCCGGCACTAACCCTGAGACATAATGTTCAATCTTACGATACTCTGGCACGTGCAAATCGGAACACAGCACCGCCAACTCATTCCTCCTCACAGTATACTTCTCGATTTCCGATCCAGTCATCTTGAGGTTCCACACCTCATGTTCCAGCTTCTGTACCTCTTCTATCGGGCAATACTCCCGCTTCAGCAACTGCACAAAGTTCTCCCATGGCATAGCATATGCCTCCCCAATACCCATGTTCTGGGTGATACCATTCCACCAAGTCAATGCCACGTCCTGAAATAACGCAGCAGAATATTTTACCCGATCTTCTGGGAGACAGTTACACATCAGAAATACCGACTCCACTTTCTCCAACCACCTAAGCAAACTGACCGCACCCTCAGTGCCAGAGAATTCCTGGGGCTTGCAGTCCCGGAACATCTTGTAGGTGCACATGGGTGGGGGTGGGTCAACAGGACCTTCTGAAATGAAACGTATGAGAAACCACGAATAACGTAAACAAGGCTCACCAATGAGGCAAGGAAAATGGATAAAACAACTTACCACCACCGTTGTGCCCTAACTGAAAGGCAGCCTGGAGCAAGTTGTTCAGATCAGCCTGTGATAGGTTAATACCTCCACCACGACCACCGGCACCACCGCGACCACCACCACGTCCACCATTGCGACCACCTCCTCGTCCTCCACGCACTCCAGACATGATTCTGGCAGAAAGAACGAGAAAATTTAGTTTCGCAGTTAAAGATAACTACTAATGTTCACAAGATCAAAGCCAGATCCAATCCAGGACTATCCCCTCAAACCCAGAGCTCACTAGGGCTTCCATGCATTTCGTTTTATGATTTTGTGTGCACCCAAAATGATAAAACGCTCTACATGGTCCTCCAAGTGTTCTCCTAGTTCAAAGATCAAATCACCGAACATAGACTCTTAGCTACACACCGTAATACTACGGTAGTTCATGACAAGTGTTTCTATTGGAGTGCGAAAGGGAGATGTCCGAGCCTTGGACAAATCTCAAGAGCACACGAGTTACTCCAATAGACCACACTGCCTAGAAAACAAGTAACCCAACCTAAGATAGAACGGATGATGTAACGTAGAAATACCAACGATTTAGAGACACCCCGACAAGACCTTACGTAAACCATTATAACGTTTAGTACCATGTGATCGTCTAGTGTGTGCGACTCGGCTATAGACTAGACTCTACATGCAGTCCTAGTTCACTATAACCATTGGCTCTGATACCAATCTGTCACACCCTCAAAATCCACTTGCGGAGTTTTACCGCGAGGCGCATGACAAACCAGGATCCAAACCAACGATCACAATAAACAAGTCTAAAGGAATTAAAATGCAATTTCAAAACACAGTTTAAAATCCCGTTTACAGCGGAAGCTTATTCAAAACATTATCCAAAATAATAAACCAATGTTCAATGTTGTAAGACCATGCAACCCTAACATAGACGCCGTGCAGACGCGTGCGCCCTAGTCCAGTCGTGCTACCTTAGCGACCTGAGAAAACATGTAAAAGTTTACGTCAGCACAAAAATGCTGGTGAGTTTACAGGTTTTGTATCCAAGTACCAAGTCCACCTGTCCATACTATAACAAATAGAAACCAGTATACGCTAGCTAGGCGTACGTTTTGTTACTACCACGATTGGAAAACCATTACTAACTCGAATACCAAAAGTATGCCCGATGTATGTTCCTGTTGTTCCTGTTGTTCCTGTTTGAGACAATATGCACTCGCCCGGCCCTCCAAGCCGACGAGCGGGGTTGGTCACTCCCAATAGCGCTATTCACATTTCCCCGTTGTGCAAACCCGCACATTCATGGTTCCCCCCGGGACTTCCAAAGATCGTGTAGTACACAATAGAAACCCATAGTATGACAGTAGTTACCAAATAATAGTTTTAACACATGTTTTCTCCCCCGAAAGTATAAAACCAGTTTAAAAGAGGGGCCGTAAACTCACCTTAAGTTCCGTTACTCCTTAACCCGAGTAAACTCAGCTGCTATGCTAGTCCCGTAAAGTGGCGACCTAACATACGACAGTTACAAGTACTTAGACTAATAACCCGCAGGTTAATTAGTCCCTAGATGTCCAGACCATAACCAAGTTCGTTTGAAAACACCGTGACTGTTTAACCGACCCAAAGTACAAGACTCGACATCCCATTGGTGACCCGAGACTCCCCGTGTTATGTTTACGCTCCAAAACATACAATAACGCAAGTACACTTAACATACGTTAACGCACAACAAGTTATAGCACATAGTTCACGTATCACCGGAATACATCCAAATATATGTTACCAAGTTATTAGACATGTTACGGGGTTCCTAGCATGTTACTACATGTTAAATCGGGTCTCGGAATGCTAATATACACTTACAGCAGTAGTACACGCGATTAGGAAAAGTCAACTAGTGATTAGGAAAGTCAACTAGTGATTAGAAGTCCCAATCGCCCCTATTTCAGGCGATTAGGGGCTATTCCCCTCTATTTCATGCGATTAGGGGCTATTCCCCTGAACCTTCTAGTGATTAGGGCTACTCGCATGAACTTACTAGTGATTAGGCTTCTACTCGCCTAACTTACTAGTGATTAGGCTTCTACTCGCCTATTTATTGGCGATTAGCCTTGTAATCGCATGAGTTATAGGCGATTAGCATTGCTACTCGCCTGTAACCATGCTGTTCCGGTTTTTCGCGCGTTTAACGCTCCAAATCAGATCCAGAACGTGTGTAACTACCCAATATCATCCCAAACACTATCCTAAACATGTTTAACCCAAAACCCTTCGTTCAACCTCGTATAATCAGTCCTGCATGCAACCCAAAACAATCCAAACACTATTCACATAGCATGTAACATCAATTAACGCATGTAATCATAACCCTATTATCCGATTACTGAGTTTTCTATCATCATACTAACAATATTAATTCTGACCTAGCATGATAATACATCAAAACATCATCAAGATCCATAAAAATCCTATCTTTCTAATCATACATACCCATAACGCATGTTAATTAGTTATAATCCGTTTAACAACCCTTATTGACGATTTTCAGAAAGCTTTTTCGTTTATGAACAGGTCTGGACCATTAGGGATTTATTAAAAACGTTCACAAAGTGTTATGGGTGAGAATCAAACCTTAGAATTGTAAAAGAATGATGGTTAGACCTTGAAACCTTGTGTTTTTGATCAAAATCGCCTTCCAGAGGTTGTTTAAGTGTTTGGGGCGGTTATGGGACGACTAGGGTTGATATTAGGGAGTTTAGGAGGTTAAGTGTTGTATTTATAGGCGTTCCTAGTCGTTCCAGCACGTTTCATGCGATTGTGCAGCAGTTCATGCGATTAGGGCTTGTAATCGCCTAATGTTCATGTGATTAGGGGCCTACTCGCCCTTAACATCACACGAGTAGGGCCTACTCGCCCTTAAGGGCTCCCTACTCGCCTCCCCTATAGGGGAGTAGACCTCCTACTCGCCTATAGGGTTTGGCCTTGTGTGTTTTGCGCGTTAAACCCCGTTTTAACATATGTTAATGCATATTCATGTACCGACAAGTCACATAGTGATTGTAAACACATAACACAAGTAAATACACATTTTTACACTCGTTCACCAATTCCCGGGACTCGAGACTCGTACGTTCCGTATGCCCTGACGATCCTACAAATCGTCACCGTTTGTACACTTGGTTAAGGACCGACATCTAACGAACCTCTAGACCAGCATCCAATGATCTTCTAGACTAACCAATAGTTCCCGAACCATATCCCGACTTAACTAACCCAGTTAAGTACAATATACGCGTGACTCGCTAAGGTAGACTTTCATCTAGACAACGTTGTTAACCAGAATTTGCCAGGTGTCACAACGTTGGCTTTTCCAATTGGATTCACCTCGTTTAGCGGAATACACAATTTTTGGGAATTTTTCTACTAAACTGACCTGCTGTGGAAATTTTCTGGACATAGCTGTGTTGTACGAATTTTAATAATTTTTGTGTTTGGTTGTGAGACAAAAAAAATATGGGTTATCAAATGAGTCCCAATGAATATTCAGTAAAATTTTGGGAGTTTAATTCGTTCGTTAAGTATTTTAAATAATTCTTTCACAGCGTACAATCTGCCCTGAAAACGCAGATTGTGTAAGGGATGTTTACGTGACTATTTGGAGTCTTATATGGTATGTATTTGACATGAACTTACATGAATACTTATATGAGATGTGTATGAGGTATAAAACTGATAATAATCAATATGGCCACCAACGGGATACGTAGGACTTACTTGTGCATGTAGAGTCATTAGGTGTCACCACACGGTTTGAACTTTAAAAGTCTTGGACAAACGAGTTGTATGGTGTGTTGGTTATGCACATATACTCACCTAGTGACATTTGTAATAGGGAGTCGGTAGCTCATTTCTGTTTGAGGAATTCGGATTATTCACGTGCAACCTAAGGTGAGTTTCACTACTCTTTTCTCAAAAGCATGTGTCTCAGGTTTGAGACAACTTATTAAACTTTTTCTAGTCCAGTTTGGGACTACTTTTACATCCCGGGTATTGGGGTGCTTTGACTCCTTGTGTGAGTTGGGTTTTCGATTCCTTGTGTTATCGGGTTTTTATCAGTTTGTACTTCAACTGTCCTTTGTGAACTAAACACACTCTATCTTTTGAAAGTCCTTACAATATTATTGGGTTAATCGCTGGAGGCGAACGGGGTATTAGTTGATAGCGCTATTAGGTTGTGCAGCAACCTCATGCTTGAGGTGCTTGGGTCACGGGCATGAACTTTTGACCACACTCTTAAGGAGCAAAACTTACTAGTGTTGATAGACACTAGTACTAAGGCAAATTAACAAGTTCTATATGTTCCCAATAATCTCCTGTTTAGTTACAATGAGTGGGCTAGCTACCCCTGACGAGCTTAAAACTGATGGTTTAAAACTTTGATAACTTTACACTTGCTACTTAAATTGTGAACTCACCGACTTTATGTTGACACTCGCTAGCATGCTTTTGCAGGTAGTTAGCTTCCGGTGCCACGATTAGAAAGCACTACACACTTCAGTGCATTTGGGGACTTGGGCATACACCTAGCTTACATATTATGCTTTTACGTTATCCTTCATATGGTTTTAATTTGGGCGCGTTGTTTTGCGCATGGCTTTTAAAAGGTTTTAATTTGGTTTACGCTTCCATAGCTTAATTAAACCTGATTTTTGAAAACGAACTAAATGGTTTGGGCATTTAGAGTACGTTCATATGACTTATGGCTATGGGATCCTGGTGTGTCACGCGCCTCGCGGTAAAACCCCGCAGTGGAAATTTGAGGGTGTGACACTTTCTGTTTCTTAAAAACATAAAATAATATTATAAAAAATAATAAGTGTAACGTATTTCATATAAAAGGATTTAAGGATGAGAAAACTTTTCTTTATAACATAAATTTCTATTTTCAATCCCCTCTTCGTTGAGTATTAGGAATATTTATCTATCAAACTCCATAGTTTTCTTTTTATTAATAGTCAATCAACCAAATTTACAACATATCAAAATCATCATATGTTTCAATACCAAATTTTCGCATATTACAATATGTCAAATACATTTTGTAAAACAAAATTCACTTTCATCTAATTTAATCATGAGACCACAATTACGGGAAACCTTTGTTTGAAATTCATTATAAACGAAAACTTTCTTCCCGGTCATTGAATCCGGTGACGTATTGTTTTAGGTAAGATTAGGCATGTTTAGGTGTATGAATGTAACATATAATAATTTCAAAATGAAAATCATTACCCGATGATTAAAAACACATAAAACACAGGTTTCCTTATTCATTTAGCGATTTTTTATAGTATTATCAAGTTTAAAAAAGTTTACCTTTTATAATGTATATAAAATATTATATGAAAACATATAACCTAATGAATTATTTTATATATGATTTCTATTTAATGTGGTCTAAGTAATTGTATAATTAAATGTCACGTGTTTATATAAATATCATTTAAATCTTGAATTCATTTTAATTAAATATGGTGTTTCAAAGACAAAATTACCCTTAAAATGTAGTTATTTTATGCATTGGGTGTTGTTTCGTAAGCAAATAAATTTGTACCTCTTAAAATTTAAGAAGTCCTTGTCAAATGTTTTATAATATAGTATAGATATAGATATAGATATAGATAGTATAGATATGGATTATTCATTTATCGATTTCTTATAGCATTATCAAGTTTATAAAAGTTTACCTTTTATAATGTATATAAAATATTATAAGAAAACATGTAGCCTAATGAATTATTTTTTATATGTTTTCTATTTAATGTGGTCCAAGTAATTGTATAATTAAATGTCATGTGTTTTCATAAATATCATTTAACTCTTGACTTCATTTTAATTAAATATGGTGTTTCAAAGACAAAATTGCCCTTAAAATGTTGTTATTATATGCATTGGGTGTTGTTTCGTAAGCAAATAAATTTGTACCTCTTAAAATTTAAGAAGTCCTTGTCAAATGCTTTATAATATATATATATATATATATATATATATATATATACTAGTGGGTTGGCCCGTGCGATGCAGCGGGTGTAACCGAAACTCTTTTGTAAAGCACATACTAACCTAACATATTTACTATGAACCTAACCATTATTACATGAATATTTCTGAATACCTTTGTTTGAAATTCATTATAAACAAAAGCTTTCTTCTTCAGTTATTGAATCCGATGATCATATAGTTTAGATCAAATTAGGCATGTTTGTGTGTATGAATATAACATAGTAATTTCAGAATTCGAATCGTTACCTCATGATTAAACACACAACTTTCACCATTGATTTCTCGATTTCTATATAGTATTGTCTAGTTTATAAAACTTCAAGTTTTTTAAAGTACCAAACTCTATATAAAATGTTATAACATAACATATAACATCACGAATTGTTTTTTATATGTTTTCTATTTAATATGTTTAAAGTAATTATAAAATTGAATGTCATGTGGTTTCATAAGAATCTCATGACTTTTGAGTTTCTTTTAATTAAATGTGGTGTTTAAAAGACATATTTACCCTTAAAAAGTAGTTATTTTACGCATTATATGTTGTATCATAGGCATTTAGACTTATACCTCTTAAAATTTAAGAAGTCCTTAGAAAATGCTTTATAATATAATATAAAATAGAAGTATAGATATAGATATAGATATAGATATAGTTATCTATATTATCTATATTTCTATATTATTATTATTATCTTATTAAGGAGGAGGGATGGCCAAGATTGTAATTTTGTCAAGCATCCAACTATTCAAGCAACATGTACAATTGAATTATGCTTACATGATGGGGGTAGAATTGGAACTTTATGGACATTTAAGACACTTAGAAGGGTATAATAGTAAATTTAGCATAATCCAATACCTCACATCCTAAAATCTTATCCCAATTCTACCCTCATGTCCAACATTTAGAATACAAAATACAACCTATGATGCATTTTAAATGTGAGACCTTTCAACCCCTCATAATCATTAACCTATCATAATTATCAACCTTTCATCATCATCATGATCAATTCATTAGTAACTTCTTCCTTTTATATATCTATATATTATCTATATGGGGCCAACAACAAGAATCACCACATAAATCACTAAACGCAATTCTTTGGTTTCTTACTTCAAAACCCTTCTATCATCACAGGTTCCTTACCGTATCTTTCATTTTATTTATCATTTTCTTTTTTTTTCTCTATGGCATTTCATTAAAGCTTGATACGCAAACATTATTTCTTTTCCGTATCTTTCATTTTATTTATTGTTTTCTTTTTTTTTTCTCTATGGCATTTCATTGAAGATTGATACACAAAGATTGTGATGTTAATTGGTATTTTTTTTTAGGAATCTTGATTTAGTGGGTCAAATAGTTTTTTTAAACATGAAACTATGTTAATGGAAAAAAATGAGTTTGTGGATTTATGGTGATTGATGATAATTGACAGGTGGGATTAACATTGTCTCTAAATGGCAAAAGATGGATTCGAGATCACCGGGGATAACGCGAAAGGTCTCATCATCTCCTTATACTCTTATAAAGATTTTCAAAATCAGAGGTGATTTTTGTTTTAAGTGCCAATTTTTATACGTATCAAGCATTTTGCTACATGTTGTTTATAAGATTCAATACGTGTTGTCTCTTTATGTTTTTATTCCCTTAATTTTGATTCTTGACTCTTTAGTACTTTTCTATTATCATGAATGCTATATTTTCTTTGGTAAATATCGATATCTATACTATATTATAAAATATTTGGGAAGGATGACTACAAAATTTAAGTAATTACAATATCTATATCTATATCTATATCTATATCTATATCTATATCTATATCTATATCTATACTATATTATAAAGCATGAGTGAAGGATACCCGTAAAATTTAAGTAAATACAACCTTTATTGCTTATAGTACAATGCTTGTTGAAGTCATTAGGGAGTAAAATTGTCTTTCTACCCAACTATTAAATTGTTGAAGAAATTAACAATAATGTGGTGACTCTTTACATTTATAACCTCCATGTCTTTATTATGTTTGTATCAATGTTATAGTTTTATAAATATTATTTGGTATCTAAATAATGGGCTGACTCTTCACTTACATATCTTTCAATTTTTATAGCCTTATAAATAGTTGTCTTTAATTTGGTATATGAAACATATCAATGAATAAAGTTCTCTCTTCCTTCATTCTTTCTTTCCATACATGATGTTTAGAGTCTTCTTCCCATGTTTATATAACTTGTATGTAGGTTGCTACTATATTGTTATTTTCCAACACGTTATTAGCACGAGTTTTCTTGTTGCTCTTTGTTTTAGCAATCTTAATAATGCAGTCTTAAAATTGTATTTGAAGGAACGCAAACAGGCTGAAAAGTATGATACATGAAGATCAAGTGGTGAAACCATGTATTACATGTTGCCAGCAAAACAAGATAGTTTTAATGAAACCGACATTTCTTCTGCCTAACAAGTTATTAAATTTAGAATCATTAGTACTAGGTTTGTTTTTGAAGTCACTTAATTCTTAGTTTCTTTCTTAAATACTATGTTTTACTTGTAATGTAAACCACTGAATTTTTACTATAATCACACATATACATGCATTCATATTCTTTTCACGGCTAATTCTTTTATCATTAATTTTGGAGTTGTGTTTATATATAGTTAATGAATTCGGATACTTTTGTAATCAAAATAATATTAAACCCACGAGATATGTAAAATAACAAGTTAATAAATTTGCATAAAAAAATTCGTGTCTAAAATTTGTAGCAAAGACCATAGTTAAAAATACCTAGCAAAAATGGTAATTAACATTTTCATAGCAAAAACCGTGTATAAAAATCCATAAGCAAACATTTTTGTAGCAAATTCTATAGCAAACATTTTGGTATTAAGTAAATACAACATTTATTGCTTATAGTATAATGTTTGTAAGTCATTTAGCGGTAAAATTGTCTTTCTACCTAAATATTAAATTGTTGAAGAAATTAATTTAAACATAATTATAAAATTGACGAGGAAATTAACAATAATGTAGTGACTTTTTACATTCATAACCTACATGTCTTTATTACGTTTGTATCAATATTATAATCTTATAAATAGTGGTCATGTATTTGGTATATAAATAATGCGGTGGCTCTTCACATACATAACTTACATATCTTTCAATGTTTATAGACGTATAAATAGTGGTCCTATGTTTGGTAACTAACTTGTTGTACTAACATGGAGGTCATGGGTTCAATACCCACTAACAACTAACATTAGAAGAAATTTGGCCGTTAAAAAAAATGGTATATGAAACATATCAATGAATAAAGTTCTCTTTTCCTTTATCCTTTCTTTCCATACATGATGTCTAGAGTCTTCTTCTCATGTTTATATGACTTGTACGTTGGTTGCTACTAGATTGTTATTTTCTAACACGTTATTAGCACGAGTTTTCTTGTTGCTCTTCGTTTTTTTTCACTTTGAATCCATAGTCTAACCTCGCCTTGTGTCGATACGTTTACATAACAATGTAAAAATATAACCGTCACATATATATTGCTGTTATAGCCATTGGAATCAAAAGTGATTAGAAATCACAATCAATCTAATCCATCTCCATTCACAATTCAAGTAATAACTACATACCTTTTTCTTTGTGATGTATATACATAAAATACGAAATAACAATTTTAGACACATTTACTGATTTGTGTAAATTTTTTCTTCAATTTTAGATTACTTTTTTTTATTCAGACCCACCTTATTTCCCTTGCAAAATTAGTTATGTTGTATTTTTTTTAATGATTTTTGTATGGTAGGATTTAAATTAAAAAAAAAAGGTTGTTTTATTATAGCTATCTAATAATCAATCAAAATATTAGTAGCATAATTTGTTCCCATTATTGGTTGCTAATCATAATTTGAGTATATAAGGTGATGGGGTGAGGGTTGCTTGGTTACGTAAGTATTGCAAACGGAGGCCAACGATTTTAATGGTCTGTCGTTTCTCTTTTATTGTTAATCTCAAATACTATTAAAATTCTTTAAAGGCCAATTGTTTTTTCACTCAAATTGAATGAATTAGTAATTGAGATTTTATTAAAAAAATTTGAGTTCCGGTCAGGTTCATCCGGAGCTTGAAATGTTTTGATTTTTTTTTAATTTAGAAGGTAGAGATGAATAAAGATATGGACCAGTAATGACACCATGGCATAATTTGATATTGACCAGTAATGACACCATGACATAATTTTTTGTCGTCTTCTCAACCAAGTTAGTAGTTTGTTAACTAATTAATAGTTTGTTTATATTTATTTTCTACAAGTCTAAGAACCATCTTAAAAATAAAATCCATTAACAATATATTTACTAGATCTAGCACACCTTTAAAATCAAATACTACACAATATATCATAAGAGAATCAATAAACTAACAGTAATGAATATCGCGCGACAAATTGTCTTCCCGCAGCAACGCGCGGGTTCCCCACTAGTTATCTTATTAAGGAGGAGTGACGGCTATAAAAGTAATTTTGCTGGGCGCACAAGTTTTGAAGCAATATGTACAAATGATTACAACATAATTTAAAAGGGTAGATTGGTCCATGACAGGACAATTAAGACACTTGTGAGGGTAATGTAGACATTTCACCTTTCTCCTCTTTTAGAATATCAAAACTATTTTACAATACTGCCCTTATTTCACATCCCTGCCCTCAATGATCATTTGCCTTCTTCCATTGGTTTGCCTTCTTCATTAATTCATTCAAGAAGACATTACCTACACCATTAAAACTGTCATAATATCCAACTTTATTAGGCCAGAGAGTTACGAATTCGCTCAATAATAAAATCACTCTTTTCAATCATCATCTTCATCCGTTAACGGTGAACCTTCATGTTGATGTTCATCTGTGAATTGTTTGTACTTGCGTTTTGTATTCATTGGTTATTTTTTATTAGGGTTCTTCAAAGAGAAATGAATACTTAGGGTTGAAGCCCTAACCTTTGAATCCTTCATCCTTTAGAGGTTCAACGATTTCGAAGCACCTGCAAAATCTCTAATGATTCATTCACCTGCTTCATTGACGTAACAATGGTAATATCTTCTTTCTCTTCATCCAGTTAAACTGAAAACGATACTTTTTTTTATTATAATTTTGAACTTTGAGTTTGTCTTGTGACTTGACTCTATTCTTATTGTATCAATAACCAATAGCCCACGGCCCAATGCCTTGAAGATTTTTCATTCATTCTCCATTTAGAGTTGGCTCATTCCAATAAATTATCCAATGTGTTGCATAATTTTAGAAGTGCGCATTCCGTTTTTTTTTTTTTTTCTTTCTGAAACCCAAACAGGTTTGTTTTTTTTTTTTTCTGGTTTCTTTTCAAACCGGTTTCAAGTTGGAATCGGTTCAGTTTTACACCAGTTTGGTCGGTTTGAAAGACCGGTTTCAGTTCGGTGCGTAAACCAATTCTTGTGCGCACATTGTTTTTTTTATTAAAAACCAAACAAAAAGTGTTATTTTTTATGCAAAGTTCAACTTTTATTTATTTTTATAATATTTTTTAAGATGTATGGGTATATATATTAAAAATGTGTAGACACATTTTTATATAATTTTGTCTATATAATTTTTTTTATATAAAATTGTATTTTTTTTTAAATTATATATACCGGTTTAGGTCAGTTCTTGGTGGGGAGGAGGGCCTTCGATCTGGAACGGCCGGTTTGAATCCGGGCCCGAACCTGGTTCGGCATATACTGGTTTGAAACCGGTTTGGTTTCTCAAACCAGTTTTTTGTGTACCTCTACATAATTTGCAACTGTAAATAGTATTTTAAAATCTTGAAATGAATTTGGTATTTTGAAATCATGAAGTGAATTGGGTATAGGAAACTTTGATTATATCCTTCACAGTTATTCTCTTAACTAGGGAATGGATGACCTGTGTTTTTTTATGTCGTTCTATAATTGTCGCTTATGTTGATCACATATATGTCTTTGCATTCTTTTCAGGCCGACTGGTGTGGGGTGGCGCCCCCTTCAAGTCGGTGTTTTTTTTTTTTTTTTTTTTTTTTTTTTTTATCAATAGAGGCATGCGCCCCCACCATTCCCCGTCGTAATAGGGGGTGCCATTGATGGACCGCGAGTGCAATAACGAAGATTGGCAGGTGTTCAATGGGGCATTAAAACATGTTTCCGTTGAAACGACAACTCTAAAAATATAATAATAAACCTATTATTTAACACTATAAAAGTCATTCACTTCTCATTTTTTTAACACACAACTCTCCACTTCTTCTTCTATTTTTTTAGGACTATATATTTTACAAACTATATAAATCACGACTCTCCACTTGCCATACAACAAAAATGCCTCAACGTGTTCCCGCTTGGACCAAAGATGAGGAGTACACCTTGACCGTTGCGTTCCGACACATTAGGAATCAAGTTTTGTTACAACGTATGCATTAGGTACTGAATTTTAGGATTGCATTAATGATAGACTTGACAAGGAAATGGATTTTGCAACCTCGCATAAAAGGGTTTAAATATCGTTAAATGGGAGTGTATATCGTTAGTGCTTGAAAGATTTCACCGAATTTACAGTAGGCGAATGTAATAGACTGCGTATATTATGCCACTGATTGAGATCTTGATTGTATTGTATTTAATGTAGCGATCATCTCCAAAAATAAGGAGAGTCGGTTGTAAACTCTATATATTTGATATTGGTGAATAATGAAAAGGAATCTTGACAATCACAATATTCTACATGGTATCAGCCTAAAACCCTGATCCTCCTCTCCCACCTTCCACTGCCGCCGATCCCCTTACTTCCTTCTCCAATCGTCGACTACCTTCTTCTCCTTTCTTATCAATGGCCGATCACAAACTACACCCCGCTGTCACCGTTTCCAACACAAAATCCTTCATCCCTATAACCCTGGACAACGAAGCTTCGGACTACAATCTTTGCTCCGAAATGTTTCGTATCCACTGCACCGCTAGGCAAGTGTACCTGTCGAGTATAGTATAGATTTCCAGCAAGTACCGAGTATCGAACCCAAAGACACGACTTTCCCTACTCAGCCCTAAGTTGCTTTAATATAAATAAAGATAAAATAAAGAAAGAAAGCAAGGAAGATCAGAATAAAAATCAATACCAAACAAAGTGCTGCTTCGGGATCCAACTTTACCTTGGGACGGATTAATAGTAGTTATTTAATTAAGTGGTATGAACAAGTGCGCACTTTTGCTGAACTTGGAGTTGCTACAGCATTCTCCAGTGGTGACTGTTTTCGCAATACGAGCTGTGTTTTTATTTTAAAATGAGGGTCTCCCGACCTGGTAAGCTCACCTCTCAACAATAATAGACGGACTACTCAAGACTGTATGCATCCAACCCCGAAGAATCCACATCCCAGTATTGCAATAAAGACATCTAAATACTTAAAACCTCTATTGACAACTTGTCGGTGGCCGGAGCATGACCGAGCAAGAAGCCACTTGATATCATAAAGGAGTCGTGACCTACCAGCACACGTGCATCCTTTACTTGACCCAAATAACTATTTTAAAAAGTGAGTGGTCTATCGATAACTGTGCGGCAGTATAAAGATGAGAGAAAATAAAGACTGTCTCCTCTCAACGTTGGTTCATAAAATTTTAGTTTGCGCCAAAGCTTTCACATAGATGATGAAGCTAAGTCGCACAACTAAGACTTGACTTATCACTAGGACCGAATATAAAGACCGTATCGACTCTAAATGAGATCTTGATAGTAGATGATTATGTCTCAAAGTGTGTGTATTTCTACCCACAAATGGACTAATCACTACGCATGGGTTTAAGTTCACAAGTGCATGGGTTTTTACACACCATGGGTACACTCATGAGTCCATCGCATTTCCTATCAAGACACCCACAAGACCAAAGACTAGTTAATTAGTTATTTAGTTAATCAAACAAGACTTTGAGTAAAAAGAATTTAACAAGAACACAACACCACTAACCAAATAAAAACTATATAATTCGTACCAAGATAAGTCTTCACCCTAGCAACACTCAAATAATCTAGCCTAACATCGGCTCTACAACTATCACACAATCAATGGTGGATGAGGAATACATGGTGGTGAGTGTGATATGGATTAAAGAGGGTGGATTGGATGAGTTTTAGTGATCTCTCTCTCTCTCTCTCTACTCTCAATCTCCAAGTCTTTTATGGAGTGATCTCAAGCTCCAAAGGTGACTTGCAAGACCCCTAAGATGGCTGAAACTTCCTCGAGAAGTGTTGGTTTGGATGGATGAAGGGATGGTTCCAAATGAGGGGTGGGGGCCTCTATTTATAGGCAAATCAGGGGCAGCACGCCCTCGACAACGTTCTGGCACACCCATTCTCGACAACGCGTACTGTTGCAGAGTCCTTTTGTGCAGAATGTCCCCTGGGGTGGTTGGCACGCCCATGCCAAGGTCCTAGGCACACCCGTGCTTGCTGGTACAATTAACAGTCTTGTCAGTTTTGGTCGGTTTTTGCCTTGGAGAACACGCTGGAGTAAAGCACGCCCGTGCATAAGTATGAAGCACGCCCGTGTACACTTCAAAATGCTGATTTTGACCTCCGTTGACTTGGAAATGTTGACTTGTTGACCCAGAACAGTTGCACGACCGTGCACTGCCAGAGCGCGACCGTGCTGTATCTGAAACTTATCCGAAAGTCTTCAATTCCTTGTCTTTCGTGTTGTTTTCCTGTCTGGCCTTCAAAACTTGCATGTGGGAGACAAGGTTGTTGTACCATATGCCCTTTTGTCCCCTAGAAGCTTGTTCTCCACTCAAAACGTGCCTTTTTCCTTTATTTTTGCATTTTCCTTTCAATAACCTGCATTTATCTCAAAGGAACGATTTAACAATATTTTATAAAAGATAAAAGCATAAAAATGTACAAAAAGGAAGGTAATTATATATATAAAACATGTTAATTTATCGGCACATCACACCCCTTAATCATACAACTTTCTTACCCACAACCTTTCACCCCTCCTTTGGCCCCATATCCAATCTCCTAGCCCAAATACCACACCTCAACCCCCTTCCCCTAATCCCCACGGCCCACACCCCACACCTCCCCATTCTCCTCCCTCTACCCCCCTTCCGGCCCAAGCTTCGGCCCATCCACCCCTGGCCCGTCAACACTGCCCACACAACCAACTCCCGGCCCGTCAACAACCCCACCACAGCCCACTGTACCCCCGACTACACCCTTGGCCCAACCACAACCTAACATCCCGACTCCAACCAAACCACCCGTCCAAAAACCCTTAAACAACCCACCCGCACCACTTCCCGCACCGCAAACCACTCGTACCATGCACACTCGCGCCATGGACGACATCACCAAACCCAAAAAACCCTTTAACCTTCACACGACCTCTCTTGTGCCTATCCCAAAATCACCACATGTTGCTTTGTCTAGTCCAGAGTGGTTCGCTGCCATGAACAACGAATTTAGTGCATTAATTAAAAACGAGACCTGGTAGTTGGTACCTCGGCTCCCAGATATGAATATTATTAGATTCATGTGGCTATTCAAGCATAAATTTTGGTCGGATGGGTCTCTTGAGCGTTATAAAGCTCGGTTAGTTTGTGATGGGAGGAGCCAACAAGTTGGCATCGATTGTGGAGAAACATTTAGCCCTGTCATCAAACCTACTACCATTCGGACCGTCCTTAGTTTGGCTCTTTCTCAGTCATGGCCAATACACCAGTTGGACGTTATGAATGCTTTCTTAGATGGGCATTTACAGGAGACAGTTTATATGCACCAACCTATGGGGTTTCGACATCGGGATTACAAGAACCATGTTTGTCGCCTAAAGAAGTCTCTTTATGGCCTCAAACAGGCTCCTCGGGCGTGGTATCAAAGGTTTACTGATTTTTTTCTTCAACAGGGGTTCACTCAGTGCAAAATTGACAATTCTCTATTCATATATCATCACAGACGAGACATTGCTTATCTCCTCTTATACGTTGATGATATTATTCTCACCACATCTTCTGACACTCTCCGCCAGAACCTTTTATCTATTCTTGCAGGGGAATTTACTATGACAGACTTGGGGCCGCTAACCTATTTTTTAGGCATCTCGGTCAAGCGACTTGGTGATTCACTATTTCTCTCTCAATAGTCATATGCCAAAGACATCATCCACAGGGCCGGTATGGACAACTGCAAGCCAGCCGCCACCCCTGTGGACACACAACACAAGCTAGGCAGGCAACCTGATTCTTTTTTTGATGACCCCACTACGTACCGGAGCCTCGCAGGAGCGATACAATATCTCACTTTCACTAGGCCTGACATCACTTATGCGGTCCAACAGATTTGCATGCACATGCATGCCCCTTGTGTCGCTCACTATAATGCGCTAAAGCGCATCATTCGATATCTTCAGGACACCTCTGATCTTGGTTTACATCTTACTGCCTCCTTCACTCTTGCTATTCGCGCATACACAGACGCGGTGTAACATCGCGTGATTTTTAATTTTATAGGTATTCTATTTTTAACAAATTTCAAGTTCGCCTTTATTCGTTTTCTTTTATGTTACTCCTACCAATTCGTGACGAGTCGACAATATAATTTATGCTATTCAATTTAGACGTTATAAGAAGAAACTCATCTAGTTAAGATCTTAATATATATTTATTTTTAATAAAACACACATATATATAATATATAGTTTTAATAATACAAAAAAAAAGGAACATCATTTTGTTCCTTGACTTTTGCAAGATACAAAAATCACCACATATTCATGAACTTAATATTTTAGTCTTGAACGTTTCTTTTTTTTATTTTTGAGACTCGGGCAACAACAGTACACAGCACCTATGACATAATCAAACTTAACCCCATCTAAACACCTCCTAACCACCTTAATTAATGCATTAAACACCCAACCAACCCACCTCACCTATAAATACAACCCCTCTCCACCCTTTAACCTCTTGTTCATCCATAATCTCCCTAAAACTCTCTCTAATCTTCAAGTTTATTGAGAAAACTTTCTGAAAACATAATCAGTAAGTTCTAAGCTCAAACTTGCACTTTTCTTCTAATTTTCCTTCTCTTTTCTATCCAAAACTCCTTGGAGAACCCTCTAGAATCTTCCCTATGTTTATCCACAGAAGTGTGATAAGGGTAGAGCACCTAAAAGAGGTCTCAAATGTGTTTGTTTTCTGATTTGTTTTTATGTCCTAAGAATGTTTGTTGTGAAGGAACCAACCAAGTCTACTAACAATCTAATGTTAGAGAGATTTGTGATATGGCATTGGGTGAGAAAGGAGAGTCAAGACTCATCCAAATCAGTCTCCAAACTTTACTTAAACTTCTTGGTTATACTAAGTAATAATATAAACTTATACTTTCAAGCTTCCATCTTACTATCTTATTATTAATCTTTGGAAGGTTTGTGGTTACACCCTACCTTACCAACTCTCTTGAACCTTCTTGTGCTACATATTTATCCACAGTAGAAAGGGGAAATCTCGTGTTCAAAACCCACGTTTACCTCATAAGCGAAGTGGTTATGACATGAACTTATCAATCGGATTCACATTCCTAACCTTATACCATCCGAATCAACTATGATGATTTTGTGCTTGGTCTAACTTATTCTCATGACCATCCGGATTGCCTTAAAGGCAATTTGTGTTTTGGTTTGCCTAAAAGGCTTGCATGAATTTCTTGAAACTTTAATCTAAACTCGAACCTAAGACTCTAATTCTTAATTCTAGTTAATCGAAGCTAAACCTTAATCTTCCAAGACATTCTTTTGGAACCTTATCAAGACGCACCCAAAGGTGAGTCATACTTGTCCCCTTTTCTTTTATCGCTTTTGGGACCAACATGTATCGTATGCAAAACACACTAATTATTTCATAAACACTCATGCTCAATCTATTAAACATACTTATATGTTATTTGTCATGCTTACGATTCTTGATACTTAAACATAATTCATTAACTATTATTAGCCCACTTAACATGTATAACGCTATAGGAGTAGCACCCCGCCCCGTTTATGGGTCATTGTTAAGAATCAAACGGACCTAGCATGAATATGTTAGGTATACGCAGTGGAATCGCGGGTTTGAGTTATGTTCTTTGTATGGTATGTATGTGGGATGCTATAGTATGAGATTCGAGTAAATCATTCTAATTACTACGTATGTAAACCAAAACTAGTATGCTCACCAATGCTTTATGTGTTGACAAATATTTTATACATGTTGCAGGAAATGTTTAATGCAGGATTTTCAAGAAAAACTACTTAGGATTGGACTAGAAACTCACGCTAGTTTAAGTTCTATGTTTCGATGTTGTATTTTTTTTAAACAATTTGTATTCCGTATCTTTTAGACAATGATTATGCTATAAATGAAATTTTATCTTTAAATCATATTGTCACAATTAGTGTCATGAAGTCTTTGAACAATCTACCACAAGTCTCGCCCCGATGTATTCCGCCATCGGTTGGGGTGTGACAGATTGGTATCAGAGCCATGACTATAGGGAATTAGGAAAAATTGCCATGTTTGACCTAGTCTATAGTTAAGTACCTTTTTGACCATTCCTTTTATCATGCTTAATATACTTGTTCTCCCTACCTTGCTTCTACTCCATTCTTTTGGTCTTTAAAATTTACCTTCCTATTTGTGGATTACTCTACACTCGAAAACGCTCGTATATCACAAACGAAAGAAAATCACCAAAATAGGCGTGAAACCCTCACTTTGGTGATAACTTTCAACCCGCATAAATACTTTGTGTTTTTTAAACTACACCAAGATAGTAGTGATATCCTCACCTTGGTGAAAATTTCACAGTTCTCGTTCTAGTGGACACTTAATTACCAATTGAGGGTTAGAAATAATTTTCTTACCACGTTGGACAAAGTGTACAAACCACACTCAAGAAATGACCTCGCTAAGATAGGAGTGAAATCCGCAACTTAGCGATTAGTTTCAATCCATGATTTTTTTTCAATCTCGCCAAAGTCTCAAATTTACTAATGACAAGGAACATGTAGTAACTGGAAGGGTGAATACCGTTAACCGAAAGTTTCGGCGAGAGTATTTCCACCTATTAGGCCAATGCATGTTTCCAAACTCAAAGGTAAATTCGAATCACTTTGGTTAGTCTTAGTTCCGTTCTGGAACACTCCAATTATTTTTTTTAAAAACAAGCCTTTCTTAAAATTCTAATTCTACTTTCAATGTTGTTTTAATGCTATATTTTCATTATATATTTGAGTTACTTACTCGCTTACAATCTCAAGACTCGCATTACAAGCTACTCTCGCAATCTCCAAACAATACTAATAATCGCAAAACAACATTAATCAAACCCCTTTATATTTTCCAAATGCACTATACTTGCTTATACTTATGTGTTATGCTTTATACACAATGTGAAACTACATGCTACTTGAACTATTTGACACTATGTGCTTTGTATGCTTAATTCACTTCTAAAAACAAAGACAAAATGCAATCGTTGTAAAAATAAACCATTGATCAAAGCTCATAATTCCTTTTTGTTTATCCCTTAGATGTCTTCCATGTCCAACCAAAGAATCTCAAAACAAAGCACCAACAAGAAAATGCTCTCTTTCATGGCCAAGCAAATGGCCAAGGTCATACCCGAAGTGGTTAGCAAAATCCAAGCCTCCGCAAGCCCACATGGTTCTGTTGACTCAAAAGCCGAATCCTCCAAAACCATATCCTTGACCTTTAAGCAATTTAACCTACATCGACCCGACTCTTTCACGGGAAACGATGGTGCTACCGCTATGCTCGAATGGTTCGACCACCTCGAGCTAGTTTTCATCAATAGCGAATGCCCCGAGGATCTCCACACTCGTCACACCACTAGTGTCTTCAAATCAAGGGCACTCGAGTAGTGGAAAAGCGAGAGAGCCACCCGTGGAAACGAAGCCGCTTTAGCTTTGCTATGGGAGGAACTCAAGCAACTCATGATTGAGGAGTTCTGCCTCGCGCAAGAGATTGAGCGACTCGAAGATGAGTTTTGGAAACTCAAGCAAAACAGTGGTGAGAACCCAACCTATACCAATCGTTTCAAGCAACTCCTTGTCCTTGTACCTCACCAATTCAACACCACTAAGAGAATCATAGCTAAGTATCTCAAAGGCCTCCCAATGAGTGTTCGTGATATCGTTGAAGGAGCCGAAACCACCACCCTAGAAAAAGCCATTCGTTTAGGTTCCAAAATCTCGAATAACCAAGTGAAAGATGGGACCTTAACTATCCCAAACACCACCACCAAAACCGTCAATCAAACCACCACCATTCCCACCGAAAACCAAAGGAAGCCAAAACCCCCATCAACCCAAAGCAATAACCGCAAATGCAAATCCCAAAACCAAAACTATGCCGTTACCATTCCATCCACCGAAGCTCAAGCTCCAACTCCTTTTAATCAAGTGCCTACCAGAAAACCTTACACCGGTCCATTCCCAAAGTGTAACACGTGCCTATTTCATCACCTACCAACCTCTACTTGCCGTTTCTATACCAATTGTAACCGCTATGGGCACCTTGTCCAAACTTGCAAAACTGGCCCTAGAACCCAAAACAACCAACCAACCAACCTCGAGCTGCTAACCAACCTCCTCTAGCCATCGGCAATGGGCGTGCATGTTTCAAGTGTGGTGATCCTATTCATTTTGCTCCTCAATATACCCGCAACAACCCAGCTCAAGCTCAAGTTCCAGCTCAAAGTCAACCACCAAGGGGTTGCGCTTTCAACCTCAATGCGGCCCAAGCTCAAAATGAAAATGATGTTCTGAACGATACGTTCCTTGTTAATGGATCTTATGTGTCACACCCTCAAAATCCACTTGCGGAGTTTTACCGCGAGGCGCATGACAAACCAGGATCCAAACCAACGATCACAATAATCAAGTCTAACATGAACATAATGCAATTTCAAAACAATGTTTAAAATCCCCGTTTACAGCGGAAGCTTATTCAAAACAATTATTCAATAGTAAACCAATGTTCAACGTTTGTAAAACCATGCAACTCTAACTAGACGCCGTGCAGACGCGTGCGCCCTAGTTCCATTGTGCTACCTTAGCGACCTGAGAAAACATGTAAAAGTTTACGTCAGCACAAAAATGCTGGTGAGTTTACAGGTTTTGTAATCCAAGTACCAAGTCCACCTGTCCATACTATAACAAATCGAAAACCAGTGTACGCTAGCTAGGCGTATGTTTTGTTACTACCACGATTGGAAAACCATTACTAACACGCATACCAGATGTTGTGCCCGAAAAGTAAACCTGTTGTTCCTGTTGTTCCTGTTTGAGACAATATGCACTCGCCCGGCCCTCCAAGCCGACGAGCGGGGTTGGTCATTCCCAATAGCGCTATTCACATTTCCCCGTTGTGCAAACCCGCACATTCATGGTTCCCCCCGGGACTTCCAAAGATCGTGTAGTACACAATAGAAACCCATAGTATGACAGTAGTTACCAAATAATCGTTTTAACACATGTTTTCTCCCCCGAAAGTATGAAACCAGTTTAAAAGAGGGGCCGTAAACTCACCTTAAGTTGCGTTACTCCTTAACACGAGTAAACTCAGCTGCTATGCTAGTCCCGTAAAGCGGCGACCTAACATATGACAGTTACAAGTACTTAGACTAATAACCCGCAGGTTAGTTAGTCCCTAGATGTCCAGACCATAACCAAGTTCGTTTGAAAACACCGTGACCATTTAACTGACCCAAAGTACAAGACTCGACATCCCATTGGTGACCCGAGACTTCCCGTGTTATGTTTACGCTCTCAAACATGCAATCATGCAATCACACTTAACATACGTTAACGAACAACAAGTTATAGCACATAGTTCACGTATCACCGAATTACATCCAAACATATGTTACCAAGTTATTAGATATGTTACGGGGTTCCTAGCATGTTCCTACATGTCAAATCGGGTCTCGGAATGCTAATTTACACTTACAGCAGCAGTACACGCGATTAGGAAAAGTCAACTAGCATTTAGGTTGGTCAACTAGCATTTAGGAAAGCTAATCGCCTATAATATAGGCGATTAGGGCTATACCACATATAATTATTAGCATTTAGGGCTATACCACATGTAACTACTAGCATTTAGGCTATACCACATGTAACTACTAGTATTTAGGGCTATACCACATGTAACTACTAGCATTTAGGCCCTACTCGCATGTATCTACTAGCATTTAGGCTCTACTCGCCTCTAACATAGGCATTTAGCCTCCTAATCGCCCCTAACATAGGCGATTAGGACTGCTACTCGCCTGTAACCTTGCTGTTCCAGTTTTTCGCGCGTTTAACGCTCCAATTCAGATCCAGAACGTGTGTAACCATCCAATATCATCCCAAACACTATCCTAAACATGTTTCAACTAAAACCCTTCGTTTTGCCTCGTATTATCAGCCCTGCATGCAATCACGTAATCCAAACACCATTCACATAGCATGCAACATCACACTAACATGCGTAACTATAACCCTAATAATCAATTACTCAGATTTCATTAACATAACATCAATATTATTCTGATCTATCATAATAACATGTCATTCATTCATCTTGAATCATAAAAACCCTAGCTTTCTAATCATAAACACACATAACACATGTATACTAGTTAAAATCCGATTAACAACACTTATTAACGATTTTCAGAAAGCTTTTTCGTTTTAGAACAGGTCTGGACTATTAGGGATTGAATAAAAACGTTTATAAGATTGCATGGATGGAAACCAAACCTTAGATTTGTAAAAGAATGATGGATTAAGCTTGAAACCTTGTGTTTTGATCAAAAATCGCGTTCCAGAGGTTGTGTGTGTGTTGGGGCAGGTTATGGGATGACTAGGGTTTGTATAATGAAGTTTAGGAGGTCAAGTATGGTATTTATAGTCGTTTTTAGTCGTCCAGCCCGTAACTAGCGATTATGCAGCCCTTACACGCGATTAGGAAGCCTAATCGCGTGTAAGTTCATGCAATTGGGGCCTAATCGCATGAACAGTCATGCAATTGGTCCCTACTCGCCCCTAAGGTCCCCCACTCGCCCCTCCTATAGGCGATTGGGCTATCCTAATCGCCTATAGGGGCCTGTTCCGTGTGTTTTGCGCGTTAAACCCCGTTTTAAATATGTTAACACATATTCACATACCGACAAGTCACATAATGATTGTAAACACATAACACTTGTAAATACACATATTCACACTCGTTCACCAATTCCCGGGACTCGAGACTCGTATGTTCCGTATGCCCTGACGATCCTACAAATCGTCACCGTTTGTACACTTGGTTAAGGACCGACATCTAATGAACCTCTAGACCAACATCCAATGATCTTCTAGACTAAACCGATAGTTCCCGAACCATAACCCGACTTAACTAACCCAGTTAAGTACAATATACGCGTGACTCGCTAAGGTAGACTTTCATCTAGACAACGTTGTTAACCAGAATTTGCCGGGTGTCACATCATCCCCACGTTAAAAGAATTTTCGTCCCGAAAATTGCACAAGTACCAAAAGAACAAAAGAAATAACGAAGGGAACAAACGAAAGATAGAAACCAAGAGAGAGATTTACCCGAGTTGTCACATCATCCCCACGTTAAAAGGAATCTCGCCCCGAGATTCATTCAGCCGCAGAAGAGACATATCTCGACTCGAACGCTTCCTTAGGAAAGAGATGAGGATACTTAGACTTCATCTGATCCTCCCGTTCCCAAGTGTACTCTGGTCCCCGGTTCGAGTTCCACCGAACCTTAACGATACGAATCTTGCTATGACGTAGGCTACGAATCTTGTAATCCAGAATCTCCACAGGTTCTTCCACAATCCGAAGACGATCATCAACCTTGATCTCTTCCAGTGGAACGATGAGAGACTCGTCAGCCAGACACTTCTTCAAGTTGGACACATGGAAGACGTTATGTACGTTACCGAGCTCCGTCGGTAAATCAAGACGATATGCCACCGGTCCAATCCGTTCCAGGATCGTAAATGGGCCGACATACCGCGGATTGAGTTTGCCACGCTTCCCAAAGCGTATGACGCCCTTCCATGGTGAGACTTTTAGAAGTACTTTGTCATTAACTTGGAATTCCAATGGTTTGCGACGCTGATCAGCATAACTCTTTTGCCGATCCCGTGCCGCTGCTAACTGGTTACGAATCTGTACGATATTTTCCGAAGTTTCGTACACTAGTTCAGGCCCAGTGAGTTGACTCTCACCCACTTCAGCCCAACAAAGAGGAGAACGGCATTTCCGTCCGTACAGTGCCTCGAACGGAGCCGCCTTGATGCTCGTGTGATAACTATTGTTGTACGAGAATTCTACTAACGGTAGATGAGCTTCCCAACCCTTGCCAAAATCGATCACACATGCCCGCAGCATGTCTTCTAAAGTTTGAATCGTGCGCTCACTCTGACCGTCAGTCTGTGGATGATAGGCCGTACTCATGTCTAGTTGGGTACCCAAAGCCTTGTGCAAAGACTTCCAGAAGTGAGAAGTAAAATGGGAGTCACGATCCGAGATAATAGAAACTGGCACCCCGTGCTTAGAAACAACTTCCTTCAAATAAAGACGAGCCAAACGATCCATGGTGTCGGTCTCCTTAATAGCAAGAAAATGGGCTGATTTCGTCAACCGATCGACAATCACCCATATCTTGTCATTCCCGCTTGGTGATTTAGGAAGTTGCGTGACAAAATCCATGGTAATTCGTTCCCATTTCCATTCCGGAATTTCAGGTTGTTGCAAGAGACCCGACGGTTTCCGGTATTCCACCTTGACCTTAGCACAGGTCAAGCATTTGCTCACGTATGAGGCTATATCCGACCTCATGTTTGGCCACCAGTAAAGCACCTTCAGATCTTGGTACATCTTATCCGAACCAGGATGAATAGAATACCGGGACTTATGAGCCTCATCAAGGACAAGCTCCCATAGTCCCCCGAATAAAGGAACCCATATGCGTTCTGCGAAGTAGTGCAGGCCATCAGGCCTTCGCTCGAGGTGCTTGTCGGCACCGTGCATAGTTTCAGCTTTAAGGTTTTCCTCCTTCAAAGCTTCTAACTGGGCAGAACGAAGTTGATCAGGTAGAGATGAATGAATGGTGAGCTGCAACGCCCGAACGCGACGAGGTTTAGTTGATTCCTTCCTGCTCAAGGCGTCTGCTACAACATTCGCCTTGCCAAGATGGTACTTAATAGCACAATCATAGTCGTTCAGAAGTTCAATCCAACGACGCTGCCGTATGTTCAAATGTTGTTGGTCGAAAATATGTTGGGGACTCTTGTGATCGGTGTAGATGGTGCATTTGGTACCGTACAAGTAATGTCTCCAAATTTTCAACGCGAATACCACGGCACCCAACTCCAAGTCATGGGTGGTGTAGTTTTTCTCGTGCACCTTGAGTTGACGAGAAGCATACGCAATCACCTTCTCGCGTTTCATCAACACACAACCGAGACCATGAATAGAAGCATCACAGTAAACAACGAAATCATCAGGGCCTTCAGGTAAAGACAAAATAGGAGCAGAACAAAGTTTAGTCTTCAGTTCTTGAAATGCCGACTCTTGTGGTTCACCCCAGTCGAATTTTCTATCCTTCTGCGTGAGAGTGGTCAGGGGTTGAGCGATCTTCGAGAACCCCTGAATGAAACGACGATAGTAGCCTGCAAGGCCTAGGAATTGCCGCACCTCAGTTGGCGTCTTTGGCGCTCCCCAGTCCTTGATCGCTTCGATCTTAGCTGGATCGACATGAATTCCTAGTTCATTAACCACATGTCCTAGGAACTGAACTTCGCGTAACCAAAAGTCACACTTTGAGAATTTGGCGTAAAGTTTTTCCCGTCGCAAAAGTTCCAAAACCAAACGCAGGTGTTCCTCATGTTCGGTCTTGTTCTTGGAGTAGATCAGAATGTCATCAATAAACACAATGACGAACTTGTCAAGATATGGTTTGCAAATGCGGTTCATCAAATCCATGAAAACCGCCGGTGCGTTTGTGAGACCGAAAGGCATGACCAAGAATTCAAAATGGCCATAACGTGTACGAAAGGCAGTCTTTGCAACGTCAGCTTCCCTTACCCGCAACTGGTGATAACCGGACCTCAAGTCAATCTTGGAATAATAACTAGAACCCTGGAGCTGGTCGAATAGATCATCAATACGTGGAAGAGGATAACGGTTCTTGACGGTCAATTTATTCAGTTCTCTGTAGTCCACACACAATCGGAAACTTCCATCCTTCTTCTTGACGAATAGAATCGGGGCTCCCCAAGGGGAAGAACTTGGTCTGATGAAACCCTTGTCCAAGAGTTCCTGTAACTGACTAGACAATTCCTGCATCTCGGGAGGTGCAAGACGGTAGGGGGCCCGAGCAATATGAGCAGCCCCTGGTACAAGATCAATACCGAACTCGACTTGACGATGGGGAGGAAGACCAGATAAATCATCGGGAAAAACATCAGGAAACTCGCGTACCACCGGAATATCGTCGATCTTCTTCTCATCACCAGAGGAAACAGTAAAAGCGCCAAAACGGCTGGATAACCCTTTCGAAGACACTTAAGGGCTTTCATGCTAGAGATGATGTTTAGCGGAACACCACCCTTGATACCGTACACAGAAAGGAATTCTCCATCAGGGAGAGGAATCCGAATAACCTTGTCGTAACAAACAATCTCCGCGCGATACAAAGACAACCAATCCATGCCTACCACAACGTCAAAACTACCCAAAGGTACCGGCATAAGGTCGATGGGGAACGATAAACCCGACAACTCTAATTGACACTCCCGAAGGATACTAGTAGCTTCAATCTTTTTACCGTCAGTCAATTCAATAATATACTTAGTCTCTAATGGTACGGGTGCTACATCTAGCAGTCGACTAACTTCCATGGACACAAAACTCTTGTCGGCACCAGAATCAAATAACACACTAACAGAACGATTATTGAGAAGGAACGTACCGGTAACTGTGTCAGGATCCTGTCTAGCCTCAGCGGCTCCAATGACGAAGGCACGTGCATTTCTGCCGCTGCCCCCGTTGTTCCCATTACCGTTGTTTCCACCCTGCTTCAGTTTTGGGCAATCCTTCTTGTAATGCCCGGTCTCACCACAATTGTAACATCCTTGTCTTCCCATAGTCCCTTGAGTAGTAGGAGCTGAGTTAGTAGTCGGGGCCTGGGTCGATGGAAGTGTAACCCGACAATCTTTAGCATAATGCCCTGTTCGCTGGCAGCGATGACAACGGTTACTGTCGCAGTTCCCTTGATGATGACGCCCACACTTGTTACATTTAGGCAGTTTCCCCGCATAACCACCCTGCTTGTTACCCGAAGAAGAAGAAGAACCCCCATTATCGAACCTCTTACTCTGCTGTGCTGGCCCAGATTCCTTCCCGTCATTTTCCCACTTGCGCTTGTTGTTCTCTGGGGCCTTAACAGTCGAACCCTTAGCAGACAAAATACCTTCATTTACCTTCAAGTTGGTCATCCTATGAGCGGATCGGACCACCTCTGAGTATGTAGGATGATTTCCTACAGCCACTAACCCTGCGATCTCAGGTACTAACCCCGAGATATAATGCTCAATCCTCCTATATTCTGGCACATGCAGATCGGGACACAGCACTGCCAACTCATTCCGCCTCACACTATACTTCTCAATTTCAGACCCAGTCATCTTGAGGTTCCACACCTCGTGCTCTAGCTTCTGCACCTCTTCCCTCGGACAGTACTCACGCTTCAGCAGCTGCACAAAATTCTCCCAAGGCATAGCATACGCCTCCCCAATACCCATATTCTGGGTGATGTTATTCCACCAAGTCAATGCAACATCCTGGAATAACGCAGCAGCATACTTAACCCGATCTTCTGGGAGACAGTTACACATCAGAAACACTGACTCCACTTTCTCCAGCCACCTAAGCAAGCTCACCGCACCCTCAGTGCCAGAGAATTCCTGGGGCTTACAGTCCCGAAACATCTTGTAGGTACACATGGGTGGGGGTGGGTTAACAGGACCACCTGAAATGAAACGCATGAGGAACCACGAAGAATGTAAACAAAGTTCACCAATGAGGCAAAGAAAATGGATAAATCAACTTACCACCACGACCACCAGCACCACCGCGACCACCACCACGTCCACCATTGCGACCACCTCCACATCCTCCTCTTACTCCAGACATGATTCTGGCAGAAAGAACGAGAAAATTTAGTTTCGCAGATAAAGATAACCACTAATGTTCACAAGATCAAAGCTAGATCCAATCCAGGACTATCCCTTTAAACCCAGAGCTCACTAGGGCTTCCATGCATTTCGGTTTATGATTTTGTGTGCACCCAAAATGATAAACCGCTCTACATGGTCCTCCCAGTGTTCTCCTAGTTCAAAGTTCAAATCACCGAACATAGACTCTTAGCTATACACCGAAATGCTACGGTAGTTTATAATAAGTGTTTCTATTGGAGTACGAAAGGGAGAAGTCCGAGCCTTGGACAAATCTCAAGAGTATACGAGTTACTCCAATATACTACACTGCCTAGAAAGCAAGTAACCCAACCTAAGATAGAACGGATGATGTAACGTAGAAAGGCCAAATGATTTAGAGACACCCCGACAAGACCATACGCAACCACCATAATGTTTAGTACCATGTGATCGTCTAGTGTGTGCGACTCGGCTATAGACTAGACTCTACATGCAGTCCTAGTTCACTATAACCATTGGCTCTGATACCAATCTGTCACACCCTCAAAATCCACTTACGGAGTTTTACCGCGAGGCGCATGACAAACCAGGATCCAAACCAACGATCACAATAAACAAGTCTAACATGAACATAATGCAATTTCAAAACAATGTTTAAAATCCCCGTTTACAGCGGAAGCTTATTCAAAACAATTATTCAATAGTAAACCAATGTTCAACGTTTGTAAAACCATGCAACTCTAACTAGACGCCGTGCAGACGCGTGCGCCCTAGTTCCATTGTGCTACCTTAGCGACCTGAGAAAACATGTAAAAGTTTACGTCAGCACAAAAATGCTGGTGAGTTTACAGGTTTTGTAATCCAAGTACCAAGTCCACCTGTCCATACTATAACAAATCGAAAACCAGTGTACGCTAGCTAGGCGTATGTTTTGTTACTACCACGATTGGAAAACCATTACTAACACGCATACCAGATGTTGTGCCCGAAAAGTAAACCTGTTGTTCCTGTTGTTCCTGTTTGAGACAATATGCACTCGCCCGGCCCTCCAAGCCGACGAGCGGGGTTGGTCATTCCCAATAGCGCTATTCACATTTCCCCGTTGTGCAAACCCGCACATTCATGGTTCCCCCCGGGACTTCTAAAGATCGTGTAGTACACAATAGAAACCCATAGTATGACAGTAGTTACCAAATAATCGTTTTAACACATGTTTTCTCCCCCGAAAGTATGAAACCAGTTTAAAAGAGGGGCCGTAAACTCACCTTAAGTTGCGTTACTCCTTAACACGAGTAAACTCAGCTGCTATGCTAGTCCCGTAAAGCGGCGACCTAACATATGACAGTTACAAGTACTTAGACTAATAACCCGCAGGTTAGTTAGTCCCTAGATGTCCAGACCATAACCAAGTTCGTTTGAAAACACCGTGACCATTTAACTGACCCAAAGTACAAGACTCGACATCCCATTGGTGACCCGAGACTTCCCGTGTTATGTTTACGCTCTCAAACATGCAATCATGCAATCACACTTAACATACGTTAACGCACAACAAGTTATAGCACATAGTTCACGTATCACCGAATTACATCCAAACATATGTTACCAAGTTATTAGATATGTTACGGGGTTCCTAGCATGTTCCTACATGTCAAATCGGGTCTCGGAATGCTAATTTACACATACAGCAGCAGTACACGCGATTAGGAAAAGTCAACTAGCATTTAGGTTGGTCAACTAGCATTTAGGAAAGCTAATCGCCTATAATATAGGCAATTAGGGCTATACCACATATAATTATTAGCATTTAGGGCTATACCACATGTAACTACTAGCATTTAGGCTATACCACATGTAACTACTAGCATTTAGGGCTATACCACATGTAACTACTAGCATTTAGGCCCTACTCGCATGTATCTACTAGCATTTAGGCTCTACTCGCCTCTAACATAGGCATTTAGCCTCCTAATCGCCCCTAACATAGGCGATTAGGACTGCTACTCGCCTGTAACCTTGCTGTTCCAGTTTTTCGCGCGTTTAACGCTCCAATTCAGATCCAGAACGTGTGTAACCATCCAATATCATCCCAAACACTATCCTAAACATGTTTCAACTAAAACCCTTCGTTTTGCCTCGTATTATCAGCCCTGCATGCAATCACGTAATCCAAACACCATTCACATAGCATGCAACATCACACTAACATGCGTAACTATAACCCTAATAATCAATTACTCAGATTTCATTAACATAACATCAATATTATTCTGATCTATCATAATAACATGTCATTCATTCATCTTGAATCATAAAAACCCTAGCTTTCTAATCATAAACACACATAACGCATGTATACTAGTTAAAATCTGATTAACAACACTTATTAACGATTTTCAGAAAGCTTTTTCGTTTTAGAACAGGTCTGGACAATTAGGGATTGAATAAAAACGTTTATAAGATTGCATGGATGGAAACCAAACCTTAGATTTGTAAAAGAATGATGGATTAAGTTTGAAACCTTGTGTTTTGATCAAAAATCGCGTTCCAGAGGTTGTGTGTGTGTTGGGGCAGGTTATGGGACGACTAGGGTTTGTATAATGAAGTTTAGGAGGTCAAGTATGGTATTTATAGTCGTTTTTAGTCGTCCAGCCCGTAACTAGCGATTATGCAGCCCTTACACGCGATTAGGAAGCCTAATCGCATGTAAGTTCATGCAATTGGGGCCTAATCGCATGAACAATCATGCAATTGGTCCCTACTCGCCCCTCCTATAGGCGATTGGGCTATCCTAATCGCCTATAGGGGCCTGTTCCGTGTGTTTTGCGCGTTAAACCCCGTTTTAACATATGTTAACACATATTCACATACCGACAAGTCACATAATGATTGTAAACACATAACACTTGTAAATACACATATTCACACTCGTTCACCAATTCCCGGGACTCGAGACTCGTATGTTCCGTATGCCCTGACGATCCTACAAATCGTCACCGTTTGTACACTTGGTTAAGGACCGACATCTAATGAACCTCTAGACCAACATCCAATGATCTTCTAGACTAAACCGATAGTTCCCGAACCATAACCCGACTTAACTAACCCAGTTAAGTACAATATACGCGTGACTCGCTAAGGTAGACTTTCATCTAGACAACGTTGTTAACCAGAATTTGCCGGGTGTCACATTATGCTTCTGTACTCTTTGATATCGGTGCGGATAAGAGTTTTGTGTCTCTAGAATTTGAACCTCTGCTTGCTTGTGCACGATCTAAATTATCGGAACCTTTCACCATTGAAGTCGCAAATGGTGAACCCATCTCTATTGATTTCATTATCAAAAACTGCACCTTGAATCTTAAGGACCATGATTTATCCATAGATCTAAATCCTATGCAATTGGGAAGCTTTGACATCATAGTAGGCATGGATTGGCTTGCAAAACATCATGCCGAAGTCGTTTGTTTCTAAAAATTCATCCGTATACCACTTCCTAGTGGTGACACTTTACAAATCTATGGTGAGAAACCCTCAAAGGACTTAAGCTCATGTCTTGTACCAAAGCTCGAAAGTATCTCCGTAAGGAATATGTTGCATTCTTGGCTCATGTGGTAACAACCAAAGACAAGGAAAAAGGCATAAAAGACATACCTATCGTTTGTAACTTTCCTGAGGTCTTTCCCGAAGATCTACCCGGTCTTCCTCCTGCTCGTTCTGTTGAATTTCGCATTGACCTCATACCTGGTGCTACACCTGTTGCAAAAGTGCCATATCGTCTTGCACCTTCTGAGATGCAAGAACTTGCTAGTCAACTCCAAGAACTGCTCGAAAAAGGCTTCATACGCCCGAGTACTTCTCCATGGGGTGCTCCTGTTTTGTTTGTTAAAAAGAAAGACGGATCTTTCCGTATGTGCATCGATTATCGTGAGCTTAACAAGCTTACTGTCAAGAACCAATATCCTCTTCCACGCATTGATGATCTCTTTGACCAGCTCCAAGGAGCTACTTGTTTTTCAAAAATCGATCTTCGTTCGGGATACCATCAACTTCAAATCCACGAAGAAGATATTCCAAAAACTGCCTTTCGCACAAGATATGGTCACTACGAGTTCATGGTGATGCCTTTCGGTTTAACCAATGCACCCGCAGTATTCATGGACCTAATGAATCGAGTGTGTAAACCTTATTTGGATCGTTTTGTTATTGTCTTCATTGATGACATTTTGATATATTCCAAATCCGAAGACGACTATAAACGACATCTCCGTTGGAGGTTACCACATTCGTCGATTTACTGGTTCATTTGAAAGATTGTCTTGGGTCCAAGGTTTGGAAGCGCATGATCTCCACTATCGTTATCGCCACGGCTTGGCGCATTTGGCTGGCTCGCAATGCTAAGATTTTCGACAACAATTTCATTCCGGTTTATATAGTCGTTGATCTCATTAAAGAAGACTCTTTTCTTTGGACGTGCAACCGGGCAAAAGTTAAGAAGCCGATTTGGGAGAATTGGGTCAATTTTGACATTGTCTTACTTGTAATCTGTTTTTTTTTTTTTTTTGGGGGGGGGGGGGGGGTGCTTGTTCTTGGGCTTGTTCTTTGTTTGATTTCGTTTTTGTTTTGTTCTCCCAACCACTTGCTGACTATTTATATCTAATATAAAGTGTTTTGCCGTCCAAAAAATAAAAATAAATAAAGCTATTTTTTCCCGCCTTCCTTTCGCATGCTTGCTGATAAACAAAAACATCTCCTTCCAAATCTTCCTTCACATAGCAAGTAAGGTTGAAGGTGTTTCTCAATTCATAATAATTTTCATTGATTCTGATTTAAAAAAAAAAAAAAAAAAAAAAAAAAAAAACACCTAAAAGTTTGGACCGCGCCACACTACCAGCCCGTTAGATGGAACTAAAAATTGGTTCGCGGGACCCCTACCAACAACTGTGACGGCGGTGTTACCGTACTGATAGTGTGGTACTGTGGCCAATTCTGGTAGCGCCCCGTCTCCCCTTGTATTGGATAAAAAAAGGTATGATTTATTTTCATGAAACAATGAAGAAAATTGATTACTATTGTTTGATTACATGAGTTTGCCATATACAAGGAAAATAAATTAAGTATAATCAGAAAAGTTTAGGGATTTTCATTTAACCCGAATTGGAGGCACTACTGTCGTTCTATAATATTTTATCAAGTTTTTTTTTTTTTTTTTTTTTTTTTTTTTTTTTTTTTTCATACAACAAAACAGAAATGACTTTATGTTTGGCTTGAAATATTGTTTAAAATTTTCGAGTAGTCCATTTATAATTTGTTTTAAACTTTAATCATATTTTATACATTGCATCTTTTAATATAGCCATGTTATTCGTATTTCAGGATTTTCTATCAAAGATTATGTCATTATTTTTCTCTGTTTTGTTTTCACTTTTTGTTGTTCTTTTGTTCTTTTCTACCAGAAACCCAATCCAAAAATGTTCTATCTATTCACACCTCACCCTTCTATTTCACTCCCTCACCCTTCTATTTCAACCCCCCCAGGCGTCTTGTTTTGGCCAAAGCGAGACGCTTCGGGTCAAATCAACCGAGGTGTACGAGGTGGCAGGAAAAGTTAATTTTTTGATCCAAAGTGTCTAGCTTTGGCCAAAGCGAGACGCTTTGGATCAAAGTTTTATTTTGGGTTATTTTTTTGGTGTTTTGAATTGGTTTTTTGTTTGTTTTTTAATTTTTTTTAATATAATTATTTAAAAAGTTTTAACAATAGATTCAGGAAGCTTGAATAATAGATTCAGTATTTCCGGGAAAAATACAACATTAATCTTTGTTATCCTTTATCATCTCTAAGAATTAAATTCCTAACAACTGTTCACCAACGTTAATATTTGAAAATTATCATTTCTTGACATGCTTGGTAACAGAGAGGAACACTTTCTTCTGTTGTTCTACAATATTTTTGTTAGTTGTTAATGTTGTTATAGGTTTTCTACTTTTAGAAAAAAAAAAAAAAAAAAAAACCAATTCGAATGCGGTATGCGCGTTAAATTTCATTAAATAAGTGAAAAACGCGAATTGATCAAACTTTGTAGAGGCCTATGTTCTACGGGAGGTGAGTTGGCAATCAAGGGATCCGCTTGGAGTCTAAAGCTTCGGGTGTCATATCTAAGTATTCAATTCCGATAATCCACACCTTTCTCTTGAAGCAAAACCTCTCTAGGTTTACCATCACTAAACGGATTCACCTTAGGCCTCGGTTTGTCCACTCCAAAGACTAACATTAATTCCAATTCCAATTCCACCGGTGCAATCAGAATCTGAAGAGAAGTTATTATCATCATCATCCACAATGTTCTTACCTAGAGCTACCAACCATCCAGTTGTTTCAGGTTGCCTTCATCGTTGACAGATATATATCCGACAACAACTTGCTCTGGATCATTCGTTAATTTAATGAGATTTGGTGTTGGATCATAAGCAAAAAGGTAGAGCACACCACGGTGAGTAGATAAATTTCGTAGTGGTTGGAAACTCTGATGAATAGTGACCCTTTGGCAATTGGTTACTTAATGTTCTTTATATATAAATAGTGACCCTCTGCAAAGGTCTTAATGAATATCTTCATGAATCTCCTAGAAATGTCATCTTAAAGGCTGGAAACTCTGAAGACCAATGCCCCTCTGACAATTTGATCGATATCATCCATCGCTATTTTCAAGGACAACACCATTAAACATCAAGTCGATACAAGTTTGTGGTTATTATTTTGTTTTTTAATTTTTATAATTTTTTTACAATAATTATATTAAAAAATTTAAAAAATAAAAATAAAAAACCAATTCAAAACACCAAAAATACCCCAAAAATAAAAGCTGGATTCGAAGCGCCTTGCTTTGGCCAAAGCGAGGCACCAGGGGTCAAAATCAGAATTACTTAACCTCGGACCGAGGTAATTAAAAAAGTAAACAAAGCGCCTCGCTTAGGCCAAAGCGATGCGCTTGGGGGTGGGAATAGAAGGGGGGGTTAATATAACCTCCCATCCAAAAATCATGCTAAGAACATTTATAGTAGCAATTGATAATAGTAGCTCTATCTCCATCTCCATCTTTATAATTACACTAAAAATCATTACCCTTTTATATCCTTTTTATTTAATAATACTTATTTTATATTTTTATCATTATCTTTTCTCTCTTCTCTACTCACAAACACTTTAAAAAATATTAAGAAAAATAGAAAGGATGAACAGTGTCTTCTTCAAATTTACTGATAAACAATAATTTTTCTCTTTCCTCCACTCCCAACTATTTACTAACACTTATCAAAATATAGAGGTTTGTCTCACATAAATATGGAGAACCAAATGTGAATGCTCTAATGGGAAGGGGCACTACCTACAAGTTTTTTCAACTTCACTTATTTCTATCAATTCTGCACTGTCATATTACTTTACTGATTTATTTCATTGAAATAGTTTTTTGAAGACATCACTTCACTAATTCATTTAACTGGAATGTTTCTTTTTAGTTTTCTTTTTTTTTTTAATAAAGAGTTTAATTAAAAACAACCATTGAATTAACTAAAATAAAAATACATTAACTTAAAATTACAAAAATACAAGAAACATCAATTAAAAAAATACAAATAAAAAAATCTACTGTAATGGTATTGACAACTTTATGAATATTTTAGTTGCCGCCTTCTGATTACTTTCGTCTCCTGTCGGGATGGCTATCAGACGGTTGTTCACCCATCAACGCTTGCTTTGTTGGGTTATATTGAGACCACAGTTACCAGATTAGAGACTTTTAGTAATAGATTGTATAGATTGAATGTTAAAGGACCTAGAATGTAATTACAGCATAGTTTTGGTCATCTAACCCTAATGTGCGCACTTAAGTGCACGGGCTCTGCGCACTTAAGCTAAGTGCGCAGGCCCAATCAGCCTCCTATATAAAGGTTGTGTGTGTGCAGCATTGGGGTTAGGGTTTTGGATATTATCTTGATAGCACAAGTTTAAAGGGTGCGTACTTAATTTTGTAATCCATGGTTCTTTGATGTTTATCAGTAATGGAAAGCTTGAATCTCTTTATCTTGTGTGTCGGTTTTGCTAGCTTTATCTAGTATCTTTGTTTTTCTGGATTAATCACTTAAAACACCTAACAAATAGGTGTTTCTAAGTGATAACAATCTATTGCATTTAACAAGATCTAGTATTTGGGACTTACAATTTGGTATCAGAGCCTCTGTGCTCTAGATTGTATCTACTTTAAGATACCAAAACCCTCATCTTGTTAGTTTTTTATTATCAAGATTATTTTCTTTGTAAACTTTAAAATTTAGGTGTTTTTCGTATATTTTGGCTTCAAATTTCATGAAAATCGTGTTTCTAAATGTTTAAAGTATGTTATTTTGATCAGAAAATGGTTTGGAAAGGATTCAGCTGAGTTTTATGTTTGTTACAGCTCGTTTTTGCGCACTTATTTCATATATCCTGCGCACTTATCTCATAAGCTGAGCACTTGTTTCTTAGTTTGAGTACTTGGATCATATATTGCATACTTGTGACTGTGAGTACTTAAACTTGTTGTTTTAGTACGCAGCTAGGGTTTCTGCGCACTTGTTGCATTTTAATTGATTTCTGCGCACTTATTGCATTTCATTGTCTTGAGTACTTATCTAGGGTTTCTGCGTACTTAAACAGAAATCTTGGATTTGTGCGCACTTACTGAAGGTGTAGTCTTGAGTACTTGGCTAGGGTTTCTGCGAACTTAAAATCTTAAACGAGAGTTTAAGTGAGTCTGCGCACTTAATTTAGTACGCAGACTGATCAGTAAACGCTGAGCACTTATAATGCCCAAGTGTTGACTGATCTGCGCACTTAACAGAGACTACAACTTGATAAGGCTGTTTATATTCTTACAGGTTGCTGCATACTTATCCAGACTGCTGTGAACTTAAGTGTGAACTTAACTGCATACTTAGCTGCGAACTTAGCTGTGTACTTACGGACTTGGACAATTTTTCTGGACTGATAACTAAAAACTGTTAAACTACTTTCCTAAAATTCATCTAAATCATGGCTGGTAACAATAATCAATCAACTGTTAACCCTATCACACAACAAGATCTTGAAACCGGAACCACTACCAGAGTACCTAAGTTAAAAGGTGCTGAAGATTATGGGACTTGGAAGAACAGAATAAGGTCATTCTTTTACGTCACAGACTTCACCCAATGGAACTCTATCCAGTTGGGCCCACACATTCCCATGAGAACCACTGCCACTGGGGAAGAATTCAACCCTGATCCAACCACCTACACCGATGTTGACAAACAATTACTCCAAAGAGATCACAAGGCTTATGGTGCTCTAACCATGGCCCTATCTAATGATGTTTACAACATGTTTGAAGAGTATGGAACGGCACATGATTTGTGGTTTGCATTGAATGAATACTATGAAGGGAACGAAGAGATGCGCCAATACAAGCAAGACATGGTGCAAAAAGAATATGACATGTTTGGCAGTATTCGTGGGGAAAGTTTGAGCTCGCACATTGATAGGTTCATGAGCATGTTGACAAAGATGAAGAAGGCTGGAATTCCTGTGAACAACAAAAATTCTATCAAGAAGCTGCTAGATTCATTGCCAAAAGAATGGAGCATCCAGTGTATGCTAATCAGAAAAGAATATCTTGACGCCCAGTCTACCTTGGCTGATCTCATCAACACATTAAAGTCCTTTGAGATGGACATTTCAAAGAGAGAGATGAATCAGACCAATCCAAAGGCAGTACCCATCACTGCAATGAAAAACTTAGCTTTAATGACTCCAGTGGGTACCATGGGTTCAAGCTCTTCTCAGGTGTATGCTGATGGAATGATTGGTGGTAGCTCCAGCTCAGGAACGACCGTTCCATACTCTCAAACCAGTGGCAAGAATCCTCAACCCCCAACTCTCAATCCTCAACAAACAAAGCTGGCTAATGAACACGTTGAACTCTTCAACGCCTTCATGACCAGCTTTGAAGCTTTAAAGACAGGTGATCTAAAAAATGACATGATGAGCCCTGAAGATATGTATCAAGTAGATCCCGATGACATGGAGGAGATGGACCTGAAATGGCAAATGGCCATGATTACACTCAGAGTTAAGAGATTCCAGGATAGAACAGGTCGAAGGGTTGGATTGGGAAAGGCTGGGTTTGATAAATCAAAGATCAGGTGCTACAATTGCAAAACTCTTGGACACTTCAAGTATGAGTGTCCAACCTTAAATCAAGCTGAAGTTAAACCAGCAAAGAGGATGGTGGCAATTACAGATGGAGGAGAAGCCAACCAGCAGAAGGCGCTTGTAGTTCAAGACTTTGATTGGGGTGAAGAGGTTGCTGTGGCGGAGGCTGAAGTAAACAAGGCATTGATGGCGAAAATTTGCACTAAATCAACACTTGGTGTGAGTTCCTTGGAAGGGTCATCAGCTGAGATGCCAAAAGGAGAAGGGATGGAGAAGGCTGGTTTAAGAAGTGTGTTGAGTGAGAACAAGGGGAATGAGACTGCTGGTGAGGAAGTTTTTGTCGCTGAAAAGACTTCCACAAGCAAGGATGTTCAGCAACCACAGAGCATGCAGAAGAAGGTTGAGGAGAGAGACCTGGTAAGTATCCCGCTCGAAATAAAATCAAAGCTCTGCTCACCAAGGTGTGTTACAGCCGTTGCTTACTGTTTGTCCCACAATAGGAGAATTTTAAGAGAAATGGATGACATACGAAAAATCAATACTGAAATGAAAGAAAATGAGTTAGCTTATCAGCGAAAGTTAAATGCAACAATAGCTGAAATGCACACTCTAAAAGAATTTGTTCTCAGAAAAGATTTTTTAATAAATGACTTAACTGAAAAACTAGAAAAATCTAGAAATGGAACGTAAGCAAGCATGCTCATACTGATATCCTTGATTGTTCAAGGAAATCTTTCGTCAAAGATGGAATTGGGTATAAGGATAAAAAGGGAATTGTAAAATCTCTATTTTTACCCTTGAGAAAAAGTGAATATATACCCATTCCAAAACCACATCCGAAAAATGATCTTTTTGAAAAAGAATGTGTCACGTCTGAGTCACACTCTAATATAAGTAAAAGTAGTGCAAATATGACCCAACAGGATCAGGTGGACGATGATGACAGTTGTGGTGGTCAAACAATGGGGTTAGGTCACCCAGGTGCCAATTACTCTACAGTGAATTGGTTCATCTGGAGCCATGATAAGTCAAACATTTCTTTGAATTCGGATGACTGTAATAACTTAACTAATTTGGATGACTGTAATAGTTTATCTAGGATGGATAACTGTAATAGTTTATCTAGGCCGGATGACTGTATTACTTTAACTTCTAAACTTGATTTCAAGGGTGTTGTGGACCCAAATGATAGGATGAATCCTATCAAACGATCGGATGTTTGTGTTGAAAATGTTATGCCTGTTTGTGTTGATCTTAATGATGCATTCTCTGATAATGAAAATGTATATAGACCATCTCCATTTGTTCCAGAACTAAAAAGAAACAGGTTTGGGAAATTTCTTACTGAAGAAATTCCAGAGTTTACACCATCATCAACAGATATGTCATGTTCTGAAGAATCACAAAGTGAAACAGATAACACAACTTCTGAGGAATCACAAAGTGATACAGAAAGTGACATCAGCGAGCCAGAATGCATCACAAATGAAGAATTAAGCAACAACAACAGTGATGAAGCATGTTCAACAGACAGCCCCAACTCAAGCAAAGACAAGAGAAGAACATCACAACCATCATCATCCAGATCTTCTTCAAAGATCAAACCTAAACACTCTAAATGCTTTAGATGTGGAAATGAGGGACATGTGGTCAAGAATTGTCATTTGCAACCCAAACCACAAAATGATACCAATACCCAAAAATCTTTTTCAGTTCAAATTAAAGATCTTCAAGAAACTATAAAAAGTTTTGTTAAGGTCACAAAAACTTGGAAAAGACAAGAGTCAGTTTTGGGTGAAAATCACGACAGATCAAAACTAAAACAGACCTGGATTCCAAAAGTTACTTAAATTATGGTCTGAGTCGTGACTGTACATAGTGTCTCGTATATTTATCTGTATATTTCTCTTGTTTTATGTGTTTTTCAGAATAAGCTACAGAAATGGTTGATTGCCCTGATGAGATATCTGTGGCACGTTGATAGCGGGGCATCAAGGCACATGACGGGACTAAAAGAACTCCTTAAAAACTATTGATTCATTGATGGAGAATTTGTTGCTTTTGTCGGCAACGAGAAGGGCGGAAAGATAGTTGGGATAGGGGACGTGATTTCTGATGCATTGACTTTAGAAGATGTGAACTATGTTCCAGAATTGTGTTACAATCTGCTGAGTGTATCACAAGTCTGCAACAAAGGAATCTCAGTGTTATTTAATGACATGGAGTGCATCTTTCTAAAGCCAGGATTCATTCCTCCTACCAATATGATTATGCTTAAAGCTCCTAGACAAAATAATACTTATGTGATAAACATGAGGGATGCAAAGTCTGAATGTCAAATGACATGCTTACTTTCTAAAGCATCCGAGTCAGAGTCACTGCTATGGCACAGGCGATTAGGACATGTTAACTTCAAAAATATTAATAAGCTTTCAAAACTAAATCTTGTCAGAGGTCTTCCTTCTAAGGAATTCCCCTTTTCTGAAAAATGCTTAGCATGTGCCAAAGGAAAACAACACAAAAAATCGCATAAGTCCAAAGCTGTGAACTCTATAGACTCACCTCTTCAATTATTGCACATGGATCTGTTTGGTCCTATTAGTGTTAAAAGTCTAGCTAAAAAGTCTTATTGTTTGGTGATAACAGATGATTTTTCCCGATTCACATGGGTGTACTTCTTGGAATACAAAAGTGAAGCTGCTGAGATTCTGATGCTGTTTGTTCCTCTCATTGAGAACATAATAAAGACAAAAGTTAGATCAATCCGAAGTGATCACGGAACCGAATTCAAGAATCAAAGTTTCGTGACTTTCTGCAACAACAGAGGAATTCATCTTCAGTACAGTGCTACGAGAACTCCTCAACAGAATGGTGTTGCTGAAAGGAAAAATCGTACACTTATTGAGGCGGCCAGAACCATGCTTATCGACTCTAAACTGCCGATCATTTTCTGGGCTGAAGCTGTGAATACCGCCTGTTATGTTCTTAACAGAGTCTTAATTGTAAAGACGCGCGGGGAAAACAGGTTATGAGTTGCTCTTTAAAAGAAAACCTTTGATTGACTACTTCAGGCCTTTTGGATGCTCATGCACGCTGCTTAACAACTTCGAGAACGTAATGAAGTTCGATGCAGTTGGAGATGAGTGCTTCTTTGTTGGATACTCTTCAAGTCAAAAAGCTTATAGAGTGTATAACAAATGAACCAAAATGGTTCTCTAGTCTTTTTATGTTGATTGGCAGGAATCCAACTCTACCAACACAGGAGCCGGTCCTGACTGGTTCTTTGACGTGGATGTTGTTTTCAACAATTTCAGCATCATTGATGGACAACCATCTGAAAATCAAGCAGCCGATCCTTCTCCTCTTGAAGATACTCTTTACTCTTCCGAAGACGACGCAGCACCGTTCACCACCCGCTTTTCTCCACTCGTAGCTGATCCAATTGTTCCCCTTCAGACCACAAATGGTGATGCAACTGTTGAAACTACTCCATCTCCTGAAGGTACTCCAGCTTCAGAAGAAACATCTTCAGCACAACAGTCTGCAAATGATCCATCCAGTTCGTCAACTCCTACAGATCACCTTTCCAATCTGCCTTCCCAAATTCAAGAAGAACCAAACATGGGATTTAAATCTTTTAAGGATCACCCTGTGGAGAATATCATTGGACCAATCTCTGAGGGTGTTCTTACTAGAAATCAGGCAGACAAACTGAATATTGCACTTTCAGCCTTCCTATCTCAGACGGTACCTTTCAGCATTGAAGACGCTGTCAGAGATGCAAGTTGGGTTGAAGCCATGCAGGATGAGCTGTATCAGTTTAGAAAGCTAAAGGTTTGGGAACTTGTGGACTTACCTAAAGGAAAGTATCCTATAGGAACAAGATGGGTTTTTCGCAACAAAATGGATGAACGAGGTGTGGTAATTAAGAACAAGGCTCGTTTAGTTGTTCAAGGCTTTCGTCAACAGGAGGGCATTGATTATGAGGAAGTGTTCGCTCCAGTTGCTAGACTTGAAGCCATTCGTATCTTCCTGGCTTACGCCTCATACAAGAACTTCAAAGTCTTTCAAATGGATGTGAAAAGTGCATTTCTGTACGGGAAGATCAAAGAAGAAGTCTATGTTTGTCAACCCCCAGGTTTTGAAGATCCCCATCATCCCAACAAGTACTACAAACTAGATAAGGCTCTTTATGGACTTCATCAAGCTCCTCGAGCTTGGTATGAGACCTTATCTTCATACTTGCTGCAGAATGGGTACACAAGAGGGAAGATCGACATGACTTTGTTCACCAAAGAAGTCAACAAACACTCTATCCTTGTTCAGATTTATGTTGATGATATTATCTTTGGCTCGACTGATGAAAACTTATGCAGGGAATTTGAAAGCATCATGAAGTCTCAGTTTGAAATGAGCATGATGGGAGAATTATCGTTTTTCTTAGGCTTGGAAGTGCAGCAGAAAGAAGACGGAATTCTCATCCATCAAGCAAAGTATACAAGAGACATTCTGGCAAAATTCAACATGACCGACTGCAAGCCGTCCAATACTCCTTTTGCGGCCCAAACAACACTTGTACCAGATCATCAGGGGACTTCAGTGAATCCTCATACATATCGATCAATGATTGGCTCCCTGATGTATCTTACAGCCAACAGACCAGATATAATGTGGGCAGTTGGATGCTGCGCGCGTTTTCAGTCCAATCCTAAGCAATCGCTTGAGACTGCAGTAAAAAGAGTCTTCCGCTACCTCAAAGGAACACCAAAACTTGGTTTATGGTATCCTAAGAGCGATAACTTTGATCTAATCGCTTACTCTAATAGTGATCATGCAGGTTGTAGGATAGACAGAAAATCTGTCTCTGGTGGCTGTCAATTTCTGGGTAACCGGCTAGTGTCTTGGCAGAGCAAGAAGCAGACCACCGTGTCCATCTCCACTGCTCAGGCCGAATACACAGCTGCTTCCAGTTGTTGCTGTCAGGTGTTATGGAGCCAAAATCAGCTTTTGGACTACGGTTTGAATGTCATGCATACACCTATTTTTATTGATAATGATGCATGTCGTGACATCGTGAAGAATCCAATTGATCATTCTAAAACCAAACACATTGAAATTCGGATTCACTCAATTCGCAATGCGCACGACAAAGGGTACATACAAGTGTTGCCTATCGATACTGCTGATCAAAAAGCAGATATCTTTACAAAAGCTTTCGATAAAACCCGGTTTCATCAGTTGGTTTCATGGCTTGAGATGATAAATTTTGAATAAAAAAAAAATTGTGTATATTTTATAGAAAAATCTTCTTTTCTTTTAAAACAAGATTTTTGGGGGAGAAAGTAATCCGGTCTACTCTTAATGCAAAATCAATTCAAGAAATGATAGGAACTAATCATATCTCGTCAGCATGTGAATAGGACCCAGAGGATGTTGTGGCCTCAAGCAACGATGTGTCGGTAGATTCAGCCTGGAATCAAGTAAACTGCCACTAGGTGATTAACAATGTAGATCTACACGGAAAGCTGGATTCCCACTGTGCTTTAGGTCTGCACAAGCTGAGTCCGGTCATACATAGGTTGAGAAATTAAAAGACACAGAAAATTTTGTGCATAGGTAAATCAAAAGACACCTAAGAGTGCAAGCTACCAATGCGGGGCTAAGAAAAACAAAATTTCTTTTTTTGAAAAACTGAGCAGCAAAAGACACGCAATGTTAGTGGCGTGCAAACATATATAGATAGCTCATCAAACGATCAGATGATCATCTTCTCTGCTTATGGGAACATAGACCTGAAGCTCTCATCATCTGATCAAGATAATGATCATCTTCTCTGCTTATGGTAACATAGACCTGAAGCTCTCATCATTATATTTCAATAAACCTTGAGGATCGGTAGGCCAATACCTAGCACACTGTGGGGTCCATATAATTTTCGTCAATATTACCGAAAAACATGATAAACAGCATCGCCAAACACATGTTGAAAGAGAAAAGGCATGGATTTAAGTGGACAAGCATACCGACAATTGTTCTTAGGCTGCAGCTATCCAACGGGAAGTTGAAACGGGTTCTCGCAGGTATGGTTAGTATGATCTTGAATGCAGAAGGTAAGAATTGGTAAAACCCCACTTATCTAATGGATTTGGGCCTTAAATTCACTTATTGGGCCAAAGTTTTGGACTCTGCGTACTTATTTGGCCCTGCGCACTTAACTCAAGTGCGCAGGCCCATTTGTTGACTGTATATATATACCAGGTCAATGTTGGTCAAAAGGTTTTATCATCCTTAACATTTCTCACTAACCCTAACCTCACCTGTTTTATTATCATCATCATCGTTCATCAGTACTCATCATCTTCATCATCATAACTTAATCACACACTAATCACCCAAATCATACCTTGTTTATTTCTGTGTTGATTCGTATCTACTGATTAAGGTAGACTACTTATTATTAATGGTTTATTGATTGTGATTACAGGGTATAAATGGATGTTCTTGATGCATCTGTTGGGTTTCTAGTCATTATTGGGTTCTTTGAATGTTTGAAGATCTGCGCACATGATAAATGAACAAGTGCGCACTTGTCTCATAGAGACTGCGCACTTGTCTCATAATCATACAAGTGCTCAAGAACCCTAATATGCTGCGTACTTATCTGTGTGAACTTAAATCTTGAACGAAGGTTCAAGTGTCTGCGTACTTGCCTAGTACGCAGACCTGACTGGTTATCTAAGATGTTACCATGTCCGGGTTGACTTGGACTGCGAACTTGTTTTGGGCTATTATGTGCGCACTTGACTTGGACCTGCGTACTAACCAGGTGCTCAGTCAAGAATGTGCGCACTTGACTGAGCACATGATACTGATTGACTTGTTTGGACTGCGTACTTGATGTTCTTGCACACTTAGACTCTAAACAACAACATAACTTTCATCTTGACTATTAAGACACTTGAACGGACTGCGAACTTAAAACCGGACCTTAATGATCTAACAACTGAAATTCAAACGTACCATTGACACCGATGACACCGATCCATGAAATCTTAATCCAGTGACTGTTAAAATTTAAAACCAAAAAAATATTAATAAAATCTAAGTCTAAGTTCGTTGTCCGTCTAAGTTTAAGTCTAAAGTCAGTTATCGGAGATCTAATTGGCTTTTCGTGCTCTTGGTTAAACAGATGGCACTTGACTGGGATCCTAGAGGCATGCATAACCAACCGATGAATCTCGATACTGAGGATGCCAAGTTTAGAGATGTAGTGACTTGGATAAGACGCAGCAAAGTCGGATTTGCTGTGCAGAACGCTGAACAGTTTACGTCTCCCACATTGAAGATTTTTGGAGATCAGCTAGAGTTGAAACAGTATCCAGAGTCAAGCGTATCAACGCAACTGTCCGAAACAAGCTTGTGATCATTACTGAGGACATAGTTCGAAACGTGCTAAGGTTGCAAGATCAACCAGGAACTTTCAGATTCATGTCTAAAGCTGATATTCATCAACAATTCAGGATCTTCGGCTACAAGGGTGAATTTGACAAGAGAGGCGATGTGAAGAAGAGTCAACTTACAAGAGACTGGAGACTTATCAGTCATGTATTCTTAATGTCTCTATGTCATAGAAAGGGAGGATACAATGCGCTGAGTGCTGAATGGTCTACAGCGATGATAAAGATCTGCAAGGACGAAGCGTTCAACCTGTCAGGCATGATCTTTGACTATATGGTGAAGAACGCAGATGCTGGTTCGGGGAAATGGGCTATGTACCCGAGGTTTGTATAGATGATGATAAACACTCAACATGAGGGTCTGCCTATCGGTGACGAATACATATTCACCAGAGGGGCACGATTCTTCACAGAGTGCAACACTCCGGACTGGGAACCAATGCTGGAAAACATGTATGCGGCCCAGCGATATCCTGTTGTTATGGAACTGTACAACAAAATCAAGAAGAGAAGATCAGATGCTGCAGAACCCAGACAACAATCCAGAGCTGCCCCTGCACCTGGATCATCTGAACCCACTCCTTCAGCCCAGCCGACGGCTGAAGAGATTGCCCTTGAAAAATCAAGGGGCAAAAGAGTGGCGACTGAACCTGCTCCATCAAAACCTAGCAAGAAGAAAAGACCAGCAGGTTTGTTGCAAGAAGGGAGAGACACTCTGACAACTGAGCAACTTGAAACTGCTGCAGCTTTACAACAAGTTACTGAGTATGAAAGGGCTGCAAGAAAAAGAAGAAGAGAACAGCTGCCTGAATCTGAGATTCCCCGTGTTGTGACTCAGGAAGATATTGAGGGAGAAGAAGTCTTAGAACACATGTTTGGGCCTGAACAACCGAATCAACCAGGGCCTTCCACTGCTGCTGCTCCTGCTCCTAAAGCTCCAGCCCAGAGATCAGCCGAACCATCCTCATCAGCTCCTGCTGCACCTCGTTGCAAACCGGTGCATCAGGAACTTTATGAGAAACTTGTCAAAGAGGTCGGTAAAACTGCTGCTAGGGAGATCTGCACGTTAAAGAGCGACGTGCACAACAACCAGGAGCTTAGAAAGAAAGTAAAGAAGCTCAAACACAAGAATAGGAACATGGAGAAAGTCATTAAAAATCAAAGATACATCATCAAGTTCCAGAATGAAGTTCAAATGCAGATGTTTGAGATGTTCCAAGAATTTAAGAAGGAACTAACAGGTGCACCCAGCGTTACTTTTGATGAAACTTTTGATTTTGGAAAGTTTTTGGAGAAGGAGAAAGAGAAAGAAAGGATCGCCGAGGAAAGTGAGGTTGATGAAGTAAGCGAAGATGAGATGCCAGAGAGATTTGTGGAAATGGGAATGGACGAAGAAGTGGTTTATGAGACATCTGATGGGCACAAGTTGGATCCCGAAAGATCCACTTGGTTTCCTCGAAAGCCCATCACCATTCCAGCCCAACATCAGAATATCCATCACACAAAGTCTGCTCACCAGGAGAAGATCATCTCCTGGAAATATGATGATGAAAAGAGATTATTTGCTGTGAAAAGGAGAGGGGGAGTGATACAATATTTCAAAGGTCAAAAGGAGCTGAAATCTCTCCCCCGATGGGATATCCGGGAGCTTAGCAGGGCCCTTTTCATCAATCACTCTCTCGACTCCCAGGCTGCCATGGTCGAGAGGTTCATCAAGAGGGAATGCGACACAGATTTCCAAATCCTAAAGCCGCAAAAACCAAGAAGAAGAATCTCGAAGAAAAGAATCGATCCAGCAACCGGTCGTGGGATGATAACATATGTGATCGACCCTCCACAGGTCGTCACTCGAGTCCCTATTAGATCTGAGCTTCCAGTAATGCTGAGAAATTTCAAGAAATGGTTTTACGACAGCAACACTGGTGAAGCTGTCATCAAGCTGCAGGACGATTCAGAGGCGTTAAGGATTTTGGATCCAGTGGACGTGTTTGCACTCAACTTGTCAGATCTGAATATGCTGTTTGCAAATCAGATCAATGTGGGTGCCGGGAACACGTTGTTTGAAGAAGCTGTGCTGTTTAGAAGGGCTGTGGATAGAGCCATGCATCTGAAACGAGAGCTGCTTGAGATAATCGACAGGATCAATGCAGCAGATAAAGAAAAGGAGGATAGAGAGAAGGCTGTTGCTGCTGCTAGTGCAGAAACTGCTCAACCTGAAGTCGAGACTGCTTCAGAGGCACATACTGAAGAACCTGCACCAGTAGCTGATCCTGAAGGAACTACAACAGAATCAACTCAAGCTCCTCAAGCAACTGAAGAGGATCCAGTCGCGTTATACATGCAAGACCCCCCCGAACAGGTTGAGGGGGAGGAAAGCGAAGTGGAGATAGATTAAAGATTGAAGAACTGGTAGCTGTGGTCTAGGGGGAGTATTGTTGGGTTATATTGAGACCACAGTTACCAGATTAGAGACTTTTAGTAATAGATTGTATAGATTGAAAGTTAAAGGACCTAGAATGTAATTACAGCATAGTTTTGGTCATCTAACCCTAATGTGCGCACTTAAGTGCACGGGCTCTGCGCACTTAAGCTAAGTGCGCAGGCCCAATCAGCCTCCTATATAAAGGTTGTGTGTGTGCAGCATTGGGGTTAGGGTTTTGGATATTATCTTGATAGCACAAGTTTAAAGGGTGCGTACTTAATTTTGTAATCCATGGTTCTTTGATGTTTATCAGTAATGGAAAGCTTGAATCTCTTTATCTTGTGTGTCGGTTTTGCTAGCTTTATCTAGTATCTTTGTTTTTCTGGATTAATCACTTAAAACACCTAACAAATAGGTGTTTCTAAGTGATAACAATCTATTGCATTTAACAAGATGTAGTATTTTGGACTTACATGCTTTTTTCCTTTGTTGTGATTTTTAACAATCTCCCATGCTGCTTCATGCTTAAAACCAGAATGATGACTTTCTCTGTAATCTTTCAGCTCATGTTGCATCACATTAAGATCACTACATCCATCCCCTCGTAGGAGCTCCTATATTTAAGCAAGTAAATATATATTTTAGTAAAATTTATATAATAACTATAATTATAAATGTTACCGCTTATTGATGAAGTCCATTGAATGCAGTTATTTGTGGGTTCATGGAGGTCCATTTTGAAGTAATTTGATCGAGGCTTCGGGTGGATCCTACCAACAAATATGTGTTATGTTTTTCAGCCACTTTCCAAAAACTCTCATTACTTCTTTCATTACTTTTCTCCCTGTTCTCTGACCCATAGTACCAAGCTTTTGCGTAAGCAACCTCTTGTGTCGTTGACCACTTCACAACTTTTGATCGCTTGCCAAATTTCTTTTTTCCCCCGCTTGTCAACTTCTGCAACTTCATCTTCTACAACAAGCATCTCCTCCACAACATCGCCTAAATTATAGCCTTCTTCATCTTCATGTGCCTTTAATTGTGTATCTGGCACAAATTCTTCCTCGGCCTCCTCATCATCATCGTCACGTAGGTGGAGGTCTCGCTCTGTATCATCATTTGCTTAACGAACATTTGGACTCCTCACTGCAAACACGTCAAACTCCTCTATGTGTTGTGGTGTTAATTGAGACGGCGTAAAATAATATGCATAATAATTGGGTGGGGGTTGGCTTTGGGGTTGTTGGTATTTTGGGTGAAGTGGTTGTGTTTGTTGATAAAACAGTTGTGGTGCTTGGAGTAGTTGACTTTGTGAAAAATTAATCACGGGTCTATAACCTTCCACCGTAGCCGAGGTCGAACCCGAACCTCTACCTCGACTACTAGAACCCCCTCCTCTTGATTTAGAGGATCCCATCCCACCCTTTGCCACACTCTTTGATTTTCTTACTTCCATTTGTTTGTGTTTGAAAGTAGTTTAGTTAATCTAAAGTTGAAAGTTTGTGTTTTTTTTTATATACACATCCCCTTTTTTTACATACCCGTCCCCTGTTTTTTAGACGGTAAAAAAAACGGTAAACAAAAAGACCGTTGCATTTAAAAAACATATATTTTAACCTTTTAAAGTTTGACCATTTCATTTAATATTAGCCTTCGCACCCGTTAGTTAGAACCAGCAAAAGGTCCACGGGACCCCTACCAGTGCTTATGACGACGGTGTTACCATGCTGGTAGTGGGGTAGCCGTGACCATCACTAGTTGCGCCACGTCCTCCTAAGGCCATCCGTAGTGGGCTTGAAAGGGGCTCCATGGGGGCTTTATGATGCTGGGGGTGATGGCCATCGCGAGCGTTATGTGTGTTGAAGTTTGAGTTGAACGTTGGGGGTGATGGCCAACGGTCATATTTCATTTAAAAAAACAATTATATATACCATTTATCTTCTACACACTCTCCCCTCTAAAAAATAACACCGTGAAATGTAAATGTGAAGATCGCGTTGGTGGCGGCCTGGATCAATGTCAACGGACATCCACCCGATAAAAGGTCTTCTTTTTGGCGCAATGTTTTGTAGGAATTAATCTAATAAGCGAAACAAATGACCGCAACATGGATCAACTCGCTTGTAAGTGGCGAGATCTATACGTCAAGTGTACGAGATAGGACACCCTCTTTCAAGCCATGATGGCGACGCACCCTGGTATTTCCCCTCATATGGCAATCCAACTCACACAAGACATTTATCGGGCTACGCACGACACCGACTTACTCATCTTCTGTCATGGCAATTGTTCCATTTTTTTAATGTTTAATGTTTAGTGCTTAATGTTTAATGTTTAATGTTTTTTTAATGTTTACTGTTTTTTGTTTAATGTTTAGTGTTTTTGTTTAAAAACATTATCTAAACTATAATTAAAACATTACACAAACTTAAAATAAAACATTACATACTCCTAAATTAAAACATTACTTAAACACACCTACGGAGACATAGATGACACGTCACGATCGCTATCACAACCGTCCGACCTAGTGTTCGAGCGGATGCATCTAAAGTCAAGACTTGAAAGACGACACAGAATACGATACGGTTCATCATCCATATTGACATACTCCGCACCAGTGTCACTTTCGTATCCTTTAGCCCTGCTAGGTACGACTTGTGTTGGACGAAGATTTGGAACGAGAGCAAGAGGGTTTGGGGTGAAGTTTGTTTGCGTCTCCCCAACTTGTAGTTGACTCCATCCCAGCACAACCATAGTGTAGTCATGGGCCTAGATAAATTCCTCATCTGTAACAGGAGCATCTGGATCCATAGCTGCCTGACTTGGTAAAGGAGGAGGGATTATTTGTTGGTTTAGAGTGATGAGTCGATGGGAAGTGTACACTGGGTGAGGAGGAGTGTACACTAGATTATGAGGAGAAGTGTACACTGTTTGAGGAGAAGCATACACTATAGGAGGAGGAGATGACATTAGTTGAGGAGGAGTAAATGACACTGGATATTAACGTCAGCGGCGAGAATATCGCTTGAGGTTGGAAGGTCCAGCTGCGTTGTTATGTTAACCACCACCCATATCTTTGATTGTTTTGTGTGTAGATTGAATTGTAAGTGATAATTGTGACTGAATCTTGGTTTTCTATCTTGTATTTATAGAGTTAAAAACTAGCTGTTTGAAAAGTAGTCATTTGAAAACTAGCCGCTAGAAAAGTATCTCTTTGAATATTATTTATTTATTAAATATTAGTTTATATTAAATATTAAAAATTATTTTTTATTAAATATTAGTTTTATGAAATAATATTTAATATTTTTTTAATAAATATTAGATTTGTTTATTTTGTTATTTAATTATTTAAATTTGTATATTTAACTAAAAAACAATAATTAAGCAATGATTACTCAATGATTAATAAAGCTCCATAAAACCCCACACTCACTACACACTTACTTTATATAAAGCCTCCATAAAACCCTTTATCTCACTTTATTAATATTTCAATCCATGAAGCCCTCATGAACCCCATAAAACCCCTCCACTACACATACTTTAACTTATTACTAGGTGAAATCCCGTGTGAAAACACGAGAAGAGTATATCATTTATTTTCAACCAATAGATTGGCTACACATTATCCACATGTATATAAATTGTATTCCAATTTCAACAACTCACGATTTATAATGTGCATTATTATATTAACATCCACTAAACCACTATAACAATATCCAAAGCATAGGAAACAACATTCAATGAATGGCCCACATATGTAAGATATATTAATATTTGAAGCTTTGATGTACTAACAGATGTTAGATATATTAATATTTTAAGCCTTGATATACTAATAGATATTAGATTAAATATATTAATGAATGGCCCACATATTTTCTTGAATATTTTAAGCTGATCAAGTGACCATGTCTAACATCTGTTGTTTTAAACAGACCTTGCTAATTCATGATCAAGTAAATTATCTATATGTTTTAAATAGACCTTACTAAACAGACCTTATTAAGCAGACCCACTGCTCTAAAACAAACCTTACTAAACATACCCACTCATGAATCATAACAAACCAAAAACATATTTGAACTCTTTTAAAACACGCTAAAAATTTATTTAATTCGCTGATAAACATAGAGGTTCTTACAGTGAAAACATCCCTCAAGTTCAGAAATATTATATAAGATTTTTAACAAATTATTTGCGTTCGCTGATAATCATTGGAATGCATGAGAAATCAGTCTTGTCACCTTATCCCTGATAAAGATTAGGGTCCTCTCACGAAGATCATCATCTATAACTGGTTTATCAACGATCTCAATGTGCTTAAATAACGACATCAAGGATGCTGCAAGAATATATTATTTATTACAGTTAGACAGTTATTAACAGTGTGAATGACATTTTGCGACCACCAGCCGCGTCTAATGACTAATTACACAAGCTGCCTGATTGCACATTATATTACCTCTATATGAACTGATGTAAATAACAAATTGATGTGTCGTAAAACACATCAATTCTCCTATGTATTTTGAGTCATAATTGAATCTTTTGTATATAGTTTTTAGTAGTTTTAGGCGTGTATTCGTTTGTTTGTCTATTTTTATCATTGTATAGTTTTTATTAGTTTTTAGTACTTATTTATTTATTTTATTATTTTATAGGTGCTCGTGGAAAATAAGCTCAAAAAGAAATAATTTTAATTGAGACCCGAACACTTGAGGGCATGTGTTCATGGTCGTTGGAGCATAAACGAGAAACTTTGATCGAGCGAAGAACATCCAAGCCAGGAACATGGAGTAGTAGTAGTAATAATAATAATAATAATAATAATAATAATAATAATAATATAAAAAAAGACATTGACTTGGGCTCGTGGCTCAAGCCAAACACTAACCTAAAAAAGAAAGTCGGTCAAAAAAAAAGAATATAGATATGGATATACTATTTCATTCAGGGAACAATTTAGGGAATTGAAGGAGGGTTTTTGAAAACACCATATTGAGCTGCATCGAAGGGATTTCATTTGAAGATAATAATATTATTTTCGACCAAAAAGCCATTGACCAAGAAGCTGCCAAGGGCTGTGATCAACTAAAATAGTTGTGGAGAGGAGAAGGTCCCGGGCACGTTAAAGATTAATATTCAAGGAACTCCGGGTTTGGTTTAGTTTTTATTTCATATTTTTATAGACATGATTAAAACTATTTTTATATATTTTGTTAAGATGTCTTTAAATATTATGAGCTAAAACTTTTACTAGTGATTTGGGATGATGAACTAGATTATGGTTTTTAATTAAAGACTTATGTTTTCCGTTTTGGATGTGTTGGGTTACATGATTTAGTTTTTATGTTTGATTTTGAATATTTGTGTGCTGACGCTTTGTGATTTGATTACTTGTTTGTTGGTTTTAATGTTCTAGGTACATAGGAATATTCCCTAGATCTAGAAATCATTCTAGTTTGATTAACTTTTGTTGTCAAGCTAGTTCTTGCAGTTAGGAATAGCGCAAGTTTAACAGGTTTTTAAAATCAATTAGCTAAGGTGTGCAATCCCTTCCCGAAGGTTAGGAATATAATTCGGGATTGCTAGGTTGACTAACTAGGCATTGTTTGGTAGTTTCGTTATCGCTGGGGCGAGACCAGTTACTTATTCATGTTTAGAGTTTTCCTAGGATTTCATTCATATTAGTTAAAGTCTGCTTCGCAGTTTGGGAGTTTTCGATCCAAGAGTGGTTGATTAAAGGATTACTGTGGGATTTGGTTTCGCTGGGGCGATCCACTTTCATTTTAGCATCTCAATACTTGTCCCGCCTTGAGTGAGTTGAGTCTAGTTGACTATCCTTGACAGGAGGTTTATTAGGTGAGAACAGGGTCTCCAACTGGATTACATAGGTCAGCTTTTATAACCAGAGTCTAGAGATTCTACCCAAGTTACCAGTCTTCTCCTCACTAGAGTTCCAGAACAGTTCGTCAGCTTTTGTTTATTTTCTGTTTCTTAGTTTAATTAGTAATTTAGTTTTAATTAATTTATTTTAATTTCAGTTTTAACCTCCAATCAACAAACGAATTTAATAATAATAATAATATATCAGGTAATTCATTAAAGGTAATCTCAAAAGTGTCAGATAAAGTCCTTAGGTTCGATACCTGGTCTTGCCTACTTGCTACTCGTGATCGGTACACTTGCCGATAGTGTGTGGTTTTAGGAGAGTCTAGGATTTTAACTTGATCAATTTATTTATATACTTACTTGCACACATCAAGTTTTTGGCGCCATTGTCGGGGACTTTTAATTGACACTTTTTTATTTTACTTGCTTTGTTTTGCTTGTTTACTGCTTGTTGGATTTACCTTCGATTATCTGTGCTACTTATGCTTTTGACATAGGTTATTTGCTACCCATTAGTAACTTCAGCGTGGTTTGCACTTTCAGTGTATGCCACATACTTGTTCACATGGATCACCACAACTCACCAATTCTAAACCACCCACTCACCCCATTCCACTTCCTACCTTCAATATGGCTGATGCGAACATCAGACCTACTGTGCACTCTCGTGCTACTGAGGGTTATACTGGGATTCGTTCTCCCATCACTCGTCCTACCATTGCTGATGCCAACAATTGGCAAATCCCATCCCATGTCTTGACCATTATCATTAATGTCACTCAATTCCATGGTCTTGATGAAGAGGATGCTCATGGACATCTGTCCCGATTTGTACGTATCTGTGACACTTTCAATCTTTCCCACATCACTAAGGAAGCCAATTATCTGCGTCTTTTCCCATTTACTTTGTCTAGTCGTGCCGCCACTTGGTATGACACTATGCCTAATAGTTCCATTGCTACTTGGGAGGACATGCTTGGAAAATTCTTAAAAAAAATAATCACCCAACTTCCAAGGATTCCCGCATTAGGGAGCAGATTCACTCATTCCGTATGGATCCTGATGAGCCATACTACATGGCTTGGGAGCGTTTCCAGACCCTATTGAGCCGATACCCTCATCATGGTCTTTCTTACTGGGCCCTTGTGGAGAAATTCTACAATGGCCTCACTTTTGAGACTCGAGTTCGTTTTAATACAGCTGCACAGGGTAATTTCATGGAAAAAATGGATATTGATGCAGCTAATGAGTTGTTTGAGAGTTTTGCCTATTCTGAGAGACCACCAAATCATACTATTGGGAATTCCATTCCCATGACTAGTAAACCTCTCCTACTACCCGAGGTGTTCATCAGATTGCACCTGATACTGGTATGGCTGCGGTGATTGAGAATTTAACTAGGCAAGTGAGAGATCTTCAGATGAGGTTAGATAGGTGTGAAATATGTAGAGGGCGTCATAACACGTCTGAGTGTCCAGTTCAAAGTCGGGAACATGTAGATTCTCTTAATTCCGGGTGGCTTGAACCACCCTATCAAAACTATAGCCCTGATTCAAACTCCAATTGGAGATATCAAAACTCCAACTAGCAAGGTGGTAACTCTTCTAGATACCAACCTCGTCAGAATCTGTTCCAAGCTCCCAACTTTGGGGGGCCCACTAGTCGTACTGAGTCTGACCTTACCACCATTCTACAAATGCAGTCCCAGATGCTTAGTAACATTCAGTCAAAACTTGATGAGCAGGACACTTTCAGAAAAGGTCAGCAAGCTGCTTTCCAGAACCTAGAGGCCAAAGTAGGAGAATTAGCTAATTAGGTTAGTCAAGGACCTCAGGGATCCCTTCCTAGTAACACTGTTCCTAATCCTAACTCAAGTACTTCTACATTTAGGCATGCTCAAGTTAAGGCAGTAACTACTAGGAGTTGGTGGAATGTAGTTGGTCCATCACCGGGAGAAGATTAAGAACTGGTTGATGAGGAAATTGAGTTAGAGCCACCATTTGCTAAAGTGCAACCTAGGCTAGTCTCAAAGAGTACAACACAACCGAGTGAGTCGAGTGAGAAGAAGAGAGAAGAGAGTCTATTTCGTGTTTATAAGCCTAAGCCACCATTCCCTTGTCGTCTAGTGCGTGTTGATGATTCTGAGCTATATGCTAAGTTCGTGGACATGCTGATGAAACTCCACGTTAACCTCCTATTCATAGAGGCTCTTTCCAAAATGCCAAAATATACCAAGTTTCTTAAAGATCTTCTGACTAATAAAAAGAAACTTGAGGAGCTCTCCACCGTTACTCTTTCTGAGGAGTGCTCTGTTGTCGTACAGAATACACTTCCTCATAAAATGACCGATCCAGGAAGTTTCACCATTCCCTGTTTGATCGGCCACCTCACTCCTAGAAATGCGCTAGCCGACCTAGGTGCTAGCATAAACCTGATGCCCTACTCTGTATTCTTAAAGCTTAATCTTGGGGAGCTAAAGCCAACTAGAATGTGTATTTAGCTAGCTGACAAATCTGTGAAAATTCCTAGGGGCATATTGGAGAACTTGTTAGTGAAGGTGGACAAATTTGTGTTCCCAGTCGACTTTGTGGTTCTAGACATGAAAGAGGACGACACTGTGCCGCTTATTTTAGGTCGACCATTCTTGGAAACATCGAGAGCACTAGTCGACATGGGTGAAGGAAAACTGAGGCTACGGGTAGGTGATGAGGAGATTGTGTTTGGAGTTCGGCAGAATTCTTATGAGGAGCCGAAAGAGGAGGTTAAAGCTATTAATGTGCAACTAGACTATGAACGAGACAAAATTAGAACAAAAGAGGTGCGAGATCCGCGAAAACGACCACAGTACGGTGTTGGTTTGGAGGCGGCTTTTGTTTGGTGGACTAGATGGGGCGGCGGTCAAAGTATAGGAGAGGTGATGGATCACACTGCTAGGAATTTAGCTTATCAGGTTGCCAAGGATTGCAAACGGGAGCCACCAGATATATTTTAAAAAGAATAGAGCGTACTTGGGATTTGCCCAAGTTGTACAGTTTGTAGATTCTTGCTTATTTTATTTTTTCTTTTATGTTTTGGTTTGTGTCTAGTGTGGGGATTGTCCGTATTATTAATTGCAGATTTGGAAGGGTCCTGCCTGTACTCAATCTCCATTCAGGCGGGGTCAATCCAATAATATTTTATTTGTAAAAGGACATTCCTAGTTCGTCGGTTTATTTTTATTTCACTTTACATTTTGTCTTTTGAGTTTTTGTTTGCAAGATTTATTGCTTACAACCGCGAATGAAAAGCTATACGGTTGCTTTGCACTTGGATGTGACAACTCAGGACACGCTTTGCGAGGATGTTACTGCAATATTACCAGGGGAGTCTGTTGCAATTTTAAGTGTGGGGATGGGAACTGCGTTTTAGTATAGTTTGAGTCTTTATTTCAAAAAAAAAAATAAAAAAAATCAAAAAATGAAAAAAAAATATCTCTGATTTTGAAGTTTGCATTATAAAATATGGGAAATGATAGATAAAATCAAGTGTCTGGTTTTCAAATATTATATGTATTAGAAGAATAAATAATCGAAAGCGTGAGAGTTTAAGACGAAGGTGTGTGGATGACCAATATCCTATCACTTCTTATGCAAAGTCGAACGCCAAGAACGTGTTTGAAGAATACCGTGCATGCTTTAAGTGCGGGGAGAGAGGGCATTTACTTACTCACTGCCCGTACGTGAGGCATAAGAGGCAAGAAGTTGAAGTAAAGCAAAAATATCAAAGTCCAGTCGACAATCACTGTTATCCACAACGACGTTTTGTCCCTCAACCAGCACCATTTTATAATCAAAACCGCTATTTTCAAAAGAGGGATATTCGTCAGATTACATATGATCGTCGTAACCGGATAGCTATGGAAAAACCTTTAAAGAAATCAGTGGTGAACACAACTGTTGATAAACAGAAGGTTCCATCAAAACCTGCTGTTAAATCATCGGTTGGACCTGTCTCTGTTAAATCAGAGAAGGTAACTAAGAAAGTTTCCTTTAAGGACGAAGTAAAGAAACCGGCTGAGACCCCAAAATCTCATATTAGGAACTTGAAACGTTCGGAACAATTTTGGTCACCGGTGGGTTCTCAAGGTGCTTCAACTTCAAAAACAAATGAAAAATCTGAAAGTGAGAAGAATTTAGTTGATCAGAAAAAGGTCAATTCAAATTCAAATGTTTGTGTTAAAGAATCTTTGAAATTGAATGTTCAAAGACCCAAGACCAAACAGGCTTGGGTCCCCCGAAAGAACTAATGTTTTACTTGATATGTGCAGGGAGCTTCAGCTGGCCATGTTAGCAGTCTCTGGATTGTTGATAGTGGAGCTTCTGGTCACCTGACAGGGGATTTGTCTCTGTTGTTCGACATCAGAAATATTAATGGCGGATATGTAGCATTTGCTGGGAATAAAGGAGGTTACATCACAATGGAGGGAAGTGTGAGTAATGGAATTGTGAGTTTTGAGAAGATCTCGTATGTGAAACAGATAGATTATAATCTGCTTAGTGTCAGCCAAATCTGCGATAAACAGTTATCTGTATTCTTTGATGACAAATCTTGCGACATATTCAAACCCGACTTTGTAATTCCTAAAGAGTGGATCATGTTAAAAGCACCGAGAGTGAATAATCTTTACATTCTCGACATGTCAAAGGCGATGACAACTCATGGCCAAGTTATGTGTTTCCTCTCCAAGGCTACCGAGAAAGAATCTATTATGTGGCATAGGAGGATGGGACACATTCAGCTCAGGAAAATGAATCATCTGGTGAAGAATGGGCTTGTCGAAGGCGTTAATGTCAAACATTTTCATCTAAATGACAAGTATGTGAGTTGCAAGAAGGGAAAGCAACAAAAGCAGTCCCACAAACCAAAGAAAGTAAACTCTGTTGAAATGCCACTTGAGCGTTTGCACATGGACCTATTCGGACATGTCAAGCGTAAAAGTCATTGCGGAGAGCTTTACTGTCTTGTGGTTATTGACGATTTTTCTAGATTTTCGTTGGTTATGTGCTTGCAGTATAAAAGCGACACTTTTAACAATTTGAAAGTTCTGTTCACTCGTTTGGAGAATGTCTATGGTTTGAAGTTCAAAAGAATTCGGAGTAATAATGGGACAGAGTTAAAAATGCACAGATGGATGCTCTTTGTGAAGATAAAGGAATTCATCATGAATACAGTGCTCCGTATACCCCTCAACAGAACGGTGTCGTAGAAAGGAAAAACAGGACTCTAATTGAGGCGGCGAGAACAATGCTTGCGGATTCTAACCTTCCAATAATGTTCTGGAATGAAGCCATTTACGCAGCATGTTATACGCTGAATCGTGTGTTAACAGTGAAGAAGTTTGACAAAACTTCTTATGAACTGTTGAACAGACGAAAGCCGAACTTGGAGTATCTAGAACCATTTGGAGCACCGTGTACTATGCTTAATCCGCCTGAGAAGTTTGCACCAAAATGCTGAAGAGGGATTCTTTGTTGGGTATGAAACCTCACTCAAACGGGTATTCAACAAACGAACTCATCAGGTAGAGGTGTGGGCTAACGTTGAAGTTCAACAGTATACTCAGAATGTACAGGGTAACGGTCCAGATTGGATGTTTGATTACAAAGACTTCTTTGAATCATTCAATCTAGATAACTTGGTTGAAGAGGCTGTATTAAGACTCTATTACAAGTGTGAAAACGCAGTAACATCACCGTTGGTGCGTCCGATCACCGTAACTCCTCAAACAACTTCTAATGATGCCAATGTTCCTGCAGCAGAAGAAGAAGTTTTCCAAGAAGCTTCCACAACTCTTAATTCATCAGAATCGGAAGATGATGATGAAGTCACAAGTGAAGCTATTCCAGAACAGGCAACAGCGACACCTCCAGTGAACCCAAATACAGATGTTGCTTCATCATCCAACTTGGGTAATGATCTGGATTCGACAGAGAATTTGGCTACTCAAACGGGAGTTCAAGTACCTGATCATCCGGAATCTCGGATTCATCGTACTCACCCGCTCGAGCAAATTATTGGTGATCTTGGAAGCTCTGTTATGACTAGAGGACAACTTCGGAGTGCAACCTCACTAGAAAATCATGGCACTTTAGCTTTATATGCACAAATTCAAAAATCTGGTTGTCAGAATGACTGGTCCTATGCTTGTTATGTTTCGCAGGTTGAACCGCGGACTTACAACGATGCTCTTTTGGATGACGCTTGGGTAGAGGCAATGCAAGAGGAGTTATTGCAGTTTCAGAAACTGGGAGTGTGGACACTAACGGATTTACCTCCTAGCAGAAAGAAAATTGGAACTAAATGGGTTTTCAAGTGTAAAAAGGATGACAGAGGCAAAATCGTGAGAAACAAAGCTCGATTGGTAGTTCAAGGTTTTCATCAAGTGGAAGGAATTGACTACAACGAGATTTATGCACCTATGGCACGTTTAGAAGCTATTTGTATGTTTCTAGCGTTTGCCTTATATAAGAAATTCAAGGTGTATCAAATGGACGTTAAGAGTGCGTTTCTTTACGGTGTGGTCAAGGAAGAGGTATGCATCGGTCAACCTCCAGGCTTTGAAGATCCTATCTACCGGGATAAGGTTTACGTTCTCAACAAAGCATTATACGGGTTGCACCAAGCTCCACGCCAATGGTATGAAGAGCTGAGCACGTACCTCCTATCCAAAGGATTCAAACGCGGTTTGGTATACTGCACTCTATTCACTAAAAGAACAGGGGATGACTTGCTTCTAGTCCAGATTTATGTTGATGACATTATTTTTGGATCTACTAACGAACTTTTGTGCAGAGAATTTGAAAAAGTGATGCAGAAAAAGTTCGAGATGAGTGTGATGGGAGAAATGCAGTTTTTCCTCGGCCTGCAGTTGGAACAAAGACCAACGGGGATCTTTATTCACTAGACAAAATACGTTTCTGAAGTCTTGAGCCGATTCCAGATGGAAGATTCGAAGCCGATGGATACCCCGATCCAACCTAATCACGGGATTGGAATTGACGCTAAGGGGGAGCTGACTGACCCTTTTACATTCAGAGCAATCGTCGGATCTCTGATGTATCTCACCGCATCCAGACCAGACATAATGTTCGCTACATGTCTCTGCGCACAATATCAGTCGAAGCCGAAACAAAGTTATCTCGCAGCTGTCAAACGGATCCTACGATATTTGAAGGGTTGTCCGTCGAGAGGACTTTGGTACCCTAATGATGATAATTTTTACCTAATTGCTTTTAGTGATGCAGATTGGGGCGGTTGTGACAAAGACAACAAATCCACAACGGCTGGATGTCAATTCTTAGGGAGCAGGCTCATGACCTGGCAATGCAAGAAGCAGACGGCAGTTGCACTATCTACATGTGAAGCAGAATATGTGTCAGCTTCAAGTTGCTACTCACAGGTTCTGTGGATTCAACAGCAGATGGTCGATTACGGTTTACAATTTCTTAAAACCCTTATTCACTGTGACAACGAAGCCGCAATTGCATTAACTAAAGACACGGTCAATCACTCAAAAGCTAAGCATATCCGGATTATGTATCATTTTATCCGTGATTGTTATGCCAAAGAGATGATTGACATGGTTAAAATCCACACTGATTACCAACGTGCAGATCTTTTTGCCAAAGCTTTCGATAGATCTCGATTCGAATTTTTATTAAAAGCTAATGGTATAAAAGTGAAACAAGACTGATCATCAGCTCAGTTTATCACTTTTTAGTTTTAGTTTTACTGTTTTTCAAAAATCCAAAAACCCAAAAATATGTTTTACATTTTAGGGGGAGTTTTAGATTTTCAGAAAATCCAAAAACCCATAAAAATTAGAAAAATCCAAAATGATTTTCTTGGAATAAAAGAGGAAATGATAGTACATCAGTGGGGATCTAACACATGCTAAAAATTTGAAATGTTATATAAGCCGTGTGTTGAGTCTATGTGATGTGCTGGTAGGCTTCGTAGACCTTTTACTGCGTGTTAGATACATACATATCAAACAAATTGATATGTGGATGAACTCCTCATTGGCATATGGCCTTAGTACCGTAATTTCGTTTGATAGGGTATTTGTACAAAACTCGGAGGTTTCGGGTTGTTATGTCACCAGTTATATGGGGATAGCCTTTCTGATCTTCTGTCGTAAGGTTTTACGGACCTAGATCAGACAGGGTATCTTGCTAAAAGAGCTTTAATGCCAAAACCTAAAGTTACCGAATTGAGGAACTTTCCATGTATAATGATAATCAAAGATTATCTAATACATCGTATCCAATCATTGATGAAAATCATGATTGATATTAGCCCTCAACCTGGTAGAGTGCATACGTTACTTTGCAGCATTGATTTGCTGACCTGTACACCTATGTGCCTCAATACCTTGTAAAGTTACAGATAACAAAAGCATAATCACGCGTTACAATGAGTCTTTGTGCACATTATTCCTTGATGCGGGAGTATGTCGTGTGCGTGGGAACCACAGACAATTTTGTTTATACTATAGATAATCGTATCAAACACTGCATAAAAGTCTGCATGAGAGCTTATGTGGATAACAATATCAGCAATTGCTGGATCACACATTGACTTTAATGATAATAAACACTAAAGATCAACGGTGTGATCAGATTTCTCAAAAACTGATATGATCCTCTTACCGGAAATCACAAAACATTTATTGTTTTATGTTTACATTTATGCATTTTACATTTGTTCAAAATTTACAAAAACTCAAAAGGATTTTAGGTGTGTTTTAGCATAAATTTCAGAAAAACCAAAAAGATTTTACATTTTTGTATTATTTTTTATAACAGGTGGTGATTGATGGTCGTTTTCTGAAACTTGATGAACCATTTGAGTTTTGTGACTTTTAAATGTGAAATGATGAATGTTGGATGCTTAAAAGATGTGAAAAAGATTGAACGGGATTCGATTTTGAGATTTGGTAAAATGTTCAAAAATTCCAATTTCCATTTGCCCCTTCGATGGGTCGAATGTGGAATTTTTCCTTACATTCGAGCTTTTTAAAACGGTCGAATGTGAGTGTTCATGTGTATTTTGTACATTCGAACCTTGTTTCTACTTTCGAGCCTTTCAGTAGGGTCGAATGTGGAAATCTTTTCACCTTCGCCCTTATAAAACGGTCGAATGTGGAGTCTATATATACCAGTCTGCACGTTCGAACCTTCATTCAAAAAAAATTCAAATTTCTAAGATTACACACCCTTGTTGCTTGATTTTTCTAGACATTTGATTATTGTTCCCTGATTGATTCTAATCTTTTTCATCTAACAATCACAGGTAATGGACAAGTATCTAAGTCAGATTCATTGAAATTGTGTTCGAACCCTAGACCATGACTGTTGGACCATTTATAGGGTGTTATAGTTGTAATTGTTGATTGGGATTTAGTTGTAGATAGTCTTAGGGGGAGAAGAAACAAAAATCATGGTTTAAAACAACACAGATTGTCTAATTGATGTTTAAAAAATGTTCGAACCCTTGATTTTGGTAAAAACTATCTAAAACTAAATAATTGCCACAATTGATTGATGATATGGCTTAGTCGGTCATGTTAGTAGACTAACAAATAAAAATTACATGATTAGATAGTCAAAATTGGATTCTGGACATTTGGTCATATGAACAGTCAGGTTCGACCATTTAAGAAAGGTCGAAGGTGGCTTTTCTGGTCGAAGATGACTTGTTCATAGGGTCGAATGTGGAATAAAGGTCGAATGTACATTTTTAATCAAATTTTTCACATTCGAACCTTGTTTCCCACTTTCTAACCTTAGATTTTCCACATTCAAACCACCGAAGGGTCGAATGTGGAATTCCAAAAACCAAATTTCAATTTTGCGAATTTTGTCCGTTTTTAATGAATTTTCATGTTTCGTTTTTGCAGGATTTCAAATGGCAGAACCTCAAAAGACAGATATTCCAGCTGGATCATCTGATAAACCTGCTGGAAAGAAACCCGAAGAAGATTTACCGTTTGAAGAGGCTCATAACTGTTTTGCTTTTCTTGCCGATGTCAAGAAGCATACTGAATTCACCAGAATCATAGAGTTTTTGAAGCGTAGCAGAGTTGTTGATGCGATAGCCACACCTGCCATTATCTATAAAGACCATCAAGTAGATTTTTGGAAGAATGCGAGGATAGACTTTTGGGATAATCAAACTGCTATTGTTAGCAACATTCAAGGGCAGCTGGCAATAGTGACAGAGAGTGATATTCGCAAAGCATTAAGATTGAAGGATGAGACGACTGATCCAAGAAGTTTATCATGGATTGAACAGAGGAAATGCTTTTTACGTATGAAGTACAATGGGCCAATCACAGATGGAGCTCTATATAAAGGAAAACTGTGCCCACAGTTTAAAAACTTAGCTCATGTGATGTTACATGTCTTTGGTTCAGTTAATGGTGGCTATGATGTAATGAGAAAGAGCATCAGTTCGTTGATGGTTGCTCTTATTCTGAACAAGCCATTTAATGTATCCGGGATGATATTGGATCATATGCTTGAACCATTAAAAGGTTTGAAGCACAAGAAGTTTTTACTATATCCCAAGTTTCTGCAGATGATATTTGATCAGAAGTACAAGAAGTTGAGAAAAGATCCGACATAGATTTTAGTTCAAGATCATATGAGCTTGAATACTTTGATAAGGATGAAGGGATACAAAAGGGTTTCTCAAGATGAAAGACCACCTCTGAAGAATTTATTTAGGCATTTGATCAATCCTGACTATAAGCATCCGGGTGTTGATAAGGCTAGAAATGCGAATAGTGAATCTGATAACGATGATCCTTTGTTTCATGTCAATCCGAAAGCAAAGAGAAAGCGACAAGTGGTGAATGTTGGTGCTAAGAGTGGAAAAGGAAAGGGTAAAGAAAAGGAGGATGAGGCTTTACCTCCAAAGAAAACATTAAGAAGACAAGAGAGTATGGCTAAGAAAGGTACAAGGTTAGTTGATGAAGAGTCTGCCGATTCTGAGGAGACTCAAGAAGATGAGAGATGGGATTCTGGTGACGAGACTGTAAAACAAACCAAGCCCAAGGCCACTGTGGTTGGTGAGTCTGAAAGTCTCAACAAGACTTTAAAAGAACAGAGATTGAAAAGTCCGATTGTGATGGAGGATATAGATCTGAGTCTTGGTATGGGTGTAGAAGATTTTAGTGGATCACCGATGGTTGGTGTAAAACAAAAGAAGCCTATGTACAAGAAGACATCAAAGGCAGATGAGATAGAAAAACCAAAGAAGAAGAGAGCTAAAGAAGTTGAAATCTTGATTGCAGGAAAGAAAGTTCCTGATGTATCTAGCTCTAAATCTGCTACTCCCGTAACATCCCCAGCAGCAAAGAAACAGAAGAAATCTGCTGCTGAGAAATCTGATAAGCCAACAGAAGATTTTAATGAGGCTATGGAAAGAGTCTTGAAGAAGTTTAAGAAAAAGACTCCTGTTGCTGAGGCTTCAACACCACAGGTTACTGTATCAGGTGATGTGATGAATGTAGTGAACCAGAAGCTTACAGATATGATGAAGATTATCAATCAGCAACAGCAAGAGATTGAACAATTAAGAAACAATGATAAGAAGATGTTGGATATTGTTGAATCTTCACAGGAGAGTCATGAAGAGTTAGAAGGAAAGATTAAACAACTTCAGGATGAAAATCAGAAGTTGTTAATGCATGAACAGAGAAATACTCGAAGATATATCACTATAAGGCTTGAAAACAAGAAGTTGAGAACAAACAACAAGAGCATGAAAAAGCTCATAGACAATTTATATTCGAAAGCTCCACAACTGAAAGCTGGAGAGGAAGACAAAGAACCTGAAGAAGAACAAGTTGATTTCGAACCATCTGAGTCTGAAGAAGAAGAAGATGATGATGATGATGATGATGATGATGATGAGGAATTGGAACAGGATGCCGGTGATGCTCCTGAGAAAAAAGATGGTGATGATAAAGATGGTTCTGGAGATGATTCTGAAGATAACAGTTCTGCAGATGATGATGATGATGACGATGATGATGATGATACTGATAAATATAAGTATGAAAAGAGAGATACTAGTAAAGATGCAGGAGAATCAAGTTCGAAAGCTCCTGGTGGTAACACTGATGATGATAATATTTTCTGGAATGAAAAGATCAGATCTTTATCTGATGAAGACAAAAAGCTATATCGTCAGACGTTGACAAAGAAAGTCTGGACGATAGAGCTTACAGGGAAGTTTCCAAAAATATTTGAATCGGATGACATGAGATTTGAGCTTGAGTATAACGATCCTGATCTTGAAGATGGTGAAGTTTCTGCAGCTATTTCTAAAGATATACTTGAAGGATTGGCTAGACAAGTCGGAAAATCTCTTGAAGAGTTGATGAGTGAGAAACAGATTCCTAACATTCCTGAGAAAGAAGCAGGAAATCACTCTGATGATAGAGATACACCAGTTTTTGAAGATGTTGAGATGGAGGATATTACCAGTGAGGAATATCCAGAGTATTTCAAAGACAAACAGGATTCTGCATTTCCTGAATTTTCTGAAGAAATGTTAAGCCAGGCTGAGAAACTTGCACGTGAAAAGAGTAAGACATTCGTTGATGAAGTCTTCAAGAACTCAGAAAGTCAAAAACCGAATGTTGAACAATTTGACGATCTGAAAAGCTTGTTGAGGAAATTGAAAGAAAAAGAAGCCAACCGACCGAAGACTGAAATTCAGGGAGGTTTATATAAATTTCACAACGAATTGTTTAAAGGAAGAGCTCTCGGGTGGAAATACCTAAGACAGCTAAGGTGTGTTGCAGTGAAGTGGGAAAAGGGAATTCTGTATTTCAACAAATTCCATGACATCAAAACACTACCTTATTGGGCTGTACACGACGTCTGCCAACATACTTTGTCAGGTAAAATTGTGAACAATGATGCAGTTGGCTACTTTGTAGATCGCATGGATAGAGAAAGCAGAACGAAATGGGACGTGTTCAGCCCACAGTATCCTAAAAGGATTGTTCATAAGAAGATCAAAGATCAGATTACTAGGTTGAACAAGGTGACTTTGAAGTATAAACCACCAACCGTACTGAAACATATCCCTTTGATGCCTATTCCACAACATTTTTCAAAAGATTTCATGTGGTGATACTACGATTGGAAGACCGCAGAAGCTGTTATCTTGCTGAAAGATGGGAGAGATGAATTCAAGAAAATACATATTTTTGATCCAATGTGGTTGATAAATTGCTCACACGAACACATTATTATGTTGTATTACAACCCAATCTACTGTGAAGAAAAGGATAGCGAACAAGCTTTGAAATACCAACGGGTGGTATGCTTGTGTTTCGCTTGTGATGTGAATGCGGGATGTGACTATGACAAGAAACTGGGAAAGTTTGTGAAGATCACAAAAGAAAAGAAGAAACCGAAACAAAGTTTTGATCCAGTCATGACCAAAGAGCAGAAGACTTTATTGCGCATCAAGCTGATGAATAAACGGATGGACGAAGAGCGAAGGCAATCCAAGCAATAGTCGAGGGGGAGCTTGTAGATGCACGTTTTGCGACTAGTGCTATGGGATTGCACATTCTATAATGTTTTGCTGAATTCGAAGGGTCGAAGGTGACTGGAAATGGTCAAAGGTGGAGTATACAGGTAGAAGGAAGAATTTTGTAGGGCTATGTGCTGATTCGCCCATATAAAGGGGCGAACCCGCACATTCGACCCTTATGGGGGGGCGAATGTGCAGGCCTATATAAGCTGAAAATTAGATTTTAATGTTAACTTTTGTCATTTGTTTCCCTCTTTCGACTTGTGTTTCTCCCTAGGGTTCTAGTTGAGTCTGAGTTGTTATTATTTCATTGTAAACAAGGTTTTGTAAGCTTAATCAATTGTGTTTATGAATGAAATGGAGTTTATAAGGTGATTTGCGTGTTTTGTTCATATTATTATCATTTCGTAACTGATTTGGGATTCCGCACCTAAATTGGTAGACTTGTTTGATCAAACTACTTGTTTTTGACAAAATGATCCTCCCACAAATTGTGAGATCAGATGTTGAGAGTAGGCTATCTAGTGAAAAAGTCTGTTGAGGTTTTCTAACCACTGTTGCCTCAGGATAAACTGGTTTTCTTGGAAGTGTAGGATCAATTTTTCTATTCTTTTCAAGTTTCTTGTATTTTTCAACTAACCTCAGCTCAGCCCGTCTTGCCACAGAGCTCATCTCTCCATACTTAGCAGCAACTATTTCTTCCCTCATTCTTTTGAATTTTAAGGCTCTGACATGGTCTTTACCTTTTCTGAAATCAGGACCAGAAGCCTCTTGAGTAGGATTCTTGGCCATTTCTTCAATTATGTATAGTTCTTCTTGAAGGGCATGAGTGGTCCAGCCTGCAAATTGTTTTCTATTTGCTTTGTAAGGTTTAGCTGCCTTGATTTGATCAAGAATAGATTCCCTGACTACCATCTCCAATTCACCACTGATTGGCTGGTTGGACATGGAATTGCTCAGGGTCTTAGCAAAATCTTCAATCCTTCTCAATTTGCTAAGATCTGCTGAATGAATGCCCTGAGTTGTCCTGTCATCTTTTCCTTTACATTTCTCCTTGATTATCAAATCTGTCTGCACTTCTTTCATTTTCAGGTATTCATCAATGTTTTTGGGTTTAGGCAGATTTGGGAGAGATTGGAAAGTTCTTTGAGATAGGTCCTTAGTATTATAGAAGGATTGAATTTCCCCCTTGAGTAGATCAAGCTCAAGAGGATACTGAGCAGCCAATGGTTGGTGGTGGTCTATGGGATGCAAATTTGGAAGTGTGTGGTGAGAAAGATGTTAATGGAATGGCTGGAATGGGTGCAGATTGTGGTGATGAAATGGGAGTTAGTGTGGTTTCTATATTCTCATCGTGTACCACAAAGGTTGATTTTCTCTTCCTTTTGTACAGGATCAGAGGAGATGATGGTGTTTAGGAAGCAGTGGATGTGTTAACATCTGTTGGTACTTGTGTAGGACCAGCAGATGTTTGGGGTTGAGATGGTGATGCAGGTGGCATAGGTATAGGTGGTGTAGTGGTGGTGGTTGTTGTGATTATGGGTACAGTGGTTAGGGTTGGGGTAGGTTCAGTGGTTGTGGTGGTGGTAGTAGCAGTGGTTGTAGCAGATGTTTTGGGAACAGAGGTTTTGGATGGTGGTTGCCTAACATGTTTAGCAGGCATTTTCTTCCTTTTAGAGGAGCCAACATCTTCAATTTCCTATTGTTGTTCTTGTTTCTTCTGCACAAGAAACTCTGCTTTAACTTCCAAAGTCTCAGACCTTTTCAATTTAGCTTCTGCAGCCTTTTCAGCCATGACATTAGCATATTCATCAATCTTCCTTGCCTTATCAGCTTTGGAACGTTCAGCAGTGGTTTGAGCAGTGGATTGTTGTGGAGCTGAAGCAGACCCTAGTTTGTCAACAGGCTTTTGTGATTGACCTTTTTGTGAAGGTGGAATTCCAAAGAGATCTAACTTTGGCAATCTATCTTTGCCACTCTCCCCCTTTGTGGCATCATCAGCAGTGAACTCATCATCATTCTCATCTCTTAATATAATTGTGGGGGCAGAGCCAGTGGTCTTCAGCAGATGATCTTTGATGGCTTTAATATCTGCTTGGGTATCTGTGTACCTAGCATCTACCATGGTTCTGATTTAAGCCATATAGGTTTCATGGGTTTGATCTGCTAGTTTTCGATGAGCTATGATGATAGGGCTAACAGACTTCCATAGCTCACTAGAAATGTCTTGTGTGGATGGTTGACTTTTGGTGAGGGTAGCCAAAGTTTGCATCATTGTCTTAATATCAGTCTTGATCTCATTTACAGATGACTCAATGGTTGTAACTCTCTCCGTCAATTCCTGTTATCTTAATTCATCACCTAATTTAATAGGATCATCTGAATTCCTACCAAAAGTGGTAGTTGTAACTGGTTCAGTTCTAGGAAGTGAGTCCATAGAATAGAAACCAGATGCCCCTTTGTCTTGGTTCTGGGGACTTCCAACTGGTTTTGGGGTCACTATAGTGGCCTCATCAGTTGTTGTCTTCAAGGAAGTCTTAGGGATGTAACCACTCTCCGATTGTGAGACAATGGTCTATACAACAGTAGTGGCTGCTTCACTTGAAAAACCACCTTGAGTTACATGTAACTCAAGAATAGTGGCCTCCTCTGTTCGTGGGCTAGCCAATTGACTTTTCTCAGACCCAGTCACTTATGGGAGTATACTCTCAGTGATAGGTGATTGAGAGGAAATGGGATTGTCCTGAGTTTTGTCAATGGCTTCGAACAATGGTTGCATAGTGGGAGGAATGTCATGTGATGGTGATGGTTGGGGAGTGAAAAGAGAAGCAGCCCCAGGAGAAGGGCTTTTGAACATATGGTCAAGTGACTCATATGCTTCTTGATGTGTGTCCCCTTGGCTTACAACATCATCCTTTTGTGAGGATACATGAGGAGTTTGGATGGGTAGAGATATATCCATCTGTTGAGAGGCAGTATCAACAGTGGTTGTTTGTTGCATTTGTGTTACAACAGGGTTTTCCTCTGGTATCTCATCTTCCAGAGCTACCCTTTTTGGTTTCTTTTTTGGGGGGTTTAGTGATGGAAGTTTCTTTTTGGAAGTGGCTAGTGTTGGTTTCACAGCATTGGATGTAGTGCCATGATCACCAGGAGCAATGGGCTCAGCAACAAAGGTTTGGACAACAGTTGTTGTCTTAGCACCCTTTGCTTGTGTTTTGGAAACTTTTGCTTTTGATACTTTTTCTTGGGTGTTTGGACCCAACATTCTTGTAAAAGTTTCTTGGGAGAGGCTCTTCATTTTATGAGATTCTCCCTTTTTAAAATCCTTTTCAGGTAAACCCTTTTGTAAGAAAATCCTAAAAGTCTTGGGTATAAGAGAAAATCATTGTTTGACCCAGACTTGACTCCCTTCACATTTGCTACTAAATCTAAAAACAGTGCCTGGGATAGATTGTAGTCAGATTCCGACAACATTGCATATCCCAAGTACTGAACTTTCAATGGGATTTCATTGAAAGCAGTCGTTTTAGCAGAGAGACAGATAAGGAGTGTATGAAAGAAAATTTTCATGACTTTGGAAAATATTTTTTTTGTAAATTGTTGCTCTGGTCATTTGTGCATCATAACCCATTTCTAAAAACTTTGTTTGAAGTTCAGCCTTAAGAAAAGAATCCATACATGCCAAGTCGTTGAGAGAGAAGGTTGTGGATGTGGTTTGGGGGGTTATGGTGACATGTGCATCTCCAATTTTTGAAATAATGGTTGTTGGCTTTTTGTCTTGAAGTAAAGTCTCAGAATTTAACCAGAAATCTTGAAGAGTGTCAATATATATGGGAGAATCAGCGGTAAGGACATGCAAGTATTTTGATTTGAGGATGACATCAATGATGGAGTGGAATGGAAAGTTTTCATCTGTTTTAGCCAGATATGGTAGGTAATTGTGAGGGGCTTTTGCTTGAAGATCCATGTTTTGGATTTCGAGTAGGATGATCAATGGAATTTGGTTGAGGGTTGGAGGTTTAAGAAGGCGGTTTCAGTATTTTGAATACAATGAGACAGTGTAACAACTGTTGGGGAAAACAGGGTTTTTATAGTCTCAGGTGAAACCGCTGATGTGGCCAAAGCACTGCTTTTAAGAGCAGACGTGGCAAACTGCTGTTTGATGTTTGCCAAAGCACTTATGGATTTTTTTATTGCTTTATATGTATGTATATAATGAAAATAGTTGTTTTATCTGATCAGATGTTTGAAATAGATTTTTCAACCAACAGATGATAAAATGTATGAAACAGTGGTTGTTTTATCTTAACAGATTTTTAACGATGGAATTTTGATTTTCTGAAAACATTTTAATGTTTTATTTATGAAAACATTTTTGTTGTTAATCCATGTTTAGCATACTAATCCGAGAGATCAGATTTTCAAAGGTAGATGTGTCTAAAGCTTTTGTCACACATCTGCTAGCTGATCCTCTGTTGGAACATGGTGCAGAGAAATCAAATCTTTTTCATAGCTATCTCTCACAAAGTGGTGTCTGATGTCAATGTGCTTCGTGGTTGAATGGGAGACTGGATTTTTGATGATATTTTCAGCTGCTTGACTGTCCAACATGAGTGGAGTCCTTAGAGCAGTTATACCAAAATCCAGTAACTTATTTTGAAGCCACATGAGTTGGGCTGTACAGCTTGCAGTAGCAATGTATTCAGCCTCTGCTGTTGATGTTGAAACTGCTGCTTGCTTTTTGCTTTGCCAAGAAACAAAGGAATTCTCTAGAAATTGGCACCCACCTGATGTTGACTTTCTTGTGGTGTGGCAACCAGCAAAATCACTATCGGAATAACCTAAAAGCTCAATATTTCCATTAGCAGGATACCAGATACCAAGTGTGGGAGCACTTTTTAGGTATCTGAATATCCTTTTTACAGCTTTAAGGTTTGACTTTCTAGGTGATTCCTGGGATCTTGCACAGACACAAGTGGCAAACATAATGGCTGGCCTGGATGCAGTTAGGTACTGTAACACCCCAACCGATGGCGGACACATCGAGGTGTCACGTAGTTATGATTGTTCAAAAGCTCATGGTACTAAAGTGTAAATATTTTATTCAATGCTTCAAGTTACAATTACAGATATCATCAAGTACAAATACTATGCCACATGTTGTCTTGATTAAGTCTTTACTAAGTCCACATGTCCTACATGACATATCTCAACAATCAACCTGAAACATGTACAAAAATATTTTGTCAACGTAAATAATGTTGGTGAGCATACAAAGTTTGTATACGTATAATATAAGTTTATAGAAAATGATTTACAATTCATGTGTCATGATTTATTCAAGGCAAATATGGAAAACACGTAGGTACACAATACGGGTCAAAATCAAACCTCTTATGCGACAAAGTTTAATACATTAACAATGACCTAGGACTTCCCACCACCATAGGTACTTTTCACTAGGCGAGTTGTCAATTCAAATAGTGTTATCCATTGTTAAAGTCGGCTAGCTAAGTTAATGATTTCGTAATGATTGCATGTATACTAGGTTTATGTTTAAGCACAAAGCACAAGAATTCAGAGCATAACACGTGTATGAATTGTACGTAAAATGTTTATGAATATATGTAAGCGTATGTTTAATATGTGTACATGAATCACCCCAAAAGTGTAAAAACGAAAAAGGGGATAAGTATACTCACCTTGATGTAGGTGATTTGAGTGTTTGTCCGAGGAAAGTACGTCAAACGGCACAAATAGAAACTACAAGTTAAATCAAGTAATACTAGAGTCAAGAACTAGTTTTGGGGAAAGTCGATGGAGACTCGCTAATTCCCGTTATAGTTTAGAAGTCATGTCAAGTTCTAGTCATGTCTTGTCTAATTGTTTTGAATAATTAAAGTTTTAAGTCATACTTTGTTTGTCATCGCATAAGAATTGGTGATGTTTAGACGTTTCATGTTAGTCGTGTTCAATTACCGCCCGACAAAAATAATACTAAGTTTTTCTTATATAATATATATGTTCTCATATTATAGATCCTCCTTATTTGTAAGTCTTGAATAAATGCCACTTATTGTTTAAGTTTGACGATTAATATTACCTTTATAAGTCATAGTCTTATAATTAAACATTACCATACGATGTAAAATAATAAATATTATAGCTAAATGTTTACGTATGATAATTGATCTAAATATACCAAAGTTTATATGTGTCATTAACATTTATAAGTTACAATTTCTAGAATTCAAGTCACATTTGTAGAATTCAAAGTTGCTTAATTATTTTCATAAAAAAATTAAGTTGAGTTTTAACACAAATAAATGTAGGTCTTGGTTAATAATTTGGGACCAATAAGTATTTGTTCCTCTACCAATGATGATATCCCTATTAGTGTGTGTGTGTGTGTGTCTATATATATATATATATATATATTATATGCATGATGTATGATTTACTGATAGACTTTTCTAGTCTACAAACATAAATAAATATTGATTTTTAAAGATACATATCAGTATTTCACGTGACACCTTGAAATAGGAAATTATTCCACTGTTTTGATGTTGGTTCCATGGAATCTATTTTAGAGATTTTTATACATAACATATCTTTTATGTGTGTTTGATTTAATGAGAATTAATAAAATATCAAGAATCCATTTTGATAAGTTACTATGAATGGACACTTTTTGTCATGATAATAAAGGTGAAAGGATTATGCATATTGTGTAAAAGCCTATTATTTTTGTGAACGTCTAGAATCCATTTTCATCATGAACATGCCTTAGAGTGTCTTGACATGAATTCTATTATATTGAGAATTAAAAAAATAATGATAATAAAATAAAAGTGTGTGTATATATATAAATGGAGTCACATACCAAAACACAAAATGATAAGATTCAAGATGACACCACACTTGATAACTTGAGTTCTTGATCAAATAACTTGAAAGAATGAAGAATGGTGGTTGTATGTGCGGTGAATAGGGTAGTGTTAGGGGCTGCTCAAAATTTGAAGATTAAAGGAAATACAAGTGTTTTTATTTAACTTGGTTCAAGAATGATACTATTTAGTATTATGGTGACTATATATATTTAGAATTTAATGTTACTTTGATGGCCATAAAATGTTGTTGGTTACAAAATTGAAAGTTGCGACGGTTTCAAAATTCCGAGCAGAGTTACATGTAGTTGAAGAAGACTTTAAATTAACATTAACTAATTAAACGTGAACATAACTAATAGATATTTAGTATTTTATGGTTATGAATTTTCATATATAAAATTCTACCTCGAACGTTTCGTTAAAATGCGGTTGTGTGATTTTTCATGTTGGATTATTGTCACTTTAGGTCCCTAAAGTTATAATTAAATTATTAGAAAAATCGTGAATGTTACAGGTACAATAAAGACCCAATCATGCATCTATAATGTGTCTGATCAACCAGTTCATCTTTGTCATCAATAGTGAGTAGCTTGGTAGTGCTCATGGGTGTACTACATGGTTTACAGTCATTCATCTCAAATTTTGTAAGTAAGTTTTTAACATACTAATTTTGGTGAATGAATGTACCATTTTGCAGCTGCTTAACTTGGAGACCAAGAAAGCATTGAAGTTCACCCATAGCGCTCATTTCAAACTCAGCTGTCATGAGTTCCCTAAACTCTTCACACATTTTGTTACATGTGGACCCAAAAATGATGTCATCCACGTATATTTGAACAATCATTAAATCTTTCCCTTTCCATTTTAAAAATAAGGTTTTATCGATTTTATCTCTTGTGAAACCAATGGATAAGAGAAAGGTGGAAAGAGTTTCATACCAGGCCCTTGGTGCTTGTTTCAAGCCATACAAAGCTTTGTTGAGCTTGTAGACATAATCAGGATGGAATGTGTCTTCAAAACCAGGTGGTTGACACACATAGACCTCCTCCTGAATTTTTCCATAAAGGAATGCACATTTGATGTCCATCTGATACACCTTGATGTTGTGGTTGACAGCAAAGGCTAGGAAGAGTCTGATAGCTTCTAGCCTAGCTACAGGAGCAAAGGTTTCATCATAGTCTATTCCCTCTTCTTGTCTGAAGCCTTGAACCACAAGCCTGGATTTATTCTTGACAACAATGCCCCTTTCATCAGTTTTGTTTTTAAAGACCCACTATGTACCAATTGAACATACATCCTTTGGTACTGGCATAAGTTCCCATACTTGTTGTCTTTTAAACTGAAGGAGCTCTTCTTGCATGGCTTCTACCCAACTATTGTCTTTCAGTGCCTCTTGGTACTTGACTGGTTGTGTGAGAGATAGAAAGCCTGCAAAAAGATAGATATTTGAGGATTGGCTCCTTGTGAGCACTCCCTCTCTGATGTTGCCAATGATTTGGTCTGGTGGATGAGCTCTAAGGTAGATTAAATTTCCCTGATATGGTATGATGGCATTTTGAGGTGAGGGATAGAGGTTTGGAGCCTCTGTTGTTGTAACATCTGTTTGCACTTCTGTAGGGCCAACGGAGGTTTGAAATGGAAGTGGGGGAATGGGTCCAAGTGGTGTAAAGGTGGACTGACTTTTGTCAACAGAAGTTGGAACAGAGGTTGAGCTTGATGAGGCAGTGGTTTGAGGGTAAGACTGGTCAACAGTGGTTGACACAGTTGTAGCAGAGTTTTGACAGGTGTTTTGAACATCTGTTTCCCTTGATGCATAAGTGACTTTGTAGTGAGATGGAATCACAACATCAAATCTGTAGTCCTGTTGTGGAGACTGTGGTGTACCTGCACTGTTAGTTTCAGCAGTGATATCTTCAAATTTGAATTTATCTAAATCAAATAGTTCAGCAGGATTTGCTGGGATTTTTTAGGATGAAAGTTCGTTCAACTTTACATTCAGAGTTTCTTCTATTGTCCTAGTCCTTGTGTTAAACACTTTATAGGCCTTGGCAGTAGAAAAATATCCCAGAAAATACCCACAATCTACTTTGGCTGCAAATTTTGAAATGGAATCATTAAGATTTAAAATGAAACATGGGCAGCCAAAGATTTTGAAAAATGATATCAGTGGTTTGATTTTGAACAGAAATTTATAAGCAGTCTTTTGATGTCTAGGGTTAGCTAAAACTCTATTTTGGACATAGCAAGCAGTGTTTACAGCTTCTGCCCAAAAGGACAGTGGTAAACCAGAATCTGCTAGCATAATCCTTGCAACCTCAATAAGAGTTCTGTTTTTCCTTTCAACCGCCCCATTTTGTTCTGGTGTTCTTGGAATGCTGAACTGCCTCATAATTCCTTTTGACACACAGAAGTCATCCAATTCCTTATTTTTGAACTCTGTTCCATTATCACTTCTAAAGACTTTTACTGGCAAGTCATATTGTTTTTCAACTTTTGTGACAAAGTCCTTCAAAATACCTGCAGTCTCATCCTTAGAGTGTAAAAAGTAAGTCCATGTAAACCTAGAAAAATCATCAACTATGACAAGACAAAATCTCTTTTTCCTTAGACTCGTGATTTTAACTAGGCCAAACAAGTCCATGTGCAACAATTGAAGACATTGACTTGTTTTGGACTCATCAATGGATTTGTAAGAGCTTTTATGTTGTTTTCCTTTTAGGCAGGAAACACAATGCTCATCACATTTAAATTATTTTGATGGAAGGCCTTTCACAATGCATTGTTTTGAGAGTGAGTTGATAATTTGAAGGTTGGTGTGACCCAATCTCCTATGCTATAATTTTGTTTCTTTAGTTGAGGCAGCAGAAAATAGACAGACATTTGCCATAGGGTTATCCTTCAACATAGTAACCACATACACATTGCCACTCCTATGAGCAACAAGTTGTGATTTGCTTTATCATCATTGTCACCATCATCATTAGAACCATCATCTTTCTCCTCATCATAATCATTCTCCTTCTCATCATCATCCTCCTCATCATCAGATTGCTCAGCACCCTTGAGTTGTGGAGCTTTCTGATAAAGACTTTCAATAATCTTTTTAAGCTTCTCATTTTCTTCCTTAACAGCTACAATCCTTCTTTCATTGTTGACATTCGAAAGTTGTAGTTTTGAGTTCTTAAGTTGAAGACTTGTCACCTCTTCCTCCAACTTATCTTGCTTTTCCTTTGATTTGGCAATTATTTGAAGCATATCCTTCTCGTTCTCTTTCAACTGCTTGATTTCACCTTCATGTTTTGTCAAAGGAGTTTTCTGAAACTCAAATGATTTCACCAACCTAGATATCTGCTGTTGCATCCGATTCAATGCATCATCAGACACTGTAAGAGTAGGTTGTGAAATAGCTTCAGGTTGTGATTGGGATGATGATGTGAGTTCGTCAAAGCTGTGTAATAGATTTCTTCTTAACGACTTCCACTTCTTCACTAATTTTCTGTTTCTTCTTTTGTGGCTCTTTTGCTAGGGATTTGCTGCTTGTTAGTGATGTTGAAGTTGTAGGAACCTTCTTTCCCCTCAATAACACTTCAACATCTTTCTGTCTCTTGTCATCTTGGTCTCCTTCTTTAACATGGACTTCAGACGTCCATGTTTAGTCGACTTGGAAGCCACAGGAGAACCAATAGTATCATCGTCAGCATCCAAAATCAAATCTTCATTCTCTTCTTCATAACCTTTCTGAAGCTGCGCTGCTACTAATTTATCAACTGGATTAGGAGTAACAGAATCACCAGTGGCCTTGAGATTTGTTTCCTTATTAGTTTCGTCTTCAGACACCCATTCGTCTTCTATTTCAGTGTCTTCATCTATCAATAAAGTCCTCTTACCTTTCTTTTTAGTAATTGATGAACTTTCAATCTCTTTTCCCTTCTTCTTCGACTTTGCACATTTCTTAACCACTTGTCTCTTAACCTTTTCACCTTTCAACACTGGTACTAACGGTGAATCGGAATTAGAATCACTTTCCATATGTCCCCAACAATCTTTGTCAGGAGCTTTGAATCCAAAATTGATCAAACGCCCACATAATCTTGTAGTTGGTGGTTTCTCAGCCTTCCCTTTGTATGTTGTCATCCTGTTCAGCGTCATAGCATTCATATGTTCTTGGTTTAGAATCTGAGCTGAATCTTTGACTAGGTTTGGATACATGTCATCAAAGATCATTTGTAGAAATCTTGGATACATTATGAACTTGTTAGTCTTTGTTCCATCAAAAATTTCCCTCATATGCTAAAATAACATCCCTGATATGTTGAACTCTTTGTTGAGGATTAGTGCTACCACCATGGAACATGTGGTATCACGTAAAACATCCCATCCTCCTCTGATTGGGGCAAAGACATGAATGATAACGTGTAGCAAATATTTGAATGCTGGGCACACGTTAGACTTGAAAAGTTGGCAATCAGTGATCTTTCCCAAATACTTAATCCTTAGGAAACACCCTCTCTGAACAGTCCACGGTAACTTTGTTGGATCTGTCTTAGAGTCCTTCAATCTTAAAACACGTCTAAAATCTTCTTCTGAAACGAGCATAGTGTTGTCTTGCACCTTGTTGTGGATTACCGTCTTGCATCAAAGAAATCAAGTCTTGCATTCTTCCAAAATTCCTCCTGATGATCTCTGTAAATCGTATGAGGTTGCGCAATAGCATAAACAATCCGGGATCTCCTCAGGTAATCAATAATCCCTCTGAACTCTTCGTATTTGTCATCAACCTCTCTAATATAACCAAAGTAGTTGTGTTTCTTTTCGAAACAATTTACAAAACACATAAGTTGGAAAATCAAATCGACACTTTAAAAACTTTGACCATTTTGATTCTCATTCGACCTTTCGGGTGGTCGAATCAAAATCAGAAGGTTCGAATCAATTTATAAAATTCTCATTCGACCCAATTTTGGCACGAACGAGTTTGAACAAAATATGAAATTTCAATCTGTTGATTCTGCTTGTTTTAATCCATGATTCTTGTTACATTTATTTCTAAAACCTCCGAATAACATTCAGCAATCAATTATTATCATTCAAAAACATTAATCGATTTGTTTCCATCAAAATTAGGGTTTATAAACATCAAAATGTTAATTAACCATGTTAAACACCTAATTTTGTTACATTATCCCCCTAAAACTATTGATTAGGTTATTTCTATGTTCAAAACATGTTCAGTTTTATCAAATATGGTCCAATTGACTTGTTTAGGTTCGGTTTAAATAATCCCCTTTTCTGAACAATTTATCGGTCAAAATCACTTCAAATTACAGCAACATGTACCTGAGATCACGTAGAACAAGATTATAAGATCTAAAAATCAGATTCAAAAGGGTCCCTTAGCAGATTGATTGTGAAAATAGTGCAGTCAAATGAAAATATGATGGGTTCGAACGAGTATTAAAGGTTATATATAGTGTAACCGGTTCGACCTTTTATTAAAGGTTATATATAGTGTAACCGGTTCGACCAATGAAGGTTCGAATGTGTTTTGAAAACCAAAACAACTTTCATTCGCCCCAATATAGAGCACAAATCAATTACCAAAAATCTCATTCGATCTAACGAAAGGGTGAATGGAAATTTTGAAATTCAGATTTTCACCAAAATGTCCAATTCGATCAACGTTTTGTCATTTGCAATCATTTAATCTTCAACCTTTCCAAAACTTTGGTTTTTGAGATACAAAACTCTGATTGGTTGGTTAAACTCCGGAAAATGATCATCCTCCAACATCGATTATCGAAAATAAAGCAGAAATGTAAAATATTTTGGATTTTCTAAAGTTTATGCTAAAACACACCAAAAATCTTGTTGAGTTTTGCGTATAATGAAGAAAATCAATGGAAAGCAATAAACTTTTTGTGATTTTCCGGTAAGAGGATCATATCAGTTTACGAGAAATCTAATCACACCTTTGTTCTTTTCATTTAACTTTGCTGACCGTGAGACTCGGCAATTGCTGATATTGTTGTCCACATAAGCTCACATGCAAATCATTATGCAGTGCTTTAAAATGATACGCTTAAGTTGTATTAATAACTAACTCACCTGTGGTTCCCACACACACGACATACTCCTGTATCAAGGAATTTGCAAAAAGGTTCATCATAACGCATGATTATGCCGTTATTATCCATATATTACAAGGTATGAGGCACAGAGGTATACAGGTCAGCAAATCAATGCTACAGAGTTACATGTGCACTCTACCAGGGTGAGGCTTATATCAATCATGATTTTCATCATAGATATGTTATGATGCATTAGATAATCTTTGATCATCTTCATACATATTAAGTTCCTTATTCGGTAACTTAAGTTTTTGGCATTTAAGCTCTTGTAAGATACCCTGACTGAATCTAGGTCCGTAAATCAATACGATAGAAGATCAGTCAGGCTACCCCAGATAACAAACATCATAACGACCCGAAACCTCCGATTTTGGCAACCCTATCAAACGAAATTACGGCACTAAGACAATATGCCCATGGGGTGTTCAGCCACATAGCAAGCAGTTCGTTATGTTTGTATCACTAAGGCATGCATTAATATGTCTACGAAGCCTACCAACACATCACACAAAGTCATCACATGTCAACTTTTGACTTTTCAATTCTTTAGCATGTGATAGATCCTTACTGAAGTACTATCATTTCCTCTTTTTCTCCACGAAAAATCATTTTGGGATTTTCTGATTTTTATGGCTTTTCAAATTTTGTAATGTTTTTGGTTTTTCTAATAAGAAACTCCTTATAAAATTAAAAACATATTTTTGGTTTTTTAATTTTTGAAAATAGAAAAACTAAAGAAAAATTGATAAACCGATGAGGAATCTAATCTTGATTTTCTTTGATACCGTTAGCTTTTAATAAAAATTGAAATCTTGATTTGTCAAAAGCTTTGTTAAAAAGATCGGCTCTTTGATACTCAGTGTGGATTTTAACCATGTCAATCAATCCTTTGGCATAGCAATCCCATATAAAATGATAACGGATGCGAATATGCTTAGCCTCAGAATGATGAACGGTATCTCTTGTGAGTGCAATGGCTGCTACATTATCACAATGAATGGGGGTTTTAAGAAATTGCAATCAGTAGTCACACATTTGTTGTTAAATCCAAAGCACTTGTGAACAACAACTCGAGGCCGCCACATATTCAGATTCACACGTTGATAGTAAGACTGATGTCAGCTTCTTGCACTGCCAGGTAATTAGCCTGCTCCCCAAAAATTAAAATCCAGTCGTTGTGGATCTAGCGTCAATATCACAGCCACCAAAATCTGCATCACTAAAAGCAATGAGGTCAAAATTATCATCATTAGGATACCTAACCCGCGTGATGGACAACCCTTCAGATAACGTAGAATTTGTTTGACTGCCATGAGGTGAGATTGTTTCGGCTTTGACTGGTAACGTGCATAAAGGCAAGTAGCAAACATTATATCTGGTCGGGAAGATGTCAAATACATCAACAATCCAACGATTGCTCTGCAAATTTAAGGGTCAGTGAACTCCCCCTTAGCATTAACTCCAATCACATAATTAGGTTATATGGGAGTGGCAATCGGTGTAGAATCCTCCATCTGGAATTGGCTCAAGACTTCAGAAACATATTTCGTTTGGTGGATAAAGATCCCCGACGACGTTTGATCCACTTGCAATCCAAGAAAGAATTGCATATCTCCCATTGAGCTCATCTCAAACTTTTCCTGCATGACCTTTTCGATTTCCCTGCAAAGACTTTCGTTAGTCAAACCAAATATAATATCATCTATATAATCTGTACCAGGAGAAAATCACCCCCTGTTCGTTTCATAAACAGGGTACAGTCAACTTGTCCTATCTTGAAACCTCTTGAAAGTAAGTATGTGCTGAACTATTCATACCACTGTCGAGGGGCTTGGTGCAAACCGTACAACGCTTTGTTTCGTTTATAGACCTTATCCCAGTGGATAGGATCCTCAAAACCTGGTGGTTGCCCTACATATACTTCTTCCTTGACCACACCTTAAAGAAAAGCACTTTTGACATCCATCTGATACACCTTGAATTTCATGTACGATGCGTATGCAAGAAACATTTGGATAGCTTCTATAGGTGCGATAGGTGCATAGACTTCATTGTAGTCAATTCCTTCAGTTTGACGAAATCCTTGTATGACCAATCGAGCTTTGTTCCTTATGATCACTCCTCGATCATCCTTCTTGCATTTAAACACCCATTTTGTTCCAATCTTCTTTCTATCAGCTAGTAAATCTCTTAATGTCCATACTCCAAGCTTCTGAAATTGTTGAAGTTCTTGTTGCATCGCGTCCACCCACGATTCGTCATTCAATGCTTCTTTGTACGACTTCGGTTCAACCTGCGAAACATAACAATCAAATGTTCAATCATTTTGTTCACCTGATTTTTGAATTTTTTAATAAAGGGCTAGGGATCCAATGTTCTCTTTTAAAGATGCACACCTCAATTGTCCATGTGTCATCACACTACTTCCAGGATCACCAATGACTTGTTCCAACGGATGATAAGTGTTGATCCGAGATTCCGGATGTGCTAGAACAAGAATCGTCGTTTGAACATTCACGTTTTCTGCTAAATCCAGATCATTACCCGGATTTAAAGTAGAAGGTACATATGTTGATACAGACTAATATGGGTTCACTGGAGGTGATACTGTAGACTGGTTCAAGACTGCTTCACTTGTAACTTCATCATCGTCTTCTGACTCTAAAGAATCAAATGTATCAGAAACATCTTGAAAAACTTCTTCTGTTGATGTAGTGGTAGGAGCATTGGTATCATTAGAAGCTGCTGTAGGAGGAGTTACGGTGATCGGACGCACCAAAGGTGAAGTGACTGTGTTCTTACACTCGTAATATAAACGTAAAACAGCTTCTTCAAACAAGCTTTCTAGATTGAATGACTCAAAGAGTTCTTTGTAGTCAAACAACCAAATGGGTCCTACGCCGGGAGCATTTTGAGTGTATCTTTGAAAATCCACATTCGACCACTCTTCAGCACATTGAGTTCTTTTGTTGAAAATACGCTTATTTGGAGTAGCGTATCAAAAAAAAAATAACCTTCTTCTGCTTTTGCTCCACATTTCTTCAAAATTCTGCTTTTGTCTGTTGAGTAGCTCATAAGAAGTCTTTGCAAACTTCTTCACAGTCAACACCCAATTCAATGTATAACAACCTGTGTGAAAAGCTTCATTCCAGAAAATAATTAGAAAATTCGAATTTGCAAGCATTGTTCTCGCTGTCTCAATTAGAGTCTTGTTCTTTCTTTGAGCAACACCTTTATGTTGTGGAGTATATGGTGCACTATATTCATGATGAATTCCTATTTCTTCACACAATGCATCCATCGATGAGTTCTTGAACTCTGTCCCGATGTCACTGCTAATTCTTTTGATCTTCAAACCATAAATGTTCTCCAAACGGGTAAGCATAACCTTCAAGTTGGTAAACGTTTCGCTCTTGTGTTGCATGCACATCACCCACGAAAATCTTGAGTAATCATCGGTAACCACAAGACAGTATAAATCTTTGTTGATGCTCTTACGCTTCATAGGTCCAAAGAGGTCCATGTGTAAACGTTCAAGCGGGATACTCACTGAATTTACTTTCTTGTGTCTGTGGGAATGTTTGTGATGTTTTCCCTTCTTACTTGAAACACACTTGTTGTTCAAATCAAAATGCTTCACGTTGACACCTTCAACTATACCATTCTTCACAAGATTATTCATTTTCCTGAAATGAATATGGCCCATCCTTTGATGCCATATGATTGATTCTTTTTCAGTAACCTTCGATAAGAAACATGTAACTTGGCCATGTGTTGTCATCGCCTTGCTCATTTCAAGAATATAAAAGTTTTTTACTCTCGGAGCTTTCAACGTGATCCACTCTTTCGGAATTTCAAAACTAGGCTTCAAGATGTAACACAATTTGTCATCAAAGTGGTCTGAGAACTTCTTATCATAAATTTGCGAAACACTTAAAAGATTGTAATCTATTTGTTTCACACATGATATCTTCTCAAAACTCACTATCTGTAACATCGCAAAATTGTTCCCTAAATTTTTTATACATAAAGCCCTCATTTTATATCCTAAATTTTATACAAATATGCCTAACACACAAATTATATATATATATATATATATATATATATATATATAAATTTATATAATAATAATAATAATAATAATAATAATATAGTAAATATATATATATATAATTATGTATTATTTGGACACACTTATTTGAGCCCAACCATACCTAACCCAACCTACAAACCCAACCCAACATCCCTTTACCTTTTTCGGAGCCCAAGCAATTAGCCCAGACTTGAGCCCACTACCCCAGCCCAAGAACACGGCCCAAGGCCACCTCCCCTTCTCCTTCGCTACCCTGTTAAAAAAATAAATAAATAAACGCAGACCAGGGGACTCGAACCCGGGTCTGTCTCCAAGCAATCATGTGCAACAACCATCTGAGCCAAGGTTCTATTTGTGATTATATTCAACACCTTTAAACTTAATACCTTCCTAAAACATAACTAGTCAAACTCAAAAGTCAACACCCAGTTCGAAATTTTCGTAATTGATTGAGAAATCACGCGTTTTTGATTCAGATATGGTAACATAATGATGGCCGGCCTATTCCACTTGTTCTCCACGTCAATCTCCATCAAGACATTCCAATTATTAGACCAATTATGCGTTTTTGTTATTAACGTGGTCAAAACTTCCCAAATCGATTAATCGCGTGTAATGTTATAAATTGAAGCATTCCCAACAGCCAAATGGTGCGACTAAGAGAACCCCACAATCCCTTCTCCTTTTCGAACTCTTAGTAAAGCACAATCAAAGTTTTTGCTTGCGTGGTCAACCGGGTCTTCAAGTCAAGAATTAACCAATTTTCGGTATGATTTATCTTCAGTTAATGTGTTCTTTAAGGTCGAATAAGATCTAAGGATAAAAGCCCTAAGCTTTTAACCGTAATCGTGTGTGTTTGTTGGGCCAATTGGATCGATGTTCATTCTAGGGTTCATAGTTTTCAAATTGGGGATTTCTATAATTAACCTTTATATACATTGATCTGTTTAAAAATAACAACATCAGACGTATAGAGCAGTTGGTTGTAGGTGTCTTGGTTAAGACTTTGGGCCGGGGCAGGTCACTGGTTCAATTCCCACAATCCACACTTATTTTTTTTTCAAAACTCTTTTCTTTATACTTAATCTATTAATCTTTTTAAATAGTTTTAAAATACTAAAACTCTTTTATAAATTCTACAAAAATTATTTTATGTTATTCTAGTGGAAAAGTTTAACATACAATTTTTAGTTTTCCAAAATTTATTTATTTAATATATATAATAAATAATTCAAGTTTATTCTATTTTATTTATAAAATTCTATAAATATATCAAAACAATTATATAAATTTCCACAAAAATTATTCTGAGTTTTTATAACAATAAACTTTTCTGAAATGATTTTTAGTTCTAAAAAATCATTTATTTAATATTTTTAATCAATTTTTGTTGGTTTTAATCATAAATAAATCATAATAAATTCATTTTTCAATATTTTTGCACCAAAATTTTATATAAATTATTACTATTTATTTGGAACAGAAATACAATTTTTAATTTAATAATTCTTTAAATTTAGTATTTTTAAATATTAAAGTTATATTTTGACAATTAGAAATAAATAGATTTAATATTCTATTTTTAAGAAAATAATTTTATAAAAATTATTTTCATACTTAAAACTATATTGTGACCATCTTTAATTTAAAATTTACAAAAAGACTTTTGTTTATTTATTTATCAAATTTCTCTTAATTACTAAACATTTTATTTATTAATTAAACGAACACTTATCCCCAATTCGAAACCCTAGAAAATATTTGTAGACTAGAAAGACTTAGACATATTTATTACCTTAATTATAGGGTAATACTTGGCATCGTTGGGCAACACACAATCTATTTTCACGAGACATAACACTTTTGCTAAGGTGAGTTTACATAGCCCCTTTTTTTCTGTTTTACATTTTGGGGTGAAACATGTTTAAACATTTTATACACTATCATTGTTGAAACTTGTGATTCAATTATAAACATTTTATACACTATCATTTACTCCTTCTATCATTTGACTGTAACAAAATGACACAGTACAATCATTAACAATGATCAAGCCGCCTGTTTAGATTATAGCGCTATAGGTCTGACAAACCCATCCCCCCGCATAAATTCAGGGATGATCGATAACAGTAACAACATTTAACTAACTTGCGAGTTAGGTCTCAGTCGACACAAGGTTTGATTGTACAAAGACGCATTGTTACATGTCGGACTCATACTCTATCATTATACAACTGTGATTGTTGTACAAACTATTATTATTAATTACATTCAAAAACCTATGTATCATCACCAACATTTGTTGACCCAAAATATTTTCAAACTTAACATGTTTCATGTTCTACTTGCTTGAAGATTTGAGTTAATGCATGAAGATGTGTACATAGTATTATTCATTTTGATGTACGAATTTTTGTAGAACAGTTGTATGTAATTTACTTAAATCATTTAATGAAATTTATTATTCACCATGAGCTACTGGGCAATCATCAATACGTGACATCCCGATGTTTCCGCCATCGGTTGGGGTGTTACAGATTGGTATCAGAGCCATGGTTATAGGGAATTAGGTTATTAGAAAAATAATCTAGTCTATAACCATAGGATTTAAACAGTACTTGTTTCTCTTACTTGTTTCTATTCTCTATCCTACTTCTCATCCTCACTTTAGTCCCTACAAGAAGAGTGCTCTCCATCACAAGATCTACCCTTAGACTAATAGGACAAAATCCTCAGGTTTAGCCTGAACCACCTTGAGATCTCGTCGAAGTTCTAGATTTTAATAACGAACACGTGCATTCTGGAAGGGTGAACGCCTGTATTCTGAGTCTTCTGTCTAGGCTGGCATTGCACATATATCCCAATCAGACAAGGGACCCGGATGCCTACCTGGGAATTCTCGGGATGAGTGTTCACTTATAGGCTAAAGCATGTCTTCACTATGTTATTAGAATCTAGAATCTTTGATAAGTCAACGTTTTCGTTTATTCGTTTTAATTAATGAATAAATGATTACATTCCTTATATTACCTCATTCATTTCATTGTGTCTCTTACAGATCATGCCTCCACGTCACAGCGCTCGCCTTAACAGTGGTGACAATCATGATGAAGGGAGTAGCAATCACAACCATAACCACAACACTAATCACAACAACAACAATAACAACAACAATGGCGTTGATGCTCAACTGGCTGCGATCATCTCTCAACAAATGGCACAACAGATCGCGACTCTGGTTCCTAACTTACTGGCTCAAGTCATCCAGATGAACGAAAACGGTAATGGAAACGGAAACGGCAACGGAAACAGCAATGGAAACCACAACGGGAACGGGAATGGAAACGGGAATGGTCTCCCAACCTGCACTCTTAAGCACTTTAATACCTGTGATCCTCCTAAGTTTAGTGGAGATGAAGGAGCTACTGGTCTTTTACAATGGTTCGAGGGTATTGAGAATACCTTCATTAACAGTGAGTGTCCCGATAACTTTAAGGTCCGTTATGCTATGAGTGTTCTTCACAAACGAGCACTCACTTGGTGCAATGAGGAAAAGCGCACCCGAGGAGCTGAAGTAGCACTTACTATGACCTGGGATCAAGTCAAGGAGATAATGAAAGCTGAGTTTTGCTAACGTAACGAGGTCAAGAAATTAGAGGACGAGTTCCACACCCTTGCTCAGGATAGTGGGGAAAACCTTGCTTATAATACCCGCTTCCACGAGCTCAGTCTGTTGTTGCCCCATAAGGTCACTCCTCTACCTGTAGCCATTGAGAAATATATCGGTGGATTACCCATGCAGATTCAGGACACAGTGTGGGGAAGGAACCCTGCTACCCTCGAAGAGGCCAAACGTCTAGCAGCTACCTTAACTGACAATCACGTAAAGAACGGTACCTTAGTTCGAAAAGGCGAGGAAGCAGAGTATTGTAGCCACGGTAACTACTGAGAACCAGAAACGTAAGGCCAGGGATTCTGATGTCAACCTCACTACACAAGCTTCTAACAAGAAACCTTATATAGGAAACTATCCATTGTGTAACACATGCAAACGACATCATCCCACTACTTCAGCGTGTCGCTTGTGCACCAATTGTGGTAAGTATGGCCATCTAGTCAACACATGTCGCGAGACCCCAAACCCTAATGCCAACCAACCCACCAACCCTGCTCAGGCTGCTAATCCTAATCGATACAACTATGGTCAGTGCTATGAATGTGGAGACCCAAATCACTTCCGTAACCGATGCCCTAAACTAAACCGAGATCAAGACCCCCCAGCTACTTAACAGCAAGTCCCACCATTTGAATGTTGTTTGCTTTTTATTCTATGTATTGACGCTATTCGACTCAAGTAATAAAATTCTAGTATCGAAATTTTTATCTGAGAGTTGTTTATATGGTATGATCATAACACTTGGATACATGCTTGTTTGAATGTGAACAAATTGCTATATCAATATCTAAACCATACTCGTTATACTCATAAACTTGCTTACTTGTACAACAGTTAGTTTGTAGATGCAGTTGTGCAACTAGTGCTTCGGATTGTACAATAAACTAGTTTTGTGATTTGTCGATGATGCGAAGGAAGGTTTTTGTTTGGTCAAAGGAGAATCAAAGGGTGCGAAGGAGCATGTTTTGGACGAATGTGAATATTGTTTTATGTATGGCTTGGTTCGACCGGTTGGTTTGGTCGAACCTGCACATTCGCACGAATCATTTGGGCGAATGTGCAGTCTATATATAGTCAAGCTGTTCTTTTTTTAATGTAACTTTGAGTCATATTATTCCCTCCACTTTCTGATTCTCTCTCTAGGATATTATTTAGCTCTTTTCACGTTCTTACCCTGTTTGTTTCAATCTTTAAACGTGTAATTGAGTTTCTAATTAATGAAAAAGCTTTGAAATGATGATTTACGTGTTTTGATTTGTTTGACAGTTATTTTGTGATTGTTTTAGGGATTCCGCACCTAAAACTAACTTGTTTGATCATTCTTTGTTGTTTATACGATCCATACATCACATACATAGTTGGCTACCAAATAACCTACTCAACGATTGGTAGAGGTCATCATGTCTTTCCAACAGTCGAGAGAGGCCCTACAACCTGCTCAACGACTGGTGGAGACTATCAAACCTGCTCAACAATCAGTAGAGTCATAGAAGGACACAAAGCCCTAATGTAAGGTAAATTGGTGATTGCGGTCCGGAACGTAATCATGAATTTACAGGTACGTTAAGGTGGTGTGAAATTCTATCAAAGTTATCGGTAGTTGACCAATTGTAAACCCTAGTTACCTGGTAGTTCATCAACTCACACATAACACGCCTCCTATCCAAATTATTTGAAACAAGATTATTCTATTCATGTCGTGTCCTAACACAAAATTTCCAGACCACACTTGTCTTAATTATTACCCAATCACCTTCAACCCTGCGTTTTCAATAAACTTCGGGACGAAGTTCCTAAAAGTAGGGGAGACTGTAACATCGCAAAATTTTTCCCTAAATTTTTTATACATAAAGCCCTCATTTTATATCCTAAATTTTATACAAATATGCCTAACACGCAACTTATATATATATATATATATATATATATAAATGTATATATAATAATAATAATAATAATAATATAGTAAATATATATATATATATATATATATATATATATATATATATAATTATGTATTATTTGGACACACTTATTTGAGCCCAACCATACCTAACCCAACCTACAAACCCAACCCAACATCCCTTTACCTTTTTCGGAGCCCAAGCAATTAGCCCAGACTTGAGCCCACTACCCCAGCCCAAGAACATGGCCCAAGGCCACCTCCCCTTCTCCTTCGCTACCCTGTTAAAAAAATAAAATAAAATAAACGCAAACCAGGGGACTCGAACCCGGGTCTGTCTCCAAGCAATCATGTGCAACAACCATCTGAGCCAAGGTTCTATTTGTGATTATATTCAACACCTTTAAACTTAATACCTTCCTAAAACATAACTAGTCAAACTCAAAAGTCAACACCCAGTTCGAAATTTTCGTAATTGATTGAGAAATCACGCGTTTTTGATCCAGATATGGTAACATAATGATGGCCGGCCTATTCCACTTGTTCTCCACGTCAATCTCCATCAAGACATTCCAATTATTAGACCAATTATGCGTTTTTGTTATTAACGTGGTCAAAACTTGCTAAATCGATTAATCGCGTGTAATGTTATAAATTGAAGCATTCCCCAACAGCCAAATGGTGCGACTAAGAGAACCCCACAATCCCTTCTCCTTTTCGAACTCTCAGTAAAGCACAATCAAAGTTTTTGCTTGCGTGGTCAACCGGGTCTTCAAGCCAAGAATTAACCAACTTTCGATATGATTTATCTTCAGTTTATGTGTTCTTTAAGGTCGATTAAGATCTAAGGATAAAAGCCCTAAGCTTTTAACCGTAATCGTGTGTGTTTGTTGGGTCAATTGGATCGATGTTCATTCTAGGGTTCATAGTTTTCAAATTGGGGATTTCTATAATTAACCTTTATATACATTGATCTGTTTAAAAATAACAACATCAGACGTATAGAGCAGTTGGTTGTAGGTATCTTGGTTAAGACTTTGGGCCGGGTTAGGTCACTGGTTCGATTCCCACAATCCACACTTATTTTTTTTCAAAACTCTTTTCTTTATACTTAATCTATTAATCTTTATAAATAGTTTTAAAATACTAAAACTCTTTTATAAATTCTACAAAAATTATTTTATGTTATTCTAGTGGAAAAGTTTAACATACAATTTTTAGTTTTTCCAAAATTTATTTATTTAATATATATAATAAATAATTCAAGTTTATTCTATTTTATTTATAAAATTCTATAAAAATAACAAAACAATTTTATAACAATAAACTTTTCTGAAATGATTTTTATTTCTGAAAAATCATTTATTTAATATTTTTAATCAATTTTTGTTGGTTTTAATCATAAATAAATCATAATAAATTCATTTTTCAATATTTTTGCACCAAAATTTTATATAAATTATTACTATTTATTTGGAACAGAAATACAATTTTTAATTTAATAATTCTTTAATTTTAGTATTTTTAAATATTAAAGTTATATTTTGACAATTTGAAATAAATAGATTTAATATTCTATTTTTAAAAAAATAATTTTATAAAAATTATTTTCATACTTAAAACTATATTGTGACCATCTTTAATTTAAAATTTATAAAAAGACTTTTGTTTATTTATTTATCAAATTTCTCTTAATTACTAAACATTTTATTTATTAATCAAACGAACACTTATCCCCAATTCGAAACCCTAGAAAATATTTGTAGACTAGAAAGACTTAGACATATTTATTACTTTAATTATAGGGTAATACTTGGCATCGTTGGGCAACACATAATCTATTTTCACGAGACATAACACTTTTGCTAAGGTGAGTTTACATAGCCCCTTTTTCTGTTTTACATTTTGGGGTGAAACATGTTTAAACATTTTATACACTATCATTGTTGAAACTTGTGATTCAATTATAACCATTTTATACACTATCATTTACTCATTCTATCATTTGACTGTTACAAAATGACACAGTACAATCATTAACAATGATCAAGCCGCCTATTTAGATTATAGTGCTATAGGTCTGACAAACCCATCCCCCCGCATAAATTCAGGGATGATCGATAACAGTAACAACATTTAACTAACTTGCGAGTTAGGTCTCAGTCGACACAAGGTTTGATTGTACAAAGACGCATTGTTACATGTCGGACTCATACACTATCATTATACAACTGTGATTGTTGTACAAACTATTATTATCAATTACATTCAAAAACCTATGTATTCTCACCAACATTTGTTGACCCAAAATATTTTCAAACTTAACATGTTTCAGGTTCTACTTGCTTGAAGATTTGAGTTAATGCATGAAGATGTGTACATAGTATTATTCATTTTGATGTACGAATTTTTGTAGAACAGTTGTATGTAATTTACTTAAATCATTTAATGAAATTTATTATTCACCATGAGCTACTGAGCAATCATCAATACGTGACATCCCGATGTTTCCGCCATCGGTTGGGGTGTTACACTATCCCATTACTAACACTTCCCCCCATCGTAATGACACTACAAGAAAATGAAGCTAATGCAACCCCAGTAAAATGTTGCATTAGGCCCTGAAAAGGTTGCATTAGACCTAATGCAACCTTTTTTATACATAATGCAACCTTTTCATAAAGGGTTGCATTTACATTTCAAATGCAACCTTTTTATAATGCAACCTTTTAATATACTAATGCAACTTTTTTTGCTTTAAATACAACTTTTTTGACACTCAGATGCAACCTTTCGTACCTAAAACGCAACCTTTCCTACGCTAAAATGCAACTTTTGTTTATAACAAATGCAACCTCATAAATACAACTCTAGCATCATTATTTAAAGTACCAAAATTTCTATTAATATGCAATGGCATATCGAGTACACAAACACAATAATAACATAAATATAATAGATGTGTATCGTAATTTAACATTTAACAAAACTCAAAGCAATGTAACTAAAGTAAAATTGTCAATTACAATGATAAAAGTAACCAAACCGGCTACCTATCTCTAAGATCTTTAAGTACTCCAGTAGGTAGCATTTCTATGATACTTCGCAACGTAGCTTCAACTTCTACTCGTTGGCTGTCAAAATTTGTCTGCATAACTTCCAGCTCAGTTTAGAAATACAATCTAGTTTACTCTTTCTTTTAGCATTTTGAGCTTAAAGCTCCTAGTAATCTCCATGCTTCAACATAACTAGTGTGATTGACTGGCGCACTCATTCTGTTGGAGCACGAAAACGGCCGCTAAATCAGGTAAAACGATTTGCTTTCAACACATTTAGAGTTGGTTCCAGTGTCGCACAAGTGACATTGGTTCCAGGTCACCTAAAACAACTATTGATATGTTAAATGAATACCAACTGACTTATTCAAAATGAATATTACCTTTAATCACCTAAAAGCATATGCGAAACGAATATTACCTTGACAAGGGTTCATAAATCACATGTTGTTCCTATCTTGTTCTTGTATCGGAACCTTGCTACAAGTCTTCTTCATGCGTAAGCCACTTTTGTGCAATAAAAAATGGGAGTCATAAGCAGAGTAAAGTAGTAAACTAAACCCATAAAAGTACACTGTTATTTTTGTAAGATATATATTATCTTGTATAGTTGAATAAAAGCATATGGTTACAACTTTATATAAGCATCTACTCATTTAAACATCATTGTGTCGTTGGAAACATTCTTTTCTGCAAATCTAGGGTAGTCTAGAGAATTTGTGCTTGGTTTTTATAAAACACTAAACTACATTTTCATATTATTTTTATTTAGACAAAGTAAGCTACTATATAACTAGTCTAGGTGTCCAACAATTGCTGTTAAAAATATATATAACGATTTTGATATGTACACCTAACTGTATAAGCTTCCTCCCAACCAAAGCATAGTGCCCTTCATTCCTTAGAAGACCAGGTCTTATAATAATAAATATTAACCACCAATATTGCAAACATATTCGTGTTCTGATTAATTTTACAATTTAATATAAACCATTGCTGATTTTAACGGTTGTTTTACATTAACATTTATAATCTAATGATGGGCTGCAAAAGATCAGTGATTTAGAAGCTTGCACCTGCTTATAACTATACTTCAAGGGAAATTAGCCATCTGGGAGTCCTTCTAGGATATTGCCCATTCACTATACATGAAAATGAAATAGAGAAAACACAAACCGTCATAATCTGAAATCAGCAATCAACATCAAAATTGACATGAAGTCTAAATACTTTCCACGATTCTTACCTAATGTGGTCCAAACACATACACTAAAATAGATAGAAAAAAATGTGAAAAACGCACAATAATACACACCTTTATTTTGACATAATTGTAGTTAGGAATCCACTCATGCTGGGAGTGCCCTTTCTCGCTTGAACCCTCATAGTCGAAGTATTTGCTGCTTAATACGAAACAGGAAACACAACCATCATCTACAATTATGATAATGAGGGTCTCTATGATGAAGCTTAAATTAAAGAAATATAAGTTAACTACTAAACCAAATCAAACCCTAACATACCACCAACCAATTTCTCATATTAAAAGGGAACAAACAAATAACCAAATTACCTCAGCCATATCAGCAAGAAGATGTGAACCGAAGAAGGCACGGATGAGGGTTTGTTTCTATAGAGAGAAAGATTTGGTTTTTTGGTGGAGTGGGAGAGAGGATGGATTGGGCACCAAATCTATGTAACCTGAAATTAAAAGAAGAATCAGAGCGACGGTAGAGAAAGTACATACCATATGCCCAATTGGGAGGTTAGGGTTTAGAATATACGTCTGTAGTCATCCTTCAGAACCAGCTGACTGATTAGGACTATGTCATCAAACACATCAGCATCCTGCATCACATAAAACAAACGCACACAATAGCGATAAAAGGTAACAGAGAGACGCAAAATCTATTAGGAATTGATACCTGCAATATAATGTCATGGTGAACAGTAGGCATTTTAAAGTGGACAATTTCTAAGTTTCAAAGTTGTAATGGGATGTCATATCAAATTAGTACCTTGCAATGTCTGGTGTCGCTTACATATACCAGTGATGATACCAAACATGAGAAGATTTGTGTTATTCATCTAGTGTCTTATGTTTCGCTAGGTCACTAACCACCCATCGAAGAAGCCCTAAGTGCTATTTTATGCTTAGATTTGGGGAGGGAAATTAATTTAGGGTTGGAAGATAGAGAGGCACTATGAATGGATTTGAGGAAGGATATAATGAAACTATGGGGGAATCTGAATATGAAAATGAGAAGAGGGGGAGTCGGTGAACCGTATTTGGGGGGATTTTGAAAAATAAATTTTGATTTAGGAGGGAACTAATAGTTTATAGCTGATTTTAAACTAAACTAGTGTTTTAGTTATCCGCGTTTCGCTGTAGGAGCTTCTGTTTTGTTGCGGGTTTGATGGACATTAGAGATGACATTAAGGTGGCTGTTCATGCTTCGCCGTGGGGATGCTCGTGTCGTTATAGGTTTGGTGGCATAAAAAATAACATTATCAGCGATAATATTACGTAATTATTATTTGTTCAAATTATTCTAAAGTAAATGTCTTTGCTAGTTATTTCCACCAATTGGCAATACTGTCGTACCGCTATTTAGCAATTTTCGTCAATTACATGGACCAATAATCTTCAGTTACGTTAGCAATAACATTCAATTACGTAGGCCAATAATCTTTAATAACTCACTTACAAAGAATCAAATGACCACCATGCCATAATCACATTTGTTGGATATTGGTTAAAAACAATTTTTTGGCCGTTCAACAACTTTTTTTGGGGCGAGTGGCACTTTTATTTCTGGCCGAATCTTGCCTTATTTTCTTGGGGTTGGGCCTCATTTTTCTAGGCGTATTTTTCTGGGGGTTGGGCCTCATTTTTGTAGGCGGTTGTTTCTCTTTTTTGGGCGGTGGCGTACGTTAGCACAAGGAGACTATTAAGCTGTCTTTATATTAATATATAGAGAATTATAATTTATAAAATAAGATTGATAATTGAAAAAAAAAATAAAGTTAAACTGCGGGTGTAAACGATTTTGACCTACTTATGAGTTACTCGAAATGAGTTCATTACATACTCAAATCGCGTTAAATTATGATCAGTTGTCGAGCTCGGATAGACTCGCGAGACTAAAGGGTCCTATTTTCATAAAAAAAAACTACTAATATTATATATATATACACACACATGATATAGTTATTAACTTATTATTATAACAAATTAAGATCATAATAACTAACCTCTTGGTCTAGTGGTATGGTGTCCCCCCTTACAAATGTGAGGTTGTGGGTTCAAATCCTTGCAAGTGCAAGCTTAGGTGGAAATAAGATGGTATAAATTTTTTTGTTCAAAAAAATACTAAATAATATATATCATGCTACAAATATAGATATATAAAAACATATTATACATTGATCTAAAGCCATTAATAAATAATAAATGAGCTCGAGCTTAAAAATTACTCATGAGTGCAGCTCGTTTATGAACTATTATGCATTTAGACTTTGACAATGCAACCTTTATAACAAAAGTTGCAATTACAATAAAATACGCAACCTTCCAAGAAAAAGTATTACAATTTTCAATAAAATTCGCAACTTTTAGATAAAAAGGTTGCAAATTCAATATAACATTGCAACTTTTTATTAACAAAGTTGCATTAAATTTTCTAATGCAACCTTTATGTTCAACAAAGTTGCAATAGAGTAAAATGCAACTCATTAGAAAAAGGTTGCTTCGAAAAAGTTGCATTAGGCCAATTTTCTAGTAGTGTGATATCTTGTTACCGGAAAAGGAAACATCACCTCTATTGATGTTTCTTGATGTCGAAAAGAAGCATCATGTCCCCTGTCATGTGCCTGGAAGCTCCATGTTAGGATCTGAGTTTGATTGTTTTGATTGTTTAACTAAATATGGTAATAGAGAAATGAAAATAGAATGAAAGTGTAGCGGAATAATAAACTGTTAATCAAAACAAGAGAGTAAATGTTTTCAGATCGAAAGCTTTCATTTATCTAAAAGATTACAATCGTACAATTACTCCCCCTCAGCCTGATCACACAGTATTTGTCTGAGAGAATGTTTGTGTGTGTGATGCAATAGAACAGTACAGGCACTGTTCTATTTATAGACAGACTCAAAGCACTGATGACCTAAGCTGACGTCACCTAAGACAGTGACCTCTAACAGAATAACAAACATAAACATCTGCCTATTACAAACTACTGTTACATTGAAAGCACTGATAATAAACAGCTGTTGTAGGAAAACTCTGATGGTCTTGTATCCACTGCTGGAGCCTAAGTGCTGTTGGTTCCAGCAGTGCTTTGGTCTTCATTACTTGAATCAGCAGTTGTTCTTCATCAGACCTTTGGTCAGCAGTTGTTCTTCATCAGTTGTTTATTCAGTAGTTCTTTGTATCAGCAGTTGTTAAGCAGTTGTTTGGATAGAACAGTTGTTAGGATCAGCAGTCTTTTGGGAGAAGTAAGTTGTAAAGACTGTTTATTCAAAGGATCAAACTGTTAGCATATTTTGGCTTTCTAATCATCTGTTCTTCTCCAGGTCAGCAGACCCAACACTCCACCGTCAACAATTTAGAGACTGCTAACAGGGCCAGCTGGAACTCCCTGCACCATCAAAATAAACGGTTAGTTCTTTCGGGGGACCCAAGATTTTGTGGTCTTGGGTCTTGAAATATGAGCATTTAAAACAACATTTTTCTTTTCATCACTTTGTTTTTCCAAAACTTTTGTTTCAGGACCAACTTTCACTGATTTTTGGGAAGTTGAGGTAGAACCACTCGAAGAACCCTTAGGTGACCAAGACTGCTCAGGTCGTTTCAAGATTCTAATTTGTTTTGGAGGTTCAGTTTTAACATTTTCATTTTTCTTAAAAACAACTTTTGGAGGAGCATTCTTAGTAACCTTATCCGATTTAACAGACGAAGGTCCAGCAACCGGCTTAGCAGGTGGTTTAGGATAAACCTTCTGCTTGTTGTTTACCACGTTCACCATCGGTTTCTTCATAAACTTTTCCATGGCCATTCGATTACGATTGTCATAAACAATCAGTTATTTTCCTCTTTGTGGATAAAACTGTTTTTGAGGATAAACAACTCTCAAATCCATTTGGTTTTGTTTAACCTCAACCTCATGCCTTTTGTGTCTAACATATGGGCAGTGGGCAAGTAAATGTCCTCTCTCCCCACATTTAAAACAGCCACGATACTCTTCAAAATTTGGTTTCTTATGATAATTTGCAAATGTGTTAACGGGTATTGATCATCGGTACACTTTCGCCTTAAACTCTCAGGAGCGGGCTCCAGTGAGTAAGCTGGTTCCACAAATGAATTAACACGATTCATTGGTTTCACAAACTCTGTTACATGCACTTTTTCTTTCTTTGATTCATGACCATACAATTTTCTGATTAGTTCTGGCAGAAAATCATTTGTTCTTTCTGATTTTGGAAACCAAATTTTGCTTTCTTGCCAGATTTTAGTAATTTTCGAATAATTCACAAACTGTATGGAATACTCAGAATCAGCAAATATCTGATCGAATCCTTGAATCCGATAGAATATTTTCACTGGTTTGTCATCTGATTCTTTTTCGTCAATTTTCTTTTCGGATGACTTAGGCTTTATTTCTGTCTTAGGAGAACCTGAACCTTAGGTGAAGGATCACACTCAATGTGATTTTCCAAAGGAATATCAACATTCTTTTTTGGTTCATTTTCCTCATAATCACGCTCATCATCAGAAACTGCAACCACATTCTCATTGTTCACACCCAGTACTTGTAACGACTTTAGAAATTAATCACGATTATAGTTAATCTAAAAATAATTAATAGAATAGTATTGGGCCACCCAGGGGTGTTGCCCAATAACCTTACCCGGATAAAATGACCAAGCCCAATAACCAGCCCGTTAGTAATATAATTAAGGCCCAATACGGAACACCTCGAAGGCCCGATGGAGTATAATGGGCCGTAACCATGACCCGATAAGATTTAAGGCCCAAAATAAACCCATGATTAATGGTTGGACCTAAATATTAATGGATCCTATTTTTCAGCCCAATATAGCAATATTATAATTATCCTTTAAACCCAATAGAATTACAACAAAGCCCATTCCTATAAACATAAGCATAAAAAGTCCATTTATCTAGTAAAAGTCCACCAAAATTTATAAAAATAAATCGGCCATTTTGTATTAATGAGGAGCCGCCATTTTTTTAGAATCTTACACCTAAGCATGAAGAATACCAAGATCACACTCCAATCTTACACCTCAACCTATACTAGAAGGCTTAATCATAACATGCATGCACCCTAAAGATCTATAAAGAAACCATGAGCTTTACCAAAAATCATTTAAAAACCACCATCCTTTTTCTTTCTTAACATGCATCGATGGAACCCATTTATCCTCACTCACCATATTAGTCATTTACCATAATATTAGAACTAGCTTGTACCAATCGGCCAAGGTGATAACCGGCCGATCATATAGATCAAGTATTCGACATCCGGGTAAGTAATCTATTCTAGTAGGAACACGAGTGCCAAGCTGTAATGGCCAGCTTTTAGTTAGTTATTACGCCTAAGCTGTAACGGCCAGCTATACTATATTATTACTTATAAATAACCGATATTAACATGCAACAGGGAAGCGGCACCACACGAACACATACGGAAAGTGACACGAATCCATCAGAAATTATCAACGTGAGTGTGTGTACCCTATGTTTGTTTATAATGTTTTCGGGGTAAATGCATGTTGGTCGAGTCTTGATTTTTACTTGCATGCGTCTTGATCATATGAAATTATAGAAATCGATCGTATAGAAATAACGAGAGTGGATCCATTCGGTATTATTTTGAATGTATTTCCGACCACTTAGAGGATCGGACCACAAAACATATGTCAAAATGTTCCCTCGATATACATTCTACCTTAGAAAAGATCGAACCATACGAATATTGCATGTTTTTATAAAGAAATGAGTAACCGGTTGTTATACGAACCGTTTATGTGATTATTTTGTGTTAACCGGTTGTACTGGCACAACTCACTAGCTTCGCTAACGTATTTTCGACATGCATTTCAGGATGACGAATGAAAGGTTGGAACCCGAGCTCCACGTAGTCTAAAACGAGTCGATGCAATGTGTATAAATAACCGGCCCAGTGGGCCGGATTGCGTCCAAATGGCTTCGGCCAAGTTGTTGTTTTAAAATGTTGGTTTGTTTTGAAACTTGAATGGTTATGTAGTTGATGTTGATGGTCGTAAGTTTGGTATGTAAAACAATGATTATGTTTTGAATAATAAAAACGAATGTTTATTAGTAAAGAATTATGTGTCGTGATTACCAATCCGTAATGACTCGGTAAATTCCGGGTCGTTACAGGTTGGTATCAGAGCTCGGGTTTGGAAATAGTGGGTATAATTAGAACTAACTTAATTATTGTTTGAATATTATGTGTAAAAGAATGGCAAATGAAGAAGAACAAGTCGAGATAATGATGGAGATCGAAGAGGGTGAGATTCAAAACCAAGAGGTAGTTATGGAGATTCAAAGATAGCAAGTTCTTACTTAAACAAAAGAGCATACTGATCCAACAATTGGTATCAGAGCATTGGTTTATCTGATCACATATCAATCTAACAAATTGAGAATCAGACACAAAGCTCTTATTGATACTCAATAAAAGATCAAAAGTTCACTTTTTATCATACATCCATCACTTAAAAGAGTCATCTGACAAATCAATACTCTTTAAAATGGATCCACATAATACTGGTTCTGCTACTAAACCTGCCATGCTTGTAAGAAATGAATACAACATATGGCAAAAGAGAATGGCACATACCTTGTCACAAACCAACACAGGTTGTTGGAGATCTGTGATATATGGTCCTCACAAACCAGTAAACATAAATCTTGAAACTAAAGTTGAGGTTCCTAAAGAACCAAAAGACTATACAGATGATGATTTCCTAAAACTTGAGCTAGATGCAAAAGCATTCTCTATGTTGGCAATGGCTCTCCCAAATGAGATATACTCTGGCCTTTTACATTGTGAAAGTGCCAAAGAACTCTGGGATTGTCTTAAAGAACAGTTTGGAGGAACTGAAGAGGTGATTGCCAACACCAGAGAAATTTTAGCTCAACAATATGAGACATTTGCTCATATTAATGGGGAAACTTTAACTCAACAATTTGAAAGATTCTCCTCATTAATATCTGAGCTAAAGTTAAATGGTCAGACCTATACAACAGTATCTATGCTACATAGATTTTTAAGGTCTTTACCAGACAAATGGGAAACATACTCCATTGTTTTAAGATCCTCACCAGATTTTAGCTCCCTCACTCTTACAAAAGTCCATGGGAGATTACTTACTTTTGAGAGAGAAATTGATCAAAAGAAGAAATTACAATCATCTGGTAAAACTGCTGATGACTACCTACCAGGTAGTACAGCACTTTTGGGACAAGACTCACCAACTTGTTCCTATGGATCTTATGACAACATTGACATAACAACTGGGATCTCATCAGAAAGATCTTTCCCAGGTTATGACAATGATGACCTAAGTCAAACTGCTGATAATCTATGTTTTATCATGGATGATTTGAAAAACTTTAGCAGTGATGACCTAGAAGAAATGGACATTTTACACCAACTGGCCATGCTAAACATTAAAACTAACAAGTTTTATAAAAGGTCAGGAAGGAAATTTCCAGGATTGACCAGTAATACAAAAATTGGTTTTGACAAATCTAAACTGAGATGTCACAAGTGTCAGAAGTTGGGACACTTTGCTAGAGAGTGTAGAAACTCTAGCTTTAACCAATCACAATCTGGAAATAACTTTAACCCCAATTATAATAGGAATAATGGAACTCAAGGGAGTGCTCATTTTGTACAGGCACAAGCTCCTCAACAGCAATACATGCCACAAGTACAATATGTTCAAATGCCTGCTCAACAGATGCAGAGCCAACAATCAATCCCTCCCTTTCCAGCTGCTCAACATCCTCCACAGCCTCAACAACCCTCTCAACAAAGTCTTTTCACCTATGTTGACTGGAGCAGTCTCCCTTTTGACACCACAGAGTGCAATCCTGATGCAGACAACAAGGTGTTTGACATCAACTGGGGAGAACCAGACAATGGCAGAAAGAACTTTGCCTTAATGGCATTTGAAGGCTGTACTTCAAAATCTGCATTGTCACAGGTATCAAAAGAATCTTTGACAAAACTTTGCTCAAATTCTTGCAAAGTAACTTTTGCTCTCATAAGAGAGACAAATGTGCACTTACAAGGAAAAGCCAATGATTTAGAAAGAAAATACACTCATATGAAGTGTGATTTAGAGAGAAAACTTACTGCTAAAACAAAAGAAGCCTCTAAATTAACTAACTCAGCTATTGAAACCCAAGCACAAATTAAAATGATGATAGAAGATCTTGGGAATGTCAGAAAAGAGCTTGCTTACACCAAGATCAGTTGTGAAAAATGGGTGGATTCTTGTAAGGGGTACCAGCTATTGCTAAACAAACAGAGTGCTTCAAATGTTAAGTTTGGCATAGGGTACCATCATGTTGAAACACCAACAGATTTCTCTCCCAAAACTACTGAAGATGGGAGAAAAATTGTTTCAAATGAAACTTCTGAAGGGAAAGACTGCACATCTTTCCATGAAAACTTTCTAAACAGAAATCCTGGTATTTTCAAAGAAAGTACTTCAGAAGTATTAACAAAATCTGACAACAAGCCATCAGTAGTTTCATCTACATCAGGTGTTGAGACCCTGAAAACTACTGATGAGAAAAATCTTTATACTAATGTCAGAAATCTGCCTTTAGATCAAAAACAAAAGGCAAAAGAGTGTGAAATTTGTGGTCTGTTCAACCACAAAACAGAGTTTTGTAGATACAGAAAAGGAATTCAGTTCAATCATAAAATTAAACAACAGGTTGTGGGAAATCAAATCAGAAATGATTATGAAAGAACCTTTAAACCCAAGAAACAACAACCTGAAAACACCTTTTCTCATAAAAAGATAAAATCTCAACTAAAATCTTTTTCTCAAAATTCTTTGTCAGTAGTTAGACCTGAATCATCAGCAGTTTCACAAACTGCTGAGATTCAAAAACTAATGAACTTGGTACAACTACTGATTACCAAGGTTGATGATGGTCCTGAAAAGGATACCACCATGGTTCTTAATGAAAAATCCATTGCCAAAAAGACATGGATTTCTCAACCTGGTCAAGAACAAACTGTAACTGTTCTCAAGAGCAAACCCAAAGCCAAACAGGCTTGGGTTCCTAAATCTAACTAATTTGCTATTGTGTGCAGAGAGTTTCCAGGGGCTTAAACAGCATATGGTATGTTGATAGTGGAGGCTCTATGCACATGACTGGATGCAGATACCTGATAAACAATTTTATCAGCCAAAGAGAAGGATCTGTATCCTTTGGGAACAATGCTAAGGGATATGTGCTAGGACATGGCAATGTCTCCTCTGGCAAAATACAGTTTGACAAGGTCAATCTGGTTGAAAACCTTGAATACAACTTGCTGAGTGTGTCACAAATGTGTGATAAAGGATATTCTTCCTTTTTCACAAAGACAGCATGCAAGATCATCTCACCAGAAGGCCAGAAGTTGATAGAGAAGATCATTGAAGATCATACTTTGCTGATTGCCAAAAGATGTGGCAATGTCTATGCAGTGGACATTGAGAAAGACAAAGTATTGAACAACACTGCCTGTTTCTTCTCAAGGGCATCAACTTCAGAAACTGATCTCTGGCATAGGAGACTTGGCCATGTGAACTTTAAAACCATAAATAAAGTCACAAAAATGGGCTTGGTTAGAGGTCTACCTTTGAAAGTATACCAGTGTCAAGAACACTGTGTATCCTGTTTAAAGGGAAAACAGCATAAGTCCTCCTATAAGTCTATTGAAGAATCAAAAACAACTGCATGTCTTCAACTACTCCATATGGACTTATTTGGACCTGTCAAGATTATGAGCCTTGGTAAGAAGAAGTACTGCTTAGTCATCATTGATGACTACTCAAGATTCACATGGGTATTCTTCTTATTCTCCAAGGATGAGGCTGCTGAAATCATCAAGTTCTTCATTCTACAAGTGGAGAAACAATATTCTCTACCTGTCAAAACCATTAGAAGTGATAATGGGACAGAGTTCAGGAACAAAACTCTGGATGAATTCTGTTTGTCTAAAGGGATTATTAGACAATACAGTGTTCCCAGAACTCCTGAACAAAATGGTGTAGTAGAAAGGAAGAACAGATCTTAATAGAGGGAGCAAGAACAATGTTAGCTGATTCTGGACTGCCCTTGTACTTTTGGGCAGAAGCAGTTAACACATCATGTTATGTTCAGAATAGAGTTCTTGTGGTCAAGAGACATTCCAAGACTGCCTATGAAGTTCTTCATGGCATGAAGCCCCTTATCTCCTTTTTCAGGGCTTTTGGGTGTCAATGTTTCATCTTGAACATCAAGGAATCTATTTCAAAGTTTGCTGCCAAAGTTGACTCAGGTTACATTCTTGGTTACTCTTCAACTAGAAAAGCCTACAAGGTTTTTAATTCTCACACTAGGATAGTAGAAGAAACATTGAATGTCAAGTTCAATGAGTCAAAACACACTCTTATTCCAGCACATCCTGCTGAACTTTTTGACCTTGACAACTTCCATTTTGGACCTGAGAAGGCTGTTACTTCATCAAAACCTACTTATTATGGTGACAAAAGGTTTGATGATGAGGACCCCACACCATGGACTCCTCAAACAGTTATCAAGTCAACTTCAAAATCATCAGAAGTTCCCCAAACTTCTGATCAAACAAGTACTGAGGAACAAACTCAAACTTCTGATTCAGTAGATCCAACTACTGAAGATCAGGAAACATCTGAACCAGATATTATAGACCTTAGTAGTTTGTTTGAAGAACATGAGCCACCTACACCTGTCAGTGGTTTACAACAACTGATTGAACACAGAGATCATCCACTTGATCAAATCATGGGTGATATAGCTTCAGGTGTTCTTACCAGAAACCAGCTCTCCAACTTTTGCCTATTTTCAGCCTTTATCTCACAGTTGGAACCAAAGAAGTACCAGGAAGCCCTCAAAGACAATAATTGGGTGCAAGCTATGCAAGATGAACTGCTTCAGTTCAACAAGCAACAGGTCTGGGAAATCTGTCCCTTACCTCCAAACAAGCAACCAATTGGCACAAGATGGGTTTTCAGGAACAAACAAGATGAAGCTGGTATGATAATCAAGAACAAGGCAAGACTGGTAGTTCAAGGGTACTCTCAAGAAGAGGGAATTGACTATGATGAAACCTTTGCTCCAGTTGCAAGGTTTGAGGCCATCAGGTTATTTCTGGCCTATGCCATTTCCAACAAAATTAAAGTTTATCAAATGGATGTAAAGAGTGCATTTTTGTATGGAAAAATAAAAGAGGAGGTGTATGTCTGTCAGCCACCTGGGTTTGAGGATCCTTCTCATCCTGAGTGGGTGTACAGACTGGACAAAGCTCTTTATGGGCTCAAACAGGCTCCAAGAGCCTGGTATGATACACTCTCCACCTTTTTACTCAAAAATAACTTTACAAGAGGTGCCATTGATAAAACTCTTTTCATTAAACATGTTGGAAATCATGTCCTACTTGTTCAAATTTATGTTGATGATATCATTTTTGGTTCAACAAACTCAAAACTGTGTGATGATTTTAAGAAACTCATGCAATCAAAATTTGAGATGAGTACCATGGGAGAACTGCAGTACTTTCTGGGACTGCAGATCAAGCAACAAACAAACGGAACTTTTATACATCAATCAAAATATGTTAAAGAATTATTAAATAAATTTTCTTTAAAAGACTGTAAAACATGTTCCACTCCCATGACACCAATCACACAAGTTGAACCTGATGATCAAGGAAAACAGGTTGATCAAACCATGTACAGATGCATGATAGGTTCCCTTTTATATCTAACTGCTTCTAGACCAGATATTATGTTTTCAACATGTGTCTGTGCTAGATATCAATCAGCACCAAGGGAATCACGCCTTATAGCAGTCAAAAGAATTTTCAGATATCTGAAAGGAACTCCAACACTTGGAATTTGGTATCCTGCTTCAAGCAATACCAAGTTATCAGCTTTTTCAGATAGTGACTATGCAGGGTGTAAGATGACAAGAAAGTCAACATCTGGTGATTGTCAATTCTTGGGTAACTGTCTAGTGTCATGGCAATCAAAGAAGCAAACATCTGTTGCAACTTCAACTGCTGAAGCTGAATACATTGCAGCTGCAAGTTGTACATCACAGATACAATGGCTCCAATATCAACTTCTTGATTATGGAATCAAAGAAACCAAGACACCTTTGTTTATAGACAGCAAATCTGCCATTAGCATCATTCAAAATCCGGTACAGTTCTCAAAAACCAAACATATTGAGATCAGGTACCATTTCATAAGAGATTGCTATGAAAAAGGCAAGATTGAGGTGAAGCATGTAGCAACAGCTAATCAAATAGCTGACATCTTCACAAAACCCCTTGACACATCAACATTTCAGAAGTTAGTATCCATGCTTGGGATGCTAAATTTGTAAGTGTTTATTTTTCTGCACATATTTTTCATTTTTCACTTACAAAAAGACAAAAAGTCTGAAACAAAACTTCTGAAAAGAGAGAAACTACTGATGAACAAAACATCAGTATGGGGAAAATTTCTGAAAAGTGTAAAACTTCTGATAAAATAACTTTCAGAAGTTATGAATAAAAGTATTTATAAAACATTTCTCATCAGCTTTTAAAACTACTGAAGAGGAAATGGGAACTACTGATGAAATAATCCTTCATCAGCAGTTTAGTCAAAAAGGGCAAATCTGACTTTTCCCATCATCGGAAGTTTTGACCTAGTCGGTTTAAATCTTCTGATAAAGAGATTTTTAACCGAGGCGGCTTAAAAACTTCTAATAAAGAAGATTCAAGCGGTTAAAAACTTCTGATAAATATCTTTTTTCAAACACTTATCCTTTCAAACTCAAAAATTCCCTCTTTCTCTCTCAAAAACTCTCTCAATAACCTAAACCTGCAAATCAACTGTTCGATCAAAACCCAAACCACATGGCTCTCGTTCTAAAACAGGGACACAATCAAAGGGCCTTTCTTGAAAAACAAGAAGGCTGGTCCCAATACGATGAGATCATTGATCTTGTCATAAAATCCCAATATTTTACTGCTCTCACAATCGACCCACCAATTCATACTGAAACTCTAAATGAGTTCTGGGCTAATGCTGAGACGGTGACGGCTGATGATGAAATCATTTCCCTCAACTCAAGAATAAAAGGGAAACCACTGACCATCACACCGGCCACACTGGCAACAAGACTGGGCCTGAATGATGTAACTGCTCCAGATCATGTTGCTAACTCTGATATTCACCTAACCATGACAGAGTGTGGTTATCAAGGTACTCTCTCCCATGCTACTATCTTTAAAAAATATTTTGAACCAAAATACAAGCTTTTGTTTCATTATATTATTATGTGTTTGAGTCCAAAAACAGGGTCTTATGACCAGATGCCCTCTACTTTTCAACCAATATTTCATTCCATAGTGAATGAAACAAAATTCAGGGCATCAAAATTATTTTTCAATGAGTTGGTGTTACATCATAATAATACCAAGAAAAAGTTTTTGTTATACCCAAGGTTCATTATGCAATGCATAATAGGGGAACTGGGTAATGAGGTGCTTGTGGGAAAAGTTTCAACTTTAAATCCATTAACCTCACAAGCATACTCTAGGCATAACAAACTGGCTACCTGGCCAGAAGATGATCAGGGAGAACAACAACAAGTCCCCCTGAAGCCCACATCTTCCAAACTCACCCCACCAAAAGCCAAACAGCCCAAGCCAACAAAGACAAAAACCCACCAACCCAAAAGAAAAGCTGTTCAGGAGGTTGAGATGCCTGAACATGCTCATGAGCAATCTGCTCTTCAAATAGGTGAGACTGAAACACCCTCTCAGTCTCATCCATCTCAAACCCCACCAAGAGCACCAATAACAATCTTATTCAAAAGAAAAAGACTTAGAAAAACAATTGCAACTCACACTTCTTTTGAAACTGCTGACCAACCTATTTCACCTATTGCCCAAACTACTGAACCAACCCCTCAAATTTCTGAACCAGAGGCAATAGAGATTGCCAAACTTCTCTCTGGGCTAAAAGAGAAAGTCCCATCTGATTATGTCAGTCCCCTACAACCACAACAAACAGGGTACATAACCACAGCATCAGACATGGATGTGGACATCACTAGCCCTAACCCAAGAGATGAGGGTGGACCAGAGTCTTTAAGCCCAATCTTAGAGACTCTTGGGGCATCTGAGGCTGCTACTACTCAGTTACCACCCAGTGGTGGATCTGAGGACAGAAGTAAAACAGCTAAGACCTCAGATGTGGCAACTACTGATGAAGGCTTAATGCCTGAAGTAGGAAATCCTCAGAACCAAGAACAAGAGGTTCATGAGAGAACTGAGTTGGGCTCAGCTCATGATTTAACTGAGACAGTCCTCAATGAGGACAACATCAGGGATTCAGATGATTCCATTAATTTGGATGATGTTTCAAAAACCAAAACTACTGAATTGACGGCACTTTATGAAGGTCCTGTTTCAGGGGTATCCAAGCTCAAGAAGCCAGTCACCCCTGCACAGGTTAAAGTCCACTCAATCCCTAAAACCCCTAGAGTGGCATCCTCTGTACAACATGAGGATCTCCCAAAAACACACCCTTCACATCAAATGCCTACCCAATTCCCTGGGCAAACAAGCATAGACATGAACCAGCTATGCAGCCCAGAGGGTCCCCTATACCACATGATGAACACTCTCATCAAGAATCACTTCCAAACGTACACAGCTAACTTGGAGCTGTCAATCAAAAACCAATTTGGAGTGATCAAGACAAAGATGAATGATCTGTCCAACAAGATTGAATTCAACAGCAAACAGATTGCTCATCTTCAAGGTCAATTCTCCTAACCCTCAACCTCTAAACTTGATGAATCCAAAAAGGTGGAGAAAATTAGGGAACCTAAGGAGTCATTCCAAGCCAGGATAAGGGCAAGAATGGCTATCCTTGAAAGAGATCAGAAGAATCAAGCCAGAAAAGAAAAACTGGCCAAACAGTTTGGTGTCTCTATTCAAGAGATAGAAGATGCTGAAAAATCTGATGAATCCCAAGGGCATAATGAAGAAACTTCTGATGGCAAAAGTTCTGATGAAGAATCAGAAAGTACTGACGACAATCCTTCAGTAGTTGACAAACCATCAGCACTTGTCAACCCATCAGAGGTTAACACTTCCAAATCTCAAACTGCTGAACCTTCCAGAACAACTGCTCCCATTCAACCAACATCTGATCCTATCAGGCCTACTACAACAGTTACAACAATGACTGTACTAAACCCTTCTCCAATCTCTCAATCAGCTGAATTACTAGAGAAGAGTTTAGTTGCAGCCAACAAGAAGGCCAGAGAAGATCTGATCTGGAAAACTCTGGAAGAAAGGGATGATTTAGACCTAAGCCATGAAGAAAAACTTCAGGCCTATGAAGCTGAACTACAAAGGCAGGCTAGCCTTGATGAGATTGCTGAACAAGACAAGAGACAACAACTGATGTCTTACATCACAAAGAACAGCAAGACTAAAGCCTACACACTCAAGGGACTCTCTATGCAAGAGCTAACAAGAAGGGCACAACTCATTGCAGACAAACTGGCCACAAGCAAAGAAGGAAAGGCCAAGAGAGCCCAGATGATAGATGAATTAGTAGCAGAGGGCTATGGTTCAAAAGCCTCAGTATCCAGATGGAAAGAAGAAAGACTGATGGATACTTATAGAAAATACAAGGCTGCCAAGGCTGCAAATCCAGAGAAGTTTCAAACTGCTGATCCTTCAAGATCAGTAGTTAGAACTTCTGGTATATCAACAAGAAGGCCTGCTACTCAAAGAAAGAAAGCAGAGGACAATGTCAAAACTAATTTCAAAATGGTACTACTTGAAGGAAGTTCAATAGTTCATTCAGATTTTGACATTGAAGAGAAACCTCTGTTAACACAATTCAGGGATCCTTCCACTTTTGCCTACCAAATCCAAAAGACTATCAAAGAAAAGATGCATACCAAGGTAGTGACTGAATACCATCTCCCAACTATTCAGATGCCTGATATGCAACAACAACAACAAGGAAGAGACTCCCACCTGAGGTTAACTGAAACAGAAAGCATCCAACACTCAGGATCATCAACCCAAGGGACAAGTCTGGTTCCCTATTCCTCTGACTTTACCAAGTCAAAGGTACCTATCATCAGATGGTCACTTACTGATAACAACTCAGTATTATTGACAAGAAGAGACCTTTCAAGCAGGGCTTACAAGAAGATCAGTGATCTAAAGAAACTGTCAACACAAGACCTGCTCACAATTCAACATCTGGAACCACAGAGAGGATCTCTATCTGATGGACAGCTAAACCAGCTCAAGAACACCATGTACAAAGAGATATGGAAGATTGTTCAAGACAGAAGAAGATCATAAGGAATTAGTAAGGTTTTGGGTTCATCAATCCAGGGGGAGATTGTTAGGACAAAGAGGATTGGTGAAACCACTTTTGGAAACCTTAGTCTAATTCACTTCTGTCATTTTGGCTAAGTATAGAAGTACTGAAGAGAAGACAAGAAACTGCTGAAGAGAAGATATGAGAAGTGCTGAAGAAGAAACTTCATCAGAAGTTCTAAAGTCCAAACCAGACAAGTTCACTTCAGAAGTACTGAAGACAAACTACTCATCAGTAGTTTGTCATTCATCAGCACTTAGCATCAGATATTTTCCACCGCCTTTTGTATCAGTAGTTTATTGTTTATTATTACTTTTAGCTGTAATTGTTAGTTTAAATGTTGCAACTTGTGCAACTTGTTTCTGATGTTTCTGTACTTGCTTTTTGGGCAAGATACATGTATGTAAACGTCTATAAATAGGAGGCTTCAACCTTCTATTTTAGACATTGATTTTGTATAGAAAAATCCTTCAAACACTTTCACTGTTCTATTCCATTTCAGTATTTATTGTGAATCTGTCTAAGTATCTAATTCTCATTTACTGCTTAGATTCATAATAAATACTTGTCATTATTAGTTTCAATCATCTAGGGGGAGTAATAACTCCTCTTAAGTATAAAAAGTGTTGCTTTAACTTATACATTCCGCTGTGCTTATAATCTGATATACAAGAGCTTGCTAAACACTTAAGTGTCAAAGATAGCAAGTTCTTACTTAAACAAAAGAGCATACTGATCCAACACAGGACCAAGTAAAATTCGCCACCCATTCCCTAAAAGGAGAAGCTTTAAATTGGTGGGACATGATCAGGCAGGTACGGGGAAAAAGTGTCATAACAAACATGACTTGGGTAGAATTTAGGATTTTGATGACCGAAAAATATTGCCCCATGAACGAGATAGAAAAGATGGAGATGGAATTCTTAGGGCTCGAGATGAAAGGTCTAGACTGTATTAGCTATATCAATAAGTTCAACCAACTTGCCCGTTTGGTACCACATCAAGTAACACCTGAACCAAAACGAATAAGGAGATTTATTTGGGGTCTAAGCCCACAAATTCAAGGGATAGTTAGAGGTGCCAAACCTCTTAAGTTCGATGTAGCTTGTGAACTAGCGTTAAGTTTAACCGACGACATAATACGACACCGAGAAAAAGATAAGGTTCAAGTAGGAAATAAAAGAGGCTGGAGTGAAACTTTCCGTCCTACCAATTACAGCACTTCGGGAAAAAGTCAAGAAAATTCCCGAGAAGACGGAAACCCGGAAAAGAGACCTTATAAAGGAAGCAACCCGTTTTGTCAAAAGTGCAAGTTCTACCATACCGGAGACTGTAAGAAAAAGTGTAATCGATGTGGGCGGTTTCATTTTGGCGAGTGCAGGGGGCCACACTGTCAGAAATGCAACAAAGTTGGCCATCTGACCAAAGAGTGCAGGTTCAACCCTGATCGTCCTCGGCTCTGTTATGAGTGTAAAGAAGCCGGCCACTACAAAGTTGACTGTCCAAAACTTAAAAATCCTCCAAAAGTCGAGCAAGGACGTGGTAGAGCCTTTGTCATGAATGCGGATGAGGCACGTGATGAACCGGATCTTGTTACGGGTATGTTTTATCTTGATCAAGTACCCGTTTATGCTTTATTTGACACTGGGGCTAATCTTAGTTTTATTTCAAAAACATTTATAGAAAAGTTAAATGTACTCCCAGAATCTTTAAACAAACCTTACGAAATAGAGATAGCGGATGGTAAAATTTTAAGAGCCACAGAAGTGTTTAAAAATTTTACATTAACCATTGAAACCTGGGAATTCAAAATCAACCTTATACCTATGAATTTAGGCGAATTTGATATTGTCATAGGTATGGATTGGTTAGCCACACATCAAGCTGAAATAGTTTGTAAGGAAAAATTGGTCAAAATTCCGTTATCTAATCAAGAAATTTTAACCATTTATGGAGAAAAACCTAAAGGAGTGTTAAATCTAATCCCTAGTGCTAGAATGATGAAATATATAAATAAGGGACATCAAGCCTTTCTAGTACAAGTAAATTTAGGGAATGAAAATAAAGGGTTAGAAATAGATAAAATCAAAGTCGTTTCGGAATTTAGAGACGTGTTTCCCGATGAACTACCAGGTTTACCCCCACCTCGACAAGTAGAATTCCAGATTAACCTAATTCCTGGAGCAGCACCCATTGCCCGAGCTCCATATAGGTTAGCTATAACGGAACTAAAAGAATTAACCAACCAATTAGAAGAACTCATAGAACGAGGATTCATTAGACCAAGCACATCTCCTTGGGGAGCACCTGTGCTCTTTGTTAAGAAAAAGGACGGGTCTATGAGAATGTGTATCGATTATCGAGACCTAAACAAGTTAACCATTAAGAACTGATATCCGTTACCTAGGATAGACGATCTTTTTGATCAATTGCATGGATCAAAATATTTTTCAAAAATCGATCTTAGATCAGGCTATCACCATTTAAAAGTAAGAGATGAAGATGTTTCAAAAACTGCTTTTAGAACTAGGTACGGACATTATGAGTTTTTAGTGATGCCTTTTGGATTAACAAATGCTCCTGCAGCATTCATGGATTTGATGAATAGAATTTGCCGACCGTATTTGGATAGGTGTGTAATTGTGTTTTTAGATGACATTTTAATTTATTCAAAATCTGAGGAAGAACACAAGCAACATTTGAAAGAAGTTCTAGAAACATTAAGAAAAGAGAAACTTTACGCTAAATTTACTAAGTGTGAATTTTGGGTAAGAGAAATTAAGTTTCTAGGACATGTCATTAACCAAAACGGAATCCAAGTAGATCCTGCAAAAGTAGAAGCCGTTCATAAGTGGGAAACTCCCAAAAATCCTACTGAAATTAGACAGTTTCTAGGACTAGCAGGATATTATAGAAGATTCATAGGAAACTTTGCCAGATTAGCATTACCCCTCACAACCTTAACTAGAAAAACTTCTAAATTTGAATGGGGAGAGAAACAAGAAAAAGCATTTCAAAGTTTGAAAGAAAAACTATGTAAAGCCCCTGTGTTGACTCTACCAGAAGAAGGAAAAGCTTTCACCGTCTATTGTGATGCTTCTCTGCAAGGATTAGGCTGTGTACTAATGCAAGAAAACCAAGTTATCGCATATGCTTCCCGACAGCTAAAAAGGCACGAGCAAAATTATGTTACACATGATTTAGAAATGGGAGCCATAATATTTGCATTAAAAATATGGAGACACTACCTATATGGAACCAAGTGTTCCATCTACACGGACCATAAAGGTCTCCAACATATTTTTGATCAAAAACTTTTAAATATGCGACAAAGAAGGTGGGTAGAAATCTTAAGCGACTATGAATGTGATATAAAATATCATCCGGGGAAAGCCAATATTGTAGCAGATGCCCTAAGCAGAAAAGATAGAACTTTAGGAGCAAAAGCTTACAAAATTTCAATAATCAATGAAATTTAATCACAATTAAGAACTTTTCAAAGAGCCGCTTTAGAACCTACCCTCATAAAAGCTGAGTCACTCCACAAAGAAGAAGAGAGATTAATAGAAGGAACAGACGGAATACTAAAATACAATCAAAGAATTTGGATACCTCAGTACGGGAATCAAAGAGAAATAGTTCTAAGAGAAATGCATGGTTCCAAATACTCTATTCACCCAGGAAGTCATAAAATGTACCAGGATCTTAGGAAAAACTTTTGGTGGCCCGGAATGAAAAGAAGTGTTGGTGAATTTGTATCCAAATGTATAATCTGTTCTAAAGTCAAGGCCGAGCATCAGAAACCTAGTGGTTTATTGATCCAACCAGAAATTCCAGTCTGGAAATGGGATCAAATCACTATGGATTTAGTATCAAAGCTACCAAAAACCCGAAAAAGTTACGATACTATTTGGGTTATTGTAGACCGTTTAACTAAATCTGCTCATTTTCTGCCAATCCAAGAAAATTTTAAGATCGAAAAATTGTCCCAAATCTATTTGCAAGAAATAGTATCTAGACACGGAATACCCCTCTCCATAATCTCAGATCGTGATAGTCGATTCGCATCTAGATTTTGGAAAGGCTTTCAGGATGCTCTAGGATCTCAAATTAAAATGAGCACAGCATACCACCCCCAGACAGACAGCCAAAGTGAGAGAACCATACAAACACTAGAGGACATGCTAAGGGCCTGTGTCCTGGAATTCGGTGGCAGTTGGGATACTCATCTACCATTAATAGAATTTTCTTATAATAATAGTTATCATGCTTCCATACAAGCTGCGCCATTCGAAACATTATATGGTAGAAAGTGTCGATCCCCAATATGTTGGAACGATGTTGGGGAAAACCAACTCACGGGCCCACAGATTATCCAAGAAACCACAGATAAGATTGTGCAGATTAAGAAAAATTTAGAAAAAGAAAGAAGTCGTCAAAAGAGTTATGCGGATAATCGGAGGAAAACATTAGAATTTTAGGAAGGAGATTATGTCCTGTTAAAGGTATCGCCCTGGAAAGGGGTGATAAGGTTCCAAAAACAAGGAAAATTAAATCCCCGTTTCATAGGACCATACCAGGTGAAAGAAAGAATAGGACCAGTAGCCTACCGATTGGAGTTACCCCCAGAATTAAGTGAAATTCATGATGTCTTCCATGTTTCTAACCTTAGGAAATGTGTCATAGATGCGCAAGCTATTATTCCTCTAGATCAGGTTAAGGTGAACCCTCAACTTCACTTTACTGAGGAACCCATAGAAATTATGTCACGACAAGAAAGGAAGTTGAGAAAGGGAAAGATTCCTATAGTACAGGTCAAATGGAGTGCCAGACAAGGACCTGAAATAACGTTTGAAAGAGAAGACGTTATGAAAACAAAGTACCCTCACTTGTTTGAAAACCAGGTATATATATTTAAAAATTTCGGGGACGAAATTGCCTAGGGGGGGAGAATGTAACGACTTTAGAAATTAATCACGATTATAGTTAATCTAAAAATAATTAATAGAATAGTATTGGTCCACCCAGGGGTGTTGTCCAATAACCTTACCCGGATAAAATGACCAAGCCCAATAACCAGCCCGTTAGTAATATAATTAAGGCCCAATACGGAACACCTCGAAGGCCCGATGGAGTATAATGGGCCGTAACCATGACCCGATAAGATTTAAGGCCCAAAATAAACCCATGATTAATGGTTGGACCTAAATATTAATGGATCCTATTTTTCGGCCCAATATAGCAATATTATAATTATCCTTTAAACCCAATAGAATTACAACAAAGCCCATTCCTAAAAACATAAGCATAAAAAGTCCATTTATCTAGTAAAAGTCCACCAAAATTTATAAAAATAAATCGGCCATTTTGTATTAATGAGGAGCCGCCATTTTTTTAGAATCTTACACCTAAGCATGAAGAATACCAAGATCACACTCCAATCTTACACCTCAACCTATACTAGAAGGCTTAATCATAACATGCATGCACCCTAAAGATCTATAAAGAAACCATGAGCTTTACCAAAAACCATTTAAAAACCACCATCCTTTTTCTTTCTTAACATGCATCGATGGAACCCATTTATCCTCACTCACCATATTAGTCATTTACCATAATATTAGAACTAGCTTGTACCAATCGGCCAAGGTGATAACCGGCCGATCATATAGATCAAGTATTCGACATCCGAGTAAGTAATCTATTCTAGTAGGAACACGAGTGCCAAGCTGTAATGGCCAGCTTTTAGTTAGTTATTACGCCTAAGCTGTAACGGCCAGCTATACTATATTATTACTTATAAATAACCGATATTAACATGCAACAGGGAAGCGGCACCACACGAACACATACGGAAAGTGACACGAATCCATCAGAAATTATCAACGTGAGTGTGTGTACCCTATGTTTGTTTATAATGTTTTCGGGGTAAATGCATGTTGGTCGAGTCTTGATTTTTACTTGCATGCGTCTTGATCATATGAAATTATAGAAATCGATCGTATAGAAATAACGAGAGTGGATCCATTCGGTATTATTTTGAATGTATTTCCGACCACTTAGAGGATCGGACCACAAAACATATGTCAAAATGTTCCCTCGATATACATTCTACCTTAGAAAAGATCGAACCATACGAATATTGCATGTTTTTATAAAGAAATGAGTAACCGGTTGTTTTACGAACCGTTTATGTGATTATTTTGTGTTAACCGGTTGTACTGGCACAACTCACTAGCTTCGCTAACGTATTTTCGACATGCATTTCAGGATGACGAATGAAAGGTTGGAACCCGAGCTCCACGTAGTCTAAAACGAGTCGATGCAATGTGTATAAATAACCGGCCCAGTGGGCCGGATTGCGTCCAAATGGCTTCGGCCAAGTTGTTGTTTTAAAATGGTGGTTTGTTTTGAAACTTGAATGGTTATGTAGTTGATGTTGATGGTCGTAAGTTTGGTATGTAAAACAATGATTATGTTTTGAATAATAAAAACGAATGTTTATTAGTAAAGAATTATGTGTCGTGATTACCAATCCGTAATGACTCGGTAAATTCTGGGTCGTTACAGTACTGGTCTCACATCAGAATGCGGATCACCCACACTAGAGGTGTTTGATTCGTTTTCCGATGTGGAATCAGAATCTTCTGAACTCTCCGATTTCACAACATCAAGGTTGGGGTTTTCAAAAAGCACTGGAGATGGAACAGATTTGTAACTGATACTGGTTGGAACACCTTCTTTGTTAGGCACTTCCACAATGTGGTCCAAAACATATGCCACATTGAGGTAGCTTTCTAACTTCTTGTTCATTTTCTCATACAAACATCTGACTTTGGCCATTTTGAGTTTTGCGGAATCCCCTCGGGTTGTGCAAACCGATCAAGATAAAATCATATAAGAATGAGATGAAAACAGAATACGAAACACTGAGCAATTTCCATAATTTTGTTCATCTTCTTCTTGTTGTTACAATATTTATCATTGAGCATCCATGGGAAATGGGTTGCCATTAAGAACATTTTTAGTAAACCACATGTGATATTTTGGAACCTACTTACAATTGGTAAATCGTTTCTACTTACCACTGCTTTTGTCCTGACAAAGAGGCACAAATACGCTTCGTCTGATTTGAACGTCTCTTCATAGTTTACAACCTCAGCCCAACAATCAATTATAACATCCAACACGTGCATACGCGGCCTGAGAGACTTTAACATACTACAAGTGGCCTCCACATTACCAATGCTTCTAAAACAAAAACTCACTGCATTTATTGGTAGACGTCATTAACATTGTATAGCTTAAATGTTATCAACAAAACAACCAAGATAATGACTTACTTAGTAACACAAGTAACAAACCTGTACACTTGCCTCCCCAGCCCCATCTTTCTATAAAACAAGTAACAAACCTGCAAATTATCACAAGTTAGCAAAATTATTAACACATGTTTATTAGTAAATGTTAACACATGATAAATCAAACACAATGTACAGCAAAATTATTAACACATGTTTATCAGCAAAATTATTAACACGTGATAAATAAAAAAACTTTCATTGATTTCTATAACACCAAATGCCAATACACCAAGCAAAATTATTAACACATGTTTATCAGCAAAAATTTTCATTTATTGCTATAACAATAATGTGACCAGATTTTCCCCTTTTCTTGTGTTTGTAATATAGAATAACAACATCACCACATTTTATCCTTTATAGAACACATCAAAGGCTAATACACTAGGTAAATCATATTTTGTAAACTTGAAAAGTATTCACGAACCAAATCTGTAACATGTGAAACATTGGATGTACATTGTGAACTGACAAGGTGACCTATAAATAGAATCCCATATGAGTTTTTGAACATGGGTTGACATATGAAACACGAACTATATAAACAGTACCTATCATAACATATGTTTCAATCCTAGAAAAGATTCACTAACTAAATCAGTAACATGCGAAACATTAATCATAACATAATCCTACTTTATTGATCTTCATGTGACCCATAAAAAGAGATCCTATATGAGTCCCAGACATGGGTAAACATGTGAAACACAAACTTATAAACATTACCAATCATAACATATGTTACAAATTTTTACATTTCTATACGAAATTCACTGGAACACCTACCAAACAGCTGTTTTGTTTCTCCAAACCGGGAAGTTGTTGTGCCATCATCCGTACGTACTAACCCTGCACCTTGTTGTGTCATCAGAAAAAATCACCACACTGTGTCTGGACCAGTGTTTCTTCCTATTTCACACATTACAACCAGATAGTACCATCTTTTTACACCAAAAAAACCTAAAATTACAAAACACATTAAATAGCGTTTCTTTTTCCTAGGAGAATGTGTTGTTAATATACTATATACTTAAAATGAAACAACAGTTTTAGAATAAATTATACAAAAGTACGGTTTACTGTAACCTATTACAGTATAATACCATCAACAATCAGGGATGAAATCCCCAAATTGGAGATCTTACAACTATTATTTGTGTGATAAAACAAAACAATGAAACAAACACGAAAACTCTAATTCTATAACCCATAAATAACATACCTTTTATATTAATCATGAGATTTCTGTCGACTACTATGCGATTACATGGTCCACGTGAATGATCTATTATTTGGCTTCGTCTTCTTCAGTTGGATCTCGTTCTTGTGCTTCGTTCTAGTGTTAAGAGAGAATATATATATAGAGAGAGAGAGACAATATTGTTGAGAGAGAGAAGAGATATAGAGAGAGAGAAGAAAGAGAAGGTGTTGATGTATATGCAGAGATCTCTTGTGTTGAGAGAGGAGAAAGAGAGATGTAGAAGAAAGAGTGTAAGTTTTTGAAATTGAAAATATGAATATAATATAGAAGCAACAGAGAGAGTGACATGATAGGTGCTATATGGCAGCCATTCCCTCTCTTTCTTCTATCTCTCTGTAATTACGGATCTGAAGCAACAAAACTTCACCACCATCGAACCACCACAACAAGCATCCAGACATCGTGCATCATCGTTAACCACCACTATCATCATCATCTACAACGAGCATAGTCGTTCCATTCATCGGACCACCACGGGATCGGCTCAACCAAGAGTGGCATCATCATCGAAGGCCACCATATAACTATTCATCATCATCATCATCGCCCCTATCACCCCAACCGGTTATCCCTTTTTTTTAATTTCAGGTTTATTTTTAGGGTTAGATTAATGGTCTAGATAGGGTTTAGTGAGTTTCTTCAAATTTTTAAGATTTTTATTCTAACCCTCCCCTATATATATATATATATATATATATATATATATATATATATATATATATATATATATATATATATATATATATGGGGGGAATGTTCAATAGAAAACTCATAGTTAGAGAGAGAACTCGAGAACTCCTTAAGCATAGGGGTATTATTGTCAAATAGTTAATAAAACCTCATTACCTAATATATAACCCCCAAAACTATATAGAACCCCTATACAATTTGTAATATTGGGATCAATGAACCATTTAAGAACATGTATCATATGATCATATATCTCAATTCATCCATTCAGCTTCTGTATTTAAATCAACATTCATCATACTTTGTTATTAATAATGATCGAAGGTATTTTTTTTTAATCTCACATATGTGTGTATGTCACGATTAATTGCATGATTTTTTTTGTTCTTGTGGTGATTGTTGTTGTTAATTAGGTCAAATATCTTCATCTAATTCAAATAAATACGCGATACATGCGGATTCTTCATCACGTATAGAAGTTAATCGAGAGAAACAGACTATCTTGATAGATGATAATGCAGAATCAACATTAAACATTGTTTCTTCTTCTAGATGTATGAAATCCGCTTCAGATGATACAAATACTTCTGTCATTGAACATAGAGGTATCTGATTCAATATTTACGTACTACACATATGCATTACATTTACTATGTGTCTATTGGTAGTTTTAAACAACATATAGGTTTGTGTTTGTTTTTTTAATTATATACTACATATGTGCAATCTTTCTGTCACTGAACATAGAGGTACCTTATTCAATATTTATGTACTGCACATGTGCACTGCATTTACTTCATGTCTATTGGTTTTTTTAAACAACATATAGGTTTGTGTTTTTTTTAATTACGTACTGCACATGTGCAGTACATCCGGATTGTTACTACTTTATTTTTTCAAACATAGATATATTTGTTAAAAATTTATGTATTGCGCATGTGCACTATATTCGTTCTGTTGTTCTTCATATGATACAAAGCTTTGTGGTATTAAACATAGAGGTACCTATTCCCAAATTTGCGTACTACACATGTGCACTAAATTCAATTTGCGCTTACTGAATGTTTTACGCAACCTAGACGTATGTTTTTAAAAAAATATTATTTAGGACAGCTTTTTGTATTTACTTACTTTTAGCTAACAGATGCACACCCTTAAACCACTATATATATGTATAACCATCAGAAAATATACACAACCATATATAACAATTCTTAACGATAATTATCTTTCTAATTTGGAATATGTGGGAAGTCAATTAAAATAGTGTGGAGGATAAGGTATTGTAGTCAATTCAAATCGTGTAGAAATAAAACTCTGAAAGGGCACATGGAAAACCTATGATACAAACCGAAATAAGACAATGCTAAACATAGATGGAGACGCATACAGTACCGATTAGCATAAAACCCCACCGACAACTCGAGAGACGGAGAATGTCATAAACTGGTTATTTAACTCCTTTTCCATCTATCTCTCCATAAAGGGTAGAATTTAGCCTGAATACAAAAGTAAAAGCAGACATTCAATCTGGAGTCCTTCAGCGAAATTTCACCAGTAATTTTGCTTCCAATTTTAGTTACACCTTTTTGTTGATGATTTTTAATTTATAATTGTATTTGATTTTGTTTACATAGTGAGATTAGCGATTTCGGATTGAGTGAACATGGCGGTCACCTTTGTTGAACGACCTTATAGTTGGATTGCATTCGTAAATTGCGGATTGAATTTGTACCTTTTATGATGTTGATTACTGTAAACCTTATTAACATCGTGCACCTCAGACTAATGTGTTAGCGTTGTCATTGTAGAATCACACAGTGTCATTTGCTTTCCACTGATGCTTCAAAGCCTTAGCTCCATGGTAGTCTCACTTAATTCATTTATATTTACATTTCTTTTTAACTTTGAAATTCTATCTATACTTTCGGTTCTTATTCATTTGCATATTAAATTCATTTTCATGGTGTGATTGTGAGGCAATTATAGGAAGAAACCGCAACATTTTGAGATGTGTGGAGTATTATTCGACTGCATCAGAAAGTGAAAGGGCGCCCATTGCATTGCGCATGCCAAAAGGAACAGTGCCACGCACTATGGCATTGACGGCAACCCCCGCGGTGGTGGATTCCGACACCTCTGATGAAAGTGTGTATGTATCTCACTTTTATATCTTTTCTTTTTTCCGCGTATTTAGAATCCGTCTCCCTTATAGTGGCTTTGTTGTGATGTGTTATGCAGGTTTCGGGGATTCTTCTTGAAGGCTCGCTCGAATAGGAAAGTTTTTGATAAAAAAAACAATTTGCTTTCACAAAATCATAATGCGGTTTGTACCTCGGTTGTGATTGATTTTTGGAACAGGTGAGCGATTGAGCACTTAGTTATTTGTGCAAGTCTCTACCAATATGTTCTAAATCTTTTTAATAATATTAGGCCACACTTACATTTTCTTGTTTGACCCGTTACTGACAAAAAATGCTCTTGGATCGAACCTTCCATTACAACACCTCAAATGGCATCTATGAATCTAATCTATAACAACTCTTCCCATTTTTAGTCATTTGTCAAGTCTACTAATCACCATTTTGATATTATACATATGATGGGATGCACAATGGTTCAAGCTACATGGAACATCTTAACCTTTCGACCACAGTAAAGGCATCATTCACAAAAGTCACTACAGCTTTTGCCATTTGTAAGTCGGTTAGTGGTTTTTATGTCAATTTTTAATATAGGTGTAATCAATGGCCTGTTTCCTTTCATTTAGGTTTAATGTTTGCAACAAATGACAATACTATCTTCAATTATAAGTTCTGACACTGTTGTAACATAATGTATTTATTACATTTTTTCTTTGCCGCTTATCTTCATGTAGAACAAGTGATTTCCTGTTAATGTAAGTAATTTCATGTTGATGAAAACTCAAACCCGCTGCGAAGCGCGGGCTCATATACTAGTAGGAAACCCGCGCTTTGCCGCGGGAGCAATAATATAAAATGTTATATTCTATATTTAGTTTAATCGATTCTCTAGTTTATCGCGTCCAAAGGATTTATCTACCCTGACTGAGCCTTAAAATATGCTCCTTAGGCCTTATAAATGGGTATTGGTCATATTAATGTTATGGAGCCGAATGGGTTAACAAATTTTAATTTTTAAATAGATAATTATTGGCGTCAACTTTTAAGTGTTAAATGAGTTTCTATTTAAAAAAAAGACACACACATACACACATAGGAATTTTTACAACAACAAAAAATTGTGCCCATGATAAAACTGGCCCGAGCCGCGTAGACTCCCCGGCTTGACCCATAGCCGTCCATGCTCTCATAATATATTGCATAGTATGTATGTTGGTTTCCTTATTCCTAATATATATTAGAAAAGTTTGTCTTATTACTTGGTTTTATTTTTATTAAGTTTTGAGTTATTAACATCAATGTGATCTATCTATGTCATAAGTCATACACATGTAACATATAAGTGATAATCTCACATTAAAACTATGTGGAATGCATGTACATGTGTTAGTAACTATAAATACTATAAATCATTATGTCCACCATCAAAATTATATGTTTTTTAATCAATTCAGTATCGAATTCCATGTTTAAATAAGTTTGAAATTAGGGGTGGAGGTTAGTGGTCGATTGAGGGTGCCCCGCCCCACTCTCGTTTTCTTTGCTCAATAGTGTAAGTTTACGTGTCATCGGCCTAAATTTTTATACGCAATATTGAGTCCAACCCCTTCCGTTTTAAGGGTCGTCCCTGACTGTCGTTATGACAAGGATCCGGTGTGTGCAAAACACTTAGAACCACGTAGCAAACTTACCATGCTTCTAATCAAATTCTCACTTCTAAATGAGCATGAATTTCCCTACGTTTCAATACTTATTTAAAAAGGCATAACATAGATAAATAACCCATTAAAAGCTCAATTTAAGATTCATGTTACTATTCAATACTGGAAATGAGTTCAAAAATCATTAATCAAAGTTGTAGACTCTAATTATACAGCACAGCTAAATGATTGTAACCTTTGATATAGTTATTTTAAAAAGCATAACATGCATGAATAACCAATTAAAAGCTCAATTTCTAGTCTAAGTTAAGGCTAAAAGATTGATGTTACCAATCAAAATAAAACAGGAAATATGTTAATAAATCATTAATCAAATTTGCAAGTTGTAGTTATACAACACAACTAAATGGGCGAACCAATCCTCATGATTGAAGATTTAAACATTTTTATACTCTATTTTAACCGGACATAGCATAGATCAATAACCAACAAAAAAAATAATTAACAGCAAAAAAACATATCAATTCACGTGTTTTCTATAAATTTAGTATTTTTTTGTTCTACAACAACAACAAATCTTGCTTGATAGCAAACTGGAACTCGTCTTACCCGGTCTAGGTGAATTCTTTAGACCACTCGCCTGAAAAATAGCACTGAATTTGTATTATAAAATCAAAGAAACACAACAAAAAAATTAAGAACATATAAATATAAAAACAATAAAATAGAAATCCAACCTTAGTAGCATCAACAAATTGTCAATCGAAGAGAAGAACCAGCAAGATGCGAACATCTAGGTGATGGGTATGGAAGAATTTATAGTTTCAAGAAGATGGAGTTATGGAACTCGAAGAGACAATTTCGAATTTCTGAATTAAAATTTTGGTTAAAGTTAATTTGTTCTTCATAACAATGTTATGCTAATGATGATTGGAATGTGAACTAATCACCATTTGTGTAGTTAATATTGTATTCACTATGATGAACCACCAAGGAATATGAAAGGTTAGTATGAATTGAATTGATTAAGATGACCCTAAAGTGTCATAAAAGTTTGATGAATGTCCAACTTTAATCCCTTTAAATTGGCTTTAAGTGTATTGTAAACTATGCTTAAATATTTGTACACAATACAAAATTACAATGTTGTACATCTTTGGACATAATATTTATCAAACTCTTTGAAATGCACTCAAATTTTACAATGTATACAACTTCCTAATAATCGAATATGCTATATTGGACACTATATAAATGTAAAACTTGGACAAAAACAAATTGTATGCCTCTTTGGCCATACAAGAAGTGTTGAAATTAAATAGGCACACCAATTCTTTAGCAACCTCATCCTACACACCATAAATATTTGATGAATATAAGTAAGTGTATGTTTCCAACAACTAAAGATATATTATTAACAATGTAAAAGGACCAAAAATTACAAATCGACAGTAAAACAAATCGAGCAATGAAAAATACCTAGAATTGGTTAAATGGTGTTTCTTTCTGTATGCGAAAGCTATGAACTTTGTCGTGGTTTGCATCATGAGTAACCTAGACATGTCAAGTAATGATATTAGTAAGACGAGTTTCTTGAAAAGTAAAACAAGTTGTAATAAGTTTATAAGAAGGCAATGACTATAAATGAGTATTTAAGAGTAAGGAAATGGGTTTTATTGGGTGTTATGAATGTAGGTTACATCTTGAGAGACATATAAAGTGTGTTTACACACATATACAATGTGCATAATATGTTATACATGAGGGGCAAAAAGGGTAGGAAATGACAAAAATATAGAGATTTGTAAAGAGTCTTTTCATATGCCATCTTAAAATAGAGGTGATTTTACCCTTTTGCCCATCTAGAATGTATTATATAGTAGTATAGATATAGATATAGATATAGATATATATATATATAGAGATATATATATATATATATATATATGCATGTACTTGTTTGCTTATCTACCACGAAGAGTGAAACACTATTGATTGGTCATGTTTTTTGTGCATGTTCGATCGGTACAATATGCTTTATATTTCCTTAAATTAGGCTATGGGGTGTGGTCACCCTTCCCCCTTCTTTCCCCCTTGTCCACATCAGCGTCACGTCATTTCCCCATTCCCCCTCCTCTTGTAGGGGAAATGGTTCCCCCTTCCCCCTTCCCTTTTTTTATTAATTTCATTTTTTATTTATTTTATAAATTAGATTTCATTAAAATATTTTTTCATTAAACATAAAATAAATTACATAGAAAATTAAAAAAACTGAAAATACATTAAAAACCGGAAATAAAATAAAAAAACTATCAATTAAACGCTCCTCCAAGCCATTTTTTGGCGATTTTGTCTTTTATTTTCGCCGCTACCGCACGTTCCGTTTCATCAAGGCTATCGAGAGGCTCTCTCATCAAGCCAAATTCGATTGTTGCCTGTCTCGACATTTCCATTTTGAGGCGGTCCCTTTCCAACTCTATCCTCGCCAAGTCTCTCGCCGCGGCATCTTCTTTCTCCTTCCTTTCCATCTCTAGCCTCGCCAAATCCCTCGCCGCCGCTTCTTCCTTCTCCTTCTTTCTTTCCAAGTACCTCTCCGTTTGCTCTTGTTTAAAATCGTTAAAGTTTTTTAGCAACTCTTCAATTTTTTCCACCGCCTTATCTCTCGATGCGTGGCCGGTATCAACACCCTTGCCTTTTGAGGCCGCCGCTTTCTTGGCGCGGTCCCTACCAATCGGCCTCTCACTCTCACTTGGTGGAGCCTCGTCTTCAAACTCCGGGTCGTCGTTTATATTGATAGTACAACGAGCATCCGACCCACCACCACTATAACTCCCCGTTACGCTCGTTTTAGACCTCTTCGCTTGTTCCACCTCATTAGGCACCGGTTTGAACTTTTCACACTTCACCAAAATCTCATACGCTTTCATGTACCCAAACGCCCCGTGCTTGTCGGTGTATGCTTCAAGAGCCACCTTCAACACATTCTCATCATTTTGCCCATACGTACGATTATTCCAAGCTCTTTGATAAAAACCCCCAAAAGCTTGACATTTTGTCATCAAGTCCCGACACTTGGTACTCACGGAGTGAACCCGATGATAATCTTCACGTTGTAACAACTTGAAAAATTCCTTAACAACTTGGTTCCAAAAACCTTCTTTTTTCCGATTTGTTGCTACAATTATATAAAAAAAAGTTAGTTTTTATAAAATATTAAAAACGAAATTTAAAAAAAATATATACATATATATATATACGAAAGGTTTATAAAAAAAATATGAAATTTACCTAGTATTGGGTCCGTAGAAGCGATAACCCAAGTTTGTGCTAGCGCCTCCAACTCGATGGGAGTCCAAGGAATGGAATCAGCCTTGGTACTAGGACCGTCATCTTGGGCCCGTTTTTTCCCCTTTTTGACGGTTTTTTTGCTTGGGGCCGGTTGGGTTTCGGGTATGTGATCATCGTGCGAGGCCAAAGAAACAAAATCGTGCTCGTGTTGTGTTTGTGTTTCGGGTATTGGTTGCCATTGAGGTTGTTGCATTTGAGGTGGATGCATGTAACACCCCAACCGATGGCGGAATCATCGAGGTGCCACGTAGTGACGATTGTTCAAAAGCTCATGGTACTAAAATGTAAATATATGATTATTGAATATTGTTTTACAACATGTGAAATTAAATACAAGACAACAAGATAAAGATAGTTGATTGATTTAATCTAAGTCCAAAGTCCTATGTGAAGCGTCAAGCAGCTTATCCTGAAACATGCACGAAAATAATTTTGTCAACATATGATGTTGGTGAGTACTACTTAGCTTTGTACATATAATATAAGTTTGAAAAGGTAGTACAATTCATGTGTCTAGCATTACTAAGGCATTATGTAAACACGCAAGTAACCAAACAAGACAAAGATCATATGTAAAGTTGTACAATGAAATTGATAATGAGCACCTCAACACGTGTGAGTCTAAAAGAGCACCATAACATAAGTTACGTCTAAATGAGCACCGTAACATAAGTTACGTCTAAATGAGCACCGTAACATAAGTTACGTCTGAGTGTAAAGAGCACCATAACATAAGTTATGTCTAAATGTATGATTTTGTATGTAAGCTACGTTCATGTTCAAGCATAAGCACAAAGATAAACAAGACACGTATATGAATTGTAAATGAATAAAATGTATGTGTAAATGAATATGAAAGTTTTGTATACTTGTGCATGAATCACCCCAAAAGTTGTAAAAGCGGAAAAAGGGGATAAGTAATATTCACCTTTAGCAAGGTGGTAAGTCTTGTGTAATTGATTAAGTGTAATCCAACGTTTGTCGAGTATCACCCTATGTATAAGGTAACAAATAAGTCTAAGTCTATCTAGTCTATAAGTATTTTCTAGGGCTTCGAATTGGGGATAAGTATTTATTTGATTAATAGTCAAATTGTTTATTAAATATAAGAAATTTAATAAATAAATGAATAAAAGTCTTTTTGTAAATTTTAAGTTAAAGATGGTCACAAAATAAAGTTTTTAGTATGAAAATAATTTTCATAAAATTATTTTAATGAAAATAGAATATTTAATCTATTTATTTCAAATTGTCAAAATATGACTTTAATATCTAAAAATATTAAAATTAAAGAATTATTGAATTAAAAATTGTATTTCTATTCCAAAAGAAAAGAAATAATTTATGTAAAATTTTGGTACAAAAATATTGAAAAATGAATTTATTATGAATTATTTATGATTAAAAATAACAAAAATTAATTAAAAATATGAAATGCACGGTTTTTCTGAATTAAAAATAAATTCTGAAATGTATATTGTTATACAAGTTTAGTATAATTTTTGTGGAATTTCATAAAATCGTTTAGATATTTTTATTGAATTTTATAATTTTAAATGAATAAATTTGTAATATTTATAATATATATAAATAAATTATTTTTGAAAAACTAAAAATTGGACAGCAAAGTTTATCATTGAAATAACATAAAATAAATTCTGTAGAATTTATAAAATAGTTTTTGTATTTTAAAACGATTTTCAAAAGAATAAAGGTAATATAAGTGTAAAGGATAACACAAAAAAAAAAATAATAATATAAAAGGTTGTTTATGGTGGGGGTCGAACCTGGGTCAGACCCGGTTCAATGTCTTTAGCCAAACACCCCAACCAACTGGTCTGTACCTCAGATTTGTAAATGTTCCAGTTTTGAAAATATTTATCACATGCGTGAATTGGTCATCTTCCCCAATTTGAATGATAATTAAGAACCCTAGTTTCTTGAATCGAATCAATTAACGGTCAATAGCCTCATTAATGTTAGGGCTATTGATCGATTGATTATGAATAATAAAACCCATAAAAAAATAAACAACTTACAAACACTAATTCGTGTATTATGCTCGGTCAAACAAAAAGTCAACAGGTCTTGAAATCGTGAATTAAAGCTTGGACAGAAAGATTTGAGAGAAGGGAAATGATTTTTTTTTGGCACATTTAGTTGGTTGTGGATACCTCAATTTATACTATGTGGCTCGGGTTGGTGGAATGGAAGGTTTTGAAGTCTTGACCAAAGTCGGTCAAAACCGAGTCAAGGATGATTAATTCAAGCTGAAATCATGGATTATATTTATGAGGGTATGTTAGTCGGTCAAAGGGAGTTAAAATTCTACCAAAAACAAGGCTCGTAATTGTGGAAAGTGACTGGGTGTTGACCACAGTCTTCGGGTCGGGTCTGGGTTTCGAAAAAAAAAAAGACAAGGTTTTTGGGTTATGGTTAGGCTTTAGTGTTTTGGGTATAAGTTTGGTTATGGTTTAGAGGTGGTAAAATATAATGACTAACTTTATTATTATTATTATTATTATTATTATTATTATTATTATTATTATTATTATTATTATTATTATTATTATGAGGATAAAATGTGGCGTACAAGATAGGAGGTGCGAAATAAAAAAAATGTATATATATATATAATAATGGTGATAAAAGTGACGGATGTCACAGCATCCCCTACTTTTAGAAACTTCGTCCCGAAGTTATTAGAAACATAGGGTTATGGATGTTCTGGGAAAAATGATTTGGATAAGAGGTTTGATAGGTGTGAGTTAAGGATTGGATTAGGTTTGTCTCGAATAATAAGGAGAATAAGAATCTAGTAACACTAAACTTCAAGTTTTAGGAATCCTAAAATAATTGCATGAGTTGATTGACTACAGAAAGACTAAATGAACTACCAAGTAACTAGAGTTTGTTCCTGGTCCGACTTCCAGTCTCACTTTCAATGCATCATTAGTGTTTGTATACAGGGTGTACCGCAGCTAACCCACCACACCTTTGATACCTTGAAAACGTACTGGACGCCTACCAAAAACTCTAATAGAATTTCACGCTACCCTAACGCACCTGTAAATTCATGATTACGTTCCGGACCGGAATCATCAATTTACCTTACATTAGGGTTTTATGTCCTTCTATGATCCTAATCTAACACACAATACAGCAAATAAGTTTCACAAGAAGGTGACACAACAAACACGTTGAGTTACAATGAGATGTTATCAATGAAATGAGGCCATGTAATAATGAGGTCAATTGCATTGGTTTGCAATGACTTGTAAGCATAACTGTATTTAAGTATGGGCTACCACTCGTCCGAGGAGCCCTTTAAATGAAATGTTTATCAGAGTTGCGTGGATAATACACACGTGCAAGCAAGTTTGTAAGTACTGCAACCATTAAGTGTAAGTGTTATCTTAGTGGCCTATAGAAATAGATTACGAGTATCATGAATAATTAAATGTCCAGTGAATAGTCAAATTAAGAGGAAATCAAGTTTCACAAACAATGATGTTTTTGAAAAATCCTGTAGAATCAAGTATAAGGTTTTTAGTAGTTTGATTATCATGGGTAACTAGTTCATGTGTGAGAAGGTGAAGGATATGAATTTAGTTCTTGAGATGATGATGAAAAATCTTGAAGCATAATCAAGGTTGTGAGCGATAGTGAATGTGAAGATAGTTGATAAAGAGTTTATTTTATAGTAAGGAGATTATGTAGCAGTGTAAATTTTGGGGTTTGGATCAAAGGTTATAATCAAGTGTATAGGAAAACATGATTGTGGTATATGCCAAATATTGTAAAAATTTGAACAAGTTGAAAATGAGTGAGTGTCGATGGAGAATCTAGAGGTTAGATATTATTCTTATAAAAAAAATTATTTTCAAAATTGGTATTGTACATAAGGCAAAAGTTGTTAAATAGTACAAGCTAAGTAGGCTTTGAAAAATATTCCTGTTAGTTGGGGATTTCAAACATGACATTAGGTTTTGAAGATCAAGGTTTTATTAGTGATTTTTTTTAATAGTTTAAAGCATTATATAGAAAATCATTTGTTACGTCAATAAATAAACAATTGAATTTAAGTTCGAGGAAAATATGTACTTTGTAAAGTTACTAGGTAATACAACAAGTTTTAGAAATCTTTAGTTTGTGCTAAAGTATGAGGTTATAGTTTTTAAAATAAATAACATGTGGAGAAATGAAATAATATGATTTGGGTAGGGTGTTGAATATTTTAAAAAAAATGGCTAAGATGGTAAGGTGAAGTGCGATTGTGAAATCCATAGATGGTTATGAAAGTATGAACTTGTAAGCAATATATGAAAATCGTGAAATACAAAATATTGTATATGAATCGAGAGAGTATTTTTGAAAAAAAAAAAAGCTTGCATAAAATGCTTGGAGTGCCCTTGTCTAGCTGTAAAGCCCAACAAGAACGTTGACTTTTCAAAGAAATTGAACCCAACGGTGATCAAAGAAGACATGCTTTAGCCTATAAGTGGACACTCACTCCAGGAATCCCCAGGTAAGCATAACAGGTCCGTAAATGGATTTATGCGCTATGCTTGCCTATGCCAGAAAACCCAGTGTACAGGCATCCACCCTTCCAGATTGCACGTGTCCTCATCACACTCATTAAAGTTCAACAACTTTGAAGGAGCAAAAATAAGAAAAGGCATTATGCCTAAGAGTGTCATCATGAAAGGTACTGCTCCCGCTCCATGATGATGTAGACTTTCCACTCCTTGTAGGACACCATCCCTATGCACCATGATGAAAGATGAGGAGAAATGGAGAAGAAGAGAAGATAGAGGAAGGAAAGTAGAGGGAAATGAGGGGAATGATAAATTAGGAAATGTTGTACCTGAAAGTTGAAATTCGGTTATAGTCTAGGCTAAAAGGCATTCTAATAACCTAGTTCCCTATAACCATGGCTCTGATACCAATCTGTAACACCCCAACCGATGGCGGAATCATCGAGGTGCCACGATTGTTCAAAAGCTCATGGTACTAAAATGTAAATATATGATTATTGAATATTGTTTTACAACATGTGAAATTAAATACAAGACAACAAGATAAAGATAGTTGATTGATTTAATCTAAGTCCAAAGTCCTATGTGAAGCGTCAAGCAGCTTATCCTGAAACATGCACGAAAATAATTTTGTCAACATATGATGTTGGTGAGTACTACTTAGCTTTGTACATATAATATAAGTTTGAAAAGGTAGTACAATTCATGTGTCTAGCATCACTAAGGCATTATGTAAACACGCAAGTAACCAAACAAGACAAAGATCATATGTAAAGTTGTACAATGAAATTGATAATGAGCACCTCAACACGTGTGAGTCTAAAAGAGCACCATAACATAAGTTACGTCTAAATGAGCACCGTAACATAAGTTACGTCTAAATGAGCACCGTAACATAAGTTACGTCTGAGTGTAAAGAGCACCATAACATAAGTTATGTCTAAATGTATGATTTTGTATGTAAGCTACGTTCATGTTCAAGCATAAGCACAAAGATAAACAAGACACGTATATGAATTGTAAATGAATAAAATGTATGTGTAAATGAATATGAAAGTTTTGTATACTTGTGCATGAATCACCCCAAAAGTTGTAAAAGCGGAAAAAGGGGATAAGTAATATTCACCTTTAGCAAGGTGGTAAGTCTTGTGTAATTGATTAAGTGTAATCCAACGTTTGTCGAGTATCACCCTATGTATAAGGTAACAAATAAGTCTAAGTCTATCTAGTCTATAAGTATTTTCTAGGGCTTCGAATTGGGGATAAGTATTTATTTGATTAATAGTCAAATTGTTTATTAAATATAAGAAATTTAATAAATAAATGAATAAAAGTCTTTTTGTAAATTTTAAGTTAAAGATGGTCACAAAATAAAGTTTTTAGTATGAAAATAATTTTCATAAAATTATTTTAATGAAAATAGAATATTTAATCTATTTATTTCAAATTGTCAAAATATGACTTTAATATCTAAAAATATTAAAATTAAAGAATTATTGAATTAAAAATTGTATTTCTGTTCCAAAAGAAAAGAAATAATTTATGTAAAATTTTGGTACAAAAATATTGAAAAATGAATTTATTATGAATTATTTATGATTAAAAATAACAAAAATTAATTAAAAATATGAAATGCACGGTTTTTCTGAACTAAAAATAAATTCTGAAATGTATATTGTTATACAAGTTTAGTATAATTTTTGTGGAATTTCATAAAATCGTTTAGATATTTTTATTGAATTTTATAATTTTAAATGAATAAATTTGTAATATTTATAATATATATAAATAAATTATTTTTGAAAAACTAAAAATTGGACAGCAAAGTTTATCATTGAAATAACATAAAATAAATTTTGTAGAATTTATAAAATAGTTTTAGTATTTTAAAACGATTTTCAAAAGAATAAAGGTAATATAAGTGTAAAGGATAACACAAAAAAAAAAAAATAATATAAAAGGTTGTTTATGGTGGGGGTCGAACCTGGGTCAGACCCGGTTCAATGTCTTTAGCCAAACACCCCAACCAACTGGTCTGTACCTCAGATTTGTAAATGTTCCAGTTTTGAAAATATTTATCACATGCGTGAATTGGTCATCTTCCCCAATTTGAATGATAATTAAGAACCCTAGTTTCTTGAATCGAATCAATTAACGGTCAATAGCCTCATTAATGTTAAGGCTATTGATCGATTGATTATGAATAATAAAACCCATAAAAAAATAAACAACTTACAAACACTAATTCGTGTATTATGCTCGGTCAAACAAAAAGTCAACAGGTCTTGAAATCGTGAATTAAAGCTTGGACAGAAAGATTTGAGAGAAGGGAAATGATTTTTTTTGGCACATTTAGTTGGTTGTGGATACCTCAATTTATACTATGTGGCTCGGGTTGGTGAAATGGAAGGTTTTGAAGTCTTGACCAAAGTCGGTCAAAACCGAGTCAAGGATGATTAATTCAAGCTGAAATCATGGATTATATTTATGAGGGTATGTTAGTCGGTCAAAGGGAGTTAAAATTCTACCAAAAACAAGGCTCGTAATTGTGGAAAGTGACTGGGTGTTGACCACAGTCTTCGGGTCGGGTCTGGGTTCCGAAAAAAAAAAGACAAGGTTTTTGGGTTATGGTTAGGCTTTAGTGTTTTGGGTATAAGTTTGGTTATGGTTTAGAGGTGGTAAAATATAATGACTAACTTTATTATTATTATTATTATTATTATTATTATTATTATTATTATTATTATTATTATTATGAGGATAAAATGTGGCGTACAAGATAGGAGGTGCGAAATAAAAAAAATGTATATATATATATATATATATATATATATATATATATATATATATAATAATAGTGATAAAAGTGACGGATGTCACAATGCATTTGCCATGGTTGTTGTTGAAATTGCCATGGATTCAAAGGGGTGTTAAACGCGCCAAAAGATAGTGGTTGAGTCGCGGGAGTACCGGGTGTGTTAGGAAATCCGAACGGGGGTTGGTTTGAGGGGTTACCGGGTGTGTTAGGGAAGAAAGGACGCCTTGAATCCATGAAGATTTATATAAAAAAGTTTTATAAAAGATTGGAAATGGTATAAAAAGTGTGGGGTAGAATGTGGGGTTTGGGTATTTAAATAGGAGTAAAATAGTTAAAAAAAATTTTTTAAAAAATGCTTCAAACGGTCGTGGGCCAACGTTCGATTTTTAAAAGTGCATTGGGAAGTGGGACGGTGAGCTCGGTGGAATGTTACCGTTTTTGCCGAGCACTCATCGGGGGGTGTTTGCCGTCGGCAAGGGGGGCCACCTCACCCACCGAAGACCCTTGCCGATGCCACACCCCATGGTCTTAATATAACCAAGGTGGTATTTCAATGTAACATAACGAGTTCACAATTTTATTTGAAGAGCATACAAAATTGTTCTTAAGAATTTATACATACAATGAGTTCACTTGTTTTGTAAGTTGGACATTTACTTTCTCGTATTTTATGTGAATGACAACTCATGTTGGGTTCGCATTGAGGAGATCTTAAGTTATCTAATTAATGAAAGGGGTCCTAAAATAGTAATGGGACAATAATATCATAGTTAATGTGTGGTAGCTTACTTGGTAAAGACTTTGGTTTCTTAGTGAGGAGATCTTGATTTTAATTCCAAAAAAATAATAATTTGGTGTAATTGTACTTATCTATGTTACCTTATTAAGGAGGAAAGACGGGTAAGGGTGTAAATTTACATTAGTTTTAAGATGGAAGTTAGAAAGTCTCTTCACAAATGGGTAAAATTTGACCATTTTCTTTCATTTATGCCCCTTGAGTACAAGATGTAAAGCATATTGTATATATAAGTAATACACACTCTTTATCCCTCTCCATATGTAATCCCCTTCTTAAATTTCATTATTAAATTTCATATATATATTAAACAAGTTAGAATAAGCATTCTGACAAACCCAAAAAGAGTGGAACATTCTCAAAGTGATAAAAAATGGATTATCAATCCTATGGATTGTTGTACAGAAGATTGCATATACCTCAACCTTGTATGTATGTATTAATTTAAATATCATCTTAGCATGAAGATGAAGTCTGTCCGATTTGCCGTAAGGCATGCTTGGACAAATACGAGGAACACGCGGTTCATTGTAAGGAGTTGCCTGGTTTCAAATATAGGCATGACTGTGTCCGGGACGTTCTTTGGGACATTTTAAGAAGGGTTGTGATCTCAGCCAAGAAGAAGGCTCCTGTGAATTTCCTCTCGGACCCCGCAGAAGGGAGATCCACCCTGCGTCCAGCAGACCTGCTTGTCTTTGGGTGGGCCGGGGGGAAACACGCTTGTGTCGACCTAACAGGTGTATCTCCCCTGGTTGGTTTGAGGGATAATGACTTTGTAGCAGGGCAAGCGGTGCGGAAAGCAGAGGCGAAAGTTGAGAAGCATGCTAAAGCTTGTGAGGAGAACCAACACGTTTTTGTACCCTGACATTTGATACCTTTGGCTCCTTGGCACCAGAAGCCATCCGTTTCCTGACCAGAGTCCAACGGGTTATCCATAGCAGTGTCTCGACTCCGGGGGGGCATGGGTTCGTGTTTAGTAGGCTAAGGTTTGCCGTCCAGAAAGGGGTGGCGGCGCAGTTTGTTGCCCGCCTGCCTGCTATCTTGATGTAATCTTTTGCGAAATCTATATTAATATCTTTTTAGTAAAAAAAATAAAATAAAAAAAAAATCTTAGCATTCCATTTTGAGGTATTTTCTTCTTCTGTATACAAATATTATTATTTTTTTTCTCATATCATTGATCTCCTAACTTTCACTTTCATTTGTTAGTGAAGTAATGCTTGCAGATTGAACAAATGCTTATGTTGAGTGTAACCCATCTTTATTTGTTGGAGAATGCTAGGCGATCAACAAAGTCGTTATCTTCACACGAAGTGTACTGTATACAAAAACACCTATTGCTCTCATCACCACACTCGCATTTGTAGTTTATCTTGAATTTCAAAATTTTAATGTGCTCTTGATATTTTTTAGTGTTCTCATTATAATCTAAAACTTAACGGGCATTTGAAGTGCATTCAACTTTGTACAAGCCTCCTTGGTCCTTTGTTGGTTTGTCATGAAATGGTTTTTGTAATCATCTTTATCGTATTAATATGATTAGTGGTTTTAAAAATAAATTACATGAAACTCGTCGCAAAACGTGCAACAAAAAAAAATATAAGTGCCTGCGGCAACGCGCGGGCATTCCCACTATGTAATATTAACCGTTAAAAAAAGATTGTACCTAGTGCTCCTTAAGTTGTACGGAAATGAAAATGACTTTGCTAGCCATCACTCCTACTTAATAATTAACTGTTAAAAAAAGATAATAATATCATAACCAGCCATATTACGTTTCTCCATCTTCAAATCTAAAGAATAAAAAAAACATCTTTTTAAAACATTTTTATTTATCAAAGTCAGTTTGATTTTTTTTTTCTTTATTTATGTTCCAAAACACCCGATTAATTAATAAGGATCATGCTTGGCAATTAGAGGAATTTTCGAGCAAAAGTTAAAAAAAAAAAAAAAAAAAAAAGTAGTTTGGTTACAACGGCAGATGGCCATTTGGGCAACCCAAACAACCATTTAAAATTGGTGTGTGATTAGAAGCAAACAATACGAATATAACGTGCCCCCATTTGACAATACACGTTTATTTATAATTTATTTTAAAACACCTTATGTTAATTTTAAAAACTCAAATTAATGATTTATCTAATACATCATGTTTTGTACAAAATGATTCTAAACACATTATTTCATTTCATGATAAGTTGTGTTTGTTTGTTGATCCTTTAAAAGTGGTACATAACACCGTCAACGATGTCATAATCAAGATTTTAAAAACTGAACTGGTCCTCAATGCAAGTAGCATCATAAATCTTAATCAACTTAACAGGTAAACAAGGTAAAGTTAGGTCAAGTTAATCTATACTACATTATTAAGGAGGAGAGATGTCTACAAATGTAATTTTACATACATTTTAAGATGGCATAGGAAAAGTCTCATGCTTAAAACCAAAATGTCATGTAATTTTTTCCCTTTCTACCCTTCATGCAAAACCTACTTGTACACATTTTTTTTATCATAACCTACAATTACCATTAATTTATAATATATATTATTATATTATAAAGCAACTAAGAAGGGTATCAAACAAAAGTAAGTAATTACCACAATTTATTAAAAAAATTGCAATTTTATATAAAAAATTTCTATATAACAAAATTATACAAAAATGTTTCCACACATACAAATATATACCTATACACATTAAAAAGATTGTTAGAATCAATAAAGGTCGAACTTTACGTAAAAAAAATTGTGGGGCCTTTTTCTTAAAAAAAATAGTGTGCACATGAATTGGTTCACGAACTGAAACCGGACTCTAAAACCAATCTTTTAAACCAGCGAAACCGGGGCCGAACCGAACCGAAACTGGATCAGACACGAACCAGTTTGGAACCAGTTTGGTTCCTAGAAAAAAACCACTCTGTGCACGTCTATAGAGTTCTCGGGTTGGGACGTCTTATGTGGAATATTTTCAACTAACCTAACTTCCATTTTCACTTTCCGATGTACCTGATAAAAATTTATGATACATTTAATTAGCAGTTGTATTGCGTTGCTTTTATCATGTGGACAAACTTATGGGTATGCTTCTTTGCATATGTCATGTAATTTTTTTCCCTTTCTACCCTTCATGCAAAACTTACTTGTACACATTCTTTCATCATAACCTACAATTAGCATTAATCTATAATCTATATTATTATATTATAAAGCAATTGACAAGGTATCAAACAAAAGTAAGTAATTACCATATTTTATTAAAAAAATGAAATTTTATATAAAAAATTTATATATAACAAAATTATACAAAAATGCTTCTACACATACAAATATATACCTATACACATTAAAAAGATTGTTAGAATCAATAAAAGTCAAACTTTACGTAAAAAAAAATTGTAATGCCTTTTCTTAAAAAATATAGTGTGCGCATGAATTGGTTCACGAACCAAAACTGAACCGGTTTGAGACCGGTTCGGTTCCTAGAAAAAAACCAATCTGTGCACGTCTATAAAGTTCTCGGGTTGGGACGTCTTATATGGAATATTTTCAACTAACTTAATTTTCATTTTCGCTTTTCGATGCACCTAATAAAAAGTTATGGTGCATTTAATTAGTAGTTGTATTGCATTGCTTTAATCATATGGAAAAACTTATGGAAATGCTTCTTTGCATGTTGATTACATATAAGCCGTTCCAACCTCCTCTTAATGTGGATCTTATAAAGGTGCTTATGGTTTCTTCTCATCAGCAATCTCTCCAAATTTGGCACAACATATTGAGTAGGACTATTAGTATAATAATAGTTACTAATGAGTCAAACTGTTACTTCCAGTTTTTTTTACTGACATGTATGTCAAATTGCATATAGTATATGAAACGTAGCATGCTATCATGTTTCCTTATAGCCTTTTAAAAATTACCCCACTGCGAAGCACAGGTGCTTACACACATAAACATACACCTTATATATTGATTCTTTTAATCGTTTTAAGGTTTGAATTACATTTCGGCTCTATATTGTCGACTCCGCCGCAACGCGCGGGTTCCCTGCTAGTCTATATAGTGTAACAAAAATGAGAAGGGTGAGAATGATACAAAAAACACAATAAATCATGAAATATGATACAATGTGCCACAAAATATAACATAGTGCCAAAAATATAACACAATGTTAAAGAAAAAAGACACAATGAATTGAAAAAATGACACAATGATAAAAATAAGAAAAAACACAATGGTACATAAAAGACACAATTATATAAAGCATATTCTAAAAACTACAAGCTAAAACCCCAAAAAAACGAAGACCTAAAAACTAACGTCGTAGAGTTCGATAAGACAGTTCAATACCGCTTGAATGAGTTCAATTGGAGTCTATTTGATACCCTTCCTACGACTTCATATTTTTCTTTCACTATGTATTTGATCATAACCCTATAAAGTTACATATTGAATACTATAATTTTTGTTAAACTTCCAGCCACATAAGAATAATATTAGGGAAATTTTAAAAAATCGGAGGCTTAGTTATTTAAGCAGCCGTCTCGAAAATAGCTTAGGCTTAGCCAACTAAGCCATTCAAGAGTCTTAGCTGCCTCGCGAAAAGTGTAGTCATACCCGTCTCGCAAAAAGTGTCTTAGTATTTAGCCACCTTAGAAACAAAAAAATGTATGCTAAATTTTAACCGTCTCGTTATAAACATGGCTAAATGTCAGTCGTTCCATCTGATAGAGCTGATCTAGCATCTGAATTATGAAAATGAGGCTAATTAATTTAGTGTACGCTAAACAACAATGCCAATATGAAAAAAAAAAAAAAAAAAAAAAAAAAAAAAAAAAAACATGTTTTATTTATGTCTATTTTGTTTATGTAAATTTCCCTAAATAATAAGAGGGTTCAGCCAAAGTCCACATAATAATTATTAACATATGATGGGATGGATCATATCGATTAGACTGTCATCAAAACAGTAGGCCAGTAGCCATCATCACATTTCTTCTAAATAAAAACCATATTAAGACAAATATGTTTTCACCAACTTACCACAAGTGACCAACATCACACCAATGCCTACCCTCAAGAAGAACCTCATCCCCACCACCACCACCACCACCACCGTCTCCGTCGGCTGCGGCAGCAGCTGCCGGAGAATCAACCTCTCCAAGATTTTTAACCCAAAACCCTACAAACACAAACACAAACACAAACACGACCGCTTCTATTCCGACGTACACAACCACCGTAACTCCTCCCCAGTCTCAGCCTCTACATCATCGACCACCACCACCACCACCACCACTACCACGGCTACATTGTCACCGAACACCTCCGACACCACAGCTCAGGTTAGGAGCTCAAGAGCCGTGCAAGGGTTTGGATGGCTTGGTGGTAATAGTCTGGCTGTTGAAAAGGATTCAACTGACCCTTATGTTGATTTCAAGGACTCCATGTTGCAAATGATAATGGAGAAGGAGATATATGGGCAAGATGATCTTCAGGAACTTCTTAACTGTTTCTTGCAACTGAATTCTCCTTACTATCATGCAGTTATCATCAGAGCTTTCACTGAGATTTGGAATAATCTTTCAAATTAAGGTTAATGACATGAGGATATGGTTAATGATTGTTTCATATTCATATTCAAGTGATTACTTCATGTAACGTTTATATATAGTTAGCTAGCTAGCCTTCCTTTTTAAAAGGTTAGGGTTTTTAGGGGTATTAATTATATATTGTAGTTTGTAGATTATGTTTAAAGCTTTTAAATCATTGTATGTTATGATCATGCTAGTGCTAATTTTGATTTGGCAAATGATTAGTGGTGTTTCAGTGGTAACAAATTTGTCAAGTGGTTGTTTCTTTGGTTTGTTTTCACTACATGTTCTATGCTATTTGTAGTACGTATTACTCTTGTATATGTTGTCTTTAATTTACCATTTTTTTTTGTATGAAAAGACATTTTTCTGGTATGGATAAGTTGTAAGTTTTAGTTGCAAATATTGTTATTTACCAACTTCAAATAATTATTAATTATTAAGTTGGGAATGGATATTGTGAAAACCCATTCTTAGATAGCAAACCTTGAAAACTCAATCTTAACCATCTATTTTATTAGATCAAAGGCTAAGATTTAATCTTTATACTTTATGGTAAGAGAAATATTTTTTTACTAGTTTTTATTCCGGGAGCGTCCCGGGTTGAAATATCTAATATAACATAATAAAATATCTAATATGACAACATAATTAATGACTTGCCATTATATGATTAATGAATATTATTATTATTATTTATTTATTTATTTTAAACAAATATCTGCTATAAGTTATCATATTCTAATATAAAAAAACGAATCTCTGCGTCGGGTATAAATCTAGTGCCATTACAAATGAATTCGGAAATTTGTAATCGATCATTCTAAAAAGAACTAACTTGAAATAAGAAAAAAAAGTTAATTATTGAAATATCGAAAAGTTATTTATTGAAATATCGAACGCGTTAGTCTAAAGATTATGTGATGCGTTAAAAAATTCATGGGTATATGATCGGGTATATAGTTCGGGTATATGGGTATGTGGTTTCGGGTAATTGGGTCGGGTATCACATAATCCCAGGCCCGACCCAAACCCACAATTTTTTTTAATGTAATCACAAACCTGACACAATACCAGTCGGGTTACAAAAAATAGTCGTTTTTTTTTCTCCGTTTTTTATACAACACTATGGTACTCGTTGGAAAGATAATAAAACGCTCGTTAATTTGGTGTAATTTTTTTCTTTAAAAAATCTCGTATATAAAAGATATTAACGTTTAAAAGTTATGGGAGGAAACATGAGAGAGAAAATAATAAAGATTTAATATTTACATTTAGTAGATTATGTATTTAATAGATTAGGTTAAACCATATTTATTTATTTTTTTTAATTGGTCTAGAGTTGACACATCACATCCTATGTGGCATCTCTCAAAGGAGAGATTGCATAAGAGTATGACATGTATGAATAATCACTTTGCAATATATATATATATAGATTAGCTAAAAGGACAATTAAGGGCATAAAAGGAAGTTCATATCTCTCCTCTCACCTCTTTCTTGTCAGATTTTATATCTCTCTCCTCCCTCCTTCTTCTTCTACATCATCTTCTTAGTTTGTTTTTCAAAGAAATCATCAACCACCTTCCACACTAATGAAAAACAACGAAGCATACACGTTTAAAGAAATCATCAACCACCACTACCGTGGGTTCGCCAGAGCTCCGCCGACTAGTTCCTTTCTTATCAACTTCATCATAATAATGCATTCTCTCTCTGCTCCCCTCTTTCTTCTCAAAACACCTTTATCTCTCACCTCTCACCCCTTTCTTCTCCAGATATCTCTCACCCATCACCCATTTCTTCTCGAACACCATTGATATCTGGTGGGTGGTGGTTATGGGTGACAGAGGCAAATAATGGGAGGTGGTGGTGCTTCGTGATTCCAGATATCTCTCACCTCTCACCCTTTTTTCTTAAACACAATTATCTCTCACCTCTCACCTCATTGTTCTGCAGATATCTTTCATCTCTCACCCATTTCTTCTCAAACACCAACGAAAATGACAAATTATGGTGGTGTTGGTGTGTCGTGATTACGGAGGCGGCCAGTTATGGTGGTCGATTTTATGTAGTTCAAAAGAAGGCGAATGGTTGCGGTGACTGGTTCTGTTGGATTTGGTCAAAGATGGCTAACATCTTGGTGATGTTCTCGTCGGTATAGTGGTGCTCTAATGTCTTTTGTGTTTTGGATAGATGCACTCCATGTGTTTGATGAAATGCCTGACTGGTTAACATGTGTTACTTTTGTTAATATGTTAGAAGTTAATGGTGATTGTATGGAAACTAGTTATAAGGTCTTTTGTGTTTTGCATCTATGGATGTCCATTTAAAGTTAATGGTGAATGTATGAAAGATAGTTATAATGTCTTTTGTGTTTTGGACATATGCACTCCATGTGTTTGATGAAAAGCCTCACTGGGTTAACATGTGTTACTTTTGTTAATATGTTTAGATGATGAGTTGGTGACACCGTTTAATAGTTGGTAGTGCATGAGATATGTATTAAAACATGTTAACCTTGTTGACTATGTTGGTACGTGGATTAGAGTTAGACATGTATTATTAGTTGTTTATGGTGGACTAGACTAACACGTGTTAACCACGTTGACTACGTTGACAAGTGGATTGCACGAGCATTGTAATTTTTTTGAATTGACTAACAACTGTTAACTTATGAATAACATGTGTTATATATAAAACCCTGGTCAAGGCATAAGTTGACAAAGTTGGCCAGTCGAGGAATAAGTTCTTGTCAGTTTTGGCAATGACTAACAACTGTTAACAAGATAATACAAAGCAGCAATTTACGCAACCACATACAGCCTAGATTCCAAAAGGGACACCATGGGCGTCACATAGTTTAACTTATACATAACAAAGGTTTTAAAAAGATCATACGCATTATGTAACCGCTAGACGCAAAAAAAACATGGCGACATAGATACCAATTCATATGAAACCCATAAAAGAACAAAACAGTTGTGTTATCACTTCCGTTAAACTTAACCTATGGGAATCAGCACAAAAAAACACCGTTATAATTTATGTTAACACGTGTTATTGTTGTAGTTGTAAGCTAACATGTGTTAAGTTAAACAAAAGAGTAAAATACTATGTCTATTTGAGATGTGTGATAACATATGTTATCCTTGTGTATGCAAATAAGGTAACATGTGTTAACCTGGTAAAAACCTTTAAACCCCTACCAACAAAAAAGAGTAATACTAGGTGTGTTAACAAGTGTTACCCTTGTTGTATTAACAAACACACCTAGTATTACTCTTTTTGTTGGTAGGGGGTTTAGGAGTGATAACAAGTGTTACCCTTGTTGTATTAATAAATTATTAACACACGTTATTACAAAGTATCATTACAAACTATTGAACCACATAAAAACCTACCCATGACATTCAAATGAACTGCATGGAAGGTTAACATATGTTAAACCTGTATCATTTGTCAACCGTTTTGTCTTTCTTACCACTCCTATTTTTACTTCATAAGTTTACAAAAAGAAATAAGTAAACATAGCATACAAACTATTAACACACATTAGGTTAACACATGTTATTTGGTAACACGTGTTATTACAAATTATCATTACAAACTATTGAACAAGAGATAAGCCTACCCCAAGACATTCATATGAACTGCATGTAAAGGGTAACATGTGTTAATGTTGCATGTGTTGTTTTGTTGACATTTATTAAACTTGTATTTAATGGCAGCCCTTTTCATAAGTTTACTGAGAAAATAAATTATACAAACTACTAACACACGTTATTACAAAGTATCATTACTCTATCTATTAAAGCACATCACGTTTAGGAACAGTAGTTTAGGGGCAAAATGGTAAACTGTTGATTTTGTCTTCTTATAAGGTGGGACACCTCATGTTTTATACTAGTTACAAACTATTAAACCCCAAAAAAACTTACCCATGACATTCAAATGAATTGCATGGAAGGTTAACATGTTTTAATGTTGCATAACAGGTTAACATGTGTTATTTAGTAACATATGTTAAACTTGTGTTTGTTTTTTCAGCCTTTTTTTTTCTTGCTTGCCCCTATAGTTTTCACATCATAAGTTTACTGATAAATAAAGCACACAAACTATTAACACACGTTATTACAAAGTATCATTACAAACTATTAACCACTTTAACAAAATAAATCTAGTAACTCTATACATTGAGTACAAAAAAGAAAACGTTATTAAAAAGTTTTTCTACAAATTTTTCTCGGTTTCCATCGACTTCGTTTGTTAACATATGTTAACCAGTGGGGGTCTTTGTTATCAACTGCAAAACAATAGATGGGATATTAACCGGTGTGACCAACTCATCATCAAACATGCTAAACAGGAGTAACATGTGTTAGTCGGGGCCCAAATGTGAACATGTGTTAACAAACAAAATTGTTACGATAAAAACCTATCGTGTAAGCTTTCTTCATGACTCGAACACTTGACCAATGCCGCCCTTCCTATCACTTGCCATGATCAGATCCGACTTACTAAAAAAATCAAGGTCAGATCCTTTTCTAATTGGACAACATAAATGACCAACATGGTTTAAGAGATAACAGCAGTACCAAATAACACATGTTAACCTATATTGCTCGTGAGTGACTCGGCTCGTTTACACCCCTCAAACAAAACCCAAATAACACATGTTAACCTATGAATTATGATGTTATATTATTTTTACTAACACGCTCCACACTATACTGATTCAGATAAAAGAAACTTACATTAAAACTAACCCAAGAAACAAAGAAAACACATAAAACTTTAGGCAAATTAAAGAAATCTAAACGAAAAAATAAACAGCGTTCAAGACCGAGTTAGCATGCATTAACGAACCCAAATTCGCACCCAATCTATCATTGAATGTCGTCTCCTTGTGCAAAAAGATGAAAACAAAAACTTGAAGGTTTTAAAATAACTCAGATATCTGAATGAACTTGAGATCCATCATATGTGGAGTAGGTGGTGTGGTGATTTCCCATGCCATTTTTTAAGTGTGAAAGTTACAACAAAAAGATACAAAAAAAAACCGAATTTGTTACGCCTCTTCTACTCTTAACATATAAATACATAAAGTAAAAAACACTTTTATACATGTTTTGTAAAATTTAAGATTTGTTAGAATGATAAATTTCATTAAAGTACACATCTTTGAACACTTATATACATGTTTTATTAAGGTTGTTTTCTATAAATAACAAAGCTTTCAACATTTTTATACATCAGCTTTGACAAAATTTTAAAAAGCAGAAAGAATAAACATAAAATTTAAACACGTTCCAATTTATTATTTTCTAAAAATTGAAATAGCTTTCCAAAAAACATCAATACCTGGGTTGTGGCTTTAATCACGAGTTACATGGATGTTCTCAAACTAACGATCTATGTTGGAGGGTGATCAAGTCAAATATAAAATAAATTGCGGTGAGTTTTGTAACTCACGATCCATTATGTGAGAAGGAGAAGGGATGTTTTAGGCCATAACATCAGAGGAGGAATGTATGCTAAAATCCATAGGTCTAAAGCTAAAAGGTTTTTTTAGAGATTAAATTCATGGTGGATTTCTTGAGAAAAGAGTGAGGATGATAATATGAGAAGATAATGTTGGGATGGTGTATAAGTCAAAAGTGAGTACAACTTGTCAAATCAAAAAAGAGGAAAAAAATAGGAATTTGTGTAAAAGTAGGTGAGAGGTGATTAGAAAGCTATGTAGAATGACTACATTACCCTTTATCCCACAAATAAAGATATTTCAATATATGGTGATTTGGAGGCATAAGGACCACAAGTGAGGTTTCTATAGTTTTCTCTCTAAGAAGAGTTTCTTATAGATATTTATACTTATTAAGTTTAACTATATATACATGAATTGTCATTCATAGATTTATGTTTCTAAAAAGAGATTGATACGTTAAATTAGTTGGGGTTGTAGGACCGTTGGACTCACAAACCGAATCCGATAAGTTTGCAACAATAGAACGATCAAAGAACAAATCACAAACACAAAAAGATGCTTTTAAATGGTTCTAGATTCAGTAAACACTAATATCAATGTTTACAATCATATCCACATCTTGAAATAAGTCAATAACCAAAACTTTGTCTAGGCTTTGGGAGGATAGCTTTATATATTGCTGCCATTCGTGTGTTATGTTTATACAAAAGGGGCAGTTCACATGAATGGGTATTCGGACGAATAGGTTTATATGACCGAGACCTATTCGTCCAAACAGTAACAAGAGTCGGTCTCACATTCATGTAAAGGTATCCATTCGCCCCAAACTAATTACGAAAATACCCCTAGATTTTAAACAAGCTAAACGACAAACAAAAAATGTACGGTCGACTATACTAAGCTAGGGATATTATATTTAAGTGTACTAACAAGGGCAAAGGTGAATATGGTCTATATATATATCTTTGCGCAAAAAGTTTGTTTGCTAAGAAACCTAAAATGATGAAATAAGTTCGTATAATTCATAAGTATTTACACACGTTTTACTCCCACTCCTATTCATAGGAAGGTGTAAAGTTCGGTTTGAATGGGTATGTTGATAATTCAGAAACTGTACATGAATTTCGAACCAAAACTTTTGGGCTCATCCAACAGGATATCGTTCTAGTTCCTATATTTTATGTACCAGTATTGTTGCTGATGACCTGGTAATGTAGCTTGAGCTTACCTTTATGGTTCGTTCTACTAACATTTTCTAGCTAACTAGTTTTGTTTGTGTTGAACCATATTTGAAGTTCATGATAATAAGCTCAGAGTTGTGGTTGTAACAGCTGTCATTAAATATAATGTTTCTCTTTAAAAAATGTTATTAGGTAGTTTTTTTCATATTAAAATTGTTTAAAAGCAATGTAAATACGTTAGTGTCCTTAATGGGATAGCCTAGTAATAAATTGGTGTAAGATCAGATTCAGACAATAAATTGTATCACGCGCGTATCGGATTGAAGGCGGAATCAACAATCTGGTTAGTTGTTATAGATGAGTGTTAGTGAAGATAATAATAATAATATAGAGAGCACACACAAAAAAAACACACACACAAATGGGCTGCACTTGTATTAGAAATGGGAAAAGTTGCAAAATTGGCTAAGGCCTAGGGTATTTATAAGGACTACATTCATAAGCCTGAAACACTAGGCGTATGGATTCATACGTGTACCTTCCCCAGGCATATGAGGCTTCATACACCTGGATCTTTCAGAAATCCCTAAAATACCCCTTAAACATTGCAATACAAACCAAACAACTACGAAATGAGCTAATCATGATCCTAACCCGATATCTACGCTAGGGACATATCTGAAGGGTGTATTTACAGACTCCCCTTGGACCTAGCTAGATATTTACAAAACAACCTAAAATACAACCACCAAATCACAGTCTTCAATCAGCAACATCTTCAGGCTTAAATAGTCTGCAACTTTGACCAGTCGCATCCCAAATGTATCTTCTTAGTAACATAGTACCTAACCATCTTCTGAAACCGAACGGCTTGATCTGCATTTTGATCTTGAAAGTGTATCTCGTTCTTGTTCAGCGTCTGCATGTCTACTTCAGACGGGTTCATCAGCCACATAGGGTCCCAGACACAAAGCTTTCTGCAGATATTGGGATCATTCTTCAATACTATCACCACTTCAGTCATCAGATAATCATAATACCAGAAGATAAACTTGTTCGAAAAGTTTTGCTCGATCGGCACAAGCGAGACCTTGGTCATGATCTCAGGTGGGGTGACTTTTTGCTTCTAGATCAGCTTACTAGTGATGTAATGAAGTTCTTTCGTCTGGTAGCTCTTAGGATATTGCGGTTGAATATACACCCACTTGGGGTTACTTTCTCTCTCCAACAATCCTTTGTACATCTCCAGCGAGTTGCTCATCTTGATCGGATTCAGTTTGGCAAGATCACAAACATACCATTATGGTAGGGACTTGATCTTGTAAACACTTGAGAAATATAGAATACCGGTCTCAAACTTGATCCCTATTGCATTTACATGTGCCACGTACATCCAACTCACAATGTTACCAGACAAGAGGTTCCATTTCTGGTTGACTTTCTTTGCTTGAGTTGGCTTGGGCTTTCTTCTTGAATACCACGCTTCACAAGTTGCTTGAACCCTCTTTTTCATGTCTTGTGTTGGGTTATATTGGGACCACAGTTACCAGATTATAGACTTTTGATAGCTTGTTGAGTAGTTTGTAAGTAGAAGGGTTATTTATGTAATTATGACATAGTTAGTGTGTAAAACCCTAGGCTGCGCACTTAATGGACGGGCCCTGCGCACTTAGCTTAAGTGCGCAGGCCCATCTGAATTGCTATATAAGGAATGCTTGTGTGCAGCTCTAGGGTTAGGGTTTTGGATATTATCTTGGTAGCACAAGTTAAAGGGTGCGTACTTATTCTGTGTAATCCATGGTTCTTTGATGTTAATCAGTAATGGAAAGCTTGAATCTCTTTATCTTGTGTGTCGGTTTTGCTAGTTTTATCTAGTATCTTTGTTTTTTTAAGATTAATCACTTAAAACACCTAACAAATAGGTGTTTCTAAGTGATAACAATCTCTTGCACTTAACAAGATCTAGTATTTGGGACTTACAATTTGGTATCAGAGCCTTTGTGCTCTAGATTGTATCTATTTTAAGATACTAAAACCCTCATCTTGTTAGTTTTCATTATCAAGATTTTTTTTATATAAACTTTTGTGTCTATCAAAAATTTGGGTGTTTTTCTTATGTTTTTGCTTCAAAATTTCGTGGAAATTGTGTTTTTGAAAGGTAAAAGTGGTTCATTTTAAGTAGAAATTTCATCCAAGCACTTCAGAATGGAATGAAAAAGTTTTGGATAGAATTCAGCTGAGTTTTTGTGTTTTTCAACAACCCGTTTTGCGCACTTATTTCATATGTTGAGTACTTATTTCATACGTTGAGTACTTATTTCTTGGTGTGAGTACTTAGCTCATAAACTGCATACTTGTGCTTATCTGAGTACTTAGACCTTTTGTTTTAGTACGCAACTAAGTATGTGCGTACTAATTGCTTTTCATTGTCTTGAGCACTTAACTAGGGTTTCTGCGCACTTAACAGAAATCTTTGGTGTTGTGCGCACTTATTGAGAGGTGTAGTTTTGAGTACTTGGCTAGGCTTTCTACGCACTTAAATCTTAAACGAGAGTTTAAGTGTCTGCGTACTTCGTTTAGTACGCAGACTGATCAGTCAAGACTGAGCACTTACCATGCCCAAGTGCTGACTGACCTGCGCACTTATCAAGAAACAACAGCTACACGTGTACTTGCAAGACTGCGCACTTATCAAAAGACACACATCTTGACAAGGTTGTTTACATTATTACAGGCTGCTGCGTACTTGATCTAGACTACTGCGTACTTCGTTGCGCACTTAAGGACTTTGGACAATTTTCTGGACTGTTAACTATAAAATCTGAAAAACCAAACTCTTAAAATTAACTTAAATCATGGTCGGTAACGATAACCACTCAACTGTAAATCCTATCACTCAACAAGAACTTGAAACTGGAACAACAACTAGAGTTCCTAAGTTAAAAGGAGTAGAAGATTATGGAACTTGGAAGAATCGAATGAGGTCGTTCTTCTATGTCACAGACTTCACCCAATGGACTTCTATCCAGTTAGGTCCACACATTCCAATGAGAACCACTGTCACAGGAGAAGAGTTTAACCCTGATCCAACCACCTACACTGATGTCGATAACAGCTACTTCAGAGAGACCATAAGGCTTATGGTGCCCTTACCATGGCCTTATCAAACGATGTTTATAACATGTTTGAGGAATATGACACCGCGCATGATCTGTGGTTTGCGTTAAACGAGTACTATGAAGGGAATGAAGAAATGCGCCAATATAAGCAAGATATGGTGCAGAAAGAATATGACATGTTCGGTAGCATTCGTGGTGAGAGCTTGAGCTCGCATATCGAAAGATTCATGAGTATGTTAACCAAGATGAAGAAGGCAGGAATTCCCGTCAACAACTGAAATTCCATCAAGAAACTGCTCGACTCTCTGCCTAAAGAATGGAGCATACAATGCATGTTGATCAGAAAAGAGTATCTAGATGCTCAATCTACCTTGGCTGATCTCATCAACACTCTAAAGTCTTTCGAAATGGACATCACCAAAAGGGAGATGAACCAGACTGCTCCGAAAGTCGTGCCCAGCCCTGCTATGAAGAATCTGGCATTAATGACTCCCGTAGGTAACATGGGTTCAAGCTCGTCACATGCATATGTGGATGCAATGGGTGGTGGTAGTTCAAGTTCGGGAAAGACAGTCTCATACTCTGACACAGCTGCAAAGACACTTAACCCACAGCTCACAAAGCTTGCAAATGAACATGTTGAACTCATCAACACATTCATGTCTAGCTTTGAAGCTTTGAAGACCGGTGACATTAAGAGTAAGATGATGAATCCTGAAGACATGTATCAGGTTGACCCGGATGATATGGAGGAAATGGATTTGAAATGGCAGATGGCCATGATTACTCTGAGGGTGAAGAGATTTCAAGATAGAACTGGTCGAAGAGTTGGTATGGGAAAAGTGGGTTTTAATAAGTCTAAGATTAGACGCTACAACTGCAAAACTCTTGGGCACTTCAAGTATGAGTGCCCCACTCTAAGTCAAGCAGAGATCAAGCCGGCAAAAAGGATGGTGGCAATAACTGATGGAAGGGAAGTGAATCAACAGAAGGCGTTGGTGGTTGAGGACTTTGATTGGGGAGAGGAGGCTGCTGCGGTTGAAGCTGATGTGAATAAGGCTTTGATGGCCAAAATCTGCACCAAATCCACACACGGCGTGAACTCCCTGGAAGGGTCGTCGGCGGAGATGCCGAAGGGTGGAACGCTGGAGAATGCAGGTCTGAAAGGAGTGCTGGTGGCCGATAAGGGAAAAGAAGCCGCGTCTGAGGAAGAACTCGTAGCTGAGAAGACCTCCACCAGCAAAGCAAATGAGAAGCTGCAGAACGTGCCCATGACAGTTGAGGAAAGAGATCTGGTAAGTATTCTTCTTGAAATAAAATCAAAGCTGTGCTCACCAAGGTGTGTTACAGCTGTTGCTTACTGTTTGTCCCACAATAGGAAAATTTTAAGAGAAATGGATGACATCCGAAAAATCAACACTGAAATGAAAGAAAATGAGTTAGCATATTAGCGAAAGTTAAATGCAACTATAGCTGAAAAGCAAACTCTAAAGGAATTTGTCCTGAGAAAAGATTTTTTAATAAATGACTTAACAGAAAAATTAGCAAAATCTAGAAATGAAACAAATCATCTCCAAATTGTTGTGGACAAATGGAATGTAAGCAAGCATGCTCATACAGATATCCTTGATTGCTCAAGGAAACCATTCGTCAAAGATGGAATTGGGTATAAGGATAAAAAGGGAATTGTAAAATTTCTGTTTTTACCTTTGAGCAAAAGTGAATATATACCCATTCCAAAACCACATCCAAAAAATGATCTTTTTGAAAAAGAATGTGTCAAATCTGAGTCAAACTCTAATATAAGTAAAAGCAGTGCAGATGTGACCCAACAGGATCAGGTGGACGATGATGAGAGTTGTGGTGGACAAACGATGGGGTTAGGTCACCCAGGTGCCAATTACTCTACAGTGAATTGGTTCATCTGGAGTAATGACAAGTCTAAAACTATTTTGAATTCGGATGAATGTAATAACTTAACTAAGCTGGATGATTGTAATAGTTTGTCTAGGATGGATAACTGTAATAGTTTATCTAGGCCGGATGACTGTACTACATTAACTTCTAAACTTGATTTAAAGGGCGTTGTGGACCCTGATGATAGGAAGAATCCTATCAAACGCTCAGATATTTCTGTTGACAATGTTATGCCAGTTTGTGTTGATCTTGATGATGCATTCTCTGATAATGAAAATGTATATAAGCTATCTCCGTTTGTACCAGAACTAAAAAGAAACAGGTTCGGGAAATTTCTCACTGAAGAAATTCCAGAGTTTACTCCATCATCCACAGATATGTCATGTTCTGAAGAATCACAAAGTGAAACAGATAACTCAATTCCTGAAGAATCACAGAGTGATACAGAAAGCGACATCAGCGAGCCAGACTGCAACACAAATGAAGAATCAAGCAACAACAACATTGATGAATCATGTTCCAGTGAAAGCTCATGCTCAAGCAAGATCAAGAAAGGAGCCTCACAACCATCATCATCCAGACCCTCTCCAAAGATCAAGCCAAAGCACTCAAAATGCTTTAGATGTGGAAATGAGGGTCATGTGGTTAAAAAATGTCATTTAAAATCTAATGACGTCAAAGCACTAAACTGTCTTTCTGATCATACTAAAAACCTTCAAGAAACAGTAAAAATTTTTGATAAAACCACAAAAAATTTAAAAAAACAAGAGTCAGTTTTGGGTGAAAATCACGACAGATCAAAACTAAACCAGACCTGGATTCCCAAAGTCAATTAAGTAAAGGTTTGAGTCGTGATTGTATATAGAGTTTCTTGTATTTATATGTGTATTTCTTGTGTTTTCTTTTGTATTTCAGAATAAGTTACAGAAATGGTTGATCGCACTCATGAGATATCTATGGCATGTTGATAGCGGGGCTTCTAGACACATGACTGGTCTAAAGGAACTCCTCAAGAACTATAGATTTATTGATGGAGACTTCGTTGCCTTCGCAGGAAATGAAAAGGGCGAGAAGATAGTAGGAATAGGAGATGTGGTCTCTGACGCACTGACTTTAGAAGATGTGAATTATGTTCCAGAATTGTGCTACAACCTTTTGAGCGTATCACAAGTCTGCGACAAAGGAATATCAGTGTTATTCAATGACATGGAGTGCATCTTTCTGAAGCCTGGATTCATACCGCCCACCAATATGATCATGCTAAAAGCTCCTAGACAGAATAACACATATGTGATAAATATGAGAGATGCTAAGTCAGAGTGTCAAATGACATGCTTACTTTCAAAGGCATCCGAGTCAGAGTCACTGTTATGGCACAGGCGATTGGGACATGTTAACTTTAAAAACATTAACAAACTTTCAAAATTAAATCTTGTCAGAGGTCTTCCTTCCAAGGAATTCCCTTTTTCTGAAAAATGTTTAGCATGTGCCAAAGGAAAACAACACAAAAAATCGCACAAGTTCAAAACAGTGAACTCTATAGACTCACCTCTTCAACTATTGCATATGGATCTTTTCGGTCCTATTAGTGTTAAAAGTTTAGCTAAAAAATCTTACTGTTTGGTGATAACAGATGACTTTTATCGTTTTACATGGGTGTACTTCTTAGAATACAAAAGTGAAGCTGCCGAGATATTGATGATGTTTGTTCCTCTCATTGAGAACATAGTAAAGACAAAAGTTAGATCAATCAGAAGCGATCACGGAACTGAATTCAAAAATCAAAGCTTCGTGACTTTTTGCAACAACAAAGGAATTCATCTTCAGTACAGTGCTACGAGAACTCCTCAACAGAATGGAGTTGCTGAAAGGAAGAATCGTACACTTATTGAAGCGGCCAGAACTATGCTAATCGACTCCAAATTACCAATCATCTTATGGGCTGAAGCTGTGAATACCGCCTGTTATGTCCTTTACAGAGTCTTAATTGTGAAGGCGCGCGGGAAAACAGGTTATGAATTGCTTTTCAAAAGAAAACCTCTGATCGATTACTTCAGGCCGTTTGGATGCTCATGTACTCTGCTAAACAACTACGAGAACATAATGAAGTTTGATGCAGTTGGAGATGAGTGCTTCTTTGTTGGATACTCTTCAAGTCAAAAGGCTTATAGAGTATACAACAAACACACCAAAATGGTTCTCGAATATTTCTATGTTGATTGGCAGGAATCCAACTCTACTAACACAGGAGCCGGTCCTGACTGGTTCTTTGACGTGGATGTCGTTTTCAACAATTTCAGTATCATTGAAGAACAAACATTTGACAATCAAGCGGCCGATCCTTCTCCTCTCGAAGATACTCTTTACTCTTCTGAAGACGATGCTGCACCTTTCACCACCTGATTTTCTCCACTCGTAGCTGATCCAATTGTTCCTCTTCAGTCCACAAATGGTGATGCAACTGTTGAGACTACACCATCTCCTGAAAGTACTCCAGTTTCAGAATAAACATCTTCAGCACAACAGTCTGCAAATGATCCATCCAGCTCATCAATCCCTGTCGATCACCTTTCAAATTTGCCTTCCCAAGTTCAAGAAGAACCAAACATGGGATTTAAATCATCTAAGAATCATCCTGTTGAGAACATCATTGGACCAATCTCTGAGGGTGTTCTCACTAGAAATCAGGCAGATAAGCTCAATATTGCACTATCAGCATTCTTATCTCAAACGGTACCCTTCAGCATTAAAGATGCTGTCAGAGATGCAAGCTGGGTTGAAGCCATACAGGATGAGCTATCTCAGTTTAGAAAGCTCAAGGTTTGGGAGCTAGTGGATCTACCTGAAGGGAAGTATCCTATCGGAACAAGATGGGTGTTTCGCAACAAAATGGATGAACGAGGTGTGGTGATCAAGAACAAGGCTCGTATGGTAGTTCAGGGTTTTTGTCAGCAGGAAGGTATTGATTATGAGGAAGTGTTCGCTCCAGTTGCTCGACTTGAAGCCATCCGTATCTTCTTGACATACGCCTCATACAAGAACTTCAAAGTCTTTCAAATGGATATGAAGAGTGCAAGCTACCAATGTGGGGCTAAGAAAATTAATCAACTGAGCAGCAAAAGACATGCAATGTTAGTGACGTGCAAACATATTTAGATAGCTCACCAAACGATCAGATGATCATCTTCTCTGCTTATGGTAACATAGACCTGAAGCTCTCATCATCTGATCAAGATAATGATCATCTTCTTTGCTTATGGTAACATAGACCTGAAGCTCTCATCATTATATTTCGATAAACCTTGAGGATCGGTAGGCCAATACCTAGCACATGTGGGGTCCATAAAATTTTCGTCAATATTACCGAAAAACATGATAAACAGCATCACCAAACACATGGTAAAAGAGAAAAGGCATGGATTTAAGTGGACAAGCATACCGACAATTGTTCTTAGGCTGCAGCTATCCAACGGGAAGTTGAAACGGGTTCTGGCAGGTATGGTTAGTATGATCTTGAATGCAGAAGGTGAGATTTGGTGAATTCCCACATATTAAAGTGGAATTGGGCTCTTAAACACTTATTAGGCCAAAATTTTGAACTGCTGCGTACTTGATGGGCCCTGCGCACTTAACTCAAGTGTGCAGGCCCATATGGCTACTGTATATATACTCAGTAATTTTCTTTTAACAGTTTTCATTTTTTTTACAAACCCTAATCCCTGTTATTCTATCATTCATCATCACCGTTCATCATCACACATTTAAACCTTAATCACAATTATCATTCATTAATCACCTTAATCCGTTCTATCGTTCCCTGTTTTTGTTGATCTTCTCTACTGTTAAGGTAGATTACTTGTACTAATGGTTTTATTGATTGTGATCACAGGATTATCAGCAAACTTATCAGTTTTGTTGTTAAGATTATGGCTTGAACAATGGGTTTGAATTTTTGAAGATTGCGCACTTAAGGATGAACAGTGCGCACTTGTCTCATAGAGACTGTGCACTTGTCTCATACTTATACAAAGCCACTGAAACCCTAAAAAGTCTTGCGCACTTGTGCTGCGTATTAAATTCTTAAACGAAGGTTTAAGTATCTGCGTACTTGGTTAGTACGCAGATTTTGTCTGTGTTGACTAGGGGTTACCATGCCCGAGTTCTAATAAGATGTGTGCACTTGTGATTCCGTGTATCACTGATCTAGTGCCTGCGTACTAACCTAAGTGCTCAGTCAAGTGTGTGAGTACTTGACTGAGTACTTGACTGAGTACTTAGATCATCAGCCTTTGACTTGGACTGCGCACTTAACTTGACTATTCAGACATTTGAACGGACTGTGTATTTAGACTTATCTACCCGTACACTTAAACCTGAACGTTAATGATCTTAAACTGAAAATCAAACGTATCATGGACACTGATAAAACAAATCCATCAAACCTAATCTTATGACTGTCCAAAACACAACACATGAAAAACTTTAAAAATATATATATAAAATAAATAAATAAAATACAATCTAAGTACGTTGTCCGTCGAAGTCTAAGTCTAAGGTCAGTCGTTTGGTCGTCTACTCATATTCAAGAGCTCTAACTTGTTTTTCATGCACTTGGTCTAAACAGATGGCACTCGATTGGGATCCAAGAGGAATGCATAATCAGCCGATGAATCTTGAGACCGACGATGTAAAGTTCAAAGACGTAGTCACCTGGATCAGACGAAGCAGAGTCGGATACGCTGTGGAGCATAGTTTACAAGTTTATTGCTCTCACATTGAAGATTTTTGGAGATCTGCTCGAGTAGAAGTTGTTGGACGGGTCAAGCGAATCAACGCTACAGTCAGAAACAAGGCTGTAATCATCACTGAAGATACCGTTAGGAATGTGCTGAGACTTCAAGACCAGCCAGGAACAGTCAGATTTCTATCCAAAGCTGATGTTCACCAAGAGTTCAATAATTTCGGTTACAAAGGAGATTTTGACAAGAGAGGCGATATCAAAAAGAGTTAGCTGACCAGAGACTGGAGACTCATCAGTCACGTGTTTATCATGTCTCTGTGTCATAGGAAAGGAGGCTACAACGCTCTCAGCACAGAATGGTCGACTGCTATGATAAAGATCTGCAAGAATGAATCTTTTAACCTGTCGGGTATGATCTTTGATTATCTGGTGAAGAATGTTGAGGCTGGCTCCGGCAAATGGGCTATGTACCCCAGATTCGTGCAGATGATGATTAACGCACAGCACGAGAATCTACCCCTTGGTGACCAGTACAACTTCACCAAAGGTGCACGATTCTTTACTGAGTGCAATACGGCTGACTGGGAACCCATGCTGGAGAACGTGTATGCAGCACAGCGATATCCTATGGTCATGGAGCTTTGCAACAAGATTAAGAAAAGGAAGTAGGATGTTACAGAAGCTCGTCAGCAATCCACCGCTGCTTCTGCACCTGGATCATCTGGCCCTGCTCCCTCTTCAGGCCAGCCAACTGCTGAAGAGATTGCTCGAGAAAAGGCAAGGGGCAAAACGGTGGCAACTGAACCAACTCCATCTAAGCCCACCAAGAGGAAAAGGCCAACTGGTTTATTACAAGAGGGCAGAGAGTCACTGACACCAGAACAGCTTGAGACTACTGCAGCCCTACAAAAAGTTGCTGAGTTACAGAGGGCCGAAAGAAAGAAACGGAGAGAACAGTTACCACAGTCTGAGATTCCTCGCGTAATGACTGAGGACGATATTGAGCAAGAAGTGATTCTGGAGTCTATGTTCGGGGGAGAAGATCAACAAGGACCATCCACAACTACTGCTCCAGCCCCCAAAGCACTAGCTCAACGGCCAACTGAACCTTCCTCCTCAGCTCTTGCTTCACGACGCCGCAAACCGGTGCACCAAGAACTGTACGAGAAGTTGGTCAAAGAGGTTGGAAAGACAGATGCTAGGGAGATTTGTACCCTAAAGAGTGATGTGCATAACAATCAAGAGCTCAGAAGAAAAGTCAAGAAGCTCAAGCACAAGAACAGGAATATGGAGAAAGTTGTGAAGGATCAACGATATCTGATCAAGTTTCAGACTCAGGTTCAGATGAAAATGTTTGATATGATCCAAGAGTTGCAGAAACAGCAGACTGGTGCTCCTAGCACAACATTCGATGAGGTATTTGATTTTGGGAAATTTCTGGAGGAGGAGAAAGAAAAAGAAAGAATCGCTGAAGAAAGTGATGTGGACGAGATCAGTGAGGATGAGATGCCTGAGAAGTTTGTGGAGATGGGTATGGAAGAAGAAACTGTGTACGAGACGTCAGATGGCCATAAGTTGGACCCAGAAAGATCAACATGGTTTCCCAGAAGGCCTATCACTATTCCAGCCCTACATCAGAACATCCATCATACGAGAGAAGCTCATCAAGAGAGAATTATTTCATGGAAGTATGATGAGGTTAAAAGGTTGTTTGTTGTAAAGAGACGATGGGGAGTTATACAGTACTTCAGAGGTAAAAAGGAACTGAAGTCTCTCCCTCGTTGGGACATCAGGGAACTTAGTAGAGCCCCATTCATCAACCACACCAATGACACCACGGGTTCCATGCTTGCTTGGTTTATAGAGAAGGAGTGTGAGAATGATTTCCAGATCTTCAAGCCGCAGAAACCGAGGAGACGGATCTCCAAGAAGCGAATCGATCCTGCCACAGGACAGGGAATGATTACTTTTGTGATTGACCCTCCCCAGGTCGTCACACGGGTTCCTATACGTCCTGAGCTTCCAGTTATGCTAAGAGACTTCAAGAAGTGGTTTTATGACAGCAATACTGGTTAAGCCGTTATCAAGTTGAAGGATGATTCAGAGGCTATGAGGATTCGGGATCCGGTAGATGTGTTTGCCCTTAATCTATCGGATTTGAATATGCTGTTCGCCAATCAGATCAATGTAAGTGCTGGAAATGTCTTATTTGAGGAAGCTGTCTTATTTAGAAGAGCAGTTGATCGGGCGATGAAGTTGAAGCAGGAATTGCTTGACATAGTAGACAGGATCAACGCAGCGGACAAGGAAAAAGAAGACAAAGAGAAAGCTTCCCAGGTTGCTGCTGTAGAAGAACCACAAACTGAAGTCGAAACCGCTTCAGAGGCGCAGATACAAAAACCTGCAATAGCAACCGATCCAGAAAGACCAGCAACTGAGTCTACTCAAGCTCCTGCTGTGGTTGAAGAAGATCCGGCCGCCTTATACATTCAAGACCCCCTAGTCAGGAAGAGGGGGAACCAAGCGATATAGAGATTGATTGAAAATGAAGAACTGGTAGCTGTGGTCTAGGGGGAGTATTGTTGGGTTATATTGAGACCACAGTTACCAGATCATAGACTTTTGTTAGCTTGTTGAGTAGTTTGTAAGTAGAAGGGTTATTTATGTAATTATGACCTAGTTAGTGTGTAAAACCCTAGGCTGCGCACTTAATGGACGTGCCCTGCGCACTTAGCTTAAGTGCGCAGGCCCATCTGAATTGCTATATAAGGAATGCTTGTGTGCAGCTCTAGGGTTAGGGTTTTGGATATTATCTTGGTAGCACAAATTAAAGGGTGCGTACTTATTCTGTGTAATCCATGGTTCTTTGATGTTAATCAGTAATGGAAAGCTTGAATCTCTTTATCTTGTGTGTCGGTTTTGCTAGTTTTATCTAGTATCTTTGTTTTTTTAAGATTAATCACTTAAAACACCTAACAAATAGGTGTTTCTAATTGATAACAATCTCTTGCACTTAACAAGATCTAGTATTTGGGACTTACATCTTGGTTTGATTCTTGTTCAGCTTCAAGTGGTTGATCCTTTAACCATCTGTCAATGATGTAAAATTCTTCGCGCGTCGGCATAAAGATCTCAACACGAACATCTGCATTCTCCTGAACATACTCCGGATATTCTTTTTTTGTGATGTCTTCGATCTCAATATCTTCCAACGGATCATCTTCATTAAACTTTTCCGCAATGTCCGATGGAATTACCTATTCATATGGGAGACCGAAGGTCTGGGCAACCTCTTCCCTTGATTGCTCTAGAGGTATATCACCTACCTCTAAGTCCATATACGGCTTTGTGAGTGGGTTCCATTCATCATCAGTGAAAAACATGGTGTAGAAAGCTTGAGTCCATTAGAGTGGAACATCTTTGGACCACAACTTCTCTGAATATCCGGAGATCCTTTTCTGTCGGACCGGGCTGCAAGGAAGATTCTCCTGCAACTATCTTACCACCTTCATCCTCATACTTCTTCGCCCTTCTCTCCCTAAACTGTGCATCGGCCGTTTAGGTCTTTCTGGCCTTAGCACCACCATCACTACCTGGATCTTCCTCATCGTCATTCCCAGATCTATCCTTCCCCGATTCATGATCATCATCATCCTCTTCCTCAACATCACTTTTATCACCATTATCTCCATCATCACCATCACCATATGTGAGTCTTTTGTGCTTGTTGAAGTATCTATCAACTTGCTTCTTCAATTTCTGGTTTTCTAACTTGATAATGGCTAGACGATTCCTTATCTCATCATGAGAATCAGTTAACAAGCGAATCTCTGCTCAGTGTTGGATAGCTTGAGCATCGCCGCATCAAGTGTTGCAGATAGTCTTCGGTTCTTTGACCTTGTTTCATTGATAATGGTCAGGAACTAGCAATCTCTATTTTCAGATTCCACTATCCTTCGATGGTTCTCCAAAATCTATGCAACCTACATGTGCAACATGCTCACCAGGTTATTAATCTGAGACTGGAGTGATGGACTGGCTGATGTGGTTGGAATAGGTGATATGGAAAGCATGAAGGGAGGTTGTTTAGTAGGTAGGGAGGTTTGAAACTGAGGGACTCTGATTTCAGATAAAAATCTCTGAAGCTCAGGGTCTATGGATGGTTCAGATGTGATAGCAGAAGAAACTGGAATAGAAGCTGCAACTGAGATGAACTCAGTGAAGAATACAGTTCGTTCAATGGATGGTGTGGGAATGGATGTGGTTTCAGATGTCACACCCCAACCAATGGCGGAATACATCGGGGCGAGACTTGTGGTAGATTGTTCTAAGACTTCATGACACTAGAATTCGTGACAATATGATTTAAAGATAAAATTTCATTCATAGCATAATCATCGTCTAAAAAGATAACATAATACAAATTGTTTTCATGAAAAGAGAAATACGACATCAAAATATAGAACTTAAACTAGCGTGAGTTTCTAGTCCAATCCTAAGTAGATTTCTTAAATATCCTGCATCAAACATTTCCTGCAACATGTATAAAATATTCGTCAACACATAAAGCATTGGTGAGCATACTAGTTTTGGTTTACATACATAGTATTTTAGATTGGTTTACTCAATTACCATACTATAGCATTGCACATACCTATCATACAAAAGGCATAACTCAAACCCGCGAGTACCATAGCGTATACCTAACATATTCATGTTAGGCCGTTTAAATCTTAACAAAGACCCATAAAGGGGGCGGTGTGTTAGTCCTATAGCGCTATACATGTTAAGTGGGCTAATAATAGTAAATGAATTATGTTTAAGTATCAAGAATCGTAAGCATGGAAAATAGCATATAAGTATGATTAATAGATTGAGCATGATAGTTTAAGAGTATGAAATCGTTTAAGTTTTAATGGTGATACATGTTGAGCCCCGAAGAATAAAGAATAAAAAGGGGGACAAGTATGAACTCACCTTTGGGTGCGTTTAGTAAGGTTCCAAAGACGAGTCTTGGGAGGTTATTTCCTTAGCCTTGGTTAACTAGAATTAGAGAATAATGGGTCTTAGGTTCGAGTTTAGATTATAGATTCACGAGAGTCATGCAAGCCTTTTAGGCAAACCAAGCACAAATTGCCTTTAGAGCAATCCGGATGGTCATGAGATTAAGTTAGACCAAGCACAAAACCATCATAGATGATTCGGATGGTATAAAGTTAGGAATGTGAATCCATTTGATAGGTTCATGTCATGACCACTTCGCTTATGGAATAAACGTGGGTTTTGGACACGGGATTTCCCCTTTCTAGTGTGGATAAATCCATGGCACAAGAAGGGTCAAGAGGGTTGGTAAGCTAGGGTGTAACCACAAACCTTCCAAAGATTAATAATAAGCTAGTAAGATAGAAACTTGAAAGTATATGCTTATATTATTATATGGTATAGCTAAGATGTTTAAGTAAAGTTTGGGGACTGATTTGGATGAGTCTTGACTCTCCTTTGTCACCCAATACCATAGCACAAATCCTCCTAACATTAGCTTGTTAGTAGACTTGGTCGGTTCCTTCACAACAAACATTCTTAGGACATAAAAACAATTCAGAAAATAAACCAACTTGGGACCTCTTTTAGGTGCTCTACCCTTATCACACTCCTGTGGATAAATATGGGGAAGATCCTAGAAGTTTCTTCAAGGAGTTTTGGATAGAAAAGAGAAGAAAAATAGAGGAGAAAGAAGGTTTGAGCTTGGAAAACTTACTGATGTGTGATCAGGAAGTTTGCTCAAAAACCTTGAAGATTAGAGAGAGTTTTAGGGAGAAATGAGATGAACAAAAGGTTAAAGGGTGGAGAGGAGTTGTATTTATAGGTGAGGTGGGTTGGGTTGGTTGGGTGTTTAATGCAGTAATTAGGGTGGTTAGGAGGTGTTTAGGTGAGATAAATGGGTGTAATTACGAGTTGGTTCAAATGCTGCCAGAAAGGTCTCGTCGCGCTACGTGACGGGAAATCAGAATCTGGTCACGCGACGCGACCAGGTGTTAGGGCCAAAAAATGTTCTTTTTTTTGGGCTTGGCCCAACAGACTTGGTTTTGGACGCGTTTTTTGGTTAAAACTTAAGGTTTAAGCCCATTTTGACATGTTTTTTGATTAGTCTTGATTCCTAACTCGTACGGGTTCATTTATGCTTCAGTTCGTATTAGAGTCTCGTTTTTAAGCGTAACGTGTAAAGTTTGCGTAAAATAGAATACATAGAATGATTGAAATAGATTAAAAGTTAAATGAAATTGACAAAATATTCTTCCATTGATCATAAGCTCGGGAGTACAAGTGTACAAAATGACTAGAATTGAAAATACAAAAAGTACAGATGTTACAGTCTCCCCTACTTTAGGAAATTTCGTCCTGAAATTCAATGAAGAGTCAACCTTTAGAAAAATAGGTAAGTGGTTTGATATGAGAACAAAGTTTGTTGGTTTATTATGTTTAAAGCGAATACGGTATCTAGTCACTTGTGCGATAATTATGCTCGTAAGAGAAGTACTTTTAAAATTTTACCTAAGGTTGTACGTAGAAATTTGATAACTTAACCGACATAAGCATTTTGTAAATAGTGAAATAAGGGGTACGTATAAATAGGTTTGTATGTGGAGTTGATGCAGCAAGTTTTGGAAAAGTAAGTAAATATACAGTATAACATACATGAAATAGTAAAAAAAAATCTTGTGACGGTAGGTAAGTATACTGTGTATAAGAAATAGTAAGAATTCTAGGAAAGTAAGTATTTATACGGTATGAAATAGTGAAAATTGAAGGTAAGTAAGTATATTTGTATAACAGATAGAAATTTTGGGAAAATAAGTATTTATACGGTATATCATATATGAAATAGTAGAATTTGTTGGCTTGTAAAAGAGGTGTCTTTGGGTAATTGAGGGAAATAGTAAAAATGTGAGCATAATGAGTGACTAGATGTGGGAATGAATAGTATTTAGTAATAGACATTTGGTTTGCACAAGGTCGAAAATTTTGTTAGGAAAAACTTTTTAGAAGTGATTAAATAAACGAGAAATTGGACTATTTGGAAAACAGCTTTTTGGCGAAATAAATAGTATTTATTTAGTTTTGAAATCCAGTATATAAGTAGTTAAGAAATATATGAAAAAGGGGACAAATCTTGTCTTAAATACATCAATGTTTCTAGGGGTTAAGGCCAGTGTTTACGGGACTTAGAACGAGATTCTTGATAATGAGGGGATTGTTGATTGAGCAAGAAAAGGCAAGAGGAAAGAAACGAAGTTGATGGAGATTACAAGTATAGATTATTCATGGCAAAGGATAATGTAGTGTGGTTCGAAACAAGGTTATATTATGCATAAAAGATAATAATGCAAGCGTAATTAGACTAGTAAACTATAACATAAACGCTATCGCAAAAGATAACTAACGTAAGTGTTGGTCAAAATTTTAACTCGACACCCAAAACTTCTCATGGCATGAATAACTCTACTTTTTGTTAGGACAAAAAGGATTGGTGAAACCACTTTTGTAAACCTTAGTCTAATTCACTTCTGTCAAAATATTCTAAGTATAGAACTACTGAAGAAGGAATATCAAACTGCTGAAGAAGAGATTCCACAAGTGCTGAAGAAAAAAGTCATCAGAAGTTCTGAAGTTCAAACCAGACATTTCTACTGAAGAACTACTGAAGACAAACTACTCATCCGTAGTTTGTCATTCATCAGTACTTATGAGAAGATCTTTTCCACCGCCTTTTGTATTAGTAGTTTATTAGTTTAGTATTACTTTTACTTTATGTACAAGTTCCAAGACTGCAACTTGTTTGCAACTTGTTTCTAAACTTGCTTTTTGGCAAGGTTCATGTATTTGTAAAGTCTATAAATAGAAGGGTTCATCCCTCTGTTTTAGACATTGATTTTAATACAGAAATCCTTCAAAGCATATTATTGTTATTTCCATTTCATATTTATTGAGAATCCGTCTAAGTGTTTCATTCTCATTCAATACTTAGATTCTCAGTAAATACTTATCATTTACTAGTTTCTCAAACATCCAGGGGGAGTTATAACTCCTGTTGATAAATGTAGCTTTAAACTCATAACATTCCGTTGTGCTATCACTGATCAAGAACTTGCTAAACACCTAAGTGTTCACTAGCAAGTTCATACAAAAGAGCAATACTGATCCTACAATTGGTATCAGAGCACTGGTTTATCTGATCACATATCAATCTAACACATTGAGAATCAGACACAGGCTCTTATTGATATTCAATAAAGGATTATAAGCTCACTTTTATCAACATCCATCACTTTAAGAGATATTTGACAAATCAATACTCTTTAAAATGGATCCTCATAATACTGGTTCTGCCAATAAACCTGCTATGCTAGTAAGAAATGAATATAACATCTGGCAAAGGAGAATGGCACATACCTTATCACAGACCAACACAGGTTGCTGGAAATCTGTGATATATGGTCCTCATAAACCAGTAAATATTAATCTTGAAACTAAAGAAGAGATTCCAAAAGACCCAAAAGACTATACAGATGATGATTTCCTAAAACTTGAGCTTGATGCTAAAGCTTTCTCTATGTTGGCAATGGCACTCCCAAATAAAATCTACTCTGGCCTATTACACTGTGATAGTGCCAAAGAGCTTTGGGACTGCCTCAAAGAACAGTTTGGAGGAACTGAAGAGGTGATTGCCAACACCAGAGAAATCCTGGCTCAACAATATGAAACTTTTGCTCACATTAATGGGGAAACTTTAACACAACAATTTGAAAGATTCTCCTCATTAATATCTGAGCTAAAACTAAATGGTCAGACCTACACAACTGTATCTATGCTTCATAGATTTTTAAGGTCTTTACCTAAAAAATGGGAAACATACTCTATAGTCTTAAGATCTTCACCAGACTTTAGCACCCTCACTCTTACAAAACTTCATGGAAGATTACTTACTTTTGAAAGAGAAATTGATCAAAAGAAAAGGTTACAAAGTTCTGGCAAAACTGCTGATGACTATCTACCAGGTAGTACAACACTATTGGGACAAGACTCACCAACTTGTTCAAATAGTTTTGGATCTTTTGACCAAATTGACATAACTGCTGGGATCTCATCTGAAAGATCATTCCCAGGTTATGACAATAATGATTTTGGTCAAACTGCTGATAACATGTGTTTTATCATGGATGATTTAAATAATTTCAGCAGTGATGACTTAGAAGAAATGGATATTTTGCACCAACTGGCCATGTTAAGTTTAAAAACAAATAAATTTTACAAAAGGCAGGAAGGAAGTTTCCAGGACTCAACAGTTCAACAAAAATTGGTTTTGACAAATCTAAACTTAGATGTCACAAGTGTCAAAAGTTGGGACACTTTGCTAGAGAGTGCAGAAGCTCTGGCTTTAACCAATCTCAGTCTGGAAACAATTTTAACCCCAATTATAACAGGAATAATGGAACACAAGGGAGTGCACATTTTGTACAGGCACAAGCTCCACAACACCAATATGTGCCACAAGTACAATATGTACAGATGCCTGCTCAACAGATGCAGAGCCAACAATCAATCCCTCCCTTTCCAGCTGCTCAACAACCTCCACAGCCTCAGCAACCCTCTCAACAAAGTTTATTCACTTCAGGGTATGTTGACTGGAGCAGTCTTCCTTTTGACACCACAGAGTGTAATCCTGATGCAGACAACAAGATGTTTGACATCAACTGGGGAGAGCCTGACAATGGCAGAAAGAACTTTGCCTTAATGGCATTTGAGGGATGCACCTCAAAATCTGCCTTGTCACAGGTATCAAAAGAATCTTTGACAAAACTGTGTTTAAATTCTTGCAAAGAATCTTTTGCTCTCATAAGAGAGACTAATGTGCACTTACAAGGAAAAGCAAATGACTCTGAGAGAAAATTCACTCAGATGAAATGTGATTTAGAAAGAAAACTTTCTGCAAAAACAAAAGAAGATTCTAAATTAACTAACACTGCTATTGAAACCCAAGCACAAATTAAAATCATGATAAATGACCTAGGAAATGTCAGACAAGAGCTTGCTGACACCAAGGTCACATGTGAAAAATGGTTTGAATCTTGTAAGGGGTACCAATTATTGCTAAACAAACAAAGTGCTTCAAATGTTAGGTTTGGCATAGGGTACAATCACACTGAAACACCAACAGATTTTTCCCCCAAAACTACTGAAGATGGGAGAAAAATTGTTTTAGGTGAAACTTCTGAAAAGGAAGAATGCACATCTTTCCATGAGAACTTTCTAAAACCTCAAAAAGAAAGTTCTTCAGAAGTACTAATTAATTCTGACTTTAAGCCATCAGTAGTTTCAACTACATCAGGAGTTGAGAACCTGAACACTACTGATGACCTAAAACCAATCAATACAGTCAGAAACTTGTCTTTGAAAAAAAAAGACAAAAGAATGTGAAATCTGTGGTCTGTTCAACCACAAAACAGAATTTTGCAGATATAGAAAAGGTATTCAGTTCAACAAGAAAAATCAACAACTGGTTGTGGGAAAACAAATCAAAAATGATTTTGTAAAAACTTTTTCTCCCAAGAACAACAACCAGTAAACACCTTTTCTTAGAAAAAGACAAAATCTCAACAAAGATCTTTTTCTCAAAATTCTCTTTCAGTAGTTAGACCTGAATCATCAGCAGTTTCATAAACTGCTGAGATTAAAGATCTCATAAACTTGGTACAACTACTGATGACCAAAGTTGATGGTGGTCCTCAAAAGGATACCACCATTGCTCTTAATGAAAAATCCATTGCCAAAAAGACATGGAGTTCTCAACTTGGTCAAGAACAAACTGTAAATGTTCTCAAGAGCAAACCCAAAGCCAAACTGGCTTGGGTTCCTAAATCTAACTGATTTGCTATCTTGTGCAGAGAGTTTCTAGAGGCTTAAATAGCATTTGGTATGTAGACAGTGGAGGCTCAATGCACATGATAGGATGCAGATACCTGATAAATAATTTTATCAGTCATAGAGATGGATCTGTATCCTTTGGGAACAATGCTAAGGGATATGTGCTAGGACATGGCAATGTATCCTCTGGCAAAATACAGTTTGACAAGGTCAATCTGGTTGAAAACCTTGAGTACAACTTGCTGAGTGTGTCACAAATGTGTGATAAAGGATATTCTTCCTTTTTCACAAAGACAGCATGCAAGATCATATCACCAGAAGGCCAGAAGTTGATAGAGAAGATCATTGAAGATCACACTTTGTTAATAGCCAAAAGATGTGGCAATGTCTATGCAGTGGACATAGAAAAAGACAAAGTACTGAACAACACTGCCTGTTTCTTCTCAAAGGCATCAACTTCAGAAACTGATCTCTGGCACAGGAGACTTGGCCATGTGAACTTTAAAACCATAAATAAAGTCACAAAAATGGGCTTGATCAGAGGTCTACCCTTAAAAGTATACCAGTGTCAAGAACACTGTGTATCCTGTTTAAAGGAAAAACAGCATAAGTCCTCCTATAAGTCTATTGAAGAATCAAAAACAGTTGCATGTCTTCAACTACTCCATATGGACTTATTTGGGCCTGTAAAAATCATGAGCCTTGGTAAGAAGAAGTACTGCTTAGTCATCATTGATGACTACTCAAGATTTACATGGGTATTCTTCTTATTTTCCAAGGATGAGGCTGCTGAAATCATCAAGTTCTTCATTCTACAAGTAGAGAAGCAATACTCTCTACCTGTCAAAACCATTAGAAGTGATAATGGGACAGAGTTCAGGAACAAAACTCTGGATGAATTCTGTTTGTCTAAAGGGATTATTAGACAATTCAGTGTTCCCGGAACTCCTGAACAAAATGGTGTGGTAGAAAGGAAGAACAGAACTTTAATAGAAGGAGCAAGAACAATGTTAGCTGATTCTGGCCTACCATTATACTTTTGGGCAAAAGCAGTTAACACATCATGTTATGTTCAAAATAGAGTCCTTATTGTCAAGAGACATTCAAAGACTGCCTATGAAGTTCTTCATGGCATGAAGCCCCTTATCTCCTTTTTCAGGGCTTTTGGGTGTCAATGTTTCATCTTGAACATTAAGGAATCTATTTCAAAGTTTGTTGCCAAAGTTGATTCAGGTTACTTTCTTGGTTATTCTTCAACTAGAAAAGCCTACAAGGTTTTTAACTCAAGAACCAGGATAGTAGAAGAAACACTGAATGTCAAGTTCAATGAGTCAAAACACACTCTCATTCCAGCACATCCTGCTGAACTTTTTGACCTTGACAGCTTCCATTTTAGACCTAAAAAGACTGTCACTTCATCCAAACCTACTTATTATGGTGATCAAAGGTTTGATGATGAGGATCCAGCACCATGGACTCCTCAAACAGTCATTAAGTCAACTTCAAAACCATCAGAAGTTTCACAAACTTCTGATTCAACAAATACTGAGGAACAAACTCAAACATCTGCTTCAGCACCTGCAACTACTGAAGACACTGAAACTGCTAAACCAGATATAATAGACCTCAGTAGTTTGTTTGAAGAACATGAGCCACCAACACCTGTCAGTGGTTTACAACAACTGATCGAACACAAAGACCATCCACTTGATCAAATCATGGGTGATATTGCATCAGGTGTTCTTACAAGAAACCAGCTTTCCAACTTTTGTCTCTTCTCAGCATTTATTTCACAGTTGGAACCAAAGAAGTACCAGGAAGCCCTCAAAGACAACAATTGGGTGCAAGCAATGCAAGATGAATTGCTTCAATTCAACAAGCAACAGGTTTGGGAAATCTGTCCCTTACCACTAAACAAGCAACCAATTGTCACAAGATGGGTTTTCAGGAACAAACAAGATGAAGCTGGTATTATAATAAAGAACAAGGCAAGACTGGTAGTACAAGGTTACTCTCAAGAAGAAGGAATTGACTATGATGAAACCTTTGCTCCAGTTGCAAGGCTTGAAGCCATTAGGTTATTTCTGGCCTATGCCATTTCCAACAAAATAAAAGTTTATCAAATGGATGTTAAGAGTGCATTTTTGTATGGAAAGATAAAAGAGGAAGTGTATGTTTGTCAGCCACCTGGGTTTGAGGACCCTTCTCATCCTGAGTGGGTGTACAAACTAGACAAAGCTCTTTATGGGCTCAAACAGGCTCCAAGAGCCTGGTATGACACACTTTCAACCTTTTTACTCAAAAATAACTTCACAAGAGGTGCCATTGATAAAACTCTTTTCATAAAACATGTTGGAAATCATGTCTTACTTGTTCAAATATATGTTGATGATATCATTTTTGGTTCAACAAACACAAAATTGTGTGATGAATTTAAGAAACTCATGCGATCAAAATTTGAGATGAGTACAATGGGAGAACTGCAGTACTTTCTGGGACTGCATATTAAACAACAATCAAATGGAACTTTTATACATCAATCAAAATATGTTAAAGAATTATTAAACAAATTTTCTTTACAAGACTGTAAATCATGTTCCACTCCCATGACACCAACCACACAAGTTGAACCAGATGATCAAGGAAAACAGGTTGATCAAACCATGTATAGATGTATGATAGGTTCCCTTTTATATCTAACTGCTTCTAGACCAGATATTATGTTTTCAACATGTGTCTATGCTAGATATCAATCAGCTCCTAGGGAATCACACCTCATTGTAGTCAAAAGAATCTTCAGATATCTGAAAGGAACTCCAACACTTGGAATTTGGTATCCTGCTTCAAGCAATACCAAGTTATCAGCTTTTTCAGATAGTGACTATGCAGGGAGTAAAATGTCAAGAAAATCAACATCTGGTGGTTGTCAATTCTTGGGAAACTGTCTAGTGTCCTGGCAATCAAAGAAACAAACATCTGTTGCAACTTCAACTGCTGAAGCTGAATACATTGCAGTTGCAAGTTGTATATCACAGATACAATGGCTCCAATATCAACTTCTTGATTATGGAATCAAAGAGACCAAGACACCATTGCTTGTAGACAGCAAATCTGCCATTAGCATCATTCAAAATCCTGTTCAGTTTTCAAAGACTAAACACATTGAAATCAGGTATCATTTCATAAGAGATTGCTATGAAAAGGGCAAGATTGAAGTGAAACATGTAGCAACAGCTAATCAAATTGCTGACATATTCACTAAACCCCTTGACACATCAACATTTCAGAAGTTAGTATCCATGCTAGGGATGCTAAATTTGTAAGTGTTTCTCTTTACTTTTCTGCACAAATCTTTTATTTTTCACTTACATCTGTTTTCAAAAATTGAAAAACTTCTGAAAAACAAACAAGAGAGAAACTACTGATGAACAAAACATCAGTATGGGATATTTTCTAAAAAGTGATTAACTTCTGATAAAACAACCTTCAGAAGTTATGAATAAAGTATTTATAAAGTATTTCTCATCAGGTGTTCAAAACTACTGAAGAGAAAGTGGGAACTACTGATGAAAATAATTCTTCATCAGCAGTTTAGTCAAAAAGGGCAAATCAGACTTTTCCCACATCAGAAGTTTGACCTAGGCGGTTTAAAACTTCTGATAAAGAAGTTTTGACCTAGGCGGTTTAAAACTTCTGATAAAGAAGTTCTAGGCGGTTTAAAACTTCTGATAAATACCTTTTTCAACACTTATCCATTAAAAAACAAAAATTCCCTCCTTCTCTCTCAAGAAAGCTCTCAAACCCTGAACCTGCAAAAACACTGTTCAATTCATACACACACAAACGACATGGCTTTAGTTCTTAAACAGGGACACAATCTCAGAGCCTACTTAGAAAAACAAGAAGGCTGGTCCCAATACGATGAGATCATTGATCTCGTCGTCAAATCCCAATATTTCACCGCTCTCACAATAGACCCACCAATACATCCTGAAACTCTCAATGAGTTCTGGGATAACGTTGAGACAGTGATGGTGGACGATGAGGCTATCTCTCTCAACTCAACATTCAAAGGGAGACAAATGGCCATCACACCGGCCACACTTGCAAACAGACTGGGGTTGAATGATGTGAATGCCCCTGAAAAGTTTGAAAACTCTGCAATCCACCTAACCATGACTGAATGTGGTTATCAAGGTACTCTCTCACAAGCTACCATCTTTAAAAAGTATTTTGAACCAAAATACAAACTTTTGTTTCATTATATAATTATGTGTTTGAGTCCTAAAACATGGTCTTATGACCAGATGCCCTCAACCTTTCAACCAATTTTTCATTCAATAGTGAATGAAACAAATTTCAGGGCATCAAAACTTTTCTTTAATGAGTTGGTGTTACATCATAATAACACTAAAAAGAAGTTTTTGTTATACCCAAGGTTCATTATGCAATGCATAATCAAAGAACTGGGTGATGAGGTGCTTGTGGGTAAAACTGAAATTTTGAAACCCTTAACCTCACAAGCATACTCAAGGCACAACAAACAGGCTGCCTGGCCAGAAGATGACCAAGGGGAACCAGAACCAGTCCCCATGGAACCCTCATTTTCCAAACCTACACCCCCAAAGGCCAAGAAACCCAAGGTACAAAAACAAAAACCCACCAAACCAAAAAGAAAAGTTGTTCAGGAGGTTGAGATGCCTGAACAACCTATTGTGCAATCTGCACTTTTTAAAGATGTGACTGAAACATCCTCTCAGTCTCATCCATCTCAAACCCCACCAAGAGCACCAATCACAATTCTTTTCAAAAGAAAAAGACTTAAGAAAACCATTCCTATTGATGCTTCTTTTGAAACTGCTGAACCCACTGCCCAAACTACTGAACCAGCACCCCAACTTTCTGAACCTGATTTCGAAATAGCCAAACTTCTCTCTGGGCTAAAAGAGAAAGTCCCATCTACACATGTCAGTCCCCAACAACCACATCAAACAGGGGACATAGCCTCAGAATTTGACATGGATGTGGACACTCAAAGCCCTAACCAAAGAGATGAGGATGAACCATGGTCTCTAAGCCCAAACTTAGAAACTCTTGGTACTTTTAAGGCTGCTACTACTCATTTACCACCCAGTGGTGGATCTGAGGAAAGAAGCAACATAGCTAAGACCTCAACTGTGGCAACTACTGATGAAGGCTTAATGCCTGAGGTAGGAAATCCTCTGAACCAAGAAAAAGAGGTACATGAGACAACTGAGTTGGGCTCACCTCATGATGTAACTGATACAGTCCTCATTGAGGATGTAATCAGGGATTCAGATGATTCCATTGACTTGGATGATGTTTCAAAACACCAAACTACTGAATTGACGGCTACAAGTGAAGGTCCTGCACCTGGTGTATCTATGCTCAAGAAGCTAGTCACACCAGATCAGGTTAAAGTCCACTTAATCCCTAATTCCCCTAGAGTGGCATCTTCTGTACAACAAGAAGATCAACCAAAAACACACCCCTCACTACAAATGCCTACCCAATTCCCTGGGCAAACAAGCATAGACATGAACCAGCTATGCAGCCCAGATGGTCCCTTATACCATATGATGAACACCCTCATCAAAAATCACTTCCAAACATACACAGCTAACTTGGAGCTGTCCATGAAGAACCAATTTGGGGTGATACAGACAAAGATGAACGATCTGTCCAACAAGATTGACTTCAACAGCAAATAGATTGCTAATCTTACAGGTCAGTTCTCCCAAGCTTCAACATCAAAGACTGATGAAGCCAAAAGGGGGAGAAAATTAAGGAACCTATGGAGTCACTTGAAGCCTGGAAAAAGGCAAGAGTGGCTATCCTAGAAAGAGATCAAAGAGACCAAGCCAGAAAAGAAAAACTGGCCCAAAAATTTGGTGTCTCTATTTAAGAAGTAGAAGATGTTGAAAAGTCTGATGAATCCCAAGGGCACAATGAAGAAACCTCTGATGGACAAATTTCTGATGAAGAATCAGAAAGTACTGAAGACAATCCTTCAGTAGTTGACAAACCTTCAGTTGTTGTCAACCCATCAAATGTTAACACTCCCAACACTCAAACTGCTGAACAAGAGCCTTCCAGATCAACTGAACCTATTCAACCAACTCCTGTTCCTCCTAGGCCTATTACAACAGTTACCACAATGACTGTACTAAACCCTTCTCCAATCTCTCAATCAGCAGAACTTCTTGAGAAGAGTTTAGTGGCAGCTCAGAAGAAAGCCAAGGAAGACCAGATTTGGAAAACTCTGGAAGAAAGGGATGACTTGGACTTAAGCCTGGATGAAAAGCTACAGGCTTATGAAGCTAAACTTCAAAGGCAGGCTAGCCTAGACAGAATTGCTGAGGAAGATAAAAGACATCAACTGATGTCTTATATTACTAAGAACAGCAAGATCAAAGCCCACACATTAAAGAGACTCTCCATGGAAGAGCTGACAAGAAGAGCTCAACTTATTGCAGACAAACTTGCAACAAGTAAAGATACAAAAGCCAAGAGAGCTCAGATGATAGAAGAACTAGTAGCTAATGGTTATGGTTCAAAAGCCTCTGTGTCCAAATGGAAAGAAGAAAGATTGATGGACACTTATAGAAAATATAAGGCTGCAAGGGCTGCAAATCCAGAGAAGTTTCAAACTGCTGAAGTACCAACTTCAGTAGTTAGAACTTCTGGTGTTCAAAGAAGACCAGCTACTCAAAAGAAGAAATCAGAGGAGAATGTGAAGACTGATTTCAGAATGGTACTACTAGAAGGAAGTACAGTAGTCCATTCTGACTTTGACATAGAAGAAAACCTCTGATCACACAATTCAGGGATCCTTCCACCTTTGCCTACCAAATTCAGAAAACCATCAAAGACAAACTGCACACTAAGGTAGTTACTGAACATCATTTACCAACCTTTCAACTACCTAATGTGATGCATCAACAACAAGGAAGTGAATCCCACCTGAGAGTCACTGAAGTTGAAAACATCCAACACTCAGGAGAATCCCAAGGTACCACCATGGTTCCCTACACTTTAGACTTTGACAAGTCTAAAGTACCTATCATCAGATGGTCCTTTACTGATAACAACTCAGTACTTGTGACAAGAAGAGATCAGACAAGCAGGGCCTATAAGTCGATGAATGATCTGAAGAAGCTATCAACTCAAGACCTGCTTACAATCCAACATCTAGAACCACAAAAAGGATCTCTCACTGATGAGCAGCTGAACCAGCTGAAGAATTCCATGTTAAAAGGAATATGGAAAATTATGAAGGACAGAAGAGAACAATAAGGAATTAGTAAGGTTTTGGCTTCATCAATCCAGGGGGAGATTGTTAGGACAAAAAGGATTGGTGAAACCACTTTTGCAAACCTTAGTCTAATTCACTTCTGTCAAAATATTCTAAGTATAGAACTACTGAAGAAGGAATATCAAACTGCTGAAGAAGAGATTCCACAAGTGCTGAAGAAGAAAAGTCATCAGAAGTTCTGAAGTTCAAACCAGACATTTCTACTAAAGAACTACTGAAGACAAACTACTCATCAGTAGTTTGTCATTCATCAGTACTTATGAGAAGATCTTTTCCACCGCCTTTTGTATCAGTAGTTTATTAGTTTAGTATTACTTTTACTTTATGTACAAGTTCCAAGACTGCAACTTGTTTGCAACTTGTTTCTGAACTTGCTTTTTGGCAAGGTTCATGTATTTGTAAAGTCTATAAATAGAAGGGTTCATCCCTCTGTTTTAGACATTGATTTTAATACAGAAATCCTTCAAAGCATATTATTGTTATTTCCATTTCATATTTATTGAGAATCCGTCTAAGTGTTTCATTCTCATTCAATACTTAGATTCTCAATAAATACTTATCATTTACTAGTTTCTCAAACATCCAGGGGGAGTTATAACTCCTGTTGATAAATGTAGCTTTAAACTCATAACATTCCGCTGTGCTATCACTGATCAAGAACTTGCTAAACACCTAAGTGTTCACTAGCAAGTTCATACAAAAGAGCAATACTGATCCTGCACTTTTGGTAGTATGACAGGACATTTATGTATAGGATGTACCGGCGGCATATCCACCATGTCATTATCATACATCATCCGTGTTGTTATTCAAGTCATGATAGGTTACACACACTGGGACTTGTTATGTTTTCCATGCACCTAGTTTTTGTAATTACGTGTGCACCCGTAATTAGTCCAATTGTCGTATGGTCCACATAATTTGTCTTAGTTATGTGTGGGTCACTAGTGGACACAAAATAATTATACACAAAGGAAAAGACAATAGGCTAAGGCATTAAACAGTTTTGATGTTGTAAACATAGCAAGCAACGTGACATGCAAACACATGATGTGAAAAGGCATTAAGCAAGTTTTTGATATTGTTAACCGTACGTGTTTTTGGCGTAGATGTATTCTTTCATGACATAACGGTGTAGACTTGTGCATATATGGTTACGTTCAAATGTATAAAATCAAACAAAAGAATGAACAATTGGATTCCTAATGGAAACGTGTAAAATGTTTTGACTGAGGGTAACATAAAATTCGAGTTCATTACAAATTGAGTTTATGGGTACGCGAGCAATTTTAGCTTTTCAAGATTAAGGGTCAAGTTTGATGGTTGAAGAATTTAGTCCGTTAGATGTTAAAGAAAAATATAATTAATTGAAGTGGGGAAATTTTAATGTAAAAGTTTTATCGAAGATGGTCGTTTGATTTATAAAAAATCCATTTTATTAAGCGAGAAAAAATAGTTTATTGACAATTTTAGTTTGGCGTTGATGAATATTTTGACTCGTGATACGATTTCAAGAGAAAAGGTTTTGGGATTATAAAGAAGTAGATTATTTGATTTACCGTGTCTTTGCTCACAAGTCCTGTTTACAAAAGAAATTTTTTTAAACACTTTATCATTTATAATCTTGTTTGTCATACAGACTCGACGCACACATTTGTTAGTGGTTTGAAAGTTTTAAGTGAGGATTTTATAGTAGAATAGGCATCCTCTTAGGATTAGCAGGAAAAATTTTGCTCAAAGATTTTGAAAAAGATTGTGCGCGAGAAGAAAGGGTTTTGCGATGTTTTAATTTTGTTGATAAATTATGATTGTAAACTAGGATAACGATGGTAAAAAAGAAAATTTCACATCCGAACAATTTCTTGAAAGCATTACATAAGGAAATTCTATTTTTTTTAAAGAAAAGAAAAGTCAATCTTCTTTAGTGTGGTGAGTGGGTATTCCAGCATCATAGATCACCATGGCAAGTCTTGGGCACTGGTTGCGTCCATGGTTCGGATCGTTGCACTCGGAGCATGTCCATCCATTGGATTTAGTGAATGAGGTAGTACTAGTAGGCTTTTCGGGTCGTGGTTTAGTGGTGTGGCGACAGGTTTTGGCTAAATGACCATATGCATCACAGTTGGTGCATACGTGGCATGGTGCGTGAGTGGGATGGTGGAGTTTACAACTCTTGCATAACGGATGGAGTTCCAAGGTACTGCTTTTTGTTGGGGTTCGGAGTCTTAGGAGTTGTCGAAGTGTGGTTTCGTTTGAGATTTTTGCGTTTTTGGTTATCCTTTTTCGTTTGTTTGGTAGGGGTATGGGTGGATGGTTTAGTATCTACATGGTTTGTGTTGTCTTGGATGGTATCGCCGGAGTTTGGAATTGGGTTTGTTGGTGTCTCTAAGTTAGGGAGAATCTTTGTAGGATCGACTAACGGGTCACCCGACAATCACGAGCTTGATATTCAGAGTGCGGAATCCTCTAAATATGTTTTAATAACAGTAACGAATATGAAACAATGATATACGAGTAATTAACACACACAAATGGGTCGAAAGATTAAAGATTTATCACTAAAACAGAGCTCGATTGTTTACAATGATCAAATCAGACCTTACAGACCAGGGGAGGGTGTTTGGAGAATGGGTTTGGCAAGAACTGATGATTAGGGTAATGATTGGGCCTATTTATACCTCCCGTACTCGTACAGAACAGAATAGGCGAGTACGAGGCTATCCACTATGACAAACTAGCGAGTAGGGCCATACTCGCTAGATGAACACACGAATAGAGGTCTATTCGCATGATGTATTGGCGAATAGAATTATATTCCCCACTAGAATTCTCCTACTTGCCTGATGTGTCCCAAACACCCTAAAACGCTTATAAACGTCTCCAAACACCCCGAAACACATCCAAACAACATATATACTAGCCTAGGGACATCATGCACTTACAGACTCCCGCTTGGACCAGGCTAGTATACGTACAGAGATTACATAAGACATCGTTGATAACAACTGCCAACAACTTTACCGACTCAAAATTGAGAACATACAAAACAAACATAACATAATAAGACACGCAGCATCTTCAGTCTTCATCAAATCGACATTGTCCCGATCCTTGAAAGTCTTGACCAGTCGCATCCAGCATGAACTTTGTTGGCGTGACAGAAACGAATCACCCGTTGATACTTCAATGCTTGATCGGCTTCGGCCTTCAAATGTTGTATGGGATACAGGAACAGTGTCTCCACGTCTTTCTCTGAGCAGTTTATCAGCCACATCGGATCCCATATCCTGATTTTCCTGCACGGTTTTGGTGAGTTGCTCAAGACTATCACGGCTTCTGTTGTCTCTGCATCATAATGCCACTAGTAGAACTTAGAAGAGAAGTCTTGTTCAACTGGGACCAATGGAATCTTCGAAGCGGTTTCAGGTGGCTTGATTATGTGTTTCCAGATAGGACTCTTTGTGACGGGATGAAGCTTGTTTGTCATGATGGATTTAGGGTACTGTGGTTTGAACTGATGCCATCTTTCAGCACTTTCTCTTCTCAGAATATAGTAGAAGCCTTTAAGATCACCGCTAGCCTCATGATACAAAGGATAATGCAATCTAACTAGATCACGAATATGCCAGAAAGGCAGACTGAGGACCTTCTTGTACGGCTGAAAGTAAAGTAGACCATCCTGCCATTTCACTCCCAACATCCTAGCATGCTTTATGTAGGTCCAGCTGATCACACTTCCCGACATCTTCACCAGCTGCTTCTTGAAGATTGATGCTTGTACTGGATCTTTCTTCTTCTCAGACTCACCTCCAGATGGAAACCAATTGGGATACTTCTGTCTGATCTTGTCATGTCTTTCTTTGACTTTGTCTGGAACAGGCGTAGGATCAGACTTAAGCTTTTCTTCAGACTTATTAAGCATCTCCTCGGAGATCTTAGGTATCCTAGTGCTAGAATCACCAACCACATACTCGGGAGTAGCAACACTGGTTCCACCTTCCATTTCTACTTCATGGTTGTCTGGATGCAGTTCTGGAGGAGTGTGACTTGCACCGGAAGATTCTCTTGGTGCCAAGCCAAAGATCTTTTCTAAGTCCTCAGGTGTAACCTCAGGAGGTATTTCACCTTCTTCTAAATCATAATCAGAGGACTCAGGAGGCACGTACAAGTTACCATCATCATCATAATCAAAATAGTTGTTCAGAGGCTCAACAATCTCTACAGCAACCATTGCTCGCTTCAGTGAATCTCAGAGTTGCTGAATCTTGCTCTTCTTTGGATCAGGCTCCCCCTGAGCAGAAGAACCTGCTGCGGGATCCTTGCCTTGTTTGTCGTGACTCTTCTTCGTACGCTGTGATCCAGATCCAGCAGATGATCCGCCACCACACTTGTAGGATCGACTAACGAGTCACCCGACAATCACGAGCTTGATATTCAGAGTGCGGAATCCTCTAAATATGTTTTAATAACAGTAACGAATATGAAAGAATGATATACAAGTAATTAACACACACAAATGGGTCAAAAGATTAAAGATTTATCACTCAAACAGAGCTCGAGTGTTTACAATGATCAAATCAGACCTTACAGACCAGGGGAGGGTGTTTGGAGAATGTGTGTGGCAAGAACTGATGATTAGGGTAATGATTGGGCCTATTTATACCTCCCGTACTCGTACAGGACAGAATAGGCGAGTACGAGGCTATCCACTATGACAAACTAGCGAGTAGGGCCATACTCACTAGATGAACACACAAATAGATGTCTATTCGCATGATGTATTGGTGAATAGAATTATATTCCCCACTAGAATTCTCCTACTCGCCTGATGTGTCCCAAACACCCTAAAACGCTTATAAACGTCTCCAAACACCCCGAAACACGTCCAAACAACATATAAACTAGCCTAGGGACATCATGCACTTACAATCTTGATCAATTCTTAGGCAATAAGACTCGCCAGTTGGTGGAGATCGATGTTGTTAAGACGGGAGGACATCTACGAGAATCATACATAAGAAAATTTGCATAAACGGTTTTTTTTTACAAGGTGACTTCTGAATTTAGGTAAGGAGTTATTAAAATGTTGATTAACAATGAAAGCTTGTAAGTAAAATTTCACTAGATCGGTAAAGTTGGTGCAAATTCGGAAAAAAAATATATATATTTACATAGGTTCAAGTTGTTCTCATAGACTTAGTATGTAAGTTCAAGTTACACGTATAGTATGCAAGTTTCACATTGCTCAAATAGCGTAACACATATGTATAAGCAAGTATAGTGCACTTAGTTAACATAAAGGAGTTTTGATTTATGTTGGTTGTGATTATTAGTATTGTTTGGAGATCGCGAGAGTGTAAATGCGAGTCTTGAGAGCCTTTGCGAGTAGTAAAAAAAATAAAAAAAATAAATCGAATATATGTAGTGAAAACATAGCATGAAAACAACATTGAAAATAATATTAACATAAAATGAGGGGCTTGTTTTAAGCAAGCCATTGGAGTGTTCCGGAACGGAACTAAGACTAACCAAAGTGGTTCGAATTTACCTTTGAGTTTGAAAACATGCTTTGGCCTAATAGGTGGAATACTCTCACCGAAACTTTCGGTTAATGGTATTCACCCTTCCAGTTACTACATGTTTCTTGTCATTAGTAAATTTGAGACTTTGGCGAGATAAAAAAAATATCAAGGATTGAAACTAGTCGCTAAGTTGCGGATTTCACTCCTATCTTAGCGAGGTCGTTTCTTTGAGTGTGGTTTGTACACTTTGTCCAACGTGGTAAGAAAATTAATTCTAACCTTCGATTGGTAAGTGCCCACTAGAATGAGAATTGTGAAATTTCCACCAAGGTAAGGATATCACTCATATCTTGGTGTAGTTTCAAAAACACAAAGATTTTACGCGTATTGAAAGTTATCACCAAAGCGAGGGTTTCACGCCTATTTCGGTGATTTCCTTTCGTTTGTGTTATACGAACGTCTTCGAGTGTAGAGTAATCCAAAAATAGGAAGGTAAATTTTTAAAGTCCAGGAGAATAGAGTAGAAGCAAGATAAGGAGAACAAGTATATTAAGCATGAATAAAGAATGGTAAAAAAGGTTCTTAACTATAGTCTAGGTCAAACACGGCAATTTTTCCTAATTCCCTATAGCCATGGCTCTGATACCAATCTGTCACACCCCAACCGATGGCGGAATACATCGTGGCGAGACTTGTGGTAGATTGTTCAAAGACTTCATGACACTAGAATTTGTGACAATATGATTTAAAGATAAAATTTCATTCATAGCATAATCATCGTCTAAAAAGATAACATAATACAAATTGTTTTCATGAAAAGAGAAATACGACATCAAAATACAGAACTTAAACTAGCGTAAGTTTCTAGTCCAATCCTAAGTAGATTTCTTGAATATCCTGCATCAAAAATTTCCTGCAACATGTATAAAATATCCATCAACACATAAAGCATTGGTGAGCATACTAGTTTTGGTTTACATACATAGTATTTTATAATGGTTTACTCAATTCCCATACTATAGCATTGCACATACCTATCATAAAAAAGACATAACTCAAACCCGCGAGTACCACATCGTATACCTAACATATTCATGTTAGGCCGTTTAAATCTTAACAATGACCCATAAAGGGGGCGGTGTGCTAGTCCTATAGCGCTATACATGTTAAGTGGGCTAATAATAGTTAATGAATTATGTTTAAGTATCAAGAATCGTAAGCATGGCAAATAGCATATAAGTATATTTAATAGATTGAACATGATAGTTTAAGAATATGAAATCGTTTAAGTTTTAATAGTGATACATGTTGAGGCCCAAAGAATAAATAATAAAAAGGGTACAAGTATGAACTCACCTTTGGGTGCGTTTAGTAAGGTTCCAAAGATGAGTCTTGGGAGGTTAGTTCCTTAGCCTTGGTTAACTAGAATTAGAGAATAAAGGGTCTTAGGTTCGAGTTTAGATTATAGATTCACGAGAGTCATGCAAGCCTTTTAGGCAAACCAAGCACAAATTGCCTTTAGGGCAATCCGGATGGTCATGAGATTAAGTTAGACCAAGCACAAAACCATCATAGATGATTCGGATGGTATAAAGTTAGGAATGTGAATTCATATGATAGGTTCATGTCATGACCACTTCGCTTATGAAATAAACGTGGGTTTTGGACACGGGATTTTCCCTTTCTAGTGTGGATAAATCCATGGCACAAGAAGGGTCAAGAGGGTTGGTAAGGTAGGGTGTAACCACAAACCTTCCAAAGATTAATAATAAGCTAGTAAGATAGAAACTTGAAAGTATATGCTTATATTATTATATGGTATAGCTAAGATGTTTAAGTAAAGTTTGGGGACTGATTTAGATGAGTCTTGACTCTCCTTTGTCACCCAATACCATAGCACAAATCCTCCCAACGTTAGCTTGTTAGTAGACTTGGTCGGTCCCTTCACAACAAACATTCTTAGGACATAAAAACTATTCAGAAAATAAACCCATTAGGGACCTCTTTTAGGTGCTCTACCCTTATCACAATTCTGTGGATAAATATGGGGAAGATCCTAGAGGTTTCTCCAAGGAGTTTTGGATAAAAAGAGAAGAAAAATAGAGGAGAAAGAAGGTTTGAGCTTGGAAAACTTACTGGTGTGTAATCAGGAAGTTTGCTCAAAAACCTTGAAGATTAGCGAGAGTTTTAGGGAGAAATGAGATGAACAAAGGGTTAAAGGGTGGAGAGGAGTTGTATTTATAGGTGAGGTGGGTTGGTTGGGTGTTTAATGCAGTAATTAGGGTGGTTGGGAGGTGTTTAGGTGAGATAAATGGGTGTAATTACGAGTTGGTTCAAATGCTGCCAGAAAGGTCTTGTCGCGCTACGTGACGGGAAATCAGAATCTGGTCACGCGATGCGACCAGGTGTTAGGGCCAAAAAATGTTTTTTTTTGTTGGGCTTGGCCCAACAGACTTGGATTTGGACGTGTTTTTGGGTTAAAACTTAAGGTTTAAGCCCATTTTGACATGTTTTTGGATTGGGCTTGATTTCTAACTCGTACGGGTTCATTTATGCTTCGGTTTAGTATTAGAGTCTCGTTTTTAAGCGTAACGTGTAAAGTTTGCGTAAAATAGAATACATAGAATGATTGAAATAGATTAAAAGTTAAATGCAATTGACAAAATATTCTTCCATTGATCATAAGCTCGGGAGTACAAGGGTACAAAATGAAAGATACAAGAGTACAAGGACTAGAATTGAAAATACGAAAAGTACAGATGTTACATCAGAGGTTGTGGTTGTTGCTAATTTGGTTTTGGTAGCTCTGGTTATTCTGTATTTGGATTTTCTTGTTGTTTTGGTTGGTTCGGATAGTGTGGTTGATGCAGTTGGTTCTTTGATGGTGACTGATTTCTCTTTGGTAGCTTTCTTTCCCTTATTTAGTAGTTGGTCCATCAAGGATCCGCTCGAACTAGTAGTAGCACGTTTTCTGGTAGGCCTTTCTTCCTCTAGTTCGGTGTCCAACTCATTGATACTCATCGTATACTCTGGATCAGCTCTTTCCTACTGCAGCGTCACGCGTTCCTGTAGGGTCGCAAGTTCGCGGGCCTGTCTGATTCTCTCTAATTCCTTTCCTTCTTTAGCAATCCTGGCAAGATATCTGGCTTCAAGATCTTCCTCTTCTATATCCTCACTATCAGATTCATTGCCAGACGGTTGAGTTACTTGAGCCTTCTTCTAACTAATCACTTCGACTGCAGAATCTATACCCTTTCCCTTATCAGGTATCCGGATGATTCTGCTTCTACAGTTGTTGTTAAGGCTGGTTCCACAAAGAACTGCAACACTAGATTCGGGTTCGGTAGTAGCAGACGTTAGCTCAAAAATAACTAGGACCTCACGGGTCAATGAAGGCCTAGGGATATTCCCCTGGGAAGCTTCACCACCCTCATCTCCTCCGACATGTCCCCCTTCATCATTATCATTACCAGCATCATCATTATTTTTATCAGAATATGGATCAACAACTTCAACATCTGAATCACTATCTTTATTCCTCCAACGATTATGTGGTGGTCCTGGATAGTTTTTCTCTTAGAATATGACCAATGATCCTCTTGAAATCTGGATCTGTGCTCATCCTGTTTGCTTTCATCCTTGATATGCCCAAATCATTCATGTATTCTAGCTTCATAATATCTCCTTGCACTTTTGGAAGATCTAGAATCTGGGCATCAAATTTCACCTGCAAGAACCCCGGATACATGATAGATCTCTTGTTCCTGTACTTTGTACCCATGTTCACCTTCATATGGTGAAAAATCACACCCGAGAAGTTGAACGATTTGTTCAAAATCTGGGCCACCATTGCAGATATCACACCACGCCAATGGCGGAAACACATGGCGCAACGCTCGAAAGTCCTAGTGCGAGGTCAAGCACCTACGAAGGTCCTAGTGCGTATAAGTCACTAAGTCTATAGCATGTGTTATCCGGCAAGTTGTACACCAAACTCCCAACACCAGTATTAGACACAATTCCCCGTTTAATTAAACATATGTCCTAGGATTGTTGGTGATGGATTACCCCACTTGTAAGTTACACATATATTTTCATATTAATTAACTCACAATACACTATCCTCGACTCAGCTCACTTTACCGTATAATTATTTTCCTATTAAATAATTATACTAGGATCTTGTCGATCAACATTCAACTCGGCTCACCTTACCATATATTTATTTTCCCATTAAATAAATATACTAGTATCTTGCCGAATCACAAACATATTTTACATCGTCAAGTTCACATACCTAACTTAGTTTTAAACGTGTAATCGTTATAGATTATTAAATGTTAATTCTCCCACGAATATATTCCAACACTTAGAAAAGTGTTACACATTTTTCACCCATAAGTAACCTTATATATTTTAGTTCCAAAATATATGTATTTTCATGTCCACATTTGACGTGATAACATATATACGTATCTTGTAGGAAGTTATACAATATATACTTATCCCTCCATTTCACATTTTGTCCATTGTCGTAATATAAATACGTCAACATTCCATTATTTGTATTTATATATTCTCGCGTCCTGAATAAAACAAGATATTCATATATATATTTTGTAGGGATAATTGCTTGTTGTCGTAATATTATTTTCCTACATCCAAATATATATTTGGTTATTTTTCTTAAATTCCCAACAACATGTTTTACGTGGAATTTATAAAATAACTTTTGTATTTTCATACACCAAGACTTGGTTATTTTCAACACTAAAAATGTTCCAACACTTTTATATTCCCATAGATATAAAAGTGTTCATTTTTATACAATTTTTACCAAGTTTTTTAAATTACAATTTATTATGAAAACCTGTGTTTTTATATTTCTCAACATGTTTGGTAATTTATATTTTTATAAATCCTATTTTATAATAATAACATTTTGTATGCAATTACAACTTTTGCATGTCTTGAAAGCATTTTCATTAACAACCTTGGAAAGCTACAACTTTCCATATTCAACACTAATTTTACCAAAAATCACATTTAGACACAAGTTTTCAAAATGACATTTCCTTTAACTTCTAAAGTTACCAAATCATCACTTTAACTTTAAGAGTTACATTTTCCATCCTTAATATTTCAAGAATGACAAGTTCTTACTAACTAGTAAACCTTATTATGTCATCTTCTCATCATAGTTTTGTTTTAGCGTTCCAACACTTTTAATAGTCCATGATGATACTATTAACGAGAAGAATAAGTGTGTTTGGTAGTTTTTAGTCCAAAATGTCCACTTTTGCTTCTTGTATGTTACTAACTTTGAAGATGTGATTTTTGTATCTTGTAACATTTTATAGATCCATCATTATCTTGTGTGTCACACCCTCAAATTTCCACATGCGGAGTTTTACCGCAAGGCGTATGACAAACCAGGATCCAAGTCAACGGTCACAATAAAAAACACTATATGAAATACGTAAACTCAAAACATAGTTCTCATAATCATAAAACCGTAGCGGAAGCATTTAACCAGTTACAAAACTATGTACTAATGTAACACCCCAACCGATGGCGGAAACATCGGGATGTCACGTATTGATGATTGTTCATTAGCTCATGGTGAATAATAAATTTCATTAATTGATTTAAATAAATTACATACAATTGTTCTACAAGAATTCGTACATCAAATTGACTAACACTATGCACACATCTTCAAGTATTAACTCAAATCTTCAAGCAAGTAGAACCTGAAACATGTTAAGTTTGAAAATATTTTGGGTCAACAAAAGTTGGTGAGAATACATAGGTTTTTAAATATAATTGATAACCATAGTTTGTACAACAATCACAGTTGTATGATGATAGAGTATGAGTCCAACATGTAACAATGCGTCTTTGTACAACCAAACCTTGTGTCGACTGAGGCCTAACTCGCAAGTTAGTCTAATGTTGTTACTGTTTTCGATCATCCCTGAATTTATGCGGGGGGGATGGGTTTGTCAGACCTATAGCGCTATAATCTAAACAGGCGGCTTGATCATTGTTAATGATTGTACTGTGTCTTTTTGTTACAGTCAAATGATAGAATGATAGTGTAATTGAATCACAAGTAAGTATGAGTAATTGATAGTATAAAATGTTTAAACATGTTTCACCCCAAAAAATAGTGAAAGTAGAGAAAAGGGGCTATGTAAACTCACCTTAGCAAAATGTTATTTCTCTTGAAAAATAGAATAGTATTGTCGCCCAAATATGCCAATTATCACCCTATAATAAGGTAATAAATAGGTCTAAGTCTATCTAGTCTACAAATATATATGTTCTAGGGCTTCGAATTGGGGATAAATGCTCGTTTGATTAATGATTAAAATGTTTGATAATTGAGAGAAATTTAGTAAATAAACAAACAAAAATCTTTTTATAAAATTTAAATCAAAGATGGTCACAATAATGAGTTTAAAGTATAAAAATAATTTTTATAAAATTATTTTCTTTAAAATAGAATATTAAATCTATTTATTACAAATTGTCAAAATCTAACTTTAATATTTAAAAATACTAAAATTAAAGAATTATTAGATTAAAAATTATATTTCTGTTCCAAATAATCAAAAATAATTTATATAAAATTTTGGTGCAAAAATATTAAAAATTGGATTTATTATGATTTAATTATGATTAAAACTAACAAAAATTGATTAAAAATATTAAATAAATGATTTTTCAGAAATAAAAATCATTTCAGAAAAGTTTATTGTTATAAAAACTTAGAATAATTTTTGTGGAAATTTATAAGATTGTTTTGATATTTTAATAGAATTTTATAAATATAATAGAATAAACTTGATTTAATTATTATATATATTAAATAAATAAATTTTTGAAAACTAAAAATTGTAAGTTAAACTTTTTCATCAGATTAATACAAAATAATTTTTGTAGAATTTTTAAAAGTGTTTTAGTATTTTAAAATGAATTTATAAAATATAAATAATTATATTTAAAGTTTGTAAGCAAAACCAAAAAAAAAAAAAAAAAGAAAGGAAAAAAGGATGTTGGTGCCAAGGTTTGAACCCGTGTGGGTTGGTCCAAGAACACCAGGCACAACCACTTGGTCTAGACCAGTGGTTGTGTTTGGTTTCAGTTTGTTTAAAATAGTGTTCTTTCCCAATTTGTATGTACAAGCCCTAGCTATTGCAATTACGTGATTCACACAACAATAACCCAATCAATCATGGGGTTATTGTTGTGTGATTGCCGAAGGATAAAACCCACACAAAAAGTGATACTTACAGACGCGTTTGATTACGGATTGCTCAGTCAACGTTTAAAGTCAACAAGAGCAAGAACACTTCGATTGAAGGTTTAATAACAGAAATAAGACGTTGTGAGAGAATTATCGGCGAGTTGTGAATGTCCAGAGGTGTCCAATTTATAGTGTTGGAGCTTGGATGCTTGAATTGGTAAGTTTGACTTAAACGAATAAAATGACGTGATTTGGCCACAAATTGGAACGTGATAATTGTTAATTGACGTGTAATGGACGCGTAATGAACATGTTAATCGTTGGGCGATGTCATTAGTCAATTGTTTCCATGATTAACATCAATTAAAAGTCAAAACAAAAACAAAGTTGTTGGGTTTTGGTCGTTTCAGCAGCGCGCATGGGTAGCAGAAAGGAACCAGATCAGGTTTGTAAATGTGTTAAATGATTAAAGCTTCTACATCCTATCACAAAGCGTCCCTTGGTCCAGTGGTTTGTGTTGACCAAGCTAAGGCTTGGCCGGTCTGTTGCTCGGGTTCGAGTCCCGGCTTCAACCAAGGTTTTTCCATTAATTTTTCTGCAGCGAAGGAAGGGTAAGGGGGGTTTGGGCCGGGTTCCAGGTGGGCCGAGATTTTGTTTCTGGGTTGGGCAGGGCTCGAAAAAGGGTTTAATAAAGATGGTTTCTTCTTTTTTTTTTTTTTTGTAAAAGAAAACCAACGTTTGTTGTTGTTGTTATTATTATTATTATTATTATTATTATTATTATTATTATTATTATTATTATTATTATTATTATTATTATAAAGTGGTAAAAAAAATATAAAAGAAATATATATTATTTTTTTTAAAAAATCGTATAAGGAGTACATGTGGGTTAAGTGGTGATTTTAAGATACGTGATGTTACAACTAACGTGTTCAAAATATTTATTTCAAAACATGAAACTAAGCCTAGACGCCAATGCAGACCCGTGCGCCTAGTCCAACAGTTGCTACCTTAGCGACCTGAGAAAACCATGCCAAAACGACGTCAACATATATAATGCTGGTGAGTTCACAGGTTTGTTCAATATGTTACCAAATGTTACCATATTTACCAAAACGTTACCATGTCCATATTATATAAATGTTACCAAGTACGCTATCTAGGCGTATGTTTTGTTACTACTACGATGGGAAAACCATTACTAGACTGTTACTAGTGTTCAGCCCGAATGCTCAGCAAATGTTTAGCAAGTTAGAGACAATATGCACCCGCCCGGCCCTCCAAGCCGTCGAGTGGGGCCTATCAAACCCAATAGATCTATTCACATTTCCCTCGTTGTGCAACCCCACACATTCATGGTTTCCCCGGGACTTTCAAAGATCGTATAGCAACGCAAAGTTAAATAATAGTATGACATATGTTACCAAATAAGTTTAGCGCATGTTTTCTCCCCCAAAAGTAAAAGCAGTAAAAGTGGGGCCGTGAACTCACCTTAGGTTGTGTTCTTCAAGTTTAATAAGAAAAGCCAAGTCCTTGATAATCCCAACTACCGGAGATCTATCAAAATGTTCATATAAGTGTCCCGACTAATAACCACATGGTTATCTAGTCCTCGATTGTCCAGATCGTGATCAAGTATGTTTTAAAACGTGTTTTAAATGTTCAACCGACACACTAGACCGACCCGACATCCCGTTGGTGACTCATTACCCTAACTAATCAAGTACACATAGATTACACACAAGGTTCAAGCATTAAACACTTAGTTTGTGACAAAAATCTCATTTTTGATTCCATAGGGTCGAACCAGGAGATTTTGTTCCACCTTCGCCCCTTTTAAGCCACGTTCGACCCTTTGGAAGCCACCTTCCACCCATTCGAAGCCACATTCGACCCATTCGAAGCCATATTCGACCCTTTGAAACAGATTCGACCAATATTGTCCAGGTTCGACCCTGGGATTCCACTTTCGACCCCACGATTGGTCAAAGGTGCCCAGGTTCGACCCTGGCAGAATGTTTTCCCCAAAAACGCTTCAAAAACATCTGAAACATCACCGAACACAACAGTTGAATATGAATAACATATCCCCACAAAACCCCACCAATTTTGCCCCAAAACCTATTCATTTTAGCCCTTTCCCAAAATGGCAAAAATTATGAAAACATCACATCATGCTTAAAATCTTTACCCAATTTGGAAACTTTTTGAAATCAACCCATAACCATCTTAATAGTTCTCAGTTTGTCATGTGTTTGAAAACCTCAAAAAGTTCTATTGATCATACTAGCATGCATCGCCCTAGATTTATTAAAATCCCCAAATTAGACATGATATCTGTAACATCGCAAAATTTTCCCCAAAATTTTAATACATAAAAAGCCCTTATATATATATATATATATATATATATATATATTTTATTACACCTTTATCATTAATATTATACAAATGTGCCTAAGTCTTTATTTATCCTAACTCACAACTTATATACATACATAAATGTATATAAATAATAATAATAATATGATTCTAAATTCTTTTTTTTTTTTTCACATACAAGATTTTTTTTTTTTTTTTAAATAAAGCCTTGAGTCAAACAGTCAAAGTCTTAGTCAAATAGTCAATTCATCATAAAAACTTACTTTATGGTGTTGACCAATTTTAATGGCTAATTGACTCCAAAACTAGTATAAAAACCCACCTATGACCCATTATATTTTGCACCTCTAAATCGATTGTTTCAATCCGATTAAACTTTCCCTCATACCTTTCTTCTATAGTCTATTACTTCTACAATTGAAGCTTTGATTATAAGCTCTTGTAATTGGCGAATTGGAAGCTTGATATTCTTTCTTTTTCGTTTTCTTCAATTTGGACTAGCTACGTTGTTGAGTCTTTGGGATTCGCCTCGCATACATTCACAACACATTATTCTATTTTTTTTACGAGACATAACATTTTGCTAAGGTGAGTTTTACATAGCCCCTTTTCTATTTATCACCATTTTTGGGGTGAAACATGTTACAACATTATTTATGCAATTCAATCATCAATGTGTCTATGTGTATTTCTATGTTGCATTATGTCTTGAACATGACTAGGGTAAGCACAATTCTAGCATAAACATTCATCAGCCAAACGGTATACATTGATAGATCTATTGGACTGACAATCCCACCCGGATACGTGCCTCCTACAAAGGTTGCGTGGGTGTTTGTTACTGCAATATAAACGAGTGAACCATGAGCGTATGGGATGTACCACAATACAACAGTCACAATGGTTGATTATGCACTCGATTTACTTCTAGTATGTTTTTGCATATGGACTGGATTGCCATGACACATGAATTGCACAACAATTTCATTTGATTATCAAAACCTATGTAATGCTCACCAACTTTTGTTGACCCAAAATATTTTCAACTTAACATGTTTCAGGTTCTACTTGCTTGAAGATTAGAGTTAATACCTGAAGATGCGTAGCTAGTATTTATTCATTTTGATGTACAAATTTTGGAGAACAATTGTATGTAATGTATTTAAATCAATTAATGAAACTTATTATTTACCATGAGCTACTGAACAATCATCAATACGTGACATCCCGATGTTTCCGCCATCGGTTGGGGTGTTACAATATCACCATTCATCTATTTGTAACCTTAAACAATCCTAAACTAACATCAATAACAGTCCTAGATCATGTTTCTAGCATTAATACAGCAGCAAATCATTAAACATCACATAATATCACATAACACATAATTAACATATGTTTATTGATATGAAAACTTATGTTTAATGATAGGGTTTAGGTTTAGAAAGATGTTTAAAAGGTTTTTAATGGTGAAAACACCCTTAGAACAGATCTGGACCTTTAGGGCTAGATGAAAACGAATTAAAATGCTTTAAAAAGGGTTTAGGATTAAGAACACACCTTGGATTCTTGATTAGATGTTGTTTGTAGGTTAGATTATGAAAAACCCGAGCAAAAACTCCTTCCTCGGTGATTAAAATCGTTTGAGAGTGTTTAGAAACGGTTAGGGTTTGTGAAATGGTGAAAAATGACAAAGTTTGGTATTTATACTAGTCCACATTTGCTCCTTTCACATGGGCGAATGTACCCACATTCGCCCCTTTCTCAGGGTCGAATGTACCTTAACTGATCGAATGAAATTCTATTGTTTTCACATCCCAGGTTCGCCCCTTCACTAAGGGTCGAACCAAGATCATTTCCCAGGTTCGCCCCCACGCTATGGGTCGAACCTGGACCTATGTTTTCTAGTTTTTCCAGTTTGTCGTGTTTAACGCATTTTAACGCATCCTAACACATGATCATGCAATTCTAACACATGTTATGCACATATAGGCACGTATAGTCATGTTCACACCTTGTAGCACATATTATCTTGTTATGTTACACGTGTGTTAATAATCTACTTGTCCTACTTGATTCAGTTCATGTAATTTCACCAACAACGGGACACGGTACTAGTGTATTCCCAAAATGACTCCCGATAATCCTCCAGATCATTGAACCCTGGACAATCCTATAGTGACCCGACTCAACTAACCCAGTTAAGTCCATTTATAATGTTTCTCGCTAAGGTAGACTTATGTTTTACTAAAATGTTTAAGCCAAACATGCCGGGTGTCACATTGTGTTTTTTATATTCATTCTAAGATGTTGAAAACCACTTTTAAGCGTGTTCAAGTTATGTTAGCAAGATATATTTAGATCATCATTCTACATATGTTTATGCGAACATTTTCTAACTTTCATAAACCGCTACAACATCAACATAACCTATGGCCATGTTTATAGTTTTAATCATACATTTTAATCTTGTAAAACATATGATATTTCATGTTCAGAACACAGGTTACATATTGTATTTAGATCTTTAACACATGTAAGATTATGTTTAACATTTTATCTTACAAAAACAATATTAACACCATAACAATACCCTACGGCCCAAATATCATTTTTAACACCCATTGTAGTTTTGTATTAACATGTGTATTATTATGTTAGAATCCATAACCCTACCCCATGTATAACTTTCTTTTAACACATGAAAACATAAACTTTCAAGATTAAAAAGACAAGATCAAGAAGCTTACTACTAGCACAAGGCTAGGGAAGACAAAAACTCTTGATTTGGATCGGGTTTAGTGTGTTCTTCCAAGGGTTATGCTCCAAGCTTCCAAACACGCTTGATGTAGGAATGGAATGGAAGTGTTTTTAAGTGTTGTATCTTGAAAACTCAATTTGGTGATGATCTTGGCCTCATGGTCATGGGTTTCATAAAGGGAAAAGAGGAGGATGTGTTGTGTGTTTTGTGGTGAATTATGGAACATTGGATGTTTATAAAAAGTATCATATGTGTACCATGATTAGACAATACATAAGCATGCCTAAACATAATTATTATGCTTAACATGGGAAGGAAAATAAGGTGGCTTGAGCCACACCCTAAGGCCAGCCTATGTGGGACCCACATTTTTGCCAAAACTATCTCCTAACTATCTTGGTTAGGTTCTAAGTGTTTCGGTTTGGGTTCTCGGGGTTTTAACGCGTGCTTAATACAAGCCATTTCGGACATATAATCGACTCCCAATTACCCTTAAACATTGACTAGATTAGGCATTGGTAAGTTATTTAGGATTTATTTGGGTGAATCTATAAGTTTCGCGCGTATTGGGTGTAATACGCGAACTTTATTCATTACCGGGAGATTTTTATTTGGAGTTTCCATTTATGTTTTGGACTTTCGAAACACATAATATTTCATGAAAAATACCTTTATTTTATATCCCGGGTGTTCGGGATCATTTTAGGTTAATTAATTGTTACTGGGTAATCACCAATGTCCGTTCCGGACAAGTTTATTTGCACGCGATTTCGCCATGCCTTCAATTAAACAAATGCATTCCTGTGCGTCCTATGAGGAATTTGCTATTCTCTAAAGGATAAATTAATATAATTAATTTAGAATTTCACTTAATTACCGTTAGTTACATATACTAATTACGTACGAAAACACACCGATTTTTGCCGGATGTCATAGCTGAGCAGATTGCCTCTTGGGCAGCATCAAAACTGGTTATTCACTTCAGAAACATAGAAGCTTTGATGGTCTTTGCATACTTGAGCCTCTTGAAGAATCATCTCACCAGATATTTAGAAAACTTGATCGGATAATCATCTTAATCATCAAAATGTAAAGCTTCCCGGATATGTTGTTGAGAAACCATCACTTCACGACCGTTTATTCTTCCAACGAGCATTATTGGATTACGATCGCACTCCAATACCGCCGTTTCACAAAACTGCTTCTGATGACTTGGATACGGAGTGTAATGAGTGGAAAGAGCATAGAAGATTCTTGAACGCCGGAAGAAATTGATAACTTCGGCATAACCCACCGCGTTCCTTAAGTTCGGGTCTAGATGGGCAACTATGTGGTAGGACTGTAGTAAAGTGCCTTAATATCTTTCTCTGAATAGCTAACTAACCACGTCGCCGCTTCGGTGGTAGGAAAATGATAGTACCAAAATATCAGCTTGTTAGCAAAGTCTTGTTCCATTGGAGCTATCGGCACCTTCTTCATAACATTCGGTAGTTGGATTTTGCGTTTCTACATAGGCTTTCTTGTCCTTGGATCTTTCTCATTTGACTTCTAACTGTTGGGATATTGAGGTTTAAACCATATCCACCCGAACTCACTTTCTCTCCACTGAATTCTTTCAAACGTACATAGCTGAGAGTTTGAGTGTGTTGGTTCCTTTCTCGGTAAGTCATGTATATACCAGTAGAGTAAAGTCTTCAACTTGTATGTAGAATCAAACTACAGAATCCCACTCTCAAATTTAATCCCTATAGCTCTGGCATGACGCACATACGTCCAACTGAGAATGTTGCCTGCCATTTTGTTCCATCTCTACTTCAGATGTTGTGCTTGAGAAGGTGGTTCTTTATGAGTTTCTCTATATTTGGAAAACCAAATATCACAGATGGTCTTGACTCTAGCTTTTCTGTCTTTCAAACTTTCAGGCTCTTCTTCAGTGTAGGATTCTAGAATCTTCTTAACTTATCAATTTCTTCATCATTGATGTCTGGAATCTTTGTATTGTTGTCATCAGCCACATACTCAGGGTATTCTTCACAAGTGATGTCTTCAATCTTAATATCTTCAAGATTGTCACATTGTTGTCTGTTTATATACATCGTTAACATAGGGCTTAATACCTACAGGAATGGTGTGAATAAAAGGATCTTGAAACTAGTTAGGGTTTGTTTTAACTGATCTTGATAGATACTTAATCGCACTGTTCATTAATCTATGTGGTAATCAATAAATAGGCTCTACATCACAATACATTGATGATATGTTGCGAAACACATCTATTTTCCTTTTTTTATTTTTAGTCGTTTTTGAGTCAGTTAGTTAGAGTTTTAGTTGTATTTAACTTTTATTTATGTAATTGTGTATTTGCAGTTACCCGTGCATGAAAGGAGCGGAAAATGAGGCAAAATCGAAGAAGGAATGCATGCACGGAGAAAGTGAAATCCAATCAACAAAAAAAAATATGTTATTTAAGGTCTTCACACCACACTTGGACCCAGGAGACAACCGTTCATGACAAGTGTCCGGAAATATAGGCACGATTATTTTGTCCCTTGCACCACGTGATGGATCATGTTAAACTCTTCGCGACACGCGAAGAAGGTTACAGTCGGAAAAAAGCTTTCATGTTCCTATATAAACACTTTTAACAACCTGTTCCATATAACTTGCTTCATCTCGTCAATTGAGAGAGCTTAGGACGATTTATGAACTAAGAAACTAGATTTGAAGCTTTAGATCATGTTTGGAGAATACATTGGGGTGATTTCGGTTTCACTACTTTGTTTTAAACTCTATGAACATGTTGGATCTGGTTGCTACAACTATTTTGCTTATGTTCTGAATATTATGAGTAGGTAAACACTTAATAAGTGCTTCGTTAGATGAACTAGATTGCATGCTTTAGATTAATGACTTTGCTTTTAGATTGAATTATGTTGATTTTCCATGGTTACATTTGTTGTAGATTTTGATCATTGTGTATTCATGTTTACTGAGTTCTTATTTGTTTGTTGGTCTAAGCATCTATAGATATCTTCTAGATTCAGAAATCATTCTAGGTTGTTAATCATTAGATTTTCTGTCTAACTCTTGTCATTAGAGATAATATAGGTTTAGAAAATATTAAAATCAATCAATTAAAGTGTGTGTCCTTTCTAAATGATTCGAGAGATGATTCGGGACTACTACATTATTAGTTGGGCGTTGTTTGGTGGTTTGATGACCAATAGCTCGGATTCATCCAATTATTTGCTTCTAGAGTTTTCTAGGATTTTAATTTTCAATGTATATTCAGCTTCATAATTAGATTATTTGGTATTAAAAATGTCTTATACATGACATTTGTGAAATTTGGTATCTCAAGGGAGAGAAGGTTCATCTTAGCACTTCTTCACACTGTCCCACTTTCAAGCACAGTTTATCAACCTTAGCAAGAGGTTTATTGGGTTAGATACGGGTCTTTAGTCAATGATAGGTACATTTCTTCAGATTTCTAAATCTATTTAATTGCTCCAATTCAGATATATGGTTAGATACTATGTAAATGATAGGTACATTTGTCTATTTATGCGTGTAGTTAAAGTTTTAGTTGTTTTTACCTTTAAAATAAATTTGTGCTGTATTAATATTTACTTGTTACTATTTTCACAAATCAAATACAAATAAACAATAAATTATTTTTTTTACATAAAATCTATAATTATTAATCAAATTTAAAATGGTTTAACTAAAATTTTAGTGGACAGAAATATAGTAAACCTTATGCCTATTATTATAATTCTTTGTTTAAAAATAATAATAATTCAAGTTTTCTTGGGCTTGGACGTTTACCATAATCAGACTATATTTTTTTAAACAATTGGGGATATGACTTGAAGTGGTTGGTATATGTATGTATGTAGATGTAGATACGTACACATGTATTGACAAATGTGTAAAAGGACAGTACTTGATAAATTGTAAATGACGCCGAAACATATGACAAAGATGTGATAATGCACCAGCATCGATGAGCACTGAAAATGAGTGCTTCGCTGAATCCAGAAATGCAATGATTCCAAATAGTGAGGTTTGTTCATATTCAGAAGCTATCAAAAAGTTTCAGAAATAATTATTTCTTCAGATTTAATTGCTCCATTTAGCCCCACAATTCAGCATCAATCTTTGGGCCCATCTAACCATATAGCTGTTTGGTTGGATTTCAACAGTTTAAACGTCTAAACTTATCGTCCGTTTTTTTTTCTTTTAAATTCAGCCGTAGGATTTTGTGTATATTTTACTTGGGTTTTAGTTGATAAAATAAGTTGTTCGCTCACATGACCCTGTTGTGGCTCATCTTGACCTTCCACGCTAGCAGCCCCTCAAAAGAGTCGTTGCTCTCCTCTCCCTCCCACGTGAGCACACTCACGCCAGCTTGCTCGCAGCCACCCTCGCGCCACCCCATTGCCGTGTTCGCAAGCCACGTGACTCATCTGCCCGCCCGCGCACCACAACACATAGTCTTATGATAAGTTAGGACAATGCACATGATTAGGATTTGCTTAATAATACATGGAGGATTGTCTTTGAGAACTAGGAGGTCCTATGCGACTATAAAAATAGACCCTTAAAATGTACACTTGTGATAAAAATAGTTGTGATAAAAAGGATTTTTGTCATTTAATTGGGTTAAAACTTAAAACTTTAAGTTTCCAATTGGATTACATAGGGTTTGTTAGGGTAAATTGGTTTGAGTGAGCCGATGTTTATTTTGAACACCTAACAAAGCCCGATCATCCAGTACACCCGTAGGTTAGATTAAAAATGGGTTTAAATGAGCCGATATTAAATAGGTTAATGGGTTTATAATGATACTAGGTTAGACATCCGTGTGTCACACGGTTCATACAAAAGTAGAATGAAAAAAATATATATCCATATTGTAGTATGCAAGTTGTTTTACTTATATAAGAAAGCCAAAGACTTAACATCCGCTACAATGTCCGCGACACTCGAATTCTTTCCGGACAACAGCTTCTCGTTTCTAGCCCTCCATAACCTCCAGCTAGCGATAATAAATATGCCCTGCGGCAAGCTTTTCTTTCGTCCAGAAGCAGCACAGAATTCGTGTAGAACAACGACGTCCTTTACGCTGAAAACGTAGATCTCTGGAATGCAACACCATACAGAAATACAGTGCCAGACTCCTACAGAAACGCTGCAGCTTGTTATGATGTGATCAATGGATTCTGCAGCTTCTTTGCATCACTCGCAAACCAAGTTCTGCATATTATATTATCCAAGTTTGAGGATATATATATGTAGGGGAAAGTTATTTTGAGAACACCTATATTTTGTGCGAACCGTGAGAACGGCATCTAAAACCATTCAAATTCAAAATTTCTTTTTACACTTGTCTTTATTACTAAAATACAATCCCCAAAACACAATTTACGCGTAAAAATTCAAACGTATACGAAAATAATTTGTTTTTACACATGTGTAAATTTGCTGTTTATACATGTGTAAACTGTTTCATTTACACATGTGTAAAAAGTTAATTTGAAAGTGTTTTTGCAAGAAAAGATGGATTATTTGAAAAGAAAATTCATTTATTAATGTTGCATTTTGATTATAATGGGATTTGTATTAAAAAAAATTGATTTTGATTGATTTTTGTACTTGTTCTCACGGTTCTCACAATATTTAGCGTTCTTAAGATAACCCTCCCCTATATATGTATTATCACAAAAGTTTAATGCCATCTAAACCACATTAAAAAAAAGTTCAGATTGTTTGTGGTATCGTTTTTAACACGTTATTGTCCATAAAAGGAAAAAAAAAAGTGTGAACAAAGACTTATTTCGACTTGCACTTGATAAGTACCCATTTTGACGAAAACTCAGTATCCGACTCACCCCTTTGTAATTTCTAGTAATGAATATGAACAAAAGGCTTTAAAAGATTGCATCTTTGTTCTACAAATATTATTTCACAAGAGCCCGTTCCTTTTTCGCTTAACAAAAAAGCTGAAATTTGCCATGGTCGTTTTCAGTGAGCGTTTTGCCTGGCCTAGGTGGACTGTTTAGGCTAAAGGTGTCCAATACTCCTAGAGGAAGCAAAGAAAAATGTGCGATGGGCATATACATATATAAGAGCTATTCAATTCAATGGGTATTCCATGTAATGAACCTCATTATTGAGTAAGTAGCAACATAGGCTGACTGGTTTACTAACTTCTTACATGGATCATGTCACTTGACTTTAGTATGTCAGCTAATATTAAAAAACGATATATTAGGATTCATGCATTAAAGATACACTTTAGGTCATTTTCTGTTGGTTTCCTGTTTTGCATCTATAAGACTTGGATTATATATTGATGAACATGAGTATGCATCAGAAGATTGATGCAGGGACTCGGTAGAGAAACAGAGGGGTGGAAGACAAGAGATAATATACACACTAATAATATGTTCCACACAAACAAATGATACATATGAGGGGCTATTTATACCCTTTACAAAGACGGTTATAAAACCGCTATAACTAACCGACGCGACTTAATGATACAGACACAACTTTTCAGTTTTGCCGCCCTTTTCTGTTAGGTTTGACTTTCAGAAGTCAACCCTCTTTAACTTTATAATTTCTTGATTACGATACTTCTAACAATCTCGCCCCTAATCAAGAAATTCGTATTTGATTCTCTGTTCGTGTTCATCCTCCTTTGTGCGGTCTTGTTCTTCTTTTCGATCATCTTTTCTTTCTTGAATCGTTTCTTAAACCTTCTATCTTTGATGATGATCCGATATTAACCTTTGAGAAATTGATGTTAAAAAGGATTATCACAATCCTTAACCTTTACGGTTTCTGCCATCTTGGCCTTTCTTCTACGATCATCACGATCGGACTAACAACTAGGAATTAACGTGCAATCGTCTTCTCTTCCCATTGCATCAACATCTTCGGAGATTAACGGTGTCTCTCTACACTCGTCTTCTGTCTCCACACAATAAACATCTTCGGATTTCTCTAATATCGAATAAATTACGGTTCTTGATCGAAACTTTCGTTGCTTTCTGCCTTGCCGGAACTCCTCGCCGGAAAAACGATTTCTGCGTTTTTTTTTCTTCTAATCTGTAAAGGCCTTCGACTGCATTCTTTTCTTGATAATTATGATAACAATATCCAAGTCTGAATCAAACAAACACTCGCTGTTGTTCGATTCCATTTCTACTATAATTCCGATCAGTTTTGCAAAACAGGGGATCGGATTTTTCTGCACAGGTTCGTCTTCTTCGTCTTTATCTTCCCAAGAGCGTCTCGCTCTGATACCAATTGTTGGTTTCCTGTTTTGCATCTATAAGACTTGGATTATATATTGATGAACATGAGTATGCATCAGAAGATTGATGCAGGGACTCGGTAGAGAAACAGAGGGGTGGAAGACAAGAGATAATATACACACTAATAATATGTTCCACACAAACAAATGATACATATGAGGGGCTATTTATACCCTTTACAAAGACGGTTATTTAACCGCTATAACTAACCGACGCGACTTAATGATACAGACACAACTTTTCAGTTTTGCCGCCCTTTTCTGTTAGGTTTGACTTTCAGAAGTCAACCCTCTTTAACTTTATAATTTCTTGATTACGATACTTCTAACATTTTCGACCGGTTTCCATTTAACTTGATTTTTTGACAAGACCCGCGAGAGAACAAAAAGACCTACCCAAAATTAAGCACTTGTAAATTATATGAGACTTTCCACCCTTAGTTCATGATAAATTAATTGTTGCACTTGCTACAATGGTTCCATATACAACAGAACAATTAGGGAGCACAATGAGCTTACCATCAAGACCACTTGTAAAATGCTGCTCCTTACTGACATCGTCGATTGTATGCTTAAAAGGCCTATGGTCCACAGTTCTAATCAGTTCTTTCTGCACAAACAGGTATTAACACATAGAATGTTAATAATGTATTAATGTCATTGATGAAAAAGTGATCAAGAAAAAGCTTCAAAAGAGCATAATTTAAAAAAAAAAAAAAAGACAAAGGAGATTCTAGATAACATACGTGCAGCAGATAGTTCAGGCTTATCAACTTGATTCTCTTTTAAGTTTTAACTAGCAGGAACCCGCGCGTTACGGCGGGGCTGCACGATGTTTGGGTATACTTAATTGGTATCTATATGTATAATTGATAGATATGTTTAGCTTTAAGACTTGGACATGTAGCTTTAAGTCTTATTTTATTGGCAAAAAGAGATAACCATAGGGGATATAGTTATATAGTGATTATATATACATATATATATTATTACTATTACTACTACTAATATTACTACTATTATTATTACTATTATTACTAAAATAGTGTTTGACTTATTATAACTTTATTACCTGTAACTTAAGCTCAAATACATGAATGGTGTTGAATAGTTCCTAGTATCCAAACCAACAATATTCTAATTATTTAATAGGGAGTATTTTTTATTCTTTAGTTTGAATGAACTCTGAAAATAGTTTAACAAGTAAAAATAAGGTAAGACAATTGATATGAGTTTGAAAGTTATATATATTAGCTTTTAATAGTGTAATTGATATGATTAAAACAATTGTGTTTTCATGCGTACAAACCTTCATTGGTTAAAGTTGAAAGAGTGCCACATATAGTTGACATACATTCTGTCTGGCCACTGGTATTTAAAATAATTGATGTCCAATCTATGAAGGGATATGTAGCAACATTGTAAAGAGGGTATGATGGATCATATAACCATTTAAGTTTAACATCATCAATGTTGCTAAAAGAATAAACATGACAATAGTAAAGCTCCTTTGAAATTACCTTGGACCTTTGCAAATTAAAGTGAAAAAGAATTACTAAATGCATCTAATGATTTAAACTAATAAAAATCAAGAAAAATTGTATATTTGTGGCATCAGTAAGTAACCTTGCTCCACTAAATGGGATACTCTATAAAATGCCCAACTTTCAACCTAATTCCAAGTTTATAGTCTAATTTAATTTATTCTACAAGTTTCTAAATCTTTTTTTATATCTACTGATACTTTACATGGTTACAAATTACAATACAAGAATATGATGAAAGTGTCGGTTTGCATTAAAAACCTCCATTTCTTTGTTTGCCGAGTCCCCGAATGCATCCGTTAGAACAACATCCAAGGAGAAGTTCCTACGACATCATTAATAGTAAAGCTCCTTTGAAATTACCTTGGACATTCGCAAATTAAAGGGAAAAAGAATTACTAAATGCATCTAATGATTTAAACTAATAAAACAATCAAGAAAAATTGTATATTTGTGGCATTAGTAAGTAACCTTGCTCCACTAATTGAGATACTCTATAAAATGCCTAACTTTCAACCTAATTCCAAGTTTATAGTGTAATTTAATTTATTCTACAAGTTTCTAAATCTTTTTTTTTTATATCTACTGATACTTTATATGGTTACAAATTACAATACAAGAATATGATGAAAGTGTCGGTTTGCATTAAAAACCTCCATTTCTTTGTTTGTCGAGTCCCCGAATGCATCCGTTAGAACAACATCCAAGGAGAAGTTCCTACGACATGATGCATGCATTTCATATGTAGTTAGTAACAACATTTGAGATACTAATGAAAAGAAAGAACTTTGATTTAACATAGCAAATATATGTAAAACCTAATAAGCTTTATGCACAACCTAAGAAGCTATATGTACAACCTAAAGAATCTAAAAAAAATAAAAATCAGTAAGAAACAAATCAAAAGTGGAGAAAATAGAAAGATGAGAAAATGGGCTGGTAAACACCTAATAAAGCGAATAGTGTTTTTTCCAAAAAAAGAAAAGGAAGCGCCACTCTAAATTGAAGGGGACTCTCAACATCTCAGCTCTAGAATACACTTGTTATTATGTAGAAGAAAAGGTTTTCATAGGGAAGCATTGAATGGGATTAAAAACCATTGGTAAGTAACCTATGCAAGCATTGAATTAGATGTTTCCTTCACATGGGTGTGTATTAGATATATGTACTAGTATCATTAAAAGTTGTACACGAGGGCATAAAGGGAATAAATGAGGTAAAAGTTAGATATTTGTAAAGAGACCTTTGGACTCCCATCTTAAAATAGAGGTTATTTTACCCTTTTACCCCTCTAGAATGCATTATATAGTAGTAAGTGTAGATAATTATAAGGGACATTCAATGACATATCAAAAGCAAATGTAACAATTACCTTAATAACTGTCTGATCATAGATAAGTGGTAATAGTTCTGGAATATGGCCCTTGATGAAGTTTGGCTTGTTGTTGCTAATTATACTTAAAGCCAAAACAGTTGCACGCCTAACATGCTACTCAAAATTAGACTTTAAAACTAAAAAAAATCAATAACGCTCAGATGTATCTCTAATTTCATAGGTATAAAAGTAGCACATGCAGATAAGATTTGCAGGCGCCTTGTTGAACAACATTGATTAACAAAATAAGCAGTACTCTTTTATCAGCTTAACCTCTTGTCATGTAATCTTGATTGACCCACGAAAAACGATCAAAAAAGACAAAATTCAACAAAACCAACTCAAAAGTTGAACTCTGAAATTGAATGAAACATCAATCAAGCAAAAAAAAAAGAAGATGATAAAAAATATAAATCATTAATATATGAGATAAAAAGTTAGTCGAGGTCGATACTTGAATTGTCGAGTAGTTGGTGCTTGAGTTCAAGTATGATTTTGTATAAACTTAAAACCTGTCTACAACCTAATTCTGCACTTTTCCCTTAAAACCAAATCAAATCTTGATACGTAAACGCTTGACCCAATAATGATTTACCCCTGAAAGCGTATACAAATTGTCAAAAAGCCTCAAAATTTCACCCATAAATATTTTTTTCACCATAAATAGATTACATAAACACATATCCCTATCCAAAAACCCTATCCAAAAACCCTAACCAAAATAATCCAATATGCCATAAATAGTATGAATGCCCATTCTATATAAATGCCTTAAACCAAAAACAATGACGAGAACTGAAGTTCTTACCTCGACTACACTTCATGGTTCCATGACTCTGATCTTCGTGTATGTTAATCTTCATACAAACCCGACCAATGATAGCAAAACCAATTATGAATTAACAACTGGGTAAAACTAAAACAAATATAAGTTTTCACTATGGCAACTTATTGTTAAGCAAAATATAAGATTTTTTTTACCAACAAAAGAGGGCATTTATTTAAACCACAAAAACATTTTCTTAGCAAGATACTATGAGTATAACACCAAAGATCCAACACAAAAGAGGGCATTTATTCAAACCTCAAACACATTCAGAAAATCAAGAGGATAAAGATCAGGAATATGAAATGATCCAGAAGATGATTGCGATGGAGATGAATCAGGGATGAGATATTTTGGGATCTTTTTGGGATGTAAAGAGCAGGAGAAGGATGAATAGAGTCATAGAAGAATTGTAGGGTTTGTATGAGTCGGGTTATAACAATGAAATGGATCGGGTCGGAATCCCGTGTGTTTTACTTTGGTTGATTGTGGTGATGACACTTGGAATCCTAGCTGGAGATGATACGGCACCAATGTGGCAGCTCTAGTAAAAGGCCATGTGACGCCCTAGCTACTCTTTTATTAGTAGAAGTAGATTAGGTTGTAAATAATGTTGAGCTGTAAATTTTATAGGCTTTTGTTCTTAAAAAAACGCATGTATAAAAATGTATATCTATATCTATACTATATTATAAAGCATGAAGGAAGGATTCCAACCAAATTTATGTAATTACAACATATAATGCATATGGTACAATAACTTAATGAAGGTAGTAAAAGGGTGAAGTTGTCTTTTTACATTAACAATTATGCTGATGATGAAATAATAAAGTTATTAGTGACTATCCATGTTTTTAACTCTTTTATAAGTTATTAGTAACTATCCATGTTCCTAACTCCTTTATCTCATTTATGTTTATACCTTGTATTATAGCCTTATAAATAGTGGCCATTGTGTTGTTATCATATACATCTCAATGAAACAACTCTCTCATTCCTTATTTTCTTTATAACCGTTGGTTCGTTAGTAAGCATTGTCAACGGCTTCTTTTTTCAATTTGTACCTTTATGGGGCTTTATTTTTACTGATATCTTATTACTGACTTCTACCATTAAAACAATTAATGAACCATTTTCTTTTGTTCTGTAGAATTATAAGAGATTTTGTGTACGAGAGTATTGCGGATAATCGTTATTTTGTAGTTGGTCGTTCAAATTTTTGTGAAATATAGTGTATCGATCTTAAGGTAACCTTTTGTTCACAATTAAAACAATATTCCTGCAAACATTATTTGTTTTCGCCCCCAACCAATCCATACTTTGTTGTTTTTATAATCTTTTATACAGTTGATATCTAGGGTTGTATTTTTATATTTAGGAAGTTCATAGAACTATCATATTTGTAGAGTAAAACAACGTCAGTAGTTTAAGTTGAATAGTTCTGAACCTAAACAACGTCTATAAAATGAGACATAAACATAGTATGGAATGATGGAAGCTTACTACATATTTGTAGAGTAAAACAATGAATGAACTATGTTTTTTTTTATAAACATGAGACGTAAAATAAAAAATGCAAAAATAGATAAAAATAAATTCGTAATAATCGACCCGGTAGTTTAAGTTGAAAAATTTTGAAGTTAAACAATAAAACTATATCATTCAAAAAAATAAAGACAATAAATCTTTAGTAGTAACTAAAGATGTAGAAGATGCAATAGTTTAAATTTTCTCCTAACTTGTGGATGATACAATGGTTAAAATTTTCCCCTCAACCGACGTGGACAATACTTGCACATACATAACTATAAGAGTTAGACATAGAGAATTCTTAAAATACCTTTATCTATATCTATACTATATTATGAAGTATTTAGAAAGGTTACCCACAAAATTTAAAAACAATAATAGGAGATGACAAACTTCTCTCTTTCCAACTTTACATTACTATATGTTAATCAAAACTTACACGCATATCAAAGCTTGGTCATCGTGCCAAGTCTTCATAATGAGTCTATGATGTCCTTATTTATCTCATGTAAGAGGCAACAAGACCATATGACACGTGCCCTACCCTTGTTTACATTTATCATTACATATTTATGTTGACAAAACCTATTTTGTACATGTTTCAGGTACAGTTTGATCTTAGCTCCATAGCATTGAATTTTAGTGCTTGCTTTTAATAATTTATTTCAAATTTCATGTTTTGTTCAGACTTTTGTATTTTTTTTCATTTCATCCATGTAAGACAATTTAAATTATTCAATAATATATTTACATTTTAGTACCATGTGCTTTTGAACAATCGTCACTACGTGACACCTCGATGATTCCGCCATCGGTTGGGGTGTTACATTGTTGACTTCCTTATATATTGTGTGATTCTATATTTAAAAGTCAAATTCGTTATAAAGAAGTTTTTGTCAAATTCGTTATAAGAAAGTCAATTCATTCAATCAATTGTATAATTAACGAATTCATTGAAATTCTTTATAAGGAAGTCAAATTCAAATTCAATTTGAAATTCGAAATTTATAAGGAAGTCAAAGTCAAATTCGAAATTTATAAGGAAGTCAAATTCAAATTCAATTTCATTAATTTACATCTATCTATATAATAAATGAAAACACTAGGGTTGAATTAAGGCTTTAGAGAGGGTTTGAGGTATCCATATTGAATATGGAGCTCCAACTTATTAAGGTCTGTTTAGCTTCCGTCCTATCTCGCGGGGCTCCGACCCAACCCAGTCCTGTATCCTTACCTGTCATATAAAAACTCTAATATCTTTTGTTTTTATCTCTCATCCTCAAAAATCAAACGAACTAGGGTTTCTTTTCAGCAGACATCATCGCATCATCTTCATCTTCTACCCATCATGACATAATCGCCTCTTCTTCTTCTTCAAGGTATTCTGTTTATATGTTTTCTTCGTATGTTAACGTTTTTTGTTTCATTGTCACAGATAACAACTTCAATTTATGAAAAAAAATCATTCATATTTATTATTTGTAGGCCTTTGAGATTATTGATCTTATGTGACAGCGGCTAATCGAATCCCTAATTGTTGTTCTTTGTGTTTTTAACCCTAATAATCACCATATCTTACCTACCAATCTCATCTCTTTTCCCTTAGCCGTTTTCCGATTACGAGTTCTGCACACATATCACATAATAAACAAGGGTATGTTGTTCATTTGTTCAAGATCGGGACTGGGATTGGGGATTCATTCTATTCCTACGTGTATATATAAAGTGATAAAATCAACTTCATCTTTTGTGAGTTTTAATTTCTATAAAGATCTCAAATCGCATATATAAGGAATTGTTGTCCAGTTTATAGGTATGAGTTGTCTATGGGTGATCCGTAGTATGAGGAGGAGACGAAGAGGAGGTTTTAGCACGGTGGCTACGACGTCAGCAAGTTCGGATGATGCGTTTGAGAAACGGTAAAACCCGTATTTTGTACTTTATAACTTGGAATACATTTTTCGGTTTTATTTTTTCTACATAAATTGATGGTTTTGATTTTGTTTTATTTTGTAAATAAAAAAGATGGTGAATTTGATGATTAGGTGTGGCTTTTGTTGTTTTGTGTTTGATACAGGGTATCACATATGAATATGACCTTGAGTTGGTCATTATGGAAGGGGTTGCACATTATCTACAAGGTAAGGCAGACCATGTTTTGAGGTCCCGATTAATTAGGATGGTTTGTAAGTTATATCTCTATGACTCTATCTTTAATTAGGGTTAATGTCAAGGGATTCAAAGTACAGCAATTGTGAAACCTAATATAAAGGGACCTTGAAGTTTGTTATGTATCTTGTGCATGTAATATTGTTTGATATGCGACACTTTATAAATCAAGTATTCTTGAGTATGGCTAGCAGTTCAGGTGAGGTTTGTATTTACTCAACATTTTTTTTACTTCAACATTTTTTTTGACACGCATCAAAAAGACACCAAGGTACTTTTGAAACTGCAACATCAAAATAGTAGCCTTCATAACTTCAAAGTGTAAACATCCCTTAGAATAGAATTATTTTTGTAATTTCTTAAAGAAATCATTGAATTGATTTTTTTTTTTTTAGTTTTTTAACCAAATCAACTAAAAACTTGATTATTGCAGGAAGATGAGTGTGAGGTTCAAGGCTAATTTGTGTGGCCGTCACTTGATAACGGGGAATGGAACTACGGGCAGGCGGTTTGATTTGGACTTTATTACGTTGAGTAAAACAACAATTTGCCAGGTATTTAATGGCTATGTTGAGATTTATTATTATATATTGACAGTGCATTTTATCAATGACTCACTTTTTTATTAAAAAAATCTGATATTTTGACTTGGTTACTGTTTTAAAAGCCACGAGTTTCTATCGCCGGACAAAGAATCTTGATTATGTATCAGATTACTTGCCACCAACTGACTATGAGTTTAGAAAAGCAGGAGAATCACAAGGTATTGCCTTGAGCACGTTATCTCAACTGAAATACTATGAGATATATTGCAATATTGAGAATATATTGACTAACCCATTTAAAAATCTGAATGTGTCAATTTAGAAACCTGATTTAATGATGTAAAACAAATAGTGTAAAACAGATTTAATGGGTCAAATCTGATACACTATTATTGTTCTTTATGTAATGAAAGTTATTATTTTTTTATCAGGTTGTGGAACCTGCTACAAGCGCAAATGCAGTTGCGAGGCCTTTTGAGTGATCTTTTTCAGGTAAAGATAAAAGAAATATATATCAAATAAGGAATTAGTGCAATTGTTATCCATTTTTTTCTTTTCAATTTAAGCTATAAGTGTTGTTTTGAACGGTTTGCTAATGAATATTTATCTCAAACGACTCGCATGGAAAGAAAACCAATAGAAATTGAACATTAGTTCAATCCTTTTAGTTATGAATGGGTTGATTAGGAATTTATGATTATGGTTCATCTCTAATGGGTCAAATGTAGATATAAAAAGAGTTGAGTCAAATGGGTTGAACTCCCCAAAAAATTGTATATTCATTTAAGCCGTGTTACATGTTACTTAAACATTTAAAAAAACTATAAAGAGGGTGTGATTTCGAGACTGAATTGTGTGTTTTACATCTCTTATCTATTGAATGTATTCTATAATTCTATAATAATATACAGCATTTAGACATCTGACCTCTATAATTTTAAGGTTAAGACTAAGAATAAGAATACATGTTATGGTTTGGTGCTTTGTGATTCAGGTTTTGTACTACTGTTTTGTCCTGATTTTCACACTTATAATTCTATAATAATATACAAGATTTAGAATACTGTATTTATAAGCTTCTATTTGTCACCCCAGAGAAAGTGGCAAAGTGAGCCTTATTATCTTTCATAGCGTATTAGCGTTTATGCTTGCGTATTTAACTTATTACTGGCATATTGTTTATAGGTTGGAAGGTGCGTGGAATTTGGCATACCAACGCAAATTCTTTTTGTCATGTTCTCCCAGGTACTGGTAGTTCCGTTTAATATAATTAATTAAGTTACATTTAACTTGAAGCCTCCAAGTTATGGATTCAATTGGAGTCAAGTTGTTGATTAAAGTTCAAATTTTATGATAAAACTTTGAGAAACATGTTACTTTTAAACATATAAACTCATTTTATTTTCAATCTGAATTTTTCAGGAAGTTGCGGAGAGTCTCACTTGACACATATGAATGAACTACAGAAATGAAAAAAACTTTAGCAAGGATTAATACTATATTTGAAAGGTGTCATCGTGAATGAGGTAATGTTTTTAAATTTTCATCAAAATTGAAATCAGTCATATGGGTAAAAATGGGTTGAAAGTCATACAAATTCAGACGTATTTGTAAAAACTGTTTACAATCATATTTAGTTAGCCCATACATTATTTATTAAACATTGGGTATTCTTGTGTGTTCAGATTGTTAAACAATGGAGGTAGAATGTAGAATACTGCTCAAATCTTCATTTGAAAGTATACACCTTGGATTTGCAGCACTCGAGGTATATAGGAGAAAACATAATGTAGTCGGTTATGGTTTTAATTCTTTCTTTTTACTACTTCAATAGAATTCCTTTTTAGATTCTATCATGTTTGAATAGAATTCGCTGGGTTGAATTTAGTCCACAAATCCTTAGTATTATGATGATTTATTTATTTATGAAAAATCAGTTATTTTGTCAAAACTATCTACAAAGAGGAAATAAGATTATTGTGCATACAGTTAAGTTTTTTAATAGTTTACCAAAGTTCTGGGTATGATTATATTGTGGATCCGATATAATTGAATTGGGTGTTCCATATTTTGATCCATTGGCTGATGGACCAGTCATCCAGTTTAGATACACCATGTTGTTGCATATTGTTTATTTTTATATATATTTTTGGATCTACATTTAGTGTTCATATCTTTTTAATATTTCTTCATGCAGGCTGCAGCCACACGAGCATTATCAAGAGGGGCCAATCTCGACGCAATGCTTAAAATGTTGAAAGAGGTACCCTATGTGATACCCCGAAAATTCAGGTTCTCACTTTAACTAAACTCTAGTTACATTTCCTTGCATTATACTTAACTAGGGTTAGTTAGATAAGACATACGTGCATGGTTGTGAGTCAATGTGTGATTGCATGATTAGTGAATCTCGGACGTTGGTGAAAAACAAACTTATGTGGAAACCATACGTGATTATGTGAACCTAAACCGAACACGTTAATAGAAATCATTAAAAGTGGAGCATGAGGTTGATTAGGGTCTTAATGCATGGGGTTACACTTGTTACGGTCCGAAATAACGAAAACGTCGAAGGATAACGCGTCGGGAGACGAAACGAAGCAAGAGCGCGCCACCCGGACCTGTGAGCGGCCGCTCACAGGCACCGAGCGGCCGCTCGAAGTGATCTGACGGGTCTAAACCGCCTCAAACTTATATTTAAGCATCCTAAACTCCCATGCAACCCCCATACTCAACCCTAATCGCCCCCTTACTGCCCCACAGGAATATTTCACTCAAACAACCTCTGCTAAGGCTCAAGATCATCAATTGGGAGGCTCCAAGGCGCGCGATTGATCGATTGAGAGAGCTAAGGGTATATCTTACGATTTCTTATGCTTCTATCTTGTGTTTTCATTAATAAAAATCATATAATAAGTTTGTCCAGGTCTGAATGAGTTTATAAAACATTAAAGCATGAATCTTTTTGAAGATTAAATGGATTAAACATACTCATAAACGCTTAGTAACATCGTAGGATACTTGTTGCGCAAGTAATTGGTGTTTTGATTCTTAAAGCTTTGATCTTGACATTTTTAATCATAGAATCTGATGAAATAGGTATTAGGAATGTTTTGTGTTGATGATTGATGAATGTTAATAGTTTTTGTGCACACGGTAGGCGATTAAAGTATGATTTAGGCGAAACTAAAATCTGGACAGAATGGTTAGTCAAATTTGTAGGAGCTGTAACACGGCTCTAACATAATAATTTTAGTGTCTTCTTGGCATGGTTAGGTCACACCTGGTCTTAGCTTTTCATAATGGGTAAAATCATGTGTTTTGGACGTCGGATGAGTCGTTTTTGGAATTTTAATTGATTAGGGGTCATATCAGATTTTCGGATTTGTAAATTGGGCTAACCTTAAATGGCCATAACTTGAGATTTACAAGGAGTTAGGTTATGAAATTTTTACAGTAGGTCAATACTGGAAAAATAGAGCTTTTCCAAGTGGATTCATCTCGTTTGGATGAATACACAATTTTTAAGAATTTTCCTACTAAACTGACCTGTTGTGGAAATTTTCTGAACACTGCTGTGTTGTACGAATTTTTATAATTTTTGTGTTTGGAATTAAGACAAAAAAAAAATAGGTATTGCCAAGTGAATCCCAAAGATAATTCAGTAAAAATTTGGGAGGATAACTCACTGGTTTACTATTTTAAATAAATTCGTTTTGATGGCGCACAATCTGTCCTGAAAACACAGATTGTGTATTATGTGCTTATGTGATTACTTGAGGTCTTAGGTGATCTAAAATTGACATATAACGGAAGTACACATGTTTACGACACATACGGGCTGTAGAAACTAATTATAACCAACTCATTCACCAACGAGTCCGTAGGGTTTACTACTGCATGTAGAATCACTAGGCGTCGCATACACACTTTTGAATATTAAAACGCCTTGGACAAACGAGTTATATGGTGTAATGATGTTACGCCTATACTCACGTAGTGACACTGTTATTAGGGTGTCGGTAGCTTATAATACTTGCTGTTCGGATTCTTTGCTTACGCGATAAGGTGAGTTTCACTACTCTTTTCTCAAAAGCATGCGTCTCGGGTTGAGACAACTACTTAACGTTTCTAGTCCGGTTCGGGACTACTTTTACACATCCCGGGTATGGGGTGCATGGTTCACGTGGTGAATCTATTTTTACTAATTCATATATATGTCCTTGATGAACTAAACCAAACACATCGTTTAAGTCCTTCAAAATACCGAATCAATTGCCGGTTGGGCAAGCGGGTTAATTAGTTGATAGCGCTATTAGGTCTAACAAACCTCACATCGTGCTGGGAGCACGGATGTGAACTATTAGCTTCAAACATAGTCATTGTTGATGGGCAATGACGCAAGGCACTTTTCTCCCGGTTATGGGAACTTGTTCATTAGTAGTTCGGTATTCGCCGGTTTTAGTTATCATGAGTGGGCTAGCTACCCCTGGCATATGAATTAGCTGTTTACTTGTGGCCAAGGAGGCCGACGTTCTTACTTATTATTATGTGGTCTGTGAGACCGACACTTTCATTTGGTTACATGGTTTGGGAAACCTACGCTTTTACTTACTCACCTACTTTACTTAGTGAACTCACCAACATTGTTTGTTGACCCACGATTTACATGCTTTTGCAGGTAGTTAGCTTCCGGTGCCAGGATTAGAAAGCACTGTACACTTCACTGCACTTGGGCTCTCGGGCATACACATAAATTATATATTATGCTTTCGTATGGTTTTAATTTGGGTGCGTTGTTTTGCGCATGGTTTTAAAAGGTTTAAATTGGTTTACGCTTCCGCAGCTTAACTAAACTTGGTTTTTGAAAACGAACTAAATGGTTTGGGCATTTAGAGTTCGTTCCTGTGACTTATGGCTATGGGATCCTGGTATGTCACGCGCCTCGCGGTATAAACCCCGCAGTGGAAATTTGAGGGTGTGACAGATTGGTATCAGAGCCATTGGTTATAGTGAACTAGGACTGCATGTTGAGTCTAGTCTATAATCATTATAGCATAAGTACACTCACAACTTAGGTGCACAACTAGCTATTAGCTACATATATCTACAACATATGATTTCGGGAGATATGTTATCTCCTAGTTCTAGACTAAATTCTTAACACGTCAATGGTGGGAACCTAGGGTTACACCAGGTGGCGCATTACTGGGAGTAATATCCTAACTAACCTCATGGACGAGGAGACAACAATAGTACAAGGGAGGGAGCCTTGCAAGCGTTATGGCGCACGTACACAGGAAGCTGCACGATGCGCATGACATGGTACCATTAAATCAACTATGAAGGAATTCGAATGCTGAGACTTATCTTTTGTCACTTAGCAAGGAGACAATTAGTTTCTGTTCCTTGCTACTTGATCTTTCCTACCCCCATTCGAAACTCAGACGGGACTGGGTTACACATATAGAACTTATTTCTTACTTTAGTACCTTACGCCTAGTATGAGCGGGCGGACGTATGACTGCATATCTCTGTTACTCATAAGTATATGGTAGATTCATGGGAACACATTAGATCGGGACTTGTTACACACACTCTTGGGGAGTTACGTAAAGCCTGCGATGTAATGCAACATCACAAGGGAGGATGAAACCTACTAATGGCGGATAGCCACGATTGGAGGAACGAGTGGTACAGCTTACCACTAAACTGGTTCACATAGGACTAGAGAAGGAGATTGTACGTGATGAGAACCATATAACACTGACATCGCAAAAGAGGAAGGATAAGAGATGGAAGGGGAACCTGAGCAGGACGAGCACATGGAAAGTGACGATGAAGGCTCTACTATCTAGACAGAGCATGGCGACGATTGGCTCTTACCTTTTCTTACCTATCTTTTCTTTCATTTCCTTTGGCTAACTTAGATAAGACTGAGTTCTTATGATTAACGATAGGGTGGTTGAGGCCCTCGCATCTTTCCCATCTAGTAAAGATCTATATTGCTAAATCGTTCTTTTCCTCTGACTTCCACATTTGAACTTTCTTATTTCTCGAACGCACATGCCACAACAACAACCTGCCATCATATCTTCAAGCCTTTTATTGATCGTAATCCTCGATGACTCCAACGGAACTGAAGGAGACCGTCTGATTGCTTCGATAGTATAAGTCTCTGCCATGTGCATTTGCCCCAGGCAGGATGGGGTAATGTATGCTACATGCACACTCGATGAGTTACAGATACTTGGGTGGAGAACGTAACACCCTGTGGTGAAATCTAGAAACTTTGTTATATAAAGACGGATGGGTCTGAGATTGACGCCTACATTACCAAGCTATAGGAGATAGCCACTATAGGCTCAAATCTATTTAACCTACCTTACAAACGGATCGAGCTTCACACCAAAGGGGTTATCCCACAGGTTCGTAGCATGGCTACTACGGCTCACCTACCCAGAATATAACAAACCTTTCACCTGGCTCACAAACTCACCGACGAGGCTGTTGAGCATGGTACTTTTCCAAAGCAGGGTGCTTCATCTTCTACTTTTGGTGATAACAAGAGAACGTGGGATAGTATGCAGTATAAGTCCTTCAACAATAACCACAACAGTAACAACAACAATGGGGCTCGTGGAGGAGCATTTGTGATGGGCTCTGGGGAGGCCAGGACTGATAACAACGGCGTGACGGATACGTGTTCCTTAAACGCCACTCTCGCTTCTGTTTTATATGATGCTGGTGCAGACTATAGTTTTGTGTCATCAAAACTTAGCAAACAACTAGGGATAGTTCCTACACTTCTTGATACCCCGTACTCTATAGAGTTAGCTGATGGGAAGCCTGTTAAGGTAACCCACATCCATCATGACTGTAAGCTCGAACTAGATGGACAGTTGTTTGCCATCGACCTTTTACCTATCACCCTAGGAAGCTTTGATCTCGTGGTTGCCATGGACTGGCTGTCCAAGCAGCACGCTGAAATTCTCTGTCAAGAGAAGATTGTTCGTATCCCTCTCCCTAGTGGAGAATTCTTATCTGTCCAGGGTGATTCTGGTAGTACCATGATGGGCATCATCTCTTTCCTGAAAGCCTAGAAGTGTATTCGGAAGGGCTACCCAGCCATATTGGCTAACATTTCTGATACTCGAACTGAAGTTGAAACAAAAATTGAGGACATCCCTGTAGTTCAGAATTTTCCAGATGTCTTCCCAGAGGAATTACCCGGACTTCCACCTGTTCGACAAGTGGAATTTCAAATTGACCGTGCACCAGGAGCCGCCCCAGTTGCGCGTGCACCATACCGCCTCGCACCAGGCGAACTTCAAGAACTATCCACCCAACTCCAAGAGCTATTGGACAGGGGTTTCATTAGACCTCGTTCTTCACCTTGGGGAACTCCAGTCTTATTTGTTAAGAAAAAGGATGGGAGTTCCCGTATGTGTATCGATTACCAGGAATTGAACAAGGTGACAATTAAAAACCGCTACCCTTTACCTCGTATTGATGATCTATTCGACCAGCTTCAGGGGTCGAGTTTCTATTCCAAGATTGACCTAAGGTCGGGGTATCATCAACTGAGAGTCCGAGAGGAGGATGTGCCAAAGACAGCCTTTCGAACTCGTTATGGGCACTATGAATTTTTGGTAATGCCCTTCGGGCTGACCAATGCACCAGCTGTGTTCATGGACCTCATGAACCATGTGTGCAAACCCTATCTAGACAAATTTGTCATAGTGTTCATAGACGACATTCTGATCTATTCCAAGAGTAGGGGGAGAGCACGAGCAACACCTACGACTGATCTTGGAACTTCTGAAAAGTGAGCAGTTATATGCAAAATTCTCCAAGTGCGACTTCTGGATTCGTGAGGTCCAATTCTGGGGTCATGTGGTGAACGAGGTAGGAATACAGGTCGATCCCGCTAAGATTGATGCGATTAAAAGATGGGAGGCCCCTAAGACTCCCACGGAGGTCCGACAATTCCTTGGCCTTGCAGGTTATTATCGCAGATTCATTCAGGGATTCTCAAAAATCGCTCAACCCCTCACTGCTTTGACACAGAAGGGGATTACCTACAAGTGGGGAGATGCCCAAGAACCTGCTTTTCTGATACTAAAGACTAAACCTTGCGGTGCTCCAATATTATCACTACCTGAGGGTACGAAGGACTTTGTGGTGTACTATGATGCATCTATCCAAGGTCTAGGGTGTGTTTTGATGCAACGCGGAAAGGTGATCACATATGCTTCACGACAACTAAAAGTTCATGAGAAAATTTCCCCACTCACGACTTGGAACTGGGAGCGGAGGTCTTCGCTCTCAAAATTTGGAGGCACTACCTCTACGGGACAGAGTGCACGATTTTCACAGATCATAAAAGTCTCCAGCATATATTCGACCAGAGGGTGTTAAGCATACGACAACGCCGATGGGTCAGACTCCTGAATGGTTATGACAGTGCCATCAAGTAACATTCAGGGAAAGCTAATGTAGTAGCAGATGCCCTGAGTCGTAAGGAAACAAAACCCAAACGAGTGCGAGCCTTGCAACTTACCCTACAATCTAATCTTCATGTTAAGATACGTAAAGCCCAGGGCGTGGCTTTGAAAGGGAAAACATCGGGCTTGAAACCTTGCACTGTGCTGATAAGCACCTGGAGTGGAGGACATAGGGTCTTCAGCACTTCATGAATCAAGTCTGGATTCCACGTGTTGGAGATCTCAGACAACTAGTGCTCGATGGGGCACACACCCCTCGTTATTCGGTACATCCTAGTTCGGATAAAATGTACCGAGATCTCAAACTCTTTACTGGTGACCAAACATGAAAGCTGAGAAAAGTCACTTATGTTAGTAAGTGCTTGACTTGCGCAAAGGTTAAGATTGAATATCAGAAACCTTCAGGCCTACTTCAACAACCAGAGATTCCGATGTGGAAATGGGATGGGATTTCCATGGACTTCATTACGAAGCTTCCTAAAACGCCCAGCGGGCACGATATGATTTGGGTCATTATTGACCGTTTGACCAAATCAGCGCATTTCACGGCAATTAGAGAGGCGGACATGTTGGAACGTCTAGCCGCTTTTGTATTACGAAAATTGTCTCTAGGCATGGGATGCCAACTTCTATCATATCGGATCACGACGCGCGATCTACTTCCCATTTTTGGGGAACTCTCCAAATTGCTTTGGGAACTCATTTGGACATGAGCGCAGCCTATCACTCCCAGACGGATGGATAGAGTGAACGTACCATCCAAACACTAGAAGACCTACTGCGAGCGTGCGTGGTGAACTTTAGAAACAGTTGGGACAAGCACTTGCCTTTGATTGAATTATCTTATAACAATAGTTATGACACTTCGATCCAGTGTGCACTTTTTGAGGCACTTTATGAACGGGAGTGCAAATTCCGCATATGTTGGACTGAAATTGGGGATAGCCAACTGACAGGTTCCGAACTTGTGCACCAAACTTCTGAGAAGATAGTGCAATCAGAAAACGGATGGCTGCTACTCTTGAGCGACAGAAAAGCTACGCTGATAAGCGTAGGAAACTTTTAGAGCTCCGGAATGGGAACAAGGTACTATTAAAGGTGTCACCTTGAAAAGGTGCGACACGCTTTGGAAAACGGGGGAAGATGAACCCGTAAAACGTTGGACCATTCGAGATGGTTGATGGGATTGGTCTGGTAGCTTACAGGTTAAACCTGCTTAACAAACTTGGTAGGATACACGATGTATCCCACATATCGTACCGAATCTATAGAAATGCCTGTTGGATACAACACTGATAGTGCCACTGGAGGAGATCCAGGTGGACGATCGGCTACGGTTCATGGAAGAACCAGTGGAGATTCTTGAGCGGGGCGTCAAGAAACTCAAACAGAACACTATACCTATTATTAACGTACAATGAAATTCCCGTCTAGGACCGTAATACACGTGGGAGCGCAGAGATCAGATGCGGCTCAAATATCCACACCTCTTTTCTGAACCTGAACCTGTGCATAGATCAAATGCCGAACATAAAGCAGCTCGCTCAAAGTGAATTTCGGGGCGAAATTCCTTTCAACTTGGGGATGATGTGACATCCGGAAACCAAGCATACATTTTTAGCTGGCTTTACTGTTTACTTGCTGAATTTCGGGACGAAATTCTTTTCAACTTGGGGATGAAGTGATACCCCGAAAATTCAGGTTCTCACTTTAACTAAACTCTAGTTACATTTCCTTGCATTATACTTAACTAGGGTTAGTTAGATAAGACATACGTGCATGGTTGTGAGTCAATGTGTGATTGCATGATTAGTGAATCTCGGACGTTGGTGAAAAACAAACTTATGTGGAAACCATACGTGATTATGTGAACCTAAACCGAACACGTTAATAGAAATCATTAAAAGTGGAGCATGAGGTTGATTAGGGTCTTAATGCATGGGGTTACACTTGTTACGGTCCGAAATAACGAAAACGTCGAAGGATAACGCGTCGGGAGATGAAACGAAGCAAGAGCGCGCCACCCGGACCTGTGAGCGGCCGCTCACAGGCACCGAGCGGCCGCTCGAAGTGATCTGACGGGTCTAAACCGCCTCAAACTTATATTTAAGCATCCTAAACTCCCATGCAACCCCCATACTCAACCCTAATCGCCCCCTTACTGCCCCACACGAATATTTCACTCAAACAACCTCTGCTAAGGCTCAAGATCATCAATTGGGAGGCTCCAAGGCGCGCGATTGATCGATTGAGAGAGCTAAGGGTATATCTTACGATTTCTTATGCTTCTATCTTGTGTTTTCATTAATAAAAATCATATAATAAGTTTGTCCAGGTCTGAATGAGTTTATAAAACATTAAAGCATGAATCTTTTTGAAGATTAAATGGATTAAACATACTCATAAACGCTTAGTAACATCGTAGGATACTTGTTGCGCAAGTAATTGGTGTTTTGATTCTTAAAGCTTTGATCTTGACATTTTTAATCATAGAATCTGATGAAATAGGTATTAGGAATGTTTTGTGTTGATGATTGATGAATGTTAATAGTTTTTGTGCACACGGTAGGCGATTAAAGTATGATTTAGGCGAAACTAAAATCTGGACAGAATGGTTAGTCAAATTTGTAGGAGCTGTAACACGGCTCTAACATAATAATTTTAGTGTCTTCTTGGCATGGTTAGGTCACACCTGGTCTTAGCTTTTCATAATGGGTAAAATCATGTGTTTTGGACGTCGGATGAGTCGTTTTTGGAATTTTAATTGATTAGGGGTCATATCAGATTTTCGGATTTGTAAATTGGGCTAACCTTAAATGGCCATAACTTGAGATTTACAAGGAGTTAGGTTATGAAATTTTTACAGTAGGTCAATACTGGAAAAATAGAGCTTTTCCAAGTGGATTCATCTCGTTTGGATGAATACACAATTTTTAAGAATTTTCCTACTAAACTGACCTGTTGTGGAAATTTTCTGAACACTGCTGTGTTGTACGAATTTTTATAATTTTTGTGTTTGGAATTAAGACAAAACAAAAATAGGTATTGCCAAGTGAATCCCAAAGATAATTCAGTAAACATTTGGGAGTATAACTCACTGGTTTACTATTTTAAATAAATTCGTTTTGATGGCGCACAATCTGTCCTGAAAACACAGATTGTGTATTATGTGCTTATGTGATTACTTGAGGTCTTAGGTGATCTAAAATTGACATATAACGGAAGTACACATGCTTACGACACATACGGGCTGTAGAAACTAATTATAACCAACTCATTCACCAACGAGTCCGTAGGGTTTACTACTGCATGTAGAATCACTAGGCGTCGCATACACACTTTTGAATATTAAAACGCCTTGGACAAACGAGTTATATGGTGTAATGATGTTACGCCTATACTCACGTAGTGACACTGTTATTAGGGTGTCGGTAGCTTATAATACTTGCTGTTCGGATTCTTTGCTTACGCGATAAGGTGAGTTTCACTACTCTTTTCTCAAAAGCATGCGTCTCGGGTTGAGACAACTACTTAACGTTTCTAGTCCGGTTCGGGACTACTTTTACACATCCCGGGTATGGGGTGCATGGTTCACGTGGTGAATCTATTTTTACTAATTCATATATATGTCCTTGATGAACTAAACCAAACACATCGTTTAAGTCCTTCAAAATACCGAATCAATTGCCGGTTGGGCAAGCGGGTTAATTAGTTGATAGCGCTATTAGGTCTAACAAACCTCACATCGTGCTGGGAGCACGGATGTGAACTATTAGCTTCAAACATAGTCATTGTTGATGGGCAATGACGCAAGGCACTTTTCTCCCGGTTATGGGAACTTGTTCATTAGTAGTTCGGTATTCGCCGGTTTTAGTTATCATGAGTGGGCTAGCTACCCCTGGCATATGAATTAGCTGTTTACTTGTGGCCAAGGAGGCCGACGTTCTTACTTATTATTATGTGGTCTGTGAGACCGACACTTTCATTTGGTTACATGGTTTGGGAAACCTACGCTTTTACTTACTCACCTACTTTACTTAGTGAACTCACCAACATTGTTTGTTGACCCACGATTTACATGCTTTTGCAGGTAGTTAGCTTCCGGTGCCAGGATTAGAAAGCACTGTACACTTCACTGCACTTGGGCTCTCGGGCATACACATAAATTATATATTATGCTTTCGTATGGTTTTAATTTGGGTGCGTTGTTTTGCGCATGGTTTTAAAAGGTTTAAATTGGTTTACGCTTCCGCAGCTTAACTAAACTTGGTTTTTGAAAACGAACTAAATGGTTTGGGCATTTAGAGTTCGTTCCTGTGACTTATGGCTATGGGATCCTGGTATGTCACGCGCCTCGCGGTATAAACCCCGCAGTGGAAATTTGAGGGTGTGACACCCTATATTCGTTGTTTTCAAGCGTTTCTTTTCGATTTTATTTCACTAATGTTATGGATTGTTTGATTAGTGTTTGATTGTCTCATAAGAATTAAGTGTACAGATTGAAATTATTGTTTGAGAACATTAGATATTTGTTTTCGATTTTATTTCCCCACTGCAAGATATGATGGTTGTTTTTTTACAATGTATTGAACAATCATAACAAGAATTATTGTTCTTTTTACCATCCGGATGCTTGTGTATTAGCATAGTTGGTTTCTGTACTGATTATTAAGGAACTGACATGTTAAATGTTAATCTGTTATTCTGTTAATACACATAGTTGGTTTCTATACCGATTATTAAGGAACTGACATGTTAAATGTTAATCTGTTATTCTGTTATGTAGTTTCAAAGTTGCGGTTGTCTAGCCAAATCTGGATGAGTTGCTGAAAGATACGCCGGCCAGTGAATTTGCTTCTGTATGGTTTGTAAGTCTGATACTTTATCCCTCTCTGTTTAAAAGTCTGGTCCTGTCCTTGACTTCTTGCCCTCCTACGCTTGGTTTATTTGATGACTAACATAGATTATTAGTTAAATAAGCTAAGTGCCTTTGGCCCAAGTATTTATTCACTTCCACATACTTCTCTATGCGATCATTAGATGCATGCTCTACACATTTAATGGAGTTTTTAACTTATTCCAACTTCATATATTATGAATTATGATCTCTTCTTTTTTCTTTCTATGATGCCTCTGCTGATTCGGTTTTTTTATTGTTGTTCGCCAATTTATAGCATCTTTTGGTTAGGGTGTGTTTTCTAATAGCAAAATTTTCTTGCCATTAAATAACATCTCAATTTTTATTTTAGTGTGCTTTTTGGCTTTTGATTGTTTTTTACAACATTCAAATTTTTTGTTCTTTAATGAAAGTGCATCACACAAACTATGGTTAATTTGGTTTTGTGATCAGTAAAATTTTCCTATTGCAAAGACCAAACATCATTTGACGTGTTCGTGTAACAGTAATAGTAATAATAAATGTAACCTTTTCACTATAACCTATTGATTATTGTTGTTTTGTATCCATGAAATATATTTTAATTTTGTTTGTTATTTTTAGATTTGCAAATAAATCCTTTAATGATGTTGTAGGATATGTATATAGAGCAATATGAAAAGAATGTTTTGATGCTAAAGACATTAGTAGCCATTTATAATCAAAAAATGGGTCTAGGCGTAAGAAGCGAGAGCTTTAAACAACTTTGGCAAAAACAAACGGGTGATGTTGGTTTTGATTATCCTTCATTTAAGAATATAGGGGTGTTTGGGTATGTGCATTTAATTATGGTTATTATTGGAGTGTTTGGGTTGATGTATGTTTGACAAAAAGTGTGCTTGTCTTTACTTTCAAATAATGAGTTTCTTTACCATGAACGATGATAAGTCTTAATTTTGATTAATTGTTTCTTATTATTGTTGGCCATGATTTTTTTTTTTCATTTTGAAAGCCTTACTTGAAAAAGACCATGTGGCTGCAGTGTTGATTTGAAGTCCTTTGATCAGTTACAAGTCTAAACAAGTTGAAGAAGTTCTTGAATCCTGCTACTTTTCTTTAGTTCTTTTGAGGTGTAATGGTGGTTATTTAATTTCTCTGGAATCCTGCCTCATTTGATCTACAAGGAAGAGATCAAGGCAACTCGATCTCCAGGCAAGTAGTCATTAATAGTTAGTTCTCTTTGGGATGAAAATTAATTGCTTGATGTTGCTTACCAATGTTCCCTGTTTAATAATATTTATTAACGTTTAAACATAGTTACGGGAGACAATGTTAGAAACCGAAAGGAGCATTTAATCTTACAACTAGCGTATCCTCAAGCAAGGCTGACTCCTAAGCCCACTTATACTAGCAAGGTATGCATTCCGTACAAACTTATTTTTAATTTTGCCTGCTTTATGTTCTTAATAACGCATCTTATATCCAATTTTATTTAACAATCAGTCAATTTCATATCTACATTATGTAGCTTGACAACTAATGAATTTTTTTCAAAACAACCATTCATGGTACATGGGAAAGAAGCACAAATGTAAGGTGAGTAGTACCTATTTAACGAATGTTTTAAAAAAGCACCATTGATAATAGCCATGTATATTTATAAGGAATGCAAGACATTTGTTTGCTGATACTAAACAAGATTTTAATAATTTTCTACCCCTTAGTGAACTACTACTACTCATGTTGTAGAATGATGACAGAGGTACGTGTGTGTTGACCAAAGTTACACCCAAAAGCATCTGCACTTAAAGAGGAAAGATAGTGCTAGGTTCAAGGATAAACAATATACAGTGGTAGGGCTACCTCTCGACCGACTTCAAGTTTGGCTTTCAAAGTTGTGCTGGTTAGTACTTTTCTCTTGATTTGAATTTTTAAAGTTATTTACATTTTATTTTCTTTACATGCCAACGTTTTCAAATGGACATTGTTATGGTGTTGAGGGGTTTATTCTAATAAGCAAAAAATAAAATCAAATTGGTATGTGTTTGGTATTTCATTCGTTCTTTTATTTCATACAAACGAAATATAAAATTATTTACTTTTGCATGTTTTAGCAAAATGGTTTGCTAATGACTGTTGCAAATATGGGTCTGAAAATGTAAATGTTAATTTTTCCTTCTAGGAGTTGCTTTGGAACATGACACTTCACATAATTCTTTAGAAGAAATGAGGGAAATGATGCTTGAGAACCAGGTAGCTTTTATTTTATTTTTGTATTCTACAGTTTTCTATAATTTGTTTCATAGTACAAACATAAACATATGCTCTTTACATGTTTCTTATTATAATTTTTAGAGTATAACTCATATACTTGATTGTCCATGGCTCCTCATTTGCGCTTAACAGTTTCTTTAATTGTTAATGTTGCGTTATCAAAAGTCAAGAGTCGAGATGGACTGAAGATGTTAATATTAGACAAAGATGAAAGCTTACGAACAAAACAACTAATGTACAAATAAATATTTGGAGCTTTATGAATAACCTTAGAGTACCCGTAGTGGCTCGTTATCCGGGCGTTTTAGGCCACCATAGCGCCGGGAACACCGCCCCCCAGGCGCTATGGTGGCGTTATGGGGTATAAAAGTTTTGCAGGTAACGAGCGTTTTGGGTGGCATTAATTAAATTTGACCGTTGCAACGGTCATATAGCCGTTCAAAAAATAATTAAAAAAAAAATTTATTCTAGTCTCTATATATATATATATATATATATATATATATATATATATATCCATTCTATATTTCTACAATACACACATACAATACACACATACTTTTACTCTCAAAAAAATTCAACACACAAAAAATCATTAAAATGTCGTCCCCTCCTAACTCCGATGATTCGTTTATGGATCTATATAATCGGTTTTTTAAAGAAGACGACGCGGAAGAGGAGGCGGCCGTTACGAGTGCGGTTCAACTAGCGTGTAGCGCGGCGGAAGCTATAGGTACTTCCGTCCCACGGCCGATATTGTCTAGGCAATATATAGAGCGAGACCGTGTAGCCGCCAATGAGCGTTTGATGAATGACTACTTCAATGCCGATCCGGTTTACCCCCCTGATTTGTTTAGACGAAGATTTCGGATGCGTAAAAACTTATTTTTGCGCATCACCGGAGACTTAGAGAACAACTATGACTACTTTAAGCAAAAACCCGACGCTAGAGGGTGTTTAGGATTCACCGCAATTCAAAAGGTGACTTCCGCAATACGTGTGCTCGCCTACGGGAACACGTACGATATCAATGATGAGTACTTGAAGATGGCGGAGAAAACCACACGCGATACTTTGGTGTATTTCTGCTACGGTATTTACAAATATACATTTGATTTTTTTATATATACATATAGTACGTACATATTTTTTATATTTACATTTGATTTTTTTAGGTATATGCCAATTATATGGAAAAAGATACTTGAGAAACCCGACATGGAGCGACCTTCAACAACTATATGAAGCGCATGTTCAAAAACATGGATTACCCGGTATGATTGGTAGTATAGATTGTCGTCAGTGGCGATGGTATGCTTGTCCAACCGCATGGCGAGGTCAACATACACGCGGTGACCAAAAGGGACCAACGTTGGTTTTACAAGCAGTTGCCTCACAAGACATGTGGATTTGGTCAGCCTTCTTTGGTCTAGCCGGGTGTATGAATGACATAAATACTTTCCAGCATTCGCCATTGCTAGAGTCTTACATTGGCGGAACAATACCGAAATGTGGGTTTTATGCAAATAATAATTACTACGAGCATGGATACTACTTGGCGGATGGTATATATCCGGAGTATTCAATGCTTGTCAAAACGTTTAGTCAGACTCAAGATGAAAAAAGGCAATATTTTAAAAGAGTTCATGAGTCTGCAAGAAAGGACGTTGAGAGGTGTTTTGCCTGTCTTCAAGCACGATGGCATTTTGTAAGAAATCCTTGTCGTATGTGGGAAAAAGAAAGGATTAGAATGGTGATGTATGCTTGTATCATAATGCATAATATGATACTTGAAGACGAAGGAAAGGCAATATGCCCAAATTATGTAGCAGGAGAAGATGTTCCAGGGACGCAAGCGACACAGCAGGAGAGATTCCAAAACAGTGCCATGTTGCGTTCCAAGGAGTTACATAACGCGTTGAAGGCTGATTTGGTGGAGGAAGCATGGTCGATTCGCCCGATTCATCAGAGCCAGGAAGAAGAAGAAGAAGAAGATGATGATGATGATGATGAATTTTATGAAGAACAAGGAGAAGAAGAAGAAGGAGAAAACCAAGAAGGAGACGACGACGACGACTAGTTTTTTTAAGTATTTGTAACTTTATTTAAGTATTTGTTGTTTTTTACTATTTTTATCTTTTATTTATGGTTTGTAATTTTTTTTTTAGTATTTGTATTTTTTTTTTTTGTTTTAGTATTTGTATTATTTTTATTTTTAATGAAATATTATTAAGTATTAAATATTCTTATTTAAATAAAAAACAATAATTAACCAATCATTACCAATCATTTATAACCCCAACATAACCTTCCTTCCCACTACACCCTCTTTTTCCATAACCCCAACATAACACCTTTTCTATTACTTTTTAATATTTTAATCCTATAACCCCAACATAACTATCCACCACTACACATACCCTTATAAGATTTTAAATTATCTGTTTTTTATGTAAGGTTTTTAATGTTTCTTCAAAAATTTTAACGGTGAAATTTGTTTTTATTACTATTTTGTATGTTTTAGAAAACTATATTTAGTCACATTGAATGTTCATGTTCATTTGGCTTGCATTAGACTAAATTCGGTATTATTCATTTGATTCCAATATGTTTATAATTTTTGTCAAATCAAACTTTACTTAGTTGATATATCCCTCATTGCGTTACATTAAAAACCTTATATGATATTCTGCATTTAACAACAAAATCTATACCAATTGAACCACCTAACATTTAGTAAGCAAAGCAACTTGCATACTACAATTGATTCCAGTCTTTGTTTATAATTTTTGTCAAATCAAACTTTACTCAGTTGATATATCCTAAGTAGTTAACTCGGCCGATATATCGGTGATATATCACCGATATATCGGTTATCGGTCATCAACCGATATATTGATACCGATTTTTTGACCGATATTTTGTACCGATATTATCGGCGATATTGGCCGATATTTGACCGATATTTAACCGATATTTGACCGATATATCACCGATATTCCCGATATTGGTGTTTTCCTTCTTAGTTCTTCCATTTTTCTTACTTATTATAATTGTTATTACTTTTTATTACTATTTTAAGTCTTAATTGTTAATAGTTAGTGTTAAATATTAGTGTTTTAAGTCTTAACAAGTTCCCACTTGCTACAATTATTATTGTTTTGCAAGTTGTAAAAGGTTAACTTGTTAATGGTAGGAGAGTATGTTGAGTTGCTAATGTTAAACTGTTACATGTATGGATTTTGCATGATATAAAAATTGCCGATATCCCACCGAAATCTCACCGCGATAACCTATATCTCAAATATCGGTCATTCACCGATATCCAATATTTTACCGCATTAACTGCTTAGGATATATCCATCGCATGGGCAGTTGTATGTTGCGCTATCAAGGGTCAAAAGTCAGATGGACTAAAGATACTAATACTAGATCAAGATGGCAACCTTACGAACAAAGTATCAAACGTTGTATACAAATAAATATTTGAAGCTTTATGAATAACTTTATAAGATTTTGATCTCTCTGTTTTTTATTTTAGGTTTATTAATGTTGCTTTAAAAGTTCAAAAGTGAATTTTTTATTATTATTTTCAATGTTATGAAAACTATATTTAATCACTTTGAATATTTATGTTGATAATAAATCCTTTAGAATAAATACAATATTATTTCTTTTATTCCATTCTTTGTTTATATTTTTTGTCAAATTAAACTTTACTTAGTCGATGTATCCATCATTTCGTTACATTAAACTGTTAGATGACATTTTGCATTTAACATCAAAATTCATACATATTGCATTATCAAACATTTGGTAACCAAAACAACTTGCATAATACAATTTTTATTTTTCCTACTTTTTTTTCATTTTACTATCGGGTGAACCGTGGGTCCCCACGGGACTCTAACCTAGTAAATAATAAATGAAATTACAATTCATTCAATAAATTGTATAATTAACGAATTCATTGAAATTCTTTATAAGGAAGTCAAATTCAATTATTTTCGTTACATATCTATCTATATTTAAAAGTCAAATTCGTTATAAGGAAGTCAAAGTCAAATTCGAAATATAAGGAAGTCAATTCATTCAATCAATTGTATAATTAATGAATTCATTGAAATTCTTTATAAGGAAGTCAAATTCGTTATAAGGAAGTCAAATTCAAATTCAAATTCATTAATTTCGATTATGGCATTCATTGTTGACTTCCTTATATATTGTGTGATTCTATATTTAAAAGTCAAATTCGTTATAAGGAAGTCAATTCATTCAATCAATTGTATAATTAACGAATACATTGAAATTCTTTATAAGGAAGTCAAATTCAAATTCAATTTCAAATTCGAAATTTACAAGGAAGTCAAAGTCAAATTAGAAATTTATAAGGAAGTCAAATTCAAACTCAATTTCATTAATTTATATAAATAATAAATGAAATTACAATTCATTCAATAAATGGTATAATTAACGAAATCATTGAAATTCTTTATAAGGAAGTCAAATTCGTTATAAAGAAGTCAAATTCAATTATTTTCGTTACATATCCATCTATATTTAAAAGTCAAATTCGTTATAAGGAAGTCAAAGTCAAATTCGAAATATAAGGAAGTCAATTCGTTCAATCAATGGTATAATTAACGAATTCATTGAAATTCGTTACGAAATTTAAATTCATAAATCAATAACTTATTCGTAACAAAATTTAGATTCATAAATCATCTCATCCAATAGTTGTCGTACTTAAATACATTGAAGGTTACGAAATTTAAATTCATAAAGCAATAACTTCTTTTGCAGAATGACAAATCCGATTGTATGGATGGAGAATGATTGTAATGCTTCATCATGAACGTATTTGGAGCAATAAAGTCGAAAATGATGTAGAACATCGAGAAGCATAAATCATGTACAACTTTAGACAATCCATTTGTTAAACAGAAAACATCATCTATCAATTCTAATAGCACAAACCAATATTGTCCATGGTACGTGGCAATTGTAATGTTATTGTTGTGTATGTTTTTAGATAACAAAAACCTGTTCATGGCTTTCGGCAATGTCTGGATGAACACGTTAAAAACAACATTAAAAAAAGAAATAATAAAATTGTCTACAAAAAAAAAAGCCATATTTAGATGAAAATAAGTTTCATACCAAAACTCTTGCGGAAGGGTCATGAATCACCTTGAAGAATTGGTCACCCTTGTGATAAGCCATAATCGAGTTTGTTTCTTCGGATGGAATCCTGTTTTTCAAATGAAAAAACGAATATGTTAAATAAACCCAATATATTTGTATATATTCCATTATAAAAAAATTGTACATTCGACCCGAAAACCACTTTAATCCATCAGAAAAAACGAATCGAAAAAAATATTTCAACCATAACATAAATCATTACATTGGAATCCTGTTGTAAAATTGAAACATAAAATTAGATTACTGAATTTGATAACTGATAATTAACATTAGTAAACCTTGTATTTCATCCATAAAACCACCACTTCGGATGGAATCCGAAATCCAGTTTGTATTATAATGGAGTTAGATGATGATTTTATGAATTATAAATAGAAAAAACTTCTAAACAAATTTTTGAACATTTTATTCGAAAATAATTGAAGATGAGTTGATGTAATAACATAAATCAAAGATCAAATGGAGAAGATACCTTGGCAAAAAAAAATGGAAAAGAAGAATGAGGAAGGTAGGAGGAAGAATGCTTAAGGAATATTGGAGTAGATGGTACAATGGAGAACAAAAAATAAAAAACGGTATTTATAGTAGAATTATTAGAGCCCCATTTCTCATTTGGATCCAATGAGACACTCTCTAAGGCCTTTATTCGACCCGAGTGTATTGAATTATTATATAGATAGAATAGATTAATTTTGCTACACTTTTACAGTGTATATAATATTTTATTTATTTTGTTACCTTTCACGCCATCCACTTGTGTCATTAATTGTGTCTTTCCAAATAATTTTTAAATCTCCACTATATTGTAGTTATTTTGTAACCTTTGCAGCGTTAAGTATGTAATTTTATTTGGATTAGTCAATTATGTTTCCGGATAATACAAAGACTTTTAATCTTCCATTTTAAGTGACACTTTAGTAGTGTTCTTGTTTTGCTAACGTGTACTGACGTACTATGCTAACGCGCATCGTCTCTATTTTGCTAACGCGCATCGTCTCTATTTTGCTAACGTGCACCATCCCTAATTTGCTAACATGATTATTCTCGGTACTGTTACCGGTGCCCTTTTTTACTGTCTTCCGGAACCCGTACCGGTTCGGTACAAGTATGGTGACTACCTTTTCGCGATAACTTACGAGACGTTTGCCATAATAATATGTTCCGGTACTCTAACGAACTAATACAAACAAATTTACCATTGCATCATGCGAAGGAATGCGAAAAAGTTGTTGCCCGTAGTACTACTAAACACTGCTGCATAACAAACGAGCCCCGCCGCGAAGCGCGGGTAACTAACACCCTAGCTAGCGACACTTTAATAGTCACTTTTTATACCATTTACGTCGAAGCATGAATTTGTACTAGCACGTACCTAAAAATAAACACGTAAGGAAATCGTTTTTAGTAGAAGAATTAAAATATGGGGTGGATTTATGAAAACATATTAAATTTTACGAGACTAATTTTCAAGAACTTTATCTCGAAACGTGAATTTAAACTGTTTACGTCGAACCTCAAAACGTGAATTTTACCGCTTACGTCAAAACTTGATGTTATACCAACACCTACATAAAAAAAAAGCATTTGACGAAGTCTTTATTTTAGTGAAAGAAGTAAAATACGGGGTGAACTTGAAACGTTAGAGAGTAAAGGGAGTCTAAACGATATTTTATAAACTTGTCATAAATTAGAGGGGTTAAAAGTGTAATATATATAAAGTTAATGGGTTTTTTTTGTGTCACCGTTGCAACCACCGCTTTATGCTTTGAGGTCGACGTGGATAGTTTGAGTTTTTTGTTGGCTTCTGCGGACTTTGTACTTTCATAGTATGTATAATGGGAAGCATCTTGAAACACTACAAAAAAAGACGATGACATGATAGTAAAGAATATCATATGGGTCAACAATGTTACGATCAAATACACCGTGAAAAAAAAACAACATGGTTATGATCAAATACACGGTGAAAGGAAAATAGGAAGTCGTAGGAAGGGTATCAAACAGACTCCGATTGAACTTATTCAAGTTGCATTGGAACCGTCTCATTAAACCCTACGGTCTTAGTGTTTAGGTTTTCGCTTGTTTGGATTTTTAACTTGTAGTTTTTAAAATTTACGTTATATCATTGTGTCTTTTATGTAACATTGTGTCTTTTTCTTATTTTTATCATTGTGTCATTTTGCGATTCATTGTGTCTTTTTTTTTCAGCATTGTGTTATAATTGTGTAATTTTCAAGAACTTTATCTCGAAACGTGAATTTAAACTGTTTACGTCGAACCTCAAAACGTGAATTTTACCGCTTACGTCAAAACTTGATGTTATACCAACACCTACATAAAAAAAAAACATTTGACGAAGTCTTTATTTTAGTGAAAGAAGTAAAATACGGGATGAACTTGAAACGTTAGAGAGTAAAGGGAGTCTAAACGATATTTTATAAACTTGTCATAAATTAGAGGGGTTAAAAGTGTAATATATATAAAGTTAATGGGTTTTTTTTGTGTCACCGTTGCAACCACCGCTTTATGCTTTGAGGTCGACGTGGATAGTTTGAGTTTTTTGTTGGCTTCTGCGGACTTTGTACTTTCATAGTATGTATAATGGGAAGCATCTTGAAACACTACAAAAAAAGACGATGACATGATAGTAAAGAATATCATATGGGTCAACAATGTTACGATCAAATACACCGTGAAAAAAAAAACAACATGGTTATGATTAAATACACGGTGAAAGGAAAATAGGAAGTCGTAGGAAGGGTATCAAACAGACTCCGATTGAACTTATTCAAGTTGCATTGGAACCGTCTCATTAAACCCTACGATCTTAGTGTTTAGGTTTTCGCTTGTTTGGATTTTTAACTTGTAGTTTTTAAAATTTACGTTATATCATTGTGTCTTTTATGTAACATTGTGTCTTTTTCTTATTTTTATCATTGTGTCATTTTGCGATTCATTGTGTCTTTTTTCTTCAGCATTGTGTTATATTTTGTGGCTCATTATATCATATTTCGTAATATATTATGTTTTTTTGTATCATTCTCACCCTTCTCATTTTTGTTACACTGTGTAGGATAACTTGACCCTGAGTCAACAATATACCGCTTTTTTATATATCGAAAATTACCAAAATATTTAAAACAGATTTATGAAATTTTAAAACTTTCCATAAAAGATCCTATTTTTTCTGTTATGGAATTCTTGTGTGTAGCGAAGTCTCTTTTGTCTAAAATTGAACGGTCCTCATTCCTTGGGTAAGGGGTGAGCAAAATTGGACCGGACCGAAAAAACCCCGAGGACCGAACCGAAAATCCACCAAAACTGACCCGGGTATGTTTTTTAGGTTCTTTAGTCGGTCCAGGAATATTACTCCAACCGGTATTCGGGTCGAGTCGGTCCAGGAGTACATGAAAACCGAGAAAAAACCGAAGGACCGAAGTACTATTATAAATAGGGGTGAGCAATGATCCAAACTCGTATCGTGAACTCTAGGGTGTGCTGATTAATAACTCTATCCTTAACCAATATTAAATCTATCAAAGAATTGTCATAACTCATCATGATCCTTTATTAGACACATTAGAAAGTGATTTATATTATTTATAGAAGAGTATGCATAAATGGGTCAGAGGTGTAGTAGTAGAATTACTTTAGGATTTAATAATATTTTGCCACCTGATTGACATTTGCCATATAGCTAAAAGCTTTTCAAATGTTGCTAAACAAACAAATAAAAAAAAAAAAGAACATGAACATAAAGATATTCTGTAATGGGTCAACATGGGTTGGGTTATAATCAACAGTTATGCCATAAAGATATGCAGTAGTGCAGTGGGTATACCCTTTTAAGTTGCAGTCATACATCATCTTAAGTAAGCACGATTATTATGACTGTATGTAAACTTAGTTAGATCAAGGCACCCAATGGGATTCCCCTAAAAAGTGTAGCAAAAGTATTAACAGTAAGTTAAAAAGAAGTTGGTTATGAGTGTTAACTTACAGAACAATATCCATATGCCTGGGAACATAGTGTCCACCACCAACCCCTAAAAGGATTTTGTTTTTCCCATTGTTCCTACACAATCAAGTACGGTTGTCTTCTGAACCAAATCGACCTCTAAAACAAGTTATTTGTCACAAAATGGAAGGTTTTTTGCTGTTTTTTTTATCTTGCAGGTAGGGTCGGTTTGGGGAAGATGGACCGAAGGAACCGAATGGACAGGGACCGAGGACCGAACCTGGTATTAGGGTTTTATGTCGGTTCTTGTTTTATGTAATTCTCGGGTCTCGGGTCGGGTCGGGTTTGGTCGGGTCGGGTCGGGTTTGGACCATTGCTCACCCCTACCTTGGGTTGTGCGAAGAAGGGAAGTGTAGGTAGCGAATGAGTATGAATCACATGAATGACTAATCTGATGAGGTAAGACTATGTGTTGTGGTTCGCGAGCTATCAGTTACGAGCCACAAAACTAGCCACGTGGATCAGTCTAGCCACAACACCCCTCAGCGAACATTGGCGCGAACGAGCAGGCGTTAGTGCCATCGCGTGAGATAGCGAGGTCAAACTAGCCGTGTTGGCCTATTTAAATACCAAAAATCACCATTTTTTATTCACAAATCAATCAAATACACTTCAAAACAATCAAAAACACTTCAAAAATCAAGCATACAAAAAATGGATTCTTCACAATGGCATGGATGCTACCAACCCGCTATGAAATTCCTCGATGAAGAAGAGTATGATGTTAATCCAACGAACGAAATCGAACATAACCTTAGCCAAATGCCACCACTTTCACCGGATTTAGTAATCCTGGATACACAACCGCCACCAAGTCAAAGGCGAGGTGGTGCTAGAGGTGGTGGTCGCGGTGGTGATAGAGGAAGTGGACAGGGTGGTGCTAGGGGTGGTGGCCGAGGTGGTGCTGGGGGTGGTGGTAGGGGCGGTGAATCGCCCGAGCAAGATATCCGACCAAGGCGTCAAGTGACCCCTTGGACCAAAGAGGAGAAAATAGCATTTTGTCGGGCTTGGGTTGAAGTATCGGAAGATCAGAAAGCGGGTATTTATTTTTTTAATACTTTTTTTTAATATACATAATTGATTTTTTAACATTAATACTTTATTTTTTATGTAGCCGATTATCAAAGGGCTAAGGTATTTTTTTTAATTAATGAAATTTTTATGCTTATTATTTATTTTGTGTTACAATTTTAAATATTATATTGCATTTAAAATAAAAAAGTTTAAAATATAATAATAAAAAACAAAAAACTGGATAAAGTTGCTGCTCACCTCTAGCCACAACAGCATCAAGCGAGTGAGCAGCAACTTTATCACTTTGCCATGTCACTGCCTACGTGGCTGGATATAATAGGTTAGAGCCACTGCTCACCTCTAGCCACAACACATAGTCTAAGTCATTTAATAAAGAGGATCATAGTTCAGGGTGGCATTCCTTAACGTTAGCGTGGAAGGTGTGGTGCAAATTGGTACCCTATCCATGGGCGGATCTTTCTACGGGCCAAATGAGGCATCGGCCCACCTAACTTTTTCGCTTTGTAGTGTAAATATTGTCGGGAATTTACCAAAAAAAATTTATATGTATGGAGCTCGGCCCTACCAGATTGAGTCCGGCCCTACCATGTTTTTTGTTCAAGATCCGCCACTGACCCTAACACCCTCCAATCACATGCTGTCACATCATATTTTTTTCTACACTACCCTACAACACTTAACACTATCTTAAAACACTTAAATTGAAGGGTGCGGTGCTTGAATAACCTTAAATCATGGGTCTCAGCATTTTTAACATATTACCTACTATCCTCACTCTATATCTCTCACTTATAGACACACACATACCATCTGTTACTTCCACGTGACTACGTGAGAATGGTACCCGAAATGGAAGGGACGGTGTAGCCGCTCGTTGGCTCGGGTACCAGTGTACCACTCTCGAAGCCATGGGAGAGGCTATACAATATCTTTTTTGTTCTATTATTTTGGGATTGTTGAAAAAGAGAATATTTTTATAAAACAATTACCCGTTGATACAAAAACAATATATGTCCGTCCATAACCTTTATATAATTAATTTCTTCAAGACGTGTTCGAAGACTTGGCTAATAATTTATGGTCAAATTTTCAATGGATTCTTCCATTTAAGGTTCACCTTCTTAAGATTATTAATTTGACTTTTATGCCTGTCATATTAATGGGTACCTTGTAGAAGAACCAACTCTACAAGACTAGAACAAGGAAGCTTCCACCCCATTAAATAAAGGTTTAGAACTACAATAACACATCTAAAATAAAGTTATAAATTTTAAGTTTATTATTTTCTAGAACCCTGCTATTATAATGAAGAATATAAAGTTTACTACCATTCAAAACAAAATAAAGTTTCTAGTAACTATTACTCCGTATTTTTTTTTTGAATATAAATGTTTTTTTAGTCAACATTAACAAACAAAGCAAGACAAAACAAGTTTACTAGTCTAGTTTTTTTTTTAAACGGCCAACAAATATTTCTGCCCGACTACCCAGTGGAGTCCCCACACTATGGACAGACCCCTACGACCAACCCAATGGAGGGCCCATACGTACCTCGGGCGGCTGGCGTAGTCAGGCCCGCCCATGCAGTTCCCGAAACCGGGGAAAACCCAACCCCTCACCTCGTCCGTAGGCACGACGGTGAAGGATTGGTAAAACCCATGCAAGATCAAGACTCGAACTCGTGACCATAGGTCATGAGTCATCCATCATTTCTCATTATGTCCCTCGTGGGAATCGAACCTGGGACCCCCAAGAAAGATCCCCGATCCATTCACCAACTGAGCTACTCGTGAAGGACAAGTTTACTAGTCTAGTTAACCCCTTGATTCTTTTTTTAAGTTGGAAACAACCGTTACATATATGTTTTTTGCGTTATGACTTAATAATTTATTATTTTAAGGGAAAACGTATGTTAATTATGTGTTAAGTAACCGTGTCTAATGCATCACAGTTGACTCAACCGCGGTACCCATGTTTATGTTTACATAGTAACAACCCACTACATACATATGCGTCAGTAACGTGCCCATATTGTTAAGATAAACTTGACGGTTGTTTGTTGGAGTAGATCACGTCTCCATAAAGTTAACTTGCAATGATTAAAAAGAGTGAAATACATAACAGAAAGTTATTATAAAACATGAAAACACGTACACAAAATGCATGCTTCTTGTAGCTTTCACAACATGTATATTTAATACTTCAAAACTTTGAATAAATATTATTAAAAGGCACAACTTGAAAACTAAAAATATGGAAGAAAGAAAGTCGTCGTTGGCAAGTAAACCCTGTTTCCATACAATTGCCTTCTTTCCCTTGTACGTTTTACCAATTCCAAATCAAGCCGCTATTTTAATATACCAACTTTCAAATCATGTATGCATATATATAAACACCTATATGTACATACATATACATATTCAAATTAATATTCTCTCAAAATTCAATATTTCTAGAGTTCAAATTTTCAATTTCATTGGTTTCTACATTATCCCAGAAAGATTTAATTGAAGATCATATATCCTGTTTTATTAAGGTAAGCTTTATCCTGATTTTTGTCATAAACCAATTGGAGTTAACTAGTTGAATTGCTTAATTTGAATTCACTAGTTTCAACTTTGATTAAGGGAAATTGATTTGGAGAATTCACTAGTACGTTCGTTTATTCGCGGGTGGATCAATACCAATATGTTATATTCTTGAAAATTGAAGGTCATAAAAACTGATGATGTAGGTCAACGATGGTTTATTTGATAAAATTCTTTATATTAATTTCTTCAGGTGTATATTTTTGGCGGATAATATTCGTTTAATCAAAGAAAACTAGAAGATGTTAGGCGAATTGATCACGAATAGCCTTGTGTAAGTTTTCTTTGAATTGGCTTGTTTGGTTATAAATTGTGAAATTTGAGTTTGCTACTACTTTGACTATTAGTTTTTAATCTGATGTTTGGTTATGGCTGCAGGTTAGTTCTTGGATACGCGTATCCAGCTTTCGAGTGTTTTAAAACCATAGAGAGACAAGGTGTAGGAAATGCAGAGTTACGATTTTGGTGTCAATATTGGTAACTACCATGTTCCCTGCAATCCATTTAGTAACTAGATTTTTTTTAAATGTCAAGTTTCTTGATCGCGGTTGCTTGTTTGTTTTCAGGGTGATTGTTGCAATACTCACGGTGTTTGAAAGAATTGGTGATATATTCATTTCATGGTACGCGTCAAAAATTGTTCATTTAGTTTCTAATTATTTAAGTGTTCTCATTTGAAGTTTGTGAAATGTTTTTACAGGGTGCCAATGTATGGAGAGTTAAAGCTGGCCTTGATTATCTACCTATGGTATCCTAGCACAAGGGTAAAGAATTTGAATCAATGTATGAATGATGTCTTTGCATATGTTTGTTTAGGTGATATAAATGGGAAGTTATGAATGATTGCAGGGTACAGGATTTGTATATGATGCAATGTTGAGGCCATTCATAGTAAGACATGAAACCGATATCGAAACGAGTTTAAAACGGTTTAGAGACAGAGCGTGGGATGTGGCGATTTATTATTGGCAGAATTCGACCGAATTAGGCCAAACAAAGTTCTTTGATATCTTAAACTATGTGCTTTCTAGACCTTCAACCTCAAGGCCAGCACCCTCACAGGTACCTATTGTTGATAATTGCCAATGTTGGAATACAATTAGAACTAATAATACAAAACTACATTTGTCATTGAAACCGAGTAGCTACCAACCAAAGGTTTACGCTAAGTATCAGTTGCAACTTTCAATACAACTGATCAGTTTCAATGAAAGTTGCAACTAATGGTCAGTTACACCTTTTAATGCAACTGAAACTTATCAATATTTACTGACCGAAAGTTTCAACTTACGGCCAGTTACAACTATTAACACTACTAAAAGTCATCTTTGCTAACGCTCGATTGCCACCAAAGATCTTCTCAACTAATTCTCATACTCTCGTGCAGGGATTACGAAACCAAGAAACCTCAGGGGACGGGCGGCCCCCACCGCCTCCAATAACTCCAAGCCCAACCATGTTTGGGTCAGAACCAGGTTCTGACCCATGGGCACCAACAGCACCTCCAGTTCCCACCACCGACCACCACCACCACCACGCGTCCAATTCAGCTCATAGAGAACCAACTCACGTACGATTTCGACGATCAATGGGCCTTTAATTCATCAAAACTATCCATATCTATCTATCTATCTATCTATCGTTAGTACAGATTGTAAAGAATTAAGTACCAACAACATGAGACCATGTATTCCAATTCTTTTGTTAATCCAATTCCTTTACCATTACAAGTATCACGTCTATTACATTATTCATTACCTCTTTATTATTCGTTACAACCTTACAAAGCAATCCAACATTCGGGTAACAACCCGGACAAACCCATCACAAAACCGGTAAAAAACACTGGATCCACCATCTCCAATCGAGCTCGACATCGGCTGGAGGTAAGCCCAAGCCGCCTGTTTAACAAGCCGGTTCTTGATCGATATCTCATAATCCGAATTAACAGTAAATGACGTAACTTTAGGTGACTGGATAACAGTGGTCGGTAATATGTCACGGAGAGAGGTGTAAGAAGGCGGCTTATAAGATATTAGCTCGTAATCGGCTGATGATGATGATGTGGATGATGACGTCAGCGTGGTGTAGGATGATGAGGAAGAAGGGTGGTGGGGTTTGTTGTACAGGGTTAAAGAGGGTGGGATATCGATGGAGGTACGGCGGCGTAAGGTGGTGATCGGAGCTCTTGTGGCGGCGGCGGTGGCTTCGGTGGCGGCTATGGTGGTCATTGGAGAGTAGGTGTGATATTGGGAGTTTTGGTGTTATTAATATTGTTATGACAATAGTGGCGAAATTGGTTTTTGATGTGTTGTTATAACTTATAAAATGCGCTCCTAATTGGCTAATATTTTTGTTACGTGATTGAATATTTTAATGTGTTTGCTTTTAAGCTAAAGCACTAGTTTATAATATAAAATGAATATGTAAAAGTATTGTTTTGGTTAATTTATTGAATGGCCTTTAGTTTTTTGTATGGATTTTATAAAAGGGATTAAATTAAATGGGAAAGGTAATTGACGTATACGGTTTTGAAGGGGAGTGGTGGTGTAGTGGAATTGGAATCTAACTAGTATTGTTCCCGCGCGCGTTGCGGCGCGCGACGGGTTGCAACAGGGATTCTATACGCGCAGACTGCAACGTATTATAGGAAGACTGGTTTGGTTGCTGTAGGCTAAACATTGCTACAGTCAAAGCAGCGCATTGTTGTGCATTAGCATAATTCAAATAAATCAAACATAAACGTTTTACCCAAATCAATTTCTTAATGAAAGGCAGGTGTCACCAAACTCTCAAAGTTCAATAAATCCACACCGTTGAAAATCTGTTGTGTCCCGCAACATACGATGATGTTCATAACATAATTGAATACTCTGGGCCAAACAAAGCAAATAAAATCAAGTGAAAATTTAAGTTAAACGTATACCATCTCTTCTCTCTTTTGTCCTTTCGTATGTTCCCATTTTTTTAAAAAGCTGCATGAGAGTGTGTAGCAGATATGGGTCATGGGCTTGTGATAGTCTTCATGTATCAACGTCCCTTGACATCGTTCTCCACTCCTCCTCCTTAGGTGAGGCGATGCAGATGATATTGCCAAGGCGCGAAGGACTCTCTTGTTGCCTCGTACGCTGGTGGAAAAGGGGACAATAATAAGGAAAATAATATAATAGGCGCAGAAGTCTCAATTGCATATAGTTTAATTCTATAGGGAAAAAAAAAGTTAATTTTACGGATAAGAGGTTATATATCTACAACTACAACATGTAAGCAAAGATTTAGATAATAAACTAATAATAGCTTCATAATGCTCCTAATGATTGATTTGTCAGATTATTTGATTAAGAGCTAAAAACTTGCATGGGTTTTTAATGATTAAGAAGGTCTGGTAGATCTAAAGTTCGATGGTCCATTTAATATGTTAACCAAAACATAAGGTAAGCAGTAAGCTACAATGTAAGACATGACCCAAAAAAGCAACAAAATTGAACAATTTAAAATAAAGGCTCATCACCGGCACCTAGTCAGAGGCATCTCCATTGGGCATATACCAAGTCTTTGCTTTGCGTTTACATGCGGCAGGCACCATCATCGACTACCTACATGCGGCGGGCACCATCATCGACTACCTATTAAATCCTAGACCACCGGAAACCTTAGCCGCCGTCACTTATATTGTAACCAACACCGATATTGTCATCATCCGCTGTAAATGCCGACCACCAAGTAAACCTTTCCACCAGCCTGTCCTCTCTCTCTCTCTCCAGCCTGCTCTCCTCTTTCTGAGTATCCTGGGTGGTGTGACAGTGGTGTTGATGTCACGCGTACCACATTTCTAACAGTCCGAACCGTTTTACATGCCCTTTATAGTCTCTGCCTTTGAAAATGTTAAGTTAAATTGTTCTGACTTCTGAGATATTATTATAACTGGATTCTGCACATATAGAGGAACAAATGAAACTCTCTAAGCTTCTTACATCCAAATGACTAACAACCATCGTAAAAACATGTCTCACAGCAACCTACAAAGATTACACCACAAACTTTGTATCCCAATTAACCTCTTTACATTTTCTCAATTTATAAATAATGTACTCAATGTTACACTGGTTGTAAATTACTGTTTTTAAGTGTTCTACATTTGCCGTTAAAAGGTGTTTTACAAAATAGCATTTAACTTAAACTCCTATAAATCAAAGTCCATATTATTTTTTATTGATGTTTGTTTTATTATTGTTATATTTTTGAATTTAGAAAATAAATATGGTACACGTATAAATGTTGAAGATACCTGGTTATGATTGCTATTTCTAAAAAAGTCTTCTAGAATAAGAGCTTCCACGCATTGTTCTAAACTCCGGCTCTGCTTTCTCCTGCAACAAAAAATGTATTTACAATTTTAGGATAAAGTAATAACTTAACATTGGTTTAATGGAAGTGTGGAGGAGCATTACCTTAAACTGAGCTTTCTGCTGCACTACTTTTGCGTGGTGGTAGTTGAATTTATAGTCGACCTTCTAAAATTGAGGTATAACATTATTTAATAAATAATCAGGCAGAAATTCAATACGATATGAATTTAGTTTCTTGCCTGTTTTGTTCTTGCAGATCCATCTATCCTCTGTCCTCAAGACAAAGGGAAAGGATATAAGTGGAGATTTCAATTTGCTTTTATAAGCAGTCAATGACTCTGAACTATTCAATAAAAATTACAGATTTTTAAGGAATATATTGATAATAAATTAGTTGTTCGTTGCACACACAAACTTACAGTGCTGATATATTGTGCCATTTAAGCCCAAGCGATTTGCTTTGAACAACTGTAGGATGAGCATGTGTAATAACCAAATCAAAGAAACCACCTCTTCAGGTCGATCATCATAAAACCTTTTCACAATCAACAAATTTAGTAAAAAGTTGTTGCCTTTATCAATACCCACATGGGGAAAACGCTAATTGTTATAAAAAAGCGGAAAGGGGTTTAACAATTAACAACAAAAATAACTAATTCATATCGAAGTAACATCAGTGATGCATCAATAAACTGCAAGTTTCAATCCTTGGTAAGGGTGTTGTAATTTAGAATTATTGGTGTAATATATAGGAGATGTAACGTTGGCCGTTCAAAAAAAAAAAATAAACTGCAAGTTACCTTCAAAATGTTTCTAAAATAGCACTTTAGCAAAGCAGTCGATAAGCTATCGGTTAATCGTTTATACGTAGCTTCTATTGACCATGTTGATCCACTTTGGCTACAACAGCCGTCATCTATAACCACCTCCGACCGCAATCACCATTTCATTGTACACATCAACCGCTGCCATCCGTCCATCCCGACACTACCTGTGTTTACCGAGTACTGAACAAACACCAAACCGTATCATCCGACATCCAATTTAGGTTGTCAAATCAGAAAACAGAGGCAAGTATGTCGGGTTTACCTTAGTTGCCGGAGAAGGATGATCCGTGTCGCGTCACCGTCTTCTTCTTCTTCACCGGTCACAAACAACAGTCGAACATCATCGCTTACGGCGAAACCACGGCCATCACAGCAACCAAACACAACCACCACCAACCGCCGGCCAGGAACACCTCGGTCGCCACCACCATATGCTAACAACCTACACGAAACCCTACAGCCTTTCAAATAGAGCGAGAATGGATGGTGAGAGGGATAGTGTCTCAAGGAAAGCAGTGAAAGACATGTATTATCAAGTTGGGTTAATGTGGCAGAGTGAAAGACACGTATCATGAAGCTGCCTATGATTTTACAAATATACCCATCAATATTATTAGGTGAATTACCTGATTGCCCCTGCACTGTTGATGAATAGTGAATCTTCAGTTTCTAATAATACATATATAATATAATTGGGTGGTAGGAGTGTATTGCCAATTTAAAATTGTAAATTTAATAATGGTTTTTTTTTTTTTAACGGCCAACGAATCAATTCCGAGCATTCTCGGGCACCCTTTTGACGAATCAGGTACTCGAGAGTACCCGGGCCACCAATTGCCACCAATTCCCGGGAAAACCCGACCACTCACCCGCCCGAAGGCACGACGGTGAAATAGTCGGTAAAACCGGTCGGGATCAAGACTCGAACCCAAGCCAATGGCCGAGTCATCCCTCATTTCTCATCCACCAATGTCCTCCAAATGTAGCTAGTGAGAATTGAACCCAAGCCTCACATAGGAAACTTTAGGCTCTCAACCAACTAGGCTACAAGTGTTGAACATTTAATAATGGTTCTATTTCATAATATTACTAGGTTTGAGACCCGTGGGGACCCACGGTGCAAACCATAGTAAATAAAAAAATTATATGAAACTAAGAGTTGTATTGTTCAAGTTTACTGGCTACAAACGTAAAGTGTTAAAAATAACGATTAGCCTGAAATTTTTTTTCTTATAAAAACGTCAAAGTGGATATTTTTTATAAGCCCTCAGTAACGTTAGTAATGAAAACCGATTAACTATTATGATCAGTACTCAACAAAAGTATAAAATTTTGAAAAAAATAACAAAGGTATGAATACATTGTGTTTTTGTAAATGACTTTTTATCATATTTTTATTTTTAATGTAATTGTAATTAGTACATAACTTGTTTTATTGACAAAATGCAAGGCACTGTTCAAAGCAAACAAAAAAAGTTTAAAATAATACTTTATTATTGAAGTTGTATATACATAACGTCCACAAAGATAATAAAAAAATTGCATAAAAATTACTCAAATTATTCATAAATCCTGAAAGACTTCTTTGTACACAACGTTTGATGTTTTGTTTGTCAATTCACCATTTTCATCTACTATAACAATCTTAAGTCCATCTCGACTTCTAACCCTTGAAAGCGCAACATACAACTGCCCGTGTGAAAAAACTGGATCCTTCAAATACAACCCAACTCTGGATAAGGATTGTCCTTGACTTTTGTTTATTGTCATTGCGAAAGAAACAGCAAGTGGAAATTGCCTTCTGTTAAATTTAAAAGGAATTTTCTTATCTGAGGGGGATAAAGTAATTCTTGGAATAAAAGTTCGCATTCCAATGTTACTTCCTGATATGATTTTCGCTTCAATGACACGTTTTCTCATTTTAACAACTTGTAACCTTGTTCCATTGCACAAACCGCTTTTCTGATCAATGTTTCTGAGTAACATTACGGGAACGCCAACTTTCAAAACCAAACGATGGTTTGGTATTCCAGAAAACTTAAGACCATTAAGGACATCAGGAGAAACTAATCTTTCATCAACCTGTTTGTTCACATCTTCAGACTGGCAAACACTATCCGAACTTAGATACTCAACTTCGTCACCCGGAAACATTGAAAGTAATATATCATTAATTTCATGAACAACTTCATTCTTCGGTGCCAATATAGCTCGATCTTGAAAATAAGTCGGAATGTGGATGTTATCCAAAAGTGAAGGATAAACAAAGGCTATCAAATCAGAAACAAGATCCGAAGATTGAGAAATAAGTAAGTCATCAGGTATCAAAATAACATCTTGATCATCACTTATTGTATCAACCTTTCCTTCTCCTATGTCCAGAAGCCAAGATGCAAACTTTTTAGTTTCCTCAATATCAGAACTGCAGCATCCAGAAAGCAACCTCATATTTTTTGTTAACTCTAAAACAGTGCATTTGTGCCAAATGTATGATGAACTTAAAGAGGCATTAACAATGTCATGCCTAGTTCCATTTGGTACAACTGGTAGAATTTGCCTAAAGTCACCCCCAAACACAACAACCTTTCCACCAAATAACAAATCAGACGACTCATCAGCATGTACACTAAATACATCTTTTAAACTTCGATCTAGTGCTTCAAAAGCATGTTTATGAGTCATGGGTGCTTCATCCCATATAATCAAGTCAGTTTGTTTAACCAGCTGTGCAACATCACTATTAGGTGGTATGAAGCACATAGAATCTTCAGTTAGGTTTATAGGAATACGAAACCTGGAATGTGCTGTCCTTCCACCGGCCAATAGCAAAGAAGCGATACCACTCGAAGCAACATTCAAAACAATCTTTCTTTTACATCTTATGGATGAAGATAAAGTCTTCCATAGGAATGTTTTACCCGTACCACCGTAACCATAAACAAAAAAAACCCCTCCTTTTTTTTCCTCAACAGATTTAATTACACAATTATAAATATTTTTTTGTTCATCTGTTAAAGAAGAGAACTGAGAATCAAATTCTTCAACCAAACTGTTTGAGTCATAGCCCAACTCCTCACAAATAAGACGATTGTCTAATAATGATAGAAAATCATTCTCAGGATATGGCATACCTACGAAATGTCGTAGACTGCAACTATTACGCAATAAGAACTTCTCAATATCTAGCAAAGCTAAATTCTTAAGTTCGTCGTCTGAAAGGATCAAATCTGGGGAAAAAAATGTCTTAGAATGGAATATATAGAATAAAATTAACAAATAAAATTAATAATTGAATATGTGGAACTATTAAAATTAGTATAATTTAAATTCCTAATAATTATGAATCATTACAATTTAGTATATGCCCAAAAAATTCTAGAAAATCTATTTTAAAGTAATAATATATTAAAAAAAGTTAATACCTGGACAGTTTGAATCTATTCTTCTCTTGTGTAAAATGTCATCAGACAAATAATTCCATGTTTCCTCCCACACAATGTCAGGTCTTGACAAACTGTTGGACGCTAAAAGAGTTGCAAATAAGTTTCTTAGATAAGGCCCAGAACCTGCAAAAGCCGCTTCCTTTATTGCTTCAACATATTCTGTATCATCATCCAGGAGTCCCATTGCGTAGCATGCATCCCTAAAAGATGATTGTACTTTCCCATCACCTTTAAGAATATCTTGAAACGATGTTGGTCCTTTAACCTTATTCAAAAGCATTCTCAAAAAATAAGCTTCGCCAACAGAAGCAGGAACTGAATGAATTCGACCAATTGACTTTATTCTTTGCCTAACCTCCCATTTTCGTTCTTGTGCTTTCCAAACATATTGTGAAGGGAATTGGATGTAAGTTAGTTGCCTTGCATTGGCATCAATTTTGTTGCGTTTCATCCAACCCAAAAACATAGAGGAAGCACAAGAGGGTTTATTGAGAACGTCGTCAATGTCTTGCGTAGGATCGAAAACAATTCTTTGTTCACCAGGTAGATGAAAAGGTAGTCTCATTACAGGAGGTGACCTGTAATGAATATCATATGAGAATATTCTCCATGAAGCCTCACACGCAGAAATATAACGACAATCATAAAATCCTTTGACTTCATCAACAACTTTGTCTTCACCGGGTACTTTCTTGCTTTCGACAAAATTAAGAGTAACTCTATCTGGACCCTTGTTAATGTATTTAAATAAATACTTAATGGATCCAGCTTGGTTACACCATTCAACGTTGATATGAGCCTGGTATCTTTTAAGAAGTGTCTTGTTATATGGAACAACATATCTGTTATCTAATTGCTCACCAGACTTTTCTACAAACGACCCATTATCTCTGCGTCTATACACTGCATAACCTTCGGTATCAATAGAAGTCTCATTCTGGAAATTTTTTGGGAAGTTTTTTGAACATTTGTCATTGACCATACACGGACAACTCATGTTCAAAGGACCACAAGGACCGTGAATCATAAATTCACGTACAAGTTCATACAATTCTGCATCTTCATCTTTATTCGGTATCTCTGCTGAAATGAACTTGTCAATATGGTCAACTGTAGGAAGCTTATAACCAGCAGCCATAAACAAACAAATGTGTGCGTGTGGTAATCCACGTTTTTGAAACTCAACGGTATATACAGCTGCAAAGTATTGAGACCAACCAAAAGAAATTAAGTTAGAAATGTTATAAAACAAAAAATATATGTTGTTGTAATAAAAAAATTAACTTCATGTGTTCGCACCAGCTTCAACAGTCCCAAATAAGTGCTTATCTTTCAGGTCTTTAATGATGGAATCAAGTTTAATCCTAAACAACCTGCATAAAATGTCTGGCCTATCTTCGGGTCTAAGAGTGGTATCTTGAAGATATCTTCTCATCTCTGGCCATTTAGGATTACAAGTGATTGTAATAAAATAGTCAGGGTATCCGTACCACTTACATATTGCCATTGCGTCTAGATAATTTTGCATCATATACTAGCGCCACCTGTGAAGGAAGATGGAATAATAACCCGTTGACCCATGGTTGATGTTTCTGTTTGTCCTTCTTCTCTTTGTTTGCTTAGGACATTATGCTTCTCACTCCTAAGAACGGTTTGCTTACCCCTAATGTAATTTAGTCTTTCCATCTCAATCATTGTATACGAATCAACTATAAATTGCTGCAAAAGCCTTCGTGCAGAATTAGCGAGAATTCATTACTCCTATCTTGAAGTCTATAAGCAAAAAACTCCCTCATTGTTACACTTTCACGTTTTTTGTTGTTTGTGTTTGAAGATGAGGCCACATCTGGTAAGGAAACATATTTTTGACGGTCATCTTTTTTGTTTTTTGAACTTGAAGACGAGCTTTCATTTGGTAATGGAACACCTTTGTGAAGGATGTCAATTCTATATCCATCGTCACCATAAGGAAGCAACAATGGATACTGAAGAGCAAGATACGAAGGATGTAACTCACTAACTCTTTTTAGCTTTCCATCAATGGTCTGCACAATAATATCACGTTTATCTGTTTCTTCATTAAGGTCACCAATTATCAATCCAGCAACTTCAGAAACCGTGGGTAGGTTGTAGGTTCTACCATCTCCTTTCCTCATTCCGTTTAATCGAAGCTTGACTTGTGCATCAGGATTCTTCTGAAAACAATCTCTCGCCATTCTATAAGATTTCACCAAGGAGTTTTTGGAATCCAACATTTTTTTCAAATCCTTAACAATTTGAAATTCAAGCGCCTTTTCCGATGAGTATTCCTCGTCTGCATCACTATAAATAAAATGAATACATTAGAATCGAAATTATTAAAAATCCTTACAATTTTCGACAAAAGAAAATAAAAAAAATAACATACCCAACGACATTGATTCTATTCGAAACTTCATTTTCAGTATCATATATGTATAGTTGAGAGAATACTGGATTTTGTCCACGTGATGGTAAAAGATTTCCCAAAGCATGGTAGTTCTCACCACTTATACGATAGATGAATGGAGCATTACCATGATTTATAGACCTATCAATTTTTCCACCCATGGACGTAAATGCAAACATAGAGTTGAATCGTCTTATGTTCTTTAAAAAGAATTTGCTTTTAGAATCAACTCCATTAAAATACTCTTTATAACTGTGTGGGGCCTCTTTAAAAGGAGGAAGCAAAACTTTTCCATATCCACAACACAGAGAGAAATTTTTTTTAGTATTACTTCTATTAAGCCCTCTAGTAGATTCACAGCTCCACGGTCTAGCATTACAATCTTCACAAGCAACATTCTGATCACCATGGTCCAAGTAAGCTAAAAAAAGATATTAAAATTTATTAAATGTATCATATTTCTAAACTTTTAGTTATGTAATATTAAAAATATTTTTTTAATATTAGTTATTAGTGTAAAAACACTACCTGCAGATATGCCTTGTATTACATTGTTTGTCCTCACTCCATGCGGGTTTTCTAAGCATTCTTCCAAATCAGCCATCGGTATGGGAGTAATACTGGGCCGTTTTCGTTTTAAATTCGATGTTGACCGCGTGTTGCATACGTTAGAAAGCGGCAAACTTACACATGAAGATCCTAACAAATTAAAATAATATACGTTTAATAAATGTTGATTTATTATAATATACTTTGTAAACATGACTAAACTGAACATACCAACAATGTCAACTTGCTGTGTTTGAGTGTTAGGTGTTATATTGTGTTTTCCTTTGTTAGTCCGCTTAGAATCCAAGATACGCTTTCTTTCTGTACGCCTTTGTTTATAAAACTCAGATAGATTGCTATGTTGCGATTCGTGACAAACTGCGTAAAAATTAAATAAATAAATGGAATGCTTTGAAAAAGAAGACAAACACAAAACGGGACAACAAAATTTTATAATATACTAACATAAAAAAATACACTAACAAATGATGACATAAAAAGTAAAATAATTAATACCATTAGAGATGTCGGACAAAGGTGTTCTCTGCGTGTAACCTATAAAATAAAAATAAATAAGTAAAAAAACAACAATGGAAATCAGTAAGAAATAAGATATTTGGGCGATGTATAAAATAAATGTTACCTTCGATTGCTGACGGATTATTTCTTTATGTCGAAGCAAAATTAGATTTTTTTCTCTTTGTAGATTCACAACGTTCATTAGAGATGCATGACAATGGCGTTCTCTGCGTGTTATCTATAAAATAAAGACAAATAAGTTAAAGAGAAAAAAACGACAATGGAAATAAGTAAGCATAACACATATTTGAAATGTAGAAAAAACATTTACCTTGCATTGTTACTAATGGCGGTGTGAAAGAGTTTGTAGAGGTTTCTATGTTTTCAACATTAGAAAGCGAACAACCGACATTTGAACTTATACTATCCAAATATGCATTCATCCGTTTACGTCTTTCAGAGATATTAAGACTCACTAAACAATAAATTACAAAAAAAAAAAAAGTATTATTTCTTAATGAAAAATTAAGAATTAACGATAAAAGATGAAACATAATTAATTACGTACCATTTGATATGTCGGCTAACGGTGTTGCGGTATTGATATCTCCAAACATGTTTAAAATATTTGTTAGTGTAAAAAAAAATATATAACAATGTAACCAAATGTAAAAGAAAAAAACAAAGATTAATCATTACCGTTACATTTACGCCTCAGGTCACCAACTTTAGATTTCGGTAAAGAAAAATCATACTTTGGGGGATCGGACATTGTAAAATATATGGTTTTCTTGAATACAATAAGTATATACCTGAAAAAGTAAACAAAAATATACTAAAAATTATTGAAAAAATAAGGAAACTTTGTAGTACCTCTGGTTTATAAAAGAAATGTGCTTTCAATTTGTAATTTGCGTTTTTTTTTTAAAAAAATTTAATATAATCAACCGACGGGCTATTAAAGTCATCCATTTAAATAATGGATGTTAAACTAAAAAAAATGTTAGTAAAGGAAGATATACTTTGTGTGCAAATGGCGTTTTAACAACTTTTTTTTAAACATTAAGAAACTATTGGTTTTTTAGGATTTTGTATGTTTATAATATGTGTTAGACTTTTGGGCCGTAAGTTTTATAATCCAAAATTTAGTTTTGATGCAGATACTATGAAACAACTGGACAACTCAATAAAAATGATTTGGATTATGGTCTTTTTGAGTACACAAATACATTTGTCTTGGCTTACGATAACAACACAATAAACTCAAAAGTATATGATTACTTTACCAATTTCTTCTATATAGACCTAATTATATTATTTTCTTATTTATTTAGGTAAGTATTAGAAAAGTAACAAAGGTAATGGTGAGAGTTTTATTACAAGACACAATTAAAACAGACAAATATTGAATTCTGCAATTTCTAAAAAAAACAAAAACACATAACACAAATTTGGAAATCACAAAAATGTCTTAAAAAAACGTTAAAACCTAAATGAGGCTGTATGTTATAAAATAAACAAATAAAATGTAAAATGACTCCTTATGAATGTGTAGTAACAACTATGAAAGATGAATAATATTAAACATAGTTGCAAATGTGCTATAATGCTAAAGGACTATGTTTTTCAAGAAAGCAAAAAAAAATAAGGTAATGTAGAAATCCACTTACAAATGTCTTTGCTTGAACTGCTAAATGATAATGAATGTGAAAAAAACACTGTCTTCGAAAGAGAGAATGATATAATTGAATGACAAGAATGTGATAATGCCAAATTCATAAGTGTGAAAGACTTGTATTCATGTAAATATATAGGTGAAGTAGAAATATGTGATTAAACAAATTTCTAGCTTGATTGGTCAAAAGAACTTATAATTAGCACATTTAGTGCATAAATGAGCACATTTAGTGCATAAAATGTTGTCAAAATGTATTGACTGGTCTTTGTTATATAATTGAATGATAACAATGTGATAATGTTGATTGCATAAGTGTGAAAGACTTGTATTCATGTAAATATATAGGTGAAGTAGAATATGTGATTAAACAAATTTGTAGGTTGATTAGTAAAAGAACTTAAAATTAGCACATTTAGTGCATAAATGAGCACATTTAGTGCATAAAATGTTGTCAAAATGTATTGACTGGTCTTTGAATAAGGATCTTTTCAAAATAAGAATTATACCTCAATAATTGTTGTTTAATTAGAAGAATTAAATCAGATTAATTTGTTTTTTTAGAATATAGATTTAATATTATCAAAATAATGTATATTTTAATCATACTAAGCAGTAACGGTGATCTAACCTTTTAAACCCTAATTCTTCCCCACTCTCAATAGTTTAATACTTTCTCCGTGATCTTTATTCTCGCAACGTCCCTGTTTTCTTATGAAACCCATACCGGAGGCCATTCAACGCCGTATCACTAAGCTTTTCGTTACAAATCTTCCTGAGGGATGCAGTGGATCGGATTTGGCATCACAGGTACGTCCTTACGGACAGATCTTCGATTTATATATTGCACGTAAGCGTGACAAAGTGGGCAATAGATTTGGTTTTGTTTCTTTATTGGACGTGAAAGATAAAGCAGATATCCTCAAAAGTTTGCGTACTATACGTATGGGAGAATACAAGTTGTGGTTTAGTATTGCTAGATTCGTTCTAGAAGACGGGGAGATCAACAGTCGCTATGATGATAATATTAAACAGCCTTCCTATGAAGTTAACAGGACTAGGGCAGAGCCACTGCAGAATTCTTTTGTGGCTGAGGAGAGATCGTTTAAAGAATCGTTGGTGGGGAAGAACGTGACGCTAGACAATAACATTAATGCTTTCTCAACGTTGCATGGTAAAGCCCTAGTTGCTAGGGTGGTGGATATCAATATGATGAGAGAGGTTAAAAGCATGTTAAAGGACGTATGGCAGGTTAAAGGTAATATTCAATATTTGGGCGGTTTGGATATTCTTATGTCTTTTGAGGACTCGGTCACGGCGGAGAGAGTTAGAGAGAATGCCGTTTCTATGAAGGATTGTTTCACGAAGGTTACTACATGGGAAGGTCAATCTTTGGGTTACGAACGTGTGGCTTGGTTGAAAGTTAAAGGAGTGCCTCTTCACCTGTTAACTAATGACGTTATTGATACGATTGGTGGTATGTTCGGACGAGTTGTTCACAAAGCAAAGAGACAAGATTCAGACTTGGATCTTTCTTATGACTACGTGGGAGTGCTTATGGGGGATGGTAAGAGGGTGGCAGAAGAGGTTGTTCTTAATTGGCGTAATCGGAAATTCAGAGTTTGGGTGGCGGAGGAAATGGAGGAATGGAATCCGGATTTCCTGGAAGACAGCTCGAACTCGGAGGATGGTGAAGATTCAGATTCAGAAGAAGAAGAGCCTGTTGACGAAAAGTTACCGGAGAGCGAACCGGATGTTGAAGAGACTTTTGCCGAGGATGTCAACATGTATGATAACCTGAATCACGTCGATACGGCTCCTGAAATCAATGTGTTGCAATCAATGCCGAATGTTGTACCGGTTGAAAACGTGGAAGATAATGAATGTGCGTTTACGCCAGCGGTTGAGTTTCATTTTGAAGACGGTCTAGAAGATGGAGACTTCCAAACAGCGTCGAATGTCAATAAAAGAAAAAAATTTAAGAAAGGGGATTTGAACCGGCCCAGTACCGGTTACGTTAGTAGTCAAGAGAGTCTTAAGGTTATGAAGAAATCCAAGAATGATGACATGTTCGGGCTTAACAAACTTTTGGGTATTGATGATGGCGAGTCGGAGGGTGATACGGAGACACTAGAGGTGCTTTCCAAGAATGAAGGTTCTGATAGTTTGGATCTTAATAAACAACCAGGGGTTCCTTTGGAGGTTGACTCGGTTCCGTATAATGTTGTTGAAGGAGACGCTAATGATGTGGTAGAAATACTACAAGAAGAGGAAGTGGCAGCCACTGTTACATTGGCTCAGCAATTGGGTGCCGATTTACGGAGCAGCAACAAATTGGTAAAAGAATCGATTGCTTTTGAAGGATTACAAAGGGGTAAGTTATGAATTGTTTGTCGCTTAATATACGTGGGGTTGGGGGTTGTGGGAAGCCAGGTTGGATTAAGAAATTAAAGAATGATTTCGGGATTTCGTTCATCGGTTTGCAAGAAACTATGGTTAGCAATATTCATTCGGGAGTTATTGCTAATTTTTGGGGTGGTTTAGGCTTTGACTTTGAAGCGGTGGATGCCTTGGGTAACTCGGGTGGTTTGGTGAGCGTTTGGGATCCTAAAGTTTTCTCGAAAGATTTGGTAAAGAAAGATGCAAATTTTCTACATGTTGCGGGCACGATTATAAATGGCTCAATTCGGGTGAATATAATTAATGTATATGCTCCTCAAACTAATGTTGAGAAACGTAGATTATGGGAAAATATTGCGCAAGTTATTCGTTCGGGCCAGGGGTGGTGGATTCTCTTTGGTGATTTTAATGCGGTTCGTGACAGGGATGAGAGAAAAAACTCGTTTTTTGATCCGGTATGTGCTCGAGATTTTAATGATTTTATTGATGAAGCGGGTTTACGGGAATTCAACTTGAAGGGGATGAAATTTACGTATATGGTAAATAGAATGGGCGTTTGTAAATGGAGTCGTATTGATAGAGTTTTGGTCTGTGACAATGTTTTCAATAAATGGCCGAACGCATGTGTTCGGGCTCTTAACAAAGATAAGTCGGATCATTCGCCTTTGGTTTTATCGATGATAGACATGAACTATGGCCCTAAACCATTTCGTATGTTTGATTCGTGGTTGGGTCGGCCCGGGTGCATCGATGTTATACGGTCAGTCTTTCTTAACTGGACCAACTTTGGGCCGGCCGATGTGAATCTCCAGAATAAATTGAAGCGCTTACGGGATGTTCTCAAAAGTTGGTACAAAGAATATAGTATTAAAGAAATAGAGGAGGAATCTAGGCTGAGAAAAGAAAAAGACCAATGTGAAAATCTTATGGAATCCCAAGATATGGATGAACCGGATCTATGGGTATGGCTGGAGTGTAAAAAGGCGCTGGAAGAGATAGAGCTCCACAAAACTCGAGACCTTAGACAAAAGTCTAGGGTTAAGTGGGCTTCGCTTGGGGATGAAAACTCAAAATTTTTTCATAGCATGGTTAATGGCAGGAAAGCTAGAAACTCTATCCCGGGGATTATGATCAATGGGGTTTGGATTGACAAGCCTACTTGGGTGAAGAGAGAAATTATGAAATTTTTTAGGAATCATTTTAAAGAGGAGGTTCCTTCTAGACCGCCGCTGGATTGTATGGGTATTAACAGGATCCAGGCTCAAGATAGCGACATGCTGATTGCCATGTTTTCCAAACAAGAGATTAAAGACGCAGTGTTTGAGTGTGGTTCGAACAAAGCCCCGGGCCCAGACGGTTTCAATTTTCGGTTTGTCAAAAAGTTTTGGGATTTTCTCGAGGAGGATTTTTTCCAAATCATGAGTGAATTCCATGGTTCGGGTGTTATTAATGATGGTTGTGCTTCGTCCTTTATCACGTTGATTCCTAAGGTTAAGACGCCGGTTGGTCTTAAAGATTATAGACCCATCACCCTTATTGGGATGATTAGTAAGATTATTTCCAAAATTCTTGCGAATCGTCTTAAAAAGGTTTTGGGTCAAGTTATTTCCGATACCCAATCGGCTTTCCTCTCTGATCGTTTTATTCTTGATGGCCCGCTTATGGTTAATGAGGTGATGGAATGGTTGAAACGTCGTAATAGGAAAGCTTTTATGTTAAAAATAGATTTTGAGAAGGCTTATGACAATGTTAATTGGAACTTCTTACTTTCTATTTTGTCACAAATGGGTTTTCCCAATCTTTGGTGTGTGTGGATTAAAGGTATTCTCTCTTCATCTAGAGCCGCGGTGCTTGTGAATGGTTCGGCGACTTTTGAATTCAAGTGTGAAAAGGGTCTTCGTCAAGGTGACCCTATTTCTCCTTTTTTATTTCTTGTGGTCATGGAAGCTCTCGCTTGGTTATTGGAGAAAGCGAAAGAGATTGGTGTTTTTAAGGGGATTAGTATTTCGGATAGTAATTTTGTCATTTCCCATCTCTTCTATGCGGATGACGCCTTAATCTTAGGTGAATGGTCCCAAGATAATGTTCAATGCATCGCTCGGATTCTCCGGATCTTCTACCTTTGCTCGGGTCTCCGGATCAATCTTCATAAATCTAATCTTTTTGGGGTTGGCATAGAGGACTTGGAGATAGATAATATGATGGATGTTTTGGGGTGTAAGAGAGGGGCGGTTCCGTTTACTTACTTAGGCGTCCAAGTTGGAGCTAAGATGACCCGGATTGGTAGTTGGAATCCTGTTGTTGATATTATAAAATCCCGACTTGCGTCTTGGAAAGCAAAACATCTATCCATAGGCGGTCGTTTAACGCTCATCAAGTCGGTTCTTGTTAGTCTTCCGATCTATTATTTATCCCTTTACAAAGCTCCTAAAGCGGTTATCGATAACATTGAATCCATTATGAGGCGTTTCTTGTGGGCGGGTTCGAGTGAAGAGAAAAAAATCCCGTGGGTTGCTTGGGACATTATTACAAAGCCAAAAAATAAAGGGGGGTTGGGTGTTCCTAGGCTTATCGATGTCAATGAAGCGCTTTTACTTAAATGGTCGTGGAGATTCAAAACGGAAGACAAAAGCTTATGGAAGAAGATTATTATGGTTTGTCACGGTTCGAGTAGGCCTTGGTCTATGCTTCCGTGTAGCCCCTCGGCTAGCGGGTGTTGGAAACAAATTGTGAAAGTGGGGGAACTTAAACTTCCAAATGGTGCCGCCTACAATTCTTATTTTAGTGGTATGATCGGTGATGGTTCCACGGTGAATTTTTGGGGTGATATTTGGCTTGGCGAAGAACCTCTTCGGGTTTCATACCCACACTTGTTTAGACTCGAAAGGCGTAAATGGGTCAAAGTCTCAGAGAGGTTACAAGTGGTTAACAATGTTAAGTATTTGAATTGGGAATGGAAATCATCGCCTTCTTCTTATGTTGAAGTGTCCGAATTATTCAGCATGCTTGAAGATATTCACGAGTTTAACTGGATAGGTGGTCGCAATGTATGGAAGTGGAATGCTGGGAAAGATGGTTTATTCTCTGTTGCGTCCGCTAAGAAGCTGATTTCAGACCATGTTTCAGCGGATATTGCTCCTAAAATCAAGTGGAAATGTTGGGTTCCGTTAAAATGCAAAATAATGGTTTGGAGGGCTGTTCGAAATAGGCTGCCTACGATCGATGAGTTGATTAAAAGAGGCGTTAATATCCAGCAAACATCTTGTGCCATGTGCCGTTCGGAGCCAGAAACAGCTAGTCATCTTTTTACTGGATGTCAGTTTGCTTTTGAAGTCTGGAGCAGGATGGAACGTTGGTGTCACTTGCAGCCGTCGATAATTTTTGATGTTCAAGACATCCTCTTTTTGGCGGAAAACAATTCAGTGTCGAAGGTCGCTAGACAGGTCCTGCGTGGAATCGTCTACACTACGCTGTGGGTATTATGGAATGAACGAAATGCTCGCGTTTTCTCGAGTAAGTCCCGAAGACCGGTTGAAGTGTTTCAGACTGTGAAGGTGACTTCGTTTTTTTGGATTCGTAATCGTTCTAGATGGAAAGATATTGAGTGGTCTAATTGGTGTACTTATCCCCTGGATTTGATGTAGTTGGTTTTGCCCGGGGTTCCTCGTTTTGAGGACCGCGTGGTGTTTTTTAATGAAGTTTTCCTTTCAAAAAAAAAAAGCAGTAACGGTGATCAAATGTCCCTTATGTTCGGTTTTTAAATATAACAAAAACCGAAAACCGATGTTCGGTTTTAGGAAAAACAATAACCTAAATCGATCGTTACTTTGGTTACGTAAATTTGTCGGTTATCGGTTTTGGTTTCGGTTATGTTAGGTAAATATTCAAACATAAAAGTTGTGCAAAATTATAAAGTTAAGTATTTAGTAAATTGTTTGGACCTTTTTTCAAGATACAAATATATATATGAAAACGCAATAAAAAATATATGAAATACTTACAAATTGTTCGGTTTAAGGCTTATGTTAACCGCAACCGATCGGTTAATTCTGATTCGGTTTTTTTTCAGTGCCGTTATCGGTTATGATTCGGCAATTTTTAGTTATCGGTTTTCGTATGGTCACCCCTACTAAGCAGATTGGGACAGATTGATTAGTCAACCTTTGTTAGAAATTAGAAAATATAAATATAAAATTAGATATATTTGAGTTTACAAATTAACATAATTGTTAGTATTTAGATTATATTTTTTAAGATAAATGTAATTTACTTTAGCATAAAACTAAATGATTGTTATGTAAATACAATCATTAGATTATATAGTTTGTATCAAATTTAGATATATATTATAAAAATAGTGGTCATAATTGAAATTAAACACAATTTGCATGTACAAATGAAATACAAAAACAAAAACCATAAATGAGATGATATAAGTATACTGAAAGAGAAGCAAAAAATAAATTAAGACAAAACACGGTTTTATAGAATACTATTAATCAACAAAGTTTTTATTTGTAATAAACATTATTAAACTTCACATCAGACTCCATTTAAGCTTCATTTGCCTCATCATTGTTATTAAGAGTTGATACTGTATTGTTCCCAAGCAATTCATATACTGCTGTCAGCTTGCGTTTAGTTTTAGCATCTTTACCAGAGATAATCGAACATTCTGCCTCAGTTAAATTTTCATTCATTATGTTTTTGCTAGTATCCTGATACAAAAAAAAAAGTATAACGAAATTAACAAATAACTATAAAAATTTAAATTTTAGCCATAATTAACTTACTTAATCAAAAGACTGAAACTTTTTTGTAATTTCAGAAATAATAAACTTGTCATCAGTTAGGTTTGAAATTCCATAAACTTCATCAAAGCTTTTCAAGTTGTAATCAGTGATGGAAATTTTAAATGCAAAAACTCTGTCACGTAAATAGTATAATTCATCTGGAAACTTGACAGTGTGATCAACCTGTATAAAATTAAAATGTAAATTATTGTTTTAGTAGTTAACAAAAAAAATATATAAGACACTAATAGATTTGTATTATAATAATTATATAACCTGTGTATTTTCCTCAATCAAAGTATTTGCAGACATTGGAATTACTACAGTTGACTGATTATGAAATAAAATTAGTTCAACATCACCAGTTGCATCTTGAACACGTAAATGAAGTTTAAACCTGATATATAAAGAGTAAAATTAAATATTACCACATGTAGATCAACTTCATGTAAAAATGTGAGAATTTATATTTGCAAAAATAAAAAATAGACTTTATCATGATAAAAGCACCTTGGTACTGGAATGATATCTTTCTGTTTACAATTTTCATTCATGCAATCATATGCATCTCGGATTTCATAGTCCCCAGAAACATCATTCTTGCTAGAATTGATATAGTATAAAGACACCTTGCTGTTACAATCTGGACAAGCCATATAGAACCAACCACGATCTTTACAGACATCAATCACAGTCCCAACAATAATGATACTCTTTTCCTATTATAATAGTAAAATTGTGTTGCTAGTTAACAAAACATTTTTTGTAAATGAAAAGTAAAAAAAAAATATATAACAATAATGTAATATGTCTTTACCATGTCAATCTCCCAAATGTCTCCGATGTTACAATAACAATTGTTGACCAAAAATTCGTTTTCAATATTTGAAAACACAGGCAGACCCAATGAACAAAAATTTGATAATGGATATTGTATTGGCTTTTGCAACAAACTACAATGTAAATTAAAAATAATCAGACTTATATTATAACAATAATTTTGATATGTAGATATAAAAGTACTATACAATTTTAAAACCTTGTTCTGTAATTGTTGATGGCATCAATATCTTCATTTATGAACAACTTGCTAACCTTTGGTGAGTTAGAAACATAAGGGTAACCTGATTATAACAAACGTATAATCCAATAGGTAATTTTAGATTTAATAATAAAAAAAAATAGACTAAACTTATATTTTTTTTTTTTACCATTATAATGGTGCAATAATCCAAACTGCAAGATTAAAATCAAAGGATCTGCATTGTTATGAACTTCAAGATATCTAGCAAGTTGATCAGAGAATCTGTCCCATAGCTTAACAAATACAGTAAGGCCCCTATTAATTGGAGATACAAATTAGTACAAAGCAGTTTAAATAGTTGAAAATGGTATATATTAAAAAAATAAATAAATAAAAACACAAACTCAAAATCTTGTAGCTCCAATAACAGTCCTTTATTTGTGTTCAACTGAGTAGGTTTACTGTCATTTACATTAATAAACTGTTTAACATGTCCAATGATATCTGTAAAAGTTGAATATTTAAATTGTAATTGTAAGTATACAATATTAGAATAATTAACTTCTTAGAAACATAGAAAACTTAAAAAATTAAATAACATACCAATTGAAACATTGGGAAAAAACCCTCCGCTTCTAACTGATTGAAAAGGCGAGAAACAGAACCCAAACTTATCACCAATCCAATTATCACATCTCAAGACTTGGGTGTTATTTTTTAAAATAAGTTTATATGGACTGGTAGCATATTTGATTCTTGAAAAATCAAATCCAACTCTAACAAAGTGAATTACACAAGAAAGTTGTTCCCGTATTTCACTTTCAAATAGTCTAACCAATCTGTTGGATATTGTTCCTTGAGCTTTGAATCCCTAAATGATTGAAAAAATTACATATCAAAGTATAATTTGCAAAAACTTTTATACTATAAAACAGAAACATACATGAATAGAAATATACAAACATGTTTGATGTGTAATCAGTTGACTTAAAAATGAATTTTTTTTTCGTAAAATAGTTTTAAAATAATTTAATTAGTACACAAAAAATAAATAGTGAATGTATAACTTAAATAAACATTTGAATGTATGTTTTGCAAAGAATCTATATAAAAAAAGTTAAAGAATGAAATATTTAATCATTTATCTTTTGTATAAATATATATTTATACATAGTAATATAAGTAATCATATTAACAAACTACAAATATAAAAAAGGTTACGACTTACAGTTTCTGTGACACCCCAGGAAAATCCCACATCGGTCGTGGCCAGGAGAGATCCTTGGTTCATAAGTAATGTCTTGCCTCTTAAATCACCAACGCGTTTTGGGGCTTAATGTTAGTGGATGAGAGGAGAACTCCACAGTTAAGCGTGCTCAGGTGGGAGAAATTTCAGGATGGGTGACCTCCTGGGAAGTCTCCACTTGGGCAACCAAAAACAAATCCGTGAGCTCTGGATGTGCAAAGCGGACAATATTGGTGATGAGAGGGGCGGGGTGTTACAGATGGTATCAGAGCCACTCCTGTGCCGTTCGGGATGGTGGGTGCATACCTCATCAGGGACGATGAGACTCTAACAGGGGGTGAATGTGACACCCCAGGAACACACCTCATCAGGGACGATGAGACTCTAACAGGGGGTGAATGTGACACCCCAGGAAAATCCTACATCGGCCGTGGCCAGGAGAGATCCTTGGTTCATAAGTAATGTCTTGCCTCTTAAATCACCAACGCGTTTTGGGGCTTAATGTTAGTGGATGAGAGGAGAACTCCACAGTTAAGCGTGCTCAGGTGGGAGAAATTTCAGGATGGGTGACCTCCTGGGAAGTCTCCACTTGGGCAACCAAAAACAAATCCGTGAGCTCTGGATGGGCAAAGCGGACAATATTGGTGATGAGAGGGGCGGGGTGTTACAGATAATGTGACACCCCAGGAAAATCCCACATCGGCCGTGGCCAGGAGAGATCCTTGGTTCATAAGTAATATTCTGCCTCTTAAATCACCAACGCGTTTTGGGGCTTAATGTTAGTGGATGAGAGGAGAACTCCACAGTTAAGCGTGCTCAGGTGGGAGAAATTTCAGGATGGGTGACCTCCTGGGAAGTCTCCACTGGGCAACCAAAATCAAATCCGTGAGCTCTGGATGGGCAAAGCGGACAATATTGGTGATGGGAGGAGCGGGGTGTTACAGATGGTATCAGAGCCACTCCTGTGCCGTTCGGGATGGTGGGTACATACCTCATCAGGGACGATGAGACTTTAACGGGGGTGAATGTGACACCCCAGGAAAATCCCACATCGGCCGTGGCCAGGAGAGATCCTTGGTTCATAAGTAATATTCTGCCTCTTAAATCACCAACGCGTTTTGGGGCTTAATGTTAGTGGATGAGAGGAGAACTCCACAGTTAAGCGTGCTCAGGTGGGAGAAATTTCAGGATGGGTGACCTCCTGGGAAGTCTCCACTGGGCAACCAAAAACAAATCCGTGAGCTCTGGATGGGCAAAGCGGACAATATTGGTGATGAGAGGAGCGGGGTGTTACAATTTCATCCGTTAAAACCATGTGTAACGAATAGTCATGGTTGTCCGGTTCTCGCCAAAGACTAATGATTCTTGCTCGTACAACAATATCATCCATGTTTGTTTTGAGGTTGTTGAACATCGTTACTTCAACATCTGCCATTGATCTATGGAAAAAAAAACAAAAATATGTATTTATAAATGATATCAAGAATAGATTAAACAAAAAAAAACTCTAAGAAATCTTTTTGTAAAACTAACAGTATAGTGATGTTATGTAATGTATGCAATAGTGAGGAAGTTGAGGTGGTTTGTTATGAAATATAAGACAAGTAAATATAGAGGGTACCCTCATTATGAAATTTTGTTAAATTGAATATAATTAGCACGATCATTAAATTAGTTAAATTAACTTAAATGGGTCAATAGCATTGCCATAATTAAAATTTAGAATATAGTCAACATTGTGAAGGGATATGTGTTGATTCATTGATAAAAAAATAGTGATATCACAATTAAATCAGAATTCAAAATTCAAAATTTCGGATAATACTATATACATAATGGTATACGACAAATAATTATAGTATTATACTTTATAGTAATATAAATAAATTCGGAAAAAAATTTAGGGATTTGTATTCAACTAATTATTTATAATTTTATATGATATATTTAATTTATAAGGATTGTTTCTAAAACGAATTGACATTAACACATATTTGAAATTTACGAAATCAAAGAAATGACATTCATAATATTTGCCAATCAATTCAATAATAAGAAATTGATGTAATAGCGGAGGTTAATTAGCATTCAAATTAGCATTGTTATTATTGTTATACCATTATGTATTGATTTAATTAAGTCAGCGTCAACCATTCCTTTATTAACTGGCGTATGTCAAGCAATAAATAGGTCTTCATAATATTTGCCATAATTTAAATATAGTAACATATTTTGGAAACTCATAATGGTTGATTGAAACAAAAAATGATATGAGAATTAATTGAGAATTTGTGATAAACTTTACATACCGAACTTACCAATATTTATTTGATGAATGATTGTTTAATTTGTTAAATGCAAATACATGATTGTAATTAAATAAGAAAAATAATAATATTATTTATGATTATTATTAACGTTAATGACATTAAAATCGTATGTTGCGTAAAGGTTTTTATTTGTCATTAACCTATGTTTAAAAACCTGTGAATATTGAGTTTTAAATTAGTGTTAGATAATATCAATGATGTGGAATGAAAAACGTTATATACAACAACGTTAAGACATATTATAAGACACATTAAAAAAAATAGCCAAAATATTACAAAATAAGCAAATATATTGCAAATAATACGGATAATAGTTAAAATCTGAAAAACAGAGTACATGAACATAAAGGAAAAAAACAAACTTTAAAAAATAAACGCAAGATTGATGATGATAAAGTGAAGTCAATGATTGGCTGTTGTGACTATGTTTGTCAAAACAAACTCCTTTTTTACGGCGAAGAATATGAATTCCATATGATCTCCAAAAGCAAGCTTCTTATCTTTAACAATAGACCTCAACCCTGGTATATAATAGCGTTCGTTCCCCTTGTCAAGTTCAATACTAACCTTAACATACCAAATACCACCATCGTTATCTATGACTGTTATGTCGACCTTCTTGTCCAATCCATGTTTTTGAGCCCAATGTTTCTTCATTCGCTATACAAAAAAAATTATAATTACACGTATTATTTAATGAAATATAATAAGACAAAAGAAAATTGAATTAAAATACAATAAAGATGTTAATGCAAAAAAATTAACTTACAAATTTATTGTCAACTCGAAATACCACATGAACACCTTCATCTGGTGTGGAAACAGAGTTTTCATTAACATCCTCATCCATTAAATTATTTGTATGATCATTAATTGCTTCATCTACAACATATGTAGTGGAAAAACAAAGTAATAAGTTATAGAACGTACAAATGAAACTAATTAAAAATAATAATCATTAATCCACTAATTATATATGAAATAGTATGTAGCGATTACCATTATGAATTTCTTCTTTAACATCAACATAACATGCTTCTGGAGGAGGATTAAGTTGGTTAAGAAGAAAGACATTCATGTCATAGTTATGTAAATCTTGCATTTCAAATACAATCCAGTGATCTTCAGTCAAGTTCAAATCACGTACAATATTATTCCATCCTTTAGTTATATTTGGAACCAGATCAATTTTTTCCATTTTGGCCTCCCAGACACGATTGGGATGAGTACGGATATGAATGGTGCCAACTGGTAATTGTCGATTCATCTTGTGATGGTAAAAAAACATATCAATAAACTGTAGTAACAATATCACAAAGTTAGAATCATAAAAATAATAACAGTATTAATGAATTTTTTAAAAAACGATACAATTTTAAAAACTAATACCAGTTGTGTTCGAGATTGATCCGACATGCTGAAGTTAGAATAGAAGAACTGACCAGGAGCTGTCGGTACGTTTTGATAAAAATATATTAGCCTAAATGACTTTATGTTAGCTTCAAACTGGAATATAAGCCTAGAAAATGAAAACAGGCCCAGTGACTTCCGCAAATTCGTCCAACCATCACATATGTAATGAAATCCTGATATTTCTTTAATATGAACATCAAACACTTTGTTATCAAGTGTTATAATCCTTGCTTGTGAATCTGGATAATTGTACGTTTGAATCCACTGTCCATATTGTCGTGGCAACGGCTACATATATAACAATATACATGATTTTAACATTAACAGTTATGTAATAATGAAATATATGATCTATGGACTATGTCTATAATCTGAAATTTTGATTATATGCTTCTTTTGAAAAGCATTTACATAGACGTAACTACTTTACTAACAATAACAAATATATTTTACAGAAATACAAGTTTATATTTATTTATGAAATATCTTAAACAAAATAATAGGTTTTGAAGGTGTAAAAACGGGGCGATCGGTTTTCTAAATTTATAAATGCAATCTACTTGGATCATCATATAAATCCCATAAAAAATAATTTGGTTCACGAAATCAAAAACAGGATTGAAACTTTATTAAAGATTGTTTTATTTCATCTGAAAGTCCAAGATACAAAAAAAAAAAAAAAAAAAGCTTCAATAATTTGAAAAAATAAAAAAAAAATAATTTAAAAAATAATAGCAAAAGATAAGTTAGATTAACTTACGCATGAATTGTCTCGTTCAGAGTCGCACTTAATAAGAAAACCATAAACCATCTTCTCTATCTTGTATTCTAAAGTGGACAAAACAATTAAGAATATTAGAGTTATTTTTAATATAAAAAACTACAACACTAAAGTAATATATAACTAGGTTAGAGTCCCGTGGGGACCCACGGTTCATCCGAAAGTAAAATGAAAAAAAAGTAGGAAAATAAGAATTGTATTATGCAATATGATTTGGTTACTAAATGTTTGATGATGCAATATGTATGAATTTTGATGTTAAATGCAAAATGTCATCTAACAGTTTAATGTAATGAAATGATGGATATATCGAGTAAGTAAAGTTTAATTTGACAACTGCAAACTACATAGCATACTATCACAATATCACACATTACATCATTTGGGTAATATCTATATTCTAATCATAACTAAGCTTAAGCGTGGAACACTTATCATTTAGTTGGGGCTTAACGAACTTCAACCAATATTACACATTACATCATTTGGGTAATATCTATATTCTAATCATAACTAAGCTTAAGCATAGAACACTTATCAATTAGTTGGGGCTTAACGAACTTCGACCAATGGTCCATTTTCATTACTTCTATCAAAATCTTCCAAGTCTTGCTTATTGATAGCTGATTTTTCACCTTCGAAGTTGTTATCATTGTCATCACGATCCTCAGAGTACAGCTCATTTCCAATAATTTATGAAAACCTCCACCATTGTATTCCATATTTGTGCTCTACATAAAATATAGTTGTTGAAAAGATATGGATATGGTGATAAGTAAATTAAGAAACAATCCTTAACCCACTTACTTGAATGGGTAGCTTAAATTTTACATGTTATCTCTCCAATGGTTCAAACCGATTACATAGCTAAAAAACAACTAATAAGAAAATGGGTCCAATGTCACATGCTGTAATATAAATTTCTTATATTTTATTAAAAAAATAGACACCAAAAGGATCAACCCCAAACCCATTTCAACATGTAGCCAAAAGGACCCATTGTACATACACTTTAGGCAACTTTTGACATGTTACAAAATGCCGCCAAAAAATGTCATTATTTAAACTGTGTAAATATAGTACTTAACAATTAAAAATCTTAATAAATAACATCAAAATCATAATCAATCATTCAAATCAATGACATTAAAATAATCCTCGTCTGAAATTGCCTTACCCATTATATACAAAATATTATTGACATATTAAAATTAGCACACTTAATGAAATCAAGATGATGATTATCGTTTAGCGACAATTGATTAAAGGAAAGTTGTAATATCAAAATGAAAGTTGGTCAACAATGTTAAAATGAAATTCGTAATATTAGTAACATCAATAAATACGATTAAAAATCTTAATAAATAACATCAAAATCATAATCAATCATTCAAATAAATTACATTAAAATCATCCGCGTCTCAAATTGCCTTACCCATTATATACAAATTATTATTGACATCTTAGTAATCATTATTAGTTGTGATTGAAGTAATATAATTCTTTAACAGAAAATAACATTTTGAAAATTTATATTATCATTTAATTTAGTTGTTAAAATTGGTATGACGATTAAATGATTTTATTATTTGTTATGGTTTATTTAGTATTGATGTGTCTTGAACAATTCTGTAAAATCGGAAATACTGTGCCTCGATTGACGTGATCAAGTAGGAATATTTATTTATATATTTGAATTATAAAAAAATGGAAGGATTCGTAATTGACGTGAATTGGTCAACAATGCTTAAAATTAGCACAATCAAACTCAAAGACATAAAGTCAAAGAACTGACCTCCATCAAATTAACAAAAACGTAAAAAGTTTTTATTTAGATTGGGTCAACAATATTAAAATTAAGGTGGTAATATTAGTAATAGCATTAAAAATTATCTTGAATACATTATATATTTTAGGAAACTGTTAAATAGATTTAAATTATATTTATTATTAAAAGAATAATAAAAGTGTAGGAAAATAAATGTACACTCCTATCTTCGGATTATATTTAAATTATAAACTATTAAATAAATTTAAATAAACGTTTAAAGTGAAATCGTATATGTTTAAAAGAATATCGTTTTATGACAATTGATTAAAGGAAAGTCTTTGAATTATAAAAAATGGAAGGATTGATAATTGACGTGAATTGGTCAACAACGCTTAAAATTAGCACAATCAAACTCAAAGACATATAGACAAAGAATTGACTTCGATCAATTTAAGAAAAACATAAAATTTTTTTACTAATGTCACTTAGTATTAGTAATATATTCGGTCAACAATACAAATTTTTACGAATAGTAAAACTAAAATCATAATATTAGTATTAATATTAGTTAGTATTAGTAATTATTAGTAATTAGTAATATATTCATAAAAATAGTAATACAAATATTTAATTCAGTCAATAAGATATAAATGAGATGAAAATTAAAAATCGTAATATTAGTTTTAGTATTAGTAATATATTCATAATTTAATTTGGTCAATAAGAAATAAATGAGATTAAAATTTAAAATCGTAATAATAGTATTATATTCGTAAATTAATTCGGTCAATTAGGTCAATAATAAATAAATTAGCTTAAAAATCATAAAATATAACATTAAATTCGGGCAATTATTATTAATGTCATTAAAACTCATAATAAAGTATCATTAAAAAATGAATAAATCCTATTAATTGCAGGCAAAACCAATAATAATTTGAACGAATAGTAATATAAATAATATTAAATATACTTTCATAAAGATATATTGAACATAATTTCGTAGTAATATAATATAAATAAATGAGATTAAAAAATCGTAATAAATAACATTCAATTCGGTCAATTATTATTAATGTCAATAAATAACATTAATTCTAACATACTAAAAATACATTAAAATGATTAAATCTTATTAAACATAAATTCAAAAAAAGTAATAATAAATAATCTTAAAAATCGTAATATATAACATTAAATTCGGTCAATTATTATAAATGTCATTAAAACTCATAATAAATAACATTAAAAATGAATAAATCCTATTAATTGCAGGCAAGACCAATAATAATTCATAAAGATAGACTAAACATAATTTTGTAGTAATATTAATATAAATAAGATTAAAAATTCATAATAAATAATAATCAATTCGGTCAATTATTATTAATGTTAATTAGTATTAGTAATATATTTGTAAAAATAGTAATAGAAATTTTTAATTCGGTCAATAAAATATAAAAGGGATTAAAATTAAATATCGTAATGTTAGTTTTTGTATTAGTAATATATTCGTAATTTAATTCAGTCAATAATAAATAAATGATCTTAAAAATCGTAATATATAACATTAAATTCAGTCAATTATTATTATTATTATTAATGTCATTAAAACTCATAATAAATAACATTAAAAATAAATAAATTTTATTAATTGCAGGCAAGACCAATAATAATTCATAAAGACATATTAAACAAAATTTCATAGTAATATTATTATAAATAAATGAGATTAAAAAATCGTAATAAATAACATTCAATTTGGTCAATTATTATTAATTTCAATTAGGATTAGTAATATATTCGTAAAAAAGAGTAATAGAAAAATTTTAATTCGGTCAATAAGATATAAATGACATTAAATTTAAAAATCGTAATATTAGTTTTACTATTAGTAATATATTCGTAATTTAATTCAGTCAATAAGAAATAAATAAGATTAAAATTAAAAATCATAATATTAGTATTAGTATTAGTAATATATTCTTAAATTAATTCGGTTAATTCGGTCAATAATAAATAAATGAGCTTAAATTAATTCGGTTAATTCATAAAAGGGTCGCGGCGTAGCTTGTTGCCCGTCTGCCCGTTATCTTGATGTAATTTTTCTTGTTCTTGAATTAAAGTATTTTTTAATTAAAAAATCCTAATATATAACATTAAATTCGGTCAATTATTATTAATGTCATTAAAACTCATAATAAAATATCATTAAAAATGAATAAATCCTATTAATTGCAGGCAAGACCAATAATAATTAATAAAGATAGATTAAACATAATTTTGTAGTAATATTAATATAAGTAAATAAGATTAAAAAATCATATTAAATAACATTCAATTCGGCCAATTATTATTAATGTCAATTAGTATTAGTAATATATTTGTAAAAAAAGTAATAGAAAATTTTAATTCGGTCAATAAGATATAAAATAGATTAAAATTAAAAATCGTAATATTAGTTTTAGTATTATGAATATATTTGTAATTTAATTCAGTCAATAATAAATAAATGATCTTAAAAATCGTAATATATAACATTAAATTCGGTCAATTATTATTAATGTCATTAAAACTCATAATAAATAACATTAAAAATGAATAAATCATATTAATTGCAGGCAAGACCAATAATAATTCATAAAGATAGATTAAACATAATTTTGTAGTAATATAAATATAAATAAATAAGATTAAAAAATCATATTAAATAACATTCAATTCGGCCTATTATTATTAATGTCAATTAGTATTAGTAATATATTTGTAAAAATAGTAATAGAAAATTTTAATTCGGTCAATAAGATATAAAATGGATTAAAATTAAAAATCGTAATATTAGTTTTAGTATTATGAATATATTCGTAATTTAATTCAGTCAATAATAAACAAATGATCTTAAAAATCGCAATATAAAAAATTAAATTCGGTCAATTATTATTAATGTCATTAAAACTCATAATAAATAACATTAAAAATAAATAAAGCCTATTAATTGCAGGCAAGACCAATAATAATTCATATTAAACAAAATTTCGTAGTAATATTAGTATAAATAAATTAGATTAAAAAATCGTAATAAATAACATTCAATTTGGTCAATTATTATTAATGTCAATTAGTATTAGTAATATATTCTTAGAAAGAGTAATAGAAAATTTTAATTCGGTCAATAAGATATAAATGACATTAAATTTAAAAATCGTAATATTAGTTTTACTATTAGTAATATATTCGTAATTTAATTCGGTCAATAAGAAATAAATAAGATTAAAATTAAAAATCTTAATATTAGTATTAGTTTTAGTAATATTTTCTTAAATTAATTCGGTTAATAATAAATAAATGAGCTTAAAAATCGTAGTACATAACGTTAAATTCGGTCAATTATTATTAATGTCATTAAAACTCATAATAAATATCATTAAAAATGAATAAATCCTATTAATTGCAGGCAAGACCAATATTAATTCGAACAAATAGAAATATAAATAATATTAAACATAATTTCATAAAGATAGATTAAACGTAATTTCGTAACAATATTAATATAAATAAATTAGATTAAAAAATCGTAATAAATACATTCAATTCGGTCAACTATTATTAATGTCAATAAATAACATTAATTCTAACATATTAAAAATACATTAAAAATGATTAAATCTTACTAAATATAAATTCAAAAAAAGTAATATAAATAAATTAGATTAAAATTTTTACTAAATAACATTAAATTCAGTCAATTGTTATTAATGTCAATAAATAATATTAAACATCTTAATAAATAACATTAAAAATGAATAAATCTTATTAATTGCAATCAAGACTAATCATAATTCGTATGTGACAAGTATAACGTCACTGCATATGATGTTTTTAACATACCAAGATTGACCATGGTATGTGGAAACTTTAATGTTGTTGTTGCGTAAGTTTTTAGATAACAAAAACATGTTCATGGATTTCGGCAATGTCTGGACGAACACGTAAAAAACAACATTATAATAAGGAATAACTTTTTTTATTTAAAAAAAATTAGAAAGACTCATACCAAAACTCGTGCGGAAGGGTCATGAATAACCTTGAAGAATTTGTCACCCTTGTGATAAGTCATAATCAAGTTCTTTGTCCTAATGAAATCCTGTTTTTCAAATGCAAAACAAATAATTGTTAATGTAACCATAAACTCAAGAAAGTTTTTTTTTTTTCATTTTCACGAAAACTCGAAACTGATTTCATTTGAATCCTGTTATTAAAACCACAATCATATTACATCAATTATTTGGACAATAATACAATGATTAAACCTGATCGTAAACAGTTGTGTATCCATTTCATCCAATTCAGAAACTTGATCCTAAAGAGTTTATATACTTATGTTAATAAAAAAACGTCTTGATCATTACAAAAAAACCGATTTTATTTGGTAGAATATTGATGTAATACGATGGTGATTTTTCTTTGTAGAAAAATGAATATATAAACCGATTGTATTTCTGTTTGATGTAATATGATCGTAAACAACTATGTATGCATCTCATCCAAATCAGAAACTTAATCGTAAACAGTTTAGATGTAATATGATTGTAAGCAGTTATGTATCAATCTCATCCAAATCAGAAAATTGATAATAAAACAATTTCGACACTTATGTTAATCGTAAAACGTTTTGATCATTACCAAAAAACCGATTGTATTTCATAGAAGATTGATGTAATATGATAAATATAAGATTAGATGGACAACATACCTTGCAAAAAGAACAATGAGAAAGGAATGAGGAATGAGAAAGGAATTAGGATATGAAGGATGAACAATCTATTAGGCTAGGAAGGAGGAAGAATGTTTTAAGATACAAATGGATGGTGAGGAAAAAAAAAGAAGTTTATATACTACATTTCATGGAGCTCCATTTACCATTTGGATCCTAGGAGACCCTCTCAAAAGCTAGGATTCAACCCTAGTGTTTTCATTTATTATATAGATATGGGTCGAAACCTTATTATCAATGGAAGTTCAAGTTTAGGCGTGTATACTTATATCCAAAGTTGAAGTAATTTTTTGGTTGTTTTGTTAGGGTACACGTAAAGAAAGTTAAAAAGATGGATATAGAATTACCTTGATTCAAACTGTAAAGGTTTGTAACTCAGCTTTAAAATTATGGATGATGTTTAGACTTTGGAGTTAAATGGCTTTTAAGGACAATCAACTGTATATTTAAAGAAAAAAGTAGGTTAAACAATAGTATGGGCCGATATTAAGGAAATGTTTTCAAAATATGTTAATTGAATTAAATAACTTTTATGATAATTTTCTTAAAATAAGTTGGGAAGAGTAATTTTGGCCGATTATATGATTGATTTTTAAAATAAATACTTAGCTAAATATGGGGTACTGTTTTAAAGAAATAGGTCGGTTTCAATTATATTGGGCGATAGTAAGGTTATGTTCTTAAAATTAGTTAATTGACTTAAATGGCTTTTATGATAAATTTCTTAAAATAAGTGAGTTATAGTAATATGTGCGAATTATATGTATGTTTTCTTCAAATAAGCAGTTACCATAATATGTTCCACGGTTTTTATAGTTTTCTAAAAATAATTCGGTAAGACTAATATGGGTCGATTTTAGGATTTCAAATAAAATAAATGTAACATTCAATTAGACTTAAATGACTATTAAATACATTACAATTATCGCTGAAAAATTGTTATGATTAATTTATTTATATATAGTATAACATTTATCTTGGTAATTAATTCAATACGTTGTATAGATGGAAAGCTTAAATAATGAATTTGATTTTACTGTCTTAATTGGCTCGAAGTAAGATACGAATTGTAAGTGTTTGTATTAAATTAGTCAACGATTAGGAATTTGAAATAGGTTAAGATTTAAACATTAAACTTAGAATGCATCAAATTTGCCAAATTTAAAGTTCCTTAATGTCGGATAAATGGCAAGGTTGTTGTGCAGATTTAATGATTATGTTAAATGGTCAGTTTTATTGTATTTTTTTACATCTTGTTGATATGCTTATTTAGTTATTGTAATTGCAGAAAAAAATATTTGTATTGCAAGCTTAGTAAACTATATTTCAGCAAAAAAAAATTTATAATAATCGTCACATAATTTAACAATTTGCTATATCTGTTATATCTGTTGTTTATGTAGAATCTGTCCTGCAACCTTTCATACGATGTTTGTTTTTCACGAGTGTTTTTCAAGGCACTCTACTCGTTATCTAGTTCTTCATTTATAAATTAACATTTTACAGATTTAGTTTAACGTATACACAATTATGACATACTATTTATGAAAACTGTATAGGTAATAAAGATTGGCGAGAAAAAAGTGTCAGGATATGAACATACATAAACTGATCATAATTTTATGCACTAACTGCAGTTACATATGATAATTTAGAATGCAACTGTTCAGTTATTAAGTAACAATGTATAATTGAAACAACAATAATATTATTATTAACAATATCATTCATAACGTAGAGAAAACTTATCGATGTATGTACCTGAAACTGTGTCTGAGGTACACAAACCATCGTATTTTAATGAGTTTACATCCGATTGAGGAAACAAAAGCGAAAAGTAGTCATATTATTACACGTTTTTTCTTCAATACAACTCAAATTATGGAATTTATTCTAATTGGGTCGAATTTTTTATATAAACTGGTTTGTTTTAATTGGAATATCAATTAAACTTTTGGTATAAAACGATGTCTTGGTTATCAACAAATCATAAGATTTTGATATATTTACATAGTGTCAAACATCGGACACCTAAGTATGTAAACGACGGAATAAAAATATGAATGCTTCAAAATGAACATAGTAAATAACATTATCTAAAAAATTATGGAATATAGAAAAATAGATGCATCAAGTGAAAAACGGTAATTAGTATTTGTTATTGAAAACAATTATTGTATCTAAAATTAAAAGATGCGACATTATAAGACATAAGAATATCTTATTCCATAACGTTAAAAAAACCTTGGGCCTTTATCGCCTTAATGTGTTTCTTTCCTGCAAAGTGGTCATTCAAGTTATCCATGCTGGTACATTGGATGTTGCAAACTCCACAGTAGAACAAATCTTGACCATATGCATGCCCAATCTACAAATATAGACATTAATACATAACATTGTTGAATGTCAAAAAAAAAAAAAACTACGTATATTAAAATATCTTGGCAAAAGGAATGCGCAACATATTAAACGAACAACGTAAATGTAATACCTTTGCCCGATGTTTTTTGCCATTGCAATGTTGAATGTATTGAGCATGGTCAATACAGTTTAGATCGCATACATAACAGTAAACGATTTCATGCAAGTCTGCACCGTTGGCTACCATTTGAACGGTTCTATTATCCATGACAACTAAAAAAATTAAAAAACGAATTAGTATAAATAAAGACAAAACGTAAATAAATTATATAAGTTTATGTAATTTTGAAACCTAGTTTTCAAAAGTGAAAAGACTTTTAAATGAATTACATATTCATGGTTGAATAAGTATTATATAGAGGTGAATAAAAATATTTTTGTAAAGTTTTTTAATAACAAAATATTTCCGAAATTGTTTATAATCATAAATAACCGAAAGTTTCTAAAACATAAAATCCCTTTTCCAATTTACCAAATATAATTGGAATATATTTATGTATAATTGTACAAAATTGTAGTTGTCAAAGTCAAAGGAATCGGTTATTAGTATCAATTGTAAAATTAGTTGATGACAAATTTACCAAATATAATGGGAATATATTTATGTATAATTGTACAAAATTGTAGTTGTCAAAGTCAAAGGAATCGGTTATTAGTAGTCAATTGTAAAATTAGTTGATGACAAATATTAATAGTTACCAAAATAAAAATTTGTATCTTTATGATCTTTGCCTAATTAAATTACTTACTACGATTTTCAGTAAAGGGTTATAACACGAAAATGCTCAATGTACCAAAACGCATAACCACGGCGCGGTTGTATTATTATATTAAATTGATTGTTTCTAATAAGTGTATAGAAACTTGAAAGAGGTGAACACTTATAGCATCATCTATTGTTAATATGAATACATAGGTTGGTGAAAATTTAAAAAGGCATACATACTACAAACCGATTCATTCATTAATATTCGGATATAAGTTAACACCTAAACATGAAGGTCATTCATAATAAGTAAGTTCCTATTACAAAAGGGGTACCCATCGTAATAAACAACCAAAATTTGGGACCACTTAACGTACATAAACGTCATGTTATATTTCATCTACTACGATATCGTCATTTTCAGCGACAAATGACGAAACCAAAAACATAGAACCTTGCATGCCTTTAGCTAAGGCATGGAGAAAACCAAAATGCCCTTGTAAAACGTAAGCTTATAGCGACGACCATTCCTTAACCCAAGCCTTTTCATTCTTGACTTCCATTTGTTCAACGAATACCTTACCTTAGTCCCGCTTCCTTCAACCAGCACTCTTCTAATCATACACGGTCCGTTTTCAAACTGGACAAAAACGGTCGCTTTCTTTTCGAAGTGATGGCGCCTTGCAAAAGCAACTGGAAGGCGCTGCAACAAAACACATAAACATTTGCGTATAATAAGTGAATTAAAAGCTGACATTTGTTAATAAAAATACTTAGAGATTAAAATTTACTATTGACAAAATAAAAACTCACAAATTTGTATGTGACTTTTGTGACAATGGAATCAATCTCAGGAGCAGCTTCCCAATTACATAAACCCAAATCGTGCATGCCGCTATCTGAATCGCTTTCATCCCAATCGCTAAAGTCAGACGAGTCACTTGAAACTTCAATCACCTCAACATGGGGTTGGTTAGCCTAAACAATTATACAGTTAAGCGTAAATTGTATGTTTACAAAAAAATAGATATAAAAATAAAGAAAACGCTAAGTGTTTTACCATTTTTTTGCTAACTAATCGGCAGGATGGCAAAAGGCTGCATTCATTTGAAGGTTAGAAATAAGGTTAAAAGCATAAGTATGTATACAATCACATGTATTGAAAACAAACAAATGTAAATAAAAACGCATGTCTATTATGGCAATTCGTATAAAATCGACTAACACTAAATAATAAAATACAAAAAAACGAATATAACATCATATGATTAAATAGTTATAAATTTCGACAAATCAGGAAACATTAACCAAAAAACTTGTTAAGCAGTTGAAAAAAACGGATAACATAACCAGAATGGTGTATCGAGCAGGTTATCAGTAGATTGGTACCCACCGGAGTACATGCAGTACATGTTCATGTGAAACGAAAACAATACTACAACCAGTTTCGATATGTATATTTATATAATTCATACACTGACTATTAGGTTACAAAAAAAACAAATAATTACAAAATTATACATATTTCGAAAATAGCATGATAATACAAACCATTATTTACATACATGCAAGATCAAACAATGCTTGTTACAAAATACATATAACTAACATTACAACTGAACATACACGATTAATATAGATAGATGAGAGATTTGATTGCACATGCATCATGAAAATATCATATATCATTGTGATAATAAAAAAATACATCGATTAGTAACATATACCCCACATTAAAGATCAAACAATGCTTGTTACAAAATACTCATCTATATTTAACACTGATTCTTTATATAATTAACATTAAAGATCAAACAATGCTTGTTAAAAAATACATATAACTGAACTTACAACTGAAAATACACGATTAGTATAGATAGATGAGAGATTTGATTGCACATGAATCATGAAAATATCATATATCATAGTGATAATAAAAAAAATACATAGATTATTAACATATACCCCACAATATTAACATGAAGTCTGCAAATCATTGAAAGAATCGAAAGGTATTAAAAGTGAAGAAGATCTTACATATTGGTAAAGTGGTTTTTTGGGAGAACCGAGATAAATGATAAAGTGAAACAATTATGAATTAGGTAGGTATATAATGACACAGATTGTTGTTGGGCTGAATCACACTTTAAATCAATTAAATCGGGCCTATGCCGCTTAAAAAAATTTAAACCCAATATGTTATGTAATATGTATGATATGTATTTTATATGGGATTGTGTTAGCAAGCTATTGGGCCGATCATTTTTCCTTGTATCACATACATATATTTCGGTAAAAAAATTGAATAGATCTACATATTTATGTTACAATTTATTTAGTTTTAATTAGATATGAATCATACAAAAATAAAACTGAATATTATGTTTGATGAGTACATCCACCAATCTAGTTGTATCTATATTTACTCAACATAATATTCAAATGGATGAAAACATACTTATCAATCAAGCAAACGCATTTATTAAATATTAAGATCGTTATGAAACTTAATAAAAAGAGGAAACCATATCATGGTATAAAGAGAAAATAACAAAGTAGAAATTGTTCAAAATTATTAAAAAAACAAAACATAAAGCAATGAAACTCGTTGACCATAAGCATAGCAAACAAATCCTCTTCATTTTGGGTTTAGGAAGACGAGAGGCTCAACGTAATTTTAAGTTACTCCATACTACCACCACTTCCAATCTTAGTTGAAGGAGTTGGTATGCTTTCATCATCAGAGATCGCGTCAATCAGTTTACGCTTAACCATTTGATACTTGGAACTGATAGAACATTGTTCTCCTTCAGCGTAAACTTTCTTATCAACAATGGAAATTGGTGTATCATTATCGCCTGTGTCAGATTCCTAAACAAAATATAGTTACAAACATATATATCAGGATCATCAGTGATTGTGTATGAAAGAAAAAATGAGTAAAATGTATTACTATGAAAATAAGTGTTTGTGAAAATGGTACCTTGGAAGCAGAAATAACATTAGACGGCATTGCTATGAGAGACGTGTGAAGTGATTCTGATTCAGCAGGCTGTAAAAAAAATGCAAAAACTTAGAAATGTAACAAAGTCTTACGTAAATAAAATTTGCAAAGTTATGTGAAATGGAATTCGAATATGTACCTGTCCTACATACAACTTTTTCTTAAGATGCGAGATAATTGTTGGATCATCAGTTATCTTAGTTACACCATAAACATCATATTTGTTGTTTAAATTGAACCCAGAGACAAAGATTTTAAAAGCAAACTCTCTGTCTAACAAAGTCTTAATCTCTTCAGGAATTCAACTGTATCACCAACCTATATATATAAGGAATAACCAAATACATAATTATTACAAAACCATAATTAAGGAATTATTAAAAATAATTGTATACTTAAAATTGGTTCCTAAAAATAAGGAATACCGTATTCAAATCAAGCAATTCAGAAGCACTTTTACTAATAAGTTGTGCAACGTCACGATGAAACAACGTAAGCGATACAGCACCATTAACGTCTTGCACACGAACCTGAATTTTAAACCTAGAAAAAAAATTTGAAAAAAAAAAACAACAAAAATTTATAACTAAGTTGGGTTGAAATGAAAGTAGATTTGTGAAAATTATAATAGATGTTAAAAATATATCCGACCTTGGTGTAGGCTCAACTTTTTTGGCACTACAACTATCATTCAAACACTCGTAAACCTTTTCTTCCTGAAAATCTGAACTTCCTTCACCAACCTGCTTGATTATATAATCAATACTACATTTTTTTGTGCATTTGGGGCATCCCATATAGTACCAGCCAATTTCAGTAAACAGGTCTTTAATAGTACCCAATAATACCAAAGGCTGCGCCTGTATGAATATTATAGTTTGTTACCAAAATAAGATAGTATATGGTATACAAAGGAAATTAATATTAAAATAAAATTATAGTTTTAACCTCATTACAATTTATTATATTTAATTATAAATATCGTATTTAAGTATGAACATTATACTTACATCTTGAATCTCACAAATGTCGCCAATGTTACTAAAAGGAGTGTTATGGACAAATTCATCTTCATCAGAGCAAAACATAGAAGTTCCATATGGTTGAAGAGAAGAGGAAGGATTATCAGCGATTTTCTTACCCAACCTGAGAAAAATAATTACATACATACACATTACATATTTATTGAGACTGTTTATAAAGGTTGTGTAATTCGTATTGAAAAACGTAATAGTACATACCCTATTTTGTACAGCTTTATATCTTCAATATCTCCATTTATGAAAAGTCGACTAACACGATCTCCAAAAGAGTTAGAAACATACGGTTTTCCTATATAAAAAAAATTAGGAAAAAATATTTTTTTATTTAATAAAAAAAATAATAGAGGTTAGAACTTAATATATAATGCAAAATATAATTAATGTATAAATATAAATATAACAATATATAGATAGATTAACATTATACAACCATTATAAAACTTCAAACGGCCAAACTGCATTATTATTATAAATTCTTTCTCTGTTTGATGAGTTGCAACATATTTAGACATCTCCATGGCATAACTATCCCACAACGTTAAATAGATGCGCAAGCCCCTTCACAAAAGTACAAATTATTTTAGTAAAAAATAAATAAAGAATTTATAAAGGTACGTAATTTTTTTTATATATTAAATGCAAAAAAATAAAAATAAATAAATAAATAATACATACTCGATATCTTGAACTTCCATTGTTAACCTCTTTTTATCAGCGACAACCTTTTTTTCTTTATCATCATTGCTAAAGAACTTGTTAACATGTCCAATAACATCTAAGATCAATTATAAAATAAACATTAATTAAAGATAAGTTATAAAATTACTGCGATTGTTTGGTTGTGATTAAAAAAAAACATTAAAATGAAAATATACCTATTGTAACATATTCATCAACATCCCTTTCCAGAATTCTTTGAAAGGGCACAAAAGAGAAACCAAAATTTGGACCTTGGAAACCATGATATTCGGAAACTTGAGTATTCATATTGAAGCAGAGTTTGTTTGAGTTTGGAGCATACTTGTATTTAGAGGAATTGACGCCAACTCCTGGGTTTCTTATAATAAGAGAAGAATTTTCAATCAGAAACCTCTCGAATTTAAAAAACAACCGCTTAAATACATTGGCTTGAATCCTGTCACCCTGTTGATTATAAAAAAAAGAAGATAATTGATATACATTAAAATTAAAAGCATCACAATATAAAAAAAATTAATGAAATTTAAAAATAATAGGATGTAAAAAAAAAAAAACGTGTGGTTAAGTTTTACATTTTCATCACATAGGATCATTTCAATTGAGTACACATCATTAGGATTGCGACGATCGGGTAGACGCCAAACCCGAATAATCTTTAGCTTTAACGCCACACTGTTTCGGTTTACATGAATTTGGTTAACCATTGTAAACTCATTTGCATCTACAGCAGCCATTGATCTTGTTAACTGGAAAAAAATGATGTAAATAACAAAAGATGACTTCAATAACACAACAAATAAAAATCAAATCAAAATAACTTCAACATTATGTAATTAAATATGAGAAACAGAAATTAACCTAATAATATATCTTTGCGATTACTTAAAGTGGCTCCAACGTGTCTTATTACAATCGTATGTGAATTGGTTTGACTTCTTTATATAGTTATTGAATATAGCGAATAATAGGAAATGGATGTAATGGTGGGCGGTTAATTAGGATTTGAATTAGCATATATTTAAAGATTATAACATTATGTATTGATTCACTTAAGTCAAGGTCAATCATTTATTGATTAAATCGGTTTATCAAGCATTATATAGGTATTGATGTAGGAATTAAATCAATTCAATAATAACAAATAGATTAAAGAGTGGAGGGTAATTAGGAACCGAATTACGATTGAATACATTATTGTTATAAGTTTATGTATTGATTGAATTTAGTCAAAGTAAAGTATTCAAAGCAACACAGCCGTATGTTAAGCATTATAGTTAGTTGTAAGTTGTTTTGATCTATTCAATGTTATTTAACTAATGTTCTTTATATATTATGTCAAGCATTATATAGGAATTCAATCAATTGAATAATAAAAATCGGATGAAAGAGTGAACGGTTATTTGGATTCGACTTAGAATTGTTATTATTGTTATAACTTTATGTATTGATTGAATTTAATCAAAGTCAAGCATTGAAATAATTAATGGCGAATTTTAAGTATTATACCTAGTTGTGAATTGTTTTTTTTATTGAATCAATGTTATTAAACTAAATGAATTTAAAATAAAAGGAAATGGATTTAATGGTGGGCGGTTAATTAGCATTTGAATTAGCATATATTTAAAGGTTATAACATTATGTATTGATTCACTTTAGTCAAGGTCAATCATTTATTGATTATACCTACTTGTGAATTTTTTTTTATTTATTCAATGTTATTAAACTAAATTAATGTATTGATTACATTTAGTCAAAGTCAACATTGAAATCATTAATGGCGAATTTTAAGTATTATACCTAGTATTGATTTTTTTTCCTCATGTTTTATCCAATGTTATTAAACTAAATGTTCTTTACATGTTATGTAAAGCATTATATATGTATTCAATTAATTCAATAATAAGAAATGGATGAAAGAGTGGAGGGTAATTAGCATTCGAATTAACTCTTATATATTATTGTTATAAATTAATGTATTGATTAAATTTAATCAAAGACAAGAATTTAAACCATTAAAGCCGAATTTATATGATTATACATATTTGTGATGTTATTTTTTTTTATCTATTGGATGTTACTAAACTAAATGTTATTTACATGTTATGTAAAGCATAATATAGGTATGCAATCAATTCAATAATAAGGAATGGATGAAAGAGTGGAGGATAATTAGCATCCGAATTAGCTCTTATATATTATTGTTATAAATTAATTAATGTATTGAATAAATTTAGTCAAAGTCAAGAATTAAACCATTAAAGCCGAATTTAAAGTCGAATCATAAATTAATGTATTGATTACATTTAGTCAATGTCAAGCATTGAAATCATTAATGGCGAATTTTAAGTATTATAGCATAATCAAAGGTCAAAACACATTTTAATAATCAGTAAAATTTATTTAAAATAAGTTAAAAAAGGAAATATAACAATACATAAAAAACTAACAATAAACATACGAGTGTATGGAAATATGTGTTTAATGGAATGAACGAAAAATTACATTTAACAGGGATTAATTGATTTGTGAGAAATCAATAACTTCTTGTGTGTCAATCTTGGTAACAAAAAGCCTACGTTTGTGCGAACACCATTTGAAAAGGCAGTAGTCTCCAATAGAAATACCTTCTGATTCACGCAAGACATCCCATCCAATGACAGTAAACCTTAACAAAACAATCAACAACACAAAATTATATAAGAGGTAAAGCAATTTTCGTAATATAAAATAAATGAAAATGTAGACGGTAAAAATTAAAAAACACAAACCTAGGAACTTGATAATGAACACCTACATGCACCATAGGAGACCACAAGTACCCATTGGTAAATTTAATCTTAATCTTGGATGATTGATTTAAACCGGCAATTTCAGCAATCAAGTTAGGAATTACCTACATAATCGCCAAAATGAATAATGAATACAAATTTGTAGACGGAATAGGCAAAAGAAAAATAAAATAAAATTAGGCAATCACCATACATAATAAAAAATAAACATACCAACTCATTTGTAACATGGGATGCAAAACCATGTAAACCATCGTACTTGGAAAGTTGAATTTCTTGCGTATTCGGACCAACTGGTGGTTCCAAAACATTATTATCCTCTTCTAACAAATTGTTATTCAAAACTTTGAATAATTTCATTTGGCGACCATTCTTGTTGAAAGTTGTAACATTAAACACCCCAAATTCTTTTTTTTCTAAACAAAGTAGTTCACCAACTTGGAGACGAAGATCACTTATGAAATTCAACCAACCATTAGAAAAACAATAATCAGGACCAATCCTTTCTATTGTAACGTTCCATTGATGTAAATCATCTACATACATAGTGATTGGAACATTAGGGACACCATCGGGATAATGCTTATTAATAAAGGAGTAAGGTATAACCTGAAAGCAAAATTTGTTATCAAATAATATGGACAAATTAACATATTAAAAACATGTTATAGAAAGTATCGAACTTAATGGCACTTACCATAGGTGTCGTCAACTCATGTTCAATCATTTTGCAGAATGACACATCCAATTGCATGGAAGGAGAATGATTGTAATGCTCCATCATGAAAGCATTCGGAGCAATAAACTCAAATATCACGTAAAACATAGAGAAGCATAAATCATGTACAACTTTTGACCATCCATTTGTTAAGCAGGATTCATCATCTATAAATTCTAACAAAACAAACCAAGATTGACCATGGTATGTTGAAACTTTAATGTTGTTGTTTCGTAAGTTTTTAGATAACAAAAACCTGTTCATGGATTTAGGCAATGTCTGCACAAACACGTAAAAACCAACATTATAATAACAAATAAGGTTTTTTTACTTAAAAAATATTAGAAACGTCATATCAAAACTCGTGCGGAAGGGTCATGAATAACCTTGAAGAATTTGTCACCCTTGTGATAAGCCATATCGAAGTTATTTGTCCTACTGAAATCCTGTTCTTCGTATGCAAAAAACAAACTTTTGTTAGAATATACATAAAGTCACTCATACTAAAAACTGATTTTAATTATCTTCTTTTATGAAATCCGGTATTTTGTTTTTTTTTTATATACTTGTTTCTTATATTCACACATACTCAAAACCGATTTCAATTGCAATCTGTTTACTAAAAAACACAGTCATATATTCAATGATTAAAGCTGAGCAGAATTACTCGCGTATCGATTACATCCAAAGCATAGAGTTGATTGTAAAAAGATTATCAAATGGTTTTACTAAAAAAAAACGATTCTCTTTGGTTTAATATGTTACTAAACTGATGTGGATGGATTGAAAAAATTGTCATAAACATAATCGACAAACAATACGATTTGAAAGTTGTTTTAATAAGAACACGATTGTATTTATTATTTATGTAAAATGGTTTGAAACATTTGCTTTACGGATTTCAACTGAATCAGAAAAGGCAACCGGCAATCTTGGATGTTTTGTAGCACGCCATTTAGATATAGGATTCACATTTGTGTTTGTAAAAAAATAAGGATACAATCTTATTGTTTTTATCTTTTATGTTAGATGATTGCAAACATTATGATGAAGAACATACCTTGCAAAAATGACAATGAGATAGGAAGGAGAAAGGAATTAGTAGGAGAGGAATGAGGAATGAGAAATGGATGTTGACAAAAGTAAATAAAAAGAGGTTTATATAAGTCTTAGTCTTGGAGCTCCATATAGAAGTTGGATCCTTCAAGACCCTCTAAAAAGCTAGGATTCAACCCTAGTGTTTTCATTTATTATATAGATAGATAACTCCACCATTCTAGGAATATGATACGTTTTATAGACGTTATGTTTCTTTTATTATGTGGAAATATTGAACCCTCTTGATTCTCATTGGTATCTTTTGATTGGCATATTATGATACAGATTTGTAATAATTTATGTCCATATTGATTGGCCTTTATAATGATTGGTTTGTGGGTGGGTTCATTAGATGTGTATGTTCAGCCTGAGGGGTCCAACTTACATGTTCAACTACAACCAACGGTTTTGTGATATGTGTTTTGTTTGGTTTGTGAGATGTGTTTGGGTGGCGGCAATGGTCGTGTTGGCAGACTATAGGCAGTGGCAGATAGAGTTGTTGGTGGCGGATTGTTGACGAGGTTGGTTGGCGGAGGGTCAGGTGGGAAGGGTCAAGACTCAAGAGAGGTGAGGAGATGAGGTATGAGTCATAGAGGGGTTTTTTGTGCTTCTAAAAACTTTGCTTCTACCATTGAGTTACCAACATTAATGGTAATAATATTTATTTTTTTGTTCCCCTTTTTTTTTTTTTTTTTTGAACGGCCAACTAAACAACGCCGGGTACTTTGTACGGCCCCCAGTGGCAAAGACAGAGGCACAGCCCGGCCCACCCCGGACGCACGAAGCCCCTAGCCCGCCTGACAGCCCGCTTTCAGGGAAAACCCGACCCACATACCCGCCCGAAGGCACGACAGTAGTGAACCGGTGAAACCTAGCGAGATCAGGACTCAAACTCATGACCATAGGCCATGAGTCATCCATCATTTCTCATTATGTCCTTCGTGGGAATCAAACCTGAGACCTCAAGAGAGATCCCTGGTCCATTCACCAACTGAGCTACCCGTGAAGGACTTTTGTTCCCCTATTTATTGTTGATTACTTAATTTGTCAAGTTTGGTCCACTTGTTTAACAAGGTTGGCTACTGGAACATTGTTGGATGTCTAGAGGGCTCAAAAGTTAAAAATTTAGTTCAAAGAGGCTGCTGCCATTTTATTTTTGGTAAATTGATTTTGGTGAAGTCAATCTTGCTGTCATATTCTCCCCATCTCTCGTTCTATGCAACGGCTCTTTTTTTAACGGCCAATAAAATTTTATTATCACCCAAACTAGCGGGATACTAGCAAATCATCCGGTACATACCATAATTACTGCCACCAATACAATACATACAATCAAAACAATAAACAATCGACCATCTAATATTGGAAAGGTTGAAAGAACGCCACCTCCCCCATTCTAGCTCGCTTTGTTTTGACCTCGCTATGACCCAAAAGAGACTCCTCGCCTTGACTTCCCCCATTATGCTTTGTAGAGTGCACATCTTTTGTTTAAAAACCACCTCATTCCGACACTTCCAAATACACCAAATAGTTGTTAAACACATCGCAAAAAAAGCTTTCTTCATTCCTTTTGAACCCCCAATATACTCATGCAGTCGCAAAAGATCCTTGAATTGAAAAGCGAACACATTACCCACCTTACACCAATGTGATACAAGTTGCCAAACGGATTGTGCAAGATGGCAAGAAACAAACATGTGTTCGACAACGGCTCTTATTTGGGCTTCGTTATAAATAGGGATGCAAATGAGCCGAGCAGCTCGCGAGCTACTCGAGATCGGCTCGATAAAAAGCTCGAAACGAGCCGAGCCTTATCCAATCAGAGTCGAGCTTGAGCCTAAAACAAAGCTCATTTACTTATCGAGCCTGAGCTCGAGCCTGGCATACAAAACTCGCCGGGCTCGTCGAGCCTTGGTATAATATTAGTTTTATTATTTTTATACTATTTACCCCACATTTAAAGTTGTTTACTAAACGAGCCGAGCCGAGCTTTTGACTTATCGAGCTATCAAACCTATTATTTATATTATTTAATTTAATTTATTAACTAATAAACACTAAACGAGCTGAGCTTGAGCTTAAGCTCTTATAAGTTAATTGAGCTCGAGTTCGAGCATGGTCTTCATCACCCAAAGGATGTAATGAAATTATCAATAAAAAATGTCCTGACAGTCACTGTCACTCACAAATACCAACCATCAAAATCACTGGCGTAGCTTTTAAGGGGCGGGGAGGGGCGGTCGACCCCCCGAATTTTCGCTCAGAAGTTCCGATTATATAGTATTCGTATAGAAATTTTTGGGTATATACGGTTTCGACCCCCCGAAACTGGTTTCCGACCCCCCAAAACAAGTGATTTCCGACCCTCCAAAGTCTCGGGTCAAGCTTCGCCACTGATCAAAATCATGCAAAAGTGAAGTTCAACATGACGGTGAGTATAAGAATATAAAGATTAGACAAATGTATCTAGTTAACCCAAAGATGGTACATTTCAAGATTGTTGATGCAAAGGTAAGAACTTGAACAAAAATTTTGTACGTCGCACCCAAAGAAAACCTGCTTTGTTGCTATTGACAACTTACCCATAATTTTCCAGAACAACTCAATTTAATGTTATTGAAGCTGAAAATATTCTTGAAGTTACGAAAAAAAAAACTTAAAATGCAGTTGAGCATATCAAAATCATTGATCCAAATTTAAACAACTTTGATAAATCACATCATAAATTACACATTAAGTAAAATCAACATCTTAACTACAAGTGACTTTATTTATTAGTATTAACAACATAAATCAAGTCAAGTCAAATCTCTTAGTCAACCATTGATTCCATAACATAAATCAAGTCAAGTCAAGTCAAGTCTCTTAGTCAACCATTGACTCCATAATCTTAGCTAGAGTTAGTCATATGTAAAGCCTATATAAAGGCCTTGATGTATTGTTAATAGACACACAAAAATATTACATAATACAAATCTTATTATTTATATGGTATCAAGAGCCTAAAAGCTCCTTGAGCCATCTTCGATCCCAACCTACTCGACAGACACCTTCTGTCCGCATTCTTTTTTTTTTCTTTCGATTCACCATGGCCAAACAAATCACCCACATTACCGCCGCCACAACCCGAAACCAAGGGCCACCTCAAACTACCAATACCAACACTCGCCCGACTCGCAACAATAACACATATTGCTACTATTGTAACATTCCCGGACATGACACTAAAGATTGTCGCAAACTTAGTCGTTTCCTACGAGAACACAATGTCTTGCCTCAAAATACCACCACCCCGGTGGTTAACTACACCATCCCTCACCCAACGGCTACAACCACATCTTGGATGTGGGACACCGGTGCGTCCAACAACACCGTGAACAACAACCAACAATTTTCCGTTCTTTCCGAATATGGAGGACCCGATAAGATCGTGCTAGGTGATGGTAAAACTCTCCCTATAACTCATATTGCTCAAACATCTATTCCAACAAAATCTCGCCCAGTTCTTTTAAACAACATTTTAATTGCTCCTAATCTTCGAAATAATCTTATTTCCGTTGCCAAAGTTTGTCGTACTAATCGTGTTTCCGTTGAATTTTTTCCATATCATTTTTTTGTCAAGGATCTACGCACGGGGGCGCGCCTCATGCGGAGAGTGCACGTCAATGATGTCTACTATGGACCAATCTCCTTGTCTCCTCAAGTCAACAACACCCAAACAAACTCTCTTCTCATGTGGCACCACATACTTGGACATCCATCGCTTCAAGTGTTCAAGTCTTTAATTTCTAGATTGGGACTTCGTTTTAATAAGGCGACCCTCTTTTCATTGTACTTCATGCTCCCTAAATAAAAGACACAAACTACCTTTTGGCAAAAACTCTTTTGTTGCCAATCAACCTCTACAACTTCTCTACTCCGACGTATGGGGTCCCGTAAAAACGTCAATCGATGGCTTTAAATACTATGTCATTTTTGTTGACTATTTTTCCAAATACATTTGGTTATACCCAATCAAACAAAAATCCGATGTCAAAATTCTTTTTCCACAATTTAAATCTCCTGTTGAAATTTTTTTCAAAACCAACATTGTTGCGTTGTTCACTGATAATGGGGGTGAATATGTGGGTCTTTCACCTTATCTTGCCTCTCAAGGTATCTCCCATTACACGACACCACCTCACACACCGGAACAAAACGGTATTGCCGAACGACGTCACCGACACGTTGTGGAAACCGGCCTCGCATTACTCCACTACTCCCACTTACCACAACATTTTTGGTCCCATGCCTTTCAAACCGCAACCCACCTAATCAATCGTTTGCCTACACCCATCCTTAACAACAAATCTCCATACGATATGTTGTTCAAAACCGCTCCTACTTATTCCAAACTCAAACCGTTTGATTGTCTTTGCTACCCATGGTTACGACCCTATGCTACTTCCAAACTCCACTCCCGTTCAACGGCGTGCATATTTCTTGGGTACTCATCCTCCAAATCGGCATTCAAATGCTATGACCCTACTAGTCACAAACTATACCATTCTCGCCACGTTGAATTTATCACACATATTTTTCCATCTCAAACCACCAACCCCCAACCCAAACACATATCATTTGACTCCTTCCTATCCACATACCAATCGGCCCAATCAACCTCTTCTTCTAACCAACCCACTCCAGACCCAAACATCTTGCATCATCCAACCCTTACTCCACAACCCACATCACCCGAAACCCAAACCCCTACTCCGCAAACCCACGGCCCACCTCCTATACCTCCTGCACACAGCCCACCCTCCCACACAACAGGCCCAAATAATCCATCCTCCAACACAACAGGCCCAAACAACCCAACCTCTCACACAACATGCCCTACACCCCAGCCCACCGAGACACCCTCACCAACCGGCCCACCAACTCCACCCGATAACACCACCCCTACCCCAACCGCTTCCCACTCCACCGACCCCAGCTCACCAATGTCTTCATCCAACACATCCGATGATCCCACGAACTCACCTCCACATAACCCTCAACCACCTCATCGACAACCAAAACCCAACTCAAAGTATTACAACCCCAACTTTGTCAACTCTACCACCATTCACCCTCTACCCGTTTCTCTTGAACCATCCACTTATACTCAAGCCTTGAAAGATCCGGATTGGCGTTATGCCATGGATCTTGAGTATAATGCTCTCCTTCATAACAACACTTGGGAACTTGTCCCTCACACAACCCAAACTCCCATTGGTTGCAAATGGGTATTCCGAATCAAACGCAAACCCGATGGCACGATTGACAAGTATAAAGCCCGTCTAGTTGCCAAAGGGTTTCACCAACAATATGGAAAAGACTATCATGAAACATTTAGTCCCGTTACTAAACCCGTTACCATTCGCATCGTTCTCTTTATTGCTCTTTCAAAAGGATGGTCTTTACGTCAACTAGACGTTAATAACGCGTTTCTTCATGGGACTCTTCACGAAGATGTCTTTATGGTGCAACCTCCCGGGTTCACGAATACGGAATTCCCACGTCACATTTGCAAACTCAAAAAATCCCTCTATGGGCTTAAGCAAGCACCGCGTGCTTGGTACATCGAACTAACCAACTTTCTCACTCGTTTTGGCTTTAAAAATGCATTTCTGACCCCTCTCTCTTTGTATACAATCTCAACAACATCACTTGCTACCTCCTTGTGTACGTTGACGACATTGTCCTCACCGGCAATCACAATCCATTTATGGATTCCTTTGTTCAAACCCTAAGCAACCAATTCTCTATCAAAGACTTAGGCCCTCTCCATCATTTTCTAGGGAATCGAAGTCATTCCTACGCCTCATGGTCTATTTCTTTCCCAACGTCGCCACATTCAAGATATTCTTACCACATTTAAAATGGATGGTGCAAAAGAGGTTCTCACTCCTTTAAGCACTTCCGACTCTCTTTCTTCATTTGACTCCACTCCCCCAATCGATCCCACTCCCTACCGCCAGCTTGTAGGCACTTTGCAGTATCTTGCCTTCACACGTCCCGACATCTCCTTTGTCGTCAATAAATTATCTCAATTCATGCACTCACCTAAACAATCACACTGGTAAGCTCTCAAACGGGTACTCCGCTATTTGAAAGGAACGGTCCATCATGGGTTGTTCTTGAAACGCAATACTAACCTAAACTTGCAGGTTTTTTCGGACTCGGACTGGGGCGGTATTAATGATGGGGGACGGTCCACTACAGCATATCTCATATATCTTGGGTCTAATACCATCTTTTGGAAATCTGCTAGACAAAAAACTGTCTCTAGATCATCTACCGAAGCTGAGTACAAAGCACTCGCTAATGCTGCGGCTGAACTCTCATGGGTTAAAAATTTACTTGGTGAACTCGGGCTCCCAATTAAGAGCATCCCATCGCTTTACTATGACAACACTGGAGCTACTTATGTATGTGCAAATCCTGTTTACCATTCCCGCATGAAACACATCGCTCTGGACTATCACTTTGTGCGGGAACAAGTCAATTCCAGGCAACTCAAAGTTCTTCATGTCAGCTCCAAGGATTAACTCGCGGATGTGCTCACCAAACCGCTTGCACGTCACCCTTCCTATATTTTCGGTCCAAGATTGGAGTCTCCAACGGATCCTCCATCTTGCGGGGGCGTATTAACAACATAAATCAAGTCAAGTCAAATCTCTTAGTCAACCATTGACCCCATAACATAAATCAAGTCAAGTCAAGTCTCTTAGTCAACCATTGACTCCATAACTTTAGCTATTTTATTATATTGTACATTATACTTAGTCAACCATTGACTCCATAATCTTAGCTAGAGTTAGTCATATGTAAAGCCTATATAAAGGCCTTGATGTATTGTTAATAGACACACAAAAATATTACATAATACAAATCCTATTGTTTATAATTAGCGCTATACACATTATACATATACATGGTAATGATCATATTACCTTGCACCATAAAAGTCACTTCTATAGAAATCACACAAACTATCTGTATGTAAACAAAAATGAGCACATTTGAAATCAGTCGATGATAATCTAAAACCCAAAAATTCTTACCCTCAACAACCGGCTGTCAAAGGTTGTCTCCGCTTCCAACAGTCGCCTTAGCCGCTGCAAAATACCCGCATAGCCACCATAATGACGGGTTATCACATCCAGAGTAGTCTACCTAACCTGGGTCAACTTAAAAACACATGAGCAACCTATGAAAGATGACTAATCAAAGTGTGTCCTTTAGTTAATTAGCCAACAAACTGTGATTCTCCTGTGTTATTAAATTTGTATCTATCATTTCTGACCCAAATAGGGATTTCAATACTGTTATTGATAAGCATAAAAGCGATACATAATAATTGAATCTAAACATCATAAAAAAAACCCTACACTTAGAAACGAAGGGGAAAATTAGACACAAAAACTGAGCTTAATCGCTCACAACCTTGTCGTTTCCTTGCCTCAAACAACTAGCGTTGGTGATGCGTAATTTCTGGCGCTCTAAACCCACGCCACCACTATCGACCGTTTGCGATAACCATACTGCCGGTTGGAGGGTTTGAAGAAGAGAGTAAATGGTTATAGAGAGAGGTTGTAGAGTGATAAACTGAAAAAAGAAAAAGAATGGCGAGTTACCAAATCAGTAACGCCGGTAATATACAATTTTCCATGGATCCTGTTCAAATTTGGAAATTGCATTTAGAGGTTCGCTATATGACTGATGCCAAGCCCACCCAAGACCATCAAACACCCACCATGATTGTGACAACCATCAAATTCCGTACGAGATTAAAGTCATTGTAATCATGTTTTCGAAGTAATTAACATGGTTTAAGGTTAATTATGGTTAGTTGAGCCGTTAAGAGTCCTACGATGTCCTTCTCAAAGTTCATAGAAGCATTCATGCCTTTAAAGAAAGACTTCGCGTAATTAACGTTAACGAACTGACATCAGCAAAAAATGGTCAAAGTGGACTAACATAAGGCTAATATGTGTAAATACGACACGTATTTACTATTGATGCGATTTAATGTGAAATCGGCGCGGTAAACGGCCAAAAATGCAGCATTTTGGAGAACGCGGAGAGGAACTAACGTGGGAATCAGACGTCGAAATGCGTGGTTTCAACCGCTATCGAACTTTTGGAATAATTATTTATTGCAAATAATATCATTTGTAAAAGTTTCGAAAGTAAACGGGACGTTTAGACGAAGGATAGCACAATCGAATCGATTAACGTGGTTTTAACGCATGTTCTGTTTTCACGCGTCGGGGGACGAAAATAATAATTAAGTTGATCGTTTTAGTTGTGTTGTTAATTACGAACATAACCGAATAGTTTTCGTGATATGTTTTCAAACCAAAACATAGAACCGAGCTTTAAACGTGTAAACCAGTTCGTGTACGTGATACCAACTCACCAAGACCTAGCCCTAAGTTCATGTGTAGTGGTGGGGGGTTATGGGGCTTTATGGGTATTAAAATATTAAAAAGTAATAGAAGGGGGGTTATGGGGCTTTATAGAAAAAAGAGGGTGTAGTGGAATGGGGGTTATGGGGCTTTATAAATGATTGGGTAATAATTGGTTACTTATTTCTTTTCTTATTTAAATAATAATATTAAATACTTAATAATAATTCATTAAATAAATAAAAATTACAAATACTAAAAAAATTACAAATACTAAAAAAAATTACAAAATACTAAAAAACTACAAATACTTAAAAAAAGTTACAAATACTTAAAAAAACTACTCGTTGTCGTCTTCTTCGTTTTCTACTTCTTCTTCTTCGTTATCTCCTCCTCCTCCTCCTTCTTCTCCTTCTTCTCCTCCTCCTTCTTCTTCTTGTTGGTTGTGATGAATCGGGCGAATCGCCCATGCTTCCTCAACCAAATCCGCCTTCAACGCGTTATGTATATCCTTGGAATGCAACATGCTACTGTTTTGGGATCTCTCCTTCTCTGTCGCTTGCGTCCCTTGAACATCTTCTTCTGCAACATTGTTTGGACATATTGCCTTTCCTTCGTCTTCAAGTATCATATTATGCATTATGATGCAAGCATACATCACCATTCTAATCCTTTCTTTTTCCCACACACAACAAGCTTTTCTAACAAAATGTCATCGTTGTTGAAGAACGCCAAAACACCTCTCGATGTCCTTTCTTGCGGACTCATGAACTCTCTTAAAATATTTCCTTTTTTGATCTTGTGTCTGACTAAACGTTTTGACGAGCATTGAATATTCCAGATATATACCATCCCCCAAGTAGTATCCATGCTCGTAGTAGTTATTATTTGCATAAAACCCAACTTTCGGTATTGTTCCGCCAATGTAAGACTCTAGCAATGGCGAAAACTGAAAAGTATTTATGTCGTTTATACACCCGGCGAGACCAAAGAAGGCTGACCAAACCCACAGGTCTTGTGAGGCAACTGCTTGTAAAACCAAAGTTGGTCCCTTTTGGTCACCGCGTGTATGTTGACCTCGCCATGCGGTTGGACAACTATACCATCGCCATTGACGACAATCTATGCTACCAATCATGCCGGGTAATCCATGTCTTTCTAAATGCGCTTCGTATAGTTGTTAAAGGTCGCTCCAAGTCGGGTTTCTCAAGTATCGCTTTCCATATAATTGGCATATACCTAAAATAATCAAATGTATATATAAAATGTAACTACTAATTAAAAATATATGTATATTTGTAAATCAAATGTAAATACCGTAGCAGAAATATAAAATGTAACTACTAATTAAAAATCAAATGTAAATACCGTAGCAGAAATACTTCAAGGTATCGCGTGTGGTTTTCTCCGCCATCTTCAAATACTCGTCATTGATATCGTATGTGTTCCCGTAGGCGAGTACACGTAATGCGGAAGTGACCATTTGAATTGCGGTGAATCCTAAACACCCTCTAGCGTCGGGTTTTTGCTTAAAGTAGTCATATGTGGACTCTAAATCTTGGGTAATGCGCAAAAATAACCTTTTACTCATCCGAAATCTTCGCCTAAACCGGATTCTCAATGAAATAATCATTCATTAAACGTTCATTGGCGGATACACGGTCTCGCTCTATATATTTCCTAGACAATATCGGTCGTGGGGCGGAATTATTTATATGATGCATCGCGCTCGACACTAGCATAACCGCACTCGTAACGGCTTCTTCCTCTTCCGTGCCGTCATCGTGAAAAAACTGGTTATATAGATCGACAAACGAGTTTTCGGAGGGAGGAGACGACATTTTGGTGAGTTGTTTGTGTGTTGAATTTGTTTGTGGATTGAAGGATGTATGTGTGTATTGTTTGTGTGTGTTGTATGTGTGAAGGTATGTAATATATATATATATATATATATATATATATATATATATATATATATATATATATATATATATATATATATACTAGCTGATTACCCCGGGAGGGTCCCGGGGTTGAAAAATCTAATTTTACGTGATAACCTATTGCAAATGGCTCAAGTTAACTAACCACAAAATCTCTCAATCATTGCATGTTCATAGTATTCTAATCTATACATATAATAAACCAAAGCCATTTTGATGACATGTCATAATATTATGCAATCTCTATTTTGAGAGATGCCACATATGATGTGATGTGGCAACTCTAGACCAATTAAAAAAATGAATAATATGGTTTAAATATTATTTAACATAATCTATTAAATACCAAATTTACTAAATTTAAATATTAAAACTTTATTATTTTCTCTCTCATGTTTCCTCTCGTAACTTTTAAACTTTAATATCTTTTATATACGAGATTTTTTAAAGAAAAAAAATTACACCAAATTAACGAGCGTTTTATTATCTTTCCAACGAGTACGATAGTGCTATATAAAAAACGGAGAAAAAACGACTATTTTTTGTAACCCGACAGGTATTGTGTCAGGTTTGGAATTAGTTTAAAAAAATTGTGGGTTTGGGTCGAGCCTGGGATTAGGTGATACCCGACCCAATTACCGTTTTTATATTAGAATATGATAACTTATGGCAGAGATTTGTTTAAAATAATAATAATAATATTCATTAATCATATATTGGCAAGTCATTAATTATGTTGTAATATTAGATATTTTATTATGTCATATTAGATATTTCAATCCGGGACGCTCTCCAACAGGTAATTGCTATATAGATGCCATTTTTATAGTTTAGATACTTCCAATTTTATTCACTTTATTTAGATTTCTCAACCCGGGACGCTCCCGGGGTATAAACTAGTGATTCCATATTTAATTCTTGAGTTTAAGGCTTCTAGGTGTGAAGGAGGCTCGCTCATCTATGATGGTTTTTCACTTTAAATGTCACATCTCTTGGTCTAGTGGTATGGTGTCCCCTTTACAAATGTGAGGTTATGGGTTTAAATCCTTGCAAATGCAGGGTTAGGTAAAAATAAGGTGATATAAAAATTTGTCGTTCAAAAAAAAAATGTCACATTAGTGTGAGGTAGGGATGAGCATACAAGGTCGAATACCGATTCTGTCCCGATTCTGATACCGTACCGAACCGATACTGAACTGAGGGGTTTCGGGATAGGGATCGGTATCGGTACCCATATTTATGGATTTTCGGTTTCGGTATTATCGGTACGGGATCGGTATGGTATCGGTATTTTAAGGTAAAATACCAATACCATACCGGTACCGAACCATATGTGTTCGGTATTGGTTTTTTAGACTTTTCGGTATCGGTATTGTCGGAATCGGTATCGGTTCGGTACCGATACCGTCCCAAGCTCATCCCTAGTGTGGGGTAAAAGCATCATGGTGATGATGGTCCATGTGACACCCGACAAATTCAGGTTAACTTTTTATTAACATTTACTACTTACCTTGGGTTACTTTTACATATTTAATTTAGTTCGAATGAATTAAGTTGGTTAAATATATATAAAACGATACGAACAGATACTTTGGGAAATTATCAAGAAATATGTACGAGTAAACGACCCCGAACGTTGGTGAAATAACAAAACTAATAATCATAATGTAACTCGTTTGATGTTATTTGCAATTATGTGTATACGTGAAATTATTTGGAGTTAGTTTGAATTAATTGTTATTGGGTGAATATGAGATTTGGTCCGTAACGGGCACTAGACGAACTGGGCATCATAGATAAGTTATAAAATATTTGAGTTAAATATTTTATAGGCTAATTATTTATAAATATATATATATATATATATACACATATTATTTGAAAAAAAAAAAAACCTTAGCGTGAACTTGGTTTGACCAAGTCAACACATCACCATGATCAAATGAAACCAAATTTGTGAATGTCAAACATTCAAAATTTCAAAGTGACAGCTAATATATTACTACATACATATAACGACAAAAGGAAAATAATAAAATAATAATAAAAATCAAATGAAGGCATTAGACTATTTGGGAGTTGGGATATGAGGTGCAGGAACAAAGAAATGCAGCTGGGCTGCTTATTTTTTCGTGGGACAGACTTGGCCCAAGTGGCTTTAAAGCCCAGTTCGCTGACAGGTTTTATAAAATCGTTTTTAATCACTTTTAACATTATAACTCAACCCTAATCAGCCCCCAACCTCCTAATTACGAAATTTAAAACCCCTAACCTCTGCCCTAATCAAGAATCATCAATTTTGGAGCTTAAGTTGGTCTAGGATCATTATTTGAAGAGCTTGAGGTGTGTAAACATGATCTTTATGTTTTAATTTCCTTTAGTTATGATTAATTCTTATTTTTGTCCATGAAACCTCAAGTCCAAATCTGATCAAAATTATTTTTATCAACTAATAATGATTAAAAGATGATTATTATATGTTTGTATTGGGTTTTGATGAGGAATTTTATATATAAAATCATATGGTGCATGTCATAGCCAAAACTTTGATATTTGTGTACACCCTAGATCTTAGAACCTTGATGTTGTAACTTGTATGATGTATTATTGTGATCATGTTATGATTATTTTAAAAGGTTAACATGCATTAGATGATGATTTGACGTGATTTGAAATTATTATTATGAACCTGCCCAAGAAGGAAACTTTATTGATTTTTAGATTTTGAAATTGAGATCTAAGCATGTTATAGAACATGTAATGTTAGGATATGCTTAGGAATGATTATTTAAGCATGCTAGAATATTCGTTTTGTTAAAAACAAAGCTAGAGTCATAACTTACTAAAAAGGGAAACTTTTTACATGCAATGTGTTCATCTTGTTCATAGGTTACCTAATATGGAGAGTTTTGCATGTTGTGGATTGTATGTGGAGTGTTGTATGACTTATTAATGTTATGTCACGCTAGATATAAGTTGTATGCCTAAAATCCAAACTTGGAAATTTTAACAAAGCTATCATATTATGTGTTTGGCTAACATGTTAGTACACTAGGATTGCATGTTTGGGTGTAACTTGTAATTCTAGGCTTTTCCAACTTGTTCAAACATAAAACACTTAACAGATCACCAATGGGTCGTCGGGTCAAACTTAGTCAAACTTGGTCAAACAGATTTTATAAACACAAACTAAGTCATTGATTTGGAGTCAATGGGTTAATTGGACAAACAAAAATGTTGGACAAACATTTATAGGTTGTTATATTATAGGTTTCCAGTAGTTGGACACTTATTTTATTACACCTGGTTTATTAGCACGCAAAGCAAAGGTGAGTTTCACGGCCCCTTTTACTGTTTTCCTGTTGGGGGAGAAACATGCTACACAAACACACGAACATTGTAGATCACATGTACTATTATATCACTTGTTTACTGTAGCGTAACTTTCATTCTTAAGTCCTTACATTGTAAACCATAGTATGTGTAACATAGCGAGGAGATGTGAATAGATCTATTGGGTCTGACAAGCCCCACCTGTGTCAACTGGAGGTTGAGCAGGTGCATATTGTCCTAAACAGTTGTCACCGTTGAATGAGCGGTGGCGGAAGGCAACCAACTACCAACAGTCAGCAATGGTTTATGTACGCTTAGTAACTTGTTAATGTCTAGCTAGCATTGGATATAATTAGTAAATAGATGTGGGTCTATGCAGACAAACAGACAAACGGATTTCCTTACATTAAAACCTGTGAATTCACCAACTTAATTGTTGACACACTTTAGCATGTTTTCTCAGGTCGCTAAAGGTATCGCTGCTAGGATGCACTTGGAGTCTCACTTGCATCACAAGCATTTCCTTTCAGTTTTCAAACTTTTTATTTTATTATGATGGTTTTGGTAAACTCGTACTGTTTTACGAGATGGTTTGCATGAACTTTATTTACTGCTTCCGCTAAACTTCTAAACTTTTGAACTTTGAAAACTTTTGGTTTATTACGTATGATTTTGATAGCATATAGAGGTCGTTCATTCGACCGTTGACTAGATCCTGGTTTGTCACGCGCCTCGCGGTAAAACCCCGCAGTGGAAATTTGAGGGTGTGACAGATTGGTATCAGAGCCAATGGTTATAGTGAACTAGGACTGCATTGTGAGTCTGGTCTATAACTGCTACACACACTAGATCAATCGCTATAGTTACTCAAGAGTCGAGTACTGATACTAACATGACTGTCCAACACTGTTACATGCAACCCAACAGAAAAAAAAAAAACACTCTTACATGTATAAATGTTTGGAATTTATATGTCAACACAACAATCTCCAACAAAATTCTACAACGACAAAATACACAAACATAAAAACTTAACCTTGCAAGAAAATGTCGTCATCATCATCCGCAAACCCTAGCCACTAATCGCCCAAACCAGATGCACTTAAGCATTCCCTAGCTCTAGCGACACAACCAGAGGAGGAAGAGGAGGGAGATCCAAAGGAGAACCCTAGTGATGGAGAGGCGAACTCTGGCGTCTCTCATGACACTGATTAATTTCCTCTTACCTTCTTTTCGTATTTCGCTTTCATTCTTGGCATAAACTTAAATGAGCATGTAATGCTCATCCAACTATCTATTTTGGATGTTTAATGGTTTGATTTGATACTTTGTATGAATTACAAATTATTATTATCAAGGATTATTACTGAAAATTGTGATATGGTGTTAGTGCATTCCCTATTTGCTTACATTATACAATTGTGATTGATATAAATTCTTTTATATTGTCTCATTGTGTGTATTTGTAAATGCTAGAACTATGTCTGGAAACCGAGGTGGACGCCGTGGAGGTCGCGCTGGGCGCGGCGGAGGTCGCGGTAACATCACTATGTCCGCAGCCGAACTAAATGCACTTATTCAGGACAGAGTGAATGAGGCAATTGCTGCTTTTCAAGCAGGTAAACACCATTTCCACCCTTTTGACCGCAACCTAACTCTCTATTATTATATATTATAATAAATAAGGTCTATCATCTTTAGTAATCGTTATCATGTGCTATTGCAGGCAATGCTAATCCACCACCACCACCACCTCCTCCACCACCACCCCCGGTCTGTTCTTTTAAGGCCTTCATGGATTGTAAGCCGCAGTCATTTAGCGGTACTGAAGGAGCAATCGGACTACTCCGTTGGATAGAGAAGACAGAATCAGTTTTTGAGATGTGTAATTGTCCTATTGCTCACCGGGTTAAGTATGCATCCGGCACACTGAGCGGCTCCGCTTTAACTTGGTGGAACTCCACCGCTCAGACTCTTGGATTAGCTGAAGCAAACGCCCTCCCTTGGGCTGAATTTACCCGAATGTTGCGAGAGGAGTACTGCCCTCGTGATGAAATCAAGAAACTTGAGGCTGAGTTGTGGACTTTGAAAATGGTCGGGTCCGAAATCGAGGAATACACTACCAGGCACCATGAGCTTGCTACCATGTGTCCTGGCATGGTGACCCCTGCTTACAAGCGTATTGAGCACTACATAGCTGGACTCGTGCCTCAGATCCAAAGTATGGTCACTGCTTCTAAACCCGCCACTATCCAGGAAGCTATTCGTTTAGCTCACCAACTTACTGATCAAGCTGTAACACAGGGCACTCTACCCCCTAGGGGCGCTAGTGCAAAGGGTAATGACAACAAAAGAAAGTGGGATAACAACAACAATTCTGGCAAGAATACCAACTCGTATCAACCTCAGCAGCAGCATCGGAAATTTGAAATCTCTAACTCTTCTGCCAACGCCAATCAATCGGGTCAAAAACAGGGTACCTATGCTGGTAAGTACCCAAAGTGCAACAAGTGTGGTTTTCATCATAATGGCTCGTGTGATAAATTCATTTGCCAACGTTGTGGCAAGGCCGGTCATGCTGCAAAGGACTGTAGGGGTGAGCTCCGACCTAAACAGTCCCAGCCATCTGAGCAACAGTCAGCTAAGGGCTGTTATCACTGCGGAAAGGAAGGACATTTCAAGAGAAACTGCCCCAAATTGAAGCAAAATGACAACAATCAGAACAACAACAATGGTAATAGCAGCAATGCGCGTGCCCTTGTGATCGGCTCGGGTGAGGCCAGGCAGGAACCGAGTGTTGTTACCGGTACGTTTCCCTTAAATAATCTCCTTGCTTCGGTATTATTTGATTCGGGTGCCGACAAAAGTTTCATTTCCCTTGAGTTTAGTCAATTGTTAGATGCTGCCTCTGAAGCACTAGAAACCGTATACACTGTAGAGATTGCTGACGGTAAATTGATTAAAGCCACTCATGTTTTTAAAGGCTGTAAACTTGAACTAGCGGGTCATTCACTAGACATAGATCTTATGCCAATTACCCTAGGTAGTTTTGATGTCGTAGTAGGTATGGATTGGTTGTCCCATCATCGAGCTGAAATAGTCTGTTTTGATAAGATTGTCCGTATTCCCCTTCCCTGTGGTGAGATCTTATCTGTTCAAGGCGAGAAGCATAATGCACCTTTGAATATCATCTCTTGCATGAAAGCCCATAAGTTTCTTCGAAAAGGCTATACCGCAATTCTGGCACTCGTTACCTCAACTCCTACTGAGGAGAAGAAGATTGAAGATATTCCTATCGTCCGTGACTTCCCTGAAGTATTCCCTGATGAATTACCCGGTTTACCTCCGCAACGGCAAGTGGAGTTTCATATTGACCTTGCACCCGGTGCGGCTCCTATTGCTAGAGCTCCATACCGTCTTGCACCTCCAGAGATGCAAGAACTTTCCAACCAACTGCAAGAACTTCTTGAGAAGGGTTTTATTCGACCAAGCTCATCCCCGTGGGGAGCTCCTGTCCTATTTGTCAAGAAGAAAGACGGGACTCTTCGCATGTGTATCGACTACCGTGAACTCAACAAGGTGACGATTAAGAACCGTTACCCCCTCCCTCGAATTGACGATCTGTTCGACCAACTCCAAGGGTCAAGTTTTTACTCGAAAATCGATCTGAGATCCGGTTATCACCAACTCAGAGTTCAAGAAGAAGACGTTCCGAAAACTGCTTTCAGAACTCGTTATGGCCACTTTGAATTCTTGGTCATGCCTTTCGGTTTAACCAATGCTCCTGCGGTATTCATGGATTTGATGAACCGTGTATATAAACCCTACCTTGATAAATTTGTTATTGTTTTCATCGATGACATTCTAATCTATTCTAAGAACAAGGATGACCATGAGGAGCACTTGCGCCTAGTCTTGGAACTTCTGAAGCAAGAGCAGCTTTATGCAAAATTCTCTAAGTGTGACTTCTGGTTGCGGGAAGTCCAATTCCTCGGGCATGTAGTTAATGAAAAAGGGATACATGTTGATCCAGCCAAGGTTGAGGCTATCAAAGACTGGGAAGCACCTAAAACTCCAACTGAGGTGCGGCAATTCTTAGGTCTAGCCGGCTATTATCGACGTTTCATTGAGGGATTTTCCAAAATCGCTCAACCTCTTACTGCTCTAACCCATAAAGACAAGAAGTTTAATTGGGGTGACACTCAAGAATCCGCATTTCAGTTATTGAAGCAAAAGCTTTGCACTGCACCTATCCTATCCTTGCCTGAAGGTTCGGATGACTTTGTTGTTTACTATGATGCATCCATTCAAGGTCTCGGTTGTGTTCTGATGCAACGCGAGAAGGTCATTGCGTACGCATCTCGCCAGTTGAAAATCCATGAAAAGAACTACACTACCCATGATCTAGAATTGGGAGCGGTGGTGTTTGCTCTTAAGATTTGGAGACATTACTTGTACGGTACCAAATGCACCATCTACACCGATCACAAGAGTCTCCAACACATCTTTGATCAAAAGGACTTGAACATGCGACAACGTCGCTGGGTCGAGCTCCTTAATGACTACGATTGTGCAATCAAGTACCATCCCGGTAAGGCAAACGTCGTGGCCGATGCCTTAAGCAGAAAGGAATCTTCTAAACCTCGTAGATGCCGATCTCTTCAACTTACCATTCATACTGGTCTGCCTGACCGAATTCGTGCTGCACAGCAAGAAGCTTTAAAGGTAGAGAACATTAAAACTGAAACCATGCATGGTGCTGACAAACACCTTGAACTTAAATCTGATGGAATTCATTATTTCATGGAACGGATTTGGGTTCCACATTTTGGCAATCTCATAGAACTTGTGATGGACGAAGCACACAAGTCTCGATATTCTATTCATCCCGGTTCTGACAAGATGTATCATGATCTTAAGGTACTCTACTGGTGGCCTAATATGAAAGCTGAAATAGCCAGGTATGTCAGCAAATGTCTGACCTGTGCTAAGGTCAAAGTCGAATACCAGAAGCCATCTGGTATGCTCCAGCAGCCCGAACTCCCAATGTGGAAATGGGAGCGAATCACAATGGACTTCATTACCAAACTACCGCGATCGCCTAGCGGTTGCGATATGATTTGGGTTATTGTAGACCGTCTGACCAAATCCGCACACTTCCTAGCGATAAAGGAAACCGACAAACTGGAGAAATTAGCTCGTCTTTACATTAAGGAAGTTGTCACTCGTCACGGTGTGCCAGTCTCTATCATTTCTGATCGTGATGCTCGTTTCACGTCTCGCTTCTGGAAAACCTTACACAAGTCCTTGGGTACTCAATTGGATATGAGTACTGCTTACCACCCGCAAACGGATGGCCAGAGCGAGCGCACAATCCAAACTCTTGAAGACATGTTGCGAGCGTGTGTCATCGACTTCGGCAACGGTTGGGAGAACCACTTACCCCTGATAGAATTCTCCTATAATAACAGTTACCACACCAGCATAAAGGCAGCTCCGTTTGAAGCACTGTATGGACGGAAATGCCGATCTCCTATCTGTTGGGCTGAGGTGGGTGAAAGTCAACTCACTGGCCCAGAACTTGTGCACGAAACCACGGAGAAGATCGTGCAAATTCGTCAGCGTATGGCAGCAGCTCGTGACCGACAGAAGAGCTACGCTGACAAACATCGCAAACCATTGGAATTTCAGGTCGGCGACAGAGTTCTCTTAAAAGTCTCACCTTGGAAAGGTGTTATTCGTTTCGGTAAACGAGGAAAGCTGAACCCCAGGTATGTTGGACCTTTCGAGATCGTGGAAAGGATTGGTCCAGTAGCCTATCGACTTAATCTCCCAGAGGAACTAAAAGGCGTTCACAATGTCTTTCATGTCTCAAATCTAAAGAAGTGTCTGTCTGATGAGACACTTATTGTTCCTCTGGAAGAAATACAAATCGATGAACAGTTGCGTATCGTCGAAGAACCAGTCGAAATCTTGGATTACAAAATTCGAAGCCTTAGAAAAAGCAAGATCCGTATTGTCAAAGTTCGTTGGAACTCAACACGTGGACCAGAGTTCACATGGGAACGAGAGGATCAAATGAAGCTTAAGTACCCACACCTATTTCCACCACCAAAACCAAGGGCTGCTAAAACAGATTCAATTTCGGGGCGAAATTCCCTTCAACAAGGGGATGATGTGGCAACCTGAAAATTTTTCTTTCACTTTCTTAGCGACGTTGAGCAATTTTCGGGATGAAAATTCTTTCAACAAGGGGATGATGTGACACCCGACAAATTCAGGTTAACTTTTTATTAACATTTACTACTTACCTTGGGTTACTTTTACATATTTAATTTAGTTCGAATGAATTAAGTTGGTTAAATATATATAAAACGATACGAACAGATACTTTGGGAAATTATCAAGAAATATGTACGAGTAAACGACCCCGAACGTTGGTGAAATAACAAAACTAATAATCATAATGTAACTCGTTTGATGTTATTTGCAATTATGTGTATACGTGAAATTATTTGGAGTTAGTTTGAATTAATTGTTATTGGGTGAATATGAGATTTGGTCCGTAACGGGCACTAGACGAACTGAGCATCATAGATAAGTTATAAAATATTTGAGTTAAATATTTTATAGGCTAATTATTTATAAATATATATATATATATACACATATTATTTGAAAAAAAAAAACCTTAGCGTGAACTTGGTTTGACCAAGTCAACACATCACCATGATCAAATGAAACCAAATTTGTGAATGTCAAACATTCAAAATTTCAAAGTGACAGCTAATATATTACTACATACATATAACGACAAAAGGAAAATAATAAAATAATAATAAAAATCAAATGAAGGCATTAGACTATTTGGGAGTTGGGATATGAGGTGCAGGAACAAAGAAATGCAGCTGGGCTGCTTATTTTTTCGTGGGACAGACTTGGCCCAAGTGGCTTTAAAGCCCAGTTCGCTGACAGGTTTTATAAAATCGTTTTTAATCACTTTTAACATTATAACTCAACCCTAATCAGCCCCCAACCTCCTAATTACGAAATTTAAAACCCCTAACCTCTGCCCTAATCAAGAATCATCAATTTTGGAGCTTAAGTTGGTCTAGGATCATTATTTGAAGAGCTTGAGGTGTGTAAACATGATCTTTATGTTTTAATTTCCTTTAGTTATGATTAATTCTTATTTTTGTCCATGAAACCTCAAGTCCAAATCTGATCAAAATTATTTTTATCAACTAATAATGATTAAAAGATGATTATTATATGTTTGTATTGGGTTTTGATGAGGAATTTTATATATAAAATCATATGGTGCATGTCATAGCCAAAACTTTGATATTTGTGTACACCCTAGATCTTAGAACCTTGATGTTGTAACTTGTATGATGTATTATTGTGATCATGTTATGATTATTTTAAAAGGTTAACATGCATTAGATGATGATTTGACGTGATTTGAAATTATTATTATGAACCTGCCCAAGAAGGAAACTTTATTGATTTTTAGATTTTGAAATTGAGATCTAAGCATGTTATAGAACATGTAATGTTAGGATATGCTTAGGAATGATTATTTAAGCATGCTAGAATATTCGTTTTGTTAAAAACAAAGCTAGAGTCATAACTTACTAAAAAGGGAAACTTTTTACATGCAATGTGTTCATCTTGTTCATAGGTTACCTAATATGGAGAGTTTTGCATGTTGTGGATTGTATGTGGAGTGTTGTATGACTTATTAATGTTATGTCACGCTAGATATAAGTTGTATGCCTAAAATCCAAACTTGGAAATTTTAACAAAGCTATCATATTATGTGTTTGGCTAACATGTTAGTACACTAGGATTGCATGTTTGGGTGTAACTTGTAATTCTAGGCTTTTCCAACTTGTTCAAACATAAAACACTTAACAGATCACCAATGGGTCGTCGGGTCAAACTTAGTCAAACTTGGTCAAACAGATTTTATAAACACAAACTAAGTCATTGATTTGGAGTCAATGGGTTAATTGGACAAACAAAAATGTTGGACAAACATTTATAGGTTGTTATATTATAGGTTTCCAGTAGTTGGACACTTATTTTATTACACCTGGTTTATTAGCACGCAAAGCAAAGGTGAGTTTCACGGCCCCTTTTACTGTTTTCCTGTTGGGGGAGAAACATGCTACACAAACACACGAACATTGTAGATCACATGTACTATTATATCACTTGTTTACTGTAGCGTAACTTTCATTCTTAAGTCCTTACATTGTAAACCATAGTATGTGTAACATAGCGAGGAGATGTGAATAGATCTATTGGGTCTGACAAGCCCCACCTGTGTCAACTGGAGGTTGAGCAGGTGCATATTGTCCTAAACAGTTGTCACCGTTGAATGAGCGGTGGCGGAAGGCAACCAACTACCAACAGTCAGCAATGGTTTATGTACGCTTAGTAACTTGTTAATGTCTAGCTAGCATTGGATATAATTAGTAAATAGATGTGGGTCTATGCAGACAAACAGACAAACGGATTTCCTTACATTAAAACCTGTGAATTCACCAACTTAATTGTTGACACACTTTAGCATGTTTTCTCAGGTCGCTAAAGGTATCGCTGCTAGGATGCACTTGGAGTCTCACTTGCATCACAAGCATTTCCTTTCAGTTTTCAAACTTTTTATTTTATTATGATGGTTTTGGTAAACTCGTACTGTTTTACGAGATGGTTTGCATGAACTTTATTTACTGCTTCCGCTAAACTTCTAAACTTTTGAACTTTGAAAACTTTTGGTTTATTACGTATGATTTTGATAGCATATAGAGGTCGTTCATTCGACCGTTGACTAGATCCTGGTTTGTCACGCGCCTCGCGGTAAAACCCCGCAGTGGAAATTTGAGGGTGTGACAGATTGGTATCAGAGCCAATGGTTATAGTGAACTAGGACTGCATTGTGAGTCTGGTCTATAACTGCTACACACACTAGATCAATCGCTATAGTTACTCAAGAGTCGAGTACTGATACTAACATGACTGTCCAACACTGTTACATGCAACCCAACAGAAAAAAAAAAACACTCTTACATGTATAAATGTTTGGAATTTATATGTCAACACAACAATCTCCAACAAAATTCTACAACGACAAAATACACAAACATAAAAACTTAACCTTGCAAGAAAATGTCGTCATCATCATCCGCAAACCCTAGCCACTAATCGCCCAAACCAGATGCACTTAAGCATTCCCTAGCTCTAGCGACACAACCAGAGGAGGAAGAGGAGGGAGATCCAAAGGAGAACCCTAGTGATGGAGAGGCGAACTCTGGCGTCTCTCATGACACTGATTAATTTCCTCTTACCTTCTTTTCGTATTTCGCTTTCATTCTTGGCATAAACTTAAATGAGCATGTAATGCTCATCCAACTATCTATTTTGGATGTTTAATGGTTTGATTTGATACTTTGTATGAATTACAAATTATTATTATCAAGGATTATTACTGAAAATTGTGATATGGTGTTAGTGCATTCCCTATTTGCTTACATTATACAATTGTGATTGATATAAATTCTTTTATATTGTCTCATTGTGTGTATTTGTAAATGCTAGAACTATGTCTGGAAACCGAGGTGGACGCCGTGGAGGTCGCGCTGGGCGCGGCGGAGGTCGCGGTAACATCACTATGTCCGCAGCCGAACTAAATGCACTTATTCAGGACAGAGTGAATGAGGCAATTGCTGCTTTTCAAGCAGGTAAACACCATTTCCACCCTTTTGACCGCAACCTAACTCTCTATTATTATATATTATAATAAATAAGGTCTATCATCTTTAGTAATCGTTATCATGTGCTATTGCAGGCAATGCTAATCCACCACCACCACCACCTCCTCCACCACCACCCCCGGTCTGTTCTTTTAAGGCCTTCATGGATTGTAAGCCGCAGTCATTTAGCGGTACTGAAGGAGCAATCGGACTACTCCGTTGGATAGAGAAGACAGAATCAGTTTTTGAGATGTGTAATTGTCCTATTGCTCACCGGGTTAAGTATGCATCCGGCACACTGAGCGGCTCCGCTTTAACTTGGTGGAACTCCACCGCTCAGACTCTTGGATTAGCTGAAGCAAACGCCCTCCCTTGGGCTGAATTTACCCGAATGTTGCGAGAGGAGTACTGCCCTCGTGATGAAATCAAGAAACTTGAGGCTGAGTTGTGGACTTTGAAAATGGTCGGGTCCGAAATCGAGGAATACACTACCAGGCACCATGAGCTTGCTACCATGTGTCCTGGCATGGTGACCCCTGCTTACAAGCGTATTGAGCACTACATAGCTGGACTCGTGCCTCAGATCCAAAGTATGGTCACTGCTTCTAAACCCGCCACTATCCAGGAAGCTATTCGTTTAGCTCACCAACTTACTGATCAAGCTGTAACACAGGGCACTCTACCCCCTAGGGGCGCTAGTGCAAAGGGTAATGACAACAAAAGAAAGTGGGATAACAACAACAATTCTGGCAAGAATACCAACTCGTATCAACCTCAGCAGCAGCATCGGAAATTTGAAATCTCTAACTCTTCTGCCAACGCCAATCAATCGGGTCAAAAACAGGGTACCTATGCTGGTAAGTACCCAAAGTGCAACAAGTGTGGTTTTCATCATAATGGCTCGTGTGATAAATTCATTTGCCAACGTTGTGGCAAGGCCGGTCATGCTGCAAAGGACTGTAGGGGTGAGCTCCGACCTAAACAGTCCCAGCCATCTGAGCAACAGTCAGCTAAGGGCTGTTATCACTGCGGAAAGGAAGGACATTTCAAGAGAAACTGCCCCAAATTGAAGCAAAATGACAACAATCAGAACAACAACAATGGTAATAGCAGCAATGCGCGTGCCCTTGTGATCGGCTCGGGTGAGGCCAGGCAGGAACCGAGTGTTGTTACCGGTACGTTTCCCTTAAATAATCTCCTTGCTTCGGTATTATTTGATTCGGGTGCCGACAAAAGTTTCATTTCCCTTGAGTTTAGTCAATTGTTAGATGCTGCCTCTGAAGCACTAGAAACCGTATACACTGTAGAGATTGCTGACGGTAAATTGATTAAAGCCACTCATGTTTTTAAAGGCTGTAAACTTGAACTAGCGGGTCATTCACTAGACATAGATCTTATGCCAATTACCCTAGGTAGTTTTGATGTCGTAGTAGGTATGGATTGGTTGTCCCATCATCGAGCTGAAATAGTCTGTTTTGATAAGATTGTCCGTATTCCCCTTCCCTGTGGTGAGATCTTATCTGTTCAAGGCGAGAAGCATAATGCACCTTTGAATATCATCTCTTGCATGAAAGCCCATAAGTTTCTTCGAAAAGGCTATACCGCAATTCTGGCACTCGTTACCTCAACTCCTACTGAGGAGAAGAAGATTGAAGATATTCCTATCGTCCGTGACTTCCCTGAAGTATTCCCTGATGAATTACCCGGTTTACCTCCGCAACGGCAAGTGGAGTTTCATATTGACCTTGCACCCGGTGCGGCTCCTATTGCTAGAGCTCCATACCGTCTTGCACCTCCAGAGATGCAAGAACTTTCCAACCAACTGCAAGAACTTCTTGAGAAGGGTTTTATTCGACCAAGCTCATCCCCGTGGGGAGCTCCTGTCCTATTTGTCAAGAAGAAAGACGGGACTCTTCGCATGTGTATCGACTACCGTGAACTCAACAAGGTGACGATTAAGAACCGTTACCCCCTCCCTCGAATTGACGATCTGTTCGACCAACTCCAAGGGTCAAGTTTTTACTCGAAAATCGATCTGAGATCCGGTTATCACCAACTCAGAGTTCAAGAAGAAGACGTTCCGAAAACTGCTTTCAGAACTCGTTATGGCCACTTTGAATTCTTGGTCATGCCTTTCGGTTTAACCAATGCTCCTGCGGTATTCATGGATTTGATGAACCGTGTATGTAAACCCTACCTTGATAAATTTGTTATTGTTTTCATCGATGACATTCTAATCTATTCTAAGAACAAGGATGACCATGAGGAGCACTTGCGCCTAGTCTTGGAACTTCTGAAGCAAGAGCAGCTTTATGCAAAATTCTCTAAGTGTGACTTCTGGTTGCGGGAAGTCCAATTCCTCGGGCATGTAGTTAATGAAAAAGGGATACATGTTGATCCAGCCAAGGTTGAGGCTATCAAAGACTGGGAAGCACCTAAAACTCCAACTGAGGTGCGGCAATTCTTAGGTCTAGCCGTCTATTATCGACGTTTCATTGAGGGATTTTCCAAAATCGCTCAACCTCTTACTGCTCTAACCCATAAAGACAAGAAGTTTAATTGGGGTGACACTCAAGAATCCGCATTTCAGTTATTGAAGCAAAAGCTTTGCACTGCACCTATCCTATCCTTGCCTGAAGGTTCGGATGACTTTGTTGTTTACTATGATGCATCCATTCAAGGTCTCGGTTGTGTTCTGATGCAACGCGAGAAGGTCATTGCGTACGCATCTCGCCAGTTGAAAATCCATGAAAAGAACTACACTACCCATGATCTAGAATTGGGAGCGGTGGTGTTTGCTCTTAAGATTTGGAGACATTACTTGTACGGTACCAAATGCACCATCTACACCGATCACAAGAGTCTCCAACACATCTTTGATCAAAAGGACTTGAACATGCGACAACGTCGCTGGGTCGAGCTCCTTAATGACTACGATTGTGCAATCAAGTACCATCCCGGTAAGGCAAACGTCGTGGCCGATGCCTTAAGCAGAAAGGAATCTTCTAAACCTCGTAGATGCCGATCTCTTCAACTTACCATTCATACTGGTCTGCCTGACCGAATTCGTGCTGCACAGCAAGAAGCTTTAAAGGTAGAGAACATTAAAACTGAAACCATGCATGGTGCTGACAAACACCTTGAACTTAAATCTGATGGAATTCATTATTTCATGGAACGGATTTGGGTTCCACATTTTGGCAATCTCATAGAACTTGTGATGGACGAAGCACACAAGTCTCGATATTCTATTCATCCCGGTTCTGACAAGATGTATCATGATCTTAAGGTACTCTACTGGTGGCCTAATATGAAAGCTGAAATAGCCAGGTATGTCAGCAAATGTCTGACCTGTGCTAAGGTCAAAGTCGAATACCAGAAGCCATCTGGTATGCTCCAGCAGCCCGAACTCCCAATGTGGAAATGGGAGCGAATCACAATGGACTTCATTACCAAACTACCGCGATCGCCTAGCGGTTGCGATATGATTTGGGTTATTGTAGACCGTCTGACCAAATCCGCACACTTCCTAGCGATAAAGGAAACCGACAAACTGGAGAAATTAGCTCGTCTTTACATTAAGGAAGTTGTCACTCGTCACGGTGTGCCAGTCTCTATCATTTCTGATCGTGATGCTCGTTTCACGTCTCGCTTCTGGAAAACCTTACACAAGTCCTTGGGTACTCAATTGGATATGAGTACTGCTTACCACCCGCAAACGGATGGCCAGAGCGAGCGCACAATCCAAACTCTTGAAGACATGTTGCGAGCGTGTGTCATCGACTTCGGCAACGGTTGGGAGAACCACTTACCCCTGATAGAATTCTCCTATAATAACAGTTACCACACCAGCATAAAGGCAGCTCCGTTTGAAGCACTGTATGGACGGAAATGCCGATCTCCTATCTGTTGGGCTGAGGTGGGTGAAAGTCAACTCACTGGCCCAGAACTTGTGCACGAAACCACGGAGAAGATCGTGCAAATTCGTCAGCGTATGGCAGCAGCTCGTGACCGACAGAAGAGCTACGCTGACAAACATCGCAAACCATTGGAATTTCAGGTCGGCGACAGAGTTCTCTTAAAAGTCTCACCTTGGAAAGGTGTTATTCGTTTCGGTAAACGAGGAAAGCTGAACCCCAGGTATGTTGGACCTTTCGAGATCGTGGAAAGGATTGGTCCAGTAGCCTATCGACTTAATCTCCCAGAGGAACTAAAAGGCGTTCACAATGTCTTTCATGTCTCAAATCTAAAGAAGTGTCTGTCTGATGAGACACTTATTGTTCCTCTGGAAGAAATACAAATCGATGAACAGTTGCGTATCGTCGAAGAACCAGTCGAAATCTTGGATTACAAAATTCGAAGCCTTAGAAAAAGCAAGATCCGTATTGTCAAAGTTCGTTGGAACTCAACACGTGGACCAGAGTTCACATGGGAACGAGAGGATCAAATGAAGCTTAAGTACCCACACCTATTTCCACCACCAAAACCAAGGGCTGCTAAAACAGATTCAATTTCGGGGCGAAATTCCCTTCAACAAGGGGATGATGTGGCAACCTGAAAATTTTTCTTTCACTTTCTTAGCGACGTTGAGCAATTTTCGGGATGAAAATTCTTTCAACAAGGGGATGATGTGACACCCGACAAATTCAGGTTAACTTTTTATTAACATTTACTACTTACCTTGGGTTACTTTTACATATTTAATTTAGTTCGAATGAATTAAGTTGGTTAAATATATATAAAACGATACGAACAGATACTTTGGGAAATTATCAAGAAATATGTACGAGTAAACGACCCCGAACGTTGGTGAAATAACAAAACTAATAATCATAATGTAACTCGTTTGATGTTATTTGCAATTATGTGTATACGTGAAATTATTTGGAGTTAGTTTGAATTAATTGTTATTGGGTGAATATGAGATTTGGTCCGTAACGGGCACTAGACGAACTGAGCATCATAGATAAGTTATAAAATATTTGAGTTAAATATTTTATAGGCTAATTATTTATAAATATATATATATATATACACATATTATTTGAAAAAAAAAAACCTTAGCGTGAACTTGGTTTGACCAAGTCAACACATCATGAAACCAAATTTGTGAATGTCAAACATTCAAAATTTCAAAGTGACAGCTAATATATTACTACATACATATAACGACAAAAGGAAAATAATAAAATAATAATAAAAATCAAATGAAGGCATTAGACTATTTGGGAGTTGGGATATGAGGTGCAGGAACAAAGAAATGCAGCTGGGCTGCTTATTTTTTCGTGGGACAGACTTGGCCCAAGTGGCTTTAAAGCCCAGTTCGCTGACAGGTTTTATAAAATCGTTTTTAATCACTTTTAACATTATAACTCAACCCTAATCAGCCCCCAACCTCCTAATTACGAAATTTAAAACCTCTAACCTCTGCCCTAATCAAGAATCATCAATTTTGGAGCTTAAGTTGGTCTAGGATCATTATTTGAAGAGCTTGAGGTGTGTAAACATGATCTTTATGTTTTAATTTCCTTTAGTTATGATTAATTCTTATTTTTGTCCATGAAACCTCAAGTCCAAATCTGATCAAAATTATTTTTATCAACTAATAATGATTAAAAGATGATTATTATATGTTTGTATTGGGTTTTGATGAGGAATTTTATATATAAAATCATATGGTGCATGTCATAGCCAAAACTTTGATATTTGTGTACACCCTAGATCTTAGAACCTTGATGTTGTAACTTGTATGATGTATTATTGTGATCATGTTATGATTATTTTAAAAGGTTAACATGCATTAGATGATGATTTGACGTGATTTGAAATTATTATTATGAACCTGCCCAAGAAGGAAACTTTATTGATTTTTAGATTTTGAAATTGAGATCTAAGCATGTTATAGAACATGTAATGTTAGGATATGCTTAGGAATGATTATTTAAGCATGCTAGAATATTCGTTTTGTTAAAAACAAAGCTAGAGTCATAACTTACTAAAAAGGGAAACTTTTTACATGCAATGTGTTCATCTTGTTCATAGGTTACCTAATATGGAGAGTTTTGCATGTTGTGGATTGTATGTGGAGTGTTGTATGACTTATTAATGTTATGTCACGCTAGATATAAGTTGTATGCCTAAAATCCAAACTTGGAAATTTTAACAAAGCTATCATATTATGTGTTTGGCTAACATGTTAGTACACTAGGATTGCATGTTTGGGTGTAACTTGTAATTCTAGGCTTTTCCAACTTGTTCAAACATAAAACACTTAACAGATCACCAATGGGTCGTCGGGTCAAACTTAGTCAAACTTGGTCAAACAGATTTTATAAACACAAACTAAGTCATTGATTTGGAGTCAATGGGTTAATTGGACAAACAAAAATGTTGGACAAACATTTATAGGTTGTTATATTATAGGTTTCCAGTAGTTGGACACTTATTTTATTACACCTGGTTTATTAGCACGCAAAGCAAAGGTGAGTTTCACGGCCCCTTTTACTGTTTTCCTGTTGGGGGAGAAACATGCTACACAAACACACGAACATTGTAGATCACATGTACTATTATATCACTTGTTTACTGTAGCGTAACTTTCATTCTTAAGTCCTTACATTGTAAACCATAGTATGTGTAACATAGCGAGGAGATGTGAATAGATCTATTGGGTCTGACAAGCCCCACCTGTGTCAACTGGAGGTTGAGCAGGTGCATATTGTCCTAAACAGTTGTCACCGTTGAATGAGCGGTGGCGGAAGGCAACCAACTACCAACAGTCAGCAATGGTTTATGTACGCTTAGTAACTTGTTAATGTCTAGCTAGCATTGGATATAATTAGTAAATAGATGTGGGTCTATGCAGACAAACAGACAAACGGATTTCCTTACATTAAAACCTGTGAATTCACCAACTTAATTGTTGACACACTTTAGCATGTTTTCTCAGGTCGCTAAAGGTATCGCTGCTAGGATGCACTTGGAGTCTCACTTGCATCACAAGCATTTCCTTTCAGTTTTCAAACTTTTTATTTTATTATGATGGTTTTGGTAAACTCGTACTGTTTTACGAGATGGTTTGCATGAACTTTATTTACTGCTTCCGCTAAACTTCTAAACTTTTGAACTTTGAAAACTTTTGGTTTATTACGTATGATTTTGATAGCATATAGAGGTCGTTCATTCGACCGTTGACTAGATCCTGGTTTGTCACGCGCCTCGCGGTAAAACCCCGCAGTGGAAATTTGAGGGTGTGACAGTCCAATGGTGTGGTAGGAGCATCATCACCATTTTATTTTATTTTATTTTATTTTTTGTTTTTTGTTTTTTTAATTAATTAATATTCTAATATTAATATTACATTAAAAAACATTACTAAAAAAACACAACTAAAATTAAATTAAACTATTCGACATAAAAAAAAATACAAATAATATCTTTCATATACGAGATTTTTTAAAGAAAAAAATTACACCAAATTAACGAGCGTTTTATTATCTTTTCAACGAGTACCATAGTGCTATATAAAAACGGAGAAAAAAACGACTATTTTTTGTAATCCGACAGGTATTGTGTCAGGTTTGAAACTAGTTTAAAAAAATTGTGGGTTTGGGTCGGGCCTGGGATTAGGTGATACCCGACCCAATTACCTTTTTTTATATTAGGTGATAACTTATGGCAGAGATTTGTTTAAAATAATAATAATAATAATAATAATAATAATAATAATAATAATATTAATAATAATATATTGGCAAGTCATTAATTATGTTGTCATATTAGTTATTTTATTATGTCATATTAGATATTTCAACCCGGGACGCTCTCCAATAGGTAATTGCTATATAGATGCCATTTTTATAATTTAGATACTTCTAATTTTATTTACTTTACTTAGATTTCTTAACCCGGGACGCTCCCGGGGTATAAGCTAGTAAGCAATAACTCATACTCCCCACAAAATCTAATTTTACGTGATAACATGAACACTTTGTGTGTTTTTTTCCTGTATGAACGAAACACCACAAAAATAGTCGATTTTTTCTCTGTTTTTTATATAGCACTATGGTACTCGTTGGAAAGATAATAAAACGCTCGTTAATTTGGTGTAATTTTTTTCTTTAAAAAGTCCCGTATATAAAAGATATAAACGTTTAAAAATTATGAGAGGAAATATGAAAGAGAAAATTTTAAATTTATTTTTAAATTTTTTTTCCTAAAATAACTCAATTTAATTAAAAAAGGAAATAATTCAAAAACTTTAAAAACTCTTCATTATGATACCACGTGACACTCTCAATAAAAGGTTGAGGCCTCCATTGCACGCCACGTCAGCATATACGTTTTCTTTTATATATATAGATAGATACTAGCAAAACCGAATCCTAAAACAAAAAACACATTCAATCAAAATCAACTCAATACACTCACAAAAAAAACACAACCCCAAAAACAAAAACAAAAGTGTAACCGTCCTTATCCACTTAGCAATCAACGAATTCTAACAAATTTAAATCAACGGTCACGATCAACTAACCCACGATCCCCGAGACACAAAACCAGCCAATCACATATCACTCACTGAATAACCTCATTATACTATGTATAAATAAAAACTGAAGATGAATAGTAAAGGCTGTCAAAAGGTAAAAGGTAAAAGTAAAAGTGTGGTAAAGTTAGTATTCAACGTGGCAGCTTCTATTGGACTTAACTTGGGCGGTTGTTGCCTCATCAATTAAGACTCACACGTGTCCTTTGCTTTCCTCTTTCCAAATCCATAATAAAGGCACATAATCAGAACTCAGAACCCATCCACCCCCCCTCTTTCTCACACACATACAAATCATCTCTCTCTCACACACACACCACCGTTATCGGTCACCGAGCTTCAACAACATCTCCGGCCATCATTTAAAACTGAGATGAATAGTTCTCTTGAAGGTTGGGCTGCTAATGAGACACGCGTATTTGTCTCTTGCTCCCACATATTTGATTTGTTTCATGCGCTGTCCTCTCCACTCTTAACACCCCTTCTTAGCCACACAAATTCATTTGCTCTCTCTTTCTACATGCCTGTGGCCCTATAGCAACGTAATCACAAAAAAAAATCTAGTTTCTAGCAGTTTCGAGAGATAAAACGATGTCGTCTACTGTTGAAAGCAAAAACATAACTGTCGGAAAACCGGCGAAGGAGAAGAAGGTTAAGGTTCCAAAGGAGAAAAAGGCCAAAACTGCTAAGACGGCCTCTCATCCTCCTTATTTTCAGGTTTCTAACGTTTCTTCTTGTTACTCGTTTACTTTTTCATGTAATTTGGTGGAGGTCTCAGCTGATGGTGGTGGTTATAGTTTCAGATTTGGTGGAGGAGATGGTCACGGTTGTGGTTGTTTAGGGTGTTCGGGTTTCGTGTCGTTTGATGTTCGGGTCGGGTTTCGAGGAGATCCAGGTGAGTGGTGGTCACGAGGTAGGTGGTTGTTGGCTAAAGTGGTTGTTGGCTGAGGTGGAGGTTGTACAGGGTATGCGTGGTGGTGACCGGTCGTGAAGTTGGCCAGATGGTATTGGTTGTGGTTGTTGTCGGTTAAGGCACACTGGTGATGGACCACGAGGGGCAGTAGGTACGATGGTGGTTGTTCGGGTTAAGTTTGTATCGCGCAGGCCAGACCCAGTCAGATCCGCGTGGCTCCAGTCAGATCTATGCGACTCGGGTCAGATCTGTGTGGTTCGGTTCAGATCCGGTTGGTTCGTGATCGGTCAACGTGCGGTCAAACTCGGTCCACTGCTGGTCAACTTCGTCAACGCTCCTGTTTTCGGTATACTTAATTTTGTGGTTAATTTTGCGTCATATTTAGAAAGTACAACATGAATATAAATATAGACAATTAACTCGCTAACGAACCGATATGAATAATAAACATCAAGTATAAATCGGACGACTTGTGTTTGTGTATAAAGCGTGACTTTGAGTTATTAAATGTCGATACCAGACTAATGTGTTGGACTACATTGCGTGTATATATATATAATGTGTATATATTTATATATGTATACGGTTATATGAAGTATTTATATAAGTGTTGAAACGTATAAAGTCTCGTCGATTTGGAAATGTATAATGTATTAATGGATTTATTGTCTTGTAATTGGGCATTGATTTTTGGGAAAATTTTAGACGACTTGTGTTGTCTGGGTTGTACAAAAACAGAGGAAACTATGTCGAAATTTATAAAAATCTGAAGTGCAACTAAGTTAATGTTGTATATGTTTTTTTTATAAATAACTTTTCCAAGTGTTTTAGTAAATGTATTTACACAAATCGCGACGTTTTGAAATTAGTTATTGTGACAATTAATAAGCAAATCCCGGACAATATATATATATATATATATATATATATATATATTACCAAGCGTCAAATATGACAAGTTTTACAGGTTACTCGTAACTAAATGATGTTGGTTGTTTGGATTGAAAAGATGTATAAACGTTCGATTTCATTTGTAAAGCCTTTCATAAAAAGCAAAGTTTTGGAAGTTGCTAAGATACTCGGATTTCTAAGTGTTATTAATCGATTTTAATAATAATAACTATATTTATGCTTCCTCAAAGTATATTTTTCTAAAAGTTATTGTACAAGACAATTACATTTATCCGGTTTACAAGACGAGCTATGACTCGGGATGAGTTATACGTTTTGTAGTAGTAGTCCAACATGGTTTACACACGATTAGTAACAAGTGCGCAACTTGGTACTATGTCGTATGTGAACACATGAATTATGATAAGTCTCGATCGGTTCGTCGAGTTAAAGTACTTGAGACTCGGGTTAGTACACACGAGTCTAGATAGTTAAATAAACTATCTTTTAACCGGAAAATAAGCTAGGCTTATATTTAATAGACTTTTAAGGTGCCATTGTTGGTGATTAGGGCACGAGGAAGTCAGTCAAAACTTCGGGTTTTGTTTACTAGCTAAGCAAGGAAATCAAGGTGAGTTTCACGGCCCATTTTTACTGTTTTTGTTTGGGGGAAAGATATGTTTTGTCAAATGGTTTTACATGTCAAATGTTTTACATGACAAAATGTTTTCAAAAGTTAAAACGTGATAAGTGGCATGATGAGTACTTGAGTTTTGTTGTTTATACGCCACTCGGGATGAGTCCTCGCTACTGTAACCATTTGCTCGTGTGTTGTGTGTGTGTTGAAATCGAGAACCTAAGGAATATTTGGATAGCGCTATTGGTGCCTGACAAGGCCCACCCCTAATCGATAGCGTTGGTTATGCAACTGTGTATGCCAGGGGTGCACGTATTCTGAACTAAGTTGTTATTTTCGAGAAACAACTACTGCTCGCGGGGCATTATTATGAGTCTTGGTTTGGTTATGGGCTCAAGGGATTGCTCGTCATAGTTTGTAGGAGTTAACTACTTATACAAAGGTTTAATTAATGCTATTGATGTTAGTGACGATAGGAAGGATCTGGGTTTGTTTATTTGGTATTTTGTTTCATTATTCAATTTGGAATAGAGACCTTTACCAAACAAGAAGAAGAAGGTATAATTAATGCCCTAATCGGTAAGACCTCCATTTCAAATTCCAAGATGGAAAATTCAAAGTATGATTCTTATTTAGAGATTTACTAATTAATGTTTACCTGCACAGACTAAGGGGCTGAGAAAGCCAGAAAACAGAACCGAACTGTAGGTCGTCGCAGCACGCTTATTTTTCCCTGTTTGGGTTCGTCGCAATGCTCGCGGGGCGACGCTCCAATTGGTTTAAGGTAAACCCTTACAATATAAGGTATGGCGCTTTGATAGTTTATATTTTAGGGTTTTCGCTTCTTGAATTAGGGCGTTTGTGGGTTGTTTTGTTAATGGGTTTGATAGTTTGTTTGTTGCTTATAATTTTGCGTTCGTAGTATGCAAATCATTTTTTGTTGCCCATTTAAGTGATTTACGGTCATTTTTTTTGCCAGCATTTGCATATATTATTTGTAGAAACTTGGTAAATATAGTAGTACTAGTTTTTATCCCGGGAGCGTCCCGGGTTGAAATATCTAATATGACATAATAAAATATATTATTATTATTATTTTAAACAAATCTCTGCCGTAAGTTATCATATTCAAATATAAAAAAAAACGAATCTCTGCGTTGGGGTATAAATCTAATGCCATTACAAATGAATTCGGAAGTTTGTAATCGATAATTCTAAAAAGAACTAACATGAAATAAGAAAAAAAGTTAATTATTGAAATATCGAACGCATTAGTCTAAGGGTTATATGATGCGTTAAAAAATTCATGGGTATATGATCGGGTATAGTTCGGGTATTTGGGTATGTTGTTTCGGGTAATCGGGTCGGGTATCACCTAATTCCAGACCCGACCCAAACCCACATTTTTTTTAAACTAATCCCAAACCCAACACAATACCTGTCGGGTTACAAAAAATAGTCATTTTTTTCTTCGTTTTTTATATAACACTATGGTACTCGTTGGAAAGATAATAAAACGCTCGTTAATTTGGTGTAATTTTTTTCTTTAAAAAATTTCGTATATAAAAGATATTAACGTTTAAAAGTTGTGGGAGAAAACATAAGAGAGAAAATAATAAAGGTTTAATATTTAGATTTAATAGATTAGGTATTTAATAGATAATAGATTAAGTTAAAAATTATAATATATTAGGTTAAATCATATTTATTCCTTTTTCTTAATTGGTTTAGAGTTGGCACATCACATCATATGTGGCATCTCTCAAAGAAGAGATTGCACAATATTATGACATGTAGGATTATTAGCTTTGCAATATATATATACATAGATTAAATATATATTTTACTGGTGAGATGCTTAAAGGTTAGCTACTGAAACAAATTCAGGATTGGTATACATTCTACATTTTCCTGCTATTTACTAATATATTTTTAGTAATAATTTGATTAGTTCGTAAAAAAATGGTCTACTGTATTCATATCAGTTTGCTGCATCATGATTGTTTTGTATATGAAATGTCAACTCTTATGGATGATCACTCTTTCACTTCTGTATTCATACATACTGCTATTGTTTGTTAAGTGTTTATTCTCTTTGAACTTGGCACTGAATTATTATTAACATGAAATTTTAACTTGTTTGTTTGAATTGTTAAACTGCATTACTTCGTGGTAACCACATACCCCTCTTACTTGTTGAAACATTTTATTTTACCTAGTGACGATATACAATTCAAAACTTATTTTTGTTCTCATAGTAAACTTTTGATCCTATAAGACTTTTAGAACGAAAAAAAACAAGAGTTTTCACGACTAAATTTTGTCGCAATAGGCTTTATTGACAAAACTTGGTCTCAGCAAATTCGTCGAGTTTTTCTGTGGTATCAAGTCAAGTTTCTTGTAGCTTTACATGCCGGCCTATGGCGACGAAATTTGGTCGCATTAAGCATGTTGCTAAAAATATATCAGTTATAATTTAAATTAATCTTTAGTATTGAGAGTTGAGTCCTTTAGAGACCGAATCGCAATTGGACTAATTGTGATGCCAAGTAAGAGGGGTGCGTTTAGTGTAGCCCACCCCTTTTATTATTTTATGATTATTGTTAAAGTAATTAATGTTCAAATTTAACTATGTTTATACAGAGTGCACATGACCTTTTCAAGGATCCAAACGAAAGGAGAGGAGGTAACATCCGTATCATCATCACGTGTGTTATCTGCTTTTGTGTTGCCTTCGTAGTTGGTTTGATCATCTTTATGGTCATTGCTAATAAGACTCTAAAAAACAACCGTCCAGACCTGGACAAGATTAGCATTGAAGATGTGTATCATTTTATAGGAAAAAGCGAAACTGTGGTCTCCTTTGGAGCCACAGGTATGATAAAGGATAGTTTTAGCTTTAGTTAAAACGTCATAGTCATCCCAGTACATGCGGCTTATTCTTTAAGCCTGGTTGTTAACCCCAATACCAGTCTAAAGTTGTACGCCGACACCTCATCCTTTAAGATCGAACAGTCACCTAGGGTCACCTATGTTAATTTTCGGGCCGGTCAATTTGTCGTACAACCGGGGATCACACTTGTCGATCTTGAGACCGTTTTGACTAGGCCTTACAAGTGGTTTTCCCTACATGGTCACTACAAAATAAAAGTTATGTTATCCTGGTGTCGGCGTTGTTTTCATGTACACCACACAATCTATTTCAAATGTGATGCATACGGGAATAATGCACCGGCTTTTGGGGTGAGAAGCTCCAAATGTCTAAAAGCTTTTACCTCGTATGCATCACATTTGAAGTAGATCGTGTGGTGTACATGTAAACAACGCCGACACCAGGATAACATAACTTTTATTTTGTAGTGACCATGTAGGGAAAACCACTTGTAAGGCCCAGTCAAAACGGTCTCAAGATCGACAAGTGTGATCCCCGGTTGTACGACAAATTGACCGGCCCGAAAATTAACATAGGTGACTGTTCGATCTTAAAGGATGAGGTGTCGGCGTACAACTTTAGACTGGTGTTGGGGTTAACAACCAGGCTTAAAGAATAAGCCGCATGTACTGGGATGACTATGACGTTTTAACTAAAGCTAAAACTATCCTTTATCATACCTGTGGCTCCAAAGGAGACCACATTTTCGCTTTTTCCTATAAAATGATACACATCTTCAATGCTAATCTTGTCCGGGTCTGGACGGTTGTTTTTTAGAGTCTTATTAGCGATGACCATAAAGATGATCAAACCAACTACGAAGGCAACACAAAAGCAGATAACACACGTGATGATGATACGGATGTTACCTCCTCTCCTTTCGTTTGGATCCTTGAAAAGGTCATGTGCACTCTGTATAAACATAGTTAAATTTGAACATTAATTACTTTAACAATAATCATAAAATAATAAAAGGGGTGGGCTACACTAAACGCACCCCTCTTACTTGGCATCACAATTAGTCCAATTGCGATTCGGTCTCTAAAGGACTCAACTCTCAATACTAAAGATTAATTTAAATTATAACTGATATATTTTTAGCAACATGCTTAATGCGACCAAATTTCGTCGCCATAGGCCGGCATGTAAAGCTACAAGAAACTTGACTTGATACCACAGAAAAACTCGACGAATTTGCCGAGACCAAGTTTTGTCATTAAAGCCTATTGCGACAAAATTTAGTCGTGAAAACTCTTGTTTTTTTTCGCTCTAAAAGTCTTATAGGATCAAAAGTTTACTATGAGAACAAAAATAAGTTTTGAATTGTATATCGTCACTAGGTAAAATAAAATGTTTCAACAAGTAAGAGGGGTATGTGGTTACCACGAAGTAATGCAGTTTAACAATTCAAACAAACAGGTTAAAATTTCATGTTAATAATAATTCAGTGCCAAGTTCAAAGAGAATAAACACTTAACAAACAATAGCAGTATGTATGAATACGGAAGTGAGAGTGATCATCCATAAGAGTTGACATTTCATATACAAAACAATCATGATGCAGCAAACTGATATGAATACAACAGACCATTTTTTTACGAACTAATCAAATTATTACTAAAAATATATTAGTAAATAGCAGGAAAATCTAGAATGTATACCAATCCTGAATTTGTTTCAGTAGCTAACCTTTAAACATCTCACCAGTAAAATATATATTTAATCTATGTATATATATATTGCAAAGCTAATAATCCTACATGTCATAATATTGTGCAATCTCTTCTTTGAGAGATGCCACATATGATGTGCCAACTCTAAACCAATTAAAAAAAAGGAATAAATATGATTTAACCTAATATATTATAATCTTTAACTTAATCTATTAAATACCTAATCTACTAAATCTAAATATTAAACCTTTATTATTTTCTCTCTTATGTTTTCTCCCACAACTTTTAAACGTTTTATTATCTTTTCAACGAGTAACATAGTGTTATATATCAAAAATTTGCTTGATTTTTTTTTTCCAGAAATAATATCCTCATAATATGGAAGAATTGCAAGTTTAGAGGATCATGATTCATGTATGAAACTATCTATATCTATTTCTCCATTCTAGCCCATTTAACTAACCCATGGTAACAATCTTATCATTTTGTTCCATTTGGGTACAACTTTTGTTTTGTTTGATCGTTTGTTTAAATAATAAGATTGGATTAAAGTTATGTTTACTAATTATATAACTTTTTCTGTGTTTGTATTTCATTTATATGTTTGTTCATAAAGCTAGCAGGTATCCTCTTGGATACTGACAATTTGATTACTCTACGGTGTACTTCTATAGACACATGTCAACATTATTACTTAATGGGGCTGGTCGATTTGGTTGTAATGAGCTTTACTAGATTGTAAGCTTAGTAATTAAATAATAAAGTTTCTGTTTTTATACATATTTATGTTTGTTTTTTTAACAATGGCGAGGAATGCTTTTAATGTTATTGTCTCATGTCTTCAGTTAGATCGGACAAACTTAGAAGGTTAGTATGCTATCTAATCTCAATGATCCATGAGTCTTCGTTGCAGCCTTTGGGTTGATGACATGGTAACCTTTATCTTTAAACTTGCTATGACACTTTATTGTATCTGTGATGTTACTATCATGAGTCAAATACCAGGAGGAAACCAGCTTGATCTATGTTGGCGCAGCGAAGCGCACTTCGTTTTCACGTTCACTGTGAATTAAAATTGAGGAAATTGTGCTTCCAATTAGGTCGGCCCACCTGCGCCCCGTCGTTTTCCTGTTCATAGTGACCTCAGCTGACGCGGTTTCTGCTTCCAATCAGATCATTGCCCTCAAACGCGCTCTCGCACAGGTCATTTTCCCATTTAGGCTAATTATCTACTGATTAAGATTTAGGTTAAAATAGGTTGCTGACAGGGTTCCATTTTCTGCACACCGTTTTATCTACTGATTAAGATTTAGGTTAAAATAGGTTGTTTAAAGGGTTCCATTTTCTGCATGCATTATAGTTTTAGTAGCTATTACTATATGATAACTGTATATGCTAATATTCTTTTGTTTTAACTTTTGTTGGTAATATTGTTTCTTGATCACCTAGATTTGGCATTTAATTTTAAATGCACATACAATCCATGGTTTAGATAAGGTTTCTTCATGGTGGCCTTGTGATACACCTTATCTAAACTCTGTATAAGATAAGAACATATGTAGTTTCTTACTTGAATTCTTTTAAATGCACATACAACCAACAATCACCATGCTAAGCGACCTTGACGTATTGAACATGGGTTTCTCCAGCGACGTATTGAACAGTTCTTTCCTGATTTTTTTTTTAATTTATGAATTGTGCAGATTGAGTGGACCAAAGAAGACTGAATGGACCAAAGAAGAAGATGAGATGTTGCTTCATCTTGCTCAGCTCAGTATAGGACAATTGATCTAATTGTCGGAAATTAATGTATGCTCTATTTTACTTGAAAAAATCAAGCTCATAATTTATTTTATATCCATTTTCAAGCTTTCTCTTTGCTGATCCTTTTTTGTCCCTTCTATTCTAAATGCATATAATTAGTATTAACTCCATAACCTTGTCTGGGTATATAGGTGATGGTCCATAACATCAATGTTGTGCAAAAATCTCAATTAAAGAAAATATCTACCTCGAGCGAGCTGGATAGGGGGCAACTAAGAATTCAAGGTAAATTGTTTAGATAGTCCTAAATCGTTCCTTTTATATCACCAGAAACGAGGACCTTTGGATCGTGGGTTTCACAACTGTTATGGGTGGGACATGTTTAGGCATGAATGGTGAGGATGTTGATAAATGATTAACCAAAGATGGTGAAAGTGAAGGTATCTTCAAGGGTTTTATTTGAGCAGTATGTACTATTCTTTTATCTCTTTAAGCAAAACCTAGCCGATTCCAGTGGGTCAAACAAGTACTTATTTTATACTTGTCAAAAAGGAATTTCTTTGATTTTGGTCAAAATGGGTCAGTTTGGGTTGACTTGAATGGGCTCAAGACTGGGTCGGGGATTTGGAAGGCTATTGTGTCAATTAATCAGGAATTACTAAAGAGGGGTATTGATGCTGAGTCGAAATTGGTTTGTGAGATTGGTAAAGGCGATACGGTCAGATTTGTAGCTGATTGCTGTAGTCCTAAGGCTTCTGGAGGCATGGATTGGGGGAGGACGCCTTCCTCTACCTCGGAGTTAGATGAGCTCCAACGGCTACAGTCTCTGTTAGCAACTCAAAGTGTGGGGATAAACAACGATGTGTGGAAATGGGCAATCTCGGGGGCTCACGGAATGCTCTGTGAAAGCTGCGAGGAACGCTGGTAGGTGCAGCTCCGACCAGTGTCACGGTGAGTACTTTTAAATGGAGCAAACTCGTGGTTCTGAAGGTTAACTGTTTTGTATGGAGAACCTTAAATGATAACATCCTGGTGGCGGTAACACTTAGAGCTAGAGGTCTTCATTTTGGTGATGGCACTTGTAAAAGATGTGGTGCGGATGACGAATCGGTAAACCATATCCTTATGGGTGAGAGCGGCACGGTGGAATGTTTGTCAATGGCTGAAAATTCATGTCCCAAGTCAGGTAGATTCTCTAAAACAGTTATTGGATTACTGCTTGCCAGTGAATTACGGGTCAAAAAAGAAATAAGCTATATATGTTGTTTTCTTGCTGACGGCTTGGAGATTATGGTTAGCAAGAAACGACAAGATTTTTAAAGGGAAGAACACGTCAACTACATGTTTGATCGACGACATTAAATCGGAATCATTTTGGTGGATTACAATGAGAGCGAAAATTCCCGGTTTGGACTTGTAAAGGTGGACCATTTTCCCAGACCTGGATCATATTAGTATAGTTATTTCTGGTGTGTGTTTGAGATGAGGGGGGATTGTGTTTGGGGTGCCCTGTTCTTATTAACTGCTGGCTAAAGGAACAGATGACTGTAATGTATTTTGATGATTATTGATTTTGATGTTAGCCCAAATGTTTTTTTTGTTTGCTTATAAGCATTTTATTTATTTCCAGTACGGCTACAAGAATACAGAAACTAACCAGTGGAGGTAAGGTAATCCTTTATATGACTATGTCATGCCTCAATGTTATAACATACTCTTGATATGATAGTTATAGTCTTAAAAGCTTTATTTTAATAGATAACAAATTGAGGTTATACATTTATTGTTTTGCTGTTTCTAAGCTTCTCATCGTGATTAACTTATTGTATTACTAGCATTCTTGTTCCTAATATCAAATTTTTGTATTACTAGCATTCTTATTCCTAATATCAAATTTTCATTATAATACACAGTTTTATAATATGATGCAAACATAAAAACGTAACATGTTTAATAAAAATATAAGGAACCTTTAGTGTTTTGTATCCGTTTTCCAAGACAAATAATCACGCAACTTCAGTTTTCGTTGGGATAAATGGTTCAAAAACCTCTCCTTATGTGTAATTGTCCATGTTTTGTTTCCGGCTCTTTGTCGGAAACAAACTTTTTATATACTACTTCAGCCTTAAAAAGAAAACTTATTGTTCATTTCATGCTTAAACAAAAGTTAAATATCATATAATATTTCGTCTCATATTATGTTTTATAATATTAACAAAATCCAATAAAGTTATTTTATTTGATGTACTTTTTCTGTCACTATTCGTTTTGTCTTTTATTTAACCCGTGAAGTTCACGGGTCTCTAACCTAGTATCCAAATACTCGAACTATACCCGATCATATACCCATGAATTTTTTAACGCATCATATAACCATTAGACTAATGCGTTCGATATTTCAATAATTAACTTTTTTTCTTATTTCATGTTAGTTCTTTTTAGAATTATCGATTACAAACTTCCGAATTCATTTGTAATGACATTAGATTTATACCCCAACGCAGAGATTCGTTTTTTTTATATTTGAATATGATAACTTACGGCCGAGATTTGTTTAAAATAATAATAATAATAATAATAATAATAATATATTTTATTATGTCATATTAGATATTTCAACCCGGGACGCTCCCGGGATAAAAACTAGTACTACTATATTTACCAAGTTTCTACAAATAATATATGCAAATGCTGGCAAAAAAATGACCGTAAATCACTTAAATGGGCAACAAAAAATGATTTGCATACTACGAACGCAAAATTATAAGCAACAAACAAACTATCAAACCCATTAACAAAACAACCCACAAACGCCCTAATTCAAGAAGCGAAAACCCTAAAATATAAACTATCAAAGCGCCATACCTCATATTGTAAGGGTTTACCTGAAACCAATTGGAGCGTCGCCCCGCAAGCATTGCGACGAACCCAAACAGGGAAAAATAAGCGTGCTGCGACGACCTACAGTTCGGTTCTGCTGTCTGGCTTTCTCAGCCCCTTAGTCTGTGCAGGTAAACATTAATTAGTAAATCTCTAAATAAGAATCATACTTTGAATTTTCCATCTTGGAATTTGAAATGGAGGTCTTACCGATTAGGGCATTAATTATACCTTCTTCTTCTTGTTTGGTAAAGGTCTCTATTCCAAATTGAATGATGAAACAAAATACCAAATAAACAAACCCAGTTCCTTCCTATCGTCACTAACATCAACAGCATTAATTAAACCTTTGTAAAAGTAGTTAACTCCTACAAACTATGACGAGCAATCCCTTGAGCCCATAACCAAACCAAGACTAATAATAATGCCCCGCGAGCAGTAGTTGTTTCTCGGAAATAACAACTTAGTTCAGAATACGTGCACCCCTGGCATACACAGTTGCATAATCAACGCTATCGATTAGGGGTGGGCCTTGTCAGGCACCAATAGCGCTATCCAAATATTCCTTAGGTTCTCGATTTGGTGATACCAAATGTGTTTTATTCAACCGATTTGGAGGACAATATATTAAGTCTTCCACAACTTAAACTACAAGGCTTTGTAGTGAAAATTGTGGGAAACTTTTGTATTGTAGAAAATATGTTTAAGGACAAAAGCATGCAATTTCGGTTTATAGAACATACTAGTGAATCAAGGGAAGCAATATCAAAAGTATTGGAAGATGATAGTGATCACATAAGATCAAAAGAAAATTACTTGAATAATTATTTTGAACATATTTCGGCCGATGCCGAAAATGTTATAAGTAATGTGGATGATATTGTGAACAACATAAATATAGATTCACTTGAAAAATGCATTGAGTTCTTGGACATCATACATGATATGGAGTATCCTTGGGCACATAGAAACATCTTCAAAGGACCATTCATACAATTGGTGTCTTGGTTTCTAATAGAATTCCTAGGGATAACAAATAGAAAGTATGTTGAGTTGTACGATTTATACATAATGGTACAAAAGGAAGGAGGACATAAGCGAGTATCTATGTATAATATATGGTTTGTGATAGCAAAGGAATTGGGATTTGACTATGAGGACAAGGACATGATGAGAATCTTGTATGCACAATACCTAGATGTCTTAGATTGGCAATACCTTGTCCATAAGAATGCCCGCAAAACAGCCGAAAATATGGTGAAAGAAAGGCATGAAAGTAGTCAAGTTAGAAGGGTAAATACAACACCAAACATGTCTATGAATGCACAATCGTCAAGCAAAGAAATGAAGCCAAATGAAGAAGACTATGCATTGTACATGGGTGGTGATTGGAGGGCAGCAAAAAGGTTTATGAAAAGAAGAAATTTCGACTTCACACAGGCCGAAATAGCCCTCAAAGAAGCCATTGAAACTCTACCAACAAGTCCCATGAGCCCTAGTTATATTTAGGGGCGAGTGTTGATTTGTAAATATAACTTATTTATGTTTTATATATTGTATTGTAAATATGAATACTTGTATGTATGATATGTAATGTGTAGAATAATTATATTAGGAACATTAGATTAATTAGTAATACATTAAGAAGAACAAAGCAAATGGGTCAAACAAACCGGCTACAACAAACGAGATAAGGGCTGCAAATCATTGTTTCAAAGACTGGACAACATCAAACAAGGCTGCATAATTATGTTCATAATCGAACCAAGAAGCAGAAGCCAAACTGAAGCAAAGACAGTCCATATCAGAAATTTCGAAGGCTGCAAAAGGACCAAAAAGACAGAAATGCCCTTATAGTTAATTCAGTTATTTTTTGGCGCCAAATCTAAGTCAAACCGGTGGGACTAAAGAGACACATCTGTACAGAAGTTATACACGCCTCTTCGAAACATATATATACAAGAAACAAGGGACAAAATCAGTTATCAAGATTGTGTCATACTTACAATCCTCTCAAAACAAAACTTCCAGAATTCCGATCTTTGTTCTTTTGTTTTCAGTTATCAAACATTTGATTCAATAATATCATTTGTTCTTGTATTGTGTCACACCCTCAAAATCCACTTGCGGAGTTTTACCGCGAGGCGCATGACAAACTAGGATCCAAACCAACGATCACAATAAACAAGTCTAAATGAATATAATGCAATTTCAAAACATAGTTTAAAATCCCCGTTTACAGCGGAAGCTTATTCAAAACAATATCTCAAAAGTAAACCAATTGTTCAACATATGAAAACCATGCGACTCTAACTAGACGCCGTGCAGACGCGTGCGCCCTAGTTCCATTGTGCTACCTTAGCGACCTGAGAAAACATGTAAAAGTTTACGTCAGCACAAAAATGCTGGTGAGTTTACAGGTTTTGCAATCCAAGTACCAAGTCAACCTGTCCATACTATAACAAATCGAAAACCAGTGTACGCTAGCTAGGCGTATGTTTTGTTACTACCACGATTGGAAAACCATTACTAACTCGCATACCAGATGTTGTGCCCGAAAAGTAAACCTGTTGTTCCTGTTGTTCCTGTTTGAGACAATATGCACTCGCCCGGCCCTCCAAGCCGACGAGCGGGGTTGGTCACTCCCAATAGCGCTATTCACATTTCCCCGTTGTGCAAACCCGCACATTCATGGTTCCCCTCCGGGACTTCCAAAGATCGTGTAGTACACAATAGAAACCCATAGTATGACAGTAGTTACCAAATAATCGTTTTAACACATGTTTTCTCCCCCGAAAGTATGAAACCAGTTTAAAAGAGGGGCCGTAAACTCACCTTAAGTTGCGTTACTTCGTAATACGAATAACTCAGCTGCTATGCTAGTCCCGTAAAGTGGCGACCTAACATATGACAGTTACAAGCACTTAGACTAATAACCCGCAGGTTAATTAGTCCCTAGATGTCCAGACCATAACCAAGTTCGTTTGAAAACACCGTGACTGTTTAACTGACCCAAAGTACAAGACTCGACATCCCATTGGTGACCCGAGACTTCCCGTGTTATGTTTACGCTCTCAATCATGCAATCATGCAATCACACTTAACATACGTTAACGCACAACAAGTTATAGCACATAGCTCACGTATCACCGAATTACATCCAAACATATGTTACCAAGTTATTAGATATGTTACGGGGTTCCTAGCATGTTCCTACATGTCAAATCGGGTCTCGGAATGCTAATTTACACTTACAGCAACAGTACACGCGATTAGGAAAAGTCAATTAGCATTTAGGTTGGTCAACTAGCATTTAGGAAAGCTAATCGCATGTAACTACTAGCATTTAGGGCTATACCACATGTAACTACTAGCATTTAGGGCTATACCACATGTAACTACTAGCATTTAGGGCTATACCACATGTAACTACTAGCATTTAGGCTATACCACATGCACTACTAGCATTTAGCCCTCTACTCGCATGAATATAGGCGATTAGGGACTTCTTATAGGCGATTGGTCCCCTAATCGCCTCTAACATAGGCGATTAGGGTTGCTAATCGCCTGTAACCTTGCTGTTCCGGTTTTTCGCGCGTTTAACGCTCCAAATCAGATCCAGAACGTGTGTAACCATCCAATATCATCCCAAACACTATCCTAAACATGTTTCAACTAAAATCCTTCGTTTTGCCTCGTATTATCAGCCCTGCATGCAATCACGTAATCCAAACACCATTCACATAGCATGCAACATCACACTAACATGCGTAACTATAACCCTAATAATCAATTCTCAGATTTTATCATCATAATATCATTAGTATTCTGAATTAACCTAATAACATGTTAATCCTTCATCTTGAATCATAAAAACCCTAGCTTTCTAATCATAAACACACATAACACATGTATACTAGTTAAAATCCGATTAACAACACTTATTAACGATTTTCAGAAAGCTTTTCCGTTTTAGAACAGGTCTGGACTATTAGGGATTGAATAAAAAACGTTTATAAGATTGCATGGATGGAAACCAAACCTTAGATTTGTAAAAGAATGATGGATTAAGCTTGAAACCTTGTGTTTTGATCAAAAGTCGCGTTCCAGAGGTTGTGTGTGTGTTGGGGCGGGTTATGGGACGACTAGGGTTTGTATAATGAAGTTTATGAGGTCAAGTATGGTATTTATAGTCGTTTTTAGTCGTCCAGCCCGTAACTAGCGATTATGCAGCTTTACACGCGATAAGGAAGCCTAATCGCATGTAAGTTCATGCAATTGGGGCCTAATCGCATGAACAGTCATGCAATTAGTCCCCTACTCGCCCCTATGACTGCCCACTCGCCCCAACTATAGGCGATTGGGCTATCCTAATCGCCTATAGGGGCCTGTTCCGTGTGTTTTGCGCGTTAAACCCCGTTTTAACATATGTTAACACATATTCACATACCGACAAGTCACATAATGATTGTAAACACATAACACATGTAAATACACATATTCACACTCGTTCACCAATTCCCGGGACTCGAGACTTGTATGTTCCGTATGCCTTGACGATCCTACAAATCGTCACCGTTTGTACACTTGGTTAAGGACCGACATCTAATGAACCTCTAGACCAACATCCAATGATCTTCTAGACTAAACCGATAGTTCCCGAACCATAACCCGACTTAACTAACCCAGTTAAGTACAATATACGCGTGACTCGCTAAGGTAGACTTTCATCTAGGCAACCTTGTTAACCAGAATTTGCCGGGTGTCACATCATCCCCACGTTAAAAGAATTTTCGTCCCGAAAATTGCACAAGTACCAAAAGAACAAAAGAAATAACGAAGGGAACAAACAAAAGATAGAAACCAAAAGAGAGATTTACCCGAGTTGTCACATCATCCCCACGTTAAAAGGAATCTCGCCCCGAGATTCATTCAGCTGCAGAAGAGACATATCTCGACTCGAACGCTTCCTTAGGAAAGAGATGAGGATACTTAGACTTCATCTGATCCTCCCGCTCCCAAGTGTACTCTGGTCCCCGGTTCGAGTTCCACCGAACCTTAACGATGCGAATCTTGCTATGACGTAGGCTACGAATCTTGTAATCCAGAATCTCCACAGGTTCTTCCACAATCCGAAGACGATCATCAACCTTGATCTCTTCCAGTGGAACAATGAGAGACTCGTCAGCCAGACACTTCTTCAAGCTGGACACATGGAAGACGTTATGTACGTTACCGAGCTCCGTCGGTAAATCAAGACGATATGCCACCGGCCCAATCCGTTCCAGGATCGTAAATGGACCGACATACCGCGGATTGAGTTTGCCACACTTCCCAAAGCATATGACGCCCTTCCACGGTGAGACTTTTAGAAGTACTTTGTCATTAACTTGGAATTCCAATGGTTTGCGACGCTGATCGGCATAACTCTTTTGCCGGTCCCGTGCCGCTGCCAACCGGTTACGAATCTGTACGATCTTTTCCGAAGTTTCGTACACTAGTTCAGGTCCAGTGAGTTGACTCTCACCCACTTCAGCCCAACAAAGAGGAGAACGGCATTTCCGTCCGTACAGTGCCTCGAACGGAGCTGCCTTGATGCTCGTGTGATAATTGTTGTTGTACGAGAATTCTACTAACGGTAGATGAGCTTCCCAACCCTTGCCAAAATCGATCACACATGCTCGCAGCATGTCTTCTAGAGTTTGAATCGTGCGCTCACTCTGACCGTCAGTCTGTGGATGATAAGCTGTACTCATGTCTAGTTGGGTACCCAAAGCCTTGTGCAAAGACTTCCAGAAGTGAGAAGTAAAATGGGAGTCACGATCCGAGATAATAGAAACTGGCACCCCGTGCTTAGAAACAATTTCCTTCAAATAAAGACGAGCCAAACGATCCATGGTGTCGGTCTCCTTAATAGCAAGAAAATGGGCTGATTTCGTCAACCGATCGACAATCACCCATATCTTGTCATTCCCGCTTGGTGATTTAGGAAGTTGTGTGACAAAATCCATGGTAATCCGTTCCCATTTCCATTCCGGAATTTCAGGTTGTTGCAAGAGACCCGACGGTTTCTGGTATTCCACCTTGACCTTAGCACAGGTCAAGCATTTGCTCACGTATGAGGCTATATCCGACCTCATGTTTGGCCACCAGTAAAGCACCTTCAGATCTTGGTACATCTTATCCGAACCAGGATGAATAGAATACCGGGACTTATGAGCCTCATCAAGGACAAGCTCCCGTAGTCCCCCGAATAAAGGAACCCATATGCGTTCTGCGAAGTAGTGCAGGCCATCAGGTCTTCGCTCGAGGTGCTTGTCGGCACCGTGCATAGTTTTAGCTTTAAGGTTTTCCTCCTTCAAAGCTTCTAACTGAGCTAAACGGAGTTGATCAGGTAGAGATGAATGAATGGTGAGCTGCAACGGCCGAACGCGACGAGGTTTAGTCGATTCCTTCCTGCTCAAGGCGTCTGCTACAACATTCGCCTTGCCAGGATGGTACTTAATGGCACAATCATAGTCGTTCAGAAGTTCAATCGAACGACGCTGTCGTATGTTCAAATGTTGTTGGTCAAAAATATGTTGGAGACTCTTGTGATCGGTGTAGATGGTGCATTTGGTACCGTACAAGTAATGTCTCCATATTTTCAACGCGAATACCACGGCACCCAACTCCAAGTCATGGGTGGTGTAGTTCTTCTCGTGCACCTTGAGTTGACGAGAAGCATACGCGATCACTTTCTCGCGTTGCATCAACACGCAACCGAGACCATGAATAGAAGCATCACAGTAAACAACGAAATCATCAGGGCCTTCAGGTAAGGACAAAATAGGAGCGGAACAAAGTTTAGACTTTAGTTCCTCAAACGCTGACTCTTGTGGTTCACCCCAGTCGAATTTTCTATCCTTCTGAGTAAGAGTGGTCAGGGGTTGAGCGATCTTCGAGAACCCCTGAATGAAACGACGATAGTAGCCCGCAAGGCCTAGGAATTGCCGCACCTCAGTTGGCGTCTTTGGTGCTCCCCAGTCCTTGATCGCTTCGATCTTAGCTGGATCGACATGAATTCCTAATTCATTAACCACATGTCCTAGGAACTGAACTTCGCGTAACCAAAAGTCACACTTTGAGAACTTGGCGTAAAGTTGTTCCCGTCGCAAGAGTTCCAAAACTAACCGCAGATGTTCCTCGTGTTCGGTCTTGTTCTTGGAGTAGATCAGAATGTCATCAATAAACACAATAACGAACTTGTCAAGATATGGTTTGCAAACGCGGTTCATCAAATCCATGAAAACTGCCGGTGCGTTTGTGAGACCGAAAGGCATGACCAAGAATTCGAAATGGCCATAACGTGTACGAAAGGCAGTCTTTGCAACATCAGCTTCCCTTACCCGCAACTGGTGATAAGCGGACCTCAAGTCAATCTTGGAATAGTAACTAGAACCCTGGAGCTGGTCGAATAGATCATCAATACGTGGAAGAGGATAACGGTTCTTAACGGTCAATTTGTTCAGTTCCCTGTAGTCCACACACAATCGAAAACTTCCATCCTTCTTCTTAACAAATAGAATCGGGGCTCCCCAAGGGGAAGAACTTGGTCTGATGAAACCCTTGTCCAAGAGTTCCTGTAACTGACTAGACAATTCCTGCATCTCGGGAGGTGCAAGACGGTAGGGGGCCCGAGCAATAGGAGCAGCCCCTGGTACAAGATCAATACCGAACTCGACTTGACGATGGGGAGGAAGACCAGATAAATCATTGGGAAAAACATCAGGAAACTCGCGTACAACTGGAATATCGTCGATCTTCTTCTCATCACCAGAGGAAACAGATAAAAGTGCCAAAACGGCTGGATAGCCCTTTCGAAGACACTTAAGGGCTTTCATGCTAGAGATGATATTCAGCGGAACACCACCCTTGATACCGTACACGGAAAGGAATTCTCCATCAGGGAGAGGAATCCGAATAACCTTGTCATAACAGACAATCTCCGCGCGATACAAAGACAACCAATCCATACCTACCACCACGTCGAAACTACCCAAAGGTACCGGCATAAGATCGTTGGGGAACGATAAACCCGACAACTCTAATTGACACTCCCGAAGGACACTAGTAGCTTCAATCTTTTTACCGTCAGCCAACTCAATAATATACTTAGTCCCTAATGGTACGGGTACTACATCTAGCAGTCGACTAACCTCCATGGATACAAAACTCTTGTCGGAACCAGAATCAAATAACACACTAACAGAACGATTATTGAGAAGGAACGTACCGGTAACTGTGTCAGGATCCTGTCTAGCCTCAGCGGCTCCAATGACGAAGGCGCGTGCATTCCTGCCACCGCCCCCGTTGTTCCCATTACCGTTGTTTCCACCCTGCTTCAGCTTTGGGCAATCCTTCTTGTAATGCGCAGTCTCACCACAGTTGTAACATCCTTGTCTTCCCGTAGTCCCTTGAGTAGTCGGAGCTGAGTTAGTAGTCGGGGCCTGGGTCGATGGAAGTGTAACCCGACAATCTTTAGCATAATGCCCTGTTCGCTGGCAGCGATGACAACGGTTACTGTCGCAGTTCCCTTGATGATGACGCCCACACTTGTTACATTTAGGCAGTTTCCCCGCATAACCACCCTGTTTGTTACCCGAAGAAGAAGAACCCCCATTATCAAACCTCTTACCCTGCTGTGCTGGCCCAGATCCTTTCCCTTCATTATCCCACTTGCGCTTGTTATTCTCTGGGGCCTTAACAGTCGAACCCTTCGCAGGCAAGATACCCTCGTTCACCTTCAAGTTGGTCATCCTATGAGCCGATCGGACCACCTCTGCGTATGTAGGATGATTTCCCGCAGCCACTAACCCTACGATTTCCGGTACTAACCCCGAGACATAGTGTTCAATCCTCCTGTACTCTGGCACATGCAGATCAGGACACAGCACTGCCAACTCGTTACGCCTCACAGTATACTTCTCAATTTTAGACTCGGTCATCTTGAGATTCCACACCTCGTGCTCTAGCTTCTGCACCTCTTCCCTCGGACAGTACTCACGCTTCAGCAGCTGCACAAAATTCTCCCAAGGCATAGCATACGCCTCCCCAATACCCATATTCTGGGTGATGTTATTCCACCAAGTCAATGCAACATCCTGGAATAACGCAGCAGCATACTTAACCCGATCTTCTGGGAGACAGTTACACATAAGAAACACTGACTCCACTTTTTCCAGCCACCTAAGCAAGCTCACCGCACCCTCAGTGCCAGAGAATTCCTGGGGCTTACAGTCCCGAAACATCTTGTAGGTACACATGGGTGGGGGTGGGTTAACAGGACCACCTGCAATGAAATGCGTGAGGAATCACGACGAATGTAAGCAAGGTTCACTAATGAGGCAAAGAAAATGGATAAATCAACTTACCACCACCGTTGTGCCCTAACTGGAAGGCAGCTTGGAGCAAGTTGTTCAGATCAGCCTGCGATAGGTTAATACCTCCACGACCACCAGCACCACCGCGACCACCACCACGTCCACCATTTCGACCACCTCCACGTCCTCCTCGTACTCCAGACATGATTCTGGCAGAAAGAACGAGAAAATTTAGTTTCGCAGATAAAGATAACCACTAATGTTCACAAGATCAAAGCTAGATCCAATCCAGGACTATCCCTTCAAACCCAGAGCTCACCAGGGCTTCCATGCATTTCGGTTTATGATTTTGTGTGCACCCAAAATGATAAACCGCTCTACATGGTCCTCCAAGTGTTCTCCTAGTTCAAAGTTCGAATCACCGAACATAGACTCTTAGCTATACACCGTAATACTACGGTAGTTTATGGCAAGTGTTTCTATTGGAGTACGAAAGGGAGATGTCCGAGCCTTGGACAAATGTCCAGAGTACACGAGTCACTCCAATATACTACACCGCCTAGAAAGTAAGTAACCCGACCTAAGATAGAACGGATGATGTAACGTAGAAAGACCAAATGATTTAGAGACACCCCGACAAGACCATACGTAAACCACCATAATGTTTAGTACCATGTGATCGTCTAGTGTGTGCGACTCGGCTATAGACTAGACTCTACATGCAGTCCTAGTTCACTATAACCTGGCTCTGATACCAATCTGTCACACCCTCAAAATCCACTTGCGGAGTTTTACCGCGAGGCGCATGACAAACCAGGATCCAAACCAACGATCACAATAAACAAGTCTAAATGAATATAATGCAATTTCAAAACATAGTTTAAAATCCCCGTTTACAGCGGAAGCTTATTCAAAACAGTATCTCAAAAGTAAACCCATTGTTCAACATATGAAAACCATGCGACTCTAACTAGACGCCGTGCAGACGCGTGCGCCGTAGTTCCATTGTGCTACCTTAGCGACCTGAGAAAACATGTAAAAGTTTACGTCAGCACAAAAATGCTGGTGAGTTTACAGGTTTTGCAATCCAAGTACCAAGTCAACCTGTCCATACTATAACAAATCGAAAACCAGTGTACGCTAGCTAGGCGTATGTTTTGTTACTACCACGATTGGAAAACCATTATTAACTCGCATACCAGATGTTGTGCCCGAAAAGTAAACCTGTTGTTCCTGTTGTTCCTGTTTGAGACAATATGCACTCGCCCGGCCCTCCAAGCCGACGAGCGGGGTTGGTCACTCCCAATAGCGCTATTCACATTTCCCCGTTGTGCAAACCCGCACATTCATGGTTCCCCCCCGGGACTTCCAAAGATCGTGTAGTACACAATAGAAACCCATAGTATGACAGTAGTTACCAAATAATCGTTTTAACACATGTTTTCTCCCCCGAAAGTATGAAACCAGTTTAAAAGAGGGGCCGTAAACTCACCTTAAGTTGCGTTACTTCGTAATACGAATAACCCAGCTGCTATGCTAGTCCCGTAAAGTGGCGACCTAACATATGACAGTTACAAGCACTTAGACTAATAACCCGCAGGTTAATTAGTCCCTAGATGTCCAGACCATAACCAAGTTCGTTTGAAAACACCGTGACTGTTTAACTGACCCAAAGTACAAGACTCGACATCCCATTGGTGACCCGAGACTTCCCGTGTTATGTTTACGCTCTCAATCATGCAATCATGCAATCACACTTAACATACGTTAACGCACAACAAGTTATAGCACATAGCTCACGTATCACCGAATTACATCCAAACATATGTTACCAAGTTATTAGATATGTTACGGGGTTCCTAGCATGTTCCTACATGTCAAATCGGGTCTCGGAATGCTAATTTACACTTACAGCAACAGTACACGCGATTAGGAAAAGTCAACTAGCATTTAGGTTGGTCAACTAGCATTTAGGAAAGCTAATCGCATGTAACTACTAGCATTTAGGGCTATACCACATGTAACTACTAGCATTTAGGGCTATACCACATGTAACTACTAGCATTTAGGGCTATACCACATGTAACTACTAGCATTTAGGCTATACCACATGCACTACTAGCATTTAGCCCTCTACTCGCATGAATATAGGCGATTAGGGACTTCTTATAGGCGATTGGTCCCCTAATCGCCTCTTACATAGGCGATTAGGGTTGCTAATCGCCTGTAACCTTGCTGTTCCGGTTTTTCGCGCGTTTAACGCTCCAAATCAGATCCAGAACGTGTGTAACCATCCAATATCATCCCAAACACTATCCTAAACATGTTTCAACTAAAATCCTTCGTTTTGCCTCGTATTATCAGCCCTGCATGCAATCACGTAATCCAAACACCATTCACATAGCATGCATCATCACACTAACATGCGTAACTATAACCCTAATAATCAATTCTCAGATTTTATCATCATAATATCATTAGTATTCTGAATTAACCTAATAACATGTTAATCCTTCATCTTGAATCATAAAAACCCTAGCTTTCTAATCATAAACACACATAACACATGTATACTAGTTAAAATCCGATTAACAACACTTATTAACGATTTTCAGAAAGCTTTTCCGTTTTAGAACAGGTCTGGACTATTAGGGATTGAATAAAAAACGTTTATAAGATTGCATGGATGGAAACCAAACCTTAGATTTGTAAAAGAATGATGGATTAAGCTTGAAACCTTGTGTTTTGATCAAAAGTCGCGTTCCAGAGGTTGTGTGTGTGTTGGGGCGGGTTATGGGACGACTAGGGTTTGTATAATGAAGTTTATGAGGTCAAGTATGGTATTTATAGTCGTTTTTAGTCGTCCAGCCCGTAACTAGCGATTATGCAGCTTTACACGCGATTAGGAAGCCTAATCGCATGTAAGTTCATGCAATTGGGGCCTAATCGCATGAACAGTCATGCAATTAGTCCCCTACTCGCCCCTATGACTGCCCACTCGCCCCAACTATAGGCGATTGGGCTATCCTAATCGCCTATAGGGGCCTGTTCTGTGTGTTTTGCGCGTTAAACCCCGTTTTAACATATGTTAACACATATTCACATACCGACAAGTCACATAATGATTGTAAACACATAACACATGTAAATACACATATTCACACTCGTTCACCAATTCCCGGGACTCGAGACTTGTATGTTCCGTATGCCTTGACGATCCTACAAATCGTCACCGTTTGTACACTTGGTTAAGGACCGACATCTAATGAACCTCTAGACCAACATCCAATGATCTTCTAGACTAAACCGATAGTTCCCGAACCATAACCCGACTTAACTAACCCAGTTAAGTACAATATACGCATGACTCGCTAAGGTAGACTTTCATCTAGGCAACGTTGTTAACCAGAATTTGCCGGGTGTCACATCATCCCCACGTTAAAAGAATTTTCGTCCCGAAAATTGCACAAGTACCAAAAGAACAAAAGAAATAACGAAGGGAACAAACAAAAGATAGAAACCAAAAGAGAGATTTACCCGAGTTGTCACATCATCCCCACGTTAAAAGGAATCTCGCCCCGAGATTCATTCAGCTGCAGAAGAGACATATCTCGACTCGAACGCTTCCTTAGGAAAGAGATGAGGATACTTAGACTTCATCTGATCCTCCCGCTCCCAAGTGTACTCTGGTCCCCGGTTCGAGTTCCACCGAACCTTAACGATGCGAATCTTGCTATGACGTAGGCTACGAATCTTGTAATCCAGAATCTCCACAGGTTCTTCCACAATCCGCAGCCCGGTCCTCGGCCCCCCTCCCCCCCAACTTTTTCGCCCAGAAGTACTGATTTTCAGATTTTTTTTTTGAAAAAAATAATTATGTATTGAGTCTGGTCCCCCTGGTTTTTTGAAGCCGTCCCACCCTAATTAAAAAAAATGTTTAGGTCCGATAACCATTATCACTCGTTTAATTTATTTAGTGATTAGTTTAGATTTTAGCCCACTAAACATTTAACCAAATATTTTAGTTAACTCCTAAAGCCCAAACATTAAAAAAAACGAGCCATCTTAGGTTAGCATTTGTCCTGCTAACTCTATGTTAAGGCAGGTTGATGGCTCAGTTAGGGTGTACCAGTGTTCTCATTGGAATGGCCCCGTGCCTAAACTATGTTACTGGAAGTTCCAAAACACCATCTTCTTCATGTTGTTCATCACGGATTAATGTCATTAAATCACAACCACAATGCCTTTGCACTGCCCTTGATGGTAGCATGTTGGCTTCGCTCAGAATCACTATTAACAAAAGCACTGCATTAGGACTTCCACGCGCTTCTAACGTGCAAACTCTACCTGTTAGTCGATGCAACGGTATAAAAGTTCAATACTCATGTCAATATTAGTTTAGGAGTTTTTAAATTTATTAGTATTAGTTTTTATTTATCGTTATAACTAAAGTGAGTTTGAGCAGCATGTAAGCTTAAATCTTTCTTAAGTCGGGCTCGAGGTTGTATCAAGATGGCTATTGGAGCTATGTAGTTATTTTTGAGATACAGTTAAGCAGATCGAGCCAACACATGAAAGTTTCATCGAGTATTAGAAGTTTCCTTTAATTTATATCACTATATTGTTTTCGGTACAGGGTTTGGATGTGAATCGGGTCATTTAAGAGCTTCTCCCCGTTATGCCTGATTTATCAAACAAAGTGACTTGAAGTCCTAAGCCAGTTATGGTGTTCTTAATTCAGGACACGTTTTTATATTATCTGTAATCAATTTATTTGAAGTCACATGACAGTTTTCTCGAGTTATGTAAGGCCGAATGGTGTAAAGGAATGAAGACTCGGAACATGAGGAGAGATGATGCGGGGCCCGCAGGAACAAAGGCCCACCCAAATCGCTCATTTGTATGTAGTATTAGTTTTATCAGGTTATGTAAGGCAGAATGGTGTAAAGGAATGAAGATTGGTGTACCTCTAAAATGAGCATTTCCCATGCATATATATATATATATATATATATATATATATATATATATATATATATATGCAACCTTTTAACATTCAACCAAAACACCAATCCAATTCAAGAGTGGTAGTAGTTTTCCTGCCATCCTCCCTATTTGTAGCTCCCAACAAAAAAATTAAATCGTAAGACAAATGAATTACAAACAATGCAAAAGATCAAGACCAAATGTATCTAATGACCTTTTATTCAAATTTCAACCCATATAACATCATCACACTTTTAAGTTTATGGACTTAAATTTATTTATTTGGGCCTAAAAGAAAATCTATGCTAATATTTTATCTTGTCATGGATATGAAACCACAGACTGTATGCTATACATTAATAGACTTTCATCCAACTCTTATATTTAACTATGTTTATTATCCCCGCGCTTCGCTTAATTCTAAGTTAAAAAATCCTTCGTCGAGGCTAGGCCATAGGCTTCGGCGAAACGCCCCACTAAAAAATGAAAACAAAGTAAATGTTCCGGAAGAAACCGATGAGGGTATACACTATACATGGTTTCTTCAGCGCGCTTACAAAATTAAATAAATTACCGGTAAAACATAAAGGATAAGGCAAAAAACAAGTTGCCAAGTATGGATAGCTAAAAACAGGGACGGAGGTTGGGATAAAAACCTTCGAACCTCAAGCAGCATCCAAGAACATGGGAAAAAGTACCATGGTGACGAGTCGTAAACCAACTCGCAATTACCGAACAAGCATGGACGCATGCCTCAGTTCAGACCACGAATGATAAGTCAAAAAAGACCAAGGAAACATGTGTTTCTTAGTATTATAATATGCGGGTCATCACCGATAACAAGCATCATCATGCTTTCATAAGATGTCGTTACATACTAAGGGGTTCCTTATCCCCTGAGCGATTCATTTAAGATCATGCTACAGATCCGACACCAAAATTGGAAGGTCCTCTTTACTTTTCATCAAGACCTACCATTTAAAGTCTGGTATTCATTTTTGCTAATGAACACCGGGCTGGGGGGGACATGAAGAGATATAACCCGGAACGGACCTCTGAACCGCCTTGAGCGGGTCACCTTCTCGGACTTACTTATTTAATATTAATACTGTTATTATATTGTACTAACTCATTCGCGGGGTTCAACGCTACTGGATCTGGGACTTGTAGGGAAACTCCTAACTGGGTCTGGCCCAATTATGTTAAGGGATCCATTTGGGTAGCCCATTGACTTTGGTCCATTTGGAAAGCCCATTAACTTACTACTCCCCCGTCCCAATTTAAATGTTCTAGTTCAAAAAACACACATTTTAAGAAATATTTTGTTTGTATGTGGTAAAATGACAATAATAACCTTAAAAGTGGTGATTGTGTTTTGTCTTTTATGGGCAAAACTAGAAATTACATTTCTATTTTTGAAAAGGGACATTTAATTTGGGACAAACAAAAAAGAAAAGTAGGACATTTAAATTGGGACGGAAGGAGTATATAAATAGGTCTCAATCTCTTGTATAGAGGAGTTATGAGCACACCACCTTTTTACTACTAGGTAGAGGAGAGTTTTCTTTAGGGGTGTTCAGAATTCGATTCGGATTCGAAAAATTCAAAATTCGAAATAGTTCGATTCGATTACCAAGAATTCGAGTCTAGTAAATCGAATACGAAATTATGATTTTAAATTCGATTCGATTCGATTCGAAATTCGAATAAAAACTGTACATGTATATTTTTTAAAGATATATACAGACATACACATTATTATATACACAAATATACCAATCGAAAAAAAAAGAACTTTTAAATTTTGGTCAAACTCTAATAACCCATAGTGGGTATGTTTGGCAAAACTAGCTAGAGGCTGGTAGCTGGAAGCTGCAAGCTGGTAGCTGGAAGCTGTTTGCTGGAAAATTTTTAAATATATTTTGGTGTTTGGCAGAGTAGCTGGAGTTTTTAATAAAATGTATAAAATGACCAAAATGGTCATAATTAAAAGATTGTAAAGAAGGTTTTTATTTTATTTTTAAAATAGAATGGGTATTTGTGTCATTTATTAACTAAAAGCTTGTAGCTAGTAGAGCTTTTTCTTAAAAGCTACTACTAGTAGCTTTTCACTATAGAGCTTTTTCTCTAACCTAAAAGCTTTCAGCCCCTTCAACCAAACAAGGCTTTTTATTAAGTAGGAGTTTTTTTCTTAAAAGCTTGAAACTTGAAGCTCCTAAAAGCTCTTAAAAGCTCATTGCCAAACATACCCAGTGTCTACAACTTTTATCATAACCATATTTTACATATTTACCTTATACATTACAAAACTCTAAAAAACTATACTCTATACTATTTTTACTTCCCGTATTTGACATATTGTTGTTTATCAATTTTGTAGATTTGTATTTTATATGTTAAAAATAATGAGTTTGTATTAGTTTTAAAACTAAAAGTAAATAATTTATTATTTATAGTGAATTTGAACTAAATCGAATTTATTCGAATTCAATTCAAATTCAAGTTTCTTATTCGACTTGAATAAGAATCGAATAAATTGAAATTTAAGCGAATACGAATTCAGATAAAAATATTAAAACTTCGAAAAATTCGATTCGAATAATTCAAAACTTCGTTATTCAATTCGTTGAGACTAAGCGGAGTGGGGGCGGGAGGGGCTTCACCGGCGTGGGGGAGATTGCTTTACACGTGGCAGGTTTTTATTGGTTGGTTTTTTTTTTTTAAACTTTTAACATAATATAATATTATTTCTCCCCCCTCCCCTCTTCCCCCCTTCCACTCCCCACAATTCCCCCCCCCCCCCCCCCCCCCCCCCTCCTTATAGTCTGAACGTCTCTAGTTTTCTCCTCCAAGTCTAGACCCCTCTCTACAGTCCTATTTTTTTCTCTCTCTTATGATCACAGAAGATGAACCTACCTGGTGAGTGTTTTCTTTTGTTAAAGAATTAAGTACCAACAACAACATTGTACCTTGTACTCCAATTCTTTTATTAATCAAATTCCTTACCATTACAAGTATCACGTCTATTACATTATTCATTACCTCTTTATTATTCGTTACAATCTTACAAAGCAATCAAACATTCGGGTTACAACCCGAACAAACCCATCACAAAACCGGTTCCAAACCCGGTAAAAAACATTCGACCCACCATCTCCAATCGAGCTCGACATCGGCTGGAGGTAAGCCCAAGCCGCCTGTTTCACAAGCCGGTTCTTGATCGATATCTCATAACCCGAATTAACAGCAAATGACGGAACTTTAGGTGACTGAATAGCAGTGGTCGGTAATATGTCACGGAGAGAGGTGTAGGAAGGCGGCTTATAAGATATTAGCTCGTAATCGGCTGATGATGTGGATGATGACGTCAGCGTGGTGGTGTAGAATGAAGAGGGTGTGGAAGATGGGTGGTGGGGTTTGTTGTGGAGGGTTAAAGAGGGTGGGATATTGATGGAGGTACGGCGGCGTAGGGTGGTCATTGGAGAGTAGGTGTGATATAGGGAGTTTTGATGTTATTAATATTATTATGATATGACAATAGTGACGAAATTGGTTTTCGATGTGTTGTTATAATAATATGCGCTCCTAATTGGCTAATAATATTTTTGTTAAGTGATTGAATATTTTAATAATGTGTTTGCTTTTAAGCTTTTAAAGCACTAGTTTGTGGTATAAAATGAAAATGTAAAGGTATTGTTTTGGTTAATTTATTGAATTTATTAAATGGCCGTTAATTTTGTATGGATTTTATAAAAGGGATTAAATTAAATGGGAAAGGGAATTGACGGATACGGTTTTGAAGGGGAGTGGTGGTGTGGTGGAAATTGGAATCTAATTGGTTGGTAGGAGTGTATTGCCAATTTGAAATTATTATAGGCAAGGCATTATAGCCTAGTGGTATTTGGTGGTGAGATAAGACTTAGGGACCATAAGGTCCTGGGTTCGAATCTCACAAAGGGGGTTTTCTCATAATTATGAGTTTCCTCCTGAATTGGTGACTTGGTGGTGGAATATGATCGCGTGGCAACACTGGTGGCACGATGATACTCCAGTGTTCCGTGAGTGATTCCAATTTGTTGGCCGTTCAAAAAAAAAAAAAATTGAAATTATTATATTTGGTAATGTATCAATTTGATAATATTATAACTTCCACCATTTTAGGAATATGAATATATGATACGTTTTAATGTTTTATAGACGTTATAATATTTTATTAATAAATGTAACTAGTGAGATACCCGTCCGTTGAGACGGGTTTTCGAACGGGGATTAGAAAGCGTGAAAGTTTATTAATTCATGTATATGATATCTCAAATTTAGTTATGTAGCTGACGCATACATAATCCATTACTAATGTTGATATAGTCTTGAGGAAAAGATGAATACATTAACCATAATAACAAAGGAAAAATCAAATGTTTGGAATGTAGAGTTGATAGGTAGAATGCATATGACTTCAGAAGCGCTTCTCATGGAAATGGTTTGGAATGTTGTTCTAAAGACATTATCATATCTACCTATAAGAATTTTGTTTCCCTGAGCAATTCGTACAGCTGCATTAGCAATGCTAACCTGTGGTCACTGGTTCAAAGTGAACATTAAAATAAATAGTTTATTAAATAGTTGTGCATAAATTTAATGAAAGCTCAAAGAATCACGAGGCATACCATCTTCTTTTCTTACGTTGGTTTCTGATGGCTCTATGGAAGCTCAAAGAAAGGCTGACGCTATAATTTGATTGCTCAATAGATGCTGCTTTGAGCCTTGCAAACCTATTGAATAAAAATACACACCAAAATCGCAACAAAAAAAAGAAAAAACAGCCCTAATCGAACTTGGTTTGTGCGCACTTTCGCCGCTCTAATAGCCTCGATTAGACAACAGTGCTCTTATGATCGTAGACTAAAATACGTTAAGCGTCGAACACCTGATTGAATTGGATTGTGTTACCATCCAGGCCAGAATGCTTGTCGTGGTGAATATTATTTGGCTATAATCCATCTTTGATGGAGAGAGACAAAATGAAATTAACTATAACAAAACACACATATAGTTGTTAACGTAAGAATTCGTAGCAAGGGGGAGGGGGAATGAATTCGTTACCTAATCGGAGGTGTGATTAGGCGAAGGTCGGTTGATTTTTTTAACTGAAACGAATTTTATAAAATTGTGTAGTTGTTTAATTGTTTCTTACAATCTGGTGCTATATATGTTGGGAGCAACAATCATGGGTGTGAGATGGAATGCGTACATCTAGAGTGGCATTACATCAACCCTTGTGTTCTAAACAATAGCATACTCCAAAACGGGATTTCCTAATTGCATATTGCAACAATATGGAAAAATTAAACATGAGTTAGAATGAATACAATAATCTAAAAGGTTTAATTAAAGTCAAATCCTGTACTTTATGGATCTATAATCAAGATGACCATCCTAGGTGCATTTTAAAATTGACACAAAAATATAAACTCGGTTTGACTTTATAAAGTCAAACATTCTACTTTTTGGATGTATAATTAGCATAAGTGTCTTTATTGATTAATCCCATTTTGATGTTGACCAGATGAGAACAAACAGAAAGCAGGCTCACCAAAGTTACAGAATTCGGCTTTACGTGTGCTTGCTTCATGTCTAGGAACACCGATAACGCATCCAATGGATACTTGCTGCATAAATTGGTATGTTAAAAATTACAACAATCATACTATAAAGGATCAGGGCCACACATCTCTAAAAATAACATACCAAGTAATCAAAGAACTCCAAGAAACCACATCTCTCTCAGGCATTTCATCAAACACCTGACCCGCAAACCCAATACATCCAAATGGAAGAAAGATGATGACATGGCCATATTCGTACTGTCATGAACAAACAAAATCAAAACTTCAACAAATTCTGCAACGGTCTACAAATGCTTCAAATGATACTATTTGTTTTCCATTCACTAAATACGCTTCATTTCAATGTGAATCTCGACCGGGCATTTTGTCGGACATTTGCCTTTCAATAAATTTCCATCTGATAACAACAAATTGTGAAGTCGGGCGCTAAAAGCTTCTAAAATTTTTATATACCTTTACGAATTTTATAAGTGTGTCCACACACATACCCAGTTTAAAAATCTTTCTGGAATGATTATGTGAGAAAGTAAATATAACATGATAAGTAGAAATATACAAATACAACTATGAAGGAAACAATGAAAGAGATGAATCATAAAAAAAGGAAATTACCATTTATGCAGAAAACCTGAAACCTACTAATGATGATCCATTGCAGGAATGCATCAAGTGGACTCCAATTCAAAAGTTGAGTCCTTGTTGTGACGATATCGATGCATTCAGGAGGTGGATTGATGTTTATAAGGATCAATAATGTGCAGCCCTAATCAACATGACACACAATTCAAGTTATGATTTTTTTTTTCAAGTTTGTGTAATGAATTTAGCAGTTAATACTAAACCCAATAACTTAATTGTGCTAATTAAGCTATCTAAATATCAAATAAAATTAAGAAACCCTTACCTGATTTCTAGGGCACGACTGAAGCAATCAGTGGCTTTAACGCAATCTTCTTCTTTATAGGCCTTGGGTCCTCTCTCCGTAAAAGCTTGTGAGTACGCAAGTGGGTTTTCCCTTTCTTCATTGGACGTAAGACCATATATGTCGGCGATCCTTTCAACAGTGATCATGAACCGGGCAGCCGAGAAGACGACAGAGAATGGTGATTTCTTGCATCATGTGAAACAGCATAGGATGCCCTGATTTTAGTGTTTAGAATCTCCTTGGAGCAATGTATAAGATAGGGTGAATTTTCACACATCCATGAAAGCTTCAATTATGCTCTAGAGTTGTTTATATATAACAGAAGCATCAGCAACAAACCAGGAGAAGTTTTACCCACGACCTGGCTAAGATATATGCAGAAAACTTGGCTACAAAAGGGGCCACTGGAAAACCGCTCATCACAAAAAGAAACCGCCAAATTTCTAGAATAACTACCGGTTTATTGCGGCTGAGATTTAATCTTAGAAGTAACCGACACGTTTGGACGGCTGAGATTAGATGTAAAACAGTTTTTTAAGGCTTAAAATGGTAGTTTTGATGTGGTGAACAATTTAATAATAATAAGAGTTGAACGTCAAAATTCAAATTACTCAAAATTTAAACGATTTGGTTAGTGATATTGATAGTTAAATGCATGTCAGATGATCAGACTCGTGTTATCTCCTTTCACGTATGATTTTACTAACGATCACTTGACGGATGAGGTTGCGTTGGTGTGATAGTGAAGCCTAAATGGCACTCCTTATCCTAACGACCACATGGTCTAATGCAAGTAACATTAACTAAGGGTAATATTGTGTGACCAAACACAAAAGGTCGTATAGCCTATTTTCAAACTCGGATATCTTGCCTAAGGGGACGGGGCGTCATCCGAATTGTCCACGGGTACCAAGTACCAGCACGGTATGACCGCCGCCATACACGCTGGTAGTGGTCCCGTGAACCGTTTTGTTGGTGCTCTTTACCAGTGGCGAAGGATAAGAAGGGCCAGGGGTGGCCCTGACCCCCCCTGTTTTTTGGCGCAGTGGTATAAATTTGCGATTTCATAGGTAAATTGAGTCCGGGTTGAGTTCGGCCCCCACCGATTTGCCACTACCGATCGAAAAAAATTGAGTCCGGCCCCCACCGATTCCGAAACCAAGCTTCGCCACTGCTCTTTACCGTGCTGGTACCGGCTGTTTTGTGTTTTTTATATATATGCCAAGTTTTCAATTTACCCCCCGTATGTTTTAGTGTTTTTTTTATTTTAACCGTTTAAAGAAATAAAAACATAAATAAAAAACATTTCATTAAAACATAAAAATTAAACATAAATAATATTAAACATAAAATAAAAATACATTAAAACATAGATAAAAAACTTAAAGTTGGCGCAACAATCACCATGCTTCGACATGGTCGAAATCATTGCCGTATCACGCTTCATACTCATAGTTAGTGAAGCCGATAGCCAGGTCCTCATCAAGCTCCGGATCATCCTCACCATTTGCTCGTATAGGGTGGTCCACCTCTCACACTTGATGTTGAGGTCGGCCTACTTGAGCTGGAAGTCTTGGACGGTCTTGATGGTGTTGCCGCCAACTTGCTCGAGGAAGTCGCTATAAACCTCTCGAGGGAGTTGTTGAATCTCCGGGTCGTTCGACGCATCCTTGTGGCTAATCACAAGGGCCATCTCTTCCTCGTCGGTCCATGGGTTCATTTTTGGTGTGTTTGGTTTTTTAAACCGTGGTAAGTTGTGACTTTTAACCCCACCGTTTGATCACTTTATATACATCGACAGTGCACGGTTGGAATAGTGTAATTAATTTACTGACCGTTTGGTGAGCAAAATTCAATTAACTCGACGGTTTCCAAGATAATCACTTAAATTTGGTCAACCGTTTGGTGGGACGGTTGAAATAGTAATATTAATTGTTAAACCGTGTAAAAATGTAAAAAAAATAAAAAAATTGGGTATTAAAATGAAAATGAATAAAAAGAATCAGTGGAGTGCTGCCTACAAAAAGGTGTTTCAGTGAAGTAAATCAGTGAAGTGATGTGGCAAAGCATGATTGGTTAAAATCAGTGAAAGAAACTTAAAAATCTAGGAGCACCCCTTGTCCCCTAACCGCCTAAGGGAAATGAAAGTTAACCAATCTTATATTTCATGGGTACTTGTATGCCGTTCAAGTTTTGATTCTATATTTCATGGATATCATTGTTAGAATATGTGTTGTGGCTTAAGATGAGCACAAGTTTTATACTATCATATTGCGTTAACTGGACGCTGATGTGACACCGAATAAAGGTTCTGCTTAAGTCATTTGACCCTATTGTGGTTCACCTTGATCAACTTTATCCAGTTTTTTTTATTATTGTTTAAAAATGTTATTTACAAAATATAAAAGACAAATTAAATAATTAAAACTTAAAACATTAAACATAACTAAAAATAAAATAACATCACATAAATATTAAAAAGTGTTAATTGCAATTTTCGTCCATGTGGTTTGCCTAAACTAACAGGTTCAGCACGAGTATAGCACTTTGAGTACCTGAGGTTTTTTTTCTAACAGTTTACGTCCCTCCTGTTAACGACTGTCCATATTGCCGTTAGATTACCCCCACGTGCACCTCACGTGAGGGGTATTTTGGTCAATTTACCTCTATTATAACGTTATTATGCAGGATATCATCTCCCATCTTCCCCAATTCCATTTCAAAACCATAATCCTAGAAAATCCAATGCCATATTCGAGCCCTAGCCCTAGAAGATCAGCAATGTCGAATTCGAGCTCCAATTATCATCTACGAAATGAACGATGGAATGATGTTCCTCTAATTTGCATGTGTGGGTCTGAAACATAGGGACGAACATCGTGGACTGAAGCAAACCCTGGTCGAAGGTTTCATTGTTGTGTAAGCGGGTGTGGGCTTGTCTCATGGGCAGAGGGTTCAATCAGTGAAGGGAATTCCAAGGTCATTAACGGATTACTTAAAAATATGAACAAACAACAACAATTAGCAAAAGCAAGAGGTTATGAGGCAAGGAAGCTGAGGATTATGCTTGTTTTCAGTTGGTTGTTGTTTGTGTTGTACTTCGTTTATAGTTAATTAATGTAGTTGTATGCATTCAATACTATAATAACTTTGATTTTGAATGAAATGAAAATGATGTTGTTTCTTAAACATTGCATACATTATATTGATAGCAAATTGTTACATCTGTCACTTCCAGTGACGATCATCATCAGAGCATGAATCAGATCGACGCTCATCTTCATATGGATCATGGTACCAGTCATCCTCATCTTCATTTGTCTAATCCCAAGCCCTCAGGATCATAATCGTCATATGGATTAGCTTACTCCTTGTCCTTTTCTGTCTTTGCTTGTTGAACATGTTGTGGTTGTTGTTGATTATGAATAAGTGGATCTGTAAGAAACTGATTTAACTGCACATCATCATCATCAGTAGCATTTTTTGGTTGTTCATCAATTATTGGATCACCAGCAGCATGTTTTGGTTGTGGATCTTGTTGTTGATCTTGATCATCAACAACATCTTGTGCCTTTGGATCTTGATCATCAGCTGCATCTTCATGTTGTGTGTGTTTGGTTTTTAGTCTTTTGTTTTTTTGTGTTTTTTTATCCATGATAGTAATTTGCTTGTGTGGTTATTTGGTGTTTTTTTGTTGGAGTTTTATAGTCAATATGGCCATTATACAGGGCCATATGACCGTTAGAAACCATTTGCACATTAACCTGACTGGCCCATTTGACAGTCAACAATTTTTTCATTCAACAACAACTTGCAACCTGCACACTGACCCATTTGTACATTAACCTGACTGAACATAATGGTCAACAAACCATTCATTCAAACCATTTAACTTGCACATTGACCCATTTGCACGTTAACCTGCATACATTCAGTTAAAATACATTGACCCATAAACATGAACTGCACATTGACCCATAAACATGACATTTAACCTACACATTGGCCTATAAACATGACATTTAACCTGCACATTGGTCCATAAACGTCACATTTAACATTAAACATCAACTTACCATTGTTCAACAACAAAACATGATTGTTTAGCCACAAGGAAACATAAACATGACAATTAAACATTGTTCACCATCAAAGAAACATAATCAGTTTAAAAGTTTAGAATCTTAAAAACATCATCAGACATAATCTTGAGGTGCTGCCTGTGAGCGCTTTTGTGAGCTTGCTTGTTGATCTCTTCTGCCACAGCTTCTGGAGTTGTGCCCCTTAATTCCACATTTTTTGCATGTTGTAGTACCCCCCCCTTCTGGTCATCTTCCCATTCTTAACCACAACATCTGATGTTGTCGTACCATCCTTCTTGGTACTGATCTTGATAATCACCATTGATCTTTTTGTTTGCAATAACTCTGGCCCTTGATATCTTCATGAGGGATATCTGGATCTAATGTTTCTTTTGAATTTGGTCATACAACTTTGTCAAAATGATTGTAGGGTTACCATCAATTATTGGTTCAATCTCTCTTGCCATCCAACCCATTGTGTACAGATTAATTTCCCTAGTCTGCAAACACTGGTGCTTTGGATTGTAAGTCTTCACACACCATAAACCATTCATACTAGGCCTAGATATGTGCACAACCCAGGAAAATTGGGCTTTAGATACTTTTTCCTTAGGGTAGTTGGCTTTTTAATATTGTTTTGACCATTACCACTAGTTGGCTTTTTCCTTGGGGCAGGTTTCTTTTTATTGGGGGGGGGGGGGGGGGCTACCTTGTTTTCTTGAAGATTCCCTACTTGTGAACATTGGATTATGCCCCCTTCACATAACTCTAAACCTAAGATGCTCATTCTTTACAATATGAAGTTGTCACCTTGTCTCCATAGCATGTTCTTTAACAACCAGTTTTATCTCCTCCCAATCTTCAAAGAATTGGCCAACAAAAAATGGATGAAAACTTTTATCTTCACCCGCTTCTTCCTTCGTTATTTTAGTTTCCTTCTTAAAGATGGTTCATGTTCATCCTCATCTTCTTGTTCATCTTCACTAAGACTATCAAAGTCATCAAGGTTTATATGTAAGTCATCCACATCAATATCTACATTATGATGCATGTCTAAGTCATCTTCTATATCATCTACAGCAGACCTAAAATGCTTCATGTCAACTTATGGATCCTCTACCATATTGTCAGGATCAACAATATAATCAAAGTCATCACTATCATCTTGTTCAGAACCAGAACCACTTTCATCATTTGTTTGATTATTTCTTTCATCGTGATGGTCCTCACCTATTTCATAATCTGGATCAGATTCTTGTTCTTTCTCAAGTTTAACTTTAACCAAACTAAAAGACTCATTCCCATCAATCTCATCAATTGTTCTTTCTTCATGATGTTGTTCATCTTCTTCCACCTTATCATCAGCTTCCTAATCTTCATCTTTAGTATCAGAACCTAGTTGAGATGGGCCTACATGATCATTACAATTAACCCCTATTAGATGTTGTTGTTTTTGCGTTTCTTCATGCTCAATCATAAAAGTATTAATCTTTGTCCACCAATGTTGCACATATACCTTCATAACCTTATACTTTGTAGCCAATGAACAAAACCTTTCAAAAGAAGCAGTTGTAGCCAATTCCCTTAAACCTGTGTCTAAATCCCCATAAAGTAATCTAAAATGATAGTAAAACACCATGTCACAGGAATACCCTACTGATTTAGTCATCTCAACTAACACATCTATTCCAAAATCTTCATTGCAACAACAATCTATATAGCAAGACTTGCCATTAACATACTTTCTACCATGACTATTGATAAACTCACCACCATGAATCAACTTAATTGTAAACAATGTATTATCCTAGGCTACAAATAAATAAAAAACAAAATCAGTTAAACCACTTAAAACAGGGTCGAAATCAACTTAATTGTAAACAATGGTAAAAAGAATTAGGGTTTTAATTACACATACAGTGAATTTCAATTGGGTCGTAAACAATGCCAGGCTCTCGAATCATCCATAACGACGCCCACATTGCAACGAATTGATGTCTGGTTCTCGATTGCAGATCAGGATTAGAGAGGATGAATGAGGAACGATCTAAGTGGAGGGAAAATCAAATTTGGTTTTTTTTTACAGATGTTATACGTTATAATAGAAGATAAATTAACCAAAATAACCCTCACGTGAGGTGCACATGTGAGTAATCTAACGGCAATATGGACTGCCGTTAACAGGAGGGACGTAAATTGTTAGAAAAACAAACCTCAGGTACTCAGAGTGTTATACGCGTGCTGAACCTGTTAGTTTAGGCAAACCACAGGGACGAAAATTGCAATTAACTCTATTAAAATCACAAATAAATATTAAAGACGTGATTATTGTCCAAAGCGGGGTCTCATAGCTCTCCAAACCGTAACGTCCGGATAGTTAACGTTGTGCATGGAATGGTCATTACGGGCCTCCTCAATCATCTCGTCATCGTTTAAACCCGCGTTGTGGTTCAACGCACTTATGAAGAACCCCTCGAGTATTGTGCAATTTGTTTGCAAAGCCATAAATTTTCCTATTAAGCCTTCCCTAGAACGATGGTTGTCACCCGTTTGTTGACGAAATCTAGTCACAACCGTGCTCCAAAAAGTTTTTGTAGTCTCATGTCCTCCTTACTGAAATGTGGTAATATAACTGTTGACGAACATGACTTCTTCCTCCACAGTCCAACGTCGGACTGTGATTGGGTTTGTGGGGGTGGGATTGGTTTGGATTTGGATTTTCATTTGCCATTTGGTGAATAATCTACTATAATATATAAATAAAATCATTTGGGGGACATTTGGCACTCTCTCAGAGCTACTCATTCTGTTTTCCCACATACTACCTTTACAAGTTTCTTTTTTTTCTTTTCCTAATTTTTCTCATAAACCCTAACAAAACAATTGATATTCCCTCCTACTAAACCTTTTTATCTCTTCGTTATTCCTGAGATTCTCCATTTGACTCGCTTGCTATTTCTCTTAGCTATTCAAATGCTAGCAAACCCTAATTCTATGGTCATTATCATCGTTCTAATTCTAAGATACCCATCACTCCTAATCAATTTTTCCCTTTTCAAATTTGATATGAAATCATATATCTCTAAGAATACGTAATTTCAATTGATGGGATTGGGTACTGAATACACTATTCCGCATACCCAAACCCGGAGTAACATCGCCACGCGGAGAAAAGCTTATGCGCTGGAAATGGTCATAAGACATTAATGGCTAGTCAATGGTCAAGTCTCGGTCAAGGCGAAAGTCATGCATGGTCAAACGCCATGCATGAATCAAGGCTTCAAACATGTTGACCAGCCATTAAAGGCGGTATATGATTCCACTATTCCCATTAATTAAGCTGTCCATATATCACCTTACTAACATAATTAAGGGTGATGGAGACAACCTAACCACGGTTAGGACTTGGGTAATAGTGGCATACGTACTCTACTATAAAAGGGGTCACATCCCCAATAGGAGAGGACACTTTCCGCTAACCCAGAGAGCTATCACACTTGATAGTATCCCCATTCACCCCGTTTTTGTTATAAACAACTACCTTGTGTAGTCGTCTCCACACCCACATCAACTCTTGTTTGCAGGTCCTTTCATCCATAACTGCTAGTGAAGGATCAACCCTGTGGATACTCATAATTTTATCATACCTAACCGGTGGTAAGTCTATTTGTTTCTTCATTGGCGCCATCCCTTACGGTTTAAAACATCATTCAAACTAGCAACCATGGCTTTCTCAAAAGATGCAAACAACAACACTGCTGAAGTAGATGCCTCAATCAACGACGAAATTCAAGACGTGACACCAAACACGGTCACCAAGAACGTGGCTCAGAAGCAACCAACTTCAACATTCTAGTTCCATCCAATCAGGGGGGGATCTACTGGAGGAAAAAAGAAACAGGACAACTTATCTCCGCTTGATCCGGACGAGTGGTTGTTCCGGCAAAATTCAAAGACAATCGCTAAATATCAGAAGATGGTAATGAATCAAGCCAAACTTAATGTCCAAAAGACATTAAGTTTCGACACAAGAGAAGAAGATTCAAAATCGCCTCGTGAAAACAACAATGGCCGTCTCACTAAGGGACCTCGTCAAGCGGTACGTGGTGGAGACCGTGGTAGAAATACTCACGGTCAGGACCCCGTCAACCTGAATGAGGAACCAGACGGCTATGAATCAGAAAATGAGGTGCATCATGATTCCAATAAAAAACAGCACTCTAAATCTGTTGCCAGCAGCCTGGCACCCAAAGATGATGACCTCTACAAGCCATACAGGCCGAAGACTTTCGCCGAGAGATCAAAATTTTGTGCGCGCATCGCGCTAGCACCAATGCCCCAAGAGTGCAAACTATCAAGCACTATTGGGAAATACGACGGTTTGCGTGATCTAGACGATCACTTACATGCTTTTGATTGCGCAGGCAGCTCTAAGTTATGGCCTGTACAAGCCTAGTGCCATCTGTTCGTGCAAACGTTAATAAGGGCAGCCAGGGTTTGGTAAGAAAGTTTGCCTGTTGGAAGTCTGGTAGACTTTGATGACCTCATAAGAAAATTTAAGAATCACTTCTCTCACCTGCGCAAACACAAGAAAGACAAAGCGCACATTCTCTTGTGTACACGCCACGAGAATGAATCTTTAGAAGACTACATTGTCAGATACAATAAGGAAGCCCTCGAGTTAGGTTGCGGAGAAGAACTTACTCGTGCAGCATTCATACACGGGGTAAGAAATGATGACCTGATGAAGTGTCTGACGGGAAAAGATGGCGTGCCACAAGCCTAGGATGAAGTGATTGAAGCTGCCAAAATATATGCGTCCTCCGAGCGATCTTTTCACCGAAACAAAAATATGCACCAAAGCAACAGCCACCATCCATCCTCAAACAATAGAGGAAAAGGCAAACAGTCTGTTTGGTCTAGAATTTCGGGCACAGCAGAGAAAGGAAAATACTCCTCAGCGCAAGATGCACAAAACATGCTTAGCTCGAGAGGGCCCCGCGATCACAAGGGCACTCAAAGAAAAACTACGAGTGGACACCACTATCCAAAACACAATCTGAGGTGCTAAAGACTGAACAAATTCAATTCCCGAAACCGCAAGAACTCCGAGGTGACAGATGGAACGTGGATAAGTCCAAGTACTGCGAGTATCACAAAGACCACGACCACATGACAGACAACTGTTATAGTCTGAAGATGGAAATAGAAAACGCTATAAAATCAGGGCAGTTAACGCACCTCGTGAAGAACATGCGGAGAAAGCAGAGGGACAACACGGAAGGAGGCGAACCCTCTCAGAAAAGGATACGTAATCTCAATGCGCATCATGTGTACAGCACATCGCGCAATGATTGCAACATGATCCATAGAAACGCGAGTCTTAAACGCATGTTTACGGAGACAAGTGATGATTCATGGAAAGTAGAACAAGTGATCATGCCAAGAGTGAAGGGAGGGGCTTCGTCGACAGCTCCACTGATCATCACAGGCGTTGTTGGCCATTACCGAACAAGATATATGTTCTTGGACAACGGTAGTGGCACCGACATCATGTACCAGCAATGTTTTGACCAGCTGGACGATGGTGACAGAGCCAATTTCCGGCTTTATTCATGAAACAATCTATCCACTGGGAATGCTCTCCTTCCCAGTAACACTCTCAGACGGAAAACACTCGCGCACTGAAACGTGCGACTTTATTGTTCTTCCCGTTAATTCCTCGCATGACATCCTACTAGGGCGAGAAGGACTGGCAAAGTTCAACTGCAACGCATCCACGCCACATCAGATGGCAGGTTTCCCTACACGAACAGGAGTCGCATTCGTTCGTGGGAACAAAACATGCCACACAACAGATGCGCCAAAGCCAGCAAAACAAGCAAAACCAACTGCCAAAAATGAACCGGAAAAATGGGTTATCAACCCTGCATTCCCGGAGCAGACAGTGATCATCGGCCATGTAATCTCTGACACCATTCGCACACATTTGAAGCAACTGTTAACGAAGAACATGGATATCTTCACTTTCAAGCCAGCATACATGGTCGGTGTCCCGCGTCACATCACGGAACACAAGCTCAACATCTACAAGAACGCAGAACAGGTCGCTCAAAAGAAACACAACATGGGGCCGGAGAAAACAAAGGCGATGAACGAGCAAGTGATGGAACTTCTAAAGGCGGGAATTCTCCGCAAAAGCAAGTACCAAACTTGGGTGGCAAACCCATTCATGGTAGGCAAATCCAATGGCACTTGGCGCATGTGCGCCGACTACAAAGACTTGAATAAAGCTTGCCCAAAAGATTGCTACCCGCTGCCCGAGATTGATTTAAAGGTTGACTCGTTAGCGCCGTACCGGCTCAAATGTTTTCTGGACGCCTACAAGGGTTATCATCAGATCCAGATGGCTAAAGAAGACGAAGACAAAACGGCATTCCAAACAGACATGGGAACCTTTTGCTATGCCAAAATGCCATTTGGGCTCAAAAACGCTGGGGCAACATACCATCGTTTAATGGACACCGCGTTTGTAAAACAAATCGGTGTAAATTTGGAAGTGTACGTCGATGATCTGGTAATCAAAAGCAAAGAAGAAGACCAGATGTTAAACGACATTCAAAAAAGTTTCGATCAATTGCGCAGTGTGCGATTGAAGCTAAACCCGGGCAAATGTTCCTTCGGAATGGAAGAAGGAAAATTTCTTGGAGTCATTGTAACAAAAGATGGCTTCCGCCCGAACCCAGATAAGGTGCAAGAAATCGAGCGCATGCAATCTCCATCTTCGGTCAAAGAAGTCCAAACTTTAATGGGGTGACTTGTAGCTTTGAACAGATTTCTGTCAAACTATGCGTCCAAATCTTTTCCCTTCGTGGACACACTGAAGAATTACTTGAAGAAATCAAACTTTAACTGGACCGCAGAGGCAGAAGCGGCGTTTCAAGAAATGAAGAAGTGTTTGAGCAATCTGCCAACACTCACTGCTCCGCTGCCAAAAGAACCGCTTACCCTATACCTGTCTGTCACTGATAAGGTAGTAGGCGCGGTACTCATGGTCGATAGAAACGGGGTACAAACCCCTATATACTATGTCAGCAGTACGCTGCTCGACGCAGAAACCCGCTACTCAACAATGGAAAAGTTGGTTCTCGCATTAGTCCACGCTTCCAGAAGACTACGCAGATACTTCCAAGGACATCCGATCAATGTCCTCACAGACTTCCGCATCAATGATATCTTGCGCAAGCCAGAATTTTCTGGACGGTTGGCCAAATGGGCAATAGAATTGGGCGAACACTCGATCTCATACAAGGCAAGACCTTCCTTCAAAGGACAAATCCTTGCAGATTTAATCGCGGAAGTCCCAGCGGATAAAGTTGAAGAATGCACAAATGAGGCATCATCAAAATCAACTCCGCCTGATGAAACTCAAAAGTGGAAACTGTTCACTGACGGTGCTTGTAATGACGAAGGAGCCGGCGCGGGGTTACGTCTGATAACTCTAGAAGAAAAAGAGTATACCTACGCAATAAGGCTCGATTTTCAAACAACTAACAACGAGGCAGAATATGAAGCACTGATAGCAGGCTTGCGCATCGCCAAAAAGATGGGCGCACAATATATCGAAGCCCACGTTGATTCAATGTTAGTTGCTAATCACATCGATGGCTCATATGAAGCAAGAGAGCCATCCATGATTTTATACTTACAACACATCAAAGAACTGATGAATAGCTTCCTCCACTGCAAAGTCATCCACGTACGCAGAAGCCAAAACAAGCCAGCAGATGCTTTAAGCAAAATGGCGTCAACCGCATTTGATCATATGGCAAAAGACGTACGAGTTGAGGTGCTGACCAAGCCATCTGTACCACAAAAACAAGTAAACGTGGTCCAGACAGGAAAAGAATCTTGGATCACCCCCATAATGGCCTTCCTGACCAAGGGAATCCTCCATCAAACAAAGCAGAATCAAGGAAGCTACAACACAAGGCCTTACATTATGAGGTCGCCGATGGTATCTTATACCGACGGTCCTATCTCAGACCATTGCTACGATGTGTAGATTCTGCGGAAGCCACATACTTAATAAAAGATATACACGAGGGCACGTGCGGATTGCACACAGGACCTCGAATGGTCGTAGCCAAACTCATGAACGCATGATACTATTGGCCGGGAATGCACCTCGATGCATTAAAAGAGCTGCGCAAATGTGACGCTTGCCAACGGAATGCGCCAGGTACACTCAGACCAAAAAATAATTTGGTACCTGTCACCGCAACATGGCCATTCCAAAAATGGGCCATTGATCTGGTGGGACCCTTCCCAACAGCGCCAGGCAACGTTAAATACTTGGTGGTCGCCATTGATTACTTTACTAAATGGGTTAAAGCCAAGACGTTAGCCACAATTGACGGGCGCAATATCAAAAAATTTATATGGGAATTCATCATTTGCAGATTTGGTCTGCCACTGGAAATCGTAAGTGACAATGGAACACAGTTTGCGGATCAACACTTACAAGAATGGCTCTCTTCGATGAAAATCAAACAGATATTTACTTCAGTCGCGCATCCTCAAGGCAATGGCCAGGTTGAACGCGCAAACAGAAGTATTGTCGAAGGCATCAAAGCACGTCTGAGAACAAGACGTAGCGGCTGGATGGATGAATTACCCCATGTTCTTTGGGCTCACCGCACTCTTTCCAAAACAAGCACCGGGGAAACATCGTTCAGCCTAACATATGGAACTGAGGCGGTCATCCCAACAGAGGTCACACATCCTTTCCCAAGAGTCTTATTCGCGCAACAAACTAATAATGATAACGAATTGAGGATGAATCTAGACTTGCTAGACGAACGCCAAGATTCGGCCTGTGTTCGAGAAGCCTCATATAAACGACAGTTAGATAAGTATTACAACGCGCGAGTCAAAGAACAATCTTTCCGCGTTGGTGATTTCGTTTTCCGCAACAATGAAGCATCAAATGCGGAAAAACCAGGAAAGCTTGCTCCAAATTGGGAAGGACCTTACAAAATCCAAGAGGTATTGGGAAATGGAGTGTATGCTTTAGAACGCCTAGATGGATCACCAATACCACGTAATTGGAACGCAGCGCAATTGCGCATCCTCTATATTTAATCTATTATTCTCAGATTTTGTAATAAGGACTTCATGTCCAAGTCATTTATATTACAATCAAGATTTTGTCACACAAGCCATTGTTTAATACTACAACCTACAAACCCAAGACATAAACCGTTGATACACATACAAAAAGGGGATCATCACATAAACAAAATATACCCCATGAACATGATGTTCAACAACAACTGCAAAAGACTTATAATTTACACACAAAGACTCCAACATACTGGAAACACACATTAACCTCTAACCTTCCTGGGTTTAGTCTTGGTTACATCTCCCAACTTCGACAACTTCTTCATCTTCAACGGCTGCCCATCAGAGGTTCCTTGATCATCAAGATTATCAGGTCGCATGTCTTCTTGTGACAACAAATACTCACAATACTCAGCTAGACGATCAAGAGCATCTGTTGAAGACTGATCACGACTGAGATGCTGAGATAGCTTCATCATCCCTTGCAATGCTAATCTTTCTGAGATTTGAATATTATTGTTGGAAGAGCTAGTCACCATTTACTCAGAAGGTGTACAATAATTTTTTCAAAGGTAACTAATGAAGAAGATATGAGGATACACTTACTATAAATAGAGGAGAGAGATTATGGTAATTAATTACCATTAATGGTAACCACTCGATTACCCTAGGGCAGTGTGACAGTCGCCCTGACAACAGCCGTCACAACCGTCACATCAATCATGAGCAGTCTGACAAACACTTGTGTCAGAAAACGAAGATGACATCAGCTAATGATTAGCACACACGTGTAAGACAAAGAAAAAATTTTATCAATTTCATGAAAAGAAAAGCAAGATAAATTGTTCATCAAAGAGTTACAACCAAACATAAAGGAAGAAGGAAATCATTCAACCAAGATTCAGATACTGAGAGACATCGTCAGTATTTGAACCTTCTTCGCGCTTGTCACCAGCTGCGGACGATGTTCCTGCCCGCCATCAGTAGCAGGTTTCTTGGCCTTCTCTTCTTGGCGCACCTTTTCAGCTAACTCTTCTCCAAGGCGATCTGACTTTATAAAGTACTTGCGCAACTCACCAGCAGGGTCGTCAGTCTTCATACAGGCTTCTAAAAGCTCAAACACTTCAAAGTTTAAGTGTTCATAATCATCATAGGCCTTCAACAGTTCGCTATCATACGACTCGTACTCATATGGCCCGGCTTCTTTCTTTTTACCATCCGCATTATGGCAAAAACCTTCGCAAAAACCAAGCTTCAAACCTTGCTTCACGGACGTACTAGATATGCGGGCAATCACCTCTGTCAGCTTCGGATCATTCCAGACACGCTTAAATATCTGCAAGTTCAGAACACTATATAAATTTACGAAACAAGGCATAATTACTCATAAAAAGATTCTAGCTTACCCCAGCAGCACCATCGCTCATCAACCAAGCGATCCTCTCATTTGCCGCAACGACTATACCAGTAGCTTCATTCAAACGAACTCTGAATTTTATCCAACTCCAACTTGGCCCGAGAACAAGAAGACTCCGCCAACACCTTCTCTTCCTGAAGCTTGGAATTCTCTAAAACAAGATCTTTTATCTTGGCCTCCGCATCAGACAGTGAGGTGGTCGCCCTGAGGAGATCATCATGCTGAATATTGTACTTACGGATAATATCAGCAAGTTCTGTCTGCTTTTCTTCACAGGATTTCTGGCTTTGCTCTGCTTCCTTTTTTAGACGAGAATTCTCGATCTTCTAACTTTCAATGGTGGAACGCAGAAGCACAGTCACTTGATTTGTCCTTTTACAAGCGGCAAACCATGCCTTAGAAGCTTCAGCCTTATCCTTCTTCACCATGTTCACCGCCTCCACAGCATCGTGAGCCACCTTCTTATCATGCTCAATCTCCGACTGGATCTCATAACGGGCGCGTTGGAATTCTTCTTCACGCCTCAGCAAGCTGGCCTCCGAATCTTCAAATTCTGATAATCCCGCTGGAATTCGTTTTCACGCCGGATAAGAGAACCAAGGCCACTCACACCCAGCGAGAGATTCATAGCCATATCAATAAACAGGGATCACCGATCTACACTGTCTTGATAATCACGCTCGGCATGGGGAACAAACAACATAACAAACTCTTGCGCATCAAGCGCATTTGCAAACCGGGTAGTATCAAGAATTTCCCAGCGCGGCTGGTACGGCCTTGGCGGATCAGTTTCACGAGAAGAAAACTTTCCCCGCCAGTGACCAGCTTGGCCAGATTTACCACCACCGCTTGGAGAGGCCTCCTTATATATCACTGTGGAGTCCACCACAGTGCGCATAAAGGTGGAGGGGTTTTCCTCAATAACCTCATCCTCTTTCTCCTTCTCACGAGCAGCTTTGGATCCCTGCGAAGAGCTCAGTTCTTGCACTCGCTCCAATGAAGTGTCAGGATGTTCAACGCTCAAATTTGGGGTTGCAGACTTGTCTACCTTCTTTCCCGCAGCCTTATTAGTGGCAATTACCAAATCTTCCAGAATTAGTTCCACCTGCGGCATCACATCTTCATCGATAATTCCCTCAGATACATTGACTGCAGTTGTATCTTTTGTTGAATCTTCCACCACGCCAACACTCTCAACATTCAGACGGAGAAGATGTCTCCTCAACCACAGTCATAGCTTGTTTCAAGCGGGACTCCGCAAATGGATGTTGACCTACATAAAAAGCTAATACAAGATATTACACAAAATATTGCTTAAAAACTCAGAAGCAAGCTTGGCCAAACATACCAGATAAGTGCCTCAGAGATAAGTGCCTCAGAGTCTTCATGGGAAGATTCTCGCGCACTGGTGGAGGCTTCACAGGAACTTCAAGCTTACCACCCTTTGGCCAAGTCAAAGGCTTAAACACATCAACTGGAACTGCTGCAATAGGTTCCGGACGCAACGGCTCGGCCGCTTCTCCCGATGACTGCGGGATCCGAACCTGTTTCTGTTTCAACTCCTCCACTCTTTGTTGAAATAGCTCTTCAGTGAAAACCTCTGACTGACGGACAGGTGCGTTTATGATCTAACTCCGTGTCCGATTCTGTTAGCTCTTCATCCACCTCCTCGACTATAATGGGAGCAGCCGGTGGTTTTGTTTTCTTGCTCGCCTTGGCACGCTTCTTCGATGTACCTGTGCCTGGGGCATAAATTACATCTGTATACATTAAACTGTGTGTGAGGAAAGAAAAAAGAAATTACAAAGACTAACCAACAGGTTGTCGGCGCTCAAAAGTAACTTCTTCAACATCAACTACAGCCTTTCTGCGGAGTTGTATACCCGCACCTGCCACGAAGAATGCGCAAAATCAGTACGCAGGATGCGTACATATTGCAGAAGAGGCGGATATATGATATAACAAATGTTCTTGAAGGCATCGGTCTTATTGAAAAGAAGCTCAAGAACAGAATCCGCTGGAAGTAAGATTTTTGTTACATATTGCATGTTTTCGCTTTTAACATCACATGCCACCTTTAGTCAACAACTGTATTTTATTTTTTTCAAACAAAAAAACAGTTCAATCCGCCAGACCACCACGATTTATGGTTGATGCCTCCACCCAATCACCAGGAGAAAATCAGGGAAACTGTCTAAAGAAAACAAGACAGATAAGGATAATTGTAGCTCGTTAATTAGTCAATTAATACTGAAAGCGTATCTGAGATGAACGGACGTAGAAGACCCGACAACAAGAATCAAGCGGCTGACCAAGGGAAGTACAACCAGGAGCTCAGGAAGAGAAAGGAAGTAGAACAGGCAAGGATTAGGGCAGGGAAAGGGGGATTTTGGCATGATGTGGTGAGCAAGAGGACAAAGCTTAGGGAGATGAAGTTTGTCAAGAGGGAAGAATGGCTCAGAAGCTGTGTCACTTTCTTCGTCTCCAACCTTCCGACGGGCTGTAATGGAACTGTGCTGTGGAAATCTTTCGAGGGATTTGACAATTTGGAGGATGCTTTTGTGCCGACAAAGAAAGATGGAGGGGGTAATCGCTTCGGTTTCATCCGCTTCTCTGGTGTTAAGGATGTGCATGGTTGGCTTGATAGATTAAAAGGAGTGACCATCGATGGGGCGGTGATCAATGTTAGTCTGGCAAAGTTTTTCAGGGACGGTAGTAGGGCGATTCCGGCTGAGAGCAACGTTAAATCGGTCTTCTCTAGGCTAGGGGTGGTGTATCCTCCAAACCGGAGGGACATAAGCAGGCTCCTACCACCTCCGCCTCCCGGGAGGCTGGCTCTTTCAGGGATATTGTCTCTCCGGGGGAGGTTGATGCCAACTCTGGTATTCTTATTGATCTTCCCCCAGTCATTTCCTCAGCAAAGAATACGTGGGGGTTTAAATCGCTTATAGGGGAGGTTAAGGAACTTGCTTTATTGGAAAACTTGAATGCTTAATTTGTCGATTCTAGTCTTTCAGGGGTTGAGGTCCGATACATGAGAAGCTTGAAAACTTTATTTACCTTCCCTTCTGCGGGGGCGGCTGAGGACTTCCTAAGAGAGGAGTATGAACTGTGGTATGTGTGGTTTTCTCGTTTGTATGTTTGGGATGGGGTGGTGCCAATCTTTGAGGGAATAGCCTGGATTAGAGTCATCGGTGTCCCACCAAACCTTTGGGACCGACATGTCTTTAACTGTATTGGTGAAAGATGCGGTAGGCTTGTGTGCCGGTCTCTTGCTGATGTGAAGGATGGCAATATATCGTCTAATAAAATGGCGGTCATTACTTCCTCTGGAGCCAAAGTTAACAAAGTCGTTAAGCTTAGATGGAATGGTCAGTTTATCAATGTTTGGGTGAATGAAGTTAACGAAGATTGGGAGCCTTCGTTCCTTAATCGATCATCGGTGGATAATTTTCAACCGGAGTCACCCAAACCCCCTTCACCAGCCGGTGCTTGTCCGGTGACGGTAAACTCCAGTTTGGGAGCTGAAGAATTGGGAAGAGAAAGACCTTACATGGGGAATGGGCATGGTGATGATGGCACGTCGTTGCACGGGACGGTTCATAGTCCAAGGAAGGATGTCGTTAATTCTATTGGCCCTACAACTCACGTCTTTAATGTGTCAGTTGAGCCGACTGACCCCTCCTCTAATATTAATAATAACACTTTATTGTTGGATGGTACCACTCATTTTAGTTCCGAAAATAATCAAGTGGAGAATACTGATGGTGGGAAAGTGGGTCAGGGATTAATTACAATCAGGCCCAAGACTAAGTGTTCGAAGAATAGAAGTGTTGCCCAAACCCATGTTCAACCTGCTCCACCTTTTGACTTAAACGAGGATCCTGACCCGTTTGGTCTTAATGACATTATTCTTCAGACTTCCAGGAGAGAGACTTTATCTACCATGGAGCCTGAGATTACTGTGGTTACGTCAGGGATTCCTAGTCAAGCTGATGAGCCGATTATGATGGAGGATTCGAGGAATGACTTTGATAACGAGGTGGCTGCCACGATCAATTATGGTGTCAAATTGGGAATTGACCTAGGAGGCTTTAACAACCAGGTCAAGAAGTTGGTTAAAGGGGATTTGGCGCAATCAGGTTCCTCATGAATGTTTTATCTATTAATATCAGGGGCATCACCGGAGTTGAAAAACCGGTTTGGGTCAGGCGGTTGAAGAAGGAGCGGAAGGTTGCTTTCTTAGCTGTTCAGGAGTCGCATCAAGCTGATCTGTCCGAATTTCAGGTCAGACGATTCTGGGGTAATAATCCGATGTCTTTTGAGTCTGTTAATGCGGTGGGCAGGTCCGGTGGGATCTTTTCGGTTTGGGATCTTGGGGTTTTTTCGGTTGTTTCGGTCATTAAACACCAGAGGTTTCTCTTAGTGTCTGGGACCCTTAAGGGGCTTTCTGAGCGACTCAACGTTGTCAATGTGTACGCCCCTAGAGATAGTGTGGGTAGAAGAGAGCTGTGGGACACTCTGATTAATGCCAAGCTGTCTATCCCTGGTTGGTGGCTCATTTTGGGGGACTTTAATGATGTGTGTTGCCCTGAGGATAGAATTAACTCGGTGTTTGATGGTGGGGCTGCTGATGCTTTCAATTGTTTTATCTCGCATATGGGCCTATTAGAGTATCGGTTAATTGGAGGAAAATTCACGTATATGACGGATAATGGGGATAAGCTCAGTAGAATTGACCGAATACTCGTGTGTCAAAACTTCATGTCGTGTTGGCCTGAGGCAACTTATGAGGTCCTGAGAAGGGGGGTATCGGACCATAGGCCGCTGCTCCTTGATTGTTCTAATCAGAATTTTGGTCCCATCCCTTTTAAGTTGTTCAACTCATGGGTTGGGACCGAAAAGGTGGATCGGATCGTTAATACTAATGTCTCAAAGGAGGGGTTTATTACCATTGGTGATTTGGCGTTATGCAAACTTCTTAAAAACATCAAAGGGACGTCAAGAAATGGAGACATGAGACTAATATTCAAGAGGAGAAAGAGTTGGAGGCCACCCTTACAGCTATTGATGAGTTGGAATCCAGGGCTGAAGACTCTATTTTGACAGCTATGGAGAAGAAATTGAGGGCTGCGCTGAGATTAAAAGTCAAAAATATCGAGGCTTCCAAGGCTCGTGATATCCAACAAAAAGCTCGCTTGAACTGGGTTAAGTTGGGTGATGATAATACCTCGTATTTCCATAGAGTTGTCAAGATTAATTTGGCTCAAAACAGATTGCAAGGCCTGATGGTTAATGGTATTTGGTTCAAGGATCCGGTTATCATTAAAGATGTTGTCTGAAGGTGGTTCAAGAGTCTCTTCGCTGAACCAATGAGGAGGAGGCCATCCTATTCTCCTGAAGGCCTACCGTCGATCGGCTCTCAGGAGGCTGAGGCCTTAGTTAACCCGTTCACGAGTCGAGAAGTCAAAGAAGCGATTAAGGATTGTGATGGATACAAGTCCCCGGGCCCGGACGGCTTCACACTTAAATTTTTTAAGCTCTATTGGAGTGCGCTAGAAGCGGGTGTAATGAAAATGTTTCATGATTTTCACGCCAACGGTTCAATCAGCGATGGGTGTAATTCATCCTTCATAGCTATCATTCCCAAAGGCGTTGACCTAGTGGACTTGGGCGGTTACAGACCAATCTCTTTGGTGGGTTCGATATACAAAATCATCACTAAAGTGCTCTCAAATAGGCTGAATCTGCTCATGGATGCATTGATTTCCCCTACTCAGACAGCTTTTGTTGGTGGGAGAAACATTCTAGACAACCCTATGATCATTAGTGAGCTAATCTCTTGGAAGAAGAAGAGTAAGTCAAAAATGCTAATCTTCAAAGTGGACTTCCAAAAAGCGTACGATTCCTTAAACTGGAAATTTCTCTTCAAGACCTTGGAAAATATGGGATTTCACAATAGATGGGTGATGTGGATTAAAGGCTGTCTATCTTCGGGTAAAGGTTCGGTTTTAGTGAACGGGTCGCCTACGGGTGAGTTTCGCTTCAAACGTGGTCTTAGGCAAGGTGATCCTGTCTCACCTTTCCTCTTTATTTTGGCTATGGAAGTGTTAGTCCTGTTGATTAATAGGGTTGTCCAAACGGGTCTGTTTCAAGGCGTTCAACTTCCTAATAATGGGCCATGTATTTCGCATCTTTGTTATGCGGACGATGTTCTCTTTGTTGGCGAGTGGAACGAGAGCAATGTTAGAAGCCTTGGTCGCTTTCTGCGCTGTTTAAATCTGCTCACAGGGCTGAAAGTCAACAATGCCAAGAGTAGCCTGATGGCAGTGGGTGTAGATGATGGAGAGGTCCGGGATATGGCTCGAATCCTTAACTATAGGGCTGGTTCAACGCCGTTTTCATACCTTGGGGTCCCCATCAGGGCGAACATGAAGAGAGTGGGATTTTGGAAGCCGGTGGTGGACAAATTTCGCTCGAGACTTTCCTCATGGAGAGCCAACTGCCTGTCCTTTGCTGGTCGGATTACCCTAACCAGGTCAGTTCTCGGAAGCTTGCCATCCTATTATCTTTCCCTTTTTAAAGCGCCCAAAAGTATATTGTATAAACTTGACAAGATCAGAAGAGACTTTGTGTGGGGTGATACGGGTACTAGAAAAAAAATAAGGTGGGTCAAGTGGGCTGCTATCATTAAATCTAAGGATAAGGGAGGCTTGGGAGTCGGTAGTTTGGGGGATTTAATTTGGCTATGATGGCTAAATGGTGGTGGAGGCTAAAGGAAAATCCTAGTCAACTTTGGGTGATCGTTGTGTCCTCTATTCACAAGTCCAGGGCTGACAGAAAGCTGGTTCCGGTTAAACAAAATTTAGCGGGTGTGTGGAAGGATATTGGGAGTGTGGACTCGATGCTTCTGAGGGAGGGTATTAATATTGTGGACATGCTCAAAGTTGAAGTCGGGGATGGGTATTCTACTCGTTTTTGGAAAGATATTTGGGTTGGGAATAATTGCTTAAAGGATGGGTTTCCAGATCTGTATCGTATCGCCGCAAACAAGAATGGTACGGTTTCGGACCATATCGTGTATAGGGGTGATATAATTCAGTGGGGTTGGGCTTGGCTTAGAGATCCTTATTCTTCGGCTGAATGGTCTCAAGATGGGACTTTAATGAACCTGCTGCAGAATGTTATTCTCAAACAAGGCAAGGACTCATGGACTTGGGTTAATCAGGAAGGGGTTCGATTCTCTGTTAAGGGGATCAGGAAGCAGATCGAGCTGAATCGGGTAAGCGGCGACATGGGGCAGCCGTTCGTCTGGAATGCGTGGGCTTCAGCGGAGGCAAATATGCTTCTATGGAGGGCGTTGAAGGGTAAAGTGGCGTCCAAGACAGCTCTCATGGCACGTGGAGTTACCTTATCGGATGCTATGTGTCCGCGTTGTGGTTATCTGGAGGAAACCCCTGATCAAGTCTTTGCTTATTGCCTTTTTTCCAAATGCGTGTGGTGGAATATTTTTCGCTGGATAAAAGTTCCATGGCCCGAGAACGCAGATTCGCTGGCTGGTTTGGTTACAGCTCTTAAGGAGGCTCCGGGCAGCAGTAAATGGAAAAGGATAGTTCTTTTGGTCGCCATGGGGACAACGTGGAGGATTTGGAATGCGAGGAACTTGAAGGTGTTCGAGAACAAGACTACTCCGACTCAAATCTGTGTTGATTCGATCAAAGAAGACGCCTATGTTTGGATGCGACATCGTGCTAACTTCAAGAATCTTACCTGGGAGATGTGGGTTGACTTCAATATCGGTCCCCTGTTGTAATATGTTGCTTGGTCTTGTTTGTTTGGGGTTATAGGCCTGCGTGCCGTCTTTGTTTGTCCTGTTTTTCGGGTCCCTCTTTTTTGGAGGTTGGGTGTTTTGTGCTTCAGTTTCTGGCTGGCCTTTCTTTCTTTATATATATAAAGAAGTTATGCTGTTCAAAAAAAAAAACAATTGTATTTTACATGATTATTTTAATTAATTGTTTAGGGGCCTTGATGCTTCCAAACCCGAAGAGAGGGAGGATGATGTCACCCTCTTACAGGCAGAGGTTCAAAGACTTTCTATAGAAGAACATAGATTGGATGAAAACATAAGGTTAGTTGATTTTTTAAATTATCAGGTATGCAGTTGTCACAGCATAAAACTATCTGTTTGGGCTGACGTTTAAACTGTTGCAGAGAAATGCAGGAAAGAATGAGGGAATTGAGCGAAGATGACAACAACCAAAAGTACTTACTTTTTTTTTCTCAAAAATAGTATTTGTTAGTTAAAAATGTGGTCAAGTATCATACATGCTGACACGATACTGTTTTAGATGGCTTTTTGTTACAAAAGATGACATAAAAAGCCTACCATGCTTTCAGGTGAGATTATCCAACAAATTTTTGCCCCACTTTTATATCTACTAGTTAGGCAAGCCAACACATTTATAGTTGTCTAAACCTTTGATGCACTTACAAATGACAGAATGAAACTTTGATAGCAATAAAGGCTCCACATGGGACCACTCTTGAAGTTCCTGATCCCGATGAGGTGAGTATATTTATAGAAGTTTTGCTAAATATAAAATTAAAAAATGCCACATCAGTTATATTTTCCTTTGCATCATGATACATCAGGCTGTTGATTATCCACAAAGGAGGTACAGAATAATCCTTAGAAGCACAATGGGTCCTATAGATGTATATCTTGTCAGGTAACAATTCATTTCTTTCAAAACTGCTGACATTCTTCTGAAATAATATCATATGTTTATTATTAATCTGTCAGGGACATTTTAGTCAATTTGAAGAGAAGTTTGAGGATATTGATGGGGCTGAACAACAGCCCATGCCTATGCCAATTGCTTCAAGCTCTGGATCCAATGATAATCCAGCAACAGATCCAAACATTGTTACAAATACTGGCATGGCAGTTGAACATAATGTACCTCAAGACTCGCCTGGGAGAATTATGAAGATAGTGCCTTCTGATGTTAATGTAAGTATCAGCACACTTTTTAATTAATTAGGCGAACAAAAGATTTATTACTAGTTTACTATTCTTAGCTTGTAAAAACAGATGGGTTGTGTAATGGGTTGAAACAGGTTCGGGTTAAAACAGGCTAACCTTAAAATGGGTCATTTAAAAAAAAATAAGTATCAAAATGGTAGTCTACTGCTATAATCTTGTAAATTTCATCATTGCAGAATGATGAAGACTATTGGCTCCTATAGACAGAGAAGTTCCACTCACAGATATGTGGAATATAGATTGTATGCTTTCTTTTCAATGTTCCATTACTTACGTGTCATATGCACGCGCGTTAAGTATTAATACAGTGTTTCGTTTGCATTTATCGACTACTTTCAGTAGGTGATATAGAGTGGGATGGAGTGGATTTGCTAAGCGAGGATTTTGGTTTAGCTGATGTTAGCACTGCAAACCCAAGTACACCACCAGTTGATGTCAGCACAGAGAAGTGAAATCAAGGTAAGGGGTTTGTTGTACAGCGAAATTGTAGAAGTAAAAGAGATTAAGCTGTTGTTTGGTACAAATAAAACTCGGTTATTGAATGGGTATCATACCCATGTAGCTTTTTTGTTTTATCTTCACCAGACTTAACTGAAATGCATTTTGATTTACTCAACTCACTTCAAATCAGCTTTACCTAAACACTCGATCTTTTATATTGGTTATCCAACACGCATCTGGAAAGCCCCTCGATAACAGAAGGAAGTCCAACATAAGTTAAACCATAGTCTACGTTTCCCTTGCATATTTTCATTAGTTTCTCTATTGCTTGTTTGTAACTATTCCTTTGTTTATTTTATTTATTTTTGTTCTTAAAATTACGTAAATTTCTTGTGAATTTTCAATATAAAAATTAAATGATAGAAGTTGTTTAGTTATTAACTTTAATTTAAATTGTGTCAAAATAACATCTTATCTACATACAAGCAAATGAGGAACTACCAAAACTATTGTCAAAGTTGATGTGTACACATTTGTTAGATTGATTTAAGTTATAAACATTAGGCAAAATGATATTATCCAACTTTGGGTTTATTTCAACTCTTGCATTGTAGTGAGCTACTGAGCTTACAAAACTTTATGCTCATGTTTAGGTATAAAATGAAACCTTCAAGTTGTTTCATGTAAACTTATTCTTCACTATTCAAGAATGCTATTTTAGCATCCATTTGGTTAAATTACAAAATTGTGAATTACAAACAAGGCAGTCAATACATTCTTTTTGCCTAAAATCTTGGATGACCGATCTTGATTAAAACTTTTTCATTGTTTCCTCGACCCTTTTCTTTCAAAGATTCATTGTTTAAATGCTTACAACTTGGAGGCAAATGTGAAATATGTGAGAACCCAACTAACCAGGCATCTTTCTTCATTATGAAACTTTTTTCCTTATCATTTACTTTTATAAAAAAAAGATTATCTCTGAATCTTGTAGTTTCATCAAAGGTTTAAGGATCCTTTTTAATATTGTGTCGCTATAAAACATGAATCTAGTTTCAATCTTGATCCTTAATAAAAGGTAAAGTTTGAATTCAGAGCAAAAAAAAAAAAATGATTTAGCTTTTTCGGTTTGTTTGCTTTGCCTGTATTTAGTGGTAATCAAATAATAGTGAGTTCCACTAGGTTTGAGCATTCACAATAGGGGGACATCCTTAAACCGTCAACTTGACGGCACATCAGATTCCAAACTTCCTTCGGAAATTCTAACTTTTTCTACATCCCACAAAGCTCCGCATCATCAGTGGCGGAGGTATGTGTTTTGAGATGTAGACTCGGGACAGAAGTCTTTTTTCAGTTGTATATATATATATATATATATATATATATATATATATATATATATATAGGGGGAGGATTAAATAAAAACCCACTCAAATTGAAGAAACCTAGTAAACTTAATCTAGACCATTGATCTAAAGTGATCAATGGCCTAGATTGATTCTACATTATTTTAATAAATTAATTAAGGTAGATAACAAAAAAAGGGCACAATGGTCAAATGCCATTTTCTGAAAAGCAGATATGACAAGTGGACCCCACACATGTCACATCATCTCTCTCATACTTTTGTGACCATGGTCCTAGATCTGTCAGCACGTCATGTTACATATGTAACATATGCAGTGTTGCGTACGTTAAAATTGCACAGATTGTATATAATCAATTAAAAACTTTATAGATCAAAAAACATTCAAATGTACACAATAAATTATTAAGTAGGGATTAATTGCATGACAATACAAAAAACTTGCAATAAAACATACTACACAAAAAAAGTTATACTTTATATTGTTCATCTTGTATCAACCACAAAACATAATATTAAAAGATTCATACACCACCCCTTGGCATCCAATAACCATTCTTTTCATAAAAAGCCAATTCTTCATATGTAATATGTAGACCCAGACATCCTGCATTGCAACCAATAGTGGCAGACGGCATCCAATAACCATACTTGACATAAAAAGCCCATTCTTCCTCGGTATAACCTATACCCTCCCATTCTGCCCTAATACGCCCACCTTCCTGAGACGTAACCGACAGCCCAGGTTTCTTAAATTGAGGTTCATATGGTTCTTCATATTCAGCCCCTGGATCTGATTCGTAACCAACAACCCATTCAGGTGTGTAACTTACATCATGCGCATCATCCTCCGGTGTCATATAGTCTTCTGGTGGCGGATATTCTTCGGGGAAAACGTAATCAAATGCCGCATTCCAATCGAAATCTTCATCACTTACAAACCCATCATCCCCCTGCTCTAAGGGTATAACCGGTTCTAGGGGTGGGATAACCGGGTCAACAGGGGGTAGGGGTTCATGTTCAGCTGCAACAGGGAGGATATCTAGTTCAACAGGTGGGGGTAATTCAGGTGCAATTGCCATGTCCGGTTCATTTTGAGGTGGCTCGTGTGCGATTGGGTTGAGTTGCTGACGGGCCTCAAAAACCTCCCAAGGGGGAGTGCTGGGGTTGGAATTCATGATTCGACTAAAAAAGCACCTGTAACATATGTTATCACAGAGTAAATGTGGAAATTTTTAATATGAAAAAACAAAAAAAACAAAATAATGTTGTGTTCGGAAAACAGCTTATTTAATATACAATAAGGAGCCATGGCAAAATTGAGTGTTACGTGTGTAAACAGGCGTTTTTTGTCTGCAAACACATACTTAGCCTTTGTAGTCTGCAAACATCAAACATTCTGACTGCACACAACACACATTGACAGCAAAAAAAAGATATGCTACACACGTAACACCTTAACTTACACACATATATGGTATAACTAAACACAGATAAAACACCTTAACAAATGATTCTTTAATAATAAAAATGATTCTTTATAAAGAAATACATAATACAAAATAGAGCCCATACAAAAAAAGACATTTTCTGTAAAAAAACACATAGGTAACATAAAAAAAACTCATACATTCGAAACAAAAAAAAAAATAGACAGACATGGTGCAAAAAACACACGAGTGTTACATGTGTAACAGGAAAACACAACAAAAACTTTTGTAGTCTGAAGTAAACATAGAGCAGAATTTGATATGCTAGAAAACATAGAAAACAGAATTTGACTGCAAAAAAACAGATATGCTACACACGTAACAACCTAACTCAGCACAAAGATTATACAAAAATATAGACGATAAAAAACACCCTAACTACCACACAAAAGTACTACGAACATGAACACAAAACGAAAAATCATTCTCGATGTTTAACATTATAAATCACCTAAAAAAATATAGATGCTATTAACACACAAAAAATCAACAATTATTTCTAACTTTAAAAAAATAAAAATATTAAACCACCTAACCCCCAAAAGAAGACATTTCCTGTAAAAAAGTGAAATATTCATGAACTTTTTTTATGAATTAAAAAAAAACAAATTAAAAATAAAATCAATTATTATGCTTACTAAAAATGATGACGTGAATCTTTTGGAAAACAAAAATAACAATCTAAAAAGACAAATAATAACTCGAAACACCATTAATATATAAAAAACACTTAACTTGCAACACCATGACAAAACAGACATTTTCTGTTACGTGTATAACAGATGTTTTTTACTGCAAAAACAAACAAAACTTTGTACTCTGCAAACATCATACCTTTAGACTGCATAAAAAAAACATACTTTGACCGCAAAAAAAAAAGATTTGCAATAACTAAACACATAGAAAAAAAAACATAGAGCAAAAAAACATACTTTGACCGCAAAAAAAAAAAAAAAAACGATTTGCTATAACTAAACAATGGTTCTAATTACCCACAAAGAAAATTCATTCAGGAAACAAATGATATTTCAAATTGAAACCATCAAAATAATTACCCACCAAACACCTACACAAAAAAAAAAAAAAAAAAAAAAGCATCTCTGCCAAAAATTTACCCACCAACAACCACAAACAAATCCTCCCAAAAATCCCACAAAAATTGAACCCATCAAAACCTACAAAAAAGCATACCCCAAAACAGGGGAAAAAAAAAACAGGGGTTCCCCCAGGTCATGTGTAAAACCTCAACAATTCATTCTAAACTAGGGCTGGCAAATCGTGTCCCTAACAGGTTAACAGGTCTCTGACGCGCGCGAACAATCAAGTTCTAAACATGAACACGACTCGTTTAACTCATTTATATCTCATGTTTATAACACAGTTTTATGTTTTATGTTCCAAAAAAGGGAAATGAAAGATTTTTGCCTCTTAATTCTAAGTATTAAAAAAAGTCAAAAAATCAAATAGTGTACTTTTCAGTCAAACAGGTCTTATCGTGTCTTAACAGGTTACCCATTGCCAGCCCTATTCTAAACAACAAAAAATTATGTTATAATCACTTTTAACAAAAAAATCCACAAATTATTTCGAATTAAAACCCCTAAAAAATAAACCTGAAATTAAAAAAAAAAGAGGATAACCGGTTGGGGTGACAGGGATGATGACGATGATGAATAGTTAACTGGGGCCTTCAATGATGATGCCACAGTTGGTTGTGACGATCCTGTGGTGGTGCGAGATGATGATGATGCTGGTTGTGATGATCCTTTGGTGCTTCGAGATGATGATGGTGTGGTGGTTCGAGATGATGATGAAAGTGGATGTTAATGGTGGTGTATGATCTTTGCTTCAGATCTATAATTATACAGAGAGGTGATGATGGTGAGAGAAGAGGGAAATGCATAATAATTTGAAATGAGAGAGAGAAACAAGGGTTATATATGAGAGGGGTTAGGCTAAATTACTAAAATAACCTTTGGTTAATAAAAAATTAATTAAGTTCAATGGCTATGTGGAGCATTGTGGTCCACTAGATGGGTTTGTGGGAGTTTCTTCATTTTAGGAGGTTTCTTGTGGATACTTAGCCTATATATATATATATATATGTATACATAGTTTTTCGAGTGACATCAATGTTTTTTTATGGTGACTATATTAGACCCAACCCAATTCCAGTTAAATTAGCTCAACTCTAATTTTTAAGTAGATAAAAATATAACCTTTTACAAGCCCATTACACTATTTAGCCCATTAGGGGGGAAGGAACACTTATAGGATTCACTTTTCACTTAATTGATTTCAACTAATCATGCACTGTCACATCACTTCACTGATACACTTTTTTGGAGGCGGCACTCCACTGATTCTTTTATTTATTTTTATTTAAATTCAAATCTTAATCTTTGTTTTTTTTAATTCACACGGTTTTACCACCAAACGGTCAGATTTTTCATAAACCGTCCTACCAACACGGTAAAAAATAATTATGTGCATTAAAATCGGTTTCATCTAACCGTCAGAAATATTGAATTTCACATGCAATACGGTTGAGATTTTTTTTTATATAAACCATTATACCACGGTGGTGAAAACACAGTTCAACATCAACAAAACCCACACCTTCATAATGACTCGCTGGACCGAAAATGAAGAAATGGCTCTGGTCGTGTGCGTTAAAGACGCACAAAACGACCAATCCTTGCAACGCCAACCCCGTAGGGGCTCAGGGGGCTCATAAGACCATTGAATTTATATTATGTTTTTTTTTTAATTTTTAATGACGATTTTTTTTATTATTGTATAATATTTTTATTATGTGATCAACCTTGCTTGACCCGAACCGTCAAACCGATCCACCCGAAAATATTTACGTCCGGTTCTACAAAATTAGAATGTCTAAAATAGTGACATCGTTGGAAAAAAATTCTGGATCCGCCACTGCGCATCATTACCTACTTTTCTCCCTTTTTTTTCTTTTTTCCACACATGCAAATATAGGGTTAGATCTCTTGGTAGAGTCATATGTCTCTTAGAGGAGAGATCCAAGCTTCAATCTTTCGCAATAGTGTAATTTAGAAGTATTGGTGTAATAATACATGAAATAAGAAAACGTAACATTTGCCATTCTGGAAAAAAAAAAAACAAACTACCAATTGTTTTTCTACTTTGTACACATTAGCGTCTGACAAAAAGTAGTGGAGCCCACATCCCTTCCGGATAAACCATGCGAGAGTCCTCCACCTCGGTGATGTCCGACGCTCTCTTGTCCAAAGAAGGCACGTAGGAACCGGGCCTCCGAGCACAAGCTTAATTGGCTGTGGCTGGCCTTAGTGATTTATTAGAATCTTCGCTCAGCAAATTTAGCATAACGGGATTCTACAACAGTCATTCCAATACAGCATCTATGTGTTTTGAAGTTATCTACATATCTATCTATCTATCTATACATGTAATAAACCAAAGTCATTTTAATGACATGGCACTCAAAGAGACATTCTCTTCCTTGAGTGTGTCATGTGTCATCCCATATGGCATTGAGATATTTTAGGAAAAAAATAATTTAAAAATAAAATTAGATTTTTCACCCTCATGTTTCCTCCCATAATTTTTAAACGTTAATATTTTTAATATACGAGATTTTTCAAAGAAAAAAATTACACTAAATTAACGAGCATTTTATTATCTTTCTAACGAGTATCATAGTGCTATATAAAAAACGGAGAAATTTTTTTGTGGGGTTTTGTCCATACAGGAAAAAAAACACAAAGTGTTCAGGTAAATCATTAATAATGTATAGACAAGTCACTAATTACGTTTAATTCAGTAAATATGATTTTTTTTCAACCAGAGCCGAATAGGTTATGTGACACCCGGCAAATTCTGGTTAACAACGTTGTCTAGATGAAAGTCTACCTTAGCGAGTCACGCGTATATTGTACTTAACTGGGTTAGTTAAGTCGTGTTATGGTTCGGGAACTATCAGTTTAGTATAGAGGATCATCGGATGTTAGTCTAGAGGTTCATTAGATGTCAGTCCTTAACCAAGTGTACAAATGGTGACGATTCGTAGAATCGTCAGGTCATACGGAACATACAAGTCTCGAGTCCCGGGAATTGGTGAACGAGTGTGAATATGTTTGTTTGCAAGTGTTATGTGTTTAAAATCATTATGTGACTTGTCGGTATGTGAAAATGTGTTAACATATGTTAAAACGGGGTTTAACGCGCAAAACACACGGAACCAGCCCCTATAGGCGATTAGGGGAGCCCAATCGCCTATAGGGGATGCGATTGGGCCTTCATAGGGGCGATTGGCATGCTAAATGCATGCCTTAGGGGCGATTAGGCCCTAATTTCATGAAGTTTCATGCGATTAGGAGCCCTAATCGCGTGTAAATGCTGCACAATCGCGTGTTACGTGCTGGACGACTAAAAACGACTATAAATACAATGCTTGACCTCCTAAACTTCATAATAACAACCCTAGTCGTCCCATAACCCGCCCCAACACACACACAACCTCTGGAACGTGATTTTGGATCAAAACACAAGGTTTCAAGCTTATCTCATCAATCTAACACAATCTAAGGTGTGATTTTCATCCATGCAATCTTTATTAACGTTTTTATTAAATCCCTAACGGTCCAGACCTGTTCTAAAACGAATAAGCTTTCTGAAAATCGTTAATAAGTGTTGTTAATCGGATTCTAACTATCATGCATGTGTTATGTGTGTTTATGATTAAAAGCTAGGGTTTCTATGATTCAAGATGGATGATTAACATAATTAGGTTAGTTTCAGATTAATAATGATATCATGTTAATGAAATCTGAGTAATTGTTCATTAGGGTTATAGTTATGCATGTTAATGTGATGTTTCATGCTATGTGTATTGTGTTTGGATGACATGGTTGCATACAGGGCTGATAAAACGAGGCTAAACGAAGGATTTTGGTTTAAACATGTTTGGTATAGTTGTTGGATTGATATTGGATGATTACACGCGTTCTGGATCTGATTTGGAGCGTTAAACGCGTGAAAAACCGGAACAGCTGGGTTACTGGCGATTAGCAACCCTAATCGCCTATGTTAGGGGCGATTAGGAGGCCAATCGCCTGTAAAGACTCCCTAATCGCCTATATTACATGCGATTGGGGGCTAAATGCCTCTATTACATGCAATTGTGATCCTAAATGCTAGTTAAGTCCTGAAATACATGTCTTATGAGCTAATTGCTAGTAGATGCATGTCTTATGAGCTAATTGCTAGTAGATGCATGTCTTATGAGCTAATTGCTAGTAGATACATGTCTTATGAGCTAATTGCTAGTAGATACATGTCTTATGACCTAATTGCTAGTAAATGCATGTCTTATGACCTAATTGCCTATAAACTCCTGAAATGCATGTCTTATGACCTAATTGCCTATATTATAGGCGATTAGCCTTCCTAAATGCCTGTTGACCAACCTAAATGCTAGTTGACTTTTCCTAATCGCGTGTACTGCTGCGGTAAGTGTAAATTAGCATTCCGAGACCCGATTTGACATATAGGAACATGCTAGGAACCCCGTAACATATCTAATAACTTGGTAACATATGTTCGAACTTAATTATGTGGTACTTGAACTACGTGCTATAACTTGTTGGTCGTTAACGTATGTTAAGTGTGATTGCATGATTGTATGTTTGAGAGCGTAAACATAACACGGGGAGTCTCGGGTCACCAATGGGATGTCGAGTCTTGTACATTGGGTCAGTTAAACAGTCACGGTGTTTTCAAACGAACTTGGTTATGGTCTGGACATCTAGGGACTAACTAACCTGCGGGTTATTAGTCTAAGTACTTGTAACTGTCATATGTTAGGTCGCCACTTTACGGGACTAGCATAACTGCTGAGTTATTCATATTACGAAGTAACGCAACTTAAGGTGAGTTTACGGCCCCTCTTTTAACTGGTTTCACTTTTCGAGGGAGAAAACATGTGTTAAAACTTGTTTGGTAACTACTGTCATACTATGGGTTTTCTATGGTTTACTATACGATCTTTGGAAGTCCCGGGGGAACCATGAATGTGCGGGTTTGCACAACGGGGAAATGTGAATAGCGCTATTGGGAGTGACCAACCCCGCTCGTCGACTTGGAGGGTCGGCGGGTGCATATTGTCTCAAACAGGAACAACAGGTTTACTACATCGGGCACGACATCTGGTTTGCGAGTTAGTAATGGTTTTCCAATCGTGATAGTAACAAAACATACGCCTAGCTAGCGTACTTGGGTTTTCGATTTGTTATAGTATGGACAGGTTGAACTTGGTACTGTGATTACAAAACCTGTAAACTCACCAGCATTTTTGTGCTGACGTAAACTTTTACATGTTTTCTCAGGTCGCTAAGGTAGCACAATGGAACTAGGGCGCACGCGTCTGCACGGCGTCTAGTTAGGATTGCATGGTTTTCAAACGTTGAACAATTGGTTTATTTTGGATTATGTTTTGAATAAGCTTCCGCTGTAACTGGAGATTTAAACTATGTTTTTGAAATTGCATATGTTAATTTAGACTTGTTTATTGTGATCGTTGGTTTGGATCCTGGTTTGTCATGCGCCTCGCGGTAAAACTCCGCAAGTGGATTTTGAGGGTGTGACAGGTTAATAAAGTTATACGTTGTTTTAAGTTAGGTATCAATATTAGTATGTTAAAGTTGTACATTTGTTTAGTCATTAGGATATGTGTTAATATTAGAGGTACATTAAAGTTTTACATTCTTTTAGGTTAGGTGTTAGCATTGGAGTTGTACATTGTTAATTTGTTTTAGGTTAGATATTAATATTAGAGTTATACATCAGTCTATTTCATATGTAAAATTGATGTATCATATTAAATTTCTCAACCCGGGACGCTCCCGGAGTATAATCTAATTCTATGAATATACAATCAAAACCGATCTCACCAGTCACCCTTACCTAAACTTCTTTATGTTTAAAGCATCCAAAATTGTCTTTCATTAAATAAAGTCTCACATGGACTATGCGGACCAAGGGTGATATGATTTATGAAGGGTGCCCACAAGTTTTAAGACTCTGTGTGGTGTGCGAGCGAGCCCATAAGTCACCTGGCTTGCGAACATTACAACCATCCCGTGTGAACGTAGCCGTGAGCGAGCATCAGCGAGTTGGCTCGCGTGAGCTAACGTTGATTAATTTGACCGTTGGTGAAAACGATCAAAATTTAAAATAAATAAATATACTCTATATATTTTTTCTAAACTCACTTCATTTTTTTAAACTAAATCACTCCACATGCATTCATATTATCATTCTTTTTATTATATTAAATTACTAGGTTAAAATCCCGTGTGTTACACGGGTTTAACAACAAAAACCATTAAATTAACAAAAGAGTGACAAATGTAATGATTGATGAAGAAATAAATAGTCTTACTACCGGTTAGGGATGATAAGATTATGAGTATCCACATGGTTGATCCTTCACTAGCAGCTATGGATGAAAGAACCTGCAAACAAGAGTTGATGTGGGTGTGGAGACGACTACACAAGGTAGTTGTTTATAACAAAAACGGGGTGAATGAGGATACTATCAAGTGGGATAGCTCTTCGGGTTAGCAGAAAGTGTCATCTCCTATTGGGGATGTGACCCCTTTTATAGGAGAGTCCCGTATGCCACCATTACCTAAGTCCTAACCGTGGTTAGGTTGTCTCCATCACCCTTAATTATGTTAGTAAGGTGATATATGGAAAGCTTAATTAATGGGAATAGTGGAATCGTATACCGCCTTTAATGGCTGGTCAACATGTTTGAAGCCTTGATTCATGCATGGCGTTTGACCATGCATGACTTTCGCCTTGACCGAGACTTGACCATTGGCTGGCCATTAATGTATTATGACCATTTCCTGCGCATAAGCTTTTCTCCGCGTGGCAGTGTTACTCCGGGTTTGGGTATGCGGAATAGTGTATTCAGTACCCAATCCCATCAAGTCCCCCTAGTCCGGTGTGTCTCTTATCTAAGAAGTTATGATGAGATGGGAGGGATGCTGGACTTATATGGTGTGTGTCTTTGATGAAAGCCTGTTTGCAATGTTAACTTGCGCACATGGGTTTGGTGAGTGATTTTTGCGTTGTGGAATTTTTATGCGGAGAACGGGTGGTATAAATTTACGTCACAGTTCCGTAGGTGTAAGACACGTCAGCGGTTTGCTTGTGGACAGTTGTCATTTCCCCCATGATCTTTAAAACTTGTGGTCCATATGGCGAGTGGGCTTGACGTGACTAATGACAGTTGAGACGTGTGCAGGCACGTTGAGCGGCGGTTTGTCAGGCGAGTAGGCGCGTGAGGCGCGTATGGCGTCTATTTGTCTTCATATGTACACGTGTCATTTTCTTATTAGACTCATGTGTGAAAAGGTCTGGCTGGCCCACTGATCATGACGTCAGTAGTATTAATTACCAAGCCTATATATTGATTTTTAATCATGTCTTTTCCATTTCCAATCGTTTCAAATTTGAAATTTCTCTCTAACGTATCTTCTCCTGTTTTTCACTCTTTTTCAACCATGTCTCAAGATTCACAAAACGTCCCGGAATCTAGTAAGACATCTGATTCTGTGAAAGATCTTGGGAAAGAATCATCAAAAAGTATTGAAGCCACCACTATTAAGTGGGATAAAGTCTCATTTTCAAGATTCCTTGATCAATATGGTATTCTGTCTGAATGGGAGCCAGAGCTCTTGGTCGAAGGGAAAAATGCTTTACAAGCTCCACCTGGTAAGATAACCTTGTATGCGGCGGCTTTTAGCAAGTGTTGTTTTCGTCTTCCGGCCACCAAGTTTGTAGTGGATACCTTGCTGACGTATGGCATTCATCCGACACAATTGACCCCTTATGGGTGGTGCCGTTTGATTCACTTTGAGGCTTCCTGTAGGGCTTTGGATATTCAACCTACATTCGAGAGGCTAAATGTTTTTTATGTTCTTGAGGCTGCCCGCGGCGGTAGTGGTTGGTATAGCTTAGGTATCCGCCGGAAGGTGAAACAACTAGTATCAGAAAATTTGAAATCCATGTATGAGTGGAAGGATAAGTTTTTCTACGTCCACCGTGGTGTTATCCCTGCTGCTTTTCAATGGATGATAGTTGGTTTAAAGGAGAAGATTGCTGAATTTCCCCCAATGGCAGGGTACAAAGAGTAGGCCTGGTACAAGTCGCTTTGTGACCATGCTACTCCGTTGATGATGGATGATTGTCCAGAAAGTGTTTTAACTCTGCTGGGACTTAGTCTTATCTGCCCTGAAGGACATGATCCGAATCCTCCAGAAGGTACGACTATTTGGTTGTTTGAAATACTACGAAGAGTACGAGCGAAGATGTAGACAGTAGTGTGTTGGTTAGGAAAGGTTTTTAACGTGCTTAATATGTTGGAGAAATGGAGAGTACGAGCGAAGATGTAGATAATAGCATGTTGCTAGGCAGGGTTTGTAATGTGCTAAATATGTTGTATCTCTCCAAAATGTTTTGTTGTTCTAATGACGAATATAGACTTTGATGGCTAATTGAATTACATTGGACAAACAAAACTGTACTATAATGAAAGGTGAAGCGTACGTGAAATAAAGATGATAGTGTATTAATGTATGTTTTATGAAAGTTAAGAGAGGAATAGTCTTTCATAAAGGGAATGAGATCTTTTGTAATGGGAAGACTAACCAGCAATATAGTTTTATGTTGTTGAGTCTTTAAAGCTAAAACGCTAGCAAAATAAACGTTAACTAAAGAGTGAGATACCGTAAAGATTGATATATTTCTTTGAAAATAAGTAATGAGTTTTGTAATGTTTACACTGTGTTCCCGAGTTTCATAAAAGGATGGAAGAGAAAGGATGTCTCTCCTCTTCCTTTCTCTCCAATTCCTTCCAAATTGGAAAGATTGAAAATCACACTAAAATCTTCTTTATTATCCCTCTCATTGCCTCCTACATAAAACTCTGGAACACATTTTTTCATCACTTCCTTTCCAATCCTTTATCTTCCATCTTTTAATAAAACTTTGAAACACAGTGTTAGAGTATAAGGGTATCAAAGCTTCGTTATCCAATGTTAAAAGGTCTTTTGTTAGTATTATGGTGACTCTGACTTCTCAATAATGTTGGTTTCACTATGGGAAGAAATGGCAATTTCAATTTTTGTGAGATTGATTGACTTCTCATAAAAAGGGTAAGTGGAATTGTGATAAGGTTCGCATTCTTTGGAAGATTTGTGGAGTATCCATATATACTTCAAAAAGATTTGAAGGTTTAAAATGGCTTAAAAATGGAATAGGTTTAAAAAAAACAAAAAAAACATTGTTTGGAATATTATTCGTTTATTAGTTTGCCATTTAATGCAAGAATTAGAGGGGACAGGCGCGGGCATTACACTTGAATTTTTTCAATTTCATTTATTTTAACCAATTTTGTAATGTCACATCACTTCACTAATTCACTTTACTGAGACACAGTTTTATAGACAGCACTACCCTAAACTACTCTAAAATAATTTCCCACAAAAGCTTCCAAAGTTCACGGGCTCTACTTCACTAATTCACTACCCAAACCCACTACCGCTGCCACCAGCGACCCGTAGGGGTACTCGTCTCCCTTAGAGTTGTTAGTTTATATGGTTCAAGAATTGGGAAAAACAAATGAAAAGATACTGGGAGGAGATCAAATTGACGATTAGTAAATTTAAAATCTGGAAGTCGAAACATTCTAGGCAAGTAATGAGTCAGGCATTCGGATACGGGATATGAGACCATGCATGATTTCACGGGGTTATCTTTTGGTCCCAGTGTGGCATCCCCAATTTCCCGGGACAAGCAAATCTATCCCGCTTCTTTGATTTAGGTAACTAGTTCGTCCTGCTTTGGACTTATTAGGAGAGCAACAACAGCTCTCGACCAGTTGTGTGTTCGACAAATAGGCATGTCTCGGCACGACTCGCCTTATTCCGCTGAAGCCATTCCCGATGAAGTCCATGACTCGGGCAGCAACCCAAGCGTTCAAACACAACCCACAACATTGCGACTATCAAATATTTGGCCAGTGACAATGAGCTTATATCAGGTCATACATCTGATTACCGAAATCATGCTTATACTTATTTACTCGCTTCGAAAATGAAAGCATTAATCATATAATCTATATCTATATCTATATTTATATCTATTTCTATATCTATATCTATACTATATTATAAAGTATTTTATAGGGACTTCTTAAAATTTAAGAAGTACAAGTGTAATTTCTTAAGGTATACCATATAATGCACATATTAAAAGCTTTTTAAGGGCAAATTTGTCTTTTATGCATTACTTACGCCTTTAACCCATCATAAATGTAGGTTCAATTTTTTCATTAAATTTTAAGTGATACAACTACTAAGAACACTAAATGGTTTATCAATTTATTACTTGAGGAAATATGACGAGACACTAACTCCTCAACTTTTTAACCCCTCGTAAATTTAAGACCAATTTTTCATTAAATTTTAAGAAATGCAACTATTTTGAATGTTAAATGATATATCAATTAATTACTTGAAAAAATAAGAAAATACATCACACTCTTACAAATTATATAAAATGAAATGAAAACACCAATGCAAATATTGCAAATGCATTACTGCGTAACACACAATTTGCATTTGGTTTGTATTTTCAGAACAGTTGATTCCGATCAAACAACATGTAAACGCTCCCAAATGATTTGCTACATGTAGCGTGGGGGAATATATTGATTCCATTATTTTTTGGTGCTACGTTTTTAAGTTATCTTTACCTAAATTATACTTATTTGTAAATTGGTACCCCGTCGTATCGTGCGGGCTTCCCACTAATATTATTTTATACATACTTTGAAGTTGTTAAAGCTTATAGTTACAAAAAAATATCTAACCATATAATGAAAGTGTAAAGAGTAATATTGGGTGAGTTTAAGATCTACTTTTGGATAATGGGATTTCCAACCCCAACGGGTGACTTTTTACCACAAAAGATTAGAAACATTTTTTTTTTCAACAACAAATTTTTCACCTATTTCAAAATATCTCATTACCTCGAACGTGGACTTAGGTGGTGTTTGTTTTCTGCTTAGAAGAGCTTCTAACCTCTTATGTCTGCGCCGCGCAGACGCGGGCAGACATTTGAGGCGGGCAGATCGTTTGATTTTTAGAAGACATTCACCTTTAGAAGCTCTGCCCAGCCTCTTCCTCAAGCAGACATCAACCCACCTCTTCCAACCTCTTCTCCTTTATTTTTTTTCTTCCCTCTTCTATTTCTCCATTCATTTCTTCATCCTTCATCAGACATCTCATCCAACTCCTTCTTCCCCCCACTCGTTCCTCCTCCTCTTCACCCCCGCCGCCTCCCTCCACCGCCGCCACCGCCTCCCCTCCACCACCTCCGCCTCCTCCCTCCTTCTGCAGATCTGGTCACACATAACTTCGTTGGCTTTTGTCTTGCCTTCTGCAGATCTGGTCACATCATCAATATATGTTAATTATATAGAGGTGTTTGGATTATTAATTATATAGAGGTATATAGAGTGAGAACCTTCTGAGGTTTATCATTATTATCAATTAGGCCAATAATAATAATAAGAAAACTGAACTAATAGAGATGTTTAGAGAGAGAGAGAAAGACAGAGGAAGGAGAAGAGTGTGAATGATCTGTGTGTTTTAGAGAGAGAAAGGAAGAACAAAGGGGTATGTGTGTGTTTTTTTGTTTATTATTTTGTGAATATTTGTGGTGGGTTATGGTTTTGGGTTACGCTGCAGATGTTAAAAACAAACAGTCTTCCTCTTGCAGACTGCAGACCTTTGGTCCACCTCTTCTCCTGCAGATGTCTGCAGATATGGTCCGCAGACTGCAGACCTTTTGCCTCAAAAAAACAAACAACACCTTACAGTCTTACACCACCAAGAGACAAATCTCTACCACTAGGCTATAGCCCAAGTAGCAACAACTACAAAAAAAAATAAAAAAAGATTAGAAACAGTATGCTCAACATCTATGATGAAACCTACAAAGTACAAACCTACGAACATTATACGTGATTTTAATCCAATAGGAGGTCGAGATTATAAAACCCAAATAATAGTCATCTGTTACATATCTTAAACCCACAAAAGGTACCAGTGTTTTTATGTTGACTAAACTACACCGAAGGTCCAAGGTATTTCATGTATACAAAACTAAAAACTTCAAATTTTGTCTCCATCCTTATAACGAGATATGGTTGTACGCCCTTTGCAGCCATGTAACACATGGGTTGTTAACATGTAACCTACATTTTGTGTTATTTTTTAACCAATAAAAAACCATTGTCATGTTCCCATATTCGTTTGTTCTTAGTCATCCCCCAGCTATGTCCGGAAGCTTATTGGACATCGTTTTCCTTCATTTTATGACCTTCATACCCTATGTCACACAACATTAGCTATGCCTGCTCTGCCCATGAATTTGTTCTCTGCCCCAGCTCGACTGGCTGTTTCGACCTAGGGTTGCACCCATTTGTTTAGGTGGATGTGCCACAATCACTTATTTGTATTTTTATTCCACTAATGAGCGCGTTTAGTGATTTATAGCGCAAACGAAAATGGATCATTTGTTGGTTATGAACATTATTGTAGTTCAAAATTTGTGCACCATCGACACTTAAGCTATTTTCCAAATAGACCAATAGGCAGGGGCTGCAAACAAATTAAACGAACAAGGCTTTGTTTGTGTGTGTTTGTTAAGGAAATAGATGTGTTCACGAATACCTACCGAATGAGATTTTATGTTTGTGTTCGTTCACTAAAGAAACAAGCTTGTTTGTTTGTTAATTTTAGGTATCGGACAAAAGTGAACGCAGATTACACAAACGATTGTTCATGAACACAAACGTAGACAAATGAACATTTATGAACACAAATGAACGCAAACGAACACAAACAAACACATGAACAGAAACGAACGTATGTTAAATTTCAAATAAAATAAGTATCTTTCATCACAAACATGTAATACACCATTACTAATAAAATAATTTATTAGGGGGGGGGGGGGGGGTATTTTGTGTACTTAAATAAAAATAAATGTTAAAACTAATGAACTGTTTAACACAAACGAACACGTTACCAAACAATCATAAACACAAATGTACGAATGCAACATATTTTCTTGTTCGCTCATTTAACCAAGCGAATGACATTTCTTGTTCGTGTTTACTCATTTATTAAACGAATGAACAAATGAACTTTCCGCCACACGATTCACAAATTATTCCTTGACGTTTGGTAGCCTTACAAGTAGGTGAACTTATTTCATTTCACTTGTTTGATTACTCACATGTAGGTTATACCATTCATCATCTTCATGTTGGCCTCTTATTATGTGGAAATATTTGAACCCTCTTATTTCTCATTGGTGTCTTTTGATTGGCATATTATGATAAAGATTTGTAATAATTTATGTCTATATTGATTGGCCTTTTTAATGATGGGTTTGTGGGTGGGTTCATTAGATGTGTATGTTCAGCTTGAGGGGTCCAACTTACATGATCAACTACAATTAACGGTTTTGTGATATGTGTTTTGTTTGGTTTGTGAGATGTGTTTGGGTGGCGGCAATGGTCGTGTTGGCAGACTATGGGCAGTGGCAGATAGAGTTGGTGGCGGATTGTTGTCTGGGTTGGTTAGCGGAGGGTTGGGAGGGAGGGGTCAAGACTCAAGAGAGGCACAGAGATGAGGTATGAGGCGTAGAGGGGACTTTTTATTAAAAAAGAAAAGAAAAAAGAATTGTTAAAAATTAGGGAACTAATTCAATTCAACAAGCAAATAATATATATGTTTTTTAACGGCAAATTTTTATTCCCTATAAGAATTGAACTCATGACCTCCCGAAGTTAAATGGTCCTATAAGCTTTGCTTCTACCATTGAGCCACCAACAAATGGTAATATTATACATCTCTTGTTCCCCTAATTACTTATTTTGTAGAGTTTGGTCACTGGAACATTGTTGGATGTCTAGGGGGCTCAAAAGTTTAAAATTTAGTTCAAAGAGGTTGCCATTTTATTTTTGGTAAATTGATTTTGGTGAAGGAGATCTTGATGTCATATTCTCCCAATCTCTCGTTCTATGCAACGGCTCTTATTTGGGCTTCGTAATAAATAGAGTTTCTCCCTGAATTTGTGGCGGAGTTTAAACTTTTAGATGGTGGAGGACGAAAGTCAAGAGATCCAATTTATTTTTTCAAATCGATGGGGTCGTACTCTACTGAGTCAAAAAGCAGTGCGGCTCGGGGCACCCTAGGGACCTTCTAATGCTTCGCCCTTGACCGGAATGCTTAACATCATCTATTTATATCTTAAGTCTCTAATATTGTTCTTTGATTTTGTCTTCTGATTTATCTTGTGCGAACTATTTGGTTCTTGAATATTTTGTTTTAAATAAAATCATACCTTTCAACAAAAATTGTAAAAAGGGTAAAATGGTAATTTTGTATCAAATTAACAATGCATGGATGCAAATAAATAGAATTAAATCTGTAACTCGTAAAAAAAAAATATCACCAATTTATTGATGGGTAGGCTAAATGCACTCTCTTTTTTTACTATTCACACCCTTTTCTAAAAAAAATAGTTTTGAACTTGCCAAATTTTATCTCTATAAAAATCTCCATTTGTAATTCTTACATAAATAATTGATAGGCATTAAATTTCATTCGCCTTGTATCGATCTATAAAAGTTCTTGTATTTGAATTGCTTACTTCAAAAAAAATTTATCTAATCATCGGTGAACATAATTTGCATCTTAGTAATTTATGGTCCAATTGTTATAAGCTTAATTGTTTAGTAATTTAGTAAGTTAAACATCAAACAAGTTAAATTGTTATTATTATTAACTAGCTTTTATCTCGGGAACGTTCTGGGGTTGAAAAATATAACAATTCTAATAATACTAATACTAATAGTAATAATTATTACCCTTGTAATTAAATAAATAAAAAAATAACCTTGCTATAAGGTGACACCATGTGTTGCGGTGTTGCGCGATTCTTTCTCCTAGCTTCTCTTGATGAAGTATACCTATGCATTTTTAAAAGAGTAAAATTCCAATGAAAACATGGCGATTGAGCTGAATTTCAACATCGTGGATAAAAACCTGGTTTAAAAGAAAAAAACATTATTAATGAATAACCTGAACACTTTGTGTTTTTTTCCTGTATGAACGAAACCCCACAAAAAAATAGTTGTTTTTTTCTCCGTTTTTTATATAGAACTATGGTACTCGTTGGAAAAATAATAAAACGCTCGTTAATTTGGTGTAACTTTTTTCTTTAAAAAATATCGTATATAAAATATATTACCGTTTAAAAATTATGGGAGGAAAATAAGAGAGAAAAATTTAAATTTGTTTTAAAATTCTTTTTTTCTAAAATAAGTCAATTTAAATTTAGTAAATTAGGTTTTATATTATTATTTATTTATTTTTAATTCGCCACATGGCTTGACACATGGCATACTCAAGGAGGAGAATGTCTCCTTGAATGCCATGTCATTAAAATGGTTTTATTAGGCCTTCATTGAATGTCACCTCATCAATATTCAATTCTTTTATTATAAGTTATAGATATCGGTGAAAACAAGCTAAAACATCCATCGTCTTAAACAAGTTTCTAATATATATTTTATGTAATCATCCGTGGACCGCGAACACAAGTTAAATTGGTGAAGCGATCATGATAGAAATTGTATGCGTACAAAACTTTAGATAACTCTTGGTTATATAAGTTGATTTATTTTCTATAAACGCTAAAAATTTTTAGATAAGATAATGAAGAAGTATAGAACCTGGTTGGTGCTTTAATCTTCTACATGATACAAAGAGATCTTTCTCAAACCGTCTGAAATGAGTATAGAAGCCTTTCCTGCAAAAGAAAACACCATTAGGACTCGTCACAGGATTGGGGGTAATCCTGTGACCACCCTCCGGCGTAAGAATAAGTATTGGTTGTTTGTAAAGAGAATATAGTGATAGTGATTGGTGTAGAGATGATTGTGTTTATGTTTTACCTTCGCCCTCCTTTTATAGCCTGTCCATTCCTTTCGCTAAGGGAGATAATCATTGCCGGATTGTTTGTACATGGATTTCGCTACCATTTATGTATCATTTGACTGTCATGTTGACTATTGACTTTATTCAATTGCTTGACCCCGTTGAATTAGTTGGGTCAATCTTTATTGGGCTTTCCTTTTGAATGGGTTTAAACTAATTGTGGTATGAGCCAGTTTGACTTAACTGGGCCCTACGTCGTCATGTCCCCCCAGTCTAGTGATAAGAACATGTGAATATTACTAGACTCTTTTGTAATATAAGTACGGAAAAATGCGAGAAAATCAAAAAAGAAAGGTCGATTTTGAGTCCAAATTGGGATTTGTATCGCACGCCCTATGCACGTGATATATCATTATAACAACCGTCACATCAATAGTACGAATGTCTAGGGAGTTGACACATGGCAGTTACCTTTTATTTTGAATTTGAAACGTCCGTTTATTTCTTATAAGAATGTGAATTCACATCCAGAAAGTATCATTTCAACCGTTCTTTCTTTATTCAAAATGGCTCCCAAAGCGAGTTCGTCACGCGCCGTTGTGAGTGTTGCCGACATATCCTGTACCTGGTCATCGTTTCCGTCATTTCTTAGTGAATATCACATTCCGTCAGAGTGGGGACCAGTGCTCCCTGGCAAAGATGGCCAGGCCTTCCCTGTTAAAGAGGGAAAAATCACGCTATATGGCGAGTTTTTCAGTTTTTCCCACATCCGGTTGCCGGCCACCAACTTTATTTTTGACTTGTTATCGTATTACAAGGTACATATCTCCCAATTACACCCTCTAGGTCTAATCAAGATCCGTCACTTTGAGTTTTGTGCCCTAGGTCTTTGTAGAGCACCTCACCTGGAGATATTCTGGTCATTATATGTTTTAAAGTTCAAAGGGGAATATTTTACCTTCGATCGTCGCCTTGGTATGCCATCTTGTATAGATAATTTTCCCCAAAGCGTTCGTGATAAAGAATGGAGGAAGAAATTCTTCTTATTGACGAACGTGTTCTTCCCGTCCGAGTTCCGATTAGGTATCCGGAGGCCAAGGCTAAATTGGCCGACGAATGTCCTCCGCGTTTTGCATACGAGAAAGATCCGTTGTATCTTGGTTTGACCAATAATCCTACAGAATGTACTTATATTCTGGAAAGGGCCTTGGTTGCTGTTGGCATGAGCCGAATATGGGTAGACGAGACCGTTTTTCCAGAGTACCGTCGTGAGGATCAGGGGGCGTGGCAGTATTTCGATGTTCTTGATGCTGAAGTTTCTGCCCAATTGGTAGAATATGACCGGCCTCTTGGCCCTGATGAGCTTCATGTTCTTAGTCAGACCATTGCTAATTTTCTTATTCCTTCTCCTATTGGCTCGGTTTCGGGTCAAGGTACCGAACCGGTTGTATCTGTGATGGGTTCTGTTCCATCGACTGTTGCGGAAGATTCTGTGGATCCTATCGATGCTGATCCCCTCAATGTTGCCCCTCCACAAAGTGATGTGAGTGGGGATAAAAGAAAAGATAAACCTAAAAAGAGGAAAGCTGCTGTTGTTCCCGGGGTGGAGGCCTTGCTGGCCAAAAGGAAGCAGATGCTGGAAATGAAAGAAAAATCACTTTGTAAGTGTTTTAATGTTCTTTCATCCCTTTTTTTATATGTAAATGATTATTATTTATCTCGTATCTGTAAACAAGTGAGCGAATAGCTGTCAGCCTTTCTTCCTCTGTGACTGAAGAAGTAAGTGTGTCCTCGGTTGATACCCTGGAGGATCTTCCAGACATTGGCTTTAGTGGTTCCGGGGAAACTGTTATCGTGACTTCTTCACTGTCTCCCAGCAACGTAGTGCAGACTTCGGTTCCTATTACCACCATTCCTGTATGCTCTCTGCTACGACTGCTGTTATGACCCCGTCATTGTCATTGCCAAGCTTATCCATTCCGGTATCTGTAAAGCCGGTTTTTTCCTTTGCCAGGCCGTCTGTAGCTTCCAGTTTTGCTGCTGGGCAAAGCTTTTCTCAATTGTTACGGGATGTGCAGAAGAATCCTGTCCAGTTTCCTGGTGGGGTCCGGACTGGAGGTTCACCGGCTCAGAGTCATTCTTCTGGTGTTAATGACATGCCATCCAACGTATATTCCCATGGCATTAACTGGCAGCCATCCTTAAAAGACATCCATTATGTGCCTGGGTGGCATGTTGCTGAGTCAACCCGGCTTATTCATCCGGATGCCATTCGTCATTGGGCAGAACACACCTTCCCCCCAGCGGAACGATCCTATTTGTAGGGTTTGGATAACGCCCAGCTTGCTGAGAATGTGTTGGGTTCTGGTGTGAACTATACTGCTGCGTCATATGAGGTGCTTCGCCGGTGGCGGGCTGATCTTGCAAGCCTTCTGGAGGTTTGTGATAAGCAAGTATTCGCCGCGTCTCAGAATGAAAGGTTGTCCAAGCAGTTGGCTGAGGCCGAGGTTGAGCTGGTATCCCGGCATGTTGCTATTGAGAAATTAGAAGGTGACAAGGCCCGGATGGTGACGAATCATATGGAAGAAAAGCTAAATTTGCTTCGGGTTCATGAATCGCAAAATGGCATTATTTCTCGTCTCGAGAGCCGGGTGGATGTTTTGTCCAAAGAGCTGGCTGCGGAGAAGAATACTATTGCCCGAAACCAAGCTGAGATGGAAAGGTGCAAACTCTTGTCTGCTGAGGTTGAAAATTTTGTATCCAGGATCCGGCGAGCGGAAGAGGAGAAAGATTCTGTGGTGGAGAAGTTGAATGAGTGCCAAAGGCAGTTAACTATCTCAAACCAACGGGCTGATCAGGCTGTTGACTCTGCCGAGGCTGCCAAAGCTCTTGCCATATCACTCCAGTCCCAATTGGAGCATGTTCATGTTGACCGGGATTGGTTGATAGGACAAGGTATTCTTGCATCATGGCGTTTCATTCGGACCAGTCAAGAGTATCAAGATCGTATCAACGCTTTTTATGAGGTAGCCATGGAAGCCGGTTATCATGGCGGGCTAGGTTATGGTAACCAGCTTGGTCTTGCAGGTCAGAAGATACCACCTCCTACAGAGCAAGAGAAAGAAATTCCTACCCGGGTTGCTGATTCCATGCAGGCTTTAATCAGTGATACTTTAGAAGCCATTTCTCAATTGAGCGGCCATGTTGGTGATGAGGGTATTTCGTCTCTTCGGTCTTTACTTGAGCCTTTCATTGTGGTGTCCTCTGATGGTGAAGAATCTTCATCTAGCAAAGATTAAGAATTGTTTATTTATGACTCTTTTGTTATTTCCCTTTTTTTTCTATATTTGCACGTGTAGTAATGTGTGGTGTGTGCCTATGCCACTTGTCATGAGGTTCATGACTCTGAACTGATGATGGATTTGACAGCCATTAATGGCTACTTGCGTGTCATGATTGCATGACGTTATGCGTCGCCATTTTCACTATTTATGTCAGTCAATATCAAGATTATTTAAAGCGTATGTTTTGGTCTTCCCTAGGGGATCCTTATATAAGTTACTTGACTTATCAAATACTCCGTTCTTCTCTCTTCTTCTTTTTCTTTCTTCATCTTCTCTCCATGACGAGACGTTCAGTTTCTATTATGGAGTTGTATAGAGAGCTTGATGCTTTAGATGGTTTGCAGATGCTTTTTCAGTGCTCCCGTGATAGGGACAGACGCCAAGATGCTTTAGAGGAGTTTAATATAAGGTATGTTGACTATGTGCCTGCCCGTAGGTATGGGAAAACATATTCCCGTGGGCCTCGGACGTTGTTTTTTGATGCTGGTCCCGAGCATGTGCCGGAACCTGACCTGAATCCTTTGATTGAAGGGCCGGTGGATCCTGTGGTTGTTGAGGTTCCTCCACAACCTGGTGTTGTGTTGGATAATGTTCAAGACCTTGTCATTGATCAAGAAAATCCTCAAGCTGAAGTGGTTGAAGACCCTCTTGATAACCCGGTGTTTCCTCAGGTTTTTCCCGAAGAAGAGTTACTATACACCCCTGCAGAGGTGTTAGCAATCCTCAATGGTAGGCTTTGAAGGGTCCCTTGCCTGTAGAAAGGCTTAATGGGGGTTTTCCTTTGTTTTTTTTAGCTAGCGTTTTGTTTGGTAGGGTAACGGCGTTTGGATTTTTGTCCTGCCTCCACCATGTTTTTTGGAAAGTCATGTGTATGACTATTTTTGGATGTCGTACATCAATCATATAAATATGTAAGAAATGTTGCCGTAAAAGGCGTTTTATTAACACGTCATGCCGTGGATGTTATTAAATGATTACATAAAGTCTAACTGTAAAAGTTTAAGCTCGTATACTTGGAGCACCAAATGTCGACTTGTGCTTGTTCACACGTAACATTTCTTAAACTGCACCGCGTTCCATGTTCTTGGTATTGGATCTCCGTTCAATTGTTTCAGGGAGTATGCACCTTTGCCTAGCACTTCAGCTATCTCGTAAGGCCCTTCCCAGTTTGGTCCCAACTTTCCTTGAGCCACGGATCTACTTGCTTCATTATCTCTCATCACAAGTTCTCCCACTTTGAAGGTCCTTTCAAGGACCCGCTTATTGTAGTATTTCTCCAGGAGTCTCTTGTACCGGGCCTCGTTAATACATGCTACCTCACAACGTTCTTCCAGCATTTCCAGATTTTCGCGAATCAGTTCTTCGTTTCTTTCCACATCGTTGTCCCTCCTTAGAGTGGGGATCCCGATCTCTGCTGGGATCATTGCTTCCGAGCCGAATGTTAAACTGAACGGTGTTTCTCCATTGCTTGTTTTTGGCATTGTTCTATGCGCCCAAAGAACGTGTGGCAATTGATCGACCCAAGATTTTCCTTCTGCATCCAACCTTTTTTTCAAGCCATCCAGTATGCTTCGATTCGTTCTTTCTACCTGCCCGTTTCCTTGTGGATGAGCGACGGAAGTAAAGACTTGCTGGATGTGTAGTCTCGCGCACCATTCTTGGAGTGACTTATCTGTGAATTGTGTACCGTTGTCACTGACAAGATACAATGGGACACCGAAGCGGCAGACTATGTGTTCCCATAGGAATTTTTTAATGTTTGTTGCTTCAATCTTTGCCAATGGTTTGGCTTCGACCCATTTGGTAAAATAATCGATGGCGACCACCAAATATTTCAGTTTCCCGGGGGCCAAAGGGAATAGTCCCACCAAATCAACTCCCCACTTTTGGAATGGCCATGCGGCCGTGACCGGTATTAAGTTATTCTTTGGCCGTATGGTCTGTGGTGCATACTTTTGGCAACTGATGCATTTCTGTAGCTCTTCTACAGCCATGTTATGCATTCCTGGCCAAAAATAGCCTGCATTTGTTATTTTGGCTACTACTGCCCGAGGACCTGCATGTATGCCACATATGCCCGCATGGATGTCTTGTATTAAAAATCTTACCTCTGATGGCGCCACTCATCGTAGAGCTGGACCTAGGTATGACTTCCGATATAATGCTCCTCCGTGCATTTCGTATTGCAGGGACTTGGTCCGTATCTTCATTGCTTCGCCTTTATGTTCCGGGAGTATCCCCTTTTCCAGGTATTGCTGAATTGGTGTCATCCACGACACCTTTGCCATGTAGATGTTGTGTACTTCCATCTCCTGGGTTGATGGTTACTTCAGAATTTCAATGTGAACATCTTCCTCAGTGCCAGAGGATGCCAATTTGCTGAGAGCATCCGCGATGTCATTCTTGTGCCTTCACACATGAATCAGTGTTACTTTTTCAAATTTCGACATCAACTCTTTCGTTTTTCTCAGGTACTTTGCCATCGTGTCATCCTTAGGTTCATAGGATTCGTTAACTTGATTGTTTACCAACAACGAGTCCACGTGAGCATCAACCTTCTTCGCCCCCATTGATAGGGCTAGCCGCATGCTTGCTAGCAAAGCTTCATATTCTGACTGATTGTTTGAGCATTCAAAGTCAAACCGTAATGTGTGCAAGGATCTTATTCCCTCCGGGCTGACTAGCATTAGCCCGGCCCCGGCTCCTTCGCTGTTGGACGATCCGTCCGTGTATAACTGCCATGCTGGATTCTTGCATTCTGGTGTAGCTGTATTGTCTATACCCGGTAACTGTACTGCTTCGTCTTCCGGGACTTCGGCCATGAAGTCTGCTATCACCTGCCCTTTGATGGATGTTCTTTTCTTGAATGTTATATCCAGGGCCCCTAACTCGATGGCCCATTTCGCTAATCGTCCCGAAACTTCTGGTTTGTTCAGTATTTGGGCCAAGGGAAAACCGGTTAATACTTCAACCTTGTGTCCTTGGAAATATCAGCGCAGTCGGCGGGATGCGTGAATCAAGGCCAACACTAATTTCTCAAGCGTCAGATATCTTCCTTCCGGATCAGAAAGGACCCGGCTGATGTAATACACTGGCGTCTGTAGATTTCCCCGTTCTACTAGCAAGACTGCACTGACAGCATGATGTCCGGCTGCTAGATACATGATGAGCCGGTCGTCACGGTTCATACAAAACCTAATTAACCTAGGTAGATAGGATAAGTAGGGTATCAATCCAAGGAGCGTGTGGTTAGTGGATATTATGTAGTTGATTAAACGGTGTCGCTTATGAAGTTTACTAGAGACTTATGAAGTTGGTAATTGGTTTATTTAAGAATGTGATTGAAAAGGGTTTTGTTGTTATATTAAAAACTTGAATTGAAATTATATGTGAAAAATAATAAAGTTTGTAAACAATTTAATTAAAAGGATCACACCTAGGTTTCAACAACTAAAGTCTAAGGTTTTCACAAATGGGTCAAACAAGTGTAGTGCAATTGGTGTTAACGGGGTGATTGTTCAATAGGCTTAGGTGTCAAGTTTCATCAACATCAAAGATGGACTAAACTACACTTCATTACCTAGAACATACAACCCTATGTTTGTATTAGAGCAAGAAAACATGTTCATGACACTAGAAATTGGCACAAGATCAATTAACTAAAATGAATTCAACATAAGATTAATCGCAATCTAATACAATGATTCAAACACACAATCACACAATTAAAAGTTTAAAGAAATACCCAAATGTTTAAACCCTAGAACTTCAATTGTTTACTTCCTAGGCGTGATACAAAGAGACTAGCCACTCATGGCCATGGAGCTTGAGTCTTCAATGATTTGGTCTTGAATCTTGAAATCTTGAATGATAGGAGGATTTGATGTTCTTGAATGGTATGGAATGATAAGGATTTGATAGGATGGAATGGTTATGATAGAGATGCCAAATTATGAGCCTTCAAGGTGTTTTAAAGCCAAAAAAATCGAAACTTCCGTTTTGATACGCATTAAAAACATTAAACCCAAGTTTGACTGCAGGTGCTGTAGGCTACGCCACTTTTGGCATCGCCTACGCGAGTCCCGTAGCCTACGCCAAAAGTGGCATAGGCGACGCCATGTCTGTTTTGGCTACAAGATCTTGCTCTGTCCTACGGCATTTTGGTCCCCTTCTCCTACGCGAGTGCTGTAGGCGATGCCAAAACTGCTGTAGGCGACGCCAACTTGTCATGGACACCCGTTTCAGCTTTTCTTGTTCGGTTTATCACTCCTTGTGCTCCTGAGATGTTCCAAAAACTCCAGATTTGCATCCTTTTTGTGTTAATACCTGAAAATCATAAGACACATCAAAGTAGTGCTATTCCATAATCATTTATGCATTAATCAATTAATTTAGCTTTGTTAATTCTTAAGTTTTTACCAACCTATCACATCCCCACACTTGAGCTTTGCTTGTCCTCAAGCAAATTTGTTTATTGCAAACCAACTAAGTGAATCAAAAGATTCCACATTTCTTGTCGATTCTCAAATGCGGTCCCTAGGCATACCCTAACTCACAAGACTTACGCCTCTCAGTAGATTTACATTACAATGGTTTCCATGTTGCTCAATTTCATAAAACAAAAAGATGCCTAACCAAATCCGACAAAGATCAAAGTTCACATTATTGCACACCCCTCACAATGGTTCTCTCCGCTCGGTTTAATCAAAACTAGTCATGATGTACTAGTATTTTATACTAATCGCTCAAAACCGATTATAATGCATATTAGTATAGGCTTGCAACTCAATCGCCCTTTACCAAATTACACAATAGTGAACTCAAGTCAAAAGGTCTTTAAGGGGTTGTAATGGGGCTAGGCGAAGGGTATGGAATGGGATATTTGAAGTGACTATGGTGATGAAAATTCGACTTTTATTATATCAACTAAATACTACTCAACTATAAGGCAATGTTGCGCCTTTTTTATTCAACCTCTAACTCAAGCATATTTTTGTGCTTTTCTATGAGAACTTTCATTTGTTTGAAACGTATTTGTTTTCATGCTTTTCATTTTTTATTTTTTTTTTGCACTACATTGCAAATTATATACAATACAAAGCAAAATCCTACAATCAAATTTTCATCACTCCGGGTTTAAAAATTGAAAAGGTTAAATGGGTAAAAAAGGTTGAAATGGGTGATCAAGTGAAAGGTTAAAGGCTCAAAGTTGTTTAACTAGGGGATATTGTTTTTGGGTCAAGGATATCATATTGGTATAAAAATAAAAAGGCCAATCCTAATGCCTTAATCATTCTTGTGTCACCATTGGTTTAAGGTGGCAAGCGTATCGAAAGTTGCAAGTTCTACTTCATACAATTATAATGGTACACTCAATTCAAAAGATCACAACATGCCAATAGATGTGGAATTTTTAGGATGTTAGCATGTTGTGGTGGCTCAAAAATCTCACAAGAACATGAAAGGGGAATGGGTTGCCGATATGCAAAAATGTTATACCCTTCACTTGTCTTTTCCGACTCGGCATTTCATACTTTTCTTAAAAATAACCATTAGAAAAACACATCGAGGAACTTAAAGAGTTATGACCATGACTAAGGATCGTCACTCGTGATTCAACAAACAAATTTGGGACTTTTTTTTTTTTTTGGGCAAACATTTTTTTTAGAATTGTATATTTTTCTCCCCCTCCCCACACTTAAAAATAAACATTGTCCTCAATGTTTCACAATTGGAGGTTGATACTTATTAAAAGATTTATTCTGAAAAAGCTTTGTATAGGGTGTGAACAATCAATCCAAACAACTCAACTCCTATCATTCAAAGACAAACATACACACAACTTTTTGATTAAAGGAACGGAGTGCACCTGATTAGTAGTCAATTATGCCCGTTCTTCAACCTTTTTTGTCCAAGCTGAAAGCTCCTTTCCTCCTCTTTTCTTGTCACCTACATCAATTCTTACCCTTCTCTTTGACATCAATCAGAAAGCATTTGAAGTACTTATTCAACAAAACAAACATACTAGACTAAAACATAAACACACACAACTCACGCACATATACAAAACACTCAACATAAATAAAAATGATCATGCCCACATGAATAATATAAGAAGGGAAAGAATACATGGACCTGACCAACGGGTTGCCTCCCGGAAGCGCTAAGTTTAAAGGTCTTCAGCCAGACCGAATATACCATCCTCATGGTGGTCGTGTGGGATGTCTCCTTCCCTCCGCCTCTAAAGATGCAACCCTCCTACATTCCGGTATGTCCTTTAAGGTGTTCCTAACCGGGTCAACCATCTTTTCTGTTCTTGTTTCATTGTCCAAATCAGGCGGTTTCCTCCATTTCGTCTTCCTTCCTTTCATTGTCTTATTCTTGACAACCTACCAACCACACAAAAATCCTCTTTTGGGTGATCCTCTTTTACAAGAGGGTCACCACTATCAAAAATGTCATTTTTGGGAATTTTGTTATCAACAACCGAGTTAGACAAATTTGGATATACATTTAAACAGAGCTCACGGTCACCAAATTTCATGCTTACCGCTCCATTAGCACAATTTATATTAGCATGTGCAGTTGCTAAGAACGGCCTACCCAGTATAACGGTGGGTTGTGTGTTTATCACACTATTTACATAGTCTACCACCAAAAAGTCAACCGGGTAGTAGAAATCCTCTACTTTCACCAACACATCATTCACCATCCCCCTTGGATGCGTGAGAGTCTGATCAGCTAACACCACCATGGTGTTAATTTCATGTATTGGACCAAAGTCATATTGGTCAAACAGACTCCCAGGCAATATACTCACACATGCTCCAAGATCTAGGAGCACCCTTTCTATTTTAAGCTCTCCAACCTGAATTGGAATCAATGGGGCTCCTGGATCTTGAAGTTTAAGGGGAAGAGCATCCGACAAAACAGCACAAACATGTGCCCCTAAATGTTTAGGCAACTCGTTGTGCTTGTTTTGGTTGCTCAACTCTTTCACACATTCAACATGAGCAGGAACTTGTTCAATTGCATCAATAAGTGGTAAATTTATTTTGACTTGTTTAAAATTTTCCCACCTCTCGTCCTTTGGTGGGCTCCACTTTGACACATTGGTTGGGTCTACTAAAGCTGCAGGATATGGGATGGTATTAGTCTCCATATCCACACTTGTCTTAGTAGTCATCTCATTTAAGCACTTTTCGCAAAAAAAAATTTTATAATTTTTAACTTCAAAATTATTCTGCGAAATATTTTCCTCTTCCTGCTCATCATCACTATCAACCTCCTCCACCACACCATCAACAAATTGTTGTGGTGGAGTTGTTTCATTACCCACAACCTTATCATTCAAAATAAAACTTACCGCGTTTATGTGTACGCTTTGAGTGTTCTTTGAACTCGATGCTTGATGTTGTGGGTTTATTGTTGTGTCACTTGGAAGCTTCCCAGCGCTTCCTCTCAATTAAGCCATTTCTTCCGCCAATTGACCTACTTGCTTAGCCAAGGCCTCATGAGACTTATCTCTCACCTCATTGGCTTTGTTGTTCTCTTTCATCATGCTCATTAAAGCATCCATTTTCGAACTCAAAGACTCATCACCACCTTGACTTCCCGAAGAGTTTCCTTGATTGCTTGAGGAGCCGCCTTGGTTGTAACCTCTTTGATAATTGTTGTTGTACCCTTGGTTACCACCTTGATTGTAGTTGTTTCTTTGGTAACCGCCTTGATTACCACCTTGGCGACCTTGATATTGCCCACCACCGCTTTGATTTCCCGATTGGAAATTCGGGTTCATTTGGTTAGCGGGATTACCATACCTAAAGTTAGGATGGTTTCTCAAGCCTGCATGATAAGTGTTGGAATTCATGTCATACTTCCTTTCTCCATACACTTGATTTACCTCTTCGGTTGTTTGACCCATATCACCGGAGCACTCACTAGCTTTATGCCCCAAATCTCCACAATTATCACACACGGGGTATTGTACTGATGACACCTCCCGTCTCTTCTTCCTTGCCAACTCTTTCTCCAACTGAGCAATCCTGTCCTTAGAACTTGAATCTGCATCGGGAAGAGATTTAGAGACCGGGTGTTTAGTTCTTCGATCAGCTGCCTCTTCCGATTTTGAATTCTTTGCCATTAGCTCCAAAAAATCCCAATCTTCTTGCTCTGGATTAGACAACAATGTTCCATTGCTAGTAGAGTTGAGATATTTTCTTTCCTCTTTGCTCAGTCCATTCACGAAACTACTAACCAATTCCCAAAGGTCAATGTTGTGGTGCGGGCATTTCCGAATTAACTCCTTGAAGCGAGTGAAAGCTTCATGAAGAGGTTCCCCTTGTAGTTGTTGAAAAGAACGAATCTCTAGCCGCACCGCATCTATTTTAAAACTGGGGAAATATTCATCCAAGAATACCTGTTGCATTTCTCCCCAGGTATAAATGCTGTGTGCGGGTAAAGTGAGGAACCACGTCTTTGCTTTATCCTTGAGAGAAAAACGGAATAGCCTCAACTGTACTTCATCTAACGAGAAGTTATGACCTCCCATAGTACCACACATTGCCTTGAATTTAGATAGGTGATCATATGGGTCTTCATTAGCCATTCCATGAAAATGAGGAATGATGTTGATGTAGTTGGGCTTGCAATCAAAGGATCTTCTCCCTGGAGGTGGTGGTACAATAGGTGATTCGTTCTCAGATGCAAGTGGTCTGAACCGACCATTGACTCCTTGCATTGGAACTGGGGGCCTTCGTCTTGGAGCATTAACTTCTTCACCTCTAGGTTGTCTTCCCCCATTAGGTCTTCTTTCTGCTCGACCCATAAAATTTTCACCCCGGTTTTGATGAATGTTGGGAAATTGATGCCTTCTTGGGTTTTGTCTTGGTTGATGATTATTAACGACGTGATTGTAATAACCGTCATCACCCCCGTTTCGATTTGCACCCACGTTAGAACTATTATCACCGTGATACTCTTCCTCATCCCCATAATCATCACTAACATTTCTGTAGCCCCAATCCTCATCATCCTCATTGTAATCCCTTTCAGAATATTCATCTTCTCCCGAGTGGTAGGAGTGAACACTAACTCTGTCTGATGATTGATAACTTGGTACACTGAATGGATCATCATCATTAATGTTCGCCCTCAATTCTTCAATATTCTCAACATAATTTTCATATCCGGCTTCACTGTACCGATTGACCGGATCAAATGTGGGATTGCCACGGTTAGACATGGAAGGACCTTGGTTTACATTTCGGGTGTTGGGAATTCGGTTGTGAATTGGTTGGTGAGGTGGGTTTTGTTGGGTTTGATTTGGATGAGGTAGAGTGGGTGGTCTTCTATTTTCACCGGAACGGCGAATTGGGTTTGAGCTTGCCATTTGAACGGTTTCAAAGGACAAAGGTTGACGTACGGGTGGTGTTTGGGAGTTAGAAGGAATCGGCTCCTCTAACCGGTGTTGTCGGTTTCTTCTTGCTACTCTCTCGATTTCCGGTTCAAACACTAAAGGAGATGTTCTCCCCGAATGTCGCGTACGCATGCACTACCTGTAAACTGCACAAATAACACACCCGGCGTAACAAGGAAAAGTACAGAATAAACCAAACAAACAATTAAACAGATTATCACAATATTAACTACTCAATAAGCACTAAGCGCACTAGCTCCCCGGCAACGGCGCCATTTGATGAGTCGGTCGTCACGGTTCATACAAAACCTAATTAACCTAGGTAGATAGGATAAGTAGGGTATCAATCCAAGGAGCGTGTGGTTAGTGGATATTATGTAGTTGATTAAACGGTGTCGCTTATGAAGTTTACTAGAGACTTATGAAGTTGGTAATTGGTTTATTTAAGAATGTGATTGAAAAGGGTTTTGTTGTTATATTAAAAACTTGAATTGAAATTATATGTGAAAAATAATAAAGTTTGTAAACAATTTAATTAAAAGGATCACACCTAGGTTTCAACAACTAAAGTCTAAGGTTTTCACAAATGGGTCAAACAAGTGTAGTGCAATTGGTGTTAACGGGGTGATTGTTCAATAGGCTTAGGTGTCAAGTTTCATCAACATCAAAGATGGACTAAACTACACTTCATTACCTAGAACATACAACCCTATGTTTGTATTAGAGCAAGAAAACATGTTCATGACACTAGAAATTGGCACAAGATCAATTAACTAAAATGAATTCAACATAAGATTAATCGCAATCTAATACAATGATTCAAACACACAATCACACAATTAAAAGTTTAAAGAAATACCCAAATGTTTAAACCCTAGAACTTCAATTGTTTACTTCCTAGGCGTGATACAAAGAGACTAGCCACTCATGGCCATGGAGCTTGAGTCTTCAATGATTTGGTCTTGAATCTTGAAATCTTGAATGATAGGAGGATTTGATGTTCTTGAATGGTATGGAATGATAAGGATTTGATAGGATGGAATGGTTATGATAGAGATGCCAAATTATGAGCCTTCAAGGTGTTTTAAAGCCAAAAAAAATCGAAACTTCCGTTTTGATACGCATTAAAAACATTAAACCCAAGTTTGACTGCAGGTGCTGTAGGCTACGCCACTTTTGGCATCGCCTACGCGAGTCCCGTAGCCTACGCCAAAAGTGGCATAGGCGACGCCATGTCTGTTTTGGCTACAAGATCTTGCTCTGTCCTACGGCATTTTGGTCCCCTTCTCCTACGCGAGTGCTGTAGGCGACGCCAAAACTGCTGTAGGCGACGCCAACTTGTCATGGACACCCGTTTCAGCTTTTCTTGTTTGGTTTATCACTCCTTGTGCTCCTGAGATGTTCCAAAAACTCCAGATTTGCATCCTTTTTGTGTTAATACCTGAAAATCATAAGACACATCAAAGTAGTGCTATTCCATAATCATTTATGCATTAATCAATTAATTTAGCTTTGTTAATTCTTAAGTTTTTACCAACCTATCAATACATCTTTAAGATCTCTCCAGGCCTTGGGGCCGTGAGTGTGGGCAAGTTGCTGACGAATACCTTCATTTCCTGGAATGCTTTCTCTGCTTCTTTCGTCCATCTGAATCTGTTCTTGTTCAAGCATTCTTTCAGGGTTGATATGAAAGGAAGAGACCTTTTCGCGTGTCGTGCCAGGAAACGATTGATGGCTGCTAGCCTCTCGTTTAGGGTTTGAGCGTCTTTTAATGTTTTTGGAGATGGCATGTTGGTGTTAGTTGTTACCTTCTCGGGGTTGACCCGAAAACCATCCTTTGTCACTACAACCCCTAGGAATTTCCCTTCCTCCATTCCAAAAGAACACTTACCCGGATTAAGCTTGATGTTGTAGTCCCGCAGCGTCTTGAAGGTCTCCTCAATGTCCGCAATGATTTTCTCTTCCGTGCAACTCTTGATGACCAAGTCATCAACGTAAATTTCGAGATTACGGCCAATTTGTTTTTCGAACGCTTGATCCACTAGTCTTTGGTACGTGGCCCCTGCATTCTTTAGTCCGAAGGGCATCTTTGTGTAACAATAGATGCCGACATCGGTATGGAATGCAGTCTTATCCTCATCTTCCCGCGCCATCTTGATCTGGTGATATCCTTTGTATGCATCAAGGAAACATTTAAACTTGTACGGTGCTAAAGAATCCACCTTAAGATCAATTTCTGGGAGAGGATATGCGTCTTTTGGGCACGCTTTGTTTAAGTCTTTGTAATCCACACACATTGTAACGCCCCAAAACCATCCTTTCGTCTAATTACACCATTAGGCGTGATTAGCAAAATAATAAAACGAGACTCAAACAATAAGAACTTGGGTTATGTTCTAATATGGAAATAACCTAGTTAATGTTATTAATCTTAGAAATTAGCAGATAATATAAGAAGACTAGCTTGATTAGCTAGTTTTATAAGAAAATGACATTGGGGACTAGTGGAAGGACCATGGTTGCTAATGTGCCAAACTTGAAATTATTAATAAAGTTAAAACCATGAAAAACACACACATAAGAAGCTCATCCAATTTAGCCCCAAACCTTGCTAAAATCAAGGGCTCTTATCAATGCATGATGGAAATTATGATCATCTAGTGCTCTATTCATCTTAAGGTATCTCTATAACTCTTTTGATTTATCAAAATCCATGGATTATGGAAGATGATAAGTCTAGGGTTTTTTATAAAAACGTGAATTTTGAGCTTCTATAGGTTTCTATGTGTTAGTATACATTATAGAAACTATAAAGCATGATAAAAAGTTATGTATTGTATGATTCATATGGATTAGGATGATACTTGAAGGTGTATGTAGCGGGTTTAACCCAAATGTTGAACTACACATGTATATGAAGAATCCTTGAACTAGTATGTGTTAACTTGTCATATAGATGTACAAATTGATAAATTGAACTTGTAATGATGATTAATCAAACAAATGGTAAAGTTTGAGAAGTCCATAAGGCTTAGAATTCACTTGCAAAAAGGGTGCACATGAAGTGTTTGATAAAATGCTTACATGAAACTTGAATTGGGTCAAATAGAGTAAAATTGTATGAAATTCGCCACTCTTGACAGCCATATGTGATCATCTTGTAAAGGCCGTATCTCATTCGTTATTAGGAGTTAGAAGACCAGCCTTATATCGTTGAAAAGCTTGTTGCACCTATTACATTTCATATTTAGTCATGAGAAGCTAATTCTGAGTTGTAGTGGGTCAAAACAGCATGATAAGTTAGTAAATTTGTTCTAACAGCATACTGTTTGGAACCATTTTATGTGCAGACCTGATCTTTAAAAATTCATATAAAATCATAGAAAAATCGTTAGGAGGTGTTCTTTATATGTCTGGAAAGGTCTTTGAACGTAGAACATTTCTTATTTGAAAGTCGAAGTCAGATTATGGGGTTTAGAAGGGGTAAAAGCAACCCGAACAGCTGCTGCGCAAAAAGTGCAGCAGTGAAAATAAAGTGTTTTATGAACTTAACACATGTGATTGTCTAGAACCATTTTCCTTGACACTAAATGTTGTTTTGGAAGATATTAGTATAAGGAATGAAAGCCTAACACTTGTGTGCATGATTGCCTAAGCTAGTGTACATGAATATGTTTATGGACAGTTTGACTTTTAGAAGTCAAACTGACCCAAACTCAAACCTAGATGAAATGGTGTGAATAAACTCATGAGATGTGTTAGTTATTAGACATGATGACTAACTTGATCAATCTTATGGGTACAGTGAAGGTTGATCTTGTCAAGCTAGGTGCAAGCTTGTAAAGGATGGATCAACAAGCAAACGGGTCAAGCGAATACAAGCCTTAAGTGCAATAAAATGAGGGTGAATACAAGGTAAGTTTTACTTACACTATTAGATTATAAATATGGCTTAAGTGTGGTATACAATGGTTTTAATCCTATATGGATAATAAAGGTAAACCCCGAAGGGGGTGAAATCCCAAATTGGGTCCATTTATGTGAACTCGTATCAAAATAAGATTTATGGTATTAAATTAAACAACAAGATGTGACCGAATGGTGAAATCCATCAAACGGGTCAATTAGTAAGGATATTTGGAAAATGAAGTCTTAATTTCAATGAATAAATGAAATCAATGGAATGAAGTAGTTATACATTTTGGTAAACGGGTCAAGTGTTGTTGTCACTTGAACCATAGATAAAAGCTTGGAAAGTATAGTGTTATAAAACCATGAGCCTTAATCGGTCAGATAGTGATTTTCTCATCATTTGAACCTGATATTCAAAGCCAGTATTCTAAGCTTTAGGAATCTCATGGTTAACGGGTCAAATGGTAAATGTATCACCATTGAGTCTCGAGAGACTAATGTGTTCAATCTAGAATGTATGCAGGATAACACTCGAAAATTGGGCACTAGATGCCTAAGTAATCACAACGGATGCAAGGTATGGGTCAACACCGCCCGGTAAGTCCGTAGTTAGATAAAAGCCTTTGGGTAAAGTGAATTCAATTCGAAAACAACCCATAAGAGGTGGGAATGCCAATTCGGTAAGTATTATTCTAACTAAGCTTAATGCACGTCTTGGCGCTAAGTATGTCTAAGCCATAGTTAAATCATGGGATTGTAATCAAACTAAGTCCGTGAGGGCTTAGAAGCTTTCAAATAAATCATTTAGTCGAATTGAATCATTAGTGTCGCCATGGGTGGCTAAATTGAAGGATGTCTATAAGGGCCATTTTAAGAATTTAAAGATTTACTAAAGGTTAAATCTAAGAACCGAATCTTAATGAAACAAACCGGAATATGTTTTTAGTTAAAGCGAAAAGAGTTTTTAAACATGGTAAATGTGTATGATTCAAGCTCATTAAATGACATTAAATATGTCCCCAAATGCCTTTAAGAATGGACTTGAATATGGTTTAAAAGCACCCAAAGATTGGGGAAAAACAAGCAAGGAAATGAAGGCTAAAGTTGAAAACCAGCACCAGAGCCGTAGATTACGGCATGGCTAAACTACAGGAGTCGTAGCCCAAGGCCGTAAGGTACGGCTCAGAGCCGTAGCTTACGGAGCGCTTAAACTCCAAAAAAAAAATTTGTTTTGTCATTCAAACTTGATCATTTCGTTTTCGACGTGTTTCGACACTTCCACTAATCTAAATGCTTTATTATCAATCCCACTAACCATTTCTTGTGAAATGGTGCTAGGTATACATTCGTTGGATGTTCCGGAGCAAGGATCAAGTCTCGAGGAGAACCGAGCACACTCGAACACTCAAAAGCTTCCGCAATAGACCGTCCCGTTTAAAACACAAACTGTAATACAAGTTTTTAGTAGATAAAAATGTAGAAACAAAAATTAGTGGGATTCATTGAGTTATGTTTTGTAATTACCAAAGTTTTAATCGAGAGTGTTTTTAGTTAAGGCCTAAACTCGAAAGTTGAAATGACAAATCTCAGGTTTACGGGTTAGGGTCTTACACACATACGCCAAGTTCCGTCGTGTTTTTTTCACCATGACCAGGTTAGCCACCCAAGTATGGTATTTGGTTTTTCGCAAGATGCCTGCTTCTTCTAGTTTTTTAACTTCCTGAACCACCGCTGCCCATCCTTCCGGGGCCATGCTTCGTCTCTTCTGGGTCACGGGCTTTATGGATGGAAAAGTTGACAGTCTATGTTCCGCTTTTGATCTTGCTATGCCTGTCATATCAGCATGTTTAAAAGCAAACACATCCAGATTGTTTTTCAGCACTTGCTTGAGTCTTTCCCGTGCGAATGGGGATAGGGTGTCCCCTATCATGACCGTCTGTCCTGGGTATTCTGTTTTTAGTACCCATCTTTCCGGGCCTATCAACCCTGTTGGTGCTTGGCGACATGATTTGCGGTCGACGGCGGCAAAGGTTGTATCCCCAGGTACTGTGACAACCCCTTGAGGAGTGGGAAACATCAAAAAGCCTCTCGCCGTCGAAACTAGGGTGTCGATTCTTCCTAGAGTATATCTCCCCATGATTACGTTGTATTGGGATTTGGCCGGGATGACCAAGAAGGTGACCAGCACTGTTCTTTCTTTGCGCCCGTCTCCAATAGTGACCGGAAATGTAAGTTGTCCCAAGCGTTTAATGCTTTCACCGGTGAAACCCCTCACAGGGCCTCTCGCAAGTTCCAGCATTCTTTGGTCTTCCGGACGCATTCGTCGAAAACACGGTTCGTATATTATATCTTCGGAGCTGCCGGTATCTACTAAGATTCTTCTCATACTGTAATCTCCTACTGCAGCGGAGATGACTAAGGCATCCATGCCCAGCATTCGGTAATGAGGCGGTACAGTCATGGTTGCCTCCATCCAGGGCTCTATCCGTTCAAACGATCTCTTTCTGTCGTATCTTGATTTAACTCTTACCATGTTTATCTCCCAGGGTCTTTTCCAGCGGCCTTGTCCGCTCCGGCGGATGAAGTACTTGGTTTTACATCTTTCATCAGATGAGCCAGCTTTCCCGTTCTAAAAACGTATTCGGTCTGCTTTTTTAGCTGGAAACAATCATTGGTATCGTGCCCCGCACCTTTATGATATGCACAATACTTGGACTTATCCTGGGACGGCGAGTCTTTCAATGGGCGAGGTGTGTTAAGTCTTAAGTCTTCAGATTCCAATATTTGGAGCGACATTTTCACTAACTCCGGATATTCAAATCTTGGTTTTGACGGGTTCCCTCCCCTTCCCACGAATGTATCTTGAGACCTTTCAGGCCGTCGCCGCTCGTCTCTTCGGTCTTCCCTGTGATCATTCCGGGAATATGGGTGCCTATTGGCGTCTGATCTTCCCCTATTTCTAGAGTTCTGGTATTCTCGGTTGTTTTCAGAATTCTTGACTGCGTCTTGCTTCTTCCTTACCGCATGGTTCATGGCTATGGACTTTTCTTGCTTCACATACGCTTTTGCAATGGTCATCATTTCGTCCATGGTTTGCGGATATCCTTTTGGGCCATGGAGCTTTCGTAACAAGCCGTCATCGTTCACCCCCATGGTGAAAGCAGTGCATGCTAACTCTTCTGTGAGTCCGGGGATCTGCAGTCTTTCTTTGTTGAACCGAACAATGGAATGTTCCATTGACTCGTTATCCCTTTGTCGTATGTGCATAACTTCGTCTCTATACTTGGTATGTCTTCTTTGTTGGCTAAACTGTTGTGAGAAGCCTTTCACAATTCCATTCCAGTTGGAGATGGACCCAGGGGGCAAGCTATCCCACCAGACCCGCGCAGCCCCGACGAGCGTTTGAATGAACATGTGACACCAAGCGGGCATGGGCCAATCCTTTGATCATCCCACGGACTCAAAAATACTTAGGTGGTCGTCCGGGTCTCCAGTGCCATCGTACTTTCATACTGTTGACGGTAACTTCAAGTTTGGTGGTAACGAGGCGTTGGCTATTCGGGCAGTAAACTTCGAATATGTGGCCATTGCCGGAGGTCGATAAGGCCGGATCAGGTCTTCATCATCCCCCTCTTCTCCTTGGTCGGGAACCCGATTATGCGTCCCGTCCGTTGTCCTAGGACGGGATGCATGAGGCAATGGCTGGCCGGATGCCGGTGTTTCATCATACGATAGTCTCGCCCTTACTTCTTCGAGGCGAGTTCCGGCATTCTGTGGAGCCGGGTTGGCCGTACCTCCTGTTTCCGTCGCCATAGGTTGGAATGGAGGGTACATATAAGGAACGGTGTAAGGATACGGACTTCCCCCCACGGGAGGGTACATGTATCCGTAAGATGGCATTGGGTACTGTGGAGCGTATGATTGATTTCCAGGGGTGATCAGAGTGTATGTGGTAAAAGTCGGGTGTGTAGGCATTGTCATGGGAGCGGATGCCATGGACGTAGTCATTGCTGCCGAGAATAAGGGCAGGCTCGAGGCGGCGGACATCCATGATGTGATAGTTGGGATGGGCTGGTTTCCTCTGACCATTGCAGGTGTGGTCATTGGTCTCGGATAAGTGCTAGTTGGGGTAAACCCAACAAGAAGAGGTGTAGAAATGGCTGACGTCATGAGCGGTTTGGATTGCAGTCCGCTCTGCGTGCCCGGCTGCATCGTGAATCCCGGAGGCTGTTCCATCAATATCTCTTCGTCTACGGGCTCTGCTAAAAAACGATCTTCCATCGGGTTTTCCGGGATTCCGGATGTTGGTCTTAATTGAGTTATTTGATTCGCCGTCATTTAGTCGGGTAGGAAGGATGTCTCTTTGCCTTAATTCCGTCCCACAGATGGCGCCAATGAAGAAGTATAGAACCTGAATGGTGCTTTAATCTTCTAGATGATACAAAGAGATCTTTCCCAAACCGTCTGAAATGAGTATAGAAGCCTTTCCTGCAAAAGAAAACACCGTTAGGACTCGTCACAGGATTGGGGGTAATCCTGTGACCACCTTCCGGCGTGAGAATAAGTATTGGTTGTTTGTAAAGAGAATATAGTGATAGTGATTGGTGTAGAGATGATTGTGTTTATGTTTTACCTTCGCCCTCCTTTTATAGTCTGTCCATTCCTTTCGCCAAGGGAGATAATCATTGCCGGATTGTTTGTACATGGATCTCGCTACCATTTATGTATCATTTGACTGTCATGTTGACTATTGACTTTATTCAATTGCTTGACCCCGTTGAATTAGTTGGGTCAATCTTTATTGGGCTTTCCTTTTGAATGGGTTTAAACTAATTGTGGTATGGGCCAGTTTGACTTAACTGGGCCCTACCTCGTCAGATAAGTTACATAATTTATATTATTTGTTTTTAAATGCTTAAAATTTTGGATAAGTCTTTTATATATAACTAGCTGATTACCCCGGGAAGGTCCCGGGGTTGAAAATTTTAATATGATTTAATAAAAAATGATAATAGAAGAAAACTTAAATCACGAAAAGAGTAAATAACTTAAACATAATCAATCTTAGTTAAAAAAACGTTTATTTAAAAATTAAAAATTAAAAAGCATAAACCATATTAAACATAATACAGTATTAAAAGAATAACCTTCAACATATAATCATCTTCACGTAATTTAAAATATGTTACAATTTGACTTTGACTTATATAGATGTAGAATTCATGATCACATTGAAAATAAAAACACTTATTTCAATACAGTGACTTTGTAAAGAAAATCATATACGAATTTTCTTTGAGTAATTGAATTTAGATTAATCAATGTTTATTAATCTAAACATAAATCACTTTCAATAATCAACGAAGAAGAAAAAACTTCAAAGTCTTTTAAAAAATTTTAACACTTACTTCTTGCTAAACAGAAGGAGATTTCAGAAACATTTTAAGAATGAATGGTTTGATGTTAATGTAATCATATATTTATAATGGCTACTCAATAATTTCATATTAAATTAATTTGTAAATAAAATCTTCTATTTTAAATTAGAAGATATGCATATCTTCTTTTATTTATTTTTAAATAAATATTTTATTAAACTTACAGTAAACAAATAAATATTTAAATCTTTATGTTAATCCTTATACATAATTCGAAAACAATATTTATATATAGTATATATCGAAAATAATATTTAAATTTTAAATATTTTCAATTAGAAGATATGTATATCTTCTTTTATTTATTTTTAAATAAATATTCTATTAAACCTTTCACCTCAACGTGCCACGTGGCACATTCAATGAGGGTTGAGGCCTTCATTGAATGTCACATCATCATAAGTCAATTCTTTTATTAATAATTATAGATAGATTTAATTGATTTATTTGAAATGTTAAGAAACCCAAAGTAAACGTAGATTAAAAAATGGAATATAAAAAGTTTGATTGTATTTATTTAAAAGTTTAAGGGGAGAAAGTGTAACCAGTAAAAATAATATAATGAAAGGGGGGGGGGGGGGGCATTTAGCAACACCCTTTCTCGATAATGATACAAAAACATCACATCTTTTAACTACTTTACCCTTTTTTTTTTAACGGCAACTACTTTACCCTTTATCTAAACCTTTTAAACAAACATTTAGACTATTTTAACTATTAAAATCAAAATTAAAGCACTCAAAGCAACTATAACTGAATGGATTAGATGCACTTTTTTTTTTGTTTGTGTTTTGTTGTAGTGGCAGCTTATGGAACAAACATAAATATAATAGGAAAAGACATGATTCAAGTAATGACTATGATATTACTACCATGTCATGTCGTTTTTTAAGACATATAATAAATGTAAAGGAGAAATTGTTTAAAGTGAAGTCACGTTTTTTTTTTCTCAAGAATTCTTGAAAATTTAATAAATCATGTCACAAAGGAAATTCTATGTGATTATACTATAGAATTTCCTTTGTACCATCAATATTTTTTATTAGTCATTTCTCACCGACAACAACAACCAATTTCTCTCCTTTCCATCTCAGAGAAGTTTCCTTCTACTCCCACGGATGAACTGTGGTCACGGACAACAAGATCACTCTCCTCGTCATATCCTTAGGCTCTCCCCTCTCTCTTCCATGTGTGCATTTGGCGGTCTCATATATTCTTCAAGTCAAAGGTATGAATTTAGGACTCCGGATAAACTTACATAATAGGTAGGCCTGTAAACGAACCGAACGTTCATGAACCGTTCGGTGAGAAGTTCGTTTATGTTCGTTTATTTAGATAAATGAACGAAGACGAACACGAACACAAATTTTTGTCCCTTCATTTATGTTCATGAACGTTCGTTTATGTTTGTTCATTTATGTTCATTTATTTTTGTTCGTTTATGTTCGTTTAATTAAACTTTACTTTATTTTTGTAATTTATTTCCCTTTTGTTAAGTAACTTGAATTCATATTATATTATATACAATATATTTGATATGTTCAAAAATTTAATCCTAACCATAACATTCTAAACATATCAGCCACTCTCCACACTTCACAGCCCCACCTCCCTTCTTCTCCACACTCCACAACCCTACTAATTTAGATTTTGTTTTGGTTGCATTGTGATGTATTAGACCTGGTTGAATTGTGATGAATCATTATTAAACTTGTTTTTGTTTGTGTTCATTAATGTTCGTTTATGTTCATTTGTGTTCGTTTATATTGATCATCTGTGTTCGTTTATGTTCATGAACTATTCGTTTAGGTTTTAAATGAACGAACATAAACGAACATGAACACGACAAATTTCTTAATGAACGAACACGAACACAAAAATGTGTTTGATTATGTGTTCACGTTCGTGCTTGTGCTCGGTTAAAGTTAAATGAACAAACACGAACACGCCTGTGTTCGTGTTCGTTCGGTTCGTTTACAGGCCTAATAATAGGGAAACAAAACATAATCTATAAATTATATACAATTAAATGGTTTAATAGACATCGTTAAATAGAATACAACTGTTGAAACCAACTATTTTGACAGTCAAGTAAGACCCCGTCTCTTAAATTTAAACACATTTTTTTTTTGGTGTGGCTACAGTTGTCATTCTTTCTTAATATTTAATAATGCAGCTCAACGGTTATATGTGTCGGCACTATCCCTGGATTCTTGGTTTGTTTGATATCAAAAGTCAAACCGATTATCACCAAAAACTTAACCGTGCAATGCCTAACAAGTGTGTTGTTGGGAAAGAGAATGTCTAACCTGTTTAATAACTATGAATGTCCGTTCAAGTTGACATGCTTAACCCGTTTAGAGTATACATATGCAGGGTGGTTATATTGTGATCGGGGACACTATTTAAGCATCTTTAACTTGCAGTATTGTTTTTTATTGTTTACTTAAAAAGGAGGCGTCAAATTCATCTTTGTTATTGTATTTTTGATGCATGGAACCTTCTAAATCAATATATTCATTGGTTTAAAAGGAAATTCCTATTTAACCCATTACCATGACACGTGGCAACTCTACCTTTTAGGGTTGGGCTGATGCATATAATGACAGAGTTGAGTTCAACCGATTATAAGAGAACAAAAGTGTGTTACTGATGAGTTAAGAAGATTTGCTCAAATTTTTAGTATTGGGCTTCAATTCCTTCCTAAGTGAATAGAGGTGGCAAGATTGGAGACTCGGGAATGACCTACCCAGGAATAGAGGTGGGTGTTAAAACAACTTTTGCCCATATTTTCTATGATAAGTTAGCGGGTTAAATGTGAGGACACTAACTATACTGTTCCGATAAAATCTACCTTTTATACATAAAATGATCTCGGAGGCGCGCTGTGTAGTAAAAGTAATACTTAATTTAGGACCCATTTGTGATTTGACTAGTATCATTTGTAAGTATTTTTTTTTCGTTCATCTATGTGACCCATGAGAAGAAATCATCACCTCTACGGCTCTACATGTTATATAAGAGTGAAATGAGGTTTAACCTTTCATAGTGTAGTTGAATTTTGGGTTGGTTGGGCTATGATTTTGTGAATCCTTTGAGACAGCTGCACATATTTGCTCCATGTCTAGTGTTATAGGTTTTGTGGGTAAATTTAATGGACACTTCTACCAACACACAAACTGATAAAGTAGGTAGCCTAAAGCAAAATAAGTTAATAACATTATGTAATCCTGCTTGAAAAGTTGAAGGATACAAAGGTTCTAAGGCTGGTAAAGCACTGACCAAAAGATGACCTGTCTTGTCATCACACGTCTCGATCAAAACCAACATCTGTCCACATCCTACATGTGGAGATGCTGCAATACACGGACCGCAGGTCCAAAGCCATCCTCGGCTAAAAGTGGCAAGTCCCTATGTTGCAACATGGATCAAGATATTATGCTTACTCAAAGAAGAAGATGCTTCCTGTATAAATCAGATCACAAATTCAGATCTGATCACACCTTTTTTCTACATTCTTACTTACACACTTCTTCTATTCTCTTTGACAATGCAAAAGGTGAGAGATTCTCTCTATCACACTAACACTTCATTCGAGTTTACAACTACATTTGTGACTTTGAGTATCACTCAAATCAGAATAGTAACACTCAAATCATAATACTCTTGAACTTTCTTCTACGTTTTGAAACGTAGAGGGACACCACGACCTGTGTTAGGCTAAACTAAACCCTTTAACCCTTTTACCCTTCCTCTGACTCTACACTAATGTTGGACCTATATTTGTTGTAGCAACAAGTTGTCACCCACCGTGGGGCTGCGCCATTGTTTCCTTCTCTAAAATCAACTGTGTAGCTCCAACTTTCTAGAATGTCCGACCACGAGTCCCCGAAAGAAGTAAATCAGGTCTCTCTGAACACGACCTCTCCAAACAGATCTGTGTCTTTCTCAACTCCTGGAAGCACTCCCACCGGTGCTCCATCCCATGAGTTTACACTCTTCCAAAATCCAACTCTTACTCGCTCAGGGGTGTCATCTCCTTTCTTAACACTGTACGTAAACCCGAACGTATGGATCTCACCCCTGAATGAGTTGCAGATCACTTTCTACAGCTCATATCTCCCCTTAACCAGCATGTGATCAAGGAAAGAGAAAAGGGGGTCAGGCTTCGGTTAGAATATAATGAAGAAGAGTCATCACTCTCACCTGGGCCACCTCGTCCCCCTCACGTTACTTCCTTAAGCTCTCAACCTGCTCCTCACAACTTTGGAGCTGGGCCTAGCATGGTGTTTCCCACTGCTTTCCCCTTGTTCACATCTCAAACTACTACCTCTAGTGCACACATAGGGCATGAACTCACCTTGGACCAACTTTTACAGTCACTGGTCATAAGTGTTTCACCCCCATCACCTACCTCATGGGAACAAGCCATGGCTTCCCTACCCATGGCTCGTAGTGCCTTCATGAGTATGCCCATGGGAGTAAACAATATGGCAATGTCTGAAGGCCTTCAAGGCTTTAGCCTTATGCCTCACATGATAGCCCAGATGATGGATCACTTTCCCTGGAAGCAGCTCATTAGCCAAGCCATTGCTGCTTAGCAAGTAAACACTAATGGAAACAACAACACAAGGGTGGAACATAACATAAATCAGCCATACAAGCCCAGTAGCATGTCACGTTTCTCCCAAGAAATAGCAGACTATGAGTTTCCAACCAAACTAAAGATGCCCTCTCACATAAAAACGTACGACGATACTGAAGATCCTGAAGACCACTTACAAATCTTTTCTGGGGCAGCCCGAATGGAAAAGTGGGGAAATCCAGAGTGTTGCCTCATGTTCATGCAAACCCTATTCGGATCAGCTCGTATTTGGTTTAACGACCTTCCAGCTTGAAGCATTAGATCCTTTAATGACTTGGGCAAAGGATTTTTGGCCAACTTCCCTCAGCAGAGGCGTTGTGTCAAGGATGCCACTGTTATTTTCCAGATCAAACAAAAAGATGATGAAAGCCTTAAAAGCTTCATCGAGCGGTACAAGAATGAAGGTCTCACTAATGTAGGTGTTGATGTAAAAATGAAGGTAGCAGGGTTCATGAACGCCATCAACTCTAAGTACCTTACCAAGGATTTCAACAAAAGTCTCCCTAGAACCCTTAAAGAAGCTCTTGAAAGGGCTGAAGTCTACATCCGAGGGGAAGAAGCCGTGGATATCAAAGAACAAAGAAAAGGGTTGCCAACTGGAGAAGCTCCAGCCCGAACAGAAAGAAAGGTAACTATATGGCCTATGACAGAAGGTCTAGAGGATCTGAGTCTCGAAGGTCTGAAGGTAGGAACCCTCCAAGTAGAGATCAAACCATAAACTTCACAACTCTAACAAAAATCCCTCAAGAAATCTTGGCAACCGAGGAAGTCAAACACAGTTTCAGACCTCCCCGTCCCTTACCAAAGAGCAAGAGAAACGAGAGTTCCAACCAATATTGTGAGTTCCATGAAAAAAAGGGAAATCACGCCAACGATTGTTTCTAGCTCAATAAAAGGATCGAGGAAGCTTGATGAGACACCACTTCAACCACAATACCAACAATCCTAAAGCCTACCCCTGCCCAATTATTATGCATATTATTTTACGCCACCTTAAATAACACCACAATAAATAGAGGAGTTCGATGTGTTTGCAAGGAGTCCAAACGTTCGTCAATAAAATGACGAGACATCACTTCAACCACAATACCAACAACCCCAAAGCCTACCCCTACCCAATTATTATGCATATTATTTTACGCCACCTTAAATAACACCACAATAAATAGAGAATTTCGATGTGTTTGCAAGGAGTCCAAACGTTCGTCAATAAAATGATGAGACAGAACGATACCTCCACCTATATAACGATGATTATGAGGAAGATGAAGAATTTGTGCCGGAAACACAATACAAGGCACATGAAGATCAAGAAGGATATGATATAATTTAGGCGATGAGGTGGAAGAGATGCTTGTTGTAGAAGATGAAGTTGCAGAAGTTGACAAGCGGGGAAAAAGAAATTCCGCTAGCGATCAAAAGTTGTGAAGCGATCAACGGCATAAGAGGTTGCTTTGGCAAAATGTTGATGCTATGTATCGGAAAGCAGGGAGAAAAGTAATGAAAAAAGCAAGGGGAGTTTTTTGAAAGGCGGTTCAAACTATTACACAGAATTGATGTGAGGATCTACCGGAAGCCTCGATCAAATTACTTCAAAATAGACCTCCATGAACTCCCAAATAAATATGTTCAAAGGATTTCATCAACAAGCTTACAAGCGTTAATAATTTAATAACTATGTATTAATTAAAACTGAAGTTGAACACGTTTGTTTCGAGAAATATATCGATCAATTCCGATTCTTTCTTTTATTTATATTGAAAATTGGAAATATATAGAAAACCCATTCCATATAGTAATTTTTTTATTTTTCCGGGGGCATAAGCGTCATTTAATGGGCTATATTGTACAACATTGTTGCACGCGTTCTGTGTCTCTCATTCCTAGCCTTGCCACCTGTTATGAGATGTCTTTACCTTCTCTTCCCACAGCCACACGAATACACTTACGGGGAGAGAGAGAGAGAGAGAGAGAGAGAGAGAAGGCATACATGAAACGGTGGTGACCATTTCCGACGATCGTGACCCTGTTTTGTGTATATCGCATCCTTCATTGTCGCATGGATCTTTCTCCTTCAAAATTATCTCAGTAAGTTTCACAAGATAAGTTTACTCAATCATTTGCGCACTTAGCTTTTTTTCTTCTGCGAGTTCTTAATTTGAATCTTTTGTCTTAGGTATCTTGTTAATTGATGCAAAATGTTTAAATTATTCGTTCTATTGTTTTAGATAGTTGATTAGGGTTCTATATATATTTCTTGGTTTCATTGAATAAGAAACTTATTTTGTTGTTTCTTATCTACAGATATAGAGATAAGAGACAGAGCCTGAAATAGAAGGCAAGCCGATAATACATGCTTCTGTTCAGAATAGGTTTATTCTGGGTTTCTATCTGGTAACTCTAAGATACACTTTGGTCAATTGTCATAAATTTTTGGGTAGGAATAAAAAGAAAAACAATTTTCTTTTATCAAAAATAAGCCATTTACTTTGATTAGAACTCAAGAATTCTTATTTCCTCTATGAGAATGCATTTTTAAGCTTTTACTCTTTCATTTTTATTATCTTTTTGTGTTAATAAAATGCCTGAAAAAGACCTATAATAGTAAAATATCTTTTCATGCCAAATATGTGTGATTGGATTTCTATGTGTAGTATGTTTAACTTCTCTCTTTCTCGCTGCCCTCGCTTCTTTTCTTTGGATTTAGCTTATCTAAGTCGGACAAAACAAATGTTCATAATATTAGCAGAGGCAATTTATTTGACTAAGATTTGGTTTATTGACAATTGATTTTTGTATATTAGGGAAACCAAATGATTTGTGTTTTAGCCAACATTTGAGATTGACTTTTTGCTCTTCACATGAGTAAATCTTCAATGTAAAGTGCAAGGTGACTCTGTGTTCGGCGGCGTTTATCATTTTCTCATTGGCGTTCTCTATTGCTTCATATTCATGTCGTCTCAAATACCGACTTGAGGTATTTTTAGCCGAGGTAAAGATATCCTTTCGTCACTGTTGTTTTACGATTTGTAATCAAATGAATCATGGAAAAAAAATGGACTATACATTTTTCCGTCTTTCCTGTTTTTTTTTTTTTTTTTTTTTTTTTTTTGCAATGCTTAATTAAAAAGCTAAAGATGTTATTTATAAACCAACAAAAAACGATGTTGCTTTTGATTGTTGTTGTATGCCATTGTTAGAAATATGAACATTTAGATACTTTTAAATCACAATTGCTTATCTCAAGTAATACGTTTTGACTTGACCCGTTGGTGGTGGATGGTGGCTATGTTTACGGGTTTGGAAAGTTGATAATGGCCGCCTTTGCCATCCTTCCATTTGGTTGGTGGTGGATGGTGGCGATGTTACAGCGTGTGTCAATGAAATCCTCATGTAGTACATGGATTTGGAAAGAGGATGGTATTGATGTTGGCTGCGGTTGAGTGTGTAGTTGATGCTATAGATTTGGTGATAGTGTAAGATGGTGGTGGTGTGGACTACTTTATCTGCGTTTGATGAGTTACAAATATTTCCCGATTGTTGGTGGTTGATAGTGTAAGATCGCCGTCGTGTGGAAATTTGTTAAACTTTTATTATTTGTGCTTGCTTCCTCACAATGAAATTAACTTCTATCATTTTTGTTGTAGATGAAACAAGTTCCGCTTCAATCGAAAAAGAGTCGGCCTCACCACTTACACCTGAAATTGCAACCAGGGAGTGGAATTATGTTATTGATTATGCTTACAAAGTTTTTAGGATTTTTGCTTCGAAAATATATTTGAATTTGGTTTAATTTGACAATTGTGTAGGGTGGTGTTTGCTGGTATTGTGTGGTGGGGTTTCTGGTTTTGGAGTGACCGGAGGTATTCTAGCTTTTTAGTAGCCTTTTGCTTGGTCAAACCCAGGCCACCTTGCAGCCATGGTTCTAAAAACTCTGAACCAAGTTCATAAAATGTTAATGTATTATCGATGCTTCCTATGCATTTCTTATATAATATTTCTACATTGTTTGAGGTTTTCATATTGTCTCGATGGCCTAGATGTCGTTTGAGCAGTTACTATATTTGGTTTTCCATTGCAGCCTTTAAGCGGGATTCAGGTTTTTGCAAGCTTTGTTATGTTATATCACTTTTTTATGCCTTAATTATGTGTGTGTATCATGTAATATGTTCTTGATGCAATATGCATGCATATTTATGATACGTGGGACCAATTGGAAGGAAAAAAATAGAGGCGATCATTAAGGGTAGTTAATATGAATTTGTTTATTACAGAGTCTACTAATAATCTTTGTAATATGTTTACCTATATGTAGGCTTCTTGCACATGAGGAGTAAATGCTAGCAGCTACTACCTGATTTCAAATGGTTGGAGTTGAAGGTATCCGTTAATTTAAATACAGTGCTCTTAAGTTCTTATCCCCAAACTTGGTCAATGAACAAAAGTTGAAAAGTCAAACTTCATGGTGTTACAACTTATTTTTCACAACTAAATTGTTTTTAGATTCTTTTTTTAAATAAACATCATGTATTTAAGTTAAACAATATGACAGTTGTTAATTTCAAATGGTTTTTACTAAGTGGGTAATCACAAGTTGCATACTTTTTCACCATCAAGTTTCTTGACTTGAATTTCAACACACTGTAATATATGCTTTTGCTTATTAACAGAGGTAGGTGGTGAAGTGATTAGCATCATAGGTTACGCTCAACCTTTTGCACATTTGACTATAGGTTTGATGAGAATTGATAGTGTAAAACATTGCAGCCAAGATGGATTTTTTTGAATGTCTGTTGTCGGCTTATTTGGGTACGCGTCTCACAAGCTAAGTTATTTACCCTTTTTTAGAATCGCCATTTGCAACACAATGGGCACATCGAAGGATAGAAGAAATGCGGAACTGGAAGTAGAAAAGATGACAGATGGCAGAACTGGGTGAAGAAAACCGACAAATGCGGAAGAGGAAAAATGCAGAAGAGGAAGAAACAAAACGTCATATGGTGTTGCGATGTGTTAATCAACCTCACATCATTTTTTTTTTTTTTTTTTTTTTTTTGTGGAGAATCAATTAATAAAATTGAAAGGAAAGGGTTTTGGAATTGGAAAATTTATACATTATTAATTAATAAAATTAAAAGGAAAGGGTTTTAGAAATGGAAAATGTATACATTATTATGTAAGCCATGGAAGAAGGTTACTCCAAAACAGGATTGTACAAAATACATTATCAAACTTCGATGTGAAACCCGTCACAACGCGCGGGGATCTACCTAGTTATAATTATAGCTAAAAGCATACTTTTATTTTAGTATATTAATTATACTAAAATATACGAGCGCTTACGAGACAGTGGATGTAGTGATCTTAATGTGATGCAACAGCCGTTGAAAGATTACTAGTGAAACTCATCCTTCTGGTTTTAATCATGAAGCGGCATGGGAGATTGTAAAAGATCACGACAAATGAAAAAAAACAAACGTTATTAGGTGAAGAACTGTCCGATAGTCATTCCGACAAGAGACGGGAGTCATCGGAAGGCGGCAACTATATATCAGGCGTCTGCGTTATCTACACCGGACGACTCCACACCCACTAGCCACATGCCGAATCTCAATGAAGATACCAACCCAACGAGACCGAAACGCAAAAATAAGAAAGTCGTTGCACCGAGTCTTCAAGCAAAACATCATTGGTTGACGAATCTGGGTCATACCAAGCGATGAAAGAAGATAAATTGAACCAGTTGGTCAACTTACAAGCTCAACAAGGAGCAAAAACTTTAGCGTTTTTGAGGAACAACGCAAATTATTGAGGCAAAGGCAGTATGACCATAACTTGAATATATATTCAAAACCACATGACCACCTTAAAAGGTAAATCCTTGGAATTGGTTTTGGAACGAAAAGAAGAAATCGCAGCAAAATACAATTGGGATTGTTATTGGGTGGAAGGTGAAGATGACAATGAAGGCGAGGAGTAGATTATTTTTATTTGTATGTTTTTTTTTTTTAAATTGATGTTTCTTGTAATTTTGTATTTTAAGTTAGAGTATTTTTATAATGTTATGTTTAATTAAACTTTTTATTAAAAAACACTAGAAAAATAACATTGCAGTGAAGTGTTGCCTGCAAAAAACCATTTCAGTAAAGTGAATCGTTAACGTGATGTGACAGTGCAGGATTGGTAGAAATCAGTGAAATTGAAAAAAAAATTAGTGGAACACCTCTTCCCCTGACTAAAGTAGAGAGCGCCAATGATGTTACAACGGAGGTGGAAAGGTTTTCCTATATGGGTTTCCTGTCTGAAAGGTAGTCGGTTCGAGTCCTGCCGACATAAAAAAAATATACCCAATAAGTTTGAAAAGGACTGGCGTGTGAGGAAGCATTCAAACTTAAGAGGAAAGAAATTTGAAGTTAAAGAATTTATAAGGGTTCTTGGTTTCATACACCATGTGACATCACATTCTAGGGGTGTGACATCATATTTTGGGGTATGTTGTAGCCTTCTATTGGTGTATTATATAGGTCAGGGTGTATGAATCCTAAATAAGGGGTGTATGATTCCTAAATACCATTTATAGTGATCTACACTAAAACTAAAGTAGAGAGCTTTGTTCTTATCGAAAGAATAACCAACAAGACATTTAATTGTAATAAATGAAATCTAAGTTGAATTATGCGCTTTTAAATATGCAATCCAGGCTGTTTAATTAGCAGGGTTTTTTTTAACGAAAAAAAAAAACTTTTATTAAAACCAAAGGTGACTAGCAAGAAGATAGATTCCTAGGCCGTTTGTTAATTATAACACCTAACTTATTTTAAAGGAACACCAATGTTCATCATAGATGACTCATATCCACCCGTCATAAATTATAAATCTAAAGGGGACACGATGCATCAAGTTCTCTTAACTGGCGTCATAGCATAATTCCCAAGCAAATCAAAACCACTACTTTCCTTTCTCATTCTTTTTGGTGTTTTCTTAAAAGCATACGTCAAGATTTTATCCAAATTGAATGGACCCCCACACCTGTTTAATGAGTAGTTAAAAACTCTTTTTTTTTCGTATAAATTTCGACAAGCGGGAGTTATTTGAGCGATTTTTTGCACCCTAGCTTTAGACCACTACTAGAAAACTGCTAGGTTTTCGACAAGCAAATTTGTCGGAAATTTGTCGAAAATGCTCATTATCGACAAATTCGCCACAAAACAGTTAGTGAGAAAAAAACTTGTCGGTATTCCTGCTACCGACAAAACTACCACAAAATTTTCGGCAATTTTCCGACAAACGCTCTCGTCGCAACATTTCCGACAAAATTCTTGCAAAACACCATTTTATGTTTTTCTGACAATTCTTCGACAAATTCTTATTTTTTTATTTCTAAAATTAATAATACCAAGAAAAATAATTTATAAATATAAATATATAAATGTTTTTTTTTTGTGACAAAGTTTCTACAAATTTTTTTGAAGACCTTCGACAAATTTCCCACGTTTCAAAAAAATTCCACGAGATTATAGATAACTTTTCCGACAAAATTCTCACAATTATTTGCCACAAAAGTGCGACAACACTGGTTCCAATGTTTCCGACAAAATTGCGACAACACTGGTTTTCAATGTTTCCGACAAAACTGCGACAAAATCCTGAAATATTTGGAATATAAACCTGCAGCAAAATCCTGAATATTCTTCCTGGAAATAAAAAATAACATTATTTAAAATGCAAAAAAATGTAGCAAAATCCTGAAATAATTCAAATATAAACCTGTTTATAGTCATAATTATACCAAAAATCCCAATCAAAAGCAAGTTATTTGATTCAAAAGTAAAATCCGATCTTTAACATTCCAAAACATAATACAAGAGTTTTTTTTTTTTTTACTTCTTGCCGATGTTTTTCACCATCTCTTCCATACTTTTTCGCCATGCCGCTTGGTCGGCCAGCTCTTGTTCACGTTCTTGTTGAAATTGTTCAAAACGGGCTTCTATATTTTTTCGGGCCTCTCGTTCTCTTTCTAATTCCGCTTGAACATTTTGAAGCTAAAATTTTACAAAAAAACATATAATTAATACCTATTAGCAACATAAAACCCAACACTACCCGACTACTTGTAGGTTCAATAATCACCATGCATAAACGAGTAACAATATGAGATGTTTGACAATTAGGCGTAAACTATTACCTTAACAAGTAGGTCCTAAATAATCACTCAAAATCAATAGTTTCTTAACAAATAGGCGTAGTAAACTATGACCTTCAAGCAAAATCAACTAATAGATACATAGGTATTTAAGCGTAACATGGCATAATAGGCAAAGATAAACTAAGTTCTAAGAGTCTAGCTCTACCATTTAGTTTTCTTTAGTATGTAGCCTAATACAAACACCCAAAGCTAAAATATAAATATATAAATATGATAATGATACCTCCTGTGACTGTTGAGCAGACCCGGAAATTATGGAAGATTGTTTTCCCGTCACCACAAAATCAGGATCAGAAGATCCTATCCCGAACATGTGACGACCCTTACACTCGGGATGCAAACTCATCCACACGGCTAAATCATCGCAATCCTCGTTCGGGTGTAACCTTTTCATTTGTTCCTTGTATGCGACCTATAATTTTATCAAATGAATGTTTTCAACCAGTAAAAGTGAGTTATAAACAATTGATAAAAAAAAAAAAAAGAGCTTACATATGAATGTTTTGCACGATCGTTAACAAACTTTAATTTTTCCAAATCGTTTTCTGTTATCACTCCATCTTGTAACAACTTTTTGCATTCCTTAGTGAGGTGAGTTTGTAAAAATACTTTCATATATCCAACGGCTCCACCCTTTTCTTTTTCCTACATAAAAAAGGAGTAATGTAAATTATAATTGTTAAGCGTAAACATAGTTACTAAAATTAATAATTATGATTAGCTTACCATATTAACACGGTGTTGATGAAATCGTATCGACCCACCTGTATGACGACATAAATCATTTTTGCGGTTGCTTCTCCCGACTATTGACCTTTTTTGCCATTTTTCAGTGTTCCAATTCTGTAATAACAAAAATATATGTAGAATATTATATATATATAAAATGAATAAATAAAATATAAAGATTTAAACATTTATGTGTCCTTATCTAAACTCTTGTATAAGATGCATAAATAAAATATAAAGATGTAAACCATTACAAATGTTCATTAATTAATCTAAAAAACATCCTCCTAAAAAGGGTGTATAAGGCATGCTTGAGTTTAGGTGGGTTTATAAAATTAAAATGAGAACCAGTATAGTTTTATTTAGATTTTGAAATGTGACAGCTCACATGCTTGGTGTGACCAGCTAATGACCAACTCACATGGTCCGTTTGACAGGCAGTTACTCTGCTTTTACTCTGCTTTAAGTTTAATGCATTTGTGTTTCACTGATCCTTGATCACTCATTCTATTTGTTATTGAAAATTAGACTATGAACTAGTATAGGTTCAGTTTTATATTGACAGAGGTGGGCTTATAAATTTCTTACCGCACACATTCGTTGCCATTTCTCACGGGGAATCCCATCAGGCGGATGATCACGTTGGATACCAAAATCGTATCCTGTTATTGGTACTTTACATTTCGCATCCTTAGCTTTCTGTTTAGATTTTTCTCTCAAATTTCTCATAAAATCTCTAAATCGGCTTTGGATCTCTGTGATAAATGTATCATATATGGCTTGATCAACTAGTGGATCCCATCTATACTTGGTCTGTAAAAATTAAGGTAAAAATGCCATAACTAAAACAATTAATCAAAACAAATACAAATAATTAATTGATAAATTACCCGAAAGCGATCGAACAAACGCATCCTAACGTTATGTGGGACCTTTTTCCATGTGACCCAATCTCCATCATAACATTGCTCAAATATTTCCTTCACACTTTTACTTACCTTCTTGTTTGTAAACCTACAATATTGAAAAAACAAAACATGCCAAACAACCTGTAAACATTTATATGCCTTAACAACTATATCAAACTAGAAACATACCCATTTTTGTTGCAGTGTATTATTTCCTTCTCATTACTGTCACCATCGCTACCCCTGACACCATTATCACCATCGTCACCGCCACCATCGCTATGGGCAATAATGTCAACATCGTCACTACCGTGACCATCACCCAAATCCTCACTAGAAACATCATCATCATCATCAACGGTATCACGTGACACATCATGTAATGGCGCAATGTTATTTGACAACCCAACATCCATCTCATCACTATCACCCGCATTGCTAAAACTACCAACTCCGACTCTACGAAATGCACTTTTACCTTCTGGAGATTCTATCATCAGATAAGGCCCATGCCTCCATACAGTATTTTTATCAACAGCTACCTTCTTATTAGGATGTTTTGGATATGATGTCTTGGATCTTCGTTTCCCATAAGCAATATCACCAGCATCTCTACTAAGATCTTGATCGATAACAATCTCGTTGTCAATGCGTCTCCCCGCAAATGGTTTTATCTTTCCACCACGAAGACCATGACCACGACTACTACCACTACCAGCACCACGACCCGCACCACCACCATCCTTACCACCACCATGAGCAGATTTATCTTTACTACCACTCATAATGTTAGGAAATGGTTGTAAAGATGATTATAGAGCTACGTTTACAGATTAATTAACAACAATAATAATAATAATAATAATAATAATAATAATAATAATATATTAATAAAAAGCAAAAGAACCCAAATGATGGGTTGCTTACGTAAATCAAGTAGCAAAGTGTAATGGATCGATTGATGGATCTCGAGATGGGTCGGTGAAGAAACAGAGGATTATTAAGTTTGGAGTGGGGAGGAGATTAGGGCTTGGAATTTGGTGGGAGAATAGATTTTGGGGCTGAATAATGGTAGCGGGAAAAGGGTACCGCCTAAAATATTAGGAGCGGAAATGAAATTTTCGGGATAAAAAAATATTTAGTATTAATTGTTTCTAATTTTTTTTTATTGGCGAACAACTGTGTGGCAACCACCCTTGCGGGGCGCCGTGCCCAAGAATCGACTACTCGACCTCCAGTAGCCCCGCCTTCTCCCGATGCGCGGAAACCCGAGCCCCACCCGCCGAAGGCACGACAGTGTTATAAAACTCCGTAAAACCTCGCCGCCCGTCAAATTCGAACCGGCGCCACCCGTATTCGATCTTCACCCGGATAACAAACCATAAATGATGGAAGTGAGGATCGAAACTTTGATCACATAGGTGAAACAAAAGCCACTCCACCACTATGGATGGATTTCTAATTCTTTTCTATTAAGGTGCAAAAGGGTCGAGTTACTCGAGTTTGGCTCGAATAAAAACTTGAAACGAGCCAAGTCTAAGTGAACCACATCTCGAGCACGAAGCTAAAAACAAGTTTGTTTAGTAAACAAACCTATGACCGAGCTTTGCTTATCAAGCTCAAGTCGGCACACGAGCCTAACGAGCCAGCCATTTATATAAATTTTAATTAATATATTACACATATGTGTATATATATATAATTAATAATAGTTATAACTAAGTTATACATAAAATAACAAATGTAATTAATTAATAAACAAGCTCGCCTCGACTTAGGGGTGATTATAAGGATTGAACCCCCTAACCCGAAACCGATAAGCGCCTGATGGGTGATGTTCACCCTAACTCGGCTTGTTTGCACTCCTACTTTCTACCACTACTCTATGTTGTCAAAAGCGTAAGGCACGCTCAAGGTGCACATGCCCTTCCCGGACCCTAGGCGTAAGGCACTTACCTTAAAAGCAAAGGCATGTGATAGCTCTCCCGTGTAATACATAGGTTATCCGTTATTTTGAAAAGATAAATGTAACTAACCATTTAATACAAACATCATAACCGCAAACCACTATTTGATACAAAGGTCTCTAAGTTAGGTCCCTACATCATGTTATAGTGACTTATTGTCTTATATTATATATAAAATGGCCCATTAAGGTCTTTAATATGTAACATTGGGTATTGAAGGGTTGTTATCATGTTGACAACAACCAATACGAAGTCATACAAGCCTAATGGTTCATATTGGGCCTTTGTATCTCTTAATGGCCCATTATGGCATTTATCATGTAAAATTAGGCCTTTACATATCTAAAATGGCCCATTAAGGTCTTTAATATGTAACATTAGGTATTGAAGGGTTATTATCATGTTGAAAACAACCAATACGAAGTCATACAAGCCTAATGGCTCATATTGGGCCTTTGTATCTATTAATGGCTCATAATGGCAACTTATCATGTAAATTTAGGCCTTTATATATCTAAAATGGCTCGTTAAGGTATTTAATATGTAACAGTAGGTATTGAAGGGTTTTTATCATGTTGACAACAACGAATACGAAGTCATACTAGCCTAGTGGTTCATACTGGGCCTTTATATCTCTATTGGCCCATTATGGCATTTATCATGTAATATTATAGATTTTAAGGTTATATCATGTTGTACTGACATTAGATCGTAACAAACAATAACAATTCATATGATAAATCAGTCCAGAATACTATGTATTCGAGGTTGATATATTAGTCTTTGAGAAGTTAGCCTATAACAGTTACTTTTTTTTGTAGTGTCGACATAATGGTGGTGTTGTTATGTTGTGGTCATGGTGGTGGTGTGTACTGGATACGGTGATGGTGGTGTGTACCGGATACGGTGATGGCCGTGGGTTGGTGGCGATGGATTAGTGGTGGTAAAGACTAGCAGTGTATGAGAGAGAGGTGCGAGAAGTGAGTTTATGTTTTATTATCAATCTTCCTCCTCTCCTCCTCCGACCTCTAACCGCCTTGATTGTGTGTGTTTGATTTAAGAAAAAGAAAGCAGGGGTGTATTTGTGTGTGTGTTTGATTTAAGAAGAAGAAATTAGGTTTGTTTGTTTGCGTGTGTATGTGTGTTTGATTTATGAAAAAAGTCTTAAAAATACGTTTCGTCAAAAAAATTGTCGAAAACGTCTTAAATATATGTTTTTGTCAAAAATTTGTCGGAAATTTCTTTAAATTTATTAATTTACTTATATAAACACATAAAAAATAACAATTATTAAAAAAACATGTTTTTGTCGAAAATTTGTCGGAAATGTCTAAAAAATATGTTTTTTTTGTCGAAAATTTGTCAAAAAAAGTCTTAAAATACATTTTGTCAAAAAATCGTCGGAAACGTCTTAAATATATGTTTTTGTCGAAAATTTGTCGGAAACCTCTTTAAATTTATTATTTTACGTATATAAACATTTAAAAAATAAAAATTTATTAAAGAAACATGTTTTTGTCGAAAATTTGTCGGAAAAAGTTTTTAAGTTTCCGACAAAATTGCGACAAAATAATAGTTTGTATTTTAAAATTTATTAGTTTATTTATATAAACAAAGAAAGAAATAACAATTATTAAAAAAAATATGTTTCTGTCGAAAAGTTGTCGAAAATGTTTTTAAGCTTGCGTCAAAATTTCGACAAATTATTATTTTGTAGCTTATTTGTCAAAAAGTTGACGGAGGAAGCATGGTTTCTACTTTTTGTCGGAAATTTGCAGCAAACTTGTCGCACATAAAATTTGGGTTGCGTCAAAATTTCGACAAATGATTATTTTGTAGCTTATTTGTCAAAAAGTTGACGGATGAAGCATGGTTGCTACTTTTTGTCGGAAATTTGCAGTAAACTTGTCGCAAATAAAATTTGTCGAAAATTTGTCAAAAAGTTTTGTAGTAAATGGAGCCATTTTCTAGTAGTGGACTATGCGTAATGGGCATTATAGTGGCATGTATAAGCTTGATAACGCCCCAAACACCGTTCACATGGGCGTTATATGGGCATGAAAAGGGAGGGATGTTTCTAGTATAATGCCCAAAGAGGAGTAAAAATATGGAAAGTAATGATTGAAACTACATTAAAGAGCGTTAACCATTATATATTTTCTAAAGGGCATCATGATGCTGATGTGACAAAAAAATGCCCCTTAATGACATTATCCATTACGAATGGTTAAGCGTGTAGGTGTTTGAAGTAGTATATACTTTGGAGTTATGAAGCATATTGACTCCTTACTAATTGTAAACCGTTTTTAAAACGAAGAAGAAAAAAAATTTGCACTAAAAAATGTTTCTTCAAATAAGTTGAGAGATAACGGAGACTACCTCTTAGCCTCTAGACTAGTAGACCCACCCTTGCATTAGGCCGCTCGAAATTGATGTTAATATGATAATATTAGTAAAAATATGAAAACTACATATTTATATATTTATAGTTTGATTCATTTTAAATGACCCAAATTATATAAAAGCAAAATTTCATCCGTAAAGACATAAAGCCAATATAGCAAGATGCTATAAAGTGGGATGTCTAGGGTTACAATTTTACATAAAAAATCACTCCAATCATTCCAAAATAACGTGTTAAATGTCGGCCTTTGTCATAATATAATGTTTGTCTTCTCCTGGCTCTTGTGAAGATTGTCTAGTTTCTTGCCTTCCAAAAAAATTACAAATGTGACCAAAATAATGCTTACCCGTTTTTTAAATACGCCTTGCTTTCTTGATTTTGTTTATTTGAACTTTAGCCATTCTTTCACCGGATTTCCTGTGCCCGCATTCATTTTGTACAAGTCTTTTAATCAACTTCGGACAATGGCCTAGTAAGTGATCCACTGTCTCAAGTGTTGATCTGCAGTCTTCACAAACCGCGGTCAGCACAAACAAGTTCCTTTCGGGAGCCCCACTTTAACCCGAATTCTCTTTAGTCCTGCTTTTCAACTAAAGAAATTATTTTCTTAGGGATCCACCTTGTCCAGTCGACTACTATGTATAATAAATTCCAAACCAACCAAATTAATTTAGGTTGTCTCACGTGTTATATTTTTATTTATATCTTTATATATGAGTAAAACAACTTTCTTTTCTTTTAAAGTAGAGACCACTCCATTTGACTGCATTTATACCGACCACACTTGGTGTATTTAATTCGACCACATTGTTTTACATAAAACCCACAAGAACTAGAAATGATTGTCTCATCCAGTTTTGTAAAAAGAAATAAAATAGCAAATCAAGAACAAAGAGAGTGACTTGTCATGATGCCTTCCTTCAAAAATGTATTTTTTTCCCAAAGCAATGGAGTAAAACTATATCTAATTTTGAAGTAGATTATTATTTATTTGTAGGGTTATGTTATCCTACAAAGGGGGTAAAATAACCGATAACAGTGAGAATGATACAAAAACACCATAGATTACAAAATATAACATAATGTCAAGGAAAAAACACACACTAAATTGCAAAAAGGGACACAATGATAAAAATTAACAAAAAAAAAGACACAGTGCCAAATAAAAAGACACTATGATCCAACACAAATTGTAAAATCTTCAAGCTAAAAATAGAACAAAAAAGAAAACCTAGAATCATAGTTCTATTTAAAGACAAATAAGAAGCAAATCAAACACTTCTAAAGGTAGTTCAATCATTAGCAAGCAATAAATTGAATGTTTGTTTGTTCACTTAAAAGTTTGTAGCAACCATTGTTGTCCTTACAACATACAACTTCATTGGGTGCCACCGTGTCATGCAGATTTAGGAATTATTAATGACAATGGTTAAACCATAAAATTTATATGATATCGTTTCAATGTATGCTTTCATGGTTAATTGTTGATGGTGCGAGATGCAGACTATTCTGATACTGATGAAGATAACGACGGAGAAGGTGAAGAGTTGCTACAAGTGTAAAGTATTTTATATACACATATTTTCTAATGGAAACAAATATGGTATAGCAGCGTTGCGATTTGTGTACAAGTGTTGAGGTATCCAAAAGTATTTAAGAATCATACACCCTTTAATTAGGAAACATACACCCTGACTCAGTGGCGGATCCATGAATTTTTTTTCTATGGCCTTTTTTAGATGGTCAAATTTTCACAACTATATGTTAAATTTTTTGGGCCGGGTCGGGTCGGGTCGAGGAACATAATAAAGACCTAAATTTCATATCAAATTTTCATTTAGCATTGGCCCTAAAGAAATTCATATTCACAATTTCAACCTCATAAACATGTTCATAGGTAAGTAAAAGAAAGTTTACCTTCCAATGGAGTTCAAGAGAACCCGCAGTCTTGTAGTAGCTCCATCCGAGCACTGAATAGATTTGGCCAAGTTAATAGAAAGACAAATACCTTGGGTTAATTAAAACATGACCCTCCTAATATTATTGATGACAAGCAACGACAGGAAGTTTATAATAATATTTAGCAGCCAAACAATTCTTATTATTTGCTGAAGTTAAAAAGCAACCATTTGACACTCATAAACTCACGATTTGATACTTATTAGTCAAATTTATACTCTTTTAAAACGAGGAGTAGCATATGCAATTATCTACAACATATGTAGCACACACTAAATATAATGAGTTGTTGAACAAATATAAAAATAAGCTTAGATGCAGATTTTGTAAATTAGAAAAGTCACTTACTTTCAATGAAAAAATATTAGCCGAGATCCAATAATTTGTTATTACATCTAATTGTAGATCTAATAATCCCATCCTCTTCACTCCTTTAAAGTAGGGGTGAGCAGATCTCGGTCCTACCCGAGAAAAACCCGATAACCGGCCCGACAAAACCCGAAACCGTACCTTACTATATGTAATTCGGTCGAGCTCGGTTCTCAGATTATACGATTTTCGGTTTCGGGTTCGGGTTCGGTCCTAACCCGTGGCTTCCGCATGAAACCCGAACCGACCCGAGGTGTCTACATAAACAGAAAAAAACTCATATGATATGTTGTTTATCCGGCTGTATCTTGAAAAAAAGTTGTTTCCAGTTGGAGATGAGTTTAGAGATAGAAAGAAGGGTAGAGGAAGGTAAGAGATGAAGGGTCAGAAACCGTATCTTCAAGAACTTAGACAATGGGACACATATTTTATCCAAAGGTTATGAGTGTGAAACAAAAGTATTATTAAAAATGTATTATTTTATTTCTTTTTTCACAGATCTTAAAAAAGTTAATATTTCAGTATCCCAAGAATTTTGAGGCCCGAGGAGAACCTATATGATTTCAAAATGTAATAACTCTTTATATATTATATTATATTTAAAGTAATTGATGTTTTGTAGTAAAATTTAGACTTTTCTTTTTTTATCTTATGTTTTATTTAAAAAAAACAATAGTTAAATAATTTAATTAAAAACAAAAATTATAAAAAAAAAACTAGTAACTCTATATGTATTTACGACTCTACTTGAACTCATTACATATAATTTTTATTTTAACTATAATACAATTAGATGTTTCAAGTGGAAGTTTTGTAGTGTTTAAATTAAGTATAACCATTTTAATATGTATTCTTTTTTTTTTTTCATAATTACATTAACTTAATTATTAACTTTTGGATGTATACATTGATTGGTGCAAAGAAAACATCATTCCCTACCTAATAGAGTTATTCATCAGTTACCACTTTCCAAGGTGAGAACTCCATTAAATAACTATGCCAAAGGAGACAATCAATTTTTATTTGAAGGTGACGAGTTCTCCTTTGTTTGTTTAAAGGGCAAGTGAGTCAGGTGAATAAAAGTTGATGAAGAACTGAAAATGGTTTAACAGAAGATGATGGCGTTATGAAACAACTTTCAGAAGATATGGTATGTGAATAATGTAGAAGAAACAAAGACGTATCAGATAAACCACCTTCAACGTGAACCATCGATGAAGAACTAAGGTTGGTCTCTGAAGTAACTGTTGAAGGCTTAAAGTTGGGGTAATGAACTTGGCAAACTGGTCCGACGAAACCCGATTTTAACCCGATAAAACAAACCGAACCGAGGCAAGACCGACCAGCTGCTTTTAGGTCCGACCTCGGTCTTCATTTTACTCTCATCTTGGTTTCGGGTCGGGTCGGGTTTTGCCCGGGTCGGGTCGGGTTGTTTCAAATGCTCACCCCTACTTTGAAGCCACCAACGTTCCTCTCTAAAAAATGACCCCTACTTTGAAAAGTCAGGTTAGATAGCTATATTTCCAATCTAAACCAAACATGTTCATACAAAAATAAGTTTAAAATGCAAAACCACACGAGGAAACCAAATTAATCTCAATACATATATCACAAAAGAATTATGACCAGAGCAGAAGTGAAAAAAAATGGACACGGCATTCAGGACTCGGACAGGTTACCTGCCTAGCAGAATGCGCGCTAACAACCACTAGAGCACTTTATGTTTTTAGTTATGGGTTCCTTCCGACGCCCCACTTATGGTGTGCACATATAATGTATATATGTGTGGCCCTTGGGGGGCAAAAGTAAAGGTGCACTAGTTTTAACGTTATTTTACTAATTTCGTGAAAATAATGTTAAAAACGACGGACGACTAATCATGCATCATGTGGTGGCGTGGATAGCCAAAAGACAAAGAGGTACGTGCACCGATCGGGTTTGTCCCGATTGCTAAGTGTTCTGTGCCTTATGTCCAAGGCTTGATACCAAATCACATCGAGTCGAGGGTCTCACTGGAAGCAGCCTCTCTATTCTTAGGGGTAGAGGTAAGACTGTCTACATTTTACCCTCCTCAGACCCTACCTTAGCTTTGCTATAGGTGAAATTAACTGAGTATAATGATGAATCATATAAACTACCGTTGTTGACTAAAAGTATATGAAACCTGTAACCCTATCCAAAATGTTGAGTGTTGTGTGTTGTGTGTACACGTAAATGACCAAAAGGACAAGTACTTCCTAGTTTTTCATTTTTAGATGTTTGTATGAAATATATAGTATACAACCAAAAGACTATTCTGTTCTTGTTTTGTCTTCTTTTCAACAAGTAACATGTATTTCTGCTTTATTGGGTGCGTTTTTTAAAATATTTTTTCCATTCTCTTTTTAAAAGAAACAAATGAAGAACTATAAACCTATAGAGAAAATGGAAATGAAGAACTATAAAACTATAGAGAAAATGGAAGTGTTTTGGCTGATCATTTTATTGTTGTATTTAACAAGGAGCATGATGGCTACTTTGCCTTTATGGTACACTAGCTGATTACCCTGGGAAGGTCTCGGGGTTGAAAAATTTAATATGATTTAATAAAAAATGATAAAAGAAGAAAACCCAAATCACGAAAAGAGTAAATAGCTTAAACATAATCAATCTTAGTTAAAAAAACATTTATTTAAAAAGTTAAAAAAATAAAAAGCATAAACCATATTAAACATAATACAGTATTAAAAGGATAACCTTCAACATATAATCATCTTCACGTAATTTAAAATATGTTACAATTTGACTTTGACTTATATAGATGTAGAATTCATGATAAGTGTTGAAAAATATAACCATTCTAATAATACTAATACTAATAGTAATAATTATTACTCTTGTAATTAAATAAATAAAAAAAATAACGTTGCTATAAGGTGACACCATGTGTTGCAGTGTTGCGCAATTCTTTCTCCTAGTTTCTCTTGATGAAGTATACCTATCCATCTTTAGAAGAGTAAAATTCCAATGATAGCATGGCGATTGGCTGAATTTCAACATCGTAGATAAGAACCTGGTTTAAAAGAAAAAACATGTTTAATGAATAACCTGAACACTTTGTGTTTTTTTTTTCTGTATGAACATAACCCCACAAAAATAGTCGTTTTTTTCTCCGTTTTTTATATAGCACTATGGTACTCGTTGGAAAGATAATAAAACGCTCGTTAATTTGGTGTAATTTTTTAATTTAAAAAATCTCGAATATAAAAGATATTAACGTTTAAAAATTATGGGAGGAACATAAGAGAGAAAAATTTAAATTTGTTTTTAAATTCTTTTTTATTAAAATAACTCAATTTAATTTTAGTAATTGAGAATTGAGAGATAGAGAGATAAATTTAGAGTTTTATGTTTATCTTTTTTTTTAATTAAAAAAGAAAATAATTCAAAAACACTAAAATGCCACGTGGCAGTTTCATGGAGAGGTTGAAGGCACCATTGCACGCCACGTCAGCAATGTTCAATTCTTTTATATATATTAATAGATTAATAGATTAATAGATGTGTTACTAAAAAAAATAATGAAAAAAATAGATGATGATGAGGAGCCATACATGATTTCGGGTAGGCTTACGGAATCATTCAAAGACGTAACTATTCAATGTGAGCCTTGAAATAAAATAACAACATATGCTTGAAATGCGAAAAGAAATTTAAGAGTACTACCAAAGAAAAAAAACGAGCTAAAAGCTATGCCAAAAGATTTTGATAGCCAACGAGCAAACTTTGAAGCTATGATGCGAAGTATTATGGAAACGTTACATATTGGAGTACTTTAAGATCTTAAAAGTATTATGAGGTTTTCCTTACTTTTATAAATGTAATTTACAAATATATTTTGATTGCATTGTTATTTTGAGTTTGGCATATATTTCATTACGACAAAAGATTATCTATTGTATTTATGTTATTATTATGTTGGTGTAATTAAGATACTTATGAATTGAAATTTTAGTACGACAAACAATGAAGCTATAAAGTTGCATTTGATTATAAAAATGTTGCATTTAAATAGTAAATGCAACGTCCTCAAAAAATGTTACATTATCCAACAAAAAGATTGCATTAGGTTTAATGCAAGTTCATCTAATGTAACATTTTACAATGATTACATTAGCTTCATTTTCTTCTAGTGGGTTCATCTCTATTTTGGAATATGATACTAGGTGGATACGTGAAATGAATAATAAAGTATATAAATAAACAAATATAAACAAGAGAGGGAAAGCTAATCAATATTTTGTCTAATTAAAAAAAAATGTCTTTTTTTTTTTTCAAGTTATGGGCTCTAGTGAAGTATTGACATTAGGGATGAGATCGGTATTGTACTTGTACCTATACCTGTACCCGTATCGAAAATACCCATACCAAATTTGAACAAAAGTGGGTACCGAGTACCGTACCGAATATATAGGTACGGTACGGGTACGGGTATCGGTACCGGTATTTTGGTACGGTACCCGTTTGGTACCATTTTGTTATTTTTTTCTTTTTTAAGCACTCGTACGGGTACCAAGTAGGTAAACAATTACGAGTATCAATACTATACGGGTACCAAATAGGTAAAATTGATACGAATACTATAAATACCATAATACGAAGTAAAACATATAATCAAATTCAATAGTATATAGAATTCGGTACCCGTATCATTTTTACCCGTACCGATACCGAAAGTACCGAATACCGAAATCAGTAAAAGTGGGTATCGATAGCTATACCGAGTACTCAAAATCGGTACGGGTATGGGTACCGGTACAGACACGGTATAAGTACGGGCATAGGTACTCGGAAAAAAATGCTCTCCCTAATTGACATATAGTGCATGAAAACTGTATTGTTTACCTTTGGGTGTTTATAAGAAGCTAGTTTTTAAGTCTGGTCAACTAAGACTTTGGTGAGTTGTAGACGAAGACAACTTTGAGGTTGGCCAATATGACTAGGCGCCTAGGCCTAGGATTGTTTTTCAAGGTCATTATCTAAAAGATGCAAATCTAAGAATACTTAGACCATGTCTCAAAGAATTTTTTGGTTAAAAAATGGTGTAGTGGTTCAAGCCTATTTCTTGCCCCTTCAATCATTACCTATGATCTCTTGGTCTAGTGGTATGGTGTCCCCCTTTACAAATGTGAGGTTGTGGGTTCAAATCTTTGCAAATGCAAAGTTATGTGGAAATAAGGTGGTATAAAATTTGTTGTTATAATAATAATAATAATAATAATAATAATAATAATAATAATAATAATAATAATCAAACTTAATTAATGCTCAATGGTCAATTCAAACGTTTGATTTGTATTTTCTAAAAATGCATTCAATAGAGGAATTAAAGTTGTCAAGCATTAGTGGTGTTATTTGAAAAACGCCTCTCCAATTTTACGTGCATTTAACGCCCGTATGTTTTAGTTTTCTAGCATGTTTGACCGTGAAATAAGATTATTAACGCCTCATTACATTAGTCTTATACTATAAAGAATGTGCACTAACTAGTGTTTCCTTTTATGACAACCAAAGTGAAGTTCATCTTGCAAACAATATGGTTTTCATAGTAGGATGAGATCAACATCGGTACATATTCATAAAGAGATTTTTTTTAGAATTTGGGTGTTTGTTTCTTGAACAAATAACAACTTCGAAATAAATAGGGCTAATAGATAAAGCGCGTCCCTAAATTGAAATCGTCACATTTTCTTAATGTCTTTAGAGTATTTGCAATGCGCCATTTCTAGGACGGTTTGCAACATTTTTGAAACCGTCTATGAGAGATGGGGAGGAGAGAGAGGGAGAAGTCGCGTCATCCACGAACAACTTTTGTTTATTTGTAAGTGGACAAGGATGACTGATGTAGCTGCATTTTTAAGACAAGCCCGTTAGAGATGCTATTTTAAATATTCTAGTCTAGACATTAAGACTATATGGTGTGGTGTAACATTCCCTCAACTCCTTCAAATGCCACATCAGCGCCACTTCATTTTCCCCATTTCTTCCCCCAAAGTTTGGAAATGGTATTCCCCTAATTCCCCCCCCCCCCCTCATTTTTTTATTATATAAAGTTTAATTAAAAAAAAGAAAAAAAAAATAAGAGCCAATCACATGTTAAGGGGAGAGGGAGGGGAAAATCCACCGAAGTCATTGAAAATGAAAGGAGGGGCGGTGTTCCCCTTGGAGGAATTGTACACATCATCACCCCTAAACCTTTCCCCGAAACCACACCAATTAGACCATGCGTAGTGGGGGGCTTTATTTATAAAGCCCCCTTCCTGATTGGTCCACGTGGCTGCTGAGTCAGCGTGGAGAGAGAGACTGAAAAAGTGGTGTAGTGGTGGGGCTTTATTTATAAAGCCCCTGATTGTGATTGGTTGATTTTTTTTTTTAATCTTTTAATTCAAAATAATTAAAATAAAATGCAAATAAATATAAAAAAATTACAAATAATATTAAAAACACAACTAATATTAAAAAAATTACAAGTAATATTAAAAAAAAAGTTACAACTAATATTAATTTTCATCTTCGGATTCTTCATATTCGTCTTCGTCCTCTTCTTCTTCTTCGTCACCTTCTTCTTCTTCTTCTTCATCTTCGTTTCCTCCTGGGTTTGGAATATACCGAACCGACCACGCTTGTTGGACCAAATCCGCAGCTAACGCGTCATGTACTTCATGGTCGCGAAGTTCACGTGCGTTGAGCACTCTTTCTTGCATATTAGCTTGCGGTAGATCCTGAACGGCTTCCGGTACATAATTTTGGCATATCGCTTTACCTTCATATTCTAATATCACATTATGCATGATTATACATGCATACATAGCATCTCGCAGCTTGTCTGTGGTCCATGCACGAGCAGGGTTTCTTATGTAATGCCAACGCTGTTGAAGAACCCCAAAACATCTCTCTATGTCCTTTCGCGCCGCCTCTTGGACCTTTTTAAAGTGTGCCCTTTTTTCATCGTACGGGTTACTAAACGTCTTAACGATAATGCTATACCTCGGATATATTCCGTCAGCCAAATAGTATCCATGTGGGTAGTAGTTTCCATTAGCGTAAAAGCACGCCTTTGCTGCCCTGCCAGAAATGAAATCCTCAATAATAGGCGACTGCTCAAAAACGTTTAAGTCGTTGCATGAACCCGCAACACCAAAATAGGCCGACCAAACCCAAAAATCGACTGAAGCCACCGCTTGAAGAATAATCGATGGTCCTTTTTGGTCACCACGCGTGTGTTGACCTCGCCAAGCGGTTGGGCAATTATACCACACCGCCAGTGACGACAATCAAGGCTACCCAGCATTCCTGGTAACCCATGTTCATTCGTATGCACCTCGTAAATTTTTTGTAAGTCGTACCAAGTGGGCCTTCTAAGATAACGGGCTCCGTACAACTTTATTATTCCTAAAACAAATAAATACAAATATATATATAAAAAATAAATACAAACATATATAAAAAATAAATACAAACATATATAAAAAAATTGATCTACCTTGGCAAAAATACTCCAAAGAATCGCGTGTTGTTTTCTCGGCCATTTTTAAATACTCGTCGTTGATATCCGTCGTGTTGCCGTATGCGAGTATACGCAGTGCCGAGGTACACTTTTGAATAGACGTGAATCCCATCATCCCCCTAGCATCCGCTTTTTGTTTAAAGTACGGAAACGCGTTTTCAAGATCTCCGGATATACGTAGAAATAAACGTTTGCTCATCCGGAAACGACGCCTAAAGATCTTTGGGTCGGGGTAAGTCGGGTTTTCATCAAAGTAATCCTTCATCAATCGAGCATTTGCCGATACACGATCTCGTTCGTAGTACTGCCTAGTTTGTTTTGGAGGTATAGGCGTACTAGTTTCTTCAAGATACCGCGCCGAAAGCGCTAGCGCACTCGTAATGGCATCTTGCTCCAACTCTTCGTCTGTGGAATAACCCTCATCGCCTAGAAACTCTCTATAATATTCTCTCGCAATAGATGATGACGCGGGGGAACCCATTTACTTCAAATATTGGTAAATATGTGTTTTGTATATATATGTGTGTGGAATTCAAATATATGTGTTTTGTATAATATATGTGTGTGGTATTTACATATAAAAAAAATAGCCGTTTGAAACAATAAAATGGTCACAAGACCGTTCAAGCCACGTGCAACGTTTTCATTGGATGGATCAAAGTGTTTCAGGCGTTATAAATATAAAGCCCTTGCCCCTTTTTTGAAAATGGCACCCCCTGTTTCGGTGTTGGGGGCGTTATTTTAGTCAAATTTTGAAAAATAAAGCCCCACTACGGGGTCTTAGTCTAAATATGATGTTCTTTTTCTATGACCCTGGAACATGGGATGGGACGACCGAAAGGTCGCGATCTCTCGAGTCTTGCAGACTAAATTGCCCCTAAATTGTACGCAACTGGTGACTAAAAACTTCTTGTAAACATCTCTCAAAGAGCACAAGTACATCATGCATTAAAACTTGTACACCTTTCACAAACAATTTATGAGCTGGATTCCCTATTATAATAATAACTAGGTATTAGTTACCCACGCTTCGCCGCGGGTGCGGCTGTTGTTCGAAACGCGGCGAGATCTCCTGTTGCGTTGAGTGTTTGGCGGACGTTAAAGATCGCGCGTCGCTGTGGGAGCTCCTGTTGCGTGGAGGGTTTCGTGGACATAAAAGATAATATTAAGTGACTGTTATTCTTGCATGAGCTTCAAAAAAATACTCGTGACTAAAAGCTAAAAGTTTAGTGGTCAAAGTTTGAAATCCTAAAAACTAAAATTTTGGCCAAAGTGTAATAGTTGAGTGGTCAAAGTTTGAAATCCTAAAAGCTAAAAGTTTGGTGGTTAAAATTTGAAATCCTAAAACCTAAAAGTTTGGTGGTCAAATTGGAAGAAAATAAAGTTAAGTTAAAAGTTAGTGGCCAAAGTTTTAAATCCTAAAAGTTAAAAGTTTGTTTGTCTAAGTTTGGTGGTCAAATTAGAAGAAAATAAAGTTAACCTAAAAGTTAGTGGCAGAAATAAAGTTAACGTAAAAGTTAGTGGCCAATATATATATTAAAACAAAGACACTGTTAAAGTGTCTTTGAATTAATATATATAGATAATAATAATAATAATAATAATAATAATAATAATAATAATAATAATAATATTATTATTATTATTATTATTATTATTATTATTATTATTATTATTATTATAAATAATAATAATGCACCACAACAACAATAAAACCATCTCCTGTATCCTCCTTTCCTTATCTTCTTCACAGCTCTCCTCCCTCTTACAAAAAAAAAAACCTGTGATCACAATAACCTTTTTCCTTCCTTTCCCCATTAATCAACTCACCCAATGTCTCCCTCTCTTATCATTATCCTCTCTCTCATCACCACCCTCTTCTTCCCACCATCATCATCTTCACTAAAACTCTCTCTCACACCAATCCATTATCCACACATTCCATTGACTCAAACATTAAACCATCTCTCATCTTCCTCATTAGCCAGAGCCCACCTTCTTAAACACCCTAAAGATAACTCCTCTGCTGCTACTTCTCTTATTAATTCACATATTCCTCTGTTTCCACAAAGCTATGGTGCATACTCTGTTTCCTTAAGTTTCGGGTCACCGGGTCAAAAGCTTTCTTTTGTTATGGATACTGGAAGCAGTCTTGTTTGGTTTCCATGTACTAAACGTTACATGTGTTATGGTTGTGATTTTTCGGGTGTAAATGAAACGGGTATACCCAAATTCATACCCAAGTTGTCATCTTCTGCTAAGTTACTTGGATGCAGTAATAAGAAATGCGGGTCGTTTTTCGGGTCGGGTCACCCGGTTCAGTGTAATGGTAAGGAGACATGTCCGGCTTATATGTTACAATACGGGTCCGGGTCGACATCCGGGTTGTTGTTGTCGGAGACTTTGAATTTTGATGAGGGGGATGTGACGGGGTTTATTGTCGGGTGCTCGATTATTTCGACCCGACAGCCCGCGGGTATAGCCGGGTTTGGGCGCGGGTCGGCTTCGTTACCCGTGCAAATGGGGCTTAAAAAGTTTTCGTATTGTTTGGTTTCTCACAAGTTTGATGATGATCGGGTGAGTAGTGAGATGGTTTTGGTTCGGAATTCGAAGAATGGTTCTTCGAATTATGGGTCTAGCGATGCCAGCATCGCTGGAGTTAGTTACACGAAGTTTCGCGAGAATCCGGGGGCTTCTAGGTCGTCGTTCAAGGAATATTACTATTTAAGTCTTAGGAAAATAACCGTTGGTGGTAAGACGGTTAAGATCCCATATGGGTTTTTGGTGCCGGGATCCGATGGTAATGGTGGTACCATCATTGATTCCGGCACCACTTTCACATTCATGGACGATCACGTCCATAATTTGGTGGCTAAAGAGTTTGAAAGTCAACTTTCAAAGTACACACGGGCTGTTGACTTGGAAAAAATGACCGGGTTACGCCCGTGTTTTAATGTTAGCGGTAAACCTGCCGAGTTGCCCGAGTTAATGTTTCACTTTAAAGGCGGCGCTAAATTAGCGCTTCCAGCTGCCGATTACTTCTCGTTTTTGGGTGATACGGGCGCGTTGTGTATGACGATCGTATCTAGCGATCGGCTCGGGCCGGGTCAAAGACTCGGGCCGTCCATAATCATAGGAAACTATCAACAGCAGAATATATACGTGGAGTACGATTTGGAAAAGGGAAGGCTCGGTTTCAAGAAGCAACAATGCAAGTAAAGAATTATAAAAGTGTTAATATCCCACTTTTTAATTCAAAGTTTGAAAAATTAATAAAATTTATTTCAGTCATAGTTTAGAAAATATAGGTGCATTGTAACACTGATATGTTATTGTTGTAATAAATTCCGCAATATTCATTCGGATATAAATATAATATAATATAATTTGAAGCACTGTTAATTGTACATGTTTAAATGATATTTATTCTAAGTATGGGTGTCATTTAATATCTTATATGAGAAAATTAAGATTTCCAATGCTTTTTTTTTTTTTTTTTACTTTTTCTGAAAGGTAACTTTAGGGCCGTGCATAGTGTCCGGAACCGATCTGACCCGGACCCATCAGAACCGTATACCCTTTTATTGTTGAAATTAGGAACCACGAACCAAACCTTAAAAAGTTATGTGATTCCGGGTCCTAAAGGTTCTTATAGGTCGGGTAAAAGGGTCTGGCCCTCTAGAACCCTTTAATACAATAGTCACTTTTAGAGGATTTACATATTTCTATTCTTTTACCATGCTCGTAAAAGAATTCCTCCATATGGTTCTAAGGCCGTCTGTTGAGGACGCGCGAGCGAATGTGCGCAAGCCACCGACGTGACTATCAAGTAATCCGGTCACTTGACCCCGTTGTGGCGAGAGGTGAGCAACGGTGCGACCAAAGGTCACTTTTTCCCGTTAACCCACGCGACCACCATCACTTGTGCTCGCGTCCGGACTGTTCGCGTGGGGCTGTTGTGGCTGGAGTGAGCACAGGCGCTAAAACCTCGTTCCCGTCGTGCTACTCGCGCTTCTACAACGGACAGTCAAACAATAGCCCATGAGTTTTTTTAAGTCATTTTTCGTTTCTCGACATATGTTTTCGTAACAATTTTGTCATTCTCATCAATAGAAACATTATGTGAATTTGTTATGTATACATAATAAATACAAACACAAATCAAAGCGATATATATATAAATATTTACTTCAAATTTGGATATAATATATATTATATAATATGATCACATCTATACATATCCATTAAGTCGAAAAATATTTCAAGAAAAATACGTTGTTATTATTATAAATAATATTTTTAATATTGTATTAACATTACATGAAATCGATTATAATAAAACGTAAAAACGAATAGTGAAAAAACTAAAAAAGATTATTTTTTTATTTTTTAATTAAAATACAAACGGTTCTTATATTAGAACCGTGAGTTTGGAACCGACCCGACTCGGAACCGATAATTCATATAAATCTAGAACCGGAAACCGACCCGTATATTTAAAAAGGTTCGGGTCCAAGGTTCTCGTGGGTCGGGTCCAAGGTTCCTGTGGGTCCGAACCACGAAATGCTCACCCCTAATAGAACCCGCACCAAATTACATCACATGGAAATTACACTAAGAATATCAATTTATAGAGCACTTTTTATCTACTTCTAAACCACAAAAAGCTCAAAAATTTTATCTTTCCCACCACTTCTGGAATTTTCAACTTCTTGTTTGAGAAGATAAGGCCATTTCTCGTTTTCCGAATACTCCACAAGGTTGTGTACATGATTCCTTGCAAAGCAACTTTCTTGTTCCCTTTGAATCCAACCGAAATATGCAAGTTTACTAAATCTCAGACGGAAAAAGCGAAGATATTAGGAAGGCGACACCATTGAGCAATCAATGCCCAAATTCCGAAGGAGAAAATGCAACCCGCAAAAAGATGTTCCGTCGTCTCCAAAGTATGATCATAAAACACACAATGTTTATTTGTAACGTGAATGTTCCGTCTCTCTAAAGCATCCTTTGTAGCTATTCTATCCATCTCTGCACGCCAAACAAATATATTGATCTTGGACGGAAGCCACAACCTTATGGAGTATTTGGCAAACGAGAAATGACAGTATCTTCAATGTAGGAGGTAACATATACTCAATTTAAAGTTTGTAAACATAATTCAATATTTGTTTTTCAATGTACAACTAAGTAGAAGCCGGGTACTCCGTACACGACTCTCAATGACCAAAGGAGCCCTAGCTGACCCTTACCTAGACAGACGGAGCCCCTGGCCCACCAGCCACTAGTTCCGGGGAAACCCGACCATCCACCCTCTGAAGGCACGACAATGGAACAATCGGTAAAACCCGACGCTCTCAAGAATCGAACCTATGACCTTTCAACCATAGATCTTTTATCACTGAGCCTCTATACCACTCCACCATAAGGTGGGTGGTACATAATTCAATACTTAATCTCATATATACATACAAAATTATGCGGAAAGGTTGTATTTGATCACAACGTATTATGAACTTGAAAGTCGTGAATAAGAGACATTGTGATTCAAATAAATCTTACTATCATAAAGAGTAGTTTATTGATGTGCTCAAAGTGGTTTAGTAAAAACTAACTAAATTAACCTAACTAGACACTCTAAGTTTTAAATTTATAACCTAAGACTCTCTAAACCTAAACCACACAACCGGCAAGTGTACCGGTCAATGCAGTACAGCTAAAGTAAGTCCGAGTATCGAACCCACGAGACTCTAATAGAAAACGTAAACTAGACTCGATTACTTATCTACAAACTGACTTAAATATGTTTTGTTGCTTAAAGGGGGGGGGGGGGGGTTTCTAAAAGACTAATGCAAATAAATAAAATAATAAAACTAAAATAACTAAATACACAAACTGGAGACTGCAACTGAGATCAGATAGATGGGAAGGCACTACCTAGGCTAGAATCCTACACATGAATGATAAAGCTTCTAATGGCCATGGAACTGGTGTGGAACCAGGATCTTAAAATACTAAACTTACAGGATAAGCTAGAGGACCCTCGACCCTTCTCAAGGAGAAACCTAAGGTTACCTATAAGCCGTTAAACCACCGGTTGAGAGGTTACCCTTACAGGCTTACCTACTCGAATCTTAAAGTACCCGCTAGACAGTCTACCTCACAACGCGAAAGTCACAATACACCCTAAAGTGCAAGGGGTAACCGCAATATTTCTGATAAGACTTGGCCTACAAGGAATGCTAGGGAAACTAGGAAGATCTTCTTACAAAGCATCTAGATCTAGCAATTTAACACCCTAGACAGACCAACAATCTCGCACCTTACAGCTATTGAGAATTGGTAGAACACTTAGAATTACCTAATTAACAATTACAACTCCTATGGATAACCTGCAGAAATTAACCATAAACTAGTTGCTAACACCCAGTCCGCAACCTAACCCGCATTCATACATGAAAGACATTCACAAAAACGCAAGTGGAGTTTATAAAAGTTATTTAAACAAAACTAAATACGCATATACATCAAACCAGAAAATAAAGAGTTCTTTACTAAAAAATTCACCCACAACCAAAAGTTCCAAAACCAAAAGAAAATAAATCAAACAAGCGTAATCATCATCGCCTAGGTAGCATAAAGGTTTAGCCACTAAAAGTCATGATAATATCAAAACAATAAAAACAAATAATATTCATGGCGTTCACAACGGGTTAGAATAGAATAAATAAATAAATATTGAATTAGAACCGACCCGTGCTCGCACCTAGGCTTCAATCCTTGACCTCCACTTCTCTTAATATATGCTCCTCCAAGCTGCTCTCTGTTGATGTGGCTTCAAAAAGTAATATCGCTGCCCTCTATGTTCTCCGAAAATAATAAATCGTGCAGCTCTCCTTTCAAATTTAATATCGCTGACCTCTCAATCCCTATTCTCTTATTTGGATTTTGGGCCGTAGCCCATGTGACAAAAGTCACATTTTCAATTTTAGTTTTATTCTATTATTATTATTATTATTATTATTATTATTATTATTATTATTATTATTATTATTATTATTATTATTATTATTATAACTCGTCTCTTTAGACTCGGGTGTTCTTAACTTGATCAAAGTTGCTCGTTTATGCTCCAACGTCTATGAACACCTACAAAATCTATTATCTATCTATTAATATATATAAAAAAATTGAACATTGCTGACGTGGCGTGCAATGGTGCTTTCATCCTCTCCATGAAACTGCCACATGGCATCATAATTGAAAAATTTTAATGTTTTTTGAATTATTTCCTTTTTTAATTAAAAAAAAAAAGATAAACATAAAACCTTAAATTTATCTCTCTATCTCTCAATTCTCAATTACTAAAATTAAATTGAGTTATTTTAGGAAAAAAAAGAATTTAAAAACAAATTTAAATTTTTCTATCTTATGTTCCTCCCATAATTTTTAAACGTTAATATCTTTTATATTCGAGATTTTTTAAATAAAAAAATTACACCAAATTAACGAGCGTTTTATTATCTTTCCAACGAGTACCATAGTGCTATATAAAAAACGGAGAAAAAAATGACTATTTTTTGTGGGGTTATGTTCATACAGAAAAAAAAACACAAAGTGTTCAGGTTATTCATTAATCATGTTTTTTCTTTTAAACCAGGTTCTTATCTACGATGTTGAAATTCAGCCCAATCACCATGCTATCATTGGAATTTTACTCTTCTAAAGATGGATAGGTATACTTTATCAAGAGAAGTTAGGAGAACGAATCACGCAACACTGCAACACATGGTGTCACCTTATAACAAGGTTATTTTTTTATTTATTTAATTACAAGAGTAATAATTATTACTATTAGTATTAATATTATTAGAAGTGTTATATTTTTCAACCCCTATCATGCATTCTACATCTATATAAGTCAAAGTCAAATTGTAACATATTTTAAATTACGTGAAGATGATTATATGTTGAAGGTTATCATTTTAATATTGTATTATGTTTAATATGGTTTATGCTTTTTATTTTTTTAACTTTTTAAATAAATGTTTTTTTTAACTAAGATTGATTATGTTTAAGTTATTTACGCTTTTCGTGATTTGAGTTTTCTTCTTTTATCATTTTTTTTATCATTTTTTATTAAATCATATTAAATTTTTCAACCCCGGGACCTTCCCGGGGTAATCAGCTAGTACAAAATAAATAAATAAGTACTTAAAACGACGCAAAACTAATAAAAATCTATAAAAACCTATACTAAATAAAATAGACTGGTACAATCTTAAAACTAATAAAAACACTATCTAAATGACTCGAAAACTATACAAACTTTACACTGGAAATAGATGTATTTTACAATACATCATTTATATACGTCTATCATAATATAGTTTTAATATAAGTTAACTAAAACAGTGTAATTTTTAAGATTATATTTGTGTGCGAGCGCATTTTATGCATAATATATACAACATTACTTTTACCCATTGTGCCGTACCTTTTTTTTACCCAAAAAAAAAAAAAAAACAGAGTTGTAATTTTTGAAATTGTTTGAGCGGACGTTAATGGTGGATTAAGATTGAAAATTTGAAACTTAAAAGTCAAAAGAAGATATGATTGAATTATAACGAAGAGAGAGCCGTTGGAGACACAATAGTTTTTGCCATTGAATTAAAAATTAGTATTTTAAAAATTTATATACCGAAAAAATAAACATCTTCAATTATCTAAACAAGATATAGTGGATGCTATCTAGATTCGACAAATGAATGACTCCATATTTTGTAAGATGAATTTTCTTTTATTGTTCCCTTGTCACATTCTTGACTTAGAAAATATGCCACATGCTTTCAATCCAAGTTGAAGCCTCTTGTAACAGTGTACCTTTTTTTTTCTCTAAAATTTTGTAGAACATTATTTTTTTTTTCTCTAAAATCCAAGTTCTCATTTTATGACAAGTTAGAAAAGTTTATACGTTGTTATAACTTAAACAATTTAACAAATGGTATTATAACAATATAATATATATACACTAAGTGACGAAACTTGAACTTTTAGATAGTAGAGGCCGAAAGTCACGAGACCCAAACTCTTTTTCAAATCAGTGGGGGTCGGACTCAAAATATACAGAATTTTCAGATAAAACCAGAAAAATTTATACTACTTAGTCAAAATTGCTGGGAGGCGGGGCAACCCCACCCTGATCAATAAGCTTCACCCTTGAATTAGTATTAACAATGCACAATGATTGGTCACACTACATGTTTCGAATAGTGAAAGATCTTGATAGAAAATAAAAACTTTATCAGGAGTTTATATTGTTACAATGAACAAGTACAAGGATTAGTTTGAATCTTCTCTACCAGGAATTTGGTAAGCATGTGGAAAAATCACTCTTATATCATGTCCCTTCTCGCGAACAAGCCCTAGTCTCTTTCATTTCGTCCATAGAATCCACTACCACCTAAGCCACCACGTCGACCACTAATGGCTGAAAACAACAATGCGGAAATGCTCAAACTATAAGTTATGGTGTGTAACTATTTGTAACTAAATTTCGTGTTGGAAATTTTTGGATACACGCAAATGAACCTGTGCATATACTACAAACATATAAAAGTGTTTATGGATCGATATTATTGAATCAATAATATGAAGAGTACAATACCCTTTATATAGGGCAAATACAAGAGATAAATATGGAAACGATCCCTATCTATAATAACTATACAATATCTATACATATAATATTTTAGAGCAATTTTGGACACTTGACAATCATTTACCCCCCTAGCAATTATCTCTCCTTCACATGGCACCTTTAGAGAATTAATAAAATTTTCTTTTTTTTTTAAATCAAAAATCATTATAATTAATTAATATGTTGACTTTTGGAGGAGACAATTCTCATTTATCACAATTATTAACTTTCCTAATTTTAAAAGAATTCTTCCCTTATACTCTTCCTTTACAAAGCTTTCTTCCCTTACAAAATTTAGATGATTAAATAATCAGATGGAACATAACCTGTATCTCAAATTCGTGTCATCATCCTCTCCATTTCCACAAACCCTAATCAGGCGATCGTTCGAATCAACCATTCTTTTACCGTGTTCTTCATCTTCAATCCAAGGTTTTATCTCTTCCATTCTTTATTAATCAAATCGTTCTTCATGTCAATGTTTTCTCTTTATTTTTTTCGTGTTTTTTCCAGATTTCTTTGTCGATTAAGGTATGTTGTCTCTGTTTTGACTGATTTCAATTATTTATATACTTGATTTTGTATTGATGTTCTTGGTTTTACTGATTGTTCTTGGTTTTTTGTTTATTATTGTTCAGTCATGTTAATTGTTTTGATTTTGTATTGATGTTTTAGGGTTTATATTTTAGCTTTCGATTTAGGGGTTTTTAGGGTTCGACTGATAAGATTAAGTTTTGATTGATTGTTCTTTATTTTTTGATGGATTATTATTAAGACTGATTAGGGTTAATGAGTGATTAGTGTTCGACTGATAAGACTAATGTTTATGTTTTAGGTTTCGAATTAGGGTTAATGTTTTAGGTTTCGGTTTAGGGTTAAATTGATGTTTAAAAAAACCTACGAATGGATTGTTATGATTTAGCCACATGGCACTTTGTGAGAATTAATAAAATTTTCTCTTTTTTTTAAATCAATAATCATTCAATTACTTTTGGTCAAAATCATTTACTAATATTATTATTAACTTTCCTAAAACCTTGCTCAATCATAATTTATAAGAATTTTAGTTTTTTTTTTTAAATAAAAAATCATTAATTACTTTGGTCAAAATCGGTCAATAATATTAAATACGTATTTAAAAATAAAAATCAATAAAATGCTTCATCTTCTCTTTAAGGTTTGATTTATTAAGACTGATTAGTGGTTTAAGTGTTAGATTTCGAATTATGTTTAATGTTTAAGGTTACGATTTATGGTTAAATTGATGTTTTAAGAAAGCTACGAATGGATTATTATGCTTTTAGGTTTCAGTTTAGGGGTTTATGATTTAGGTATCGATTTAGGGATTTTTTTTTTGTTCAATTGATGTTTTAAGGTTTATGTTTTTCAAAAAACAAGGTTTGTTCAGGCTTTCTAATGTGGTTAGAGGTGACAGTAATTAGGTGGTTTAGTTTATTACGTTATTTTGGTAGGATGAAAACTTTTGTGGGTAACTTTTGACTAAAATGGTTTGTGGTTTGTACTGACCAACTTTTGCACGTTTACTACTCATGTGGTAATTCGTGAATTTTGGGGTTTTTTATGTTTAGAATCACTAATATTTTGGGTTATTCTTATTAGTTAAAACACTATATTTTGCATATTATGTTATGGATATTAGTGGTATATATTAATGTTATTTTGTTGTTTAGGAACTAAGATAGTAAACATAGTTGATAAGGGTTTCTTTTTTAAAAAAACTGTTTTTAAAACAATAATGTTATTTTTTTAGTAAATGGTTTGACCTTTCTTAAAAATTCATTGTAATCTCTTATTAATAACAGTTTTTGTAATTATGGAAATAATTTAATTTTTAACAACCAACCGTGATATTTAATATTATTGATAAAACATTAATTCTTATTTTCGGTTAGTAAATGGTTTGACTTTTTTAAAAATCATATTAATTTCTTATTAATGTCAATGTTTATAATTATGGAAATAATTTATGTTGTACACAACCATCTGTGATTTTTTAAAAAAAATTCCTTTTGAAAACAATAATTGTTTTTTTCGGTTAGTATATGGTTTGACTTTTTTTTTTTAAAAATTCATAGTAATTTCTTATTAATGCCATTTTTTTTAATTAAGGAATAATATTTTATGTTTTACTAACCATACTTGACAAACAATCAAAAGTAAATTTTTGGTAAATTGAAATCGTGTAATTTTAGCAAATAAAGAATCAAGGTTTGACTTTGTTTTTTAAAATTCAAACACAATCTTTGAATGCAAAACAGATTCAGTTTTTTTTTTACTTCTAACAATTTCTGAGTTTTTATTAACTGTAATATTTTAAATTTTTTTCAACAGAAAAAATAACAATTACTAAACCCAGTCAAACAAATTTAACAAACAATTAAAATAAATTTGGTAGATTGCCATCTTTAAATTTTAGAAACAAACATTCAAATTTTAGAAATAAACAATCAACCTGTTTTTTGGTAAATTTAAAACATTGAAAGATTGAAATTAACCATTCAATAATTTTTTTTAAACATTAATTTGTAGTTTTTTGGTTTATAAATTTAACATTTTAGTTAATTATTTTTTTTTTGATACTTTTAGCAATGTTTGACTTCTTTAACCACCTTAATTGTTTGACACGGTTTGACTTTTTTTAGTCAATAGATACTAACAAACAATAAATTATATTTAAAAAATATACCTATACAACTTAAAAATCTACGGATTATATATGTTTAAGTTTATTTTAGGTATATTGAAATCTTTACATTTTATACCTATACATTTTAAAAATCGTCTATTATTTAAATAAAAAAAATTCAAATTTTTAATTATAGCAACATTTTAATCTAAATTAATTATAGCAACATTTTAAGCTAAATTAATTTTGATTTCCATTTTATATTACTTGTGTTTTTTCATTTACCTTATGGTTTTTTTTAAGGTAATGACAAAGGAACACTGTTATCTAATATATCTAACGGTAAACGAATTCCATATATTTTACATCTTTATTTATATGCTAATGGTATTATGCAAGTAATTTATTTTTCTTCACAGTTCTCTCGAATGAAGAAAAAATTAAGAATGCGGTCGAGTGTCGCAAATTTAGAAAATTACAACTAGATGCCAAGAGATGCAAGGTCAATAATCCTACAAATGATGGAATACAAAATGTACCACCAAGTGGAGTATTTAACTGCGACTCCATTGAATCTTCACACCGTTTCAATGTGTCTAAAGATGTGGTGTATAAAGAAATATTTAGTGATATTTGAATACAATGTGTATTGGTTTCTTTTAAATCTTCATAAAATATTTCTGCTACATTTTTTATATGTTTTACCCCTCAAAATAATTGTACGTTGGTGAACCGCGTGTAACGCGGGCAAAGATCTAGTTATTCAAATATAAATGATATTATCTATAAACTCAATATTATCTCTAAGATCCCCCCGCAGTTTGAGCGGGCGCGGAGCAGACGGTTAAACTGGACCGAAAAGACTGAAACAGCTCACGAGACAATCCTTTAGTGAAAATGTCGGTGTATTGATTGGCCGAAGGGACGTGTAGAACTTGGATCTGACCAATGCGAACTTTCTCCCGAACAAAATGTATATCTATCTCCACGTGTTTTGTCCGTTGATGTTGAACTGGATTATTTGACAAATACACGGCTGAGACATTGTCACAGTAAACGACCGTAGCCTGACGAAGCGGAGTATGAAGCTCGAGAAGAAGGTTGCGGATCCACGTAGATTCGGCAACCGCATTTGCAACGCCCCTGTATTCTGCTTCCGCACTTGATCTTGAGACAATTGGCTGACGTTTGGATGACCATGAAAGTAAATTATCCCCGAGAAAGACACAGTAGCCACTGGTGGATCTGCGAGAATCGGGGCAGCCGCCCCAGTCCGCGTCTGAATATGCAACAAGAGAATTAACGGACGATTTGATGATCCGGATGCCGTAGTCGGTGGTGCCCTGCAAGTATCTTATAATACGCTTCATGAAAGAAAAATGGGATTCACGTGGTTCATGCATAAAGAGACAGACTTGTTGAACCGCGTAGGAGATGTCAAGCTTGGTAAATGTCAAGTATTGTAAGGCTCCTGCAAGACTCCTGTATAAGGTTGGGTCATGAAAAAGCGGGCCATCGTTGGCACTTAACTTGGAGGACAGGTCAACCGGTGTCGTACATGGTTTACAGGATGTCATGGATGCCCGGTTTATGATGTCTTTTGCATATTGAGCCTGAGATAAGAAAAGACCATGCGGCTGATGAGTTACCTTGATTCCCAGAAAATGATGTAAGCGACCAAGATCGGTCATTGCGAACTCTCATGAGAGTGCACCAATAATTTCCTGTAAAAACGCATCTGTGGATGCGGTAAGTATAATGTCATCGACATAGAGCAGTAAATATGCAGTGTGTTCGCCCTTAGAATAAATAAACAAAGATGTGTCGCATGCACTGCTTCGAAACCCCTGTGACAAAATATACGTAGCAAACCGAGTGTACCAGGCACGAGGAGCTTGCTTCAGCCCATATAAAGACTTCTTTAGACGGCAAACAAAATGAGGGAACCGTTTGTCAACGAATCCCGGTGGCTGATGCATAAAGACTGTTTCCTGCAAATCACCATGTAAAAAGGTGTTCTTGACGTCCAACTGGTGGATGGGCCAAGACCGCGATACAGCTAAAGATAAAACAGTACGAATAGTGGTTGGTTTGACAACCGGGCTAAAAGTGTCTTCACAGTCAATCCCCACGGTCTGTGATTTACCGTTAACAACCAGGCGCGCCTTATAGCGCTCCAATGACCCATCAGATTTAAACTTATGCCTGAACAACCACATACAACGAATAACAGGCCTGTCAGCCGGTCTAGGTACCAAATCCCATGTTTCATTTTCTTGTAACGCATTAAATTCGGCCTGCATGGCATGTGTCCATTGCGGGTCCGAAAAGGCTTTGGCGTAAGTGTCAGGGACGGGTGAGATTGTGGAGGTGTGTAGGTTTAAAGGGGTGTTCGGTTTTAAAGACCCGGTTTTGGATCTAGTGGACATGGGATGGGTGTTTGAGGCCGTGGAAGTGGGCTGAGGAATCGGGGCTGCAGTGGGCCGGGATTGTGAAGGAGGTTGTTGGGCGGTGTTGTTCAGTGGCTGAAAGCCGGGTGGGACATGCCGAGATGTTTGGGCCTGTTGGGTGGGCTTAGGTTTGCGAGAGTAGGTTATGGGCTGTGTAGGTGGAGCGGGTGGCTGTGGGTTTGGGATGGAGACTTGGCTGTGGGTTGTTGGAAGTGGGGCAAGTGCCGGGGTGTGAGAGAAGGTGAAGTTGGGTGGAATGGAGTCGTCAAGAAAAGTGTATGACGAGACCGGGTTTGGGTTGGTGTAGGGAAAGGAGGACTCGTCAAACGTGACGTGTCGAGAAATGTGAACTCGGCCGGTGGACGGGTCAAAGCATCGGTACCCGCGGAAATCCGGTGGGTAGCCAAGGAAGATGCATCGGATGGCCCGTGGGTGAAGTCTATGTGGTTGAGTGGCGGAGGTGTTAGGATAGCATGCACACCCGAACACTCGTAAGTGGTCATAGGTAGGGTGGCGAAGGTATAGGGCAAAGGTAGGGGTGAAGTAGTTTAGGCGTTTGGTGGGTAAGATATTGTGAAGGTAAGTGGCGGTGTGGAGCGCCTCCACCCAAAAAGAGGGAGGTAGGTTGGCATGGATGAGGAGGGCTCGTATGACGTCGTTTAGACGACGGATCATACGTTCTGCGCGCCCGTTTTGGGAAGAGGCTTGTGGGCAAGAAAAGCGGAATAGAAGGCCATTTTGGTGTGCAAAAGTCTTAAATGCATTATTGTCAAACTCACCCCCGAGGTCACATTGAAACGTTTTAATTTGACGGTAAATTGGGTAGATATTAGACGGTGAAATTTCACAAAAGTTGGGAATGTTTCAGATTTAAATTTTAGAGGATATACCCAAACAAAATGTGAAAAGTTGTCTATGAGTACCATGTAATATTTGTACCCAGTTTTGCTAGGTATAGGAGATGTCCATAAGTTGCAATGAATAATATCAAATGGAGCAAAAGTATACGAATTAGAAGTGTAAAAAGGTAAACGCTTGCTATTTGAAATATGACAAGAATTGCAAAAAGTAGACTTATGGTCTTTATTACATGATAAAAGAAAATGACGACTAAGAACATCTAAAACTTGGGCTCCTGGATGTCCAAGGCGATCATGCCAGGGAAGCGAAATAGTGGTGATATAGCAAGCTTGAGGCGGAAGTTGTGGTGGTGTGACTGGATATAGGTCTCCGGTGCTATTGTGGCGCGAAAGAATCTTTCCATTGCGGAGGTCCTTCAAAGAAAAACCAAACGGATCAAATTCTATAGAGACCCAGTTATCACGGGTAAATCGTCTAATAGATATAAGTTTTTTAATGATGTGTGGGCTATAAAGTAGGTTAGGTAAAATGTAGGTGCGGTTTGGCAAGGTGTAAAAGCCAGTACCGGATTTTGCAATGGGAACACATTGACCGTTGCCGACCAAAATTTTTTGATATACAGTAGATGAAGATGGGATTTGAATCATACCTTGTTCCTGCGTGACATGGGCTTCGGCTCCAGTGTCCATGTATTTAGTGGGGTCCTGAGCATTAACCTGTAAAGCAGAAAGTGCTGCGCTTAAATCGGACGGACATAAACCATTGTACCCGTATGGAGCCGAGGGCTGAGGTGGGATGTAGCCCGTAAACTGTGCCTGTGCGGACTGGGTCTGACTGCTGTTGGGCTGAGCCGCAGACTGAGATGGGCTGAACTGCTGGAACGGGCTGAAACTAGGCTGTCCGCTGCTGTGGGTTGGGCCGTGAGAAGCCGGCTGAGAAGGGTACGGGCAGGGTGGAGGTGTCCACCAAGCCCAGTTCGGAAAAAACGACATCTGTTGAACCCAGCCGGACTGCTGGCGGCCGCGTCCTCTGCCGCTTCTTCCAGGTCTGCCCTGGCCGCGTCCCCTTCCCCTTCCTCGATACCCATATTGATTAGGGTAGGAGTTAGGGTTCGGGTTCGGGTTCGAGCTGGACTGTTGTGAGGGCGGAGCGGATGTGTGTTGTTGCGAGGCATGTTGAGTCAGCAGCACTGAGGAGGAGGATGATTTCCGAGCTTCCAAGCGAATGACTTCATCTTGTAACATGGTGCGGGCGGTGTCCCAGTCCGCATTAGTCTGATGAATGAGAGAGGCACATGTATCAAACTCTTGTGGTAGCCTCCGAACGAGTTGTAAAACAAGGCGGGATTCAGTTATTGGATGATCGACATCTTCCAATTGATTAGCAAGATCCCGCAGCCACTCGCAGTAATCATCAATCGAAGAACAGTTTGCGAGGGTAAGGTTACACAGGCGGGTTTCTAGGGCAGCAGCACGGGCGTTTTTATTACTCAGGTAAAGCTTTTTTAACTGCATCCAGGCGGCTCGGGCAGTCGTAACATGACCCGTAAGCCGGGGCAGGTGGCTATCGGAAACTGTGGCGATGATCCATTGTAGCACCAAAGCATCAATTTCGAGCCACAAGGGATAATCATCCGCAGTTTCAGCGGGAGGGGCAGACCCGTCTATGTGGTGTAGGACCTTGTAGGCTCTCGCGTGTAGGCGAAAGAGGTTAACCCAGGCTGTATACGTGACTTTAGTACCGTCTAGGGTACGAACTTTCGAATTAATGTTGGTAACAGAATATGCCGGGTGAAGGGCTAAGGGTCTGGCGGCCGAAGCCGAGGCTTTTGTGTTATCATCTTTGGTCATGATCGGCAGAATATAGTAGGAAAAGCAGGCTGCAGGCTGTTCGAAAAAAAAGAAGAGAAAAAAAAAGGGATGCTGCCGATCGGAAAAAAAAGAAAGGAGTTTAGGGTTTGAGCCGTAGCTCTGATACCATAAAAGTGTTTATGGATCGATATTATTGAATCAATAATATGAAGAGTACAATACCCTTTATATAGGGCAAATACAAGAGATAAATATGGAAACGATCCCTATCTATAATAACTATACAATATTATTCAAATATAAATGATATTATCTATAAACTCAATATTATCTCTAAGAACATAGTGTATTTTTAAAGAAAGATTTATGATCTAAAGAGAGTAGTTGTATAGTCATGTACATATGCATACTCTCATGTTGGAGACTTCGTTTTACAATAACATGCATATACATAGGGCTGTAAACGAACCAAACGAACACGAACAAGACCTTGTCCGTGTTCATTTGTTAGTGAATTAATGTGTTCGCGAACTGTTCACGAACACTTACCGAACAAGATTTTTTGTTCATGTTCGTTTGTTAAGAAAATAACTTGTTTACGAACAGTTCATGAACACTTACCGAACGAGATTTTTGTTCGTGTTCGTTTGTATTTATTTGCTAAATTTAGGTGTCAGACAAAACGTACACAAACAAACACATATGAATGTAAATGAACACAAATAGGCATCACTGAACAAAATCGAGCACGAACTAATACATTAAATTCTGAGAATTCACATTTTTCATCGCTAACATTGTCTGCCCAGAATATACTAATCCAATTACCCAAATATACGTGACATAATCTTGATCACATAATGTCTTATAAAAACACAGAGGTATCATGTTAAACTTGAAATCCACGTTTCATCCACAAAAAATAACAGTCAATCAAAATAGTTAAAGTAATATTAACATGTGATACACTAATATATGTTAAAGAATCTACCATTGGAAAATTTGAAATACTTAAATTAAATATAAAAAATTAAAAACCCTAATGAACTATCGAACAAAAACAAACATACACGAACACGTTACCGAATGTTCAAGAACATAAACGAACGAACGCGGCCTCTGTTCATGTTCGTTTGTTTAGTTAAACGAACGAAATTTTGTGTTTATATTCGTTCATTTATTAAACGAACGAACACAAACAACCTTCCCGCCAAACAGTTCACAAACTGTTCGCTCAACGTTTGGTTTGTTTACAGCCCTATATATACATGTATATCATGGTTACACGTACACTACACGTACATATACATGTGTAGTAGGTACATACTGTCATGATTTGTAACTTGCAAGAGTCTGAAAGATGGAAGATATATATATGACTTAATTACCAAAATCGTCCCTGTGGTTTGGGCCATTTTGCCAGTTCAGCCCAAAATTCAAAAACTTGCTTGAACAGTCCCTTGAGTTTGACGAAATAGGCCAAAACAGTCCATTTCGTTAACGGGGTTAACTCAATGTCGTTAAGTCAGGGGCAACAACCTCTCTCATGGATGATTTCTTTGGTGATTCCGGTACTGACATGCACAACAATCAACCCGTGAACAATGATGACCCATTTACTGACAGTATGTATGTGTAAAAAAAATCACATGGAACCAATCTATCCCTACTCGCCATTGTCAAGAACAAATCTTTAGAAGTCAAGGAGAATGACGAGATAACTTCTAGGGAACTTGTTTTGCTACCATGTGGAGGAGATATATGGTATGAACCTCAATTTCGGTAGCCATTTTTTGGGACTAACTGTGACATCCGTCATCTTTCGTTTTCATTTGTTACTGTAACGTTTCGTATTTAAAATTATCAATATAACGTCGCATTTTTATACGTTTTAAAAATATTTTGGAGTACTTTTGGACTCGTGGAATCATACTATCAACAAAAAATAACTTTATATTTATGAAATAATTATAAAAAAATAAAATGCATGGACCGGGACTCGAACCCGCGTCCATGGACGGTTCAATCAATCAACAAGTCTTAACCAACTGGGCTACTGCCCGTTTTAGTGATGAATATCAAACTCTAACATATTTAAACCTTCCATATTCATGCCCAGTTGACTTTGGAAAGTCAACTGCGAGCAAACACCTTCCACATACACATCCAATCCGCGTTTCTTGAGCAATTCTGTTATGGAATGATTAGACCGACCTACCCTGCTTGTTATACACGCCAATTAACCATTATAACATTCCAATTATAAGACCAATCATGCGTATACTAATTATGACGGGTCAAAACTACCAAACTTACAAGGACGAACGAATAGTATAAATTGAGGCCTTCCCTAGGAGCTAAATGCACCGATAATCAAACCCCCACAGCTAATTTTCCCTTAACCTCTTCCAAATCTGTGATTTCTCCTTCGTTTGACGTGTTCGTTGACCCGCTTGTTCGCACCTCAATACCCGCAGTTAATCCTTTGGGATAATCCTAATTCATATCACGTTGTTCGGTAGAGTTTCAAGTTATTACGCGAACTGTGAGTATTTTCTATCCCCTTTTTGCTTTTATTCATTTTTGGGGTGTTACATGTACACTTATACAAATTACAAATACAAGTTCACATTTTTACAATACAATTCTAGTACTATGTGCATTTGCTTACAAACGTGCTTTATGCTTAGACATTGCATGTAGAATACATTTGTACTTAGTAAAATCATTAACACTGTACAAGCCGACCTTAACATTGGACAGCGCTATTGGATTGACAACCCGCCTAGGTTGATTCTCCCCCTTTTTCATCGAAGAATCCATGGTCATTGTTAAGTTATTATCCATTTATTGGATAAGTACACCGCCGTTCATTTAGTACATTATACAGTCACAGGATTGATTTCGCTCATTTGTATGATACATAGTTTACGTATTTGCACTGTAGCTTTGCACTTGAATTGTATAACACTTTCCAACTTATTATATGTATTAAATCTAGGAATGCTCACCAACATTTCTTATGTTGACAAAACCTATTTTGTACATGTTTCAGGTGCAGTTTGATCTTAGTTCCATAGCATTGGATTTTAGTGCTTGCTTTTAATAAGTTATTTCAATTTTCATGTTTCGTTCAGACTTTTGTATTTTTCCCATTTCATCTATGTAAGACAATTTAAATTATTCAATAATATATTTACATTTTAGTACCATGTGCTTTTGAACAATCGTCACTACGTGACACCTCGATGATTCCGCCATCGGTTGGGGTGTTACAGATTGGTATCAGAGCCATGGTTATAGGGAACTAGGTTGTTAGATGAATTGGCCTAGACTATAACCGAACTTCAAATTTCATGCATAATATTCCCTAAATTTCCATTCCCCTCATTTCCCTCTACTCCCCCCCCCTCTATCTTTCCCTTCTTCTCCATTTCTTCTCATCTTTCATCATGGTGCATAGAGATGGTGTCCTACAAGGAGTGGAAAGTCTACATCATCATGGAACAGGAGCAGTACCTTTCATGAAGACACTCTTAGGCATGATGCCTATTCTTATTTTGCTCCTTCAAAGTTGTTGAGCTTTAATGAGTGTGATGGAACACGTGCAATCTGGAAGGGTGGATGCCTGTACACTGGGTTTTCTGGCATAGGCAAGCATAGCGCATAAATCTAATACCGGACCTGTTATGCTTACCTGGGGATTCCTGGAGTGAGTGTCCACTTATAGGCTAAAGCATGTCTTCTTTGATCACCATTGGGTTCAATTCCTTTGAAAAGTCAACGTTCTTGTTGGGCTTTACAGCTAGACAAGGGCAATCCAAGCATTTTATGCAAAATTTTCAATAATACACTCTCGTTTCATATACAATATTTTGTATTTCTTGATCTTCATATTTTGTTTACGAGTTCATACTTTCATAATCATCCGTACAGTTATACATTTACATTTTCTAATCTCATGATTATTCATTTGCTGCTTTGTAGATGTCTGCTCGCTGCATGCTTCGTGATGCCAACCAACGCACTGTTCGTGCTTCGGGACAACGTTCTGATCGTCGTCTCACATCTTTAGTCGCTGAGCAAATTGCTGCAGTGATCCCAAATCTTGTCATTGAGTTAACCCAGAATAGTAACAGTATCAACACAGAGGGTGCGACTCAATTTCGGTGCACTTTCAAACACTTTAACTCTTGCAACCCCACAAAATTCACTGGTGAGGAGGGTGCTACTGGCCTCCTCCAATGGTTTGAAAGTATGGAGAGCACCTTTGTGAACAACGAGTGTCCTGATGAACTCCGCGTTCGCTATGCTACCAGTGTCCTTCAAAAGGGGGCGCTAACTTGGTGGAATGGCGAAAAGCGCAATCGGGGCGCTGATGTTGCTTTATCTTTGTCTTGGGCTGAGGTTAAGGAACTCATAATCGCCAAATTTTGCCCTAGGAACGAAATCAGGAAACTGGAGGATGAGTTTCATGGGCTGAAACAAGACAGTGGTGAGAATCTTGCGTATAACACTCGATATCATGAACTTAGCATATTGGTTCCACACATGGTTACCCCCGTCTCTCGATCAATCGAAAAATATATCGAGGGATTACCTGACCTGATTCAAGACATAGTCACTAGAAGCAAACCCACTACGGTGGAAGAAGCCATCCAGCTTGCAGCCTCCTTGACTGACAAGCACGTGAAAAAGGGAAATCTGGTTAGGAAAGGAACTAAGAAAGCAGCTGAGAAGACCCCCACCCCTACTACTGAATCATCAAGAGTCGCTGTAGACAATACCAGTTCCAACTCTAGGAAGCGGAAGTTCAGAAGTAAAAACTATGTCGTTGTAGCCCCAGTAACCCATGCTCCAATAGTCCAGGCTCCTCCTGTCAAGAAAATTTATGGGGGAAACTTACCCAAATGTGCTACCTGTCAGTACCATCACCCTTCAAACTTTCCTTGTAAAATGGCACAAACCACAGGGACGATTTTAGTAATTAACTATATATCTATTGCATTTTACAACAATATTTTAAAATACCAAAGAAGTTAAGAACTTTTTTTTCCCTTTAATGCATAATGTAGAACTCTAAAATAAGGGTAAATTAGTTTTTCAAATACTTTTGCATTTTAAACCTTCATTTTAATTACACTTTAACTTCTTCAACTTTACTAATTTTTTTGCTTATGTAAATAATAGTTACACTTTTCCTCCTTATTTTAAGCCGACTACTCTTCGATTTTTAAAAGGCAAAATTTTTTTTCATAGGTTTTTTTATTTCAAAATTAAAAACATTATAAAACGAATATTTTATTCTTTTTAATTTGAGTATAGTATTGATATTATTATTTTTGTTGTATAAAAAAATTGATGTATTATGTGATTAATAATATCTAGGGGTGAGCAATAACTTAAAACAAACGAAAAAAAAAGAAGACAAAACCGGATCAATTCAAACTAAATTAACAAAAAACCTAAATGAACTTAATATCAGTTATCGTTTTTCATACCCTTAGTTAACTGAAATTAACCAAACCGAAACCAAGCTATTTATATATTCATATATTCTCAGCTTTTATACCTCAATTCATGTCTTTTATACACCCATTTTGTATACTTCTAAACCAAAATTTTAGCCAAAGTTTGGTTTTGGTTATTAACTAAAATTAAATACCGAACTAAAAAATCAGCAATCTTACAAAATAAACTGAACCAGTTAACTGACTGGTGAATAAGATAAGATGACTAACCGATAAGTTAGGTGTTGGTTGAGACTAATAACCATACTGAACTGGACTATGTACACTTTTAGAAGTGTCTGTGTTTTTTGTCAGGGGGATGGGGCGCTACCAGATTTGGTCAAGGGTACCCAACTGCCAGGACGGTAACAGCGCCGCCACCAGTGCTGGTAGGGGTCCCGTGAACCAAATACGGGTTCTATCTAACGGGCTGGTAGATAGAAAATAATTATTGCAACGGTCGAATTGTTTTACCTTTTTGACCATTTGAATTTATTTAATATAAAAACGGTAACATTTTTTCTCCGTTATTTTCAAATGATAAAAAAAAAACAGGGACGGTTTAAATAAAATAACAGAAACAAACTACTAGATTAACTAACTAAAGCACAAACAAAACAAATGGATCGAAAGAAATCAAAGAGTGTTTCGAAGGGTGGGAGGGGAACCTCGAAATCTAGGGGTTCTAGTAGTCGAGGGAGAGGTTCGGGTTCGAGATCGGCTACAGTTGAAGGCTATAGGCCCGTGATCAATTTTCCACAAACCCAACCCCAACAACAACCGTTTTTCTCACAATACCCACCATTCCAACAATTCCCACAAACCTAACAACCCATTCTGTATCCATAATTTTTTACGCCGCCTCAATTAACAACTTCCCAACTAGACAACTTCGAGCTCAACCTAGAAGACGGGGAGGATGACGTGGAAGAAACTATGCCAGAGACATAGTTCGAGTAACATGGAGGAGAAGAATTAGACGATGAAGCGGAGGACGCGCTTGAACTTGAAGTTGAAGAAGTTGATGCAGGGGGGAAAAAGAAATATGCAAAGCGAACAAAAGCTGTGAAGTGGAATACGACACTAGAGGTTGCTTTGGCAAAAGCTTAGTGCTATTTGTCGGAGAACAAAGAGAAGAGTAACCAAAGAAGCAAGGGAATTTTTTGGAAAGCGGTCAAAAAACATTACACGTCACTGTTGGGCGGTTCCACCCGAACAGTTGATCAAATCACTTCCAAATGGACCGCCATGAATCCACAAATGAATGCGTTCAATGGCCTTCATCAACAAGCGATAACAACTATGATATATTAAACTGACCGTTTCATTTAATTATACAATTTATTTCTCTAAATTATATTTAATTTACGGTTTTATTTAATTATATAGGAGCGCCTACGAGTGAGTGGATGTAGTGATCTAAACGTCTTGCAAACGGCGTTGTACGATTACAGAAAAAGTCATCCTTCCGGTTTTAATCATCAAGCTGCATGGGAGATTGTAAAAGACCACGACAAGTGGAAAAAGCAATTGTTGATGGGTGAAGAACCGTCCGACAGTCATTCCGACAAGAGACGGAAGTCCTCGGAAAGCGGAAACTATCAGGTGACAGCTTTTTCCACACCGGACGATACCACCCCCACTAGCCACATGCCGAATCTCAATGAAGATACCAACCCAACGAGGCCCAAACGAAAAAGGGTAAACTGCTAAAATCGTCCCTGTGATTTGGTGAAAGTTGCCACTTACATACAAACTTGAGAATTTTTGTCATAATCATACCCTGGTTTTAATTGTTTGTCTAAATCGTCCCTGACACTAACTCTATTCAGTTAAGTCAATGGACGATTTAGACAAACAATTTAAAACCAAGGTACGATTATGACAAACAATTAAAACCAGGGTACGATTATGACAAAAAAATCACAAGTTTGTACGTATGTAACACCCCAACCAATGGCGGAAACATCGAGGTGTCACGTAGTGACGATTGTTCAATAGCACATGGACTAAATTGTAAATATTAATAGCAATCAATTTCCATTAATCAAAATGAAATACATAAGTCTTAATAGAAATCCCAAACATAGAAAGACAAATATTAAATCTCTTATTTAAGCACTAGGTCCAGCCTAAGCGTGAAAGCAAGTAAGATCAAACGTCACCTGAAACATGTACAAAATAATTTGTCAACACATATAATGCATTGGTGAGTACATCCGTTTGATATATATAGTACAAAACGTTTCACAATTCTTGTGTTGTATACCGTTTGCAATTATGTAATTTATGTAATGTCCGTTCAAAATCAACCCTAAGAAATAAGTATCAAGAATCAAGAATCAAAACATTTTTGAGTAATATGAATCACAAGACAATGACCAAGGTCTCTCAACAGAGTCACAAGGGGTATATACTATAGTACTATTCATTGAAATGCCAGGCCCTCAAAGGTTAATGATTTTGACAAGTCATAGACACACAAATTAACATAAAGCAAACACACATGAGAATTGCATTTAGTAAAAGGAAATAGAAACTTGATAATAGATACATGAATCACCCCAAAATAGTAAAACAGTAAAAAGGGGAAAGATATACTCACAGTTTCGCTAATTGTAATTTCCACGAAAGTTCGTCGTAAGGACTTAGAATTTTGAAGAACTCAACCTATATATGATAGAATACTAATGAGGGAAATAACTTAAAAGTCTAAGGCAACCAAAATCTAAGGCATTAGGGTTTACTAGACTTGTGTAGGGAAGATGAAGTTTTTGATAATAATTTGAACAATAGTTTTGAAATAAATATATAACGATTAATTAAATAAGCGACTAAAACACTTATGTATTCCACACTTAGAAACATTTTCTATTTTATAGAAAAATATCCACGAAAAAGATCTTATGATTTATATTTAATTAAACAATTTATTATATCTAATTTAAATATAACTAGAATAAATAATATGAGATATGATCCAAAAATGATATTTTTATGAAAACTAATTATTTTATGAGGTGAAATACTGAAAATAATATTTTCATAATTTCTTTCAATTTATTTGCATTTAAAACGTATTTAATGAGTTTAAATATTGTTTTAATGATTAAAAATAGTAAAAATAACAAAAATAATCATTTTCTGAGAAATTTAATTTTATTTCAGTTTATTATACATAAAAATAAATCTCTAGAAAATTTGAGGTTAAAATCACTTAAAATGAATTTTTAATCATTTAATTATAATTAAAACAAATTAAATCAAGAAAAATAGGAAGATAATATATTTTTCAGAAACTAAAAATATGATAATTTTTTTTAAAGTTTCAAGATATTTCCCCTAAATTTTGATAATTTTTAGAGTAAAAATGAATTTTCTAGAAATATTTTAAGATTATGACTAATATATATAATTATTGGTAAATAAATAGGAATAATGAAATGCAAAAAGGAAAGAGGAAAAAAAAACAAAAATATGGCTGCAGTAGGTCTCGAACCTGAGACAATTCCACAACCCAACTCCACGTTAACGACTACACCACCGTATTACTTTGTTAATAAAACTCAACTAAATAATACTTAAACAACCCTTATACTTCATCTTCTTCCCCAAATCATAACCCTAACCCTATATTTTTAAGACCTTCAATTGGTAAAGATTAGAACCCAATTCAATAGTGTAACATTTCGCATTTAATACTTGTACGTTATGAATAATTTGAATAAAACGTCAAATTCATCGCCTTTTTAAAAATATTATTGTGACGCTTTTGGGAACCCTAAAACTATATTATTTATATATAATACACACGGCTAAGTATCCTGTGAAAACCCTCTTGAGTTGTGAAAACCCGTGAAAACCCTATGTAACAACATTGTTTTTTTCTAATTTTTTTAGAATAGTTTGTATACTTAATTTTATGAGTTTCGGCCCAAAAAAATCAAAAAAGCGCCGAATAGATTTTTTTAAAAAAAATTATGTAACACAGATGTTACATATGTAACAATGCTGACGTATGATAAAAAAAATTACGTAACACATATGTGTAACAAATAATCTACTCGGCGCTTTTTTGATTTTTTTTGGCCAAAACTAATAAAATTGAATATAAAAGCTATTCTGAAAAAATCAGGAAAAAAAAATGTTTTTACATAGGGTTTTCACGGGTTTTCACAACTCGAGAGGGTTTTTAATTTAACCCAACCCTAATACACACACACACATATATATATATATATAGTTTTAATTGTAAAAAATATTGCTTGGGCCGGGAATCGAACCCGCGCCCCAAGCCGGGTCACCCACACATCAGACTCAACCATCTGGTCTACACCCACATATTGTTCTTATCTCAGCTTATAATAATTATATCACGCGTTCAAGTTCTTCCCAGTTGACTTGGAAAGTCAACTGTGACCACGACTTACCAAAAATCAAGCCAATCAAACGCGTTTTAATCCTGTTTTGGCATGATTTCTTAATTACCAGTCAATTCCGAGTCAAACCCACGAATAATTATCATCAATTCGTTCCAAATTTAACCCAATTACGAGTCATCATCTTTATACACGGTCAAACTTACCAATTCTACAACCCAGACCCTATCACTATAAATTGAACATCCCTAACCCATCACAACTCGCCGATAACTCTCCCTCAAACCTCAATTTCTGTTCTAACATCATCATTCGAAGCTTTTAGCTCGCGTTTGACTTTTTGCTTTGACTGAACGATTCATATACAATTCGTTCCTGTAAGTGTTGTTTTTCATATGGGTTTTGTTATTCGGCATTCACACAACAATAACCCTCTGATTAATTGGGTTATTGTTGTGTGAATCATTCAATTGATAATTCTAGGGCACGATCATTATAATTGGGGAAGAACACTGTTTTAGCGTATGTTATATATTTTAAATAAACTGAAATCAAACACAACCACTGATCTAGATCAAGTGGTTGTGTCTGATGGTTTCTAGCCTCTACACGCGGGTTCGAGTCCCGTGTGAACCGTTTTACTCTTTTTCATTTTTGATTATAAAATCAGAATTTGTTTATATTATATAATTAAATTAATCTGAAATCAAACGTTCTCAGGGTCCAGATCAGTTGGTCTGGGCTTGTGATTTAAAACACACGAACCGGCCAAGGGCCCGGGTTTGAACCATGGCATCAACAAACATATTTTTTTAAACTTATATATATATATATATATATATATATATATTGTAACATCGCGAATTTCCCCTAATTTTTTTTTGATAAAAAGAATGTATTGTTTTAAACAATATATGTTTTAAATACCTTAAACTAATAATTATTTGTATCTCGACACTTTTGTACGTTTTAAAAATATTTCGAGTCACTTTCGGGCTTATATAATCATATTATGAATTTAGAATAATATAGTTTTAGGGAAATAATTGCCAAAAAAAAGATTTGTGTGGACCGGGACTCGAACCCGCGTCCACAGCCAACCAACACACAGTGACAACCAACTGAGCCAACTATCATCTTGTGTAGTATTTCAGAAGAAAATAAACTTAACACATTCCTTAAATTGACAGTCAAAGTCTTAGTCAAACAGTCAAAGTCTTAGTCAAACAGTCAAAGTCTTAGTCAAATAGTCAATTCATCATAAAACCTTACTTTATGGTGTTGACCAATTTTAATGGCTAATTGACTCCAAAACTAGTATAAAAACCCACCTATGACCCATTATACTTTGCACCTCTAAATCGATTGTTTCAATCCGATTAAACTTTCCCTCATACCTTTCTTCTATAGTCTATTACTTCTACAATTGAAGCTTTGATTATAAGCTCTTGTAATTGGCGAATTGGAAGCTTGATATTCTTTCTTTTTCGTTTTCTTCAATTTGGACTAGCACGTTGTTGAGTCTTTGGGATTCGCCTCGCATACATTCACAACACATTATTCTATTTTTTTCACGAGACATAACATTTTGCTAAGGTGAGAATTACATAGGTTTTGATAATCGAATAAAACTTGTACAATTCAAGTGTCATTGCAAGTCTAGTCCATATGTGAAAACATACTAGAAGTAAATCGAGTGCATAATCAACCCTTGTGACTGTTATATTGTGGTACATCCCATACGCTCATGGTTCACTCGATTATGTTATGCGATAACAATCACCCACGCTACCTTTGTAGGAGGCACGTATCCGGGTGGGATTGTCAGTCCAATAGATCTATCATTGTATACCGTCGGCTGATCAATGTTAATGATTATGCTAGAATTGTGCTTACCCTAGTCATGTTCAAGACATAATGCAACATAGAAAAACATATAGACACTTTGATGATTGAATTGCATATAGAATGTTGTAACATGTTTCACCCCAAAAATGGTGATAAATAGAAAATGGGCTATGTAAAACTCACCTTAGCAAAATGTTATGTCTCGTGAAAAAAATAGAATAATGTGTTGTGAATGTATGCGAGGCGAATCCCAAAGACTCAACAACGTAGCTAGTCCAAATTGAAGAAAACGAAAAAGAAAGAATATCAAGCTTCCAGTTCGCCAATTACAAGAGCTTATAATCAAAGCTTCAATTGTAGAAGTAATAGACTATAGAAGAAAGGTATGAGGGAAAGTTTAATCGGATTGAAACAATCGATTTAGAGGTGCAAAGTATAATGGGTCATAGGTGGGTTTTTATACTAGTTTTGGAGTCAATTAGCCATTAAAATTGGTCAACACCATAAAGTAAGGTTTTATGATGAATTGACTATTTGACTAAGACTTTGACTGTTTGACTAAGACGTTGACTGTCAATTTAAGGAATGTGTTAAGTTTATTTTCTTCTGAAATACTACACAAGATGATAGTTGGCTCAGTTGGTTGTCATTGTGTGTTGGTTGGCCGTGGACGCGGGTTCGAGTCCCGGTCCACACAAATCTTTTTTTGGCAATTATTTCCCTAAACTATATTATTCTAAATTCATAATATGATTATATAAGCCCGAAAGTGACTCGAAATATTTTTAAAACGTACAAAAGTGTTGAGATACAAATAATTATTAGTTTAAGGTATTTAAAACATATATTGTTTAAAACAATACATTCTTTTTATCAAAAAAAATTAAGGGAAATTCGCGATGTTACAGTCTCCCCTACTTTTGGAAACTTCGTCCCGAAGTTATTAAAAACACAGGTTTGAGGTTGATTAGGTAGAAATTAAGGCAGCTGTGGTTTGGGTTAAGGCACGACATGAATTTACAGGTACGCTAAGGTAGTGTGAAATTCTAATAAGGTTTTAGTTTTTGTTGACCCAAAATATTTTCAAACTTAACATGTTTCAGGTTATAGCTTGCTTGAAGATTAGAGTTATTGCTTGAAGATGCGTAGCTAGTATTTTTCATTTTGATGTACAAAATTCTTAGAACAATTGTATGTAATTTATTTAAATCATTTATTGAAATTTATTATTTACCATGAGCTACTGAACAATCATCAATACGTGACATCCCGATGTTTCCGCCATCGGTTGGGGTGTTACATATATTCCTTTATATTTCTAAATTCATTTTAAAATACCAAAACTCTTTTAAAAATTCTACAAAAATTATTTTATGTTAATCTAGTGAAAAAGTTTAACATACAATTTTTAGTTTTCAAAATTTTTTTTATTTAATATGTATAATAAATAATTCAAGTTTATTCTATTTTATTTATAAAATTCTATAAAAATATCAAAACAATTTTATAAATTTCCACAAAAATTATTTTGAGTTTTTACAACAATAAACTTTTCTGAAATGATTTTTATTTCTGAAAAATCATTTATTTAATATTTTTAATCAATTTGTGTTAGTTTTAATCATAAATAAATCATAATAAATTCATTTTTCAATATTTTTGCACCAAAATTTTATATAAATTATTTCTGATTATTTGGAATAGAAATATAATTTTTAATCTAATAATTCTTTAATTTTAGTATTTTTAAATATTAAAGTTTATTTTTGGCAATTTGAAATAAATAGATTTAATATTCTATTTTTAAGAAAATAATTTTATAAAAATTATTTTTATACTTTAAACTCATTATTGTAACCATCTTTGATTCAAATTTTATAAAAAGACTTTTGTTTATTTATTTATCAAATTTCTCTGAATTATCAAACATTTTAATTATTAACCAAACGAGCACTTATCCCCCAATTCGAGGCCCTAGAATATATATTTGTAGACTAGATAGACTTAGACATATTTGTTACCTTAATTATAGGGTAATACTTGACATTGTTGGGCAACACACTATTCTATTTTTCAAGAGATATAACATTTTGCTAAGGTGAGTTTTACATAGCCCCTTTTCTATTTATCACCGTTTTTGGGGTGAAACATGTTACAACATTCTATATGCAATTCAACCATCAAAGTGTCTATGTGTTTTTCTATGTTGCATTATGTCTTGAACATGACTAGGGTAAGTACAATTATAGCATAATCATTAACATTGATCAGCCGACGGTATACAATGATAGATCTATTGGACTGACAATCCCACCCGGATACGTGCCTCCTACAAAGGTAGCGTGGGTGTTTGTTATCGCATAACATATTCGAGTGAACCATGAGCGTATGGGATGTACCACATTATAACAGTCACAAGGGTTGATTATGCACTCGATTTACTTCTAGTATGTTTTCACATATGGACTAGACTTGCCATGACACTTGAATTGTACAACATTTTTATTCGATTATCAAAACCTATGTAATTCTCACCAACTTTTGTTGACCCAAAAATATTTTCAAAATTAACATGTTTCAGGTAACAATGAAGCTGAGGCTTGAGTTTGCATGAGGATTTATCATGAAGTTTTTGTTTGAAGTTATTTGAAGTTGTTTCTTTATTTGTTATCATGTATTTGGATTTCTAGACATCATTTCATATTTATGTTATGAATAAATTATTTAAAATTCAATTTATACCATGTGCTACTGAAACAATCATCAATACGTGACATCCCGATGTTTCCGCCATCGGTTGGGGTGTTACAGATTGGTATCAGAGCCTTGGTTATAGGGAATTAGGTTATTAGAAAATAACCTAGACTATAACCTTAGGGACTTAAACAGTACTTGCTTCTCTTACTTGAAATCCTAATTGCTCCCTTAATCTTATCCTTATCCCATACAACCCTAAGCCTACAAGTGACTACTCTTATTCGTCTGCTGCAATCCTGATCCACCATTAGATTAATAGGACAAAATCCTCAGGTTTAACCTGAACCCCCTTGAGATCTCGTCGAAGTTCTAGATTTTAATAACGAACACGTGCAATCTGGAAGGGTGAACGCTTGTATTCTGAGTCTTCTGTCTAGGCTGGCATTGCGCATATATCCCAATCAGACGAGGGACCCGGATGCCTACCTCGGAATTCTCGGGATGAGTGTTCACTTATAGGCTAAAGCATGTCTTCACTATGTTATTAGAATCTGGAATCTTTGATAAGTCAACGTTTTCGTTTATTCGTTTTAATTAATGAATAAATGATTACATTCCTTATATCACCTCATTCATTTCATGCCTCATTGAACCTTCATTGTGTCCCTTACAGATCATGTCTCCACGTCGCAACACTCGCAATAACAGTGGTGAAAACCAAGGGGAAAGTAGCAACAACCACAACACCAACCACAACAACAACAATAACAACAAAGGTGTTGATGCCCAACTGGCTGCGATTATTTCCCAACAAATGGCGCAACAAATCACAACTCTGGTTTCTAACTTGTTGGCTCAAGTCATCCCAATGAATGGGAACGACAATGGAAATGGAAATGGCGATGGAAATCACATAAAGAACGGGACCTTAGTTCGGAAAGGCGAGAAAACAAGTATTGTGGCCGCGGTAACTACCGAGAACCAGAAGCGTAAGACCAGGGATCCTAATGTAAACCTCACTACACAAGCTTCTAACAAGAAGCCCTATCCAAGAAACTTTCCATTGTGTAACACATGCAATCGACATCATCCCACTGTTTCAGCGTGTCGCCTGTGCACCAATTGTGGTAGGTATGGCCATCTGGTCAACACATGTCGCGAGACCCCAAACCCTAATACCGACCAACCAACCAACCCTGCTCAGGTTGCTAATCCTAATCGTCCTGGTAAATACAACTATGGTCAATGCTATGAATGTGGAAACCCAAATCACTTCCGTAACCGATGCCCTAAACTAAACCGAGATCAAGACCCTCCAGCTACTTAACAGCAAGCCCCACCATTTGAATGATGTCTGCTTTTAATTCTATGTATTGATTCAAGTAATAAAATTTAGTATTATCATAACACCTGGATGCATACTTGTTTGAATGTGAACTAATTGCTATATCTATATTTAAATCATACTCATTATACTTGCTTACTTGTACAACAGTTAGTTGACTACCAAACGACCTACTCAACGATTGGTAGAGGTCATCACGTCTTTCCAACAGCCGGGAGAGGCCCTACAACCTACTCAACGACTGGTGGAGACTATCGAACCTGCTCAACAATCGGTAGAGTCATAGAAGGACCCAGTACCAGACCAGTTTTTTTTTTTTTTTTTTTTTTTTTTTTTTTTTTTTTTTTTGAAACATGAAAATTTTGGTCCCTCAAGTTAGTTTGGTTAGTTTAGTCCCTTCAATTCTTATAAAACTTAACTAAAGTTAATATTTTTTTTAACCAAACCTTTTTTTTTAAACTCTAAAACTTTACATTTTTTTCATCCTTTATAAAATTCACCAAATATTATTAAGTTTTTATCCTTTTTCCTCGCAATACCTAGACGTTTTCCAACATCCCTCGACAAATTTATTTAAAGTTTTATAATAAAACGTATATAAATAAGATTTTAACGAATAATGCCACATAAGTTTTATTTGTAATTTCAAAAGATCGTATCACGAGGACTGGAATGAAATTACGATAAAGTTAGCAAACGCGCAAATGTTACAACGTAAGTGGCAACTTTCACCAAACCACAGGGACGATTTTAGCAGTTTACCCAACGAAAAAATAAGAAAGCCCCCGCCGCCGCCGAGTCTTCAAGCAAAACGTCGCGGGTTGAAGAATTTGGGTCATACCGAGCTATGAAAGAAGAGAAACTGAACCAATTGGTCACCCTACAATCTCAACAAGGTGAAAAAACTTTAGCGTTTTTAGAGGAACAACGCGATTTGTTGAGACAAAGGCAATATGACCACGACTTGAATATGTATTCAAAGCCGCACGACCACCTCAAAGGTAAATCTTTGAAGTTGGTTTTGAAACGTAAAGAAGAAATCGCGGCGAAATACGAATGAGACCGTTATTGGGTTGAAGGCGGCGAGGATGATGAAGGCGACAAGTAGAATAAAGGCGTTTGTATGCTTATTTTAGTTGATGTTTCTTGTATTTTTTTTAATGGGACGGTCTAATTTTTTAAGTTTTACAAACGGTTCTTTTATTCAAACGGTCATTTTAAAAAAAAATGGTAATTAAAAAAAAAGAAAACTAAAAAATAAAGATTTCAGTGAAGTGAATCAGTTAAGTGCTGCCTCCAAAAAAGTAATTCAGTGAAGTGATGTGACAGTGCAAGATTGGTTAAAATTAGTTAAATGAAAAAATGAATCTAGTAGTGCCCCTCGCACCCTCACATCCGACTACCCTGCATCTAATCTAAAAGAAAAGAGCCATAGGAAAGAAAGGAGAAGAAATAAACAAATCTCTATGTATGCTATTGTATAAATATTAAATAATAAATTTCTGATTATTTATAAAACGTAAATGTTTCTCTAATAGTAGGTGGTTGCTCTTAAATATTAAGGTCGTTATCTTTGTGCTGTTGATCTTGTGCACTTTACAACTCACCTTTAGAAAGGTTGATATATAAAGACTAAAATGGTCATCATCATTCTCTTTTCATATTACACAATATTTTTTAAATATGTTGGAACTTTTATTCTCAGTTTTATGAGAAACAAGGATATTTCTTAAAAAAAAAAATAGGGAAAATAGAATTTAATATTCCCAACTATCGTCTGTTGACGGATATCACTCCCAACTTTCACTTTGGCCAGTAGCACTCCCAACTTTCATCTTAGTTTGTTCCATCACCCCCAAACTAACGGAGGTCTAACCTGGTTAGTCTTCGTGGCCAAAATGTAAAACCAAAACTTTGGAACATTTTTGAAACTTTTTTTTAAATTTATAAATCCCCCCCCCCCCCCCTTCTTCCTTCTGGTGGCAGACCCATCCTCACCCTTTTCTCTCTCTAAACCACCACCACCCTTCTTCCTTCTTTCTTCAATCACCTAATTCATAACCTAAACCAACTTAAACAACTTCAACTTAACAAACACACATTAGTTCCTAAATAAAACCTACTAACAGATCTAAACCAAAAAACAGAGCCTGATTCACATACCTTCGATTGGTGGTTGCAGGTCGATTGGTGGTGATAGTTGGGTTTAATAGGTGGTCAATTAGTGGTCGATTGGGGGGTTATTGAGGTCGATAGTGGTGGTTGCAGGTCGGTTTTCCTCTCGTCTTTCTCTCTCTACCTCACTCTCTATCTCTCTCTAATTCAGGGTCGATGGTTGTGGTTGCAGGTCAAGGTCGATGGTGGTGGTTGCAGGTTGGTTTCCCTCTCGTCTTTCTCTTTCTACCTCTCTCTCTCTCTCTCTCTCTCTCTCTCTCTCTCTCTCTCTCTCTCTCTCTCTCTCTCTCTCTCTCTCTCTCTCTCTAATTCAGGGTCGATTGTGGTGGTCTAGGAGTGATAAAAGAAAATAAGTTGAAAGTTTGGAGTGCTATTGGCCAAAATGAAAGTTGGGAGTATTATCCGCCAATAGACTATAGTTGGGAGTATTAAAATCCATTTTCCCAAAAAAATATACCCTTTCAAATGATACATACAACTATATATATATATGTATATTATATTTAAATTGAATTCAATAAAATTAAAGTTATAGTACGGATACATGTGTAGGGGTGCTAAAAAATATTAGCATCCGAAACATAACCCGAAATATTTGAAAAATCCAAAAATCCATATTCGAAATATCTGAAATTTCGTATCCGAAAATCAAATAATCTAAATTTTCAGATTCGAATATTGATTTCTAAAAATTTTAATAATTGGATTATCTGATATCCGAAACTAAAAATAATTAATCTATTGTACATGGGCACCAGTTTAACTTAAATATAGTAAAAATGGCAAATAATTGGTATCAGGTGTGGATATTTTAATGTTTTCTTTGTCGAAAACTTGGAACAACAAATATGGGTTTAGTTTTATTCTATGCAAAAAATAGATGTTTTAAAATTTGGATATCCATTTAAATATCCGAAGCAGTATCCGAAATTTCAAATATCCAAAATTTTGGACCCGGGTTAGGATATTCATATCCTCTATTCGAAATTTTCAGATATGTAAAAACCAGATAATCTTATCTTGAACATCCCCTATACGTGTGCCACTTCCAGCAATGTTCTTGATGCGAAACATTTTGAAGTAAGAGATACCATATGTTTGTTTCGAGCATGCATTTACGATCCAATCTATTAAGGTCAAGTGAAAGTTTAGTTTCTTGTCAGTTTTTGATGAAAATATTTACCCTAGCAATCATGCTGTTTATCTAGGTTTAGTATTGGTAATAACTCGTCTTAAGCCATTGCGTTGTGTGCGGAGGGCATAAAACAATGCTAAGTGGTAACAGAAGACTCATTAAAATAACAAAGCATTAAATAATAACCGAGTAAAGTAGAGTGTGTAAATGAAAATTCATTAAATATTGGGTGCCTTAAGCCATAAGGCATATGGTCATATGAGGAGGTATAAAGTTTAAAGAAATGTTTTGTAGCAATCGTTTTGGGATGGAATGAACTTCCTAAAAAAATGTACTAGTGTAGTGGGAGTGATGGTTTGGGTGATTATAGCACTATGTCATACCATGTGATGGCTCACAATATAACCAAGACAGATTAAGCCGACCCACCCGACCTCACCCCACCCCACATGGGGTGGCTCTTCAATTTTTATTTTGTTTGCATTTTGTGAAAAAAAAAAAATTATGTCAAATGATATTTAAAGTTTAAAAGCTAGTTATCGATTTAATTTATTTTATATTTACTTCTAAAACTTTACATAAAAAAATAATTTATTTTAATATGCATATAACAAATCAAGAGTTTAATGTTTAATATATGAAGAAACACAAATCCTAGATTACCGTATAGACGTTAATCTTGGTAGTGATTCTACGGTGTTTTATAAAGAGGTGTATTTATAAAAAACGCGTGGGTATAAGGACAAGATCAAGGAGTTTAAGAGACTACCGATCAGAAGAGCCGAGCCTCTAAACGTTAGTATAATAAACAAAGGGTTGAAAAAGGTACAAAGGAGTTCGTAGCCTTTTTGATGAAAGTATTGGTGAATATCGGATGCCAACAAAAGGAGAAGGAGCTTCTCCTTTTGTAGTACCTTGACGTCACACTTTCTCAGCCCATCCTCTACCCTTGATGGGGCCCGGCCCAGGTAGAGGTGTCTTTAAGTTTACGGCCCAAGTCCCTAAGCCCAATGGTGCAAGTGGGTTTGGCAAAAGGAGAAAGTAAAGGGGGGATGTTACCGTCCTGAAAATAGTACGCGTGACGTCCGTTGAGTGGACGCTAGTGGGCGGCGGACACGTGGCGTCCACCTACTGGTTGACCCAGGGCGGTGGGTAATCATCTTCTTTCTTGAAACCCGAGACAAGTCGAGAAAGTCTTCTGTCAGAGAGATATCTTGGATGGGAGGCTGCCATGTCATCGTCCTTTCCGCGTGTCAGACTGAGAGCAGTCTTAGATTGGTCGAGAACTCTGACGGGCAGCCTGTTGCGTCAGGAACAGTTGCCTGGGACATGGGTGTGTGCCTCGAGGCTGCCTCAGAAGGCATCTTCTAGTCGTGCTGACGAAGCTTCATCTAACTTGCTTGAGAAGCTTTGAAGTGTACCGGGCCCGCCGACGTAAAACGGGTGGGTGAGCCTGCGTCTGGCGTCAGTTGGACGCCACATATATCGCCGACGTAAAACGGGCTGGTGAGTCTGCGTTTGGCGTCCGTTGGACGCTAGGTATATCGCCGACGTAAAACGGGCGGCTGAGTCCGCGTCTGTTCTCTAATGGATGCTAGACATTCTGCTGACGTAAAACGGGCGATGTATGTTTTAGCTAGGCGCTGATATGGTATTTGTGATGTTTTGATACCATATCCCTTCAAGTCCCCCTAGTCCAGTGCTTTCATGTGGCTCTGGCAGGGTAGTGCTAGACTTGATTTTGCATGTGTACTTTGAGTTACATCTAGTCGTCACTGGGTTTTCGTGTAACAAAGTGTACATGTGATTATATAACCTCGTCAACTGGTGCACGCACAGTGATCAAGCTACGGGCGTATGACGGAATAAGCGTTTGTTGCGGGACCTAATAGTAGGTCCGGGCAGACGGAATAAGCGTTTGTTGCGGGACCTAATAGTAGGTCCGGGCAAACAGAATGAAGGAGATTCATTCTTCATGTGTAAAGCTTGAAGCAAGATGAAGAAGGTTAATTCTTCATGTGTAGAGCTTGTGGCTCGTGTGATAAATTTTGATCTTCCTCGTGATATTGATAGCTATGTTCGTAGGATTTAAAAGCTCATCAAGAACCACAAGACCGGTTTGATCAATATGTTGAAAGTTATTCGTCTTCTAGTGATTGTCATCATGGCATGGCGAATATGTTTGTTAAAAGTAGACCTTGAGTTTCGGCTGTATGCACAGACGTGGGGCCTGAGTAGGCGTCGGGTCTGGTGGCGCATGCCTAAGATGTGGTATATGGAAATCCTGAAAATCTTGGTCTTTGCGCGCTGGCGTGGGGCCTGAGAGGGCGTCGAACCTGGTTGTGCGTCCGAATGATGTGACAAAGGAAATCCTGAGATTTTTGCCTTTTGCGCGCAGGCGTGTGGCATGAGAAGGCGTCGGGCCTGATTGCGCATCCGAAAGATGTGAAAAAGGAAATTATGAGATTTTTGCCTTTTGCGCGCAGGCGTGGGGCCTGGTTGCGCGTCCAGAAGGTGTGAGAAGGTATTTCTTATCTTTCTCGGCGCCTGAAGGAGTGTAGTTACTCCGCATTTAATTTGTCTTTTTGAGTTCTGTGTGGATTAAAGGCGGGAATGTTTGGAGATGAAGAGACGTGTCTGACGGTTGGTACACCTGCCTTGGAGAACATGTCTGACAGTTTCTGTGGCTGGTGAGTTCGTAGGTCGCCACGTGTCGTTCATCTGTGTCGTGTGGACATCTGGAGGTGCAGTGTTTGAACGTGGGCATACACGTGTCGATCATCGGTATCATCTCACAGCTGGGGGTATAGTAACCGTCAGGCGAGTGAGACACGCGCGACGCGTGGGCCGTTTCATCACGTGGTCCAGATGACGTGTCGCCTATCGATTGGACCTCCATCTAAAAAGCTGTTTTTTCGTCTTTGCACGTCTGTCAGTTGTAATAAATGTGATGGGTATAAATAGTGGCCTCCCCCGATTTGTTTCTCTTTCTACTTTCACTTTGCATATTACTCTGGCGAATTTCTCTCGATTTCCGGTCATATCTTCTGATATATATTCCATTTTTTCTTCGTTTTTTCACCTTCTTTGTGCAAAGATGTCTGAGGAAAAGAGTACTATGCCTGAATTGGCAATGGTGGAGGCCCAAATTGTCTGGTCGAAGGACAAGTATAGATCTTTGTTGGAGAAATATCAGATTCTCCGGGAGTGGGAGCCCGAATTTCCAGCAAAGGGTAAGACCCCTATGGATGCTCCTGAGGGGAAGATGTGTTTTTTGAGGCGTTTTTCCTGAAGGCGATGTTCAGGATTCCCACTAGTCGGTTTCTGATAGATGTGTTGCAGAGGTATGGGGTTCATATTTCGCAGATGAGCCCGTTCGGAGTCATGAGGGTGAGGCACTTCGAGGGTACTTGTAGGGCGTTGCAGGTAGAGCCTGTGTTCGAGTGGTTCAATGTCTTTTACAAGTTGGAAGTGAAAGACAGTGGGTGGGTATCTTTTGTTGAAAGGTCGAAGACTGTGAGCATCGTGGTGACGAGGAGTTCTCCCAAGACCCTTCGTGACTGGAAGAGGTGCTTTTTCTACGTGAGGAAGGAAGCTATTCATGTTGATATGTCGTGGTTAAGGCTTCGTGCTGGGCAGAAGCCACCGTCTTTTGAGGTTCCCAATAATTTTCAGGATGAAGACTGGACTAAGCTGTTGATTTCTCATCCAACCAGGTTGGATAATGTCGATCACTGTGATGAGGGGATGTTGATGCTACTGGGTTGTATCCGTCTTGGTGTACGGGAGGGTATGGATATTCTCCCTTATGGCGATGTAGGTATGGATTTGGTAGCAGGTAAGCGTATAGTTTTGCCTTATCTGTTTTTGCATGTTGCTTTTTCTGATTTGCTTATGTTAGTTTGTCATCTTGCAGGCAAACGTTTGTTTGAATTCTAGTCTGCGCGTGCTTCGCGCACTATGTTTAAGGCAGTGCCTGCAGGAGAAGTTGCTGGGGTGGAGCAGAAGCGGGTAATGTTTATCTTCCCTGCACGAATTGAAGGTGCGCTTAAGAATCCCTTTGCAGTTGGTTTCCATATTAATCCCGAACCCATGTCTGCGCGTACTGCGCAAGGGGTTAATTGGGTTGTTTTGTCTGACGATGAGTCTAGTAGTTCGTCCTGTAACTTAATACCCTGTTCACGTCACTCTGTAGGTGGCGGGTCTAGTGGAACCGTGTCTGCGCCACAGGGTGTAGACGCCACCAGTAGTGGTTCGAGAACGGTGAAGGATGCGACGGGCAAAGAAAAAGGTGAGTGTCTTCCTTTGTGTTTATTGGCCTGTTGCGTTTGTCTTAGTTTGTTTTAAAGGTTGTTCTTCTTTGTTTTACAGGTGAGTCCTACAAGCGTCGGCGTTTATTCCTGCCAAATCAAGATGTTGAAGATGAACCGCGTGTCAAGAAACCTGTGACTTCGGAAGCGGGTCAGACTGACAAAGTGGCGAGTCCTGTTGCTGGCCAAGTTAAGCTGGATTTTGATCCACTGCCAGTCCGTGAACCGTCGGGGAGGAAGGTCTTGAGGAAGATAACTGGTAGGCATCTTGTTCTTCTTATCTTAGATCTAGTTTTCCTTCGCTTTCTGATAGTCAACGTCTTGTGTAAGTATTAGTTGATTGTTGTTTGTCTGTTTTCTAGGTTCTGTTCCTTCTGCTATTAAGCAGTTGCAGGAGGAAAGGAAGAATAAGTTGCAGGAGTAGGAGCGAGCCAAAGCTGAGGCCGCGTAGGATGAGGAGGCTGCGCGAGTGAATGCTGAGAAGGAGCGTGCTACTGAGGTCGCTTTAAAGAAAAAGGAGGAAGAGGCGCATGCCCTCGAGGTCGAGCTTCAACGAAAGCTGGCTGAGAATGCCCGACTGGTGGCCCTTGCCGCCAAGGAGAAGGAGGCAGAGGAGCTCCAACGCCTTGAGCTCTTGAAACAACATGACGCCCTTGTGGCGGTTAAGAAAGAGCAGGCCCATGCATTGAGTGTTCAAGGTACGGGGGCACCAAGGAAGCCAGTGTTTGTTGATTTGGAGACTTCGGAGGCTCCGTTGGGCTTGGGAGGTAGTGGTGGCGGTGAGGGGCCGAATGTAAAAAAGGTTGAAGGTGGTGGGGCGTCGACTAGTGGCCCCACCTTTATGCTTGATGCTCCAGTATATGCGCCCAAGTGGCGTATTACTGAAAGTTGCCGATTCCTCAATCCCTTCGTGGCTGAGGAATTTGTTGATTTCGCACTACCGACGGCGGAGGGTAGCCATCAGCGCGGTCAGGATCGAGGCACTTTGTTGTCTGAGTTCTGCTCGAACCTGACGCAGGCGTTGGGTAACTTATATGGCATCCACCGGGCGGAAGATGATTTTGTTGATGAGCAGACGACTGTAACACATGAAGCTGAGCGTCTGGCTCGGGAGAAAAGTGTTTTTGAAACTGCTCGCATCCGTTTGGTGGAGCAGATCAGGAAGTTGGAGGGGGAGGTCTGACAGAAGGATCTGGAGGCTGCGGAGAAGCAGAAGGCTTGGGTGGAGTCTTCTGATACTGTGAACAAGGAGCTCGAGCGTCGCTATTTGTTGGCGCAGAAGGCTGAGCAAGACCTTTCCACCTTCAAGAAGGCTGAAGCTGCAAAGGAGAAGCAGTTTGAGGAACTGACTTCTAAGTATGCTGATGTCCTTGCTCAGTTGAAGAGCAAGGACGGTGATGTGATTAGGGCGGCCGCTCGCATCTCTAAACTGGAAAGGGAGGTTGCTTCTCTTGGTAAGGAGAAGGAGGAGTTGGTTGAGGAGAGGGCCGCCTTGCTAGAGTCGAAGAAGGCCTCTGATGAGAACGCCATCTGGATGATGACGGACGGTGTGGCTGGGGTAGGTGGCTTTCATGTTTGTACGCTCCTTTTGTCTTTGATGTTGCCTTATGTATATTTGTTTTTTGCATATCTTCGGGCGTATCTGGAATGAGCCCAAGATGGGGGAGTAGGTAGCGGAGATTGTGAACGTTGCGCGCGTTGCCGGGCTTCGCGGCGGGTGGGTGGAAGGCTATCTTGCGGCAAAGGATGGTGCCCCAATTTCTGAAGAGCCATTTCAAGACATTGATACGGAAACGGAGATAACCGATCAACTAGAAAAGCTTGACAAGATGAAGTTTCCAGTGATGGGCACCATCCAAAAATGTCTTGCAGATGCGGATCCGATTGACCGATTCAGGTACTGGATGGGGGAGTCCGATCGGATTGGGCGCGAGCGGGCAGAGAAGGCAGCTTCTGATAAGGCTCTTTTGGAGGTGGGTGGCTTTGGTACGGCGCATGAGCCTCCTGAATAGATGTTGGTTTTGTAATTTTCTTGTTTTTGTTGTAAGTATTTGACGTTCTTTGTATGGAAGTAACTTGTTTCTCTTATTCAGACTGTGTTGAATGTCTGTTTTTTTTTTTTTTTTTTTTTTTTTTGTAGAAGTAGTTTTGTCACCAAGTGTGAAGGGTAAATTGGCCTCGTATGTTGGGGATAACCTTGTCGTCCAATTATGCAGAGTAAATTGACTTCACAAGGTAGGAATAATTTTGGCATGTAATTATGAAGAGTAAATTAGGCTTCATAAGTTAGAAGTAATTTTGGCGTCTAATTATGAAGAGTAAATTAGCTTCATAAGTTAGAAGTAATTTTGCGTCTATATATGAAGAGTAAATTAGCTTCATAAGTTAGAAGTAATTTTGCGCAGTCATGAACAAAATGTAGAGTCATAATATATATTTTGGGATGGGGTTTTTACAAGTAACAAGGGCGCAGCTGGGCGATATTCCATGATCTTGGTATAGGCGTTCCATCTAATTTTACTAAGGCGTATGCCCCTTTTCCCAAGACTTGTTGAACCTTGTAGGGACCCTCCCAGTTGGGTGCTAATTTTCCCGGGCGCTCGGAGTGGGACGCGTGATTGTCCCTTAGGACGTAGTCCCCGATGTCGAATGCGCATGCTTTGACTTTGGAGTTTTAATAGCGCTCGAGCTGTTTCTTGTGGTTTGCCTCGCAGATGGCAACTATTTCTCGTTTTTCGTCCAAGAGATCTAAGTTGAGGCGCGGTTCTCTGTCGTCGTCTGTTTGCACGACGTTGAGGACCCTTGGTGATGGAAAGCTTACCTCGGCGGGGATTACGGCTTCAGAGCCGTAAGTTAGGCTGAACGGTGTTTCACCCGTGCTAGTCTTTGTTAGGGTTCGATGCGCCCATAAGCATGCGGGAGTTCATCGACCCGGCCTGTTCGTTTTGAGCCTAGGCGTGTTTTGATTCCTTCAACCAGTGATCTATTGATGCGTTCTACTTGTCCGTTTCATCGGGGGTGCGCCACGGACGTGAAGATCTGGTTGATGCCCATTTGTGTTAACCATGCCTTGATTTTGGTATCAGCAAACTGGGTGCCGTTGTCTGTGACGATTTCCATGGGTAACCCGAAGCGGCAAATAATAAATTCCCAGATGAATTTTTTGACGTGTTCGGCGTTGATTGTTGCTAGAGGTTTGGCTTCAACCCATTTTATGAAGTAATCGACGACGATGATTAGGTATTGTACTTTGCCGGGGGCCATCGGGAATGGGCCGACAAGGTCGATGGCCCATTTTTGGAATGGCCAGGCCGCCGTGACTGGGACCAGGTCGTTTTTTGGACGTAAGGTGTTGGGTGCGTGCTGCTGACAGTTGAAGCAGGTGCGCAAGGTTTTGATGGCGTCGGGGTGCATTCCTGGCTAGTAGTATCCGGCATTCATGATTTTTGCGATGACCATTCTTGGCCCTGCGTGTATACCGCATATGCCTTCATGGATTTCCTTAATGAGGGATGAGGCGTTTGCGGAGTCGACGCGTCTTAGAAGGGGTTTGAGGTGGGAGCGTCGATACAAAACACCATTCATGAGTTGATAATGCTCGGATTTGTATTGGATCTTTCGGGCTTTCGCTTTTTGGGGCGGTAGGGTGCCGGTTGCTAGGTACGCCTGGATAGGGGTCATCCATGACCTAACAACGCCTATTTGTGTTACGTTGACGTGTCTGAGTGTTACTGATGGTTGATCCAGAGTTTCGATCCCTATCTCTTTGGCCATATGCGGCCAAGCTGTGGATGCCATCTTGCTGAGAGCGTCTGCCTCTTTGTTACCGCTGCGGTTGATGTGGATGATTGTGCAAGTTGTAATTTTTTTGGTGAGGTGTTTGGCTTGGTCGACGCATTGTGCCATAACCAGGTCTTTAGTGCGTAAACGCCGTTCATGTGACCCGCTATGAGCATCGAATAGACATGGGCGTTGAGGTGTCTTGCGCCCATTTTGTCGGCTACGCGCAGTCCTGCGAGGAATGCTTCGTACTCGGCCTCGTTGTTTGTGCTCAGGAAGTCAAGGCGGACGGCATATGTGAATTCTGTGTTATCAGGGCTGACGAGTCGCAAACTTGTGCCTGCGCCCTGATCGTTTGAAGCTCCATCCGTGAACAGTGACCATGTGACATGGGAGTCTGGGATATGTTGCGGGTTCTGTTCGCTTTGGCATTCTTGTATTTTTTTTCGTTGGGATTTCGGCGATGAAGTCTGCGAGAACTTGCCCTTTGATCGCCGGTCTTGGTTTGTATATGATGGTGTGAGCGCCTAGTTCGATTGCCCATTTTGCTAGGCAGCCAAATAGTTCTGGTTTTGAGAGCACAGTGTTGATTCTATAATCTGTTAGGACGTTGATTGGGTGTCCTTAAAAGTAACGTCGGAGACGTCTTGATGCATGTACGAGCGCAAGGACCAGTGTTTCCATTGTGGAGTATCTGGTTTCTGCGTTTGCCAAAGTACGACTGATGTAGTAGATTGGTGTTTGGACGTTGTTGCGTTCTACCAGAAGTACTGCTCCTATCGTCATTTCAGATGCGGATAGATATAGTGTCAATGGTTCTTCTAGTAGGGGTGCTGTTAAAGTTGGCAAGTAAGTCAAACATTGTTTCATTTCACGAAAAGCCACTTCCGCTTCTGGAGTCTAGCGGAATTGTGTCTTTTTCAATACATTGCGCAGTGTGTGAACAAAAGGAAAAGACTTGGATGCATAGTTTGATAAAAATCGGTTGAGGGCGACTAGGCGCCCCATGAGTGTTTGCTCGTCGTTGATTGAGTTGGGTGATGGCATGCGCTGGATGGCCTGGACTTTCTCCGGGTTTGGTTTGAAGCCTCCGTTGGTGAAAATGACGTCCAGAAATTTCCCTTCTTCGGCTCCGAAGGAGCACTTGCCCGGATTGAGTTTCATGGTGATGTCGCGCAGCTGTTCGAAGGTGCACTGAATATCCAGTAGCATGGTGTCTTCTTGTGTGCTTTTTATAACCAGGTCGTCGACGTAAACCTTGAGGTTGACGCCGATCTGGTTAATGAAGGCTTGGTCCTTCAGGCGTTGATAGGTTGCAAATGCGTTCTTTAGACCAAAGGGCATTTTGGTGTAGCAATAGACCCCTCTATCGTTCCTGAAGGCAGTTCGGTCCTCGTCTTCATAGGCCATTTGAATTTGGTGGGTATCCTCGGTAAGCATCGAGGAAACACTTGAATTTAAATGGTGCCAGAGAGTCTACCTTCAGGTCTACTTTTGTAAGGGGTAGTGGTCCTTTGGGCATGCTTTGTTGAGGTCCTTGTAGTCGACGCACATGCGCCAGGACCCGTTCTTTTTTAGGACCATGACGGGGTTGGCTACCCATGCTTAGTGGTTGCATCTTCGAATGACGCCTGCTTCGAGTAGGTCATCGACCTACTCGTTCACGGCTTTGACTCTATCCGAGCCCAACGGGCGTTTTTTCTGTGCGACCGGGCGAGCGTCTTTCTATGTGTTCAGGCGGTGCTCGGCTATGTGTCTTGCGACGCTGATCATGTCAGATGACTGCCAAGAAAAGATGTCTTTGTTTGTTACCAGCAGTTGTTTCGGGTGTATGCGTACCTGGGGGGAAAGAGTCAATCCCAGCATGATGGTTTGTTTAGGGAAGGCGGGGTTAAGGACCCATTCTTCATCTTTTGCAGCGGCTGGCGTGATCGGAGGGGTGGCAGCTGCTGGTTCGGTGGAAATGAGGCATTCCTGGTTGCCTCTGATATATGGGATTCCTGTGGTTGGCGGAAAACCCATGATTTGGTGTGGAGTTGACGCCATGCTATTGAAGTTTGCAAGGCCTTGTCTTCCGAGCAAGATGTCGTATGAGGAGTTTGCTGGAATGACATGGAACGTGCAAACCTCGGAGCGAGTATGGGTCCCATCTTCAAGTTTGACTGTAAAGTCAAACTTTCCGATGGAGTGAATAACTTCGTTGAAGAAGCTTGCGATGGGTGCGTCTGGTTGCAGACGCGCTTTGTCTTCATCGTCAAGCTGGTCAAAGCAATGTTGGTACATGATGTCGAAGCTGCTGCCGCCGTCGCACATCATTTTGTATGTGCGATAGTGCCCAAACAGTGCCGTGATGGTACTGGGGTTGTTGAACTTGCGCCTCCTGGTACTACTGGGAGGATGACCTGGGCCTCCTTCCAGTTTTGTGTCGTTGCGGCTTCTGGTCGCTCCGACGTGCTTGCTAGGTCGGCGATATTGGTCTTCCGCTTTGTGTTGCACGTCATATTGCATTGTCGGTTGTATGCACCGTGGACATGATGTTTTTTGATGTCTTTGATGGCCTTGACTGGCTCGTCCTGCCGGCGTGCGCCGGCTCGGACATTCTTGACCAAGTTGGCCAGTTTCCGGAGCGGAGGGCCGCCTCTTTGTGGAAGTCAAAGAATCTAGTGGTGTCTACATTCTTGCGTTTATTTCCCACGGGTTTTGGGAGTTTAAACGCTACCTCTCCGGTGGAAAGAACTTGAGACAGTACCTGGGATGGCGTTTTGGTAAGGGAGTCCAGTCTTGGTTCCGGCGCCCGCTGTTGCGCTGATCGTGCGTCTGTTTGTTGCCGATAATATTTCTGGCATCGCCAGAAGTTGAGTATCATCCTTCGTCGGTAGAACCTGAAATGCGGTTCCAGACGGACGATCGGTTGTTGTTGTTGTTGCGGCTGCGGTTTTTGTTGGAGCTTCCGCGCTGATTTTGGCGCATTGTTTTTTGGTTGCCAGCGTATAGTTTGGAGATGCAGACAACCTCTTCCCAGGAGTCTGCGACGCCGTCCTTCCCTTGAAGGGTGTGTTGTAGGCCGTCGTCGTTGACGTTGGCCAGGAAAGAGGTTCGAGTTGCCTCGTCCCCCGTTCCAAGTTGGAGTGTCTCTTTGTTGAACCGCACGATGAAGTCTTCGAGCGGTTCGGTATCTCTGCGTTTGCATAGAGAGATTTGACTTTTGTCACGCTTGTGGCGACGTTGTTGACTGAAATATAGCGGAAATTTATCGATCAACTGTTCATAGCTGTCGATGCTTCTTATAGAGAGGTTGTCGAACCATACCCTGGCTGCTCCTGAGAGTGTCACCAGACATCTAGGGTCCATCCGATGACGGCCCCGACCTGATCAATGTTTTAAAAACGGTTTTTAAATCATACCGGATTTGGCCTAAAAATGGTTCAACCGGTTGAACCGGGTTGTATCGGGTGGTTCAACCGGATTTGCTTGTTAACTCATAAATTATAACATGAACTCAAAATATAATCTAAAAGTTAATGATTACATATTAAAATATAAACCAAAAGTTATTCCACATAAAAAAATAATCTAAAAGTATTCAATTTTTTAACATGGTTCTTTTAAATGAAAGTGTACGATATATTTAAACCATTAGAGTATTGAATACATCAAGTTCACAATTGCTTAAAACATGAAATTCACTATCATAGCCTTTCTCAAAATCTAGAGCATAATTATTTACATCCTACATTATTACCTAAGAAGTTTTAGTAGAAATAACAATCATAATATACTTAAATTACGAAAAATAAGTAACATATATAACAAGTAACAGTGTGTTTGAGGAACCGATTCGCGCTCTTCCTCACCAAACATGTTATCTATATCATTATTATGAAGTTCTCCTTCTTGCTTTTCATGAACCACAAAAAAAATCAATAGTTCAAAACATAAAAATTTACCTTGTGCCGGTACCGGTATAAAGGTTCAAACAAGTATACCGTATTTTACCGGCGGTACGAACTTGATACCGTTTCAGGTTTATACCGGGGTGTTTCGTACCGGGCTCACCTCCTAAAAATGGTATTGCCGGTATAACCGGCCGGTACGTACCGGTTTTTAAAACATTGGACCTAATTGAAAATGCCATGGTGGTCATCGGGGTCTGTGAGACCGTCATATATCTTGACGTTGGCCGAGAGGCGTTGCCTCGGTGGTATTGGCGCTTGAGAGATACGTCTTGTAAACATGGATTTATCGGCAAAGGCCGTTGGCCTATAAGGGAGTGACTGGTTGGCGGTTGCATCATTATTGTACCTGTTTAGTCATTCCCGGCGGTGATACGGGTTGTGACGATAATCCCTGGAGGCATCATCCTCCCATGAGCTTTCTTCGTAGTCCTCTTCGTCAAACCGGTTGTGCTCTGCACGGGCCTGGTCGGCAGGGGGTTACCCTGGACCTTCCCCGTGACGGACTGCAACCACTGTTCTGGTGGGTCGCTTGGAGGATGACTCCATGATGGCTTTGTCGGTGATCCGGCGACGTTCCAGCTGAGTGTCTAAGATTTGTTTCTGGCATTCGTACCAGTCGTTATTTAGAGCGTCTATTTCCTCCTGGGTGGGAGGTGCTGGTTCGCCGGTTTGAAAATCTACGTTTCTGGGGATGATGACGGCGTTGAGTTGGTCGTCGTCATGATCCCCGGATGCTGGATGAGATCCCGGGGTAATGTCGGTGATGTCTTCGACGGCCCGGAAGGAGTGTAAACTTTTTGTGGTGAAGTTGTCATTTTGTTTTTCCTTTGCGAAAGAACAACCTGTTAGAATTTTTGTGAGATGTTATGGTAAGGCTACGGATGGCGCCAATGAAGAAACACGAATCCTAGATTACCGTATAGACGCTAATCTTGGTAGTGATTCTACGGTGTTTTATAAAGAGGTGTATTTATAAAAACGTGTGCGTCTAAGGACAAGACCAAGGAGTTTAAGAGACTACCGATCAGAAGAGCCGAGCTTCTAAACATTAGCATAATAAATTAGGGGTTGAAAAAGGTATGAAGGAGTTCGTAATCTTTTTGATGAAAGTATTGGTGAATATCGGATGCCAACAAAAGGAGAATGAGCTCCTCCTTTTGTAGCTCCTCCTTTTGTATAATAAAAAAGGGGTTGAAAAAGGTACGAAGGAGTTTGTAGTCTATTAATCTACATCAAAAGATGAAAAAAAGAAAATACTTGAAACCGATGAGAAAATGTACACCAGGAGGGGGAAAACAAAATTCCAAAGAATACAAAAAATTGAAAAATTGGCTCGATATCCAACGAAGTACTTGAAACATCGGAACAGATAATAGAACATAGTTTTGGGTATGGGATTGTTTCAGAAGTCTCATAGGTTTTACATGGATATCGAATTAGATTGAACCCATTTAATTGTTAAATTCGTTTACCAGCATTAAAAACAAACATATTTTTATATACGGCGGAGAGTTCAAATGAGAAGGAAATTGTCCTGCAAGAAAAAAAAAACACAATTTAAACCAATAGGAATCACCTATTCAATAATTGTATTTAGTGTTGTTGGACTCTGCAGATCCTGAAAAGAACAGATAATTAGAAAGTCAAAACAACTAACATCTGATCATAAAACGGTGCTATGATGAACAGATCCTCCCAAAATACTATTGGTGTAACACCCTAAGCATATCATCATCCATGGATATGAGAGATCTTGGTTCATAAGTAATGTCCTGCCGCTTAAAACACCAACGCTTTTTAGGCTTAGTTGGCTGTGGAGCACATAAAAACTCCACAATTAAGCGTGCTCAAGTGGGAGTAGTATCAGGATGGGAAGTCTTCCCTGGGTAACCAAAAACAAATATGTGGGCTTCTAATGGGCAAAGCGGATAATATTGGATGATAATATAGGCGGCGTGTTACAGAATGGTATCAGAGCCACTCGTGTGCCATCCGGGATGGTGGGGTTAAACCTCATCGAGGACGATGAGTCCCTGAGGGGTGGGGGGTGATTGTAATACCCTAAGCATATCCCACATCGTCCATGGATAGGAGAGATCTTGGTTCATAAGTAATGTCCTGCCTCTTAAATCACCAACGCGTTTTGGATTTAGTTGGTTGTGGAGCACATGAAAACTCCACAGTTAAGCGTGCTCAGGTGGGAGTAGTATCAGGATGGGTGACCTCTTGTGATGTCTTCCATGGGTAACCAAAAGAAAATTCGTGGGCTTCTAATGGGCAAAGCTAACAATATTGGATGATAATAGAGGCGGGGTGTTATAGTTGGCTCAAACAACTACTGATGAAGACTAAACAACTACTGTTGCAAACTACTAATTGTTAAAGGTTTGATGAAGAAACATCTACTGATATAGAAGAAGGTCTGCTGAGGTTAAAGTCTGTTGAGAATATACAAGGTCTGTTGAAGCCCAGCAGTACTTAGGCTTCAACAGATGATGAAGAAACATAACTTTACTTAACAGAGTTTTACTCATTAGTATTTATCAATGTAACAATGTCAGTGGTTGTAATAGGGCAGATGCTAGTGTTTATTAGAGTTTGTTAGATGTCACTTTCTTAGGTGACGTCAGTCTTAGGTCATCAGATGTTTGGCTCGTACTATAATTGGAACAGTGCCTGTACTATCCTATTTGTCACTCTACACCCAACATTCTTGCATGAACAAATCTGAGTGATTAGGCTGAGGGGAGCTTTAATCATTGTACTAAGTTGAATATGTGATAACGTATTCAATAGAAAAGTATTTTGATAAAAAAAACAGTCGTCTTATTATTATGCATTAGAGTTTAATTCCCTTGCACTTTTTATTTATATATTCATTCATCTATTGTTTCATTCATAACTTGCATAATAATCAAACTCATATCTTAACAAATGTTAAATAAATGGTTAAATTATTGTAATCCCCTATATTAGTTAAATAAAAAAACTCAAATTTATTTTCAAAATAAAATCATTCATGGAAAACCTAATTCAAAATAAGGATGATTTCGATATGTGTAGGATAAACTTATGATAATCTTGATATCGGTAAGATAAACATATGATAATTTCGATGTATGTAAGATGATTTTGATATGTGTAGGACAAAAATTAATATGTGTATAATAAAACCTAATAAATATTTTTTTTTGAACAGCCTAGTACACCTGGATAAGTCGCTTGCCTATGACCTACCCACCCTCGATTCGATCCCCACACCTAATAACTAATTAATTAGAGATAGAATAATTAATATGAGAAGAGTTAAAGTATTTAATGTTTTACTGTTATGTCATTTTTTCTTTCTTTTCTCACATTAAAATTCTATTCAAACGATCTCATATATACACGAAGTTACAATCTCGTGTATTACATGGGTTGATAAATGTAACGTTATATAATTAATATAAAAAGTTATATTTAAGAAAACATATGCATTTCACGGTTGGAAATCGGGGTATTATAATAACAAAATAAAATATAATGTAATTTGTTAACATATACAGTCGTCAAGATATGTATTTAAAAATGGACATTGACGTAGCAGTTATGAATTTTGTTAAGTTAATTTTTAAAACACTTTTTTTTTACAAATTGGAATTAACTTTGATATTTTAATACCACTTATTTTTTTATATTATTTAACATATTGTATTTTTACTATTATTTAGCATTCAACCACATCAAGTATTTTAAAATTCTTAGATATTACTTATAAAAACAATTATCTTTATTATTTTTCATTTGAACTATTTTAGCTAACATAAGTTTAAACTAGATGAAATTTTTAAGTAAAAAGTACAAGTTTATTTAAAGTATTAATAACTAATTTCATATTAAATTTATTTGGTTAATAATCTTAATAACAAATTTCACTTATCTTTTAATGAAAAATATTATATTATATATTTAATTAAATATAGTATAGATAAATCTTTATTTACTTAAAAGATAAATCTTTAATTAAATAGGAGAAATAATATTTTTCACTAAAAGATAATATTTTTATTTTTCCGTCTCTCTTTCCTACTTATTACGAAAAATTATTAATTTTAAATAAAGATAACTATTATATCATTACCTATTATTTTAGAATTTTAAATATGTTAATTAATATTTTATGTTTATCGTTTCTTTATCTTTATATTTATTTACTATATAATAAATAATTTATGGTCACCTTTATTTTCTCTTCCCCTTCTTATTAAATAATTAAATAGTAGTATTATATTATAGTTTTCATGTTATTATCTTATATTAAATACTAATCATTTTTTTAGTTCTCTATCCTATTATATAAAAACATAAAATCATATATTTTTCCCTTTCTATATTATTTATTTATTTTTTCCCAAGCATTTAATCTATTTTTTCGTTTATTAGTAACAACTTAATTTTTATTAACTAAACCTTATATAATACACATGTTTTCAACTTAACAATAAAAAACAAAGTAAAACGTTATAATATTAGTAAACAGTACATCAAAATTTAATTTTTAAAGACATATGTTGACAACTGTATGTATTAACCGATTACGTTACATTTATTCAACCCATGTGGCCATGTAAGACACGAGTTTATTCATCTCATACAATAACAAGTCTTTTTTTTCTAAATATAACTTTTTTATTACTCAGTGTATAAAATTACATTTATTCACCCCGTGTAATACACATGATACTAATCTAGCATCTAATAAAAGAATAAGGGTGGAACACATGACACTTGTGAGACGATCCCTCCTTGATTTCCCTATAAAAGTATTTTTCTCTCATTTGAATAGCACATGACACTTATGAGCATTTTATTATCTTTTCAACGAGTACCATAGTGCTATAAATCAAACACATTGTGCTTACGTAATTTATTTATCATATCTAGGCAAGTTACTAATCACGTCAAGTAGTATATGTGTTTTTGAACTTACTATTACATATAAGAACCCCCTAACTACCTACATATTCACCGATGTTGACAGCTGGGTAAAAATCTATATTTTTTTTGTATTTTGATTGGTTTTGCTAGGAACATTGATTACATATGTTGCTAAGCTAGTTAGATGTAACCTATGATTCTTAGACAACATGTATATCTCTAACTGATAAGTGATAATTAATCACCCCACCATGCAAGCATCTTAAATCGTTTTTAATGTATGGACGTTGAAATCAACTAACATGTGGTGATTATTTATATATATACTTAAATTATGTATGAGCAGAGAAAATAGTCGGGAGACATGAAAAGTTACCTTCCTACAATCTCTTTAGTCGATAGCAATTAAATCATCTTTATTTTGTTCGGTGTCACCCTAGGTGATCGATTGTATATTCATAATAAAGATTGAACATATATGTCATTTGTTAACATATGCTCATTTTACACATCAGAATCGCATGTCGTCATCATCATCATCATCATCATCATTATTATTATTATCATCATGACATATCATTTGATACCAATTTGGTTGTTTACTTTTCAGGTTCACATTGCAGCTTTAGAGTGTCATAAGGATGTGACAAAGTTATACAGATACTTCACTCAAGCAAGGGGTCCACATGTAGAATTAAAAGTAGGTTTTATAAGTTATCAAGCGTTGATCATTTACAATTTTCCCTAAAAATAGCCTATTTATGCTACACACATTTTGTCACTTCACATTATATTTGTTTATCCATAGAAGCTCCCAGAGGATAGACTAGTTCATAATTAAGTAGGAGGAAGAGGCAAGAAAACTAAAAAAATTGATGACCCTATGAATAACATGTATGCAAACTTATATATATTTAGACCCTCCGTAGTGGGGCACGATTTGAGGGTTTTTTTTTAAAAAATAGCGCCCCCACACCGTTACAGGGGGGGCGCTATAGGCAAAAATTGGTTTGGGGCTTCATATTAATAACGCCCAACACACTTTATTTTATCCAATCAGACCTTGTCACGTGGCAAGGTCAAATATTCAACCAATCAGATTAAAAACGGGGGCTTTATTTATAAAGCTCCACCACTACACCCCTTTTTCACTTTATCTCTCTATACTGACTCAGCAGCCATGTGAAACAATCAGAAAGGGAGACTTTATATATAAAGCCCCTCACTACACATGTTGTTATATATACAAAGTAATAGATAATAAATAGATATTATTTGGTCATTGTCATTGTCGAATCCCACATCGCTATGGGGTCCAATGATTGACACTCTTGAACTAGTTCCTAAAATTAGATGGTTATATCGCCAACCATTAATGTTGTGCTATTTTAATTTGTCAATTTTTTTTTTCAATTTCAGTTTACTTACAAAGACTTTTAATTCTATATATTTTTAGTATTTGGTTTTAAGTCATTTTTGAAAATGAGAACCAACTATAACATGTCTTTTTAAAATACAATAGAAGGGGTAGGTATAACATATGTCTTGGTCTAAGAGCATGTGTAGTGGAAGGGCGTTATAGAGCGTTACGGAGATTAAAATATTATAAAGTAATAGAAGGGGAGTTATAAGGCGTTATGAAAAAAGAGGGTGTAGTAGGAAGGGGCGTTATGGACCTTTATAAATGATTGAGTAATCATTGCTTTTTATTGTTTTTTTAATAACATAATAATAATAATAATAATAATAATAATAATAATAATAATAATAATAATAATAATAAAGAAGCATATGGGTAGCGCCCGTTATAATTATCGCGCCCAGAGGGGCAGCGCCGCCATAGGGCCCGGGGGGCGGTGTTCCCCGGCGCTATGGTAGTATAACCCTCCCCACAACGCCCCACTACGGGTGATTTAAAAGTAAGCCTCATGTACATGCACGACTTGTTCAATGGACGTATTATCTCTTTGCACATCTCATTCATCAACTTTCATCATACTACTCACAAATAATCCTTCATAAACGTACAATACCTAATCTTTACCGAGATTTCATTTGAGATTACAATCTCACTTTTTAATATTTAAAAGTATCTGATTTATAATTTTGTTTGAAAAGAAAACTTTATATGTTATTATGTAATAACTAATTAGCCTCTGGATTATGCTTATGTAAATGCAAGGTCAGCTGTTATATAAATTGTCACCTGAATAACCATTTTGTAAAATATTGCATAAAAGATTTTTAAACTTTTGTTTGATGCCTCTTTGTGGTATTTAGCTTAATTTTTCCAACGTTACCAGATAATAAAAATATGATTATAAAGTTATAAAAAATCTTTGTTTTGGTGTGCGTGTAAGTTAAATGCTAACTTGCTAAGACTAACAAAAAGAAAAAAGAAAGAAATAAAAGATTTATTGTTATCCATAGAAATTTGATATAAGTATACCCATACTTAAAACACAAATGTTCCATTGAAACTAAGTTTTATTCACATAATTTACATAATATTTTTGTTCGAGAAAAATGTTCGAATAGTCACTGTGGTTGGTCAACCTTCACCTATAGTTCTTACTTTTTTAAAAAGTACACTCCTGAAGAAACAATAAGTATCACAGTGGTTATCACTAATCAGCGTGAGGATTAATACTTACGTTCGTCAGGAGTAATCCTTTACCCAAACTGTAACACCCCAACCGATGGCGGAAACATCGAGGTGTCACGTAGTGACGATTGTTCAATAGCTCATGGACTAAAGTGTAAATTTGAATACATTGATTAAATAATTTATTACATTGAAATGAAATTACAAGATACAATAATCCTAAAGTGACAAGTCTAGCTGAAATACAATGTAGACAAGACTGAAATATAAAATCCAAAAGCCTAATAGAAGCGTCTCAAAACAACCTGAAACATGTACAAAATATTTTGGTGAATACAAAATTTGTATTGGTGAGCATACCCAGTTTAAATAAATATAGTAGAAAAGTGTTTTGCAATTCATGTGTCGTATACTGTTTGCAATTATGTAATAAGTGGTATCCGGGTCAAACCAACCCTAAGAAGAGAAAGCATATATATATAGTATGCGCTAGTAGTAATGTAATACATAGCAATGACGAGGACTCTCAACAGATTCACAAGTGTATATACCATAGTACTATTCATTGAAATGCCAGGCCGCAACGGTTAATGATTTGACAGGTCATAGATACACAAAATGACACAAGCAAACACACATAAGAATTGCTATTTTAGTAAAAGGAAATATAAACTTGATAGTAAGTACATGAGTCACCCCAAAATAGTAAAACGGTAAAAAAGGGAAAAGATATACTCACAGTTTGCGAAAGCGAGCAAAATCCAACTTAAGCGGTCGTGAGCTAAGTAATGAGAATTCCGAGGAATTCAACCTATAATGTGTAAGCATACTAATAAGGAAATGTCTAAAAAGTCTAAGGAATCTAGGGTCTAAGGCATTAGGTTTGCTAAGTCGATCTGGGGAATTAGAGTTTTTATGATAAGTCGCGTTAACGTAAAAGTTGTATATCACAAATAATATATGAAAGGTTGTAAATGTGGTTTAAATAATATAATTATTACCTATTGAACATTTAGATAAAAAAAATATGTTTGAATAATTAAGACAAAATAATTTAGTTAGTTACTTTAACTAAATTAAAATAAACACAATAATCATAAATAATTAAATAAATAATTTTGAGTTATACAATAATCCAACAAAAGATAATAAAGACATTAAACCATATGAGTATTTCTATTTTATAAGAAAAATATTTATAAAATAGATGTTTAAATTGTATCATAAATAAATGTTTTATTATGTCTAATTAAACGTAAATAAGACTAATAATACCATACATGATCCAAAAATACTAGTTTTATAGAAAATGAATGATTTCTGATGTAAACAAATTAGAATAATTTTCTCATAATTTATATAAACTTATTTATATTTAAAACTGATTTAACGCGATTAATTTATGTTTAAATGATTAATAATAGGGAAGTTAATAAAAATAAATGTTTTCTGAATCAAATATTTTTATTTCAGTTCAAAATGATTAGAAATAATTTATCAAAAATTTTGAGATTAAAATCATTAAAAATGAATTTTTAATCAATTAAATACGATTAAAACAATTTAATTCAATAAAAATATAAAAATAAAACATTTTTCAGAAACTAAAGGTGGGATAATTTTCTATGGGGTGTCAAGAAGCTACTCCTAAATTTTCATAATTTTTGGAGAAAAAATGAATTTATTATGACTATTATAGATTTATATGGGTTATAATTTAAACAATTGAAATAATAACTCACATAAGACAAAAAGGAAATAAACTAAAATCAAAAGAAAAGTATTGTTGGTCATGGGGTTCGAACCCCTGACCTTCCGTGTATAACACTAGAGTTTCAACCACTAGACCAAATGATCCTTATGTTGATTTAAATCAGAAATCAATTTATATAAACATAGTTCTCATTACATCATCTTCCCCAATTCAACCTCAAGAACCCTAACCCTACCCTAAGATTTCAATAACCCCATCCAAACACTATAATCAATCTGTAATAAGGGGGTTTTAATCAGAAACACGCGAATAACAAAACGGCAACAAATAATTAAACTCACAATGTGTTTATCGATCCCAAAACGAGGCTTCAAGGTCCGAATTGCGAAGGAATCGTTTGGAGCTTTCTGGGCATGATTTATACGAATTTTATGTGGGTTTTAGATGTGTAATCACGCAGAAATGCATTACTAGACTCTATTTATAAAGTTATACATGAAAACGTGATGATTTGAATAGCTAATAATGTGTGACGGTTACAACATGAATTTCTTTGATTGTGGATTAATAACACGCATGTAACGCGTATAGATGCTTCCATCCTACTCGAAACTGATGGAGAAGCCGAACCGTGTATTAAAACAAGTTTAAAAGCTATCAAAACCGTTTTTTTTATGATTGCCGGAATTTTCTCCGGCCGCCGGAAAGATCCTTGCCGGAAAAACGAGTGGGGCAGGAGGGAAGGAGTGTGTTTTTTTTAAAAGTTTTTGCTTTTGGCAAGAATGGTCCCTCAATCTTAAACCTAGTTAGTTTCTTTATTATTTAGTTAGTTTTTCCCCTTATAAGATACTAACCAAGTTAATGTAATTTAACCAAAATGTTTTTAAAGTTTTATAAAACTAAATTTTTTTATAAAATCTTTTACGAATACGTTTCACTTACGCATTTGATTAAAACTTATACCCGATCTATAAAAAAAATTTAATTCGCTTTAAAAATATATTTTAAAAACGGCGAAACTTATCGGGATTATAATGGAATATTTGAAGGACTATTGTTGTCTATTTGGCGAAAAACGAGGGTGACGGTTGTCACAGTCTCACCTACTTTAAAAATTTCGTCTCGAAATTTCTTTCAAGTGGAGGTTACTATGAAATAAAAGGTGTTGTAAAAGTCAAATATGTTTTTAAAAGAGAATTTCATCTTTTATGATTCGACACAATTTAAAATAGTTGTCTAATATCCAAAGTAAACGGTTCAAAATCCTTGACAGTTGACCCAAGGTTAGAAAGTTGACACTTTAAATGAGAAAAGTTTTGAGAATGTGTAACGGGTGAGGGGCAGATGTACTAATGAAGCAGTCTCCCCTACTTTAGAAAAGTTTCTAACTGAACTTTATTAAGGTACGTAACAAGATTTCAAATAACAGAGCGTGTAAGGGTATACAAGATTTGTGTTTTCTGTGTGGGTAGTCAAGAGAAAGACTCTAGGAAGACGAATGAAGCTCACGTAAGACCGTTCCTATCGAAAATGCTAGCTATTAGCCACTGTTCTAATGAAGAGATAAGTATAAAGTAATGGATAGGTTCTTGGTCAGACTCCTAGTCTGCTCTCGCAGTATCGTTTATGCTTATATATAGGGTGTACCGCAGCTGACCCACCACACTCCCGATACTTTGGATTCGTACTAATTGTCTACCAATAGCCTAAGTAGAATCACACACCACCCTCATGTACCTGTAAGCCCATGATTGCGTTCCGGACCGTAATCATCGATTTACCTTACACTAGGGTGTTATGCTTTTCCATAACCCTAACATGAAATAACTGTGTGCAACCAATATGTAATAGCCACTATAATGAAATAATGTTTAATCATGACATGGTTAGAGGTCTTTCCCTTTCGGGTTTTCCCTTTAACCGTAATGAGAATGATATGTAAGTATAAGACATGGTTAGAGGTTCTTCCCTTTTGGGTTCACCCTTAACCGGTATCTTTTGTTCACATCATTGACTCTAAACACACATATTGATAGACCCTGAGGTTTACACCGTTCCCCTCGGATTGAAGAAATACTCTAATCCGAGTCGTACGTGGGCACCGGCTTAGATCTCTTACGAGTTATCAACTAGTATGTTCGTTGGCCATGATGATGGACAAAATAATGTAAAGTATAACAGGGTTTTGCTCAAAACAGGAAAGAAAATATGCATACCAAATATGCGTTCAAGTAAGTATATAAGTATAGCATAAGATTCCGACTGAAAGAATAATATAACATAAATCGAGTAAATCGCACAATTGCACAAAATGAAAGTAAACGAGTTGTATTAATGCAAATAGTCAATGTGAAAATAGTCACAAATAACGTGTTAGAAATAACTATGAATAAAAAAAATGGTAAAAGAATAAAATAATGAAATTTACGGCAAATGAATGTGCACGAAACGGGTGTATAGCCTACTGGCATGTAAGTTAAAATCTAGTAATTTTACATATATGCGTTATACTATAAAAGACATTTAGCAACATTCTGATAAAAAGATATGTCCATTGATTTGTTAAACCAAAAGTTTTTTTGCAACTGAAAGAGTATAAGTGTAAAAGGTAAATTTTCGCAGTTTACTCGACTTTGTGATATTGTTGAAAGAATAGTTAGTGATGCACGAGAATAAATCTTAAGAAATCGAAGTGTGTTTTAGATTCAAAACAGGTTCATTTGCAAAATCTTCGTAAATACACATTTTCATGTGTTTACGAGAAGTCGAGTTTGAAAAATGTTATAAGGCTTATTATTAGTTGCAAATTTCTCTCGAAATATATATTGGATATGTCATATGAAAACAAAAGATTTACATTTGGCCTTTAAAATATACAATACAAGTTTGTAAAATGCAAAATGAAACCATTTCATGAAGTATGTGTAAATCGAATGTGTTTTAAAATACCAAGATTTAAGATGACGTGAATGATAAAATTAACGTATGTAATAGATTACCAATATTTAAGAAAGTTCATAATCAACGAGATGTAGAAATAGATCCTTGAGATGTGGATTTCACTCCTAACTCAAAGATGTATTTCAAAAGTGAAAACGATTGTGGAATGAAACCAATCACTAAGTTAAGGATATCACTCCCAGCTTAGTGGTTAAGTTTCTTTTTGAAGGAAACACTCTTTGAGGTGTGGAGGTCACTCCTATCTCAAAGATATATTCCAAAGATAAATAACATATAGAGGGGTGAAACTAATCACCAAGGTATGGATGTCACTCCTAACTTGATGATATCGTTTCGTTTGTGAAGTACGAGTGTCTTCTTCGCCAAGCAAAAATATCGAAAGAATAACGAGAAATAATCATAACGAAAATATCTTGAAAGAAAATAATAGGAAATAAGAGAAATATAAACGAGAGGACTCGTGAATGTAAACTTAGTTATAGACTAGGCTAAAAGGCATTCTAATAACCTAATTCCCTATAACCATGGCTTTGATACCAATCTGTAACACCCCAACCGATGGCGGAAACATCGAGGTGTCACGTAGTGACGATTGTTCAATAGCTCATGGACTAAAGTGTAAATTTGAATACATTGATTAAATAATTTATTACATTGAAATGAAATTACAGGATACAATAATCCTAAAGTGACAAGTCTAGCTGAAATACAATGTAGACAAGACTGAAATATAAAATCCAAAAGCCTAAAAGAAGCGTCTCAAAACAACCTGAAACATGTACAAAATATTTTGGTCAATACAAAATTTATATTGGTGAGCATACCCTGTTTAAATAAATATAGTAGAAAAGTGTTTTGCAATTCATGTGTCGTATACTGTTTGCAATTATGTAATAAGTGGTATCCGGGTCAAACCAACCCTAAGAAGAGAAAGCAGATATATATAGTATGCGCTAGTAGTAATGTAATACATAGCAATGACGAGGACTCTCAACAGAGTCACAAGGGTATATACCATAGTACTATTCATTGAAATGCCAGGCCGCAACGGTTAATGATTTGACAGGTCATAGATACACAAAATGACACAAGCAAACACACATAAGAATTGCTATTTTAGTAAAAGGAAATATAAACTTGATAGTAAGTACATGAGTCACCCCAAAATAGTAAAACGGTAAAAAGGGGAAAAGATATACTCACAGTTTGCGAAAGCGAGCAAAATCCAACTTAAGCGGCCGTGAGCTAAGTAATGAGAATTCCGAGGAATTCAACCTATAATGTGTAAGCATACTAATAAGGAAATGTCTAAAAGTCTAAGGAATCTAGGGTCTAAGGCATTAGGGTTTGCTAAGTCGATCTGGGGAATTAGAGTTTTTATGATAAGTCGCGTTAACGTAAAAGTTGTATATCACAAATAATATATGAAAGGTTGTAAATGTGGTTTAAATAATATAATTATTACCTATTGAATATTTAGATAAAAAAAAATATGTTTGAATAATTAAGACAAAATAATTTAGTTAGTTACTTTAACTAAATTAAAATAAACACAATAATCATAAATAATTAAATAAATAATTTTGAGTTATACAATAATCCAACAAAAGATAATAAAGACATTAAACCATATGAGTATTTCTATTTTATAAGAAAAATATTTATAAAATAGATGTTTAAATTGTATCATAAATAAATGTTTTATTATGTCTAATTAAACGTAAATAAGACTAATAATACCATACATGATCCAAAAATACTAGTTTTATAGAAAATGAATGATTTCTGATGTAAACAAATTAGAATAATTTTCTCATAATTTATATAAACTTATTTATATTTAAAACTGATTTAACGCGATTAATTTATGTTTAAATGATTAATAATAGGGAAGTTAATAAAAATAAATGTTTTCTGAATCAAATATTTTTATTTCAGTTCAAAATGATTAGAAATAATTTATCAAAAATTTTGAGATTAAAATCATTAAAAATGAATTTTTAATCAATTAAATACGATTAAAACAATTTAATTCAATAAAAATATAAAAATAAAACATTTTTCAGAAACTAAAGGTGGGATAATTTTCTATGGGGTGTCAAGAAGCTACTCCTAAATTTTCATAATTTTTGGAGAAAAAATGAATTTATTATGACTATTATAGATTTATATGGGTTATAATTTAAACAATTGAAATAATAACTCACATAAGACAAAAAGGAAATAAACTAAAATCAAAAGAAAAGTATTGTTGGTCATGGGGTTCGAACCCCTGACCTTCCGTGTATAACACTAGAGTTTCAACCACTAGACCAAATGATCCTTATGTTGATTTAAATCAGAAATCAATTTATATAAACATAGTTCTCATTACATCATCTTCCCCAATTCAACCTCAAGAACCCTAACCCTACCCTAAGATTTCAATAACCCCATCCAAACACTATAATCAATCTGTAATAAGGGGGTTTTAATCAGAAACACGCGAATAACAAAACGGCAACAAATAATTAAACTCACAATGTGTTTATCGATCCCAAAACGAGGCTTCAAGGTCCGAATTGCGAAGGAATCGTTTGGAGCTTTCTGGGCATGATTTATACGAATTTTATGTGGGTTTTAGATGTGTAATCACGCAGAAATGCATTACTAGACTCTATTTATAAAGTTATACATGAAAACGTGATGATTTGAATAGCTAATAATGTGTGACGGTTACAACATGAATTTCTTTGATTGTGGATTAATAACACGCATGTAACGCGTATAGATGCTTCCATCCTACTCGAAACTGATGGAGAAGCCGAACCGTGTATTAAAACAAGTTTAAAAGCTATCAAAACCGTTTTTTTTATGATTGCCGGAATTTTCTCCGGCCGCCGGAAAGATCCTTGCCGGAAAAACGAGTGGGGCAGGAGGGAAGGAGTGTGTTTTTTTTTAAAAGTTTTTGCTTTTGGCAAGAATGGTCCCTCAATCTTAAACCTAGTTAGTTTCTTTATTATTTAGTTAGTTTTTCCCCTTATAAGATACTAACCAAGTTAATGTAATTTAACCAAAATGTTTTTAAAGTTTTATAAAACTAAATTTTTTTATAAAATCTTTTACGAATACGTTTCACTTACGCATTTGATTAAAACTTATACCCGATCTATAAAAAAAATTTAATTCGCTTTAAAAATATATTTTAAAAACGGCGAAACTTATCGGGATTATAATGGAATATTTGAAGGACTATTGTTGTCTATTTGGCGAAAAACGAGGGTGACGGTTGTCACAGTCTCACCTACTTTAAAATTTTCGTCTCGAAATTTCTTTCAAGTGGAGGTTACTATGAAATAAAAGGTGTTGTAAAAGTCAAATATGTTTTTAAAAGAGAATTTCATCTTTTATGATTCAACACAATTTAAAATAGTTGTCTAATATCCAAAGTAAACGGTTCAAAATCCTTGACAGTTGACCCAAGGTTAGAAAGTTGACACTTTAAATGAGAAAAGTTTTGAGAATGTGTAACGGGTGAGGGGCAGATGTACTAATGAAGCAGTCTCCCCTACTTTAGAAAAGTTTCTAACTGAACTTTATTAAGGTACGTAACAAGATTTCAAATAACAGAGCGTGTAAGGGTATACAAGATTTGTGTTTTCTGTGTGGGTAGTCAAGAGAAAGACTCTAGGAAGACGAATGAAGCTCACGTAAGACCGTTCCTATCGAAAATGCTAGCTATTAGCCACTGTTCTAATGAAGAGATAAGTATAAAGTAATGGATAGGTTCTTGGTCAGACTCCTAGTCTGCTCTCGCAGTATCGTTTATGCTTATATATAGGGTGTACCGCAGCTGACCCACCACACTCCCGATACTTTGGATTCGTACTAATTGTCTACCAATAGCCTAAGTAGAATCACACACCACCCTCATGTACCTGTAAGCCCATGATTGCGTTCCGGACCGTAATCATCGATTTACCTTACACTAGGGTGTTATGCTTTTCCATAACCCTAACATGAAATAACTGTGTGCAACCAATATGTAATAGCCACTATAATGAAATAATGTTTAATCATGACATGGTTAGAGGTCTTTCCCTTTCGGGTTTTCCCTTTAACCGTAATGAGAATGATATGTAAGTATAAGACATGGTTAGAGGTTCTTCCCTTTTGGGTTCACCCTTAACCGGTATCTTTTGTTCACATCATTGACTCTAAACACACATATTGATAGACCCTGAGGTTTACACCGTTCCCCTCGGATTGAAGAAATACTCTAATCCGAGTCGTACGTGGGCACCGGCTTAGATCTCTTACGAGTTATCAACTAGTATGTTCGTTGGCCATGATGATGGACAAAATAATGTAAAGTATAACAGGGTTTTGCTCAAAACAGGAAAGAAAATATGCATACCAAATATGCGTTCAAGTAAGTATATAAGTATAGCATAAGATTCCGACTGAAAGAATAATATAACATAAATCGAGTAAATCGCACAATTGCACAAAATGAAAGTAAACGAGTTGTATTAATGCAAATAGTCAATGTGAAAATAGTCACAAATAACGTGTTAGAAATAACTATGAATAAAAAAAATGGTAAAAGAATAAAATAATGAAATTTACGGCAAATGAATGTGCACGAAACGGGTGTATAGCCTACTGGCATGTAAGTTAAAATCTAGTAATTTTACATATATGCGTTATACTATAAAAGACATTTAGCAACATTCTGATAAAAAGATATGTCCATTGATTTGTTAAACCAAAAGTTTTTTTGCAACTGAAAGAGTATAAGTGTAAAAGGTAAATTTTCGCAGTTTACTCGACTTTGTGATATTGTTGAAAGAATAGTTAGTGATGCACGAGAATAAATCTTAAGAAATCGAAGTGTGTTTTAGATTCAAAACAGGTTCATTTGCAAAATCTTCGTAAATACACATTTTCATGTGTTTACGAGAAGTCGAGTTTGAAAAATGTTATAAGGCTTATTATTAGTTGCAAATTTCTCTCGAAATATATATTGGATATGTCATATGAAAACAAAAGATTTACATTTGGCCTTTAAAATATACAATACAAGTTTGTAAAATGCAAAATGAAACCATTTCATGAAGTATGTGTAAATCGAATGTGTTTTAAAATACCAAGATTTAAGATGACGTGAATGATAAAATTAACGTATGTAATAGATTACCAATATTTAAGAAAGTTCATAATCAACGAGATGTAGAAATAGATCCTTGAGATGTGGATTTCACTCCTAACTCAAAGATGTATTTCAAAAGTGAAAACGATTGTGGAATGAAACCAATCACTAAGTTAAGGATATCACTCCCAGCTTAGTGGTTAAGTTTCTTTTTGAAGGAAACACTCTTTGAGGTGTGGAGGTCACTCCTATCTCAAAGATATATTCCAAAGATAAATAACATATAGAGGGGTGAAACTAATCACCAAGGTATGGATGTCACTCCTAACTTGATGATATCGTTTCGTTTGTGAAGTACGAGTGTCTTCTTCGCCAAGCAAAAATATCGAAAGAATAACGAGAAATAATCATAACGAAAATATCTTGAAAGAAAATAATAGGAAATAAGAGAAATATAAACGAGAGGACTCGTGAATGTAAACTTAGTTATAGACTAGGCTAAAAGGCATTCTAATAACCTAATTCCCTATAACCATGGCTTTGATACCAATCTGTAACACCCCAACCGATGGCGGAAACATCGAGGTGTCACGTAGTGACGATTGTTCAATAGCTCATGGACTAAAGTGTAAATTTGAATACATTGATTAAATAATTTATTACATTGAAATGAAATTACAGGATACAATAATCCTAAAGTGACAAGTCTAGCTGAAATACAATGTAGACAAGACTGAAATATAAAATCCAAAAGCCTAAAAGAAGCGTCTCAAAACAACCTGAAACATGTACAAAATATTTTGGTCAATACAAAATTTATATTGGTGAGCATACCCTGTTTAAATAAATATAGTAGAAAAGTGTTTTGCAATTCATGTGTCGTATACTGTTTGCAATTATGTAATAAGTGGTATCCGGGTCAAACCAACCCTAAGAAGAGAAAGCAGATATATATAGTATGCGCTAGTAGTAATGTAATACATAGCAATGACGAGGACTCTCAACAGAGTCACAAGGGTATATACCATAGTACTATTCATTGAAATGCCAGGCCGCAACGGTTAATGATTTGACAGGTCATAGATACACAAAATGACACAAGCAAACACACATAAGAATTGCTATTTTAGTAAAAGGAAATATAAACTTGATAGTAAGTACATGAGTCACCCCAAAATAGTAAAACGGTAAAAAGGGGAAAAGATATACTCACAGTTTGCGAAAGCGAGCAAAATCCAACTTAAGCGGCCGTGAGCTAAGTAATGAGAATTCCGAGGAATTCAACCTATAATGTGTAAGCATACTAATAAGGAAATGTCTAAAAGTCTAAGGAATCTAGGGTCTAAGGCATTAGGGTTTGCTAAGTCGATCTGGGGAATTAGAGTTTTTATGATAAGTCGCGTTAACGTAAAAGTTGTATATCACAAATAATATATGAAAGGTTGTAAATGTGGTTTAAATAATATAATTATTACCTATTGAATATTTAGATAAAAAAAAATATGTTTGAATAATTAAGACAAAATAATTTAGTTAGTTACTTTAACTAAATTAAAATAAACACAATAATCATAAATAATTAAATAAATAATTTTGAGTTATACAATAATCCAACAAAAGATAATAAAGACATTAAACCATATGAGTATTTCTATTTTATAAGAAAAATATTTATAAAATAGATGTTTAAATTGTATCATAAATAAATGTTTTATTATGTCTAATTAAACGTAAATAAGACTAATAATACCATACATGATCCAAAAATACTAGTTTTATAGAAAATGAATGATTTCTGATGTAAACAAATTAGAATAATTTTCTCATAATTTATATAAACTTATTTATATTTAAAACTGATTTAACGCGATTAATTTATGTTTAAATGATTAATAATAGGGAAGTTAATAAAAATAAATGTTTTCTGAATCAAATATTTTTATTTCAGTTCAAAATGATTAGAAATAATTTATCAAAAATTTTGAGATTAAAATCATTAAAAATGAATTTTTAATCAATTAAATACGATTAAAACAATTTAATTCAATAAAAATATAAAAATAAAACATTTTTCAGAAACTAAAGGTGGGATAATTTTCTATGGGGTGTCAAGAAGCTACTCCTAAATTTTCATAATTTTTGGAGAAAAAATGAATTTATTATGACTATTATAGATTTATATGGGTTATAATTTAAACAATTGAAATAATAACTCACATAAGACAAAAAGGAAATAAACTAAAATCAAAAGAAAAGTATTGTTGGTCATGGGGTTCGAACCCCTGACCTTCCGTGTATAACACTAGAGTTTCAACCACTAGACCAAATGATCCTTATGTTGATTTAAATCAGAAATCAATTTATATAAACATAGTTCTCATTACATCATCTTCCCCAATTCAACCTCAAGAACCCTAACCCTACCCTAAGATTTCAATAACCCCATCCAAACACTATAATCAATCTGTAATAAGGGGGTTTTAATCAGAAACACGCGAATAACAAAACGGCAACAAATAATTAAACTCACAATGTGTTTATCGATCCCAAAACGAGGCTTCAAGGTCCGAATTGCGAAGGAATCGTTTGGAGCTTTCTGGGCATGATTTATACGAATTTTATGTGGGTTTTAGATGTGTAATCACGCAGAAATGCATTACTAGACTCTATTTATAAAGTTATACATGAAAACGTGATGATTTGAATAGCTAATAATGTGTGACGGTTACAACATGAATTTCTTTGATTGTGGATTAATAACACGCATGTAACGCGTATAGATGCTTCCATCCTACTCGAAACTGATGGAGAAGCCGAACCGTGTATTAAAACAAGTTTAAAAGCTATCAAAACCGTTTTTTTTATGATTGCCGGAATTTTCTCCGGCCGCCGGAAAGATCCTTGCCGGAAAAACGAGTGGGGCAGGAGGGAAGGAGTGTGTTTTTTTTTAAAAGTTTTTGCTTTTGGCAAGAATGGTCCCTCAATCTTAAACCTAGTTAGTTTCTTTATTATTTAGTTAGTTTTTCCCCTTATAAGATACTAACCAAGTTAATGTAATTTAACCAAAATGTTTTTAAAGTTTTATAAAACTAAATTTTTTTATAAAATCTTTTACGAATACGTTTCACTTACGCATTTGATTAAAACTTATACCCGATCTATAAAAAAAATTTAATTCGCTTTAAAAATATATTTTAAAAACGGCGAAACTTATCGGGATTATAATGGAATATTTGAAGGACTATTGTTGTCTATTTGGCGAAAAACGAGGGTGACGGTTGTCACAGTCTCACCTACTTTAAAATTTTCGTCTCGAAATTTCTTTCAAGTGGAGGTTACTATGAAATAAAAGGTGTTGTAAAAGTCAAATATGTTTTTAAAAGAGAATTTCATCTTTTATGATTCAACACAATTTAAAATAGTTGTCTAATATCCAAAGTAAACGGTTCAAAATCCTTGACAGTTGACCCAAGGTTAGAAAGTTGACACTTTAAATGAGAAAAGTTTTGAGAATGTGTAACGGGTGAGGGGCAGATGTACTAATGAAGCAGTCTCCCCTACTTTAGAAAAGTTTCTAACTGAACTTTATTAAGGTACGTAACAAGATTTCAAATAACAGAGCGTGTAAGGGTATACAAGATTTGTGTTTTCTGTGTGGGTAGTCAAGAGAAAGACTCTAGGAAGACGAATGAAGCTCACGTAAGACCGTTCCTATCGAAAATGCTAGCTATTAGCCACTGTTCTAATGAAGAGATAAGTATAAAGTAATGGATAGGTTCTTGGTCAGACTCCTAGTCTGCTCTCGCAGTATCGTTTATGCTTATATATAGGGTGTACCGCAGCTGACCCACCACACTCCCGATACTTTGGATTCGTACTAATTGTCTACCAATAGCCTAAGTAGAATCACACACCACCCTCATGTACCTGTAAGCCCATGATTGCGTTCCGGACCGTAATCATCGATTTACCTTACACTAGGGTGTTATGCTTTTCCATAACCCTAACATGAAATAACTGTGTGCAACCAATATGTAATAGCCACTATAATGAAATAATGTTTAATCATGACATGGTTAGAGGTCTTTCCCTTTCGGGTTTTCCCTTTAACCGTAATGAGAATGATATGTAAGTATAAGACATGGTTAGAGGTTCTTCCCTTTTGGGTTCACCCTTAACCGGTATCTTTTGTTCACATCATTGACTCTAAACACACATATTGATAGACCCTGAGGTTTACACCGTTCCCCTCGGATTGAAGAAATACTCTAATCCGAGTCGTACGTGGGCACCGGCTTAGATCTCTTACGAGTTATCAACTAGTATGTTCGTTGGCCATGATGATGGACAAAATAATGTAAAGTATAACAGGGTTTTGCTCAAAACAGGAAAGAAAATATGCATACCAAATATGCGTTCAAGTAAGTATATAAGTATAGCATAAGATTCCGACTGAAAGAATAATATAACATAAATCGAGTAAATCGCACAATTGCACAAAATGAAAGTAAACGAGTTGTATTAATGCAAATAGTCAATGTGAAAATAGTCACAAATAACGTGTTAGAAATAACTATGAATAAAAAAATGGTAAAAGAATAAAATAATGAAATTTACGGCAAATGAATGTGCAGGAAACGGGTGTATAGCCTACTGGCATGTGAGTTAAAATCTAGTAATTTTACATATATGCGTTATACTATAAAAGACATTTAGCAACATTCTGATAAAAAGATATGTCCATTGATTTGTTAAACCAAAAGTTTTTTTGCAACTGAAAGAGTATAAGTGTAAAAGGTAAATTTTCGCAGTTTACTCGACTTTGTGATATTGTTGAAAGAATAGTTAGTGATGCACGAGAATAAATCTTAAGAAATCGAAGTGTGTTTTAGATTCAAAACAGGTTCATTTGCAAAATCTTCGTAAATACACATTTTCATGTGTTTACGAGAAGTCGAGTTTGAAAAATGTTATAAGGCTTATTATTAGTTGCAAATTTCTCTCGAAATATATATTGGATATGTCATATGAAAACAAAAGATTTACATTTGGCCTTTAAAATATACAATACAAGTTTGTAAAATGCAAAATGAAACCATTTCATGAAGTATGTGTAAATCGAATGTGTTTTAAAATACCAAGATTTAAGATGACGTGAATGATAAAATTAACGTATGTAATAGATTACCAATATTTAAGAAAGTTCATAATCAACGAGATGTAGAAATAGATCCTTGAGATGTGGATTTCACTCCTAACTCAAAGATGTATTTCAAAAGTGAAAACGATTGTGGAATGAAACCAATCACTAAGTTAAGGATATCACTCCCAGCTTAGTGGTTAAGTTTCTTTTTGAAGGAAACACTCTTTGAGGTGTGGAGGTCACTCCTATCTCAAAGATATATTCCAAAGATAAATAACATATAGAGGGGTGAAACTAATCACCAAGGTATGGATGTCACTCCTAACTTGATGATATCGTTTCGTTTGTGAAGTACGAGTGTCTTCTTCGCCAAGCAAAAATATCGAAAGAATAATGAGAAATAATCATAACGAAAATATCTTGAAAGAAAATAATAGGAAATAAGAGAAATATAAACGAGAGGACTCGTGAATGTAAACTTAGTTATAGACTAGGCTAAAAGGCATTCTAATAACCTAATTCCCTATAACCATGGCTCTGATACCAATCTGTAACACCCCAACCGATGGCGGAAACATCGAGGTGTCACGTAGTGACGATTGTTCAATAGCTCATGGACTAAAGTGTAAATTTGAATACATTGATTAAATAATTTATTACATTGAAATGAAATTACATCGAGGTGGTCGCGCGCCGCACCACATGTTATGTTGATCGCGCGCTAATGCCAGAGTCTGGCACGGGTAATTCTATTTATGGGGATAGGGACGCCTTTTCCCCTTGGATTAGGCTCCCTATCCCTTCAACTCCTAATCCCGACGTTTGTTCAGTTGTTACTCGGATAACCCATAGAGTTGATGTATGTTAGTTTATCTTAAATATGTGTTAAATGACTAAACTACCCTTGCTTGGCAAGTTATTACGATCGTAAGAAAACCTGTACGTTTATAGGGGACTCTACTTTCCCCCTTTTCACTATCTCGCCCAGCATATCTGCCGGGAGCAAGAGCATATCTAAGTCCCCTATTTAGTTGAATCAAAATGGTAACTTTTTGTAAAAGAGACCGGCTTTAAAGTTCACTTTAGACCATGTAAAAGATATTTTGTTAACATGTTACCCTTTATGAACCCGCCTCGACCGGATTACACCCGTATGTCCTTAACTCAAGTACTCAACATGTCTCATGCTTGCTTTAGGGTTGAGATGGGCATAAAACCCGGTTTCAGAACCGACCTGGAATACCGGACTCTGAACCGACATGTAGCGGTAGGTTCCAGACCCGACCAAGGAAAAAGGAACCCAACCGGAACCACCAGAAACGCTTCCACCTCTATCCAGTCAAAACCGGACCCGAACCGGACTAAACCCAAAAAAAAACTGGCTAAACTGGTAAAAACCCAAACGTACCCATAATTGGTTGTTGACCAAAACCATAACTGGTTAAAAAAAGCCGATTTCTACACCTCCATATTTGGATGTTGTGTTGTGTAGTTAATATTACAAAACGACCTGAAGCCCAATGGGTCAAAGGGTTGTATCTTCAGTTTATGGGCTACAGCATATGAGCTTAACTCTTAAAGACTTTTTTAATCTGGACCGATGTGTTGGCCCAGAGCCATTAGAGTTGTATATAAGTTAGTTTAGGATGAAATGATGGATTCATTGTTTTCTTAGCCACAAATTCACATGCCAATTGTAAATTTGTATTTAAGTTATGGCCATACAACCGTTAGATGCCTGATAAGTCATGTAGGTTATGGCCTTAAAATCGTTAGATACCTGATTACTCATTCGCCGGGTTTGTGTCTCTCCATGGGCTTTAAGAATCACAACCATAGATCTTAGGAAATTAAAATTTACCCGTTAAGATTAAGAAGACTTGAAAATTTACCTCTCAAAAAAACAAAGAGTTTGAAAATTTCATCTCAAAAACCAATTTAAAATATCAAATGATCAGTGTACAATTCTACAAGTTGTTTTAACGATATTACATTTTTTTTTTAACAACTGAACCAAATTCAAAATATGGTTTACTATATGTTGATAGCGTATACAATATTAATATATTTGGTTTCAGACTTTCAGTGACATACATGGATGTGATATCGCATTTAGGCAATGCGTCACGAATCACTAATGGTAATTTTGTACTTGAACCCGAATACCTACACAATTGCAGATTATTCTAACTTTTGGTTTTCTATCGAGTTTGAGTGTCTTCCATCCCTATATTTTGACTTTTTAATACATTTTTAGCAAAATTAAATCAAATAAAGGTGTTCTTTTCTCAAATTGTTTACGTTTCTATTAAATACTATTCAACTATACAAGATTTTATAAATGGCGACGTAAACTTGACGACGACATCATAACGATTTATGAAATTTTGTCAACTATTTCCATGTAGTAAAATTACATTACGTCGATTAAAAGTCAAGTTAATCATTTCTTTAATTTATTGTTATTTTAAAAATACGCATGATACTAGAGGCCTCTTTTAAACAAAGTTTTCAAAGTGAAAGATTGGTTTAAATTAGTTTGAATGTTTAGAATTATTTTATTCAAGAGATAATTATATGAGTTAATATTAGATTAGGATTGCTAGAAGTATTTAAGTAGGATTAGTATGGCTAGCTTAATATAAATAGGGGTCTAGGTTTACTTCCTTGGAGGGTTCCTGTCCGGGTTTAGTCTCAGATTCGAATCTCACGCTCCACCGAAAAAATAACCGCTTGGGTTTGAAAGGAGAAACCCGTGTGGTGCTATGAGATTCGATCCTGGGTAGTGGTCGCTTTGCAACACATGAAGGTTAATGTTTTTAATTGTCCCTTGCTTTGTAAGTTCTTTTGTTTGTTTGTTTGAATAGAAAGAGTCACGGGTTCGTCCCCCAACTATCTCGTGTTTGTGTTTGATCTAATTGTCTAGGCCAACATATTTCGCTCACAAAATTGATTATATGCTTAAGTCTAGGTCTGTGATGAACCGAACGTTCAACAGGAAGTTCGTTTACGTTAGTTTGTTTAATAAATGAATGAACACGAACAAAAAATTTCATTCGATCAGTTAAATGAATGAACATGAACTAAGGTCTTGTTTCTTCATTTGTGTTCGTGAAAGTTCGTTTATTCATGTTCGTTTGTTTATGTTGTTATTCTTATAAAACCGACGTAGAAAGTCGGTAAAATTAAGCACCTAAGGGATCTATAAATAGAAACTAAAGTTCTTGTAAAATTCACAATTCAAGTTCTCTCTTCGTCAGAAAAAGGTATGTATATTGTTCTTTGCTTTATTTTAATTATTAATAAACTTTATAAGTATTAATATAAAAGATAATATTACGATTACATATCTACCTCTACTAATAAATGAGTAATTAGGGGATGAGTAAACTGCCATTTTCGTCCTTGAGGTTTGGCACTTTTTGCCAGTTTCATCCAAAAGATTTTTTTTTCTCAAATGGCTCCACTAGTTTTCAAATTTTTGCTCGTTTCATCCAAATCGTAAACGACGTTAGTTGAACTCAGTTAAATAAGGGCAGTTTTGTCATTTTATCATTTAACTTAAGGGCATTTATGTCAATTCATTAGTTTTATCAACTCCATCTATATAAAACCTAAATCAGATCAAAACCCCCAAATCCTCATCTTCTTCAAAATCGTCTTCTAAAAACCCTAATAAATCAAAACCCAAAATTGAACCATGGTGTTGTGTTCTTGTGGATCGGAAACTATAATAAGAACATCGTGGACAGCTGAAAACCCTGGACGACGCTTTTACTGTTGTAATCGACAAGGAAGGGGCTGTGGGTTTGTTAGCTGGGTCGAGGATGGACATTGTGAAAACACAGCTGTAATTGTTGAAAGGCTCGTCAACAGGCACAATCAGGAGATGAAAACAGTGACTGATCAAAACAGGAGATTGAAGCTTTGTTTGTGTCTCAGTTGGGTTTTTTTTTTTTACTGTACTATGTTGTTGTTAGTGGTGGAGATGGTATGTAATGGTGAAAATGAATGATAATGTGGGTTAATTGTGTCTTAGTGTAGGATGTAATGGTGATAATGTACTGGTCTGTTGATGAATGAAATGTATGTTGAAGTTGATGAATGAAATGAACATTTTGTGTTTGACCCATACCAAGTGATACATTTTGTTAATTAGAAATGCATTATGTGTTCTACACTGTGTTTATTGACCCATACCAACTGATCATACCAACTGATCCCCTAAAACCATAGCAAGTGATAAATTTTGTTAAGAGTAAAGGCATTATGTGTTCAACATTGTGTTTATTGACCCATACCAACTGATCACACCAACTGATCATACCAAACTGACCCATATTCAACATTCATACCCTATTGACCTATATTGACCCATATTCAACATTCATACCCTATTGACCTATATTGACCCATATTCAACAATACCAAGTGATCATTAATAACCATACCATTAATAACCATAAGACCATACCATTAATAACCATAACAACCATACATTAAAACCATAATGAACCATACAGCCATGCTAATTCATGTTCAACCAGTACATAACAAACCAAGTAATAAAACAGACCAAAAGACCAAAAGACCAAAAGACCAAAAGAAGCATGTCTAAAGTTGCATACATAATAAAAGACCAAAAGATCAAACAAACTACCAGACACACAAACACCTAACCCTGTTGACTTCCACCAACTTGACTTCCAGCAGCCTGATTTCCAGCAGGTTGACTTCCAGCAGGTTGACTTCCAGCAGGTTGACTTCCAACATCTTGACTTCCACCAGCCTGTTTTGCAGCCTTCTTCTTTTTCTTGTTCTTGTTCTGTGGGCAGGTTCTCTGGTTATGTCCTTTGGTCTTGCAGATAACACATGTTACTGTCCCACCAGACCTTGGCAACTTTCCAGATTCAGGAATCTTTTTAACTTGACTTTGACTGCCCTCAGCCAATTCCTCAGCAGATTTCTTTCTTTTTTTCTTTGGCCTACCAATTTGCTTGTGATGCTTTGGGGGTTTTAATGTGGTTGGGCAATCTAACTGTGGCCACAAGTCCATGCCATTGATGGGTTCAATTGTACATTCATACACCTTTTTCCAAGTATCCAACCAGTAAGCTGGATCAACCCATTTCTCTGGTATACCATCATCACCTCCATGCATAGCCAAATTCCATATACATGCCACTGCATGCTTGCAGGGCATGCCAGTCAAGTCCCATTTTCTGCAAGTACAGGTCCTTTGGTCAAGAATAACAGCTCTCTGGTCAAAGTTAGGTCCACTCACCTAATACTTTGTTCCACCAGTCCAAATGACAGTGTATTGTGAGGCCTCAGACTTGATTTTATCAAAGATGGTGGTTGCAGCAGGGGTTAAAGGGCCATCACACTTGGAAATCAACTTTTTGACCACCACTATCTTTTTCATTAGATACTCTCTAATAAACTCTAGGCAGGTGATGATAGGTTTGTCCCTACCATTCACCAGCTGCCTGTTGAAACACTCACAAATATTATTCAACAAGATGTCACATTTTGCCCTACCTGCATAACAGCCTATTATTAGCTAAAAACTATAAGGACTTAACATACAACTAAACAAGTAATGCAGTTAACATACCACTGAAATGGGATCTTGAAAAATGCTTTGGGGGAATTTGTTTCAACCAGTCATGTAATGCACTATCTTGATTGAGTACTGCCTTCATAGCCTTTTGAAAACCAATTGGTGTGGTTACACTTGCACAGCTCCATAACAACTCTTTGTACAGTTGTGTATTCCATCTTGGTTTCATATTCTCATGTATATGCCGTAGGCAGTACCTATGCTTAGCATTTGGAAAGAGCCTTTGTATAGCTGGTATTATACCCTGGTAAAACATATCAAGTGTTAGCTTTAACAAAACACAGAGTCAAACACAAAATACAAATAAATGGTGAAAAATACTTACTTTTTGCCTGTCACTTATAAATGTGAAATGTGAGTTACAGTCAAGCCCCAAGTCATCTCCTAAATTCATCAAGAACCACATCCATGAGGATGTAGTTTCAGACTCCACCAAAGCATAAGCAACAGGGTAAATCCCATTGTTTGCATCAACACTAACAGCAGTCAAAATCTGTCCTGGATAAGGTCCCTTCATAAAACATCCATCCAGACCCATAATATCTCTACCACCTAGCTTAAAACCAGCCTTCAAAGCTCCCAAACATATATAAATCCTCTTAAACTGCCTAGTTGGACTATTTGGATTGGGTTCCCTCTCAACATCTATTTTTATTGTTGACCCAGGATTAGACCTGAGTAGCTCTTCACAGTAGTCCCTAAGCATCCCATATTGAGCCCCATAACTACCTTGGATCCTCTGAGTTGCAATAGATCTAGCCCTAAACATCTGTTGTATTGTGACTTGTACCTGGAACTTCTTCTGGATTGTGTCTTGCAAAGAACTAAGTGTATGGTTAGGATTTATCTGAATCATAGGCTCAAGCTCCTTAGCCAACCAACTGATGTTGCATAACCTAACATCCCTTGTCTGAAGGCATTTGTGCTCTTTGAACAGTGTTGTCACAACCCAAGTACCCTCTTGGTTGCTATTGGCTATGTATAGTTCCCAAGGGCAAGTGGGTTCAGGAATCTGCTTTTTAGGTTTGCTTTGTTTTTTAGTTGAAGACTCATCCACTTGTTTAGGCCCACTTGTTTTATTACTCTTTCTTTTCTTTCTAGTGGATGAACAGCCCACTGCATGAGGCCCACTATCTTTTGTCTTGTCCACATTACTTTCACACCTAACTAGTTTTGGGTTTACACCTTGACACACCACCCTAAACCTAACTTTATCATTCCTTGTTATCATCAACTGCCTTCTACTCTCTACTGCATGAGTCTTCACAAGTAATTTAATGTCTTCTTTACTCTTAAAAGTCTGAGACAAATAAAATGGACAATCACCACTTTGTTTAGCTTTTTTCTGCTTTCTTCTTGTGGCCCTCATTGCCCTATGCAACTCAGTGTCATTATCCTCATCACTTAAGCTATCAAAGTTCTCTAAATCAACCTCAACATCCTCATTTTCTTCATCTTCATTACCTTCCTTTTCATTACCTAAATCATCCTCACTAACATCAAAATCCACAGCAGCTCTAAACTCATCCATGTCAACATCATAGTCCTGAATTTCATTATCTAAATCTACAATAAAGTCTGAATCTTCTTCAGTATTTTGACTATCAGTTACCTTAGATTTCCCCTTATGAGAACCCTCATTATCTTCTTCAGTATTTTGACTATCAGTTACCTTAGATTTCCCCTTATGAGAACCCTCATTATCTTCTTCACTCTCACTGTCCTCAGAACTCTCCACAATCACAGGTTCATAATCAATATCCTCAGAGCCACTACCCTCATGTTCCTCACCACTGTCCTCTAATTCAGTTTTTTTCTCAATGACTCTGTTTTTTAGTTCTTCATAATCAGGTGAAATATGTTCTATGAACAACTCAATAATTTTAACAGTTGCAGTGTATTTTATACAATCTAAAACATTTGAATCATTCATCAATGGCCTTAACCCTAATTCTAAGTCATCTTCATCTGGCTTCCTATAATGAAATCTAACTTCATCATCCTCCAAGTACCCCAGTTCCAAGAACATATCATACAAAATTACCACAGAGAAAAGGTCAGAGTTAACGTTGTCTATGAAATCAACCTTACCATTAAGATAAACCATTGGCTTAGGAGGCTGACTAAACTGTCCACCATGGTGGAATTTGATTGAAAATTTTTCAACTTCATTACCTGCATTAATCATTATCTCTAATTAGGGCTCAAGAAAATAAAACATTAAAACCAAAAATCAAGTAAACGGATTTGTGTAACATACCATACTCGTCTGTATTGAAGCTAGAATCTGGATTTCGAAGCTGCCAATCTCCAATCATTATGATAATTAGGTTTAGGGTTTGGGTTGAATTGGGGATGATTGTGAGTGAACTGATGTTTTTCTGAGTTTAGGGACGTTTAAATAGGGTTAGGATTTTAAAAGATAAAATGACAAAACTGCCCTTATTTAACTGAGTTCAACTAACGTCGTTTACGATTTGGATGAAACGAGCAAAAATTTGAAAACTAGTGGAGCCATTTGAGAAAAAAAAATCTTTTGGATGAAACTGGCAAAAACTGCCAAACCTCAAGGACGAAAATGGCAGTTTACTCTTAGGGGATACTTGTTCCTTTACTAGAGCTCCACATCACAATCCACATGGCAAGCTTACAATCTACAAATTCTAAAGGCGGACCCACCCATTCTTTAACCCATATCCATATTGGCCCGGTGGTATATAAAGTTGATCTCCTCAATCTACTCGTCGCTCTTACATATGAAACCGTAATATTACAAGTCTTTCAACTCTTTCAGATAGATCCTTCCCCTTCATCAATGATATCGACGATTTTAATTTTTCGTTACACCGATCGACCAATAAGAGATATTAAAAACGAATGATGTTCGGATTCGATATATGTTGCTGCTACAAGGTACATTTACTAATTTGACTTCCTCTTCGTTGATTTTGTGTGAAATTATTTATGGATCCTGATTATTCAAGAAGTTAGTTTATCTATGTGGTTTGACTTGATTAGGTTCTTCTAATTTGTTTACCCCTGTTATATCAAGCATTACTTCCGGCGCTCAATAAGTTTCACATTTCATGTTTTTCATGAAAAAAATAAATCAAAATGCTACATGCTTATTTTGTTATTTTAAATCAATCTCCTCTTTCAAAAACTACTGTCATGAAGAATTACTTTGAGCAGAAATCAAAATGCCACATGCTTATGATGTTTTGAAGGTACTTTTGTTTATTAACAGAAGTGCATTCATTTAGAGTTGAAATTGAAACATGCTAATTTGGCACTCAAAGTTTAATTTGATCTATTTGGTTTTTGTGGCCTTTCAAAAAAAACAAATAGTTTCTGTGTCTAAAATTCTTGTCTAATGAGGGCAATTGTTGGATGTAGAGATATGTGCCTGACCCGACATACCATGTTCGTTATTTTATTACTTGTTATATTATTTACTAATACTAATATTGGGGTGTGGAGGTAACTCTCTAACTGGGCTTTGTGCCAATGGGCTATGGGCTATGTGTCCATATAGTTAGAGGCCCATGATGGTGGCCCATAAAAACCCTATATAAGAGGTATTCACCTCTCATTAGGGCACACAATAGATGACCCCAAAAACAACTATGACCGCCACCATCACTTTTTGTGTCTGTACGTTGGATTCCACTTGTGGTCTCCTAGCAGTCACCTCCACTCCCCACCTTCCTTTCCTTCCTCGCAGATCTGGACCGGAAAAGAGAAGAAGGACAAGGTGTGATTCTCCTATTCAACTCGGTCGAGGCATGGCCCGGACAGCCGTTTCGATACGTGTTTCTTCATTGGCGCCATCCGTAAAGAGCAACCCGGCAACAATCACATCTTTGTTCTTCTCTACTCTAACCTTCAGATGTGTGCTTTTTGAAAGACTCACGGGTTTTTGGATTAATAATAAATTGGATATATACATCACAAAGGTGTAACTTTCTAAATTTACATCTTAAATTTATGTGGCTGTAATCTGTTGCTAAATATAAACCCAAAGGAATAATGAAAACCAAGAAAAGCAATCTCATCAACGGGGAAAGTCTCTGTTCGTCTAAAGGGAGGGTACTAAAGCAAGGACACAACTTTCAGCGTAGGTTACAACTCATAGAGGCTTGTACAACACAAATAGCGTAAAGTACAACCTATTAAAACTCAACCCTCCCCTAGCCTCCCAGATCTGAGTTCTTCCTACAAATATTGGGGTCGACAAAATTCATATTTGTTTGCATTAAACCCCCACCTTCGGTTACAGGATCCACGATATAAATTTGTAGGTGGCAGCTCCTTTTTGATTTGCAATAAAAGAAACAAGGGTACAACTTTTGATGCACAGGTTACAACTCGCAAAGAGAGTACAACCCAAGCAGCATAGAGTACAACAACGCAAAAGTAATCTCTACCCTTGTTTCTAGATTCGAGTTTTCGGCAATGTTCAAGTAAAGATTTATGGATACATGTTGTTCAAGATCTCTGAAAAAAAAAAACAAAAAAAACAAGTCAAATGCGCGTTTAAACGCCACTTTCGACTTCCTAAGAACAAGTCAAGTGCGCGTCTAAACGCCACTTTCGACTTCCTAAACTCAAGTCAAGTGCGCGTTTAAACGCCACTTTCGACTTCCTAAAAACAAGTCAAGTGCGCGTTTAAACGCCACTTTCGACTTCCTAAACTCAAGTCAAGTGCGCGTTTAAACGCCACTTTCGACTTCCTAAAAACAAGTCAAGTGCGCGTTTAAACGCCACTTTCGACTTCCTAAACTCAAGTCAAGTGCGTGTTTAAACGCCACTATCGACTTCCTAAACTCAAGTCAAGTGCGCGTTTAAACGCCACTTTCGACTTCCTAAAAACAAGTCAAGTGCGCGTTTAAACGCCACTTTCGACTTCCTAAACTCAAGTCAAGTGCGCGTTTAAACGCCACTTTCGACTTCCTAAACTCATGTCAAGTGCGCGTTTAAACGCCACTTTCGACTTCCTAAACTCAAGTCAAGTGCGCGTTTAAACGCCACTTTCGACTTCCTAAAAACAAGTCAAGTGCGCGTTTAAACGCCACTTTCGACTTCCTAAACTCAAGTCAAGTGCGTGTTTAAACGCCACTATCGACTTCCTAAACTCAAGTCAAGTGCGCGTTTAAACGCCACTTTCGACTTCCTAAAAACAAGTCAAGTGCGCGTTTAAACGCCACTTTCGACTTCCTAAACTCAAGTCAAGTGCGCGTTTAAACGCCACTTTCGACTTCCTAAAAACAAGTCAAATGCGCGTTTAAACGCCACTTTCGACTTCCTAAACTCAAGTCAAGTGCGCGTTTAAACGCCACTTTCGACTTCCTAAACTCAAGTCAAGTGCGCGTTTAATCGCCACTTTCGACTTCCTAAACTCAAGTGCGCGTTTAAACGCCACTTTCGACTTCCTAAACTCAAGTCAAGTGCGCGTTTAAACGCAACTTTCGACTTCCTAAACTCAAGTCAAGTGCGCGTTTAAACGCCACTTTCGACTTCCTAAACTCAAGTCAAGTGCGCGTTTAAACGCCACTTTCGACTTCCTAAACTCATGTCAAGTGCGCGTTTAAACGCCACTTTCGACTTCCTAAACTCAAGTCAAGTGCGCGTTTAAACGCCACTTTCGACTTCCTAAAAACAAGTCAAGTGCGCGTTTAAACGCCACTTTCGACTTCCTAAACTCAAGTCAAGTGCGCGTTTAAACGCCACTTTCGACTTCCTAAACTCAAGTCAAGTGCGCGTTTAAACGCCACTTTCGACTTCTTAAACTCAAGTCAAGTGCGCGTTTAAACGCCACTTTCGACTTCCTAAACTCAAGTCAAGTGCGCGTTTAAACGCCACTTTCGACTTCCTAAAAACAAGTCAAGTGCGCGTTTAAACGCCACTTTCGACTTCCTAAACTCAAGTCAAGTGCGCGTTTAAACGCCACTTTCGACTTCCTAAAAACAAGTCAAATGCGCGTTTAAACGCCACTTTCGACTTCCTAAACTCAAGTCAAGTGCGCGTTTAAACGCCACTTTCGACTTCCTAAACTCAAGTCAAGTGCGCGTTTAATCGCCACTTTCGACTTCCTAAACTCAAGTGCGCGTTTAAACGCCACTTTCGACTTCCTAAACTCAAGTCAAGTGCGCGTTTAAACGCAACTTTCGACTTCCTAAACTCAAGTCAAGTGCGCGTTTAAACGCCACTTTCGACTTCCTAAACTCAAGTCAAGTGCGCGTTTAAACGCCACTTTCGACTTCCTAAACTCATGTCAAGTGCGCGTTTAAACGCCACTTTCGACTTCCTAAACTCAAGTCAAGTGCGCGTTCAAACGCCACTTTCGACTTCCTAAAAACAAGTCAAGTGCGCGTTTAAACGCAACTTTCGACTTCCTAAACTCAAGTCAAGTGCGCGTTTAAACGCCACTTTCGACTTCCTAAACTCAAGTCAAGTGCGCGTTTAAACGCTACTTTCGACTTCCTAAACTCAAGTCAAGTGCGCGTTTAAACGCCACTTTCGACTTCCTAAACTCAAGTCAAGTGCGCGTTTAAACGCCACTTTCGACTTCCTAAAAACAAGTCAAGTGCGCGTTTAAACGCCACTTTCGACTTCCTAAACTCAAGTCAAGTGCGCGTTTAAACGCCACTTTCGACTTCCTAAAAACAAGTCAAATGCGCGTTTAAACGCCACTTTCGACTTCCTAAACTCAAGTCAAGTGCGCGTTTAAACGCCACTTTCGACTTCCTAAACTCAAGTCAAGTGCGCGTTTAATCGCCACTTTCGACTTCCTAAACTCAAGTGGGCGTTTAAACGCCACTTTCGACTTCCTAAACTCAAGTCAAGTGCGCGTTTAAACGCAACTTTCGACTTCCTAAACTCAAGTCAAGTGCGCGTTTAAACGCCACTTTCGACTTCCTAAACTCAAGTCAAGTGCGCGTTTAAACGCCACTTTCGACTTCCTAAACTCATGTCAAGTGCGCGTTTAAACGCCACTTTCGACTTCCTAAACTCAAGTCAAGTGCGCGTTTAAACGCCACTTTCGACTTCCTAAAAACAAGTCAAGTGCGCGTTTAAACGCCACTTTCGACTTCCTAAACTCAAGTCAAGTCAAGTGCGCGTTTAAACGCCACTTTCGACTTCCTAAACTCAAGTCAAGTGCGCGTTTAAACGCCACTTTCGACTTCCTAAACTCAAGTCAAGTGCGCGTTTAAACGCCACTTTCGACTTCCTAAAAACAAGTCAAGTGCGCGTTTAAACGCCACTTTTAAGTCAAGTGTGCGTTTAAACGCCACTTTCGACTTCCTAAACTCAAGTCAAGTGCGCGTTTAAACACCACTTTCGACTTCCTAAAAACAAGTCAAGTGCGCGTTTAAATGCCACTTTCGACTTCCTAAACTCAAGTCAAGTGCTCGTTTAAACGCCACTTTCGACTTTCAAGATGGATATGGGGTTTTCTTATCTCCCGGTTCACGTTCTTGTGTAGTGTCCATGATGTTTTTTTAAAGAAATATGTAGTTTAGACTCCATTTGTTGTTTCAAATCCCTATGTTTACCAAAACCAAGCATAGGTATATTCTGAATAAAGAAATTGGTTAAAAACATTCGGATGGAAGAGTGTACAAGTAAGTATTACACACCTCTACACCAAGGCACAAGTGACATTGCATACACCGCACATGGGCATATAACGACAAATTACACTTAGCTCTAACCTGCGCTTCGAGCCTGTCGTTGCTCCGATTTCACCGGAAAAAAAGCTACAAGGTACATTCTCTCATCTTTAAATTCATGTCGTTATCTCGTTGGAGAAGGATAAACTGAGTGCGCATCATCCCTGTGTACACGTCGCGCACACGAGTACGACGGTCATGCTCCGCCAATGCGCATGACGAACATGCTCCGCCTATGCGCACGACGATCATGCTCAATGGCTGGTTAAACATTTTGCGTGGGAGCATCCCCGGATTCCTTTTCTGTGCACACCTTTGATGTGAAGACATTTGATTAATTGTGCCCACACTATTATGTTTATAAAAACCAAAAAGTTGTAAATTCTTTATGCTCAAAAGCTTGATAGGGAAGGAATCCGTCACAGGAAGTTGTGTTTGGTTGCAGATGTCGCGTGCTTGTACGACATGCTGCTGGGCGGAGACAACATGGGCTTCGCCTTTAGGGAGCTGGCGGGGATGAGCATAAAGTATGACGTCAAGGGTCGTAACCCGCACCTTACTGAAGACGGCAAAGGTTTGTAGTTACTTGTTTTTTCTTTCGCGCTCGCGCAAGTTGTGTTTGGTTATTGCGTATTTACTTTTATCATGTTTGTTGGTTGCAGATGTCGCGTGCTTGTATGACATGCTGCTGGGCGGAGACAACATGGGCTTCGCCTTTAGGGAGCTGGCGGATGACGAGTTGTACATCCTGGAAAAGGCGTGGGACACACTCATTCGTCCAAACTTGGATGATGTGTCGCAAGAGCCTGCTCACGCGCAGCTGTTGATTACTGAAGCAGGTGAGTCCGCACCGCTTTATGAGAATCCTTCGCCCGTCAACATGTTCATGCGGACGAGTTTTCCTTTAATTGTGATATCTAGTGATGAGTCTTCTGACGCATCTGTGCTTTCGCCACTTCCATCGTCTGCAGGCGTTCAAGACCTGCAGTTGTCTCCTGCGCGTGTGGAAGATGACTCCGCCGAGGAGACAGAGGAGGATGACTCCCTTGTACATCGCATCATGCGGCTGCAAGCGGATGCGACTGGAGGTGAAGACTATTCTTTCATTTTAAACCACGAAGTGGTTAATAGGTATTTCGAAAATTATCAGCCTTTTGAACGAAGCTACGTTGAACTTTCAAATGCGTTCGTGCAAGGGGAGTCGGTGGAGAAACTAACTGGAGAGGCCCAGGGCGCGGTGGTGACTAAACCTGTTTCTGCGGGGATATCTGAGGCTGGGCCTGTTGCTGCGGATACGCCTCGCCCTAAGAAGCGGTCCAGGCGATCAGGCGGTAAAGGGAAGAAGGTCGCCGGGGAGCCAGCATCGCCTGTTGAAAAAAGGGTTAAGCTGGGCGACCTTGTCCATTCCGCGGAGGAGAGTTTATTGGGTAAGTGTTCTAGTCTGCGTTCCTTTGTTTATGTAGTTTAACTTTTTCTTCGTTGCTGACCTTTGGTGTTATGTTTTTGCAGCGGATTTGTTGAACATTAGCGCGTCGGAAGACGTGTCAATTGCCCCAATAGCTGAGGGTTTTAATATTAAACCTGCAAGGCCAGCGTCTCCCGTTGTGCAAACTGAAGAGCTTCCGCATGTGGAGTTGCGTGGTGGTGTTTTGGCAACTTCCTCTCCGGCGCATCAGTCACCGCCCTTGGGTCAACCCACACCTGTGCGGGAGACAACGCCTGCACCTTTGCCTACGCCTTCGCGGTCGCCGACACCCGCGCGACACCCCACCCCAGCTCAGGATATTCCAGAGGGTGGTGAAGGTCGGGTGTCGCCGACTGATATCAGCGAGGGATACGGTCATGGTGTTGACATGACTGTTGATGATGATGAGGAGAATGAGAGGCGGGTGACAACGGAGCCTGGGCCTAGTTTTTCGAGTGCCCTTCCTGCCGGGGGCAGTGGACCGTCCGCTGGCATATTTGTGCCTAGCTGGACTCTGACACCAGCCACTCGTTTTTTGAATGTGGACGAATGTCGTCAGTTTTTGGCGAATGTTGTCCCTCTTGGGGAGCACGACTTTCAAGCTACGCGTCCGCGCGGGGAGCTCATGGATGACCACATCCTTAGTGTGGCCAACATGTTGTCAACTTCAGCGGAGATTGTGCGTGAATGGGGGTTGATGGCGCATGACCGTCACAAGTTCCATCAAGATTTGCAGCGAGTGACTGAGGAGCGCGACCGTATGCACTCAGAGTTAAAGCGCGCTAAGTGGGATGCTGCTACATTCCGCGAAGAGCGTGACAAGCTGCAAGAGCACATTTCTGAGAGGGAGGAGCAATGGAAGGTTGCTTGTGCGAAGACGAATGCTAAGATGGAGGCGTCTAAGAAGCGCATTGCTGAGGTTGAGGTAGAGAAAGAAGAGCTTCACAAGGAGTTGGATGTGAAAGGGAGGCTTGTGAAGCAGCACTATGACAAGTTGATCGAGGCCCGCGACCTGCTGCGGGAGAAGGATAAAGACATTAAGCAGTGGCGGGAGTCGCACGAGGGGTTGGACAAGGAGAACTTGTCCTTGCAGCAAAAGATCCTTGGGTTGGACAAGGGGGACTTGAAGAGATATGTACCCGCGCGTGCGCAGAAAGGAAGCCCACACGCACGACAGCGCAGGAACGTGACGTGGCATTCTAGAAGACGGCGCACGCAGCCACAAAAAGGACAGGTGTCACCCGACAGGAGCAGAATCCATAGCCAATCAGATGCGTCAATTCTCTGCTCCATGATCACCTGCGAGTACGAGGTAAGAGAAAGGACGAAAAGGACAATTACAGGACACGTGGACCAATCACAGAAGGGCAACGGAAGAATCGACAACGGCCACAATAGTACAGGACAGCTGCCATTCCCCTCACAGCCAATCATAGGCCACCTGAAGAGCCTATAAATACCCCCCTTCGTCAGCAGAAGGAGGGATCGATGATCAGAAAGAGAATTCATACCACAAGCTGTGAGAAATAGATTATAGTCGAAAATCTTGTAATAATCCGATAACAGTGTCTTGTATTTGTCTTATCAATTAATGAGAATCACGTCCTTTCTTGTATTCATACATTAGCATTGTTATATTAGATTGTTAGATTGGTGTTTCTTCATTGGCGCCATCCGTCTTTTGAGTTATCAAGAACAGCAACTAAAAAACTTCTATTTCTCAGAAAACCAGCCATGAGTTCTTTACCAACAACAATAAACTCCCCAACGGGCATGTCTGGCACTGGTGTTGCTCAGGCAAACACCAGCCAGCCCGACAGCCATGCGGAGGAGCAGTTTCACGGCACAGACATGGGCCGCACTCCGTCCTCCGGGACGAGGCAAACCCCGTAGTTTCATTTTGCAACTGATAATATTCAAGCTTCACCCGCTGGTCAGACCGCGCCGATGGTTAGTCCGGAGGTGTGGTATGCGCAGCAAAAAGAAGCTTTGAAACAAGCGTTTATAAACAAGATTAAAGAACAACAGCTGAGAGAGGCATCTCGCGCTCTGTCCTTCAGCGAAAGAAGGCCCATCACCATGTCAGAAGGGCCATCCAGAGCTGCAGGACACATCGGCGGAAGCAATCACGTCACTGATCCAACCTGGAGGGAAGACTCCGATGAGTCACAGAGTCGTTTTCAACGTGACACAAGCCAGTACTTGACCAACACCATTGATCGAGCACACTTGTTGTCCGGAGAAGATGATCTCACACAACCGTACTATCCCCCCTCGTTCAGTGAAAAATCAAAGTTCACACCACGCATCGCGCTGGCCACGCTGCCCGCGCGAACAAAGATCCCAAGTACTTTAGGAAAGTTCGATGGCACCGGCGATCCTGACGATCACCTAAGAAGCTTTGAAATCGCAGGAAAATGCGCACGGTGGAGCCTACCAGCGTGGTGTCACATGTTCGCGCAGACGCTTACGGGCGCAGCGCGAGTATGGTTTCACAGCCTACCAAACGATAAGATTGACAATCTGAAGGAATTGACCGACAAATTCTCGGACCACTTCAGCCAAAACAAAAGGATTGAGCGCGATTCCACAGACATCTTGCAAGTCAAGAGGTGTGAGAATGAATCCATCGAAGACTACATCACCAGGTTCAACAGAGAGGCCTTGCAGATCGGACCGATTGGGTTCGAACTTATGAAAGCAGCATTCACCCAAGGAGTGAGGTGTGACTCACTGATCCGCACTCTAGCCGGATGTACGGGCATGCCCAACACTTGGGAAGAGATCATGTGCGGCGCAAAAAACTACGCTAAAACCGAGAGAGAACCTTCTGTTTGGAGCAGAATCCAAGCGCCGCAGTACACAGACACACAAGCACAAGCGGTGCGCAACAGGCATAACAGGAACTAGCGAAGGGGAAAAGGGAATGTCTGGACGAGGCTCCAAGGAACCAACCAGACAGCAACAAAGCCCACCGCACCCCAAGAACATCAGCACAACACATCACTTGTGCATAAATCCAGTCGGCGGAGTCACAACAACTGGACTCCTTTAACAAAAACACCAGCGCAAGTCTTAGCTACAGAAAATGTCGACTTCCCAGAACCAAAGGTGATCAAACGCAGGGAAGGGCTCGACCATAACAAATTCTGCGCCTACCATCAAGACATTGGTCATGACACTGACAAATGCTATCAGCTGAGACAAGCAATGGAAGATGCGCTAAAAACCGGTAAACTGGGACATCTGCTGCAAAACGTGGAGCGTAAACAAACAGCGGGCCCACCACCCAAAAAGATAAAAAATGTAAGTATGATGATACATAGCGGCGGGCACCGACTTCAGAAGCGAAAACCAGAAACCACCGCAGAGTGGAAAGAGCAACAGGTATGTTTCCCAGTGGTTAAAGGCGGCCCGTCCGCTACACGGGCAATCATCGTCACGGCCATCTTTGACCACTACAGAACTACTCGAGCTTTCATGGATACCGGCAGCAACTCGGATATCATGTACGGACAGTGCTTTGACTTATTGGACGAGGAAGACAAGCAAAGACTGCGCCCCATCAACTCCCCAATCATGGGATTCTCAAACGAAGTCGTGACCCCGCTTGGGGAGATTTCCTTTCCCCTCACCTTGGGAGCACATGGGCGCTCACGAACGGAAGAAGTCACCTTCCTCGTCATCCCGACAAAGTCCAAGTATGATATCATCCTGGGATGAGACTCGATGGCCTCATACAACATGGTCACCTCTACAGTCCACAGTGCAATCGGTTTCTCAACCCCAAGTGGCGTGGCAATCGTGTGGGCCAACAGGGAATGCGCCATGGCAACAGAGTCTCACCCGGCCAAGATGCTAAAGTCATGCCCGCGCACAGAGCCAGAAAAGTGGATCCTGAATACAAAATTCCCCGATCAAACCATCACGCTGGGACCAGCAATCTCAGAAGGCATCAGGGATAAACTGAAACAGCTCCTCCGAAAGAACATGGACGTGTTCGCGTGGCAGCCATCAGACATGACCGGCGTCCCACGCGAACTCGCCCAGCACAAACTCAAAACATACCGCTCGGTCGAACCCATCGCGCAAAAGCGCCGAAGCATGGGTGCCGAGAAAACACAGGCGATGAATGAGCAAGTAGGAGAGCTGCTGAAAGCCGGAATCCTAAGGGAAACACGGTACCAAACCTGGGTTGCTAACCCAGTAATGGTAAAGAAAAGCAATGGTGGTTGGAGGATGTGCGTGGATTACACCGACCTCAACAAGGCATGCCCAAAAGACTGCTACCCTTTGCCGGAGATTGATTTGAAAATAGACTCCCTAGCGCCTTTCCATTTCAAATGCTTTCTAGATGCGTACAAAGGATACCATCAGATCCAGATGGCGCTAGAGGACGAAGACAAAACAGCCTTCCGCACTGATAAGGGGGTTTTCTGCTATACAAAAATGCCATTTGGCCTAAAAAATGCGGGGGCCACATACCAACGGTTAATGGACCGCGCATTTGCCAAACAGATAGGGAGAAACCTAGAAGTCTATGTGGACGATCTGGTTGTCAAGAGCAAAGAAGAAGATCAAATGCTGGTGGATATCGAAGAAACCTTCAAACATTTGAAAGAAATCCACATGAAACTGAACCCAAGTAAGTGCGCATTCGGAATGGAAGAGGGAAAGTTCTTGGGCGTGGTGGTCACTAAAGATGGTTTTAGGCTAAACCCCGAAAAAATTCAGGCCATCGCACAGATGCCATCCCCATCCACCCTGAAAAAAGTTCAGACATTGAACGGGCGCCTGGTGGCAATCAACCGCTTCCTGTCACATCACGCAAGCAAATCCATCCCGTTCATCGAAACGTTGAAAAATTGCCTAAAAAAGAACCATTTTAAATGGACTGCAGAAGCGGAGAAGGCTTTTCAAGAGATGAAGGAATGTTTGATGGACTTACCGACACTCACCGCTCCACTCCCTAGGGAGCCCTTAACGATGTATCTATGCGCCACAGAGCAGGCGGTGAGCGCGGTATTGATGGTAGACAGAAAGTTGGTCCAAACACTTATCTATTATGTCAGTCGAGTATTGACGGACGCAGAGTCCAGGTATACCACCATGGAGAAGCTAGTATTAGCCCTCGTTCACGCATCACGAAGGTTGCGCCGCTACTTCCAAGGCCACCCCATCAACGTGCTGAGCGACTACAAGCTAAACAATGTCCTATCAAAGCCGGAAGTCTCCGGAAGATTAGCAAAATGGGCTATCGAGCTGGGCGAGCACACCATTCACTACAAAACGCGCCCAGCAATCAAAGGGCAAATATTAGCTAACTTCATAGCAGAGGTACCACAAGAAAAGGTTGAAGAATGCAAAGCAGAACAAGACCCGCAGCCAACGTGCGATGAAAAGGCCATTTGGAATCTCTATACAGATGGGGCCTCAAACGAAGACGGTGTAGGTGCGGGAATACGCCTAGTTAGTCCGGAGAGCGCAGAGTTCACCTACGCGATCAGACTCGAATTCAAAGCCACCAATAACGAGGCTGAATACGAGGCATTCCTCGCCAGACTACGCATCGCGCAAAAACTGGGCGCAAAGCACATCTTCGCGCACGTCGATTCAATGTTGGTAGCAGGTCACATCACCGGGAAATATGAAGCAAAAGAACCTTCCATGATCATGTATCTCCAGCGAGCCAAAGAGCTCATGGCCGCTTTTCCTAGCTGCACCATTGACCACATTAAACGCAGCCAAAACAAGCCGGCGGACGCTCTAAGCAAAATGGCATCTACAAGTTTCAGCCATTTAGCAAAATAGGTCCGAGTTGAAACCTTAAGCGAACAGTCTGTTCCACCCAAGGAAGTCAATGTCATCCAAACGGGTGTTGACAGCTGGATGACTCCGATAGTTTCTTACCTGACCACCGGCGCGCTGCCTGAACAACGCGCCGAGGCCAGGAAGATACAACAGAAAGCCCTACAATACCAAATGCAAGATGGCGTGCTCTATCGGAAGTCATACTTGGGGCCATTACTGCGGTGCGTGGATGCAGTTGACGTGGATTATCTGGTGCGTGAGATACATGAAGGGATATGTGGGATACACGCCGGGCCGCGCATGGTGGTCGCAAAGATTATGAATGCGGGATATTACTGGCCAGGCATGCACCTGGACGGCTTGAAAATCATCCGCAAATGCGACTCCTGCCAGCGCCATGCCCCCAACACCCTGCGCCCTAAAAACGATCTTATCCCAGTAACCTCAGCATGGCCATTTCAGAAATGGGCCATCGACCTGGTGGGACCGTTCCCAATGACGACAGGCAAAAGAAAATTCCTGATAGTCGCCATTGACTACTTTACCAAATAGGTCAAAGCCAAGCCACTTGCTGAGATTACAGCCAACCATGTGAAGAAATTTATCTGGGAGTTCATCATTTGCCGCTTCGGGTTACCTATGTCAATTGTCACAGACAACGGGACCCAATTTGCGGACAAGGGGTTGCTGAAATGGTATGCAGACTTGCACATTCAACCCACATTCACCTCGGTCGCGCATCCTCAGGGAAACAGCCAGGTCGAACGTGTAAACCGAAGCATTGTCGAAGGCATCAAGTCAAGACTGGGAACCAAAGGAAAGGCTTGGGCAGAGGAATTACCGAGCGTGCTATGGGCAAATCGCACTCTAACAAAAACGAGCACCGGTGAAACCCCGTTCAGCCTCACATACGGCTCTGAAGCCATGATACCCGCGGAGATTGGATATCCATCTGCAAGAGTCCTTTCAGCAATCATAACAGACAACGATCGAGAGCTGCGCACGAATTTAAACCTGGCAGAAATACGTCGAGAAAGCGCAGCAATACGAGAAGCGAACTACAAGCAAAAGTTGGAAAAGTATTACAACGGGAAGGTCAAACCTTGCCCATTCCACAAAGGGGATTTTGTTTTACGCAACAACGAAGCCAGCGGCGCCTTCCCCAACGGGAAACTGGCCCCAACTTGGGAAGGGCCATACCGCATACAAGAGGTCCTTGGCAAGGGAGCCTACAAACTCTCAACCTTAGAAGAAAAACCAGTTCCCCGCACATGGAACGCGGCTCAATTACGAAAATGCTATATGTAATACTATCCTGTGATGTAACAAAGGCCGACGCGCCAAATTTATGAAATGAAATATGGCAGTTCCTTTACTTTACATGCACTTAGTCTCATAAACATTGTATGGTTAAGATACAATGTCCTAAACTGGAGATTGCATCGAGAAATCTGCAATTTCCCCAAACTGCGTGTTGCATGGTTAAGATGCAACGCGCACCCTAAACATTGTATGGTTAAGATACAATGTCTTAAACTGGAAATTGCATCGAGAAATCTGCAATTTCCCTAAACTGCGCGTTGCATGGTTAAGATGCAACGCGCACCCTAAACATTGTATGGTTAAGATACAATGTATTAAACTGGAAATTGCATCGAGAAATCTGCAATTTCCCTAAACTGCGCGTTGCATGGTTAAGATGCAACGCGCACCCTAAACATTGTATGGTTAAGATACAATGTCCCAAACTGGAAATTGCATCGAGAAATCTGCAATCTCCCTAAACTGCGCGTTGCATGGTTAAGATGCAACGCGCACCCTAAACATTGTATGGTTAAGATACAATGTCTTAAACTAGAAATTGCATCGAGAAATCTGCAATTTCCCTAAACTGCGCGTTGCATGGTTAAGATGCAACACGCACCCTAAACATTGTATGGTTAAGATACAATATCCTAAACTGGAGATTGCATCGAGAAATCTGCAATTTCCCTAAAACTGCGCGTTGCATGGTTAAGATGCAACGCGCACCCTAAACATTGTATGGTTAAGATACAATGTCTTAAACTGGAAATTGCATCGAGAAATATGCAATTTCCACAAACTGCGCGTTGCATGGTTAAGATGCAACGCGCACCCTAAACATTGTATGGTTAAGATACAATGTCTTAAACTGGAAATTGCATCGAGAAATCTGCAATTTCCCTAAACTGCGCGTTGCATGGTTAAGATGCAACGCGCACCCTAAACATTGTATGGTTAAGATACAATGTCTTAAACTGGAGATTGCATCGAGAAATCTGCAATTTCCCTAAACTGCGCGTTGCATGGTTAAGATGCAACGCGCACCCTAAACATTGTATGGTTAAGATACAATATCCTAAACTGGAGATTGCATCGAGAAATCTGCAATTTCCCTAAAACTGCGCGTTGCATGGTTAAGATGCAACGCGCACCCTAAACATTGTATGGTTAAGATACAATGTCTTAAACTGGAAATTGCATCGAGAAATCTGCAATTTCCCTAAACTGCGCGTTGCATGGTTAAGATGCAACGCGCACCCTAAACATTGTATGGTTAAGATACAATGTCCCAAACTGGAAATTGCATCGAGAAATCTGCAATCTGCCTAAACTGCGCGTTCCATGGTTAAGATGCAACGCGCACCCTAAACATTGTATGGTTAAGATACAATGTCCTAAACTAGAAGTTTCATTGAGAAATCTGCAGTTTCCTTACAGTGCGCGTTGCATGGGTAAGATGCAACGCGCGTCCTAAACATCGTATGGTTAAGGTACAATGCTTTCAAACTAGAAGTTGCATCAAGAATTCCGCAATTTCCTTAAAGTACGCGTTGCATGGTTAAGATGCAACGCGCATCTTAAGCCTTGCGTGATTTAAATACGATGTCCTAAATACAAGCAAATCATATGAATATGATTCAAATATACACTTAAACATATGCCACGCGTTAGCAAAAAACACATTACTTGCACAACCAAGTTTCAAAAACAAAAATATATACATACCCAAAAACAGGTAAAGATTACAACTATGGCAAATATTAACAAATAGGCATGGAAAAAGAAAATGAACAAGCAGCATCTAGTTTCATTTCTTGGGCTCAGAAGACGCATCGCTGAAATCATCGTCTTCATCCGATCCCGACAAATCCAGCCTTTCACTACATCCCGGCTGCTCGCCGAGCGCCAAGTCAGCCGCCGTCATCTTCTTCATAGCATATTCGCGCCGTGTGTGCGTCAAGCCTTGCTTATCAAATGACTCTTTGAGCTCGAAAAAACTTGGCCGATCGCGATGGCTAACGACGAAATCAACTAGTTCATACTTCAGCTCATCGAACTCAGCAACTTTCTTGGCAAGCACAGCATCCAAATCTTGCTTGTACAGCGCGAACTGCTCCAGGGCTTGCCAGCCTGAGCGTGCTGATAACCTTCAACAAAACCAGCCTTGCGCCCCACCAGCTTCGCGGCAGCGTTCACCGCGGCCACGGCTTGGCGCGTCTGGGCACCGTTTTTTACATGATAAGCAACCTGCGCAAACATTCAAAAGGCATGTTTCGTAAGCGTACGCGCATAAAAGGATAGGAAGACATAAGCACAAAACAAAAACAAACCTCAGGGACGCAGCGGCCAAGCACCCACGCACGATCTTCCTCAGCAATTTCCTTCTCATTTTGGGCATCCAACAACTGCCCTTCTAACTCAAGGATCTTTTGCTGCAAGGACAAGTTCTCCTTGTCCAACTCCTCGTGCGACTCTTGCCACTGCTCAATGTCTTTATCCTTCTCCCGCAGCAGGTCGCGGGCCACGATCAACTTGTCATAGTGCTGCTTCACAAGCCTCCCTTTCACATCCAACTCCTTGTGAAGCTCTTCTTTCTCTACCTCAACCTCAGCAATGCGCTTCTTAGACGCCTCCATCTTAGCATTCGTCTTCGCACAAGCAACCATCCATTGCTCCTCCCTCTAAGAAATGTGCTCTTGCAGCTTGTCACGCTCTTCGCGGAATGTAGCAGCATCCCACTTAGCGCGCTTTAACTCTGAGTGCATACGGTTGCGCTCCTCAGTCACTCGCTGCAAATCTTGATGGAACTTGTGACGGTCATGCGCCATCAACCCCCATTCACGCACAATCTCCGCTGAAGTTGACAACATGCTGGCCACACTAAGGATGTGGTCATCCATGAGCTCCCCGCGCGGACGCGTAGCTTGAATGTCGCGCTCCCCAGGAGGGACAACATTCGCCAAAAACTGACGACATTCATCCACATTCAAAAAACGAGTGGCCGGTGTCAGAGTCCAGCTAGGCACAAATATGCCAGCGGACGGTCCACTGCCCCCGGCAGGAAGGGCACTCGAAAAACTAGGCCCAGGCTCCGTTGTCACCCGCCTCTCGTTCTCCTCATCATCATCAACAGTCATGTCAACACCATGACCGTATCCCTCGCTGATATCAGTCGGTGACACCCGACCTTCACCACCCTCTGGATTATCTTGAGCTGGGGTGGGGAGTCGCGCGGGTGTCGGCGACCGCGGAGGCGTAGGCAAAGGTGCAGGCGTTGGCTCCCGCACAGGTGTGGGTTGACCCAAGGGCGGTGACTGATGCGCCAGAGAGGAAGTTGCCAAAACACCACCCTGCAACTCCACATGCGGAAGCTCTTCAGTTTGCACAACGGGAGACGCTGGCCTTGCAGGTTCAATATTAAAACCCTCAGCTATTGGGGCAATTGACACGTCTTCCGACGCGCTAATGTTCAACAAATCCGCTGCAAAAACATAAAACCAAAGGTCAGCAACGAAGAAAAAGTTAAACTACATAAACAAAGGAACGCAGACTAGAACACTTACCCAATAAACTCTCCTCCGCGGAATAGACAAGGTCGCCCAGCTTAACCCTTTTTTCAACAGGCGATGCTGGCTCCCTGGCGACCTTCTTCCCATTACCGCCTGATCGCCTGGACCGCTTCTTAGGGCGAGGCGCATCCGCAGCAACAGGCCCAGCCTCAGATATCCCCGCGGAAACAGGTTTAGTCACTACCGCGCCCTGGGGCTCTCCAGTCAGTTTCTCCACCGACTCCCCTTGCACGAACGCATCTGAAAGTTCAACGTAGCTTCGTTCAAAAGGCTGATAATTTTCGAAATACCTATTAACCACTTCGTGGTTTAAAATGAAAGAATAGTTTTCACCTCCAATCGCATCCGCTTGCGGCCGCATAATGCGATGTACAAGGGAGTCATCCTCCTCTGTCTCCTCGGCGGAGTCATCTTCCACACGCGCAGGAGACAACTGCAGGTCTTGAACGCCTGCAGACGATGGAAGTGGCAAAAGCACAGATGCGTCAGAAGACTCATCACTAGATATCACAATTAAAGGAAAACCCGTCCGCATGAACATGTTGACGGGCGAAGGATTCTCATAAAGCGGTGCGGACTCACCTGCTTCAGTAATCAACAGCTGCGCGTGAGCAGGCTCTTGCGACACATCATCCAAGTTTGGACGAATGAGTGTGTCCCACGCCTTTTCCAGGATGTACAACTCGTCATCCGCCCGCTTCCTAAAGGCGAAGCCCATGTTGTCTCCGCCCAGCAGCATGTCGTACAAGCACGCGACATCTGCAACCAACAAACATGATAAAAGTAAATTCGCAATAACCAAACACAACTTGCGCGAAGCGCGAAGCGCGAAAGAAAAAACAAGTAACTACAAACCTTTGCCGTCTTCAGTAAGGTGCGGGTTACGACCCTTGACGTCATACTTTATGCTCATCCCCGCCATCACCAGGCCAGTCTCCGGGATCTCACACAAGTCAACAGGGTGGCTAGTCAAAGTCTTGAACCACTCCTGCTCCTTGTACTCTATGAGCACAATTTTACCAATCCCCTCAGCCGGGTCCAGCCGACCCATCTCTATAGGGATAACCCCTTGGTTAATCCAGAAGAACTTGGGTTTCCATTCCCGGAAGCTCTTCACTCCGGCCCCAGCGCAGGCGGAGACCCTAGAACGCGGCCTGCAGGACAACCAACTCTCTACAAAACTTAAACTGTAGAAAACGAAGAACATGTCCACCAAAGGTTCGATCTTCTGAGCACGACAACAAAACTCAAAGAACATGAGTCTCGACATCAGGCCGGGGTGGATCTGGTTGATATGAACACCAACCGCCCTGATAAAAGTGCCCAGAAATTGGGTGATAGGAACCCTAAAATTGCAGTCCCGGAAATAACAGGCATACAACCCTACCTTCCCAACAGGGGGCTGCAATATGGTCTTATCTGGGGCGGGCATCTCCACACCATACGAAGAAGGGAACCCAACCCCCTTCCTGAACTTCCGAAACTCATCTTTCCCCCAAACGGCCGTCACCTCTCCGGCATGCGGCGGCCTCTTCTTCGACCCATCATCACCTTTCTTGGACCCCCCGTGTTTCTTCTTAGGAATGTTTATAATATGCTCCATAATCTCACAAATAAAGCAGGTTATTAAAGAAAAGTAAGTTGGATAAGGTTGCAAGGATGAAGAGCACAGGAGAATTCCAAAGAACTGATGAAAAATAAACCAAGGGAATTGGAAAGAGGGATTAAATAGGGGAACCACACGTGGAAGACACGTGGATTGACGGTTTAAAATTTGAAAACAACCACCAACCAGTGACGGACACGTCACAGGAAGAAAGAGAAACAAGTGACTCGAACAGGCCATGGGCCCACCACGTCTCTGACACTGTACAACCGTCAGAGACTTTTCGGCTACTAACCTGTCGCGTCACACATGCGGACTGACAACATTGATGTACACATTAATTACGAGACGTCCGCAGCTTCTCCACTTGCATAACACCGCGCACAAGCTTCAGACGCCGAACCAATGCGCCAAACAACACAACAAGAACTCCTCAACCTCTGAGTCCAGCGTCTCGCATACTACGCATACAACACACTGGACTAGGGGGACTTGAAGAGATATGTACCCGCGCGTGCGCAGAAAGGAAGCCCACACGCACGACAGCGCAGGAACGTGACGTGGCATTCTAGAAGACGGCGCACGCAGCCACAAAAAGGACAGGTGTCACCCGACAGGAGCAGAATCCATAGCCAATCAGAGGCGTCAATTCCCTGCTCCATGATCACCTGCCTGTACGAGGTAAGAGAAAGGACGAAAAGGACAATTACAGGACACGTGGACCAATCACAGAAGGGCAACGCAAGAATCGACAACGGCCACAATAGTACAGGACAGCTGCCATTCCCCTCACAGCCAATCATAGGCCACCTGAAGAGCCTATAAATACCCCCCTTCGTCAGTAGAAGGAGGGATCGATGATCAGAAAGAGAATTCATACCACAAGCTGTGAGAAATAGATTATAGTCGAAACTCTTGTAATAATCCGATAACAGTGTCTTGTATTTGTCTTATCAATATGTCTATTCTTGTATTCATACATTAGCATTGTTATATTAGATTGTTAGATTGGTGTTTCTTCATAGCTCTAACCTGCGCTCCGAGCCTGTCGTTGCTCCGATTTCACCGGAAAAAAAGCTACAAGGTACATTCTCTCATCTTTAAATTCATGTCGTTATCTCGTTGGCTAAGGATAAACTGAGTGCGCATCATCCCTGTGTACACGTCGTGCACACGAGTACGACGGTCATGCTCCGCCAATGCGCATGACGATCATGCTCAATGGCTGGTTAAACATTTTGCGCGGGAGCATCCCCGGATTCCTTTTCTGTGCACACCTTTGATGTGAAGACATTTGATTAATTGTGCCCACACTATTATGTTTATAAAAACCAAAAAGTTGTAAATTCTTTATGCTCAAAAGCTTAATAGGGAAGGAATCCGTGCTACCACACATAAATCGACAGATTCCTCAGTTTTGTTCATTCATACATAAAATATTAAAATAAAAAGGAGAGGAATCTGTCGGAGATGTAGCGAATCACCTGCGCTCCTTAGAAACGCTGTCGCGCGTGCGGACACGTTCCGCTCCCGTGCGCGCGCAGGCGACACCCCGCGGCCCGCCGGTTACTTCAACGAAACGTCAGAAGGTCTACGGCACGATGGTTAACTCTCGTGGCACGCCGTCTAACTCCGCGCCCACTTGAGAAACCTCGCGCACGATAGAGACACTCCGCGGGTGGTCAAAATCACTATGCGCATGTGGGAGATAGTCCATGGCGGGCTCCATAACAGCTGTAATTGTAGTAGTGGTAGAGATGAAATTAAACCATCTATGCTCCGGTCATCGGAGTTTCTTACTTTTTGTCAAATAGTGCTGGAGACAAAGGCTACGTTTTTGTTAAACATAATATATAAATAGTGAACTGTTGGTCTTGACTCTTGAGCCCACATAAACAAATTTACAATTTTGAACAACTTTTGTTTGTGGTTGACAGCTTGCACTTTAACAAAAATAAAATATGTAATATATATTACGAACAACAAATCCAAACCATTTTGGTGGCAAGCCCATAGCTTATTAAAGCACCTCAACAAAATGAGTTAACTTAAGAAGAGGCCAAGCCAGCCTCTAAACGTGATACGAAAACTAAATGTTGCATAGTTAAAATGCAACACCTAAACTACGCATTTGTATGGTTAAGATACAATGCGCAACATAAACGTTGCATAGTTAAAATACAACACTTAAACTAAAAATTGCACTGTTAATTTGCAATTCCTAAACCACGCGTTGTATGGTTAAGATACAACGTGCAAACGAAACATTGTATGGTTAAGATACAATGTACAACATAAACGTTGCATAGTTAAAATGCAACACTTAAACTAAAAATTGCACTGTTAATTTGCAATTTCTAAACTACGCATTTGTATGGTTAAGATACAACGCGCAAACGAAATATTGTATGGTTAAGATACAATGTACAACATAAACGTTGCATAGTTAAAATGCAACACTTAAACTAAAAATTGCACTGTTAATTTGCAATTTCTAAACTACGCATTTGTATGGTTAAGATACAATGCGCAAACTAAACGTTGCGTAGTTAAAATGCAACAGCTAAACTACGCATTGTATGGTTAAGATGCAATGCGCGAAATAAAATTGCATAGTTAAAATGCAATCCCCAAACTTCATTGTATGGTTAAGATGCAATGCGCGAAACAAGTCAAGTGCGCATTTAAACGCCACTTTCGACTTTGTAAACTTCCGTACAATAAAATACGGAAAAAGAAACAAGTCGGGCGCGCGTCTAAACGCAAGCCTTGACATTATAAATACCCGTATAATAAAATACGGAAAAATAAATAAGTCGAGTGCGCGTTTAAACGCCAACCTCGACATTGTAAATATCTATCGTTAAAGAATCAAAAATAAGTCGAGTACGCAAAACAACCCTAAATATAATGGTGTTCAGCAACTCGCGATGATAACCCAAAATATAATGGTGTTTAGCAACTCGCTATGTTAATTCGCGTCGACGCAAAACAACCATCTAAACCAAAACCCGTGTGATAAGACAAAGATAGACGACCATCTGGTCTGCGCTTAAACGCAAGCCCAGGTCGAGAATAAAAACTTCCATGGCAAGATGGATAAAGTAAGGCAAGCGACACGCACATTTAAATATGCAAAAACAATCACCGTTTGCTAACTTACATATTTTAACTAAAAGCCATCTTGTGATACTATAGCACCAAAACCAAAACAAAGTGTTTTTAAAATGCGAGTATGTACTTGGTTCTGATTTATTTAAGAAAGGCTTGCGCCACGTTGACAAAACCATTTGCTTCTATAAATCAAATGCTCTACACCCGCTTTAACAACAAGAGTTAAACTGCAAACATTATACGTGCCTTGAATAAAATATTTTGCGAGGCGCAAATAGCACCGCATGTAAATGCGTGTGACGCCCTCTTGGAAAGCAGTTCAAACTAACCGGTCTCACATCGTTATACATATTTTGTAATAACTTATTTTATAAGTTCAATGCTCCTAACAGTATTTAGCAGCAATGAACTGGGGGACTGGCATGGCATAACACCACTCTAGATGGTTTTCATATTATAATACGCCAATGGATCCACCGGTTTTGGTATAACCTTTTATCGTTTACCGCAATTTATTATCTTGTCAACTTATCTTAAGTTCAAGAAATACTAACGCAAGGCTGGGCACCTCATAACAAACCCACGTTATATGACTAAGATTCTTGCAGGTTCAGCCGCGCGCTATAACATTTGCTCGCGCGCCCTAAAATTACCGCTTAAGGTTTTGGTTTGGCAGCGAGCCACATAAATACCTGCGATGAATCGTTACTTTGCTCCCCAGTAACAATTAGCCTAGAAGGTGACACTTAGCTGGTAGCAAGCACAAAAATTATAACCTCCCACACATCAAAACAAGAAGATGGCACACTCGAGTCGTTAGTCCACCAAGAAGACGAAATCTTGCAATCTTCATTCCCAAGCACTCCTAATTAGTCTAGCGCTCCACTCAATGCTTGCACATGAGAGCAACACTAGACTAGGGGGACTTGTAGATATATGGTGCCTGATCCGACAGACCATGTTCGTTATTTTATTACTTGTTATATTATTTACTAATATTGGGGTGTGGAGGTAACCCTTTAACTGGGCTTTGTGCCAATGGGCTATGTGCCCATATAGTTAGAGGCCCATGATGGTGGCCCATAAAAGCCCTATATAAAGAGGTATTCACCTCTCATTAGGGCACACAATAGATGACCCCAAAAACAACTATGGCCGTCACCATCACTTTTTGTGTCTGTACGTTGGATTCCACTTGTGGTCTCCTAGCAGTCACCTCCACTCCCCACCTTCCTTTCCTTCCTCGCAGATCTGGACCGGAAAAGAGAAGAAGGACAAGGTGTGATTCTCCTATTCAACTCGGTCGAGGCATGGCCTGGACAGCCGTTTCGGTATGTATTTCTTCATTGGATTTGATTTTGTTTGTGATAAAAGGAAACCTGTTGCATAAATTGCCAACAAGAAACAATGTTTCCATGAGGCACCACTAATTTTAGGCTCTTAATTACATTGGATTTTCTTTAATTATTGAAGGTTTTGTTTTCTTTGATGATCTTGATGTGCTATGTGTTTAAAATGTGTTTTAAGGTCATTAGCTTGACCGTATTTAAAAAATGATAGGAGGTTGAGATGGGTGATATTTTTGAGCAATCTGCTATAGATATTAACACTTACAAGGATAGAAATCAGCTTTGAGTGACCATGGTGATGATCTTTATGCTGAGTGTAAAAAGATGGAGGTGTATCCGCTCCTTTGATCTAAAACAGTCAAACCATGTTCATTACTTGATCAAAACCTGCAACAGTATTTGTTATATACGCCTTTAACCCACGTATTTATTTATTTATTTGAGTGTTTCTCTAAAACTTACGTTTGTTAACTTTGTAACAAAATATTGAATACATAGTTGTATTTATTCTTTTTGACTCGACATTCTGATCATATAAATTTGTAATTAAAATAAAGATTTTTTTTGGTATCATGGGCTATATGAGTGTCGGTACCTTGATGAACCAAACCAATTCGAGCACATGTCAATAACCAAGTATTTATTGTTGTTGGTTTTCTTACAAATAATTACTGTGCTAAGCTTCTTGCTTTTTAGGGACCTCGGTTTTTGGAGTGAACGCGATATGAGAATTTAGATATTTTGTTTGCTTTATGTGATGGTTTCAATTTTGCTTTAAGGATGCCCTAATCAGGTATAATGGTTTAATTCTATTTCTAAGTTTTATTTTACTTGCGAAGGAGGCATTGGCAATACTATCACATGACCCAAATCTCCGACTACCATTGTGGCCATCGTTAGAGGTGGCCAGTAACCAGATCATGAGCATATGGATAAAGCCAAGTGATCAAAGTGAGTGATAACGAGCTGAATTATTCAAATGAAGTGATAAAATTGATGATGAGGCTCCAATGTTTTTGTGGCACCCTAATTTGAAGCTTCTATTGGTCGCTCTTGGTGACAAGGTATTGAGAAATCATAATCATGTTTCAATTCTGTTATTTCTCACTTTTTTTTCTAATAAAAATTTTCCATTAAAAAATAAAAACAATATATCATAAACTTGGTTTGAAATATTTCATTTATGTGTTATGTTGCTTGGGATTGTTAATTGATGTTTCATGTTTTTATTCACTTGTCATAATGTGGTAACAAGGGTGTTCATTCTATCTAGAACCCAGTAAGAAATTCACCAAAGAGATATGGTGATTCTGGTGATAAATGTAAGACCATGAAGGAAAAAGGCAGAAGAAGGCGATGATTGATGGACCGAATGATGCGAATATGGAAATAAGGGCCACACTCGGGCCAATGATTTGGCTCTTTCTGGTGAACAGATATACCCAAAATAGATATCAGAAGGTGAACTTTCCTGTAAGTACGCCAAGTTTATCATATGATATTCTAGCTATAAGACCCTTAAACAGGCCTTACATGCAACGGTCTGTTCTCATGGTGATTTTATATCCTTTGTTTTTTGGAAAATCAAATTCTTTTATTCATGATTCGAATCGGCAATCGAGGTTTCAATTAAGTGTTTTTTTTGTCGATTATTGTCAAATAGAATTATTGTTTCGATGACTTGAATATTGATATATGAACAGAAGAGGATTTAGGGTTATAGTGATGTTTGCTTCGATGAACCCTAGAGATTTTTTTCGCTGTCTGGGAATGGCAAGATCGTTCATCCCATAAGAAAAGGTTCGGTATTTTCATTAAATTTAACTAGCATTTAAGAGGTTGTAGACTTGTAGTTCTCATATGTATTATGTTGTACCTATCATGTCCTGTGCTTAAAAACTAATTTTTTGTACCCATTACCTAACCTATTCAACTCGTCCGTTTTGCCTCGCCCATTTTGCCACCCCATAGACCAATGAACACAAGATGTATGTAGTAATGATATTATTTTCATCTATTGATTTATACTTGCGTGTAGTTTCATTCCCTGTAGTTTAGTTGAAAGTTCAATTTTGGGATCATGCAGAGAATTTAAAGGTGCGTTGTTTCTAGCAACAACTCATGGTTGACAATGGGGAAGTCTCCTAGAAAGTGGATCAAGATAGTGCTTTATGAGAAGAAGTCATTGGAATCTAATATCTCAAAATTAAGAAAAAAAAAACGACTTTTAAACATCGAAAACTACTTAACGCAGAAGTATACGAACAATTTTTTATTTATTTTTGTGATTGACGGAATACACAGTGATTTCATCTGGTTATGTTATTTTTTGAAGGACGTTATCTCTAGCCCAGTGCGCCCTGTCATTGTTTCAAGTGGAGATCATGTCGACCTAGAAAAGAGCTCCAATGCCAAATTATTGCCGGATACAGCTGAAGATATGACAAAACCCATGGAGTTAAATGTTGTAAATGGTGTGGAGTTAGTCAGGCTAGAGCGGGCCTCCATAAAACTATAAAAGTGCAGACTGCTTGGCATTATTATTGAGCTTGATGAATTTCATTTTTTAAATTTCAACAGAATATGCTGATTCATTAGAAATTTAATTTGTTAACTCGATGTTATTTTCTTAGAACTCCTTGGAACTGGAAATGTAAACCTATTTGGCCATACTACAATATTTATAGATTTTTTTTTTCATTTTACTTGAGGATGCACCGTGTGTCCACACAGGATTCTTACCTAGTAATTAATATTAGAAGTAAGGTTAGGGAACCATGACCTCTTGATCTAGTGGTATGGTGTCCCCCCTTACAAATGTAAGGTTGTGAGTTCAAATCCTTGCAAATGCAAGGTGAGGTGGAAAAAATGTGTAATAAAAATTTGCCGTTAAAAAAAAAAGAAGTAAGGTTAGGGTCATAGGCTGGGTAAGAGTTAGGTGACTTGACCCTAGTCTATGCATGGGCTGGGTACCCATGCCTAAACTAGGTGGGTTGCCCATATCCGATCATGGTGACGGCTAGCTAGTACCGTATTATTAGACTATCACCTAAGATTGTCTTGGTACATGTTCAGGGTCAAAGTTCTGATCAACTAATTATCATTCACCTAAAGCTAAGGTGTGTTTTATGAATGTTTTACTATGTGAGCATGCTTGTCATAACTAGTAATGGTTTATAATTGTCTTGAAATCTCATGACTGTGTAACGCATGTGTATAATCTGGGCATACGTATACATGTATATTTGGGACCCTTATACGTGTCATCATGAACGGGCTTATTGGTAACTACATTGGCTCATGTTAAGAGCGCCTGTGGTGTAGTTGGGTTTCACTATATCGGGATGTTAATCACCAGCTCTTGGGAAGGGCGCCTGTGGTGATACTGGGTTATAATAACATGGGTGGGTGCAAGTCATGATTGTTTTTAATATGTGATTTTGATAACTGTGTATATTCATGAACTCACCAGTATATGTCGACGTACTATTCATAGAAGTTCATATATTAATATATAGGATATATTAATTTATATAATGTTGTAAGGAAAAAAAGGATTGACGAAACCACTTTTTGATGCCTTAGTCTAATTTATGTTTCTGCAAATAAACTTAAGTATAGAAACTGCTAAAGAAGAAGAATGAAAGTGTTGAAGAAGTAGATATCAAGTAGTGAAGAGTAATGATCAGAAGTTCGGAAGTCCAACTAGACAAGTTACTGAAGAACTACTAAAGACAAACTACTCATCAGTAGTTTGTCACTCATCAGTTGTTTGATAGAAGATTCTAACCGACTTATACTTCAGTAGTTTAGTTTAATATTAGTATTCTTAAAGTCTTTGTACAAGTACCAATGATACAGCCTCTTGTAGTAGTTGTACATATTATATTGCTTCAATACTTCTCATGTACGTTTACTTTTGGTCTATAAATAGATGGGTTCTTCCCACTATTTTAGACATTCCTTTGTAGTTATTATTTCCAATATATCGGAGAATCATTTGAAGCATTTACTGTTTTATTCATTAACTGTCTTTGATTCTCATTTACTGCTTTAGTTCATAACTCAAGGGGGGAGTAATAACTCCTGTTTAAAGTGAAGCTTTAACTTGAACACTTAACTTTTAATCCGCTGTGCAACTTACTTTGATAGTTCATATAAACAAGTGTTCATGATAAGAACCTGTTAAACAAGAAACTGATCCAACAATTGGTATCAGAGCATCTGGTTCATCTGATTAAATATCAATCTAACAAATTGAGAATCAGACACAGGCTCTTATTTATATTCAATATAGGATTGTAGTTCACTTTTTAAAACATCCATCACTTTAAGAAACCATTGATCAATCAAAATTCTTAAAAATGGACCCTCATAATACTGGATCTGCTAATAAGCCTCCTATGCTAGTCAAAAATGAATATAATATCTGGCAAAGGAGGATGGCACATACTTTAGCTCAACAAAATACTAGATGTTGGAAGTCTGTCATGTATGAACCCCATAAACCAGTATTAACAGACCCAGAAACTAAAGTAGAAAGAATAAAAGATCCAAAAGACTACACTAAAGAATATTTCCTAAAACTTGAGCTGGATGCTAAGGCATTCTCTATGTTGGCTATGACTCTCCCAAATGAAATTTATGCTGGGCTTTTACACTGTGAAAGTGCCAAAGAGTTGTGGGATTGCCTTAAAGAACAGTTTGGAGGAACTGATGAGGTGATAGCCAACACTAGAGAAATCCTTGCTCAATAATATGAAACCTTTACTCATGTTAATGGAGAGACTTTAACACTACAATTTGAAAGATTCTCTTCATTAATATCTGAGTTAAAGTTAAATGGTCAGACCTACACAAACTCATCTATGCTTCATAGATTTTTAAGGTCTTTACCAGAAAAATGGGAAACTTATTCTATAGTTCTCAGGCCAGAACCAGATTTTGATTCTCTCTCACTCACAAAATTAAAATTACATGTGAGATTACTTACTTTTGAAAGAGAAATCAATCAAAAGAAAAAATTACAAAATTCTGGTAAAACTGCTAATGACTATATTCCAGGTAGCACAACACTCTTAGGGCAAGATTCACTTTCATGTTCTAATGATTTTGGATCTTTTGATAACATTGACATAACTGCTGGGATCTCATCAGAAAGGTCATATCCAGCTTATGACAATGATGAAAATAGTCAAACTACTGATAACATGTGTTTTATAATGGATGATTTAAAAAAATTCAGTAGTGATGACTTAGAGGTAATGGATATACTACATCAACTGGCCATGTTAAGCATAAAACTAACAAATTTTATAAAAGGTCAGGAAGGAAATTTCTAGGATTGAACAGTTCTACAAAAGTTGGTTTTGACAAATCTAAATTGAGATGTCATAAGTGTTAGAAGTTAGGACACTTTGCTAGAGAGTGTAGAAGCTCTAGCTTTAGCCAATCACAGTCTGGAAACCAATCAAACCCTAGTTACAATAGGAATTTTGGAACACAGGGAAGTGCACATTTTGTATAGGCATAAGCTCCACAAATCCAATATGTGCCGCAAATACAATATGTACAGATGCCTGCTCATCAATAGTAGAGCCAAGAACAAATGCCTTCCATTCCTGCTGCTCAACAACCTTCACAAGCTCAACAACCCACTCAACAAAGTCTTTTCACAAATGGGTATGTTGACTGGAGCAGTCTTCCGTTTGATACAACAGAATGCAGTCCAGATGCAGCCAACAAAATGTTTGACATCAACTGGTGTGAACCTGATAATGGTAGAAAGAATTTTGCCTTAATGGCTTTTGAGGGATGCTCCTCTAATGCTGCCTTATCACATGTATCTAAAGAGTCTTTTCTAAAAATTTGCACAAAATCATGCAAAGAATTATTTGCTTTAATAAGAGAGACCAATGTGCATCTACAAGGCAAGGCCAATGACTCTGAAAGAAAATACACTCAAATGAAATGTGATTTAGAAAGAAAACTTGCTTCAAAAACAAAAGAAATTTCTAAATTGACTAATAATGCTATTGAAACCCAAGCACAGATAAAAAGCATGATAGAAAACCTAGGAAATGTCAGAAAAGAGCTTGCTAACACCAAGGTTGATTGTGAAAATTGGGTGGAGTCGTGTAGAGGTTACCAAATGCTGCTTAACAAACAAACTGCATTAAATGTTAAGCTTGGCATAGGGTACAATCACACAGAATCACCAACTAATTTTACTCCCAAAACTGCTGATGATGGGAGTAGAATAGTTCAAACTTCTGATATGAAAGACTGCACATCTTTTCATTAGAACTTTCTTAAAAATGAAAAAGAAAGTCATGCAGAAGTAGAAATAACTGACATTGACTCATCAGTAGTTTCATCTACACCAGGAGTTAAGACTCTGAAAACTACTGATAACCAAATTCTAAATTTAACAACTGTCAGTACTCTGCCTTCCAAAACTCCTGAAAACATGAAAGGAAAGGCAAAATCATGTGAAATTTGTGGTCTGTTCAACCACCCAACAAAATTTTGTAGATATAGAAAAGGAAATCAGTACAACAAGAAAATTTTACAACTATTTGTAGGACAACAAATCAAACAAGATTATGAAAACACTTTTTATCCCATCAAACACTTTTCTTGAGTACAACTTGCTAAGTGTTTCACAAATGTGTGATAAAGGATATTCATCATTTTTCTCCAAAACGGCATGCAAGATCATATCACCAGAAGGACAGAAGTTGATAGAGAAGATCATACTTTGCTGATAGCCAAATGATGTGGCAATGTCTATGAAGTGGACATTGAAAAAGACAAAGTACCGAACAACACTGCCTGTTTCTTCTCAAAGGCATCAACTTCAGAGACAGACCTTTGGCATAAGAGACTTGGCCATGTGAACTTTAAAACCATGAATAAAGTCACAAAAATGGGCTTGGTCAGAGGTCTACCTTTGAAAGTATACCAGTGTCAAGAACACTATGTATCCTGTCTTAAGGGAAAACAACATAAGCCCTCCTATAAGTCTATTGAAGAATAAAAAACATCTGCATGTCTTCAACTACTCCATATTGACTTATTTGGGCCAGTCCAAATCATGAGCCTTGGTAAGAAGAAGTACTGCTTAGTCATCATTGATGACTACTCAAGATTCACATGGGTCTTCTTCTTATTTTCCAAGGATAAGGCACCTGAAATTATCAAGTTCTTCATACTACAAGTAGAGAAACAATATTCTCTCTCTGTCAAAGTCATAAGAAGTGACAATGGGACAGAGTTTAGGAACAAAACTCTGGATGAATTTTGTTTGTCTAAAGGGATTGTTAGACAATTCAACATTCCCATAACTCCTAAACAAAATGGTGTGGTAGAAAGGAAGAATAGATAATTGATTGAAGCAGCAAGAACTATGTTAGCTGATTCAGGCCTACCTCTTTATTTTTGGGCTGAAGCAGTCAACACAGCTTGTTATGTTCAAAATAGAGTCCTAATAACCAAGAGACATTCCAAAACTGCATATGAAAATCTTCATGGTATTAAGCCCCTTATCTCCTTTTTCAAGGCTTTTGGATGTCATTGTTTTATCCTCAACATCAAAGACTCTATTTCAAAGTTTGCTGCTAAAGTTGATTCAGTTTACTTTCTTGGTTATTCTTCCACTAGAAAAGCCTACAAGGTATTCAATTCCAGAACCAAGATAGTTGAAGAAACACTGAATGTCAAGTTCAATGAGTCAAAACATTCACTCATTCTAGCACATTTGGCTGAACTCTTTGACCTTGACAGTTTTAATTTCGAACCTGAAAAGACTGTTGATTCATCTAAACCCACGCATTATGGTGATCAAGGGTTTGATGATGATGGTCCTCCATCATGGACTCCAAATATAGACATTAAATCAACTTTCAAGCCATCAGAAGTTCATCAAACTTCTGATTCAACAACTACCAATGAACAAACTCAAACTTCTGATTCAGCTCGTACAACTACTGAAGATGTTCAAACAACTGAACCGGATATTATTAACCTTAGTGGTTTGTTTGAAGAAGTTCATGAGCCTACACCTATGAGTGGTTTACAACAACTGATTGGACACAAAGATCATCCATTGTATCAAATCATGGGTGATATTGCCTTACGGGGTACTTACAAGAAACCAGCTTTCCAACTTCTGCTTATTCTCAGCATTCATTTCTCAGTTGGAACCAAAGAAATATCAGGAAGCCCTTAAAGATAACAGTTGGGTTAATGCAATGCAAGATAAACTATTACAGTTCAAAAAGCAACAGGTTTAGGAAATTTGTCCCTTACCTCGAAACAAACAACCAATTGGAACAAGATGGGTTTTCAAAAACAAACAAGATGAGTCTAGTTTAATCATCAAGAACAAGGCAAGACTGGTGGTACAAGGTTATTCTCAAGAAGAAGGAATTGACTATGATGAAACCTTTGCTCCAGTTGCAAGGCTTGAAGCCATCAGGTTATTTTTGGCCTATGCAATTTCCAACAAAATTAAAGTTTTTCAAATGGAAGTAAAGAGTTCATTTTTATACGGAAAAATAAAAGAGGAAGTGTATGTTTGTCAGCCACCTGGGTTTGAGGATCCTGCTCATTCCAATTGGGTGTACAAACTTGACAAGGCTCTATATGGGCTAAAACAAACTCCCAAAGCTTGGTATGATACACTTTCGACATTTTTACTCAAAAATCACTTCACAAGAGGCTCCATTGATAAAACACTTTTCATAAAGCATGGTGGAAATCACATCCTACTTGTTCAAATTTATGTTGATGACATTTTTTTTGGTTCAATAAATTCAAAATTGTGTGATGAATTTAAGAAACTCATGCAATCACAATTTGAGATGAGTACCATGGGAGAACTGCAGTACTTTTTGGGACTGCAGATCAAACAAACAACAAGTGGAACTTTTATACATCAATCTAAATATGTTAAAGAATTATTGAACAAATTTTCTTTAATAGACTGTAAATCAGCTTCCACTCCTATGAGTCCAACCACACAAGTTGAACCAGATGATCAAGAAAAACAGATTGATCAAACCATGTATAGATGTATGATAGGTTCCCTACTTTATTTAACTGCATCTAGACCAGATATTATGTTCTCAACTTGTGTGTGTGCTAGATATCAATCAGCTCCAAGGGAATCACACCTAATTGCAGTTAAAAGAATTTTCAGATATCTGAAAGGAACTCATACACTTGGAATTTGGTATCCTGCTTCTAGAAATACCAAATTAACAGCTTTTTCAGATAGTGACTACGCATGGTGTAAAATATCAAGAAAATCAACATCTGGTGGTTGTCAATTCTTAGGAAACTGTCTGGTGTCCTGGCAATTTAAGAAGCAAACATCTGTAGCAACTTCAACTGTTGAAGCAGAGTATATTACAGCTGCAAGTTGTACATCACAGATTCAATGGCTTCAGTATCAATTACTTGATTATGGAATAAAAGAGACCAAGACCCCATTTCTTATAGACAGGAAATCTGCCATTAGCATATTTCAAAATCCTGTTCAGTTTTCAAAGACTAAACACATTGCAATTAGGTATCATTTCATCAGGGATTGCTATGAAAAAGGCAAGATTGAGGTGAAACATGCGACAAAAGCTAATCAAATAGCTAATATATTGACCAAACCCGTTGACACATCAACATTTCAGAGGTTAGTATCCATGCTTGGGATGCTAAATTTGGATTAAGTACTGTAAGTGTTTTTCATTTTCCTGCAAATATTTTACTTTCACTTACATTGTTACTAATCTGTCACAAAACCTCTGATGACCAAAAAGAGAGAGACTTCTAATGTACAAAACATTGGAATGGGGATATTTTCAGAAAAATGACTAACTTCTGATAAAATAATCTTCAGAAGTTATGAATAAAGTGTTTACAAATTATTCTCATCAGTTTTTAACAAACTACTGAAGAGAAAATGGGAACGACTGATGAATAATCTGCTTCATCATCAGTTTTGTCAATAAGGGTAAATCAGACATTTCCCATTTCAGAAGTTTGACTTA